>OY776129.1:35063951-37463951 GCA_963675135.1 Galeopsis tetrahit | reverse complement strand
GGGAATGGTAATGGGAATGAGTATGGATAATTGTGGTGGTTAATTAGAATAAAAGATGATAAAATCACCTTAATCATACTTCGTACAGGGTAATGAGACTCAAAATAAGTTAATCATTACCCAATTTTGATTAACTATCTCCCCTCCTATAATCATCTCTACTCAATCATTCCATTATTAATCAACCAACAATCATTTTTGTCCCTAATTATTCCAAGATTAGAGCAAAACTCTAACAAAGTAACCTTCTTCATTTTCATTGTAATTCTTTCCATTACCATTCTCATTGAAGAGTTTGAACCAAGCGCCCCCTAAGATGGTCATGTGGATTCTCTTGGATCACCATTGGAAATGAGACTAGCAACAACTTTCCAATCATTTGAATCAAATCTTCCCTCACATCTTCTCTTGTCACAAGCAGATACATTGGGCCAGGGCCACTCCTTGGACATTGTTTTTTCCAAATACGACATATGCTGAGAGCACCAAATAACTTGTTACAGACTTCCATGATTAAGAGCACATTGTGCTATTTATCATGAGAGTATAAAAATTGGTACAGAAAACACAGGCCAAAACTCTCAAGCATCCTACAATGATCAAGATCCTTCAAAATCTCAAATAAGAAACTAAGGTAAAGCAATATACTACAATTAGAATCACTTCTGTACCAATAAGACAGTGCAAATTCACAATTAATAGACCCCCCTTCCTTATATACACAATTTTCACCATAAACTAACACATAATACAACTCCATAATTTAGTTCCTCACCCAAGGAACTGGCCTATTTGAAAGTACAACATTAGAACGAGTGCAAATTTAAGTGATCGATGGTTGAATTCAGAACATGAAAATTTGCGGACCACTATTTCTCATTTTTCCAAAACCCTCTCGAATCCACTCAACAAAATATATATGGGCCTATTTCAGTATAAGACAAATTGTTGAGAGACGCGCAACAGATAGAAGAAACAAGATTAAGAAATAATGTGTATGAAATTGGAGAAAAAAAAAAAAAAGTGATTTTAATCGTTACCTGAAGATGAGGGTGAATTCTGAGTGCAAATCTAGGGTGTGCCCCCTTTCCCAATCAACCATGTTTGGTTACTTTGAGTTTGATGTAATCACTTGCTTTTGTCATCCATGGGAGACCATCATTCGTCTAAAAAATGAGCAACCTTACACCATTTTTCTTTGAACAAAAAAATGACGCCATCATCCATGGGAGGCAATAACTAACCCCTCAAAAAATGTTAAACACACCTCAATTTCTTTTATTACTAAATAGATATATTGATTTAAAGAATTTTACATAATCCAAAATACGAACATGTAAAAAAGTGTTGATTTTTCATCTAAAAGTTTGAATATGTAAAAGATGATAAATTAATTTTTGTATATTAATTTTCAAATATTGATTAAGTTGTCCTTTTAAAAATAAATTAATCAATGTTGTACTATATATTATGTCGAGCATGAGTATAATTGTACATGAACTAGCGGTTGAACACATGTGTATGCATGTATGAACTATCAAAACACCTACATATGCGTACAATATTCATACCACAAGCAAAGCTCTGGCTTTAAACGGGACCCCCACAAGTGGACGGTGGGATTGGTCCCCCGGGATTAGTCGGCCCTTGGTTCGAATACCCGAGACTTAAAAAAAAAAAAAACCACAACAAATTCAAACATCACAGTAAAAAAAAATTGACAAATTAAATATATTAAACTTAATTTTTTATGATTGATTATGCAATCATTACTGAGTAATGTATTCTATTATAGTTTGTATACAATATAATTATCGCAAATCATGTAAACAATTTGAAAAATCTAAACACATTTAAACCCTACACATTTAGGATATGTGGTTAGAACAGAAAAAAAAAATTGAGATATGATGTGTGTTTACTAATGAATTAGAATTGAATTGATTTTGAGTGGGGGAATGATATAATAGGAAAAAGAAGGGTGAATTTTGTAATATAAGCTATTTTTTAAATTTTATTGGGATGTACTTAACATTTTTTAAGGTGTTAGTAATGGCCCCTTTAGGTTTTTTAAACAAAAAGATATTCTCTTTATCTCGGGAGAAGCTTCTCATAGCTTTTGGACACAAAAATTATGAAATATGATAAGATAAGAGATAAGTAAATATATTAAAGATAATATGATTGAAAGAGAGATAAATATAATAAAATGTGAGACATTAAAGATGATGATATATGTTTGTTTTGGGATTATGTAGGATGGGGGAAATCCTGGATAGGGAAATCCCGATGAATAGTAATTGTGTGTGTTTGTTTTGGGATTTTGAGTAGGATTAGATGTAACTTTATGTCAAATCAAATTGTGTAAGAGTGGTTTGATGGGATGTAATAGTAGGATGTATAAGTATTTTTAGGGATGAGTGTAGTTGGATGGGGAAATCCGGATGTGAAATCCCGAAGTAGAACAAGGACGTGGACGTTACGTCCCACGTCCAGACGGGTGAGTCCCAAAACAAACATGCCCTTATTGAAACTAGTAAAAAAAAGAGATCGAAAACTTCTACTAGGACGGGACAGATGTAATATATATATATATATATATATATATATTTTTTTTAGTTTAAGAAATACTTAATTAAAGACCAATTTTAAAGTTGGTGTTTGTTTTTTTTTTTAAATATAAAGTTGAAATTCATTGAAAGATTCTATAGAGTTAAAAGAGTATTAATATAAAATGTGATGCAACACAAGTGATGTAATAAAATTAGATAAAATAATGAAAAAGTGCTAAAATACTAGTAATACAATGTGATTATTAATGGAATATTTTAATGATTAATGGAGTGACAATGGATATAAATAAATTAATATGTGAGAATAATTATTTGGTGCAGAGATCAATATGTTTCTAAAATGGAATGAAAAGTTTTTATTAAGACTCCAAAATAGAAAGATGTGAAGTTTGTTATGCGATGGAGGAAGTAGTAAGATGTGTGTTTGTTTTGAGTATGGTGGAATTTAACTTTGGCAATATCCTGTGTGTAGACATGTTCAGACAATTAAAATCGTAGGTTCTAATTTTGCAATTTTCAAAATCGAAATGGTTACAGTCACAGTTTTTGAACAGTTGGTTCGGCCGATTTTTTCTTTACAGTAGAAACTCTATAAATTAATAATCTTGGGACCACCAAAATTTATTAATTAAGAGAGTTATTAATTTATCTATAAATTAATATTTTATTAATTTATAGAAACACTCTTTCAAAACTTCCACTTGTAAATTGTAATCATGAAACGAAGTCATTAATTAAAGCAAAAATTACGTTGAATAATTTCTTGTTAAGCTATGAGAAAACAACACCAGAAGTTCTTACAATGATAAGGAAAATTAGAGACGAGATTCAAGGTGAAATTGATTTCAACAAAAAAAACAAAAGACAATTGAGTCATTTTTCAAGAAACATTCTTAAATCATTCGTTTAATAGATAGTTTATAAGGAATTATTAATTTATATTTTATTTGGGGTCTATAGAAATTACAAAAAATGTATTATCTTATAATTTTAGCGAGTTTATTAATTTAGCACGCTATCCCCGAGTCAGGACCGGCCAAAAATATTATCTTAGAGAGTTTATTAATTTATCGAGTATTAATTTATAGAGTTTCTACTGTATTTCTTTTTTCTTTCGGTTTTTATTCGTTTCGCTCAAAAAAAAATTTGTCCTTTTTTTTTTTTAGAAAAAAATGTACTCCATTTGTCCCACAATACCATTAACACCCTTAAAATGGAAAATCTTTTATAAAACCACACTTACAATATCTACCATTTTACATAAAATGTCATTATTATTGGGCTCACATATACACATAAGTCAACTCATTTATTTACTTTATGAGTACAACTACTACCACCCCAAAATGCTCTATACACCCCATAATTTTAAATATAAAAATAGATATGTATAAAATGACGACAATTTTTTTTTTTTATATTACATTTTTTAAAACGTGTATTGCAAATGTAACAAAAATGGAGGAGTTTTTCAAAATAGTCATAGTTTCGTCCATTACCTGCGCCTGTCTTAAAGTCGGGTTCCACAGTCGCGCTTCTGACACATTATTTAAATTATTTATTGGATTAATGAAAAATAAAAAATATATATATTTAAAGAGAGTCAAGTTTAGCAGTAGCGCCTCTGTCAAGCGATGGGACAAGTGTGTCGGGCGTGCTTACGCTCTGTTCGAAAAAAAAAAATTAACAGAGTCATTTCCTGCCATTGCGTCTGTGTCACTGATGTCACATTTCCTCTTTTTCAATGTTTGACCACTTTTCTATCCCACTACCTCCTCCCAACTATCGTTATTAATGTACCCCACCTTCCCATTCTTCCCCCATAAATTCTATTCAACTTTCATATTTTCCTAAACTTTCTTTCCCAATCAAACTAAACTCTTAACAAAATTCTCCATCTTCAAAAAAAAACCGTGTTGTTGAAAAAAAAAACTTATTCTTCCAAAAAAAATTTCCTTCTTCAGACTAAAATTTTTTGTGCACTTGTAACTCTGATTTTTAGTTCTTCAAAACCAGAAAATTTGTCCACTGGAAATCCTTCTCATTTTAATATATATTTCTTCTTCTTGCTTATTTTCACAAGTTTTTAACAATTTTATTTGGTAATTCTCTTTAAATATTGTTATTTACATAAATATTTGTTAATAAATTTTACTTGTTTAATATATACTAATGTGCTAAAATATTTTCAGTTGTTGGACTTGTTCGACGTGACAATTTCAGTTGGTGGACGTGACGATTTGGTTGTATATAAGAGATAAAAAAGAATCATCATAAAAGTTGGTAATCGAAAAACCCTATTTCAATACTTGCATGATTTTTTTTTTCTATGATGGTCAATATGTTTTAGAGTTGGTCTCTGATGCGTAGTGTGCACAGTACGCCACCAGTCAACCCTCATTAGTTAAAAAAAGCCGAAAGGGTAAACCAATAAACAACGGGTGAGGTGGTTACAGACTCTCAATCTATGTCTAAGGTTGGGGGTTTGAAACCTGTGAGTATGTGGTCACAAATATTTTGTTAATTTTGTTAATTAAATTAATTTCAAAACAGTTATTAAATTCAATTTTAAAAAAATAACCTCGTCCATTTTTTTACAGTTTTTAACCACAAATATTATTAATTTTTTAAAAAAATAAATAAAATAACCTCGTTCCATTAATAAGTATTACTATCATTTTTTATATCTTCATTAATATCACTTTTCAATAATAATAGTTAAGTAACAAAATTATCACTTTTTTTTTAATAATAATAGTTACCACTTTCAGTAGCAAAATTACAACTTTTCAATAATAATATTTACCACTTTTCAATATAAAAATTACCATTTTTTAATAATAATAGTTTTTTAATAATAATAGTTACATGTACTTTTTAATAACAAAATTATCACTTTTAAATAAGAAAAAATTATATTTTTCAGTAATAAAATTACCATTTTTCAATAAGAAATAACTAGTAACAAAAATAAGAAAGAAGTACATTTTTCAATACCAAAATTAAGAATCAATCACATAATAAATTGAAAATAATAAGTTATGAAAATTCAATTTTTGTGCTAGAAATGATGAGACCTTAAAATCAGACCATTATCATTTTCAAACCATTAAATGTTCAGACTATTAAAATCAGAAAAAACGCTTACAGCTTCTCTGCTTTTTTCTGCTTATTATTTCCAAACCAGTCCTTCTTTCGTATTTATTTCCATAATTATGTCTCAAAGAAAATATCAATGGCGTTGAAGAAATTATTAGCTCAACACTTTTGCAGCATATCCAGAATCACCATTGTTGTATGCACTATAATCGGGTTGACTCGGATGTGAACTGTTTTTAGTACGATACAAACATATATGATTAAACGGGGGTTTATTACGTGTTTAAAGAGTATTTAGGTGATGATCTTGATGATCTAGAGAAGAACAAACAAGAACAAACGAAGAACAGTGATATAGCTTCTTAGAGAAGCTAAAAGCTTGAGAGCTTTGGAGTGTATATTGCTTTGGGTTGGGAAGATTGGGTGGAATGAGTAACTTGTGTACAAATGAGCCTCTTTTAGGCATTATATAGTGGTTTTCAGGGGCTGCCCGCCCTTTACACGTGGCACGCCCTCACTGGACCTTACTTCTGCCCGAAAAGGTGATTTGATGGCGCATTTAATGCTAAACCGCCTTTGGTGCTCGTCCTCGCCGATATGCCGAGGAGCTGAGCTATGGTGGTCGCCGGAGGACCATGTCGAGGAGTGTGGTCGTCACGCTCCATGCTGTCTCCCAAGGCTTCAATACTTAGACTTTTCTACCTAAGAATAGACACGTGCTCGCCACACATTTGGGCGAGCAGCTAACTAAAACACGTGCTCGCCAACATCTTTGGGCGAGCACTTAAATATATTAAATACATTAAATCTATTACATTTTCTTGGTCTTATTGACTAGTCGTCGCAAGACTTTGTTGACTGGTCCTCGCCACGTAAGCTGGTGACTAGGATTGACTTGTCAAAGATTGACTTCTTTGACTAGGTATAACATTTGCCCCCTGGTCGCCTTTCTTCGTATTCGTAGAATGGTAAGGCGAGCAGTCTGATCGTCTTCTTGGAAGGGGGATTTGTTCTCGACAAACGAATCAATTTCGAAATCTTGATGACGTAAATTGGAGGTGGTCGCCTCGTTCCCCACGCCGAGCACGCCTTTCGAAGCGCCTTTAATGATGGCTGATGTGACTTGTGTCAGGCGCGTGAACGGCGCTCGAAATTTGAAAAGCGCGCGTGGAGCGCGTGCCGACCTCAAAGGTCGCGCGTGGGGTCCACTCGCCGAACTCTAATTCGGAAATGAACCCACAACTTTATAAAAATCACGTTTTTGACCCCGTTTTTTGCTAATAGGTCCCTGCATATGTTTTGCCTATAAATATGACTTTCCTTCTTTTCAAAACACTTTTACCATTTTGCAACTTTGAATTTCTCTCGAGCATCCTTCTGAGCTTCTTACTTCAAGCTTTTCCGGCGAGTTTGGGTGGTTTTCGATCGATAAAAAGGTAAATAACTCATATTTTCTTCTTTAAAACTTCTTTCTCCCCCATTTCTTAAGAAAAAATGGATTTTGGTGGCTTTGGTGGTGGTTCCGACGGTGGTCCGCCGCCGTTGGTTGGTGGTTCTGAGAATTCCGGCGACGGAGATCGTCTGGCTTTGGCTTTGACGGAGAGGGCAGCCTCTTCGGATTCTAGGATCCTCTCCCCTGACCCCATCAACGTTGGAGTCCGTAATCTTGGAAAAGCGGTGGTCGTCGACGTCGATGAGCTCGACGAATCCGATAGGGAAGATGCCGGCAATGATGCCGAGGAGAGTGGCAATGAGACCGATTCAGATCTGCGCGACCAGGGTTTGGACCGAGGAGTGGGCGAACAGATAGAATCTGCCCAGGTCGAGGAAACCTTGACGAGAAGTCTCCGCGAGGACTTCGAGGAGGTTGTTCAATATGCGGAGAGCATAAAGGACATTTTGAGTGGTAGGGAAAACTTGGATGGCGACGAGGTCTCGAGGGAGTCCTATTTTAAGTATTTCTGCGAATACCCTCCTCGAGAGGCTCCTCGCCCGCATCGAGCAGCTTCCCGAACCGAATATGAAGCAAGTAAGTATGTGAGCAAGGTCTCCTCGGCACAGCTAGAAAATTCTAGGAAGAAATATCAGCTGCCGGCCGATGTTTGTTTTTTTGTTCCTAGCCCGGATGAGAGGGCCGACCAGCCGCCAGAAGGGATGGTCGCCGTCAACATCGGCATGATGGAGGCAGGGCTGAGGTTCCCCCTGCACCCCAGTATTTCCAACTTTCTACATTTCTTAAAGGTGGCACCTTCTCAAATTTTGCCGAACGGTTGGTCCAACCTGATCGGCATTCTTACACTGTTCGGCCTAGTGGCGGCCGAGAATGGATGTCGAAACACATGGCTTAGCCCGAAAGAGATTAACTATCTCCTTCAGGCAGCCGAGGCCTGAGATAAGGTGGGCCATGGATACTATTACGTAAGGGGCCGAGATAACTTCAAGTTGATTGAAGGGGTTCCCAACAAGATTAGGGATTGGAAAACCAACTGGTGGTGGGTAGCCGGGGACTGGAAAAGTCCGGTGAGGCCGGATGGCTCCTCGGATCGCATTCCCATTCCCACTGAATATCAAAGAATTCGTGGTAAGTTATTTTTATTTCTGCTCGCTCTTTCTATACTGACTAACTCCTCGTTTTTGTAGGTGAAACTGCTCGCAAGAAAACTGCCGAGCACCGTCTCACGCTCCTCTTCCAATACTATGTTTGCTGCGTTCTCAATCGTCGCTATTTGGAGAGGTCCTGTCGCTTCTTGAACAGGGAGTGTGAGCGTGAGCGAGCAGGTCTCAGAGTACCTCCTCATCACTTCACTCGAGAGTTCCCTCCCGGTAATAAAATGTTTCCAAGTTTTTTGTGAATTTGTTTTGTGAAATTGTTCTTCGTAAAATTAACTCTTTGTTTTTCTTTCTTAGTAGTGATTCCTGAAAGGGTTGTCACTTACCGTTGAAGTAGATCGCATACTATCTAGCAGGATGATGCAACAGGCAAGGATGCTCCGGGAGCGCAAGATAGTTGATGCTACTGGCAAGAAAAGGAAGGGGGCGGAGACCTCGGGGGCTCCACCTAAGAGAGTTGCTCGAACAGCCCGAGGGGGTGCTTCTCGCCCACCTGCTGCCGAGCAGAGGGCCGAGCGAGCTGGCGAACAGAGGATCTCACCGAGGAGATCTCCTCCGCCGAGGGGTAACTCGCCTCCCCCTGCACAGGTCGTATCCCTCCTCCCCGAACTACTCGGTCGCGAGAGACTGCGACGAGCTCGTCGGCCGAGGAGAGGGCTCAGGGAGACAACACACTACTCGGCTGGGACGCCGCAAGGGTTGCCAGGTAAGCTTTTTATCAATACGTTTTTAGAATATTTCAAGTACCTTTTCCTAAATTTTTTCTTCTTTTTTAGGGTTGCCGAAAACTCGATCGTTGAGCCTTACAACGACACCCTCCTCGGCTACTACCGGTTGCGGGATGTGGCCAATCTAGAGACTCTGGACCCGCTTGCTCAAAGGATCATGAAGAATGTGCCCAGGTCGCTGACGACCACTCTGGTCGACGAGGTGCACAACCAGAGTTCCCTGGAGAATGCTCGCCTGGCAGCCATCGATCTGGCCCGTGCCTCATACACCCTCGAGAGGCTTTCCGTCCAGATCGCCGAGAGCCATAAGGTCAGCGAGGACAGAAGTGCGAAACTCACCCAGATGGCCAAGGCAAAAGCCGTTGTTGAGAGGCAGTTGGGGGTCGCTTCCGAGAAGGTGACCGACCTTGAGGCGAAGTTGGCCGATTCTGAGGCCCAACTTGAGATGGTTCGAAAGAAAGATCAAGAAGATCTTCAAGAGATCGAACGTCTCCGTGCTCGCCTCAGGGCTGCCGAGGACGAGCTGAAAATGAAGTCCGCCGAGGTACTCTCTCTTCACAATAAAACTGCTGCTGATGAAGAAGAGTTGGCTGCTCTTCGGCAAGAGCTGGTCGACATGACCAATGAGCGAGATGAGACCAATGAGCTCGCTGGGGGCGTTGCCATGTTATCGGTGGCGCTTACTGCCCACGGGCTCATTTACAGACTGTTGGACGTTCATCCGGAAGTGGACGTGATTCCGCTCGGTGAGCTTCTGGACGACCTCCTTATGAAGGAGAATCCTCAGCCGGGAACCGAACTCCCCTTGCGTCCATTGGTGCGAATGGGACTCCAGTTCCCTCAACTCTTGGGAGTTCCGGTGGTGTTCGTGGATCCTCCCGAAGACTCCCCGCCCCAACAGAGTGCTCCTGCCGAGGAGGCAGTGGTGAACGAGGTGCAAGATGCCGGCGAGCAGGATGCTACTGCCGAGGGGAATGTTGTAGAGACTTAGTTATTTTTCGTTATTTTCCTTTTCTTTGTTTTTCTTAGGACTGCTCGGCCATTAAGGCCTCTTTTGTAATTCCAGCCTTTCAAGGCTTTTCAATGAATAGAACTCTTTTGCTTATGTGTTTGCTTATTTTGTTTATATTGAGTGATCGTCCTCGTCACTGCTTCTCGATTTATGTTATGATACTTGTCTTTTTAATTTGCCTTTTATTTGTTTTCGTTCGTATGCTTTAGATAGTGATCATCGTTGCTATCTTGCGAGCATCTAAGAAAGAGTGCTCGTCTTCCTTTGCGAGCATCTAAGAAAGAGTGCTCGTCTTCCTTTGCGAGCATCTAAGAAAGAGTGCTCGTCTTCCTTTGCGAGCATCTAAGAAAGAGTGCTCGTCTTCCTTTGCGAGCATCTAAGAAAGAGTGCTCGTCTTCCTTTGCGAGCCTCTAAGAAAGAGTGCTCGTCTTTTAGAGTTAACCATTCGTCGGTTGAACTCTTTTTGTTTGAAAAGGTAGTGATCGTCGTCGCCACTACCTTGCGAGCATCTTTAAGAAAGAGTGCTCGTCTTTTGTTTCCTAGATGGCTACGCAGAGCCTTGTCTAAAAATTCTAAAATTATCTAACACTTGATGGAAGTCTAAAACTTTACTTGTATTGAAATGATGACTGGATATAGATTATACAAATATAAAGAAATTAAAAACTTACTGGTAATACTTCTTCAGCTTGACCGCGTTCCATGGGTACTTGCTTGGCTTGCCCTCGAGATCTTCTAGCTCGTATGATCCGTTCAGAAGTGTGCGCGTGATTCGGTACGGACCCTCCCAAGTCGGGCCAAGTATGCCAATGGACTGCTCCGTCACCCGTCGAAGTACGAGCTGGCCGATAGAGAATTGGCGAGCACGTACTTTGGTGTTGTAGTAGCGCTCTGACCTTTGCTTGTAAACCACGTTCCTCTCGTCCGCTGTTAGCCTTCGCTCTTCTAGGAAGTCCAAGTCGGAGAGCTGTGCATTGTTATTCAACTGCTCGTCATAATTTGCTACTCGAAAAGTGGGGACCTGCCCCTCTGCTGGTATGATAGCTTCGGTTCCGAACGCGAGCGCGAACGGAGTTTCACCAGTAGAATTCCTCGTGGTCGTCCGATATGCCCACAGGACCATGTGCAGCTCGTCCGCCCATTTGCCCTTCTATCCATCTAGCTTAGCTTTCAAGGTGTGCTTGATGATTTTGTTGATTGCCTCTACTTGACCATTTGATTGTGGATGATAGGGTGTTGAAAAAAGTTTCTTGATGTTCCACTCTGAGCAGAAATCCAGCATGTCTTGACTTGTGAATTGACGTCCGTTGTCGGTCACTATCGCTCGTGGTAGGCCGAACCTGCAAATTATATTTTTCCAAATGAAGCTTGTCATCTGGGCCGTTGTGATGGTCTTCAGTGCCTTTGCTTCTGTCCACTTGGTGAAGTAATCGACTGCTACGACTACGAAAGTTACCCCCCCGACGCCAGGCGGGAAAGGTCCGATGATGTCGATGTCGCACTTCGCGAAGGGCCAAGAGCTGTAGACGGAGATGAGCTCGTCTGGAGGTGAGTGAATAGCGGGTGCAAAAGCTTGACATCTCTTGCACGCCTGGGCGTAATGAATTGCATCCTTCTTCAGTGTTGGCCAAAAGTAGCCTTGCCTCATGATCTTTAAAGCGAGCGCTTGCCCCCCTGTGTGATTTCCACATGATCCATCGTGGATTTCATGCATGACGATCTTCGCTTCGTCCTCCCCGAGGCATTTCAATAAAGGCATTGAAAAACCCCGTTTGTACAGCTGGTCGCCAATAATAGTGTACCTTGCGGACCTGAGCTGCAGTCTTGTTGCTTTGACTTTATCTGCCGGGAGCTCGCCGGTCTTGATGTACCTGCTGATCGGCGACCTCCAGTCCTCGTCACTGGTTGCGTCAAACTGCAAAATCTGACCTCTGTTCACCGATGGGGAAGAAATTTTAGTGATGGTCGCTTCTGAAAATATTGCCTCCCCCTCTGAAGTGGCCAGCCGAGCTAACGCATCTGCTTGCGTATTCTCCTCCCTAGGGATTTGCTCGATGTGGAATTGATCAAATTGCTCGAGTAAACCTTTCACTAGCTCTTGATACTTTATCATTTGATCGCCGCGAGCCTCGTACTCGCCCGTTATTTGATATACAACCAGCTGAGAGTCAGAAAAAAATTTCAGCTTTCTGGCGCCCACGGCCATAGCCATCTTGATTCCTGCGACCAGAGCCTCGTACTCTGCTTCGTTGTTGGTCGCCCGATACTCGAACTCGATCGCCGAAGCAAACGTCTGTCCGGTTGGGCTGGTGAGGACGATTCCTGCCCCTGCTTTGGTGCTCGTCGACGAGCCATCGACGAACAGTGACCAAGGAAGCTCGATTCCCTCGGCCAATTTCTTTGGGAAAGTGAGCTCTACAATGAATTCTGCCAGTACTTGTCCCTTGATTGCCGTTCTAGGTGCATAGGTGAGACCAAATTGCCCGATTTCCACCAACCATTTCAACAGTCTTCCAGTGGTATCCGGACGATGCAGTGCTCGCCGAAGAGGAAAGGTTGTGAGGATGACCACCTCGTGGTCGAACAGATATTGCCTTAGTTTCCTGACGCTCATGACTAGTGCGTATGCCAATTTTTCCATAGGAGTGTATCTCAACTCCGCATCTCTCAGTGTTTGACTTACGTAGTAGATAGGCAGATGTGTGCTCCCCTCAGCTCGGACGAGCACTGAACTGATCGCACAGTCAGTGGCCGCCAAGTATAGATACAGAATTTCGCCGGGGACTGGCTTAGCTAGGACCTTTGGATCCGATAGATATTCCTTCAATTTCTCGAAAGCTTTCTCACACTCGTCGGTCCATTCGAACTTTCCTTTTTTCAAAGCGTCGAAAAAAGGTTTGCAACGATCGCCCGTTCGTGCAATAAATCTGTTCAGCGATGCAAGACATCCTGTCAACCTCTGTACTTCTTTCACGTTCCTTGGGCTTTGCATGTTAATGACTGCTTGAATCTTACTCGGATTTGCCTCGATGCCCCGCTGGCTAACCAGGTGCCCCAGAAATTTTCCTGAGCTAACACCAAAACTGCACTTTTTTGGATTTAACTTCATGCTGTATTCCTTCAGAATATCGAACGTCATGGCAAGGTGGTGTAGGTGATCCTCTTTCCGTAAGCTTTTGACAACGATGTCGTCGATATAGACCTCTACCATCTCGTCGATGTGTTTCTCAAACATCTTATTTACCAGTCTTTGGTACGTTGCCCCCGCGTTTTTCAAACCGAAAGGCATTCTCTTCCAGCTGTACATGTCGACTGCCGTCATGAAAGCCGTATGTCGCTGGTCGTCGGGATGCATCGCGATCTGATGGTACCCTGCGAAAGCGTCCATGAAAGTTAACATCTCGTGTCCCGCTGTATTGTCTACTAGGTGATCAATATGGGGCATCGGAAAGTGATCTTTCGGACAGGCGTCGTTTAGATCTGTGAAGTCTATACACAATCTCCACGACCCGGTCGTCTTCTTGACGAGCACTGGATTTTCCAACCACTCGGGATCAGTTCCAGTTTTCTCGATTAATTTGTTGTCGATCAATTTCTTGATTTCGACTGCCAAAGCCGCACTTTTATCAGGCCCAAATTTTCTTCGTTTCTGGGTGATAGGTCTCCTCGCTGGATCAATATTCAATCTGTGGCAGGCATGATTCGTGGGAATGCCCACCATATCCTCGTGCGACCAGGCGAATGCCCCGATGTTCTCTTTCAAAAATGCGACCATGTCCGACCGCAAATTTTCTGGTAAATTCGAACCAATGAATACCTCGAGTTCCGGACGAGCCTCATTTAAATGGATGGTTTCAAGGTCCTCCGCTGAAGTTGCCCGCTCTTTAGGCTCCTTCCAACGAGGATCCTCGATTCCGAATTCTGGCTCAAAGCCTAACCTGGGCTCCAGATCTGGAATGTTTTCTGGAAGCTGGTCGTCGGGGAGCTGGTCGCCCGAGTCTGTCTGCTCGTCGACATCCATTGGGGTGTGGTCGTCCACTTCCATGGAGGCGTGCTCGTTCGCCTCCACTTGGTGGTCGCCGGAACTATGACTGCACTCCCCAACTTCAATCTTTCGGTACTTGCTAGGAAGACCCTCCAAGTAGTTCATTTGTTGATTTTGTGTTTGACACTCAATATACTGGCCAATCATAGTGCTTTCCTTAGAATGACGCTTTGCAAAACGGACGAGACACTCCCTCGCCCGCGTCTGATCGCCCTTAACGGTTATAACTCCCGCCGGGGCTGGAAACTTTACACAGTAATAATAAGTAGAAACGGCCGCCTTGAACTCGTTGAAGAAAGGACGGCCGAGGAAAGCGTTGTAGGAAGATGGCATGTCGACGATCATAAAGTCGAGCTGCCGAGTGTGATGCATTGTTGGCTCTTTTGACGATGCCAGCTCCAAAGATAGTCTGATTTTCCCCATGGGATGGCTTTGCGTATCCCCGAAACCTACGATTATATCATCGCAAGGCTCGATGTATTCTGCATATCCACCAAGAGCATCCAGGGTATGCTTGAAGAGGATGTTGGTGTATGCCCCAGTGTCGACCATCAAGCGATGGACGTTGGTTCCCATAATTTTGCCCGAAATGACCAAAGCGTCATTGTTCGGGTGCACCACGCCGTTCAGGTCGTCGTCCGAGAAAAGGATCTGGTGAGAAGGAGGCTTCTCGGCAGTCGGAGCGACGCACACCTGGTGGACATTGTTCAGTGCTCGCTGCTCGCTCTGAGCACGGCGAACAGATAGCTCTTTCCCGGATTGGGTTCCTCCCAAAGGGCCTTCTATCACCATACAGGCTCCTCCCACGTTATCGATGTCGCCGCCAGGAGCGTTTGGCATGGGAGGAGTTAGCTTGGGACGGTTCAGCTGTTGGCGCAGGTCGTCGTTATCGTCACGACGTTTCTTTCCCCTGTTGTCGCCATTGCGAGGAGGCTTGATGAACTGGGCGAGCTTGCCCTCATTGTATAGCTTGAAAAGGTTTCTCACCAAGTCTCGGCACCCATTGGTGTGGTGGCCGATGGAGTTGTGGTAGTCACAAAATTTGCTACCATCGAGGTTGTCATCACTCGTATGCATAGGCTTGGCATGGGGGAGCAGATTCTTTCCCCTGACTGCATTGAATATGCCCCTGGGATCAAGAGAGAGAGATTCTCTGAATTGGATGATCTCAGGAGACTCCTCGAAAGGCCTGAAGTTCGCTGGGCGAGCACTGCCAGCTTGAGTGGTCGCCTTCTTGGGCTGGGACGACTCCCCAGTGTTTGTATTTTTCTTGGGCCAGTTTGTCTTTTTGGACGCCTCCGGCTGCTCGTTAGCCTTGGCGGCGTCCATTATCTCCTCCATTTGAATAAAATTCCCAGCCCTCGTGCGGAAGTCCGCATAAGAACTTGGGAAAGTAAGATGGATAGATTCCCACAACTTGGTACCTATCCTGAGACCGGAAACAGCTGAGATCAGCTTCGTCTCATCGTTCACGGCCTCCCCATCGATCACCAGCCTATCGAAGCGCTCGATGAAGTCTTTGCCTGATTCAGTCAGGGATTGGCGAACGTTCGCCAAACGTTGCTTTGAGGCTGGGCGAGCAGCAATAGACCCATAGTAGGTCAGAAAGTGTTGTCCCAGCTCAAGGAATGAGGTGATAGATCCGGGACTCAAAGTTGTGTACCATCGATGAGCCCGGTCTCCCAAAGTTAGGGAGAAGTTTCTGCATTGGGTGGCGTCCGTTGCCCCGATTGAGGCCATATAGTTGGAGTACTTGGACAAGTGTACTCTGGGGTCGGATGCACCATCGTATGCCGGCATGGAAGGCATTTGAATCTTTCTTTGAATGGGGGCGGTAAGTATTGCCACACTTAGTGGAGGTGCGGGCAGAGTGATTGGTGGAGTGGTCCCTTGCTTCGAGGCGACCACCTCTGCTCGCAGAGCGTCCATCTCTTGCTTCATCAAATTTTGAGTTGCGAGGAACTGGGCGATTTGCCCCTCCTCGGCGGTCTGTGGCTTGGGGACGACGTCCTCGTCGCGTCGACTCCCTTGGGATGCGGCTGGGCGATCATCATGACGTGATCGCCTGGGAGAGTGCCTGTCAGAATGGTGGCTGCGATAACTCTTCGCCGGAGCTCGCGAACCCTTCCCTGGTCCCACTCGATCAAGAGCTGAGACTCTGTCGCCCTGATCTCTCTTATCAGCGCGATCCCGGTGGTCGGCTCTGCCTGCTCGGCCGTCCACATTGAAGGGAACTCGGCGAGGAGCCCTCCTGTCTCTGTCATCCATCCAGTTGAAAACCGAATTTCGGTGTCGCGAGTCTCCCGTGTGGCTATTGTGGGAGTGCTCGTCAGCTTTATTCTTTCCTTTGTCCTGGGGGCGAATAGAGTTGGAGTGGTAGGAACGGTCGTCGTCCCCATCATTTCCTCTAGCCCTCATCTTTTCTTTGTGGGCTCTGTCGAAGGCCTGATCTTTGGCCTTCTCAAGCTCTTCCTTCTCGTTCTGCCTCCTCTTCTCCATGAGGAAGTCAGAAAAGTCTTTCAAGTGTTGGGGATCTTTCAAGATGTCCCCCACGTTCAAGTTTGCAAACGGATTCACCGGCGTCGGAAGGGGTTCGTTCCCTCCGGGTGGTAAGATTCCATCTTGATGAGAGTTATGAGACATCGTTTAAAGAGTGTCTTTGAGATTATTACAAAGATATGACTGTTCTTAAGCTCTCGACGCTTAAAAACGAAAGATTAAAGTTCTTACGCAGAAGAACGTGCTATTACAACTACTTACTAGCAAAGTAACAACAACTAAAGCTTGAAAAACAAGATTACACGGAGATCAAACTCCAAAATATGTCTCGAATATCGCAAATATTCAAGAACACGAAGAACACGAAAATACGTAAACAAAGCTTTAAAAGGTGGAACTACCGATTAAAAACCTGAAAACGGAGTTTGCAAACCGATCGCTCGATGATCGGTCGAAACTGAGAGTGATGAACACGTAAAAGGACCCCTCCTTCTAGCGCCAAATGTTGTATGCACTATAATCGGGTTGACTCGGATGTGGACTGTTTTTAGTACGATACAAACATATATGATTAAACGGGGGTTTATTACGTGTTTAAAGAGTATTTAGGTGATGATCTTGATGATCTAGAGAAGAACAAACAAGAACAAACGAAGAACAGTGATATAGCTTCTTAGAGAAGCTAAAAGCTTGAGAGCTTTGGAGTGTATATTGCTTTGGGTTGGGAAGATTGGGTGGAATGAGTAACTTGTGTACAAATGAGCCTCTTTTAAGCATTATATAGTGGTTTCCAGGGGCTGCCCGCCCTTTACACGTGGCACGCCCTCACTGGACCTTACTTCTGCCCGAAAAGGTGATTTGATGGCGCATTTAATGCTAAACCGCCTTTGGTGCTCGTCCTCGCCGATATGCCGAGGAGCTGAGCTATGGTGGTCGCCGGAGGACCATGTCGAGGAGTGTGGTCGTCACGCTCCATGCTGTCTCCCAAGGCTTCAATACTTAGACTTTTCTACCTAAGAATAGACACGTGCTCGCCACACATTTGGGCGAGCAGCTAACTAAAACACGTGCTCGCCAACATCTTTGGGCGAGCACTTAAATATATTAAATACATTAAATCTATTACATTTTCTTGGTCTTGTTGACTAGTCGTCGCAAGACTTTGTTGACTGGTCCTCGCCACGTAAGCTGGTGACTAGGATTGACTTGTCAAAGATTGACTTCTTTGACTAGGTATAACAACCATCTCCGCCATAACTAACTGCTGCGTTTCCTTTCCGTCTACCGCCACACATTCCAAGGCTTTAAACCAGACGTCGCCGAGAAAACTCACCCCCGATTCCTTCGATGACGGAGTATTCCGCCGATGCCTCCACCGCCAGTCCGCGGTGTCCGTTTCACTGCCGTTCCTTCCTTCCGGGGGAAGGATCGGAATCTGACGGTGAAGGATGCCGTGAAAAATAAGATTCTCAAACTTTCCCAACTTGAATAATAAGCGGTTCAAAAAAATCGTGTGCACCAAATTGAGTTTGGTGTGTACTGTGCACATGAGACTTTCTCTGTGTTTTATGGTTATGTTATTGTTAATTTTGAAGCATAATAGGAGTAGTATATTGAATTTTGGTGTAATATGTGGAATAGTTAAAGAACCTATTAATTAAATAAAATTAAAATAAGATATTATTTTTTATTTAAGTTTATACAATTTTAAATAGTATTATTAATTAAAGGGACAAATTAAGTATAGATTCATTGACGATATGTCGGTATGAAAATGTTAATTAAAAAATATAAAACTTAGTACTTTTTACACTGTTTTATAAGTACATTAATTGAAGAATTATATATGTGCGTATATACGTGTATAATTAATTCTAAAAGATATATTAAATTTTAATATCATCATATTAATTTATAGAAAGGGTTTTAGTGTATAATAAAAAATTATATAATTAATTTAATAATTATAAGATAGTCACATATATAGTTCTCTGACTTAGTAAATTGTTTTTACCAAACTGCTTAAGAGATTTTTTTACAATTATAGTTGTTGTAGTTTACTTATCGCAATTAGGGAACACATATATAATAGTTTTGTTTAATTCTAAAATTATTAATTAATATGTGTTGAGTTTTTGAAGATATGACCACTCCAGAAGATATAGGAATTTTAGTGCGCTCTTGCGGATTTATTGTTGGCTCGACACGAGTTGACCGTAGAATTGATTTCGACGATCTACTACGTGAGTTGTCTGAGATCACGGGATTGGATCTGAATATTTATTTATTGAATGTGTCTTCTGTAATTAATAATGGAGATGTGTCGTCAAGTTGCCTTATTAAGAGCAACCGCGACCTTCGTTTTTTTTTTTTCAGTCTGAATACCCGTCTCAATCTGGTTGAGTTATTAGTGGAGTCTGAAATGAAGGTGCCTCCACAAGCACCCCTTAATGCATGGGCAAGTGAACATATCAGTGGTTATGTTCATAACCATCACTATCAATCTGGTGTTACAAACGAGGCCCCACGAGCTTGGGATTCATGGGCAGATGAGCATGTCAGTGGTTATGATCATAACCATCACTATCAATGTGGTGTTACAAATGAGGCCCCACGAGCTTGGGATTCGTGGGCAGATGAACACAACTCAACCGGTGGATATGATCGTAATGTTCTACCTCGTGGTATTACAAATGAGGTCGTCGAGCATAATTGTATGATAGTTGATCTCCCGGCACTTGATACAGATCAGAGTAATGATGACGATATAATTTCTGAAGATAGTACTAATTCAGGTCATGAGGAGGGTTCATCCGATGACGAGGGTCCAACACCTGGGTACTACCATCCACATGATGATCAAATGCCAAGAGTGCCACCACATCCAAATTTATCAAATATTCCATTTTTTACATCAGCTTACGAGGAAATACCTACTGATTCAATAGGTATTCCAAGTGAGACTAATATGTACAATGCAGAGCATGGAGTTTTGTGGAAAGGGATGTTTTTCACAGATAAAAAACAAATGCAATCTGTCGTGAAGGATTACTCGGTTCGTCATGCAAGACGTGAGTATAGAGTTGTGCAGAGCACACCCACCATCTGGAAAATTGTGTGTAAGCAAAACACTAACAATGGTATTGACCATCGTACAACATCGCAAAATTGTCAGTGGTGGTTGCGTGCTCATTTGAGTAAAAAACATAATTGTTGGAAAATCAGCCAGTTGGGCCCACCACATTCCTGTCTTATGGATACGAGCTCAAACGCTCATAGAAATCTTTGTAAAAACTTGCTTGCAGTTGATCTGGAGAGCTTGGTGCACATTGATCCAACATACAATGTCAAACTTGTTGTGGAGCATGCTGATAAAAAATATAATTACACTATTTCTTATTAAAAGGCATGGCAAGCGTTGAAACGTGCTAGGGAGAACGTGTTCGGAACCTGGGAGAGTTCATGTCAATATCTACCCAAGTACATGGGGGCTTTACAAAAGTATAATCCCGGGACCATTGTAGAGTGCCTTCACAGTGATACTAGTGATGACGTCGTGCACACATTGGGATATGTCTTTTAGGCATTTAGACATTGTCGCAAAGTACTTACCGTCGATGGTACACACCTATACACTAAGTATAAACATAAACTGCTCATTGCCAACACGATGGATGCCGATCAAAAGATAACTTCAGTAGCTTTTGCCATTGTCGATGAGGAAAGTTTTCGTTCTTGGCGTTGGCTTCTTAATATGATAGCTACACACGTTGTGGGTGATCAGGACGACATATGTCTTATTTTAGACAGGCATAAGGGCATAGTGAAGGTAGTGGATCGTGTTTAGGCATTTTGCAAACCTAGAGGTGTGCATCGCTTTTGCTTAAGACACGTTGCTTCAAACTTCGACTCTAAATTCAAGAACGTGAAGTTGAAGGACTTGTGTTACCAAGCGGGAAAAGCTTCTACTGTTCGGTATTTTGAACAGACAATGAAATAAATTAAAACTTTAAATCGTCCAGCTTATGATTATTTAAGTGCAATCGATGCTAGTAAGTGGACATTTTCTCATGATGGAGGTCGTCGTTATGGTATTATGACGACAAACATGTCTGAAACAATCAATGGTGTTCTGAAGGGTGCACGACGTCTTCAAATCACTGCCATCGTGAGTATGCCATTTATGCAGGCGAAAAATGTCTTTTTTAATCATCAACAGGAACTAATGAATCTACGACAGAGGAATCAAAGGTGGCCCAATAATGTTTTAGAAAAATTTGACGCCGAACAAATATTGGGAATGACGCATCAAGTGGAACGCTACGATCTTCAAAGACAAACAACCAAGGTAGCTACGCATGTGGTAGGATCGACGCGTCATTATACGAGTATAGTTTCACTAAGAGAACGTGAATGTACTTGTGGTAATTGGATGGTGAATGGTCTTCCATGCTCCCATGTACTTGAAGTGTGTAGACAATACAGAGTTGATCCAACATTGTTTGTGCCTGATGCTTACAGTACAAATGCATATTCTAGGACGTACTCCTCTGGTTTTTTCGCGCCATTGCCAGATATTGAAGAGTGGGACGAACCATTGTTCGAATTGAAGCATAATCCAGAGCGTAGGATAAAGCGTCGTGGTCGGGACGTGACGTCTAGGATCCATAACGAGATGGATTGGGCGCAAACACGCGAAAGGCAACAGTACCAATCACAAGATAGAGTTGGACCTTCAAATCAAGGATCTACGTTACGTCGTTGACTCTTATAATGTTGTAATGTTAGTTTCATTTTCAATTCATTTTTAATGTTAATTGATTGTAATTCCATTGTCTATGTGAAACACGTGGTCTACATCCATTAGTCTTTATTAATTAATGATATTCTCCATTTTGTGTAGATTGTAATGACGACTGATCAATGGAAGACGAAGAACCACTTCGAGAGGTGTGAGAATGATTGGCGTTGACGTAAATAGTGCCAGAACTATGTGAGGCTTGTTCATTTAATACAAAATTATCTTCTGGTCCCATACGAATATTCTCGTTTTCCATCCCGAAAATTGTGTACATAAGTATTTAATGAAAAGTATAAAATTGAGTAAAAAATAGTCATAATCACATTAGACACCAAATAATATTAATACAATTAATATTCATCCTATAAAAATCCATTCTAACAATTAAATAGTGAATTTTATTATTGGATTATTCCAAATTATAGTTTGATATTTTAATATTAATATCAAATAATTACAGTTTAACATTTTAATATCTTAATTAATTTGTTAACTAAGTATTAAAAGTGGTGATTGGGAGTGTATAATGTATTGACCGGTTCTCAGTAACTAATTATTTTGAATACATTTATGTGTTTCATGGAGATTGAAATATGAATTTCTGCTGATTTTTCAACTAAAAAAATGGTGATGGTGCATGCAGTATTTGGAGAAGAAAAATCAAGGACTTTTCGAGCCTTGCAGAAAATTAAAGAAGGTTTCTATTATGTTTAAAAATCTTGCCGTTATGATATTTGAAAAATAAGTAACCATTTTTTCCTAATTATTAATAAATAATTAAAACTTGACATAAATAGATTAATTAAATTTTTAAGGCACAAAAAAATTTATATAAAATTTGTACTAAATTACAGAAAAAAAAAAAAAAAACTAATTCCTTAATATAATGCATAGTTCAATTCTCCACACATCAATACTCAATAAAAAAAATATGAACATCAAATAAATAAAATAAGGGTATGTCTATATATTTAAATAATATTTTTTAAATGAAATAAAATACTACTTGAATATGTTCAATATTCTTCAAATAAACGGTCCTTTTGTTGATTCTCGTTCGAAATCCGTAAGCAAATTAAATAATTTGAGAAGAGTAAAAAAAAAAAAGTTAAACAAAAATAATAAACTACATAATACATAAAAAATAAATTTGCATATATATACCTCAAAGTTGTAATATACCTCAAGTTGTAGGTGTGAATAATATTTTTACCAAATTTACAAGTGCATGATAATTGATATGTAAGGATATTTTTTTTTTTAAATTGTGTCTTCAACACAAACGGGAGAAGATGGAGAATGGAAGAATATATGTGGGGGAGTGAGGAGGTGGGGTACATTAATAACGGTAGTTGAAGGGGGAGTGGGATAGAAAAGTGGTCAAACATTGGAAAAGAGGAAATGTGACATTAGGGACAGAGGCGCAACTGCACGAATTGACTCTTTTTTTTTAAAAAAAAATAACTTTTTTGAACATAGCGTAAGCACGCCCGACACACTTGTCCCATCGCCTGACAGAAGCACTACTGTTAAACTTGACTCTCTTTAAATATATATATATATATATATATATTTTCATTAATCTAATAAATAAATTAAAAAACGTGTCAAAAGCGCGACTGTGGAACCCGACCTTAAGACAAGCGCGCGTAATGGACAGAACTGTGACTATTTTGAAAACTCCTCCATTTTTATTACATTTGCAATACACGTTTTAAAAAATGTAATATACAAAAAAAATTGCCATAAAATGACTAAGCAACCCTTATATAAAATAGAGAGTAAAATAATTTGAAAAATTAATTAAAATTTAAAAAGTATTTTAAAAAATCAACTAAATCTTTAAAATAATTCATTTAAATAAATACTCTCTCCTCCGTCCAATTTCATTATTCCCACTTTCCTTTTTTGATTGTCCAATTTGATTATGCCCATACCCTTTTTGGAAACAATACTATTCATACTACTTTATCTCCACCCTCATACCATCAATTATTTACCTACTTTGCCATTCACTTTATTAATAAACAATCATTTCTTTACAAATGGACCCCACAATACCCCATCATACCCTCCACTTATCTACTTTATGAATAAACTAATCAATATTCATTAAAACCCGTGCCCAGAGAAGTGGGCATAATAAAATTGGACGGAGGGAGTAATTTTTTTTTAAAAAAATATTAGAAAATTTAATAAAATCTGATTTGTTTTTTTTAAAAACAAATAATAAAAAAAATTAATCTAATATGGAGTAAAAAATTAAAAATATACAATTAAAGTTAAATAAAATCGTAAAAATATTTTAAAAATTTAATAAATTTTAAAACATAATTAAATTATTTTTTTTAAAAAAAGGTAAGAATTATAATTATTTTTAATTGATGTTTTTAATTTAATTTAATTTTTTTAATTTTTTTTATTCAATTTAGTTAATATTTTTCAGATTTTATTTAGATTTAATTATTTTTGTCAATTTATTTATTTTGAAATTTTAGTTGACTTTCTTAATGTTTTATATTTTTTTAATTGATTTTTCCATTCAAATATATTTTAATATTTATTTTATTTTTAAATAATTTTTAAGTATTATTGATATTTTTTTTTTGTTAATTTATATATTTTTAAAGATTTAGTTGATTTTTATAATATATGTTTAGTTTTTATTTAATTTGTATTTATTTTAAGGGATAAATGGTAAATAAGAAAGAATTGAGTTGTGTTTAGTAATAAAAATTAATTTTTAAATTTTAGTGGAATGTGTTTAACATATTTCGCTGTTATATACAGAGTAATATTTTATGGGGGGTTAGTAGCCCCATCCTAAGCACCCTTATTTTATACATAAATGTTTATAAAATTACTTCTAAAAACTCTACTCATTAATACACTTTCTTAAAACGGGAGTAATATTTTATGGGGGTTAGTAGCCCCATCCTAAGCACCCTTATTTTATACATAAATGTTTACAAAATTACTTCTAAAAACTCTACTCTAATACACTTTCTTAAAACGGGACGAGCTAGAGAATATTAAATTGAATTTGAATATTTTATAAGATACAAAACTTAAACTTAAATTGAAATTGAATAATTTATTCATTAAATTTAAATATACAACTTAATATTCCTCAATCATTTAATAATTTTTTAATTAATGTGAAGAATTGTGGCTGTGTATTACAATGTCATATATATATTTGTTTAGCTTATTTAAATACATCTAATTTTAAATAACACAAATAATCCAATATTTTGTACTGTAAATTTAAGTTATGTTAAGTTACTAAGTTGTGTACTGATATTCAATTTAAGTTAAGTAAATTGTACTACCTCAAAAAAAAAAAAAGTTAAGTAAATTGTACTTGTATTGATATAATCTAATGAGTTGTCGAGAATTGAGTACTTTAGTTTATATAATATTTAAATTTTAATTAATTTCAATTTCATTTAGTACCTTATCATTTATGTAGGAATCAATTTTAATTTTAATAAATGAATGATTCAATTTCAATTTCATCTTATCATAGTATATTGCACTAGCGAAAAAAAAAAAAATTGAGCGAAAAATAATTAAAAAAAAATACTGGAAAATCTGTTGATTCTAGTTAAATCGGCGGTGTTGGTTTCGTAACCATCGATTGAAAATCGGCTGACTAGGCGAGTTTTTTGCGCATGTCTATTTGAGTGAGACGAGTTTTCCTCATTTCTATGCGCATGTCTACTTGTGTGAGAAGTTTCCTCACATATATATTATACAGTCCATAAACTTAAAATAATATTTAGGGACATAATTACAACATTGCACCTACCCTTATACTCCCTCCGTTCAATTTCATTATTTACACTTTTTTTTTTGGTTGTTCAATTTTATCATGCTCATTCCTTTTTGGAAATAATACTATTCACACTACTTTATCTCCACCCTCTAAACATCACTTATTTACTCAAATTGTCACTAACTTTATTCATAAACAATCACTTTACCTATAAATGGACCCCACAACATCTCATCATACCCTCAACTAGTCTACTTTATACATAAACTAATCAATATTCATTAAAACCCGTGCCAGGAGAAGTGGACATAATAAAATTGGACGGAGGGAGTATTAGTTATAAATATTACTCCCTCCGCCCACAAAACGTAATCCCATTTATCTTATATTTTCCGTCCACAAAATGTAATCTCATACACTTTATTTCAACCACCACTTTATAATCATTCATCACATTTCAACCATCACTTAATTACTCAAATTGACATCAACTTTATTCACAAACAATCACTTTATTCACAATGGACCCACAATATTCTACAATACCCTTAAGCTCCATTTGGATGGAGGGATTTGATGTATGAATTTTAAATTCACTATCCAAATTTACTCCATTTGTTTGGATTATGAATGAATTTCAAATACTTAGATTTTTACTCACACACTTTTTAGTTAAAATTGACTGAATTTTAAATTCTCACTAAAACCATATCATTTGAAATTCATCTATTTTTAAATTATTTCATTTGAAATACCTCCTCAAATCAAATCCCCCCATTTAGATGAGAGGTATTTCAATTGAAATGATTTAAAAATACATGGTTTTAGTGAGGATTTAAAATTCTCTCAATTTTAAGTAAAAAAAAGATGTTAAGTATTTGAAATCCATTCATTTACTTTTAAATCGAAACAAATGAAGTGAATTTAAATTATGAATTTAAAATCCCGTACCTAAATCCATTTATCCAAACACAACCTTACTTTATCTATTTTATTTACTATTTTCTTAAAATATGCACTCTTAATAAGACTACTTATTGTGGATGGAGAGATTATTCATTTTTTTTTAAAATTAAATAAAATTAATGATGAATTAATTAAATAAATCATTTTAGTAGTGATTTTTTTATATATATATATTTTAATTGTAAAATTGGTCTTAAAAGAATTACATATATTTTACATGCTTGACATTATTATTGATAAAAAAGGATCATGTATATATTAATTTAATATTTTTTAAATATGTTTGTAATTAATTTATGTAGTAGTATTTTATAAATAAATAATATTTAGCCCCTTAAAAAACAATTGACCAAAAAAATATAATAGTTTATTTTTTTAATTTTACATCACATTAGACAAAATAAATAAATATAATATTTATTGTTCAATAATTTAAGTGCTCATTTTTTCAATTATCAATACTAGATGACACAATGCATTTTTTTTTACAACTCAATGTTAACATTTCTAATATATATGTGTATTTGCATGTGTGTATATATATTGAATTAGTTAGTCTAATAGATTAAAAATATATTGATGTATTTGAAAAGCTTGCTAATTAATATTAATATATATACTTTTTTTAAATAAAATTCATATAAACATTATAATTATACATATATTAGTATCGGGGATCATTAATATTTTTTCGGCCCTCCCTAACCTCAAGTCCAAAGTCCGTCCCTGATAATATCCTAATAATATTTTGAAACAAACTAAGGTGTATATAGCAAAATGGAATCCTGTCTCTCTTTAATTTTATATTAATTATATTTCTTTAATTTTATGTTAAATTAATGAATTTTTAATGAAGTTGTGTACTTGTGTAATTATATTATTTTTTAGTGTGATTAAAATAATTGAATTATAATTTAAATATATTAAAATGCAACGGGAAAATATTGATTAAAATATGTAATATTAGGTATAAAAGTATTGTAGTTGTGGTTTTTTTAAAATGAACTTTAAAACTCAAATTTTGGTTTTTAAATCTCAAAATAAACATCATTGAACTCAAGTAATAAGTAATTAGTGATTTTATACTTTGATATATCTAATGTAGCTACGATTTTCAAGTTTTTTTTTTTTTTTTAAATTTCAAGATAAAGCACAAATTAGAGTTAACAATTGAAAGATGTATTGGAAATTGGGTGTTTAGTTTAACCATTTTTTATGTGATGATCCTTGGATAGAAATTGCAAATTAACAATCTACATTGCGAGATGATGAATTTGGTGTATTTACTTTCTCAAAATCAATTTCGGGTGAATGAGATATTAATACTTAAAGATTGACAATTTCACATGGAATAAATTGAAGAATAAATATGGTAGAGAATGAGAATAATATTATTATCTCGCATCTAAAAAGAGATAAAGATTTGAGTTCATTTACATGTAGACTTATTTCTTGTAGATTAAATTTGGCCAAAAAGTCTATATTTTTTTCTTTCTAAAAAGATCATTTGAACCGCACTCGCACGGGCACACACATAGTCGCATTGGGCGCTTTAGAGGCGCACTTTGCACGTGCGCATCATCACAAGGAGTTGAGGAGCCTTAAATCTGGACAAATCTGGCTCAAACTAGGCTCCTAGCGGCTCGGTCGAATGGCAAATCTGGCTCGTGGTCGGGGTTCCAACCCACAACTAGTGGCGACAGGTTGGGTTACGGAACCGGGTCAACCCACGGGGAAACAAGTGATTCGCGTCCAAACAGACCCCAAAAGGTGCGACGGTTCAAGCCTGAACCGCCTAACGCGCCAGTTCGGATTTGGACCGCGGACGATTGTGACCCGGTCCATTTGGTGCGAACATATTTGAATCAATTCAACAGGTGCGATCTAACGGTCCAAATTGATTCGATTCAGGAAATTGCAGCCTTTCACTAGAAGCCACCACAACTCTTCGATTATTATAAACAGATCCCCAAATCTGCTTTTCAGGATCACTCAAGCCAAAAAGCATTATTGCATTCAAAATTTTACATCATTCTGGCATCCTAAGTTATTACATTGGAGTTCGGTCGGAAGTTCCATATATCCATTTTACGATTCGCTGATAGCTTTCAATTTTCAGTGCAACAATCACAAAGTTTTAAAGTCGTTGTATCTTGAGGACGGTTGCCAGCGATTCATATTGCACCTATGTATGGGGCAATAATATTTTACGAAAATAGAGTCAAACTCTAGTCTCAACTTTTATATTTAAATTAGTGTCTGCATTTCCTTTTCGTCTACACACCACAATTTTTTTTTAACAAGATGGAGTTCTAAACTAAACACAATGACAAGCTAACAAGTTGATCGACCATTCAAACAAAGTAAATAAGGAAATTGTAATTAAGACCAAATAAGTATGTAAAAGCAACTAAAGAACTTCTTTATTTAAATTACGTCCCAAACTAAATAACTTCTTGGAAGTGTAGGTCAGGTTTTTCTTAGTGTAGTCAAATTGTATAAAGTGACTATATAGTTAGCGCGTCGAATCGCGCCAAGTGTCGTCGTATGCGTCGTATGAACCTGCTACCGGTTATACAGGTTTAAATTAATTAAATCATTTTTTAAATTGTATTTTATTATTTACTATATTACCCTTCTTTTATTAAAATTATTATATATATATATATATTAAGCAAAATTACTATTCTACCATTTTTTATACAAATATTATCATTATAAAAATTAAATAAATCAATCAAAAAAATAATTAAATAATAAATGTACTGGAAGTACTCAGTTGGACCGTGCACGGTTGCACGGTCGATACTCAGTCACCCGTGTAAAACGAAACATGTACTGAAAGTACTCACTTGCACGGTCCAACAGCCGTGCATGGTTGCACAGTCGATACTCAGTAAACCGTGCAATCCAAAAAATGTGTTGTAAGTGCTCACTTTCACGGTCCAACGGTCGTGCCTGGTTGCACGGTCGATATTTAATAAACCATGCAAACCAAAAAAAATGCTCTTTTCTTGTTCACGTGCTCGAGCCAGAAATAGGGTAGCAGTTTGACGGCGTCAGTGGAGTGCGTGTTCATAGGGGGAAGAAAACCAACGTATTCGTGTTCTAGGTTTAGGTTCATATGATTTTTTTTTTGATTTAATTTAATTTGTTGTTTTTGTTGTTAATTATAATAATAATATAAGAGTAAATATATAGTTTTACCATTATATATTTAATTAAATTAATATATATATAATTTTTTTTATTAAATTAAGAATAAAAATGTAAATTTTAAATTATATATTTTAATTAATTAAATGAATTATAAATACGACACCATACGACAAATACAATGAATATTTTCAACACAAAGTACAAAAGGTAACAAGTCATCAGGTTTAAACCTTTAGATTTAATTTTTTGTGGTTTAAATTTAATTGACTACAGTAATCATACGACACCATGACTACATGTAGGAGGTCCGTGTAGGTATTATAGGTGTTGCAATGGGGCGGGGAACCGGCCCCGATAGGAATTGTTGTCCCCGAACTCGATCAGATTCTTAACGGGGAAAATTTTAAAATATCCATCCCTGCCACGATCAATATCCGATTTCCCTGATCCTGACTCGAAAATTGAATTGTTTATTTAATTATTATTTTAAAAATTATTATATCTCCCTAAAAAAATAAACTATTATGTTATTGAGAATCAATTGTATTATAAAACTATTTATTTAAGAATAATTATAAGAACAAAACACAAAATTCGAGGCGGGTTGCGGGGAATATAAATACCGTCCCCACCCCGTCCCCAATTTAGTGTTTTTCGATTTTTTCCGAAAAACCAAATCAAACCCAAATAAATAGACCAAAATACCACCCCGATCGAAGCGAGGACGGGACGGATCACCACGAGTTTGGTATAAATTGTCACTCGTAGTCCATAATCTTAAGCTCAAATGTCTATTTATGAGGAGTCTAACAATAACCACCTTCCCTTGAACGGATAATTAGCAAAGTTACGCATTTGACTAATTTTCAACTTAATGCAAGTAAGATTTCACTTCAAGATTAATTAATTAAGAGTATTCAACAAAGTACGAATAAACTCATAAATTAAGTAATCATCCAAATAGAAAGAAAGAAAAAACAGTTCCAGGTCTTTAATAGAGTTTGTAAAAAGAGTCATTAATCAGTAGACAAAGCTACCTAAAACATAGTTGAAATCTACTGTTATAACAACACGATCACAAGAAAACACAAGAGCAACGGAGATTTCGTCCGACGCCAAAATCTGGCTACAATCTCAACAACAATTTTCAATAATCCAATACCCTACTACTCGAACAATATTTATAGATTAGCCAAACTCGTGACATTGCCTGGAGCGACGCCTGTAAACAATAGGTGTCTAGCTCATATAACCACCTCAACAGAAAAACATAGAATTACGGACTCTCTCCTTTAATTTAGGCATTGGGGGTGCAGCTGGAGGGCGTGCAGCATTCCCATTGCGGTTAGAAGATGTCTCAGACACATCTTCAAACTTCATCCACTGCCCCAACTGAGCAGCAGCCAAATGAGCATAACAGATAGGAGCAACTGCAGATCAGACGAACTATGTAAGGAAATGGATGAATAAAAATGAACAAAAGATTTAGATCATGATGAAAGATAATAAGCCATTAGTCTTTCAATTACCAACAGATACAGCAGTGGTGCTACGCTGGTACCTGCATAAGATTAAAAAAAAATCAGGATAAATCGAGGTTTAGAGAATATTGTGATTGTGGAGTGCAGAGTATATTGGTTTCATCGTATAATCCACTTACACGTAGGAAAGGGAATGAACGAGCTCCTGCAAATCATCTGGGGAAAAACCAATCTCATCATGGAGGATATGATAATGTGTCGGCCTAGTTGTACCCTATAAATGATGATATACATGTGCAACAAATTAGCATAATGAGTATGTATTAGCAGTAACATTCTACTGCATTAAATAAAATATATAGTATGAATAAACACAACTCTGAGCCCTGATGGTTCAGATATAAAAGCATTTGTATAATTAAGAGAAAATTTGAGAAATGCTTACGATCATTCCAGCATGGGCACACAAGTAGAAATCGTAGTTCGTTGGATGGCAAACTTTGTTGTCTATTACGGTGCCTGCAAAATCAGAACAAATAAATAATTCAAATTCTTCAACTTCAATTAGACTTGTGAAGAAGTTGCAATTAGCAAATGGAAATAAGGAGTGCATATAACCTGGTGGAACATTATCCGGCGAATTTGGCTGAAAGAACTTTGTATGGTGATTCTTCTGTGCAATTATGAGAACGAACTTCGGATTCCAATTTTCGTCAAGGAATTTGCATGCCTGCAAAAATTCAAAGAAGAATTGGGCAATATGTTTCAACTTTTTGTAGAGCAATGTTGGTCAGAGACTCGGAGTGCTTACCTCTATCATTTGCGTTAGTTCAATGTTCAGAACTTGATTGAACTGAGATTCGCTTACACCATCTCTGGAAATTACGAACAAAGTAAATAATCAGGAATAAACTAAAGATTCCAAAGATGATATATGGATCACAATGACTATTAAATCAATACAATAAATTGGATTTTTTTGAAGTAAATTATGAAAAACTTCTATATTTAGGGTTCACTTTAATAGTTTGAAAGATCCAATTTATAATCTCCAACTTATACAATGTTACCGTCAGAATTGTAATAACTAGAATACAGTGTCGTTTTATATTTGTAAAAGTGTGTTCAAGTTTCAATTAAGTCGTGAGCACGACTTTGTAACAGATTCGGCGAGGCCGGGTATATTAACCCGTGATTCGCCTTGAACCCGCATTATGTACCCATTTTTAAATCAATGAAATAACTAATTTTCTCCCTAAATTCTTCTACAAATCCCCTCCATTTTTGTTCGCGAATCTTCAAGCTAACTACGATTAGCTTGAGTGTTTCAGAGCTGGTTTGCTCCTCACGTTATAGTCTGCGCAAGTTTTTAAGATGGTATCAAACAAAATCAAATCAATTCATTTGAAGCTCAAGTAGGAAAGGTGGAAATGCAAGTTACCTCACTCGGACGGCAATTTACGGAGCTGCGAAGTGAGCAATTGGAAGGAAGAAATGAATTACTCAAACGATTCGATCAACAAGCTAAAGAAGCTGAGTTGTTGAAGCTACAACTAGCAGAATTGCTCAAACAATTGAGTATGGATAAAGGAAAGTCACCGATGATGAATGAAGGAGTGGAAAATGTTAAAATGAATGAAGGAATTGGTGAGGATGATCAAATTAAAAGGGGCGATAGTCAATTCATTTAGCAGACTAGAACTTGGATTGCTACCTACACCACCCCCTCAAACTCGAATTCTGGAATTTGGTGCTCCTAATCACTCGGATGTTCACTCAATTGGCCGATCTAGAGCCGGAGCTATACCAAAGACAGTAGCTCAGCCAGGAGGAAGGTATGATCCTAAGAATTCTAAATTTCAGCAGCTAGAGAAGGACAGTGATGTGGATTCCCACTATAAAACTACTGAAATGTTAGCTACTGTTAGATCTGGTGATTGTCACAATCAAAACAGAAAACCTAGAATAGATTTTCCAAAGTTTAAAGGTGATAATCCGAGATCATGGATTAAAAAGTTCCACAAGTACTTTCTATTCAATCCAATGATAGATAGAGATAAAATCTGACAATTGGTACATTGACTATGTGGATGGAAGAGATGACTTGTCTTGTGCACAATTTGTTGAATTAGTGCAACAAAAGTTTACTAATCCTGAGGATGAAAATATCATTGGAAAATTCCACAGATTAGTACAAACTAATTCTGTGATGGACTATGTGAAGGAATTCGAGGAGATGAAATCTTTTGTAGGTAACAGTCATCCATTTTTGACTGAAGGACACTTTATTAAAAGTTTCATAGGAGGTTTGAAGGAAGAAATTGGGCACTCTATTCAAATTTTCAAGCCTACTGAGTTTACCGAGGCTGTTCAGTTGGCTATAAGGCAAGAGTATGTTATTAACAACAGGGATAAAGTGTTCAAGCCAAGTTATAAATCAACTTGGACTTCTTCTGGGAAGAATCAATGGCAGAATGAAGAGAAAAGCAAGGAAAAACAATCTATCCAACCTAACACTAAGCCTAGTGTTCCAGGTGTTAACAAGTTTCCACCTGCTAGGAGATTAACACTAGCTGAAATGGATGCTAAAAGGAAGCAGAATTTATGTTTCAATTGTGATGAAACATTCCACATTGGACATAAGCAAGAAGGCTTTTGTGATACTAATGGCAGAAGAAGAGGAGATTAATGAACTATCTTTTGAAGAACTTTCAGATGAACCTGTAGAGCCTCTAGTTTCACTAAATGCCTTAGCAGGGCATCAACATCCTGACACTATTAAGATTGTGGGGAAGGTTGGAAATCAAGAGATATCAATCTTAATTGATTCAGGCAGCACACATAGTTTCCTTGATCCTGCAACTGCAAAGAGACTATGATGTATGTTGGAATATACCAATTCTCTTTTGGTCACTATTGCAGATGGAAGTAGAATTGAATGCAATTCTAAGTGTTTAAACTTTGAATGGGTGATGGGCAGTTGCAAATTTACTGCACCAGTGAGAGTTTTGAGATTGGGTGGATGTGATATGGTGATTGGTGTTTATTTGCTAAGTCAATTGGGACCTAAAACCTTAGATTTCACATTACATCAAATTCATTTCCAAAGAGATGGAAAATCTGTTACACTACAAGGAGATTATAGTGAGTATGATATCTGGAGAGCAACTCAAGAAGATGATTAAAAGAGGTAAGTATGAAGACATGGGATATCTTTGTTACTTGAAAGGTAATCCTGAGTTTGAAAAATGTCCAGTGGCACCTGAACTTGTATCTGTCATTGAAGAATTTCAGGTGGTGTTTGCACCTCCCACTGAACTACTTCCTCAAAGGCAATTAGATCATAAAATTGCAATCAAGGAGGGTGAAAAACCTGTCAAGCAGCACCCTTATAGATACCAATATCTACAAAGGCAGGAAATTGAGAGGTTGGTGAATGAAATGCTTAAAAGTGGTGTCATTCAAGTAAGCAATTCATCTTACTCTTCACCAGTACTGTTGGTTAAAAAGAAGGATGGTACCTGGAGGTTTTGTGTGGACTATAGGAAGCTCAATTCTATCATTGTTAAGGATAGCTATCCTATTCCACTAATTGAAGATCTATTGGATTAGCTAGGCCAAACTAAGATATTTTCTAAAATTGATCTTAGAGCTGGATATCACCAAATAAGAGTGCACCCCCCAGATATTAAAAAAACAGCTTTTGCTACAGTTTCTAGGTTGTATCTTGTATGAGTTTGTTGTGATGCCTTTTGGGCTTACTAATGCCCTGCAACTTTTCAAGCTATGATGAACAAGGTGCTTTGTCCTTTTTTAAGGCAATTTGTGCTAGTGTTCTTTGATGACATTCTTATTTACAGCAAGAATATGGAAAAACATATAGGGCAATTGCGGCAGGTATTGGTGGATAATACCTTGAAGGCAAAAGCTTCTAAGTGTGTATTTGGAGTAAATCAGGTTGAATACTTGGGGCATATAATTACTGATAAGGGTGTACAAGCTGATCCCCAGAAAATTCAAGTGATGAGGTATTGGCCTTCACCTAGATCTCTTAAGGAGCTGAGAGGATTCTTAGGACTGACAGGTTATTATAGAAAGTTTATAAGGCATTTTAGTATGATTGCCAAACCTTTAACTTTCTTAACCAAGAAGGGGCAGTTTATTTGGAATCAAGAAGCAGAGGCAGCTTTTGTTCAACTAAAAGCTGCAATGATTTCAGCTCCTATCCTACAAGTCCCTGATTTGTAGTGGAAACTGATGCATGTTATAATGGATTAGGGGCTGTTCTTTTACAAGAAAAACACCCTATTGCATTTATGAGTAAAGCTCTTGGTGTCCAGAACTTGGTTTTATCTATATATGAGGAGTTCTTGGCTATTTTAATGGCTGTGGATAAGTGGAGGAGCTACCTTATCCATGCTCCTTTCATCATCAGAACTGATCACCAAAGTTTGAAGTTTCTTTTAGAACAGAAGATATCTACTCCTCTTCAACACAAGTACCTCACTAAACTTTTGGGGTATGATTACAGGATTGAATACAAAGCAGGGCATGAGAATGTGGTGGCAGATGCTTTGTCAAGAAGAAATCAGGATCAAGCTGAATGTGTTGCTTTATCAGTTCTGAAGCCTAAATGGGTTGAACAAATTCAAGGCAGTTATGATGGTGATGCATTAGTTTCACAAGTTATGATGGGGAGCTTAACCTACCCTTATAACCTGTCATTGTACACTTAAGGGGCTGGTTTAGTCAGATATAAAGGGAAGATTTATGTGGGTGAAGCTACTGATTTGAGAACACAAATGGTGATGCATGTACACACATCCTCTGAAAGTGGTCATTCAGGGGAAGCTGCAACTTTTCACAGGCTCAAAAGTGTTATTTGGTGGCCTAACTATGAAGGAGAAAGTTCATCAAGTGGTTTTTGAATGTCACATTTGCCAAATTTGCAAACATGAGCTCTTGAAATCCCCAGGTTTATTACAACCTTTACCAGTCCCTGAGCAAGCATGGGCTGATATATCCATGGATTTCAATGAAAAGCTGCCTAAATCTCCTAATAAAGACACTATTTGGGCGGTGGTGGATAGGTTGACTAAGTACAGTCATTTTATTGCCCTATCCCACCCTTTTACAACATCTGACCTTGCTCAGATTTTTATATCTGAAATCAACGGGTTGCAAGGCTTACCTTCCTCTATAGTTTACTGATGGACAGACTGAGAGGGTGAATCAATGCCTTGAAACCTACTTGTGATGTATGTGTGGGAGGAATCCTAAACACTGGGTTCAATGGCTTTCTTTGGCTGAGTTCACCTTTCGAGGCTCTCTATGGCTATTCACCAAAGATGCTCTCTTTTGGTCCTCTTTTACAGAGAGCAGTTCAAGGGGTGGATGATTTGATTGCAGATAAACAGAACATATTGCAGCAATTAAAGGAGTAACTATAACAAGCAAGAGATCGCATGTGCCTAAATGCTAATAAGAATCGTACTGATAGGGTTTTTCAGGTGGGCAATTGGGTGTATCTGAAAGTTCGACCCTATCGGCAACTTTCTCTGCGGCGGAGCCACATTTGAAAGTTATGCCCGAAGTTTGCAGGGCCGTTTCAGATAATTAGGAAGGTGGGAGAGTTTGCCTATACGTTGGCACTGCCAACAACTGCTAAAATTCATGCTACATTTCATGTATATCTACAGTCTACTCAAACGGAAAATTGGCACAAGGGATTTGGTGCTTATTATTCCTTTGAAGGTTCTAGCTCGGCGACTGGTGCGTCGGGGAAACGCTCCAGCTTCAGAGGTTTTGATTCGCTGGTCACACCTCCCGGATTCCGAGGCGACTTGGGAGGATTACCTCACGTTTCAACGTCTTTACCCTGCCCTCTTTGCTTGAGGACAAGCAAAATTTCGAGGAGGGGGTATTGTTACAGTCAGGCAAAGTGAAGAAGGAAGACGAAGACGAGCACGACGTCGTTTTTGAGTAGGTGTAATAAATGAATTGTAATAGCTAGAATACGGTGTCGTTTTATATTTGTAAGAGTGTGTTTTAGTTTCAATTAAGCCGTGAGCATGACTTTGTAACAGATTCGGCAAGGCCGGGTATATTAACCCGTGATTCGCCTTGAACATGAAATAACTAATTTTCTCCCTAAATTCTTCTACAAATTCCCTCCATTTCTGTTCGCGAATCTTCAGGCTAACTACAATTAGCTTGAGCGTTTCATACAAGTGAAAAATTATACATCCATAAATAATCTAGGTTCAATCTTGTGGGGTTTAAACTTTACCTGAAGATGATGATCTGGTCTGGCTTACGCTTCCCAGAACTAGCATAGAAATCAAGCAGCAATTCCCTGCAATTGGAGGGTAAACAAGAAAATTATGGTATTTTACCATAAATTGATAATTAGAGAAAGATTAATTTTTTCGTCTCAAAAACCACACCTCATAATACCATCATCTTCGGTGTCTGACACACGTTTGTACAGGGAATCTATCATTTCAACCCTGGGAGATTGAGTGCGTACACATGCTCGATATCGAGAAACCGATGGCCACTGCCTTGAGCTCACAACCTGGATATTTAGAGAAAACCAGTACAATTGAGTGCCCAGGTTACAGGAAAACCAATGCCTTATCCTGCTCTTTCTCTCCTTTTTCATTCTAAGGAAAATAATCGAAACCTTGCATGTGCAATTGCAGACTTGTAGTGTACATGATATAATTAAAAATGGTGGGAGAAAACGAGCTATGTTATAGAAGTTAACCGCAGCAACTGATGGGACGTCAGACATTCCAGGTGAGCCATGTGAAACGTCCATGCCCATAATAAGGGTGGGAAGCTTGGATACTACAGGAATTGAATGCGATATCTCACCAGCCAACATAGAGTTGAGGCCTCCCAGCTGCAAGGGAATAACTGTCATTAAAAGAATCTACAAACACGAGACTAGAGCTACAACTCTAATTACTAATTTCTAATGCTCATAAATCATAATTCACAATGGGGCAACTAACCTTAGCATTAATCTTCAGCAAAAGATTTGTAAGATACTGATCATTGACTCGTGTTGGTGCCAAGCATTGGGTAACAACTCCAAAATCAGACAAGTTCTTACGCTTCCACGGGCCTTATAAGTTCAGTTCAACATTATTATTACCATACCCCAAATTCATCTTCTTTTTTTAAATAGAAAAATTCATGATTATGAAAATATTAACACAAACCGTAAATGTCACAATTCTTTTTCTCAGGAAGCAAACAAAGAAGAAAATTTGGTGCGCCAGGAAGCTTTGACTGAACCTCTTCAAACATTTTCTCTACCCTAACCACGGGGTGAGCCCGTCGGAACTGCGGCTTTTCCTCTAAAACCATAAACGGTTCTTCCACACTCTGTAATGAATTTTATACGCTTAATCCAATCATTTTCAAATACAAAGGAAAAGGATATATGGAGAAAACATACCATTCCTTTAGATTCACCAATTCTCAACAAATCTCTGATCAGGCCGCGTACATCACAGCGGGCAGAGAAATTGACCACAGCCCAGCATTCTATCTTACATCCATTAATAAATTTCTGCACAACATACATGTGGTTACTAAGAATAAATCGAATAGAATATGCATATTTCTTATGAAGATAATGCTATGCAGTAAACCTTGTTATTGAAGTTCCATCTGCCATTCCTACCGAACAAATCGCCTCCATTACCAACTTTGAGCTGCAATCAAAGGTAAACACTGTAAGCAACAGCAGGCTACGTGCAAACTCCAATTAAAGAAGCGATACCAGTGTCTGAAAACATACCTTAGGAGGTTGGAGAACACGCCCTTCAACCTGAGTAAAGCTGCTATTAATTGAAACTCCACAAGAACGAAGCATAGGCTCAGCATCATAGTTATTGATTTTCAAAGCCTAAAACAAAGAAAAAGCAGATTGAATTAGTACATCACTAACACACTATACTTAAGAGGAGTAGATAATCCTTGACAGGAAGAAAGTATATATACATTGCTCAGAACCGACATTCTCTCCTGGGGTTTTTGTCGTGATTTCTCCACCAATGAAGCTCTTTGAAATGTAGACAGAGCTCTAGTATAGCGTTGCAACGAGACCAGATTGCATAGCTAATACCAGCGCAGAATTAATAAACAGTATTATCACGAAAAAAATACTCAATATATCAATGTCTAAATAGATGTAATTTCAAAAAAAAAAAAAAATAGATGTCAATAATATCGATCTCTAAAACACATTTCAACCTCAATTGGGAAGTAGGTTGGATGCTTTGGCTTTCCAACATTGATGCAAGGAAAGTCACCAGAATAGCGCAAGTCAATGTTCCTGTGGTTGACAAAGTAATCATAGACGGTAATTTCTATTGGTTCAGCTTCACCATTGGAATCCTTACTTTTCTCCCTAAATGTAAACCTGCATGATTTCAAAAGGTCAAGCTCACAAAGCCCTTCTAAGAATTGGATTTTTTTCTTTGAAGTCTCGGTATCCGGCCTAAGGACCGACTATTAAGCATGAAAGAAAAAAATTAAGGAGAATATTAAGCATACATCTGCTCTTTGCAAGACTTTTCGCTTAATCCGGTTATCTTGTACTCCCGATTTGTGAGACTTGTTGCGACCCTCAAATTCTTAAGTGTCCGCTTGGCCTATAAATTAAATTAGGATCATAAATAAAAGTTCTCATCAATAAAAACACATTCCATGCAATCTCAACGAGACATTAAAATGATACACATGTACCTTTGCCCAGTCCACTGAGAAGGGGTCTCTCACATTTTGATTTGCAATCAGAAAGTCCACAACAGGCCCAGGCCGTATAATCATGGTCGTAGAGACATCTAGGAGTGTTGAAACAAACAGCCAAGTTATCATCAAATAAAAAGTTAGAAGGTCACATTGCAACAAATAAGGTAAATAGATAATAAGAAATATATAACGAATGAAAGCTACCAATGTTCAAAGACAATCCACTTTGGGTGGCCCTAAAGCTTGAATGGAATCCACGGCAACCAAGAATTCCGCCCCCAACATCAGCAAACTTCTTTGGATCATTATGGAAAAAGGACTGACGTACCAGCAGGCAACCCCTGACATTAAGCATACAACAAGGTGTAAATTCAATCATAAATATTTCAAGGAATAATGCATTAACAGCTCCCTCAAACTATTTTTTTGTTTAAAAAGCCCTTCAAGTATTGAAATTCTATTTCATGAGCTCCCTCAAGATGAAGTTTTTCGATTTATCTTAATGGTCCCATTCAATAATATGCACGTTAATTTTTTATTAATATCCAAATGTGTTTCGTGCAAGTCATTTTAACCTCAATACTTCAGGTGATGGGTACCTAAATAGCTTGCGAAATACTTTGTATTATAATGAAGATTAAGTAAAGCTGAAATGTACATTATTAACGGGACAATTAAAGTCAACCGAAAAATTCTGTCAATATTTGTCTCGGGGGAGCTAATGAAATAAAATTTGATACTCAAAGTAATTTTAAAACAAAAAAATAGTTTAAGTACCTATTGAAACGAAAGTTAATAGTTTAGGGACCGTTTGATGCATTATGTCATATTTCAATGAGCAACCTAACAAGAATGACTTACTGCTTTGCTGCATGCTGCCTTAGTATGATATCCAAAACCCGTAATGCTTCCGTAGAATTTTCATTTTCCTGGCCCCGTAATGCATTTGCAATGGCCTTCATAGGAATCTTAGCAGCGAAGCTAATCTCCACTTTGAAGGTTTTGGATTGATATTGGCGTCTTAGCCTTTTCCTATCACTGTCATTAGGGCTCGCGTGCCCTGGGCTCGTATTTCCATTGTTTCTGAATGCAGCCAAACAAACCACTAGTGTAAAGAGGCAGACACACAATATTACAAAAGTAACAAATTGAAATAGCAGATACCATACACACCTACTAGACGTAACATTCTCAAGCACAACAGTGAACTCGAGTTTATGACGAGGAAGAGAACCAACAGTAAACAAACTCTTCTCTCCATCATAAGCAAATTCTTTGCCTCCCAGTTCACTGTCATAGGTAACCCGAACGCGGTCTAGAACTTTCCTACCGACACCCTTGCCATCAAAAGGTCGACCATCTTCATAGAAAAGAGCAACCTGTCAAGAAAAATGAAGTTTAAGTCTAAATGAATCATCATGTGCTGTTAAGGAAATAGATTGAGTGAGAAGAGAAGATGTTCTGCACACGTACACTGTAATGAAAGAACTGCCCATCAACATTGGTGGCATTCACTTTGAAATGATTTGTGAGAATAGGAACTTTATTTCCTTTTGTTCCAAGACCACGACTAGCCATTGGGGTACGGAGGACCTTCTTCGTTTCCATAGCAAGATCTATTAAAAAAGGTTTACATTGTAACTATGCACATCATCAAGGATTTCAGAACATAATACAAACACCTGCATATTTCTAGGGAAAGTTTATACTTAAGTAATCCACCAGAACATTTCAAAAACACATGAACTTAAGTAATCCAGAACATTAAATTATAAAAAATTCTAAAACTAAGCTTACCAAATAACTTTATGTTTTACCAAAACACAAAACAGATATTATTAGACTTAAACACATACTTTAAAAGACCAATAAAATCAATTAATCTATGTCAAATTACGTATACGGAAAAAGAAGTAATTCCATTGTAGATCGACATACTCTTTTCAGAAAGTGAATAAATAACGCAGTTACAGAAGTTTGCTTAATCAAAGCTAGGAAATACACGAACTGAGATAAAAGGAAAGAAACAAAAGAGGCTCCTAACAAACATTAGAACTGTGAACAAACTACACAATTACCAAAAATTAACAAGCACCATATATCTCAAAAATTACCTAAATTTATTACATATGTTTAAGCATGTCAAGAAAAGAAAAATAGCAAATTGAAAAAAGCAACAGAGCTAGATATCGAAAATTTACCCTACAACTTTCTATTACCTCGACGAATTCACCGGCGGTAGCACGCAGTTCTTGAAGCGCTGTTAAAAAACCCAACCACACAAAAGCCAGTCAGTAAGCCAAAAACAAACACAACCAAGATCTAAGCAAAAATGGATAAATTTGACAATCAAAAATTGAAACATTTTGGAAAAAAAAGTCACTTACAAAATACACATTATACTCGGAAAATCAAAACCTAAAAAAGCAACACACGAACACCCAAAACATAAAAAAGAAAAAATTGCAACAAGGGCAAAGAAGAAAAATAAATAGAAACTCACAAATGAAACTTGCCCTAAAAGATTTCAAACCAAAACTGAATTAGACAGGATAATGAGAGGCAACTTATTTTTTATAAAAGGAAAAGAAAAAAGAAGAGAGACAGTGAAAGGCCCAAAAGTGGTCCGAAGTAACAACAAGTCAAGGGCCCAAAAGTGACACGGATGACCAAAAAAAGCCCAAAAGTGTATCAACAAAATCAAGCCCAAATAGGCTCAAGGATATACAAGACAAAGCAACTCATCTAATATCTAGCTGACTAGCTAAGTCTAGGACTCCATCACAAACTAGTCTGACAGCATCAATTTTAGTAATTATATTTTGGTAATTTAAGTGTTAAATTAATGATATCAATGTGCCTATTCTTCAAGCCTTGGCATTCCATGAGACGTCACACAATAAGTTTGTCGGATTTTTTACCACTGGATTAAACATGCCGAAATATATTTTACTTTTATGGTAACATACTAACATCATATATATGCCCACAACCTAAGACCCCATTTGTCTGGGTACCTAATATGGTTAGATGATGATATCTTCAAATTGACTACGCCTGCTGGTGCAACAAAATATAATTCAATATAATGAGAATCTTCAAAGAAACAAAATCTAATCCAATATAATATGGTGAGACGATGATATCTTCAACACAAAATCAGGAGATCAAACAATAGCTAATATCTACTTGCCTAAAGGAAAACAATACATTCTTATGGTAAATTAAAACTTTAAATTAAACAAACTCTGAAAATTTACACAAGAGGAATGAAGTAAGGAGGGGGGGAATAAACGGAACGAAAATGGAAACAAAAAGGTTCAGAGTTTTATGGATTCTTTGTCATTTAAAAACTGGTAAAGGAATTTTCAGGAATGATCACAGAGAAAAAAAAATCGAATTCAGCAAACGACAACGTTTACAACACGGAAAAAAAAAGACATTAAGTGATAGATAAAAAGAAAAATATTGGATTAAAATGAATAAAATTAAAAAAATTGGCACTGAAAGTTCAACTTATTTTCACCTGATGAGACTGAGGAGGCAAGAATCTGAGAATCCATCGTCTTCTCCCACAGAGCCTTCTTTGGGACATCGCTTAGGCCTCTACTTCTGTGTTTCTTTTACCTGCTGAAACAATTTTGCAATCGCTAAAATAAAATCTGTGATGTCATTTTGTCCTTTTACGTGCATACATAATTAGGCACCCCTCGGGGATTCCTTTCTAAAAATGCTCTTCGTTATGACCACTATTAAACCTTGTTTAGAATCAATGAATCAAAATGAGTTTACCAAAAGTGCAAGAGGAAATCCATGTAAGACTGAGACGATCTCATATGGAATCTCTTTGATCAGCAACAACTTTCCAATCATTTGCATCAAATCTTCCCCCGCGTCTTCTCTTGTCATAGACATATACATTGGGGCACTCCTTGGACCTTGTTTTTAACATACGAAATAACTTATTCCAGACTTCCTTGTACAGAAAACGCAGGACAAAACTTATACGAGGGTTGTGGGTTTAAACTTTACCTAAATACGATGATGTATGGCGCAAGTAACGTTTAAACACAAAAAACTGAACCTAGATTAGTTATGGACGTATAAATCTTTCTTTGTATAAGATTATAAATTGGAGCTTTCAAGCTATAGTACATTGATCTTAAATTGAAGTTTTCTATAATTTGCTTTAAAAAAGTTCAATTTATTGTGTTGATCAGTCGTTTGTACTTGTTATTTAAAATCCATTGTGTTGATCTTTATATCATGTAATATATTGTTTAATAATTATTATTTACTTTACTTGTAATTTGAATGACGGTCTGAGTGAATCACAATTCAATCAAATTCTGAACATTAAGCTTACCCAAATCATGGAGGTCAAAACTCTGACCAGTATTTCTCAAATTCCTCAATTAAAAATGGAATCCAATGTTTGAGGACAACAATATGAGAGATGAGACAAGAATATAAAATTCAAGCCAAAATTGAAATGAGACGAGAATATGAGAGATGATTCAGAGTCAAATTCCTCAATTAAAAATGGAATCTAATGTTTGAGGACAAGAATATGAGAGATGAGACAAGAATATAAAATTCAAACCAAAATTGAAATGAGACAAGAATATGAGAGATGAGTTCAAAGAGTAAATCCTAGATTTTAGAGAGGTGGAGCTGAAGGGGGAAAGAAGAGTGAGAAAGTTGGAACGAAAGTGAAGCTGTATTTCCTTTCTTCTTTATATATTACTGCCCTATTACTTGAGGACTTATAATAACCGCTCATCTTTTGGAGCCATCCGAATCTAACGCTGAAAAAATCTATCACATAAATTTATTTCTAAGCAAAAATATTTAAGAGATCAGTTGAAGAATGACGACACACAAAGCAAATCAAACAAATCAAAGAGTTTTATTGTAGATGGAGTAGTACACCTATGTTCTCAAGGAGAAAGTTTTGGTGCCCTTTAATTTCAAGGCCAAAAGTTTAGGTGTTTATAAATAAGACCACCCCTAACCAGAGAGAATGTTTCTCTTCTTCTCTCTCTCTCCATGTTTCATTTAATCTGTTCTTCCCCTTTTTGTATACAATGATGCTTGTAGTGATCCTTTTTAAGAAATTTTTCATTTAACTAGATACCAAGGGTTCAATTAATGATATGATGGTGCCTATTCTTCAAGCATTGACATCTCATGAGACGCCATAAGATATATGTTACTTTTATGGTAACATCATATATATATGCCCACATCCTAAGACCCCATTTGTCCGGATACCTAATTTGGTGGCCAAAAAAATATTCTAAGACGATGATATCTTCAAAACGAATACACCCGCTGGTGCAACAAAATCTAAAAGTACAAATAAGCCAATTGCAAGAAAAAAAAAGGTCCAGAGTAAGTATGGATTCTCTGTCATTTTAAATAATACTACATTTTTATGGTAAATTAATACTTTAAATTAAAAGACCTTTGAAAATTTAAGCAAGAGGAATGAATAAGGAGGGTGGAAAAATAGATCGAAAATGGAAACAAAAAGGTTCAGAGTTTTATGGATTTTTTGTCAATTAAAAATTTAGTAAAGGAATTTTTAGGAATGATCTCAGAGAAAAAAAAAATTTGAATTCAGCGAAAAACAATGCTTACAACACGAACAAACAAAGTCATTAAGAGATAAATGAAAATATAAAGATTCGACTAAAATGAATAAAATTAAAAGTTTAACTTCACCTGATGAGACTGAGGAGGCAACAATATGAGAATCCACAGTCTTCTCCCCACGGAGCTAGCCTTCTTTGGCCTCTACTTCTTCTGTGTTTCTTTTACCTGCTGAAACAATTTCGCAGTCACTAAAATAAAATTTGTGGTGTCACTTATTGGTTGTCATAACAGAGAGCATTTTTAGAAAGTAATCCCTGTGGGGTGCTTAATTATATATGCGTATAAATGACTCTGTTATGACAACTAATAAACCTTGTTCAGAATCCATGAAGCAAGAGGAAATCCATGTAAGCAAATCTATCCACAATACAATTCTTCGATGGATTCTCTTTGATCACCATTTACTAAGGATACTAGCAACAACTTTCCAATCATTTGCATCAGGAACACCTAATAACTTAACTTATTCCACAGTTCCTGATTAAGAGAGAGCACATTGGTACAGGAAAAGTTTTCAAAACTCTCAAGAATTCTACAATAAGAAACTAAAGTAAAGCAATATACAAGAATTAGAAACACTTCAGTACAAATAAGAGTGCAAATTCACAATTAATAGACCCGTTCCTTATATACACAATTTTCACCATAAACTAACACATGATACACCTTCGTAATTCAGTTCCACACACAAAGAACGGGCCTATTTGAATGTACAACATCAAGACTTTACAGGAAAACTTCAGAAAATTGAAACACAAAAACGGGTGGAAATTAAGTAGTCGATGCTGAATTCAGAAAGCTTTATTTCAAAAAGAAAATTTGCGTACCAAAACCCTTGTCTGCTGTTCTCGAATCCAAAAAAAAATCAACAAATAAAAATAGGTCTATTTCAGTATAAACCAAATTGTTGAGACGCAAAACCGATGAAGAAAAAGAAGATTAAGGTATGATGTGCGTCGAATTGAAAATAAATTATACTCCATCCATCCGTCCCACTGTAAGTTTCCTACGTATTACTATATTTCTCATTCCATTTTTGACATATTATTTTCTCTCTTCCAATCACATCACTTACACTTTATCTATTATTTTATCATTCTACGAGGCAGAAGATGGAAGAAGCAACGCCGTATTGAGAATAGGAATACTTGTAATAGATTAGGGCTTGGGGTGTATTCATCCCCTTTGAATTTGTAATTCACTTTGTAAACGCATTTTGATTTGTAATTTGCATTTTGTAATCAAAGTCGCGAGCGCGACTTTACTTTTGACATGGGTCGGGTATATAAACCCGTGATTCACCCATGAACCACCCATCGTGTATATTCAGAATTGTTTCAATGAAATTGGCGGTTTCTCTCTCTCTCTCAATTCTCTCTAATTCTCCCTCCAATTCTACGATTCTATTGCGTAATTTTCTAACGATTGCTCCAATCGTTTCAGTGGCCTTAGAGCTAGATTGATCTCGCTCATAGTCTGCGCAATTGTATGTGAAATGGTGAATAATACGGATCAGATCAGTTCGTTGGAAACTCAGTTCGGAACTGTCGAAATCCAAGTGAATTCACTCGGTGATCGATTCACGGAGTTGCGGAATGAGCAAACCGAAGGAAGGAATGAATTGCTCAAGCGGTTTGATCAACAAGCAAAGGAGTCCGAGCTACTGAAGATGCAGCTTATGGAATTGCTTAAGCAATTTAGCTCGAGTAAGGGGAAAGCTCAGGAAGTGAGTGAAGGAGAGGAGTGTTCTAAGACAGTAATGAATGATGAGGATGATCTTAGAGCTCGAAAAGAAGCTGGAATATTGCCAACACCACCTATTCACACTAGAATTCCAGAGTATGGAGAGTTTGGTGCTTCAAAAGGCTTGGATGTCAATTCAAATAGCAGATTCAGAGTTGAAGCTATACCAAAAATGGCAGCAAAGCATGGAGGAAGGTATGATGTTAATTTTCCTAGGATGCATCATTTTGATGAAGAAAATGAAATGAACAATCACCATTATCCACATATTACTACTGCTGCTACTAAGCCTCAGGATAGTCACAACACTTCTAGAAAACTTAGGGTTGATTTCCCTAAGTTTAAAGGTGACAAGCCTAGGGTATGGATCAGGAAATGCCACAAATATATCTTGTTTAATCCTCTCACAGATCAGGAGAAGATATTATTAGCTGCATTGAATATGGAAGATGAAGCTGATAATTGGTATATGGATTATGTGGATGGGAAAGATGACTTGACTTGGAGTGAATTTGAGAGGTTAGTGACACAGAGGTTCACTAATCCAGAAGATGAGAATGTAGTGGGGAAATTTCATAGACTTGTGCAGATTTCAACAGTGAGGAGATATGTTAAAGAGTTTGGGGAAGTCAAGTCATATGTGAGTGCTGAACATCCTTTCTTAACTGAAGGATATTTTGTTAAAAGCTTCATTGGTGGTTTGAAAGAAGAGATCAGTCATGCAGTTCAAGCTTTTCAACCCACTCATTTTAATCAAGCTGTTCAGATGGCTATCAGGCAAGAACAAGTGATCAATAGTAGGGAGAAAGTGTATAAGCCAGGCTTTAAAACATCATGGAATAACTCACAAAAACCACAGGAGAATGAAAAGGGCAGTGAAAAGAGTAAGCCAGCTTTTGCTAAAAGATTAACACAAGCTGAGATGGATGTTAGGAGGAAACAAAATTTATGTTTCAATTGTGATGAGACCTTCCACATTGGGCATAAATGCAAGAAACTTTTTGTGATAACGGCAAAAGAGGAGGAAGAGGTTGAAAAACCTGAGGAGCTGGAATTTGAGGAGGATGAAGTGAAAATGGGTGTGGAACCCTTGGTTTCTCTACATGCCTTGGCTGGACATCAACATCCAGATACTATCAAAGTTGTAGGTAAAGTTGGAAATCAAGAGATCACAGTTCTCTTGGATTCTAGGAGTACACATAGTTTTTTGGACCCTAACACTGCAAAGAGGCTGGGATGTGTGGTGGAGTATACACACTCATTAATGGTGACTATAGCTGATGGCAGTAAAATTGAATGTAATTCAAAATGTTCTGGTTTTGAATGGACAATGGGGAGCTGCAAGTTTACTGCACCAGTTAGGATATTAAGATTGGGAGGATGTGATATGGTCATTGGAGTGGACTTGCTGAGTCAATTGGGACCTGTCACATTTGATTTTAAATTGCATACAGTGCAATTTCATAAAAATGGAAAAACTATCACTTTGCAAGGGTCAGGAGATGAGGAGATCAAGATATCCATGATCTCAGGAAAGCAACTCAAGAAAATGGTGAAGAGGAAACAGTGTGAGGGAATGGGGTATCTTTGTTATCTAAAGGGGAATCCTGAGTTTGAAAAATGCTCAGTGGCACCTGAATTGGAAACTGTGATTGATGAATTTCAGGTGGTGTTTGCTCCTCCAACTGAACTACCCCTTAAGAGGCAATTAGATCACAAGATTACCCTAAAGGAGGGAGAAAAGCCTATAAAACAACATCCTTACAGATACCCTTACTTGCAGAGAAAAGAAATTGAGAAGCTAGTCTCTGAAATGTTGGAGAGTGGAGTCATACAACCTAGTAACTCTCCTTACTCTTCCCCAGTGTTATTGGTGAAAAAGAAGGATGGCACATGGAGATTCTGTATTGACTATAGAAAATTGAATTCTATAACAGTCAAGGACAACTATCCAATACCACTGACTGAGGACTTATTGGATGAATTGGGGCAAGCTAAGGTATTTTCTAAAATTGACCTTAGGGCTGGGTATCACCAGATCAGGGTCCATCCCCCTGACATTCAGAAGACAGCCTTTGTCACTGTCTCTGGCTTATATGAGTTTGTAGTCATGCCTTTTGGCTTGACTAATGCACCTGCCACCTTCCAGGCCATCATGAACAAACTCTTTGCACCTTATTTGAGGGACTTTGTCCTAGTTTCTTTGATGACATCCTCATCTATAGCAGGGATATGCAGGAGCATCTATTCCATCTGACAAAGGTGCTACAAATTCTACTAGAGAACACCTTAAAAGCCAAGGCATCTGAGTGTGTTTTTGGAGTAAAACAAGTGAAATATTTGGGCCATATCATTACTGATGATGGTGTGAAGACTGATCCAAGTAAACTTAAAGTGATGAAGGATTGGCCAATTCCAAGATCTTTGAAGGAGTTGAGAGGATTCCTAGGCTTGACAAGTTATTATAGAAAGTTTGTAAGGCACTTTGGCATCATTGCTAAACCCTTAACTTTCTTAACCAAGAAGGGTCAATTTATTTGGAATGAGGAGGCAGAAGCAGCTTTTCACCAACTTAAGGATGCTATGGTTTCAACTTCCATTTTACAACTGCCAGATTTTAAGAAAGAGTTTATTGTGGAGACAGATGCATGCTATGGAGGGATAGGTGCTGTTCTGTTGCAAGGGAAGATACCTATTGCATTTTTGAGTAAGGCTTTGGGTGTCAAGAATCTGGGATTATCAATCTATGAGAAGGAATTTCTAGCAATCTTAATGGCTGTTGACAAATGGAGATGTTATTTGATCCATGCCCCATTTGTCATAAGAACTGATCATCAAAGTCTTAAGTACTTGATTGAGCAAAAAATCTCCACTCCTTTGCAACACAAATACCTCACAAAACTATTGGGTTTTGATTATAGGATTGAGTATAAAGCAGGGCATGAAAATATAGTAGATGATGCTCTCTCAAGGAGGAATCACACTCAAGGAGATTGTGCTGCCCTATCTATGGTGAAACCTCACTAGGTGGAGGAGATACAAGAAAGCTATGATGGTGATAGTTTGGTTTCTGAGGTGATGACTGATAGCCTCACTACTCCTTACAACCTATCACTCTATTCTTACAGTGGGGGTATTGTGACATACAAGGGGAAGGTTTATGTAGGGACAGCTACAGAATTGAGAGTAAAGTTGGTGGTGCATGTCCACACTTCAGCTCAAGGTGGGCATTCTGGAGAGTCTGTCATTTTTCAAAGAATGAAGGGGGTTTTCTGGTGGCCAAGAATGATGGATACAATCCATAAGGTGGTTTCTGAATGCTCAATCTGCCAATTGTGCAAACATGAGCTACTAAAGTCTCCAGGGTTGATTCAGCCTCTACCTATTCCTGATCAGGCATGGACTGATATCTCTATGGATTTCATAGAGAAACTACCTATATCCAATCATAGAGATACTACATGGGTAATTGTGGACAGGTTGACAAAGTATAGCCATTTTATAACACTCTCACATCCCTTTACAGCCTCAGATTTGGCTCAAATCTTCATTTCAGAGGTCTACAGATTACATGGATTGCCTACATCCATTGTCTCTAATAGGGATAAAGTTTTCACCAGTCAGTTTTGGCAACAACTGATGAAACTTCTAGACATTAAGCAGCTGTTGAGCACAGCTTATCACCCTCAGACTGATGGACAGACTGAGAGGGTGAATCAATGCCTAGAGTCTTATTTGAGATGCATGTGTGGGAGAAATCCCAAACAGTGGGCTCAGTGGTTACCCCTAGTTGAGTTCTGGTACAACACCATCTTCCACTCAGCCATCAAGAGATCACCTTTTGAGGCCCTCTATGGCTACTGCCCTAAATTTTTATCATTTGGTCCACTGATTCAGAGTTCGGTGCAGGGAGTGGATGACCTTATGTTCTCTAACCAACACATATTGCAACAATTAAAACAGGTACTATACCAAGCACAAGATCGCATGCGTTTCTATGCTAATCAAAATAGATCAGAGAGGGTGTTTCAGGTAGGAGATTGGGTTTACTTGAAACTCAAGCCCTATAGGCAACTCACACTGCGGAAGAGCCACATGTGGAAGCTGAGTCCCAAGTTTGCAGGCCCTTTTCGGGTCGTGCAAAGGGTGGGTTTGGTTGCCTATACGTTGGCACTGCCAACAACAGCTAAATTACATCCTACATTCCATGTCTCTATGCTCAAGAAGAAAGTGGGAAATGGATATTTGGTTTCGCAAGATTTACCTGAATTTGATGAAGATGGGAAAGTTCTTCTCTTGCCACTGAAGGTGCTCGCTCGTCGCCTAGTGAGGAGGGGCAATTCTCCAGCTTCAGAGGTGCTGGTTCGTTGGTCTCATCTTCCAGATTCAGAAGCGACCTGGGAAGACTACACCACCTTCTCCAACCTTTATCCGCAGCTGTTTCCTTGATTATTGCTTGGGGACAAGCAAGGTGTGAGGAGGGGGTAATGTTACGAGGCAGAAGAGTGAGGAAGACGAGGCAGAAGAGTGAGGAAGAAGATGGAAGAAGCGATGCCGTATTGAGAATAGGAATAATTGTAATAGATTAGGGCTTGGGGTGTATTCATCCCCTTTGAATTTGTAATTCACTTTGTAAACGCATTTCGATTTGTAATTCGCATTTTGTAATCAAAGTCGCGAGCGCGACTTTACTTTCGACATGGGTCGGGTATATAAACCCGTGATTCACCCATGAACCACCCATCGTGTATATTCAGAATTGTTTCAATGAAATTGACGTTTTCTCTCTCTCTCTCGATTCTCTCTAATTCTCCCTCCAATTCTACGATTCTATTGCGTAATTTTCTAACGATTGCTCCAATCGTTTCAACTTCATCTCACACTCATCAATTATTTTATCTTTCCTCATCACATTACTTGTACTACATCTATTATTTTATCATATTCCTTAATCAAAATACCCCAAAGAAAGGGGAAACTTATACAGGGACGGAGGGAGTATTAATCTACCCTTATATACTAATTATGAATCTCTTGTCGTGGCTTCTCTAAAAGCCTCCGTTCTCCATTCTCTTAAATTCTGTAATTTTAATTTTTTTTAATTGTTTTTTCTCTTTCCTCTCTCTTCTCTCTTCCCCTCAATTTTCTCAACTTCTCCTTTCTCTCCTCTTTATCCATTTATATTTGTAATTTTATATTTTATTTTAATTTTTTTTCTTTAAATCATCATTCTCAAACAATCCTATTTTATATTTTCTCTCTAAAAAATTTAATCTTAAAATTTCTTTAATTTTGATTTTTTTTAAACAATTAAAACTATTTTCTCTTCTTCTTCATCGGTTTAAATTTTCAAAATAATTATAATTATAATTTTATCTATAATATTTTTTTTAATTTTTTTTTTTATCATTCTTTAATTTTCTTCTACTACATAATAATTTTTTTATGTCCCGCGTGATACGCGGGTTTTGCACTAGTAATAAAATAAAGGTGATTTCAATAGTTACCTAAATTTTGAATTTGAGGATGAGTTTTGAATCATTTCTCAATTTATACGTGTTATCTTGAGAAGATGAATCCTGAGTTTGCTAATCATACTTCAAATCTAAAATCAATGCCGCCATTTCGACCAAACAAAATGATTAGGACTCAGACTAAAGCCTATTTTTTTTTTAAATTTATAGGGTGTGTTGAGTGATACGACTCAGACTAAAGCCTATTTTTTTTAAAAAAATTATAGGGTGTGTTGAGTGATACGAGGTGACTCTAACTAGGTTTTTATCTTAAATTTATAAGGTGTGCTGAGTAATATGGGTGACTCACTGGGGTTTTTTTCTTAAATTTGATAGAGAGTGTTGTGTGATACAGGTTGACTCTCACTAGAGTTACAATAAGCCGAGTCATGTTAGACTTCTTGTTGAAAAGTTTGAATCTAAGTCTGACTAATTATCGGTGATGGACTTTTTAATAGACTTAAGTCTGACATTTTTAATAAAAGAGCAGGCTTGAAAGCCCGTTTTTAAGTCTTTTAAGCATTTTAAAAACAATTTCATTTAAACTTCAATTTTAAAAGTAATTATATTAGTATTGTAATTTTAAGATTTGTTATTTTTGGTAGCCTGCATTGTTGCTACCCCTACTTAAACGTAATACATTATATATTTTGCTTACATCTATTTCTAAATCATTTTCTTTACTGCGTGAACAGACATTTCTTTCGTTTACATTTTCTTATTTTGTTAGAATTTTTTTTTATTCATTTTTCTCTCATTTTCCTCTCTTTCACTGTTCACTTAATTCTAAGTCATTATATGCGCTTCAAATTTCTTCTATTTACATTTTGTTAATTTATAAGAATTCTCTATTTTTTAATCTTTTTTTTTTAACATGGAAATTAGTATTATATCATTAAATGGAATCATCCAGCGAAACATTTGCCATATTCAAAGGTAATACATGAGAGAAAAATATTGAATCTAGAGTAAAACCAAGCCCAGCAAGGTTATGGGCTAAGCCGTTTCCTTCCCTTCTGGTCCAGTTGTATGACACCGCTTGAAAGTCTTTCACTACCCTTTTGATATCAGTTATAATGTCCCCAAATCTTGACAAATCTCTCTATGGATTTACCGGAGGGGCTATCCGACCTCTAGGATCAGTGACGTTGCAGGTGGGACTGGGAGATGCCCCAGCTAGACGAGTAATGATGGTCGACTTCCTCATTGTGGACTTCCCGTCTTCGTACAATGTGATAATGGGAAGGCCCAGCTTGAACTTATTTCAGGCTATCGTGTCAACCTTCCATATTAAGATGAAGTTCCCAGCACCTGGAGGTACTGGAGAAGTTCGAAGTGACCAATACCAGGCCCGCAAATGCTAGGTGGAGTCTGTCAAGAGGTGGGACTGGGAGATGCCCCAGCTAGACGAGTAATGATGGTCGACTTCCTCATTGTGGACTTCTCGTCTTCGTACAATGTGATAATGGGAAGGCCCAGCTTGAACTTATTTCAGGCTATCGTGTCAACCTTCCATATTAAGATGAAGTTCCCAGCACCTGGAGGTACTGGAGAAGTTCGAAGTGACCAATACCAGGCCCACAAATGCTAGGTGGAGTCTGTCAAGATGGCTGATAAAGCCGTAACCCGAGATTTGGGAAGAATTAAAGGGGACAACCCCGAATTGAAAAAGTAGAAAGTTGTTGGGGAAGCTAGAGAGCTACCCAAGATCCAAGCTGATGAAGAGCTGATGAACGTGGAGCTGTACCCTGGGAGGACAGGATTCACAATAATGATAGGGGTTCAAATGGAACCCGGAGTAGCTGAAGAGGTAATCCGTACATTGAGAAAAAAATGCGGACATATTTGCCTTTTCTTCCTCTGATATGACAGGAATACCCCCGGAGGTGGCCATGCACCACCTCAACGTGGATCCTAAAGCCAAGCCAGTTAAGCAGAAGCTTAGAAACTTTGGCTCTGAGAAGAATGCGATCATAAAAGCAGAGATCGAGAAACTGCTAGAAGCTGGACATGTTCGCCGAGTTCAGTTTCCTGAATGGCTCTCCAATGCTGTATTGGTGTCAAAAGGAGCTGGAAAATGGAGGATGTGTATCAACTTTCGGGATTTGAATAAAGCCTGTGTTGGGATATAAATTCACCCTAAGCCCCTTCACTTGATAGGATAGTTTTGATGGCCAAAACACTTAGAGTTTATAAATACATGTAATAGGATCAGCTGATATCTGTATAGATCAACCTAGCCTTTTAATACTAGTCTTGTGCAATCAGCTGTATGTATCTCAGCTGATTAGCACAGTCTGAGCCTACATGCGTAAGGTACTAGAAGATCCTTGAAGAGTAGATAAGTAAGGTACTTGTATACCTTCTTAACTGATAAAGCCCAAGTCGAAGATGGCCAAAGTCAGCACAAGTATTTTTTCAGATCAGAAGAGTAAATACTCATCTGATATTAGAAGACAGACTATACCAGGCCAGACGAGTTAACCAGACGACTAGAAAAGAAGATCAACAGACTAGTAGCTCGTCAAAGACTCGGTTGATTCCAAAGTCATCTTATGAAATTCAAATGAAGACTTACCTTATTTAGAAGATTGACAAGATCCCCGAATTGAAGCAATCAAGATCAAAGCGGCTGGAATCAAGGAATCAATCAACACACAAGGAAAGATTGTTAACGGCTAGTCAACTCCAATGGCTAGTTACATCAATCCTCCTTATAAATACAAGAATATGAGGAAGAACAACAACGGAAATACTACGCAAGAATTCTAAAGCTACTCAAGCAAGCAAGCCAAAAAGCAACACATTCATAAGAATTCTCAAGAGCCCAGAAAAGTACCAGAATACCTTTTAGCTCTTAAGTTATTTCCTCATCCAACCAAAAGAACCTGAATCCAATACATATTGTATATTCTTTGATTTAGGCAAAGTGGTTAAGCATTTTATAAGCTTGAACCATTAGTTGGATCCTTTCAAAAACCCAAAACCCCCACCGTAAGGTTTAGTTTTTGAACCCCTGTAGGAGTGCAAGTGCTCGAAAATCACTTGTGGAGACCGTAGTAGTTTGGAACTGCTCAGATCTCAAAGTCCTTCTCTTGGGACTATAAAGGACAAGCCCCTGTAATTTTCGGGAAATTAAGGGATTAACATCACGTTTGGAACGTGAGAGTGGACGTAGGATCGTATATCCAAACCACTATAAATCTACGGTGTTATTTACTTTCTGCACTTTACATTTCAGTTTATTTACATTTTATCATAGTGCATATTGTGATTTGAAATACCTTTGCAAACAAGGCCATATCTCTTTCAAACCAGCATCAGCTGAGTATTTCATAGAAACACTTAATTGGTTATTTCAAAAGAACACTCGAACGAGTCTAAATAAAAGGCCTACTCACTTCCGCATATTAAACACTCTATCAGATAACTATCGTCTCCTGGACCAGCAGACTTGTAGTCCAGCAGACATAGAAATCAGAAGAGGTCCTAACTCTTTAATCGAAAAAGTTTTAAAGTCTATTCACCCCTCCCCTCTAGACTTTAAACCCATTCACTACTCGTTCAGGGACCAACAAGTGCTATCAGAGCAGTGGTTCTAACAGACTACTGTCTCTAGATTATCAGAAGACTTGAGGGAGTCTTTCTGTAGTCCTCTTGAACAGATCTATCTTTTGAAAAACCTGTTTTTCAAAACTCATACAGCATGAGTGCTAACATGCGAAAGCTTCCTAAGTTCTCAGTAGAAGACTATGACTATTGGAAGATAAGGATGAAGAAGAACCTCACCTCAGTTCACTACAAGATGTGGTCCGTGATCACAGAAGGCCCAATTACAATCATGACAGTCAACACAACAAATGGTGATCCTGAGATCCCAGTTGGAGAACTTGCTCCCAAGCCTATGAAAGACCTCACTCCAGAAGAGATGAAGCAGACAAATCTTGACAGCATTGCTCAAGATTACATTATGCAAACTCTCCCCAATGAATATATAGGAAAAGTACTCAACTGTGATACAGCCAAAGAGATGTGGGATGCTATGGCACTTCTATGTGAAGGAACGGAGCTGATCAAAGAAAGCAAACTGTCAACAGCAGTCAAAAAATTTGAACATTTCAAGATGCAATCAGAAGAGAGCATTGATCAGCTGAATAATAGATTCACCAAGATCATAAATGAGATTGAGTCTCTTGGCAAGAAGTACACAAATAGAGAGAAAAATCTAAAGGTGCTGGACTCTCTAACAAAGAAATGGAAGCTCAAGAAGACCATCATCAAAGATGCTCAAGACAACAAGAACTGGACAACTCAGACCTTGTTCCAGAACCTTAAAGCCCATGAATATGACTTAGAGAGAGAAGAAAATTCAGAGAATGAAGAACAAGCTTCAACACCATCCACCACCAAGACCGTAGCCTTCAAGGCATCAACTAGTACAAGAGATGCAAGTACCTCATCCGGCAAAACCCCCCTAAACACAGATGATATAGGAGGATCAGATATGAGCCTAAAAGAAGTCAAAGAAATCCAGGCTCCCCACACCAATGAACATAGCTCCAATCTCCTCCTTTGACCCCACTGATCCTGTCAACCCTTCTGAACCCTCAAACACTGCTCCCCAAACATCTGCTGATACTCACACAACAGAGGACCAAATCCAGAAACCTCAATCCCCTAGCCTCATAACATCAACAGACCCCACCAATACCACTTCCCAAATCCCTGCTGATACTCACACAGCAGAGGAAACTGCCCCAACAATCCAATCTCCTAACCCTAATACCTCTTCTGAACCCGAAAAGTTGGCACCAGAAGACACCCCAAAACCTCATTCAAAGTTCAAAATGGTACACTATCCTATGTGCACAAGAGAAAAGATCATGAGATTGAGGATAACAAATCTGCTGAGGTCTACTGTACCTGGAGTTGATGAAAATTCAATCCAGTTCGAGCAAGTACTCAGGGTATGTACTTGGATTGAACTCAGAAGAGATGAGGTGGATGACCTTATAGAGGTCATGGAAGGAATGGGTGGTGTGGCTCACTTTTTTTACTGGGAAATGGAGCAGAAAGAAGTTGCTCAAGTAAAATCATTCACTGAACTGCTACCTGAGGAAGCACTGGCACGAACCTGTGAGAGGATTCTAGGAATAACCTCCACTTCAAAGCCCACTGCTGAGGATCAAGCAGTTCCAGTACCAGAGAACACTACAACTCCTGATCAAACTCAAGATCAGCTAAAGACAACTGACAAAGCACTGGCAGATGACTCAGCTGAGGCAGCTGAGATAGAAGAAATGGAAAAAGAAGTCCTGACAATCCCATCTCATTTCATGCCTAATAATGAGCTCGATCACTTCATCTGTCAACCGAATAAAAAAGAAAGAAGATCCTTGCTCATCTGGTTGATGTCACAACAAACTTTCTAAAAGAAGGTTATCTAACTGCAGAAGAGAGAGGCCTAGCTATGGTTGTGGTCAATCCAAACATCATTCCAATAACACAACAGGAACCACAAGGTACTGCCTCCCCCTCTACTTCGTCTATTGATTATAGAGCAGACATATGTGCTCAAGTACGGGAAGCAATAGACATGCACTTTGAGAAGGGGCTAGGCATGCAACTGGCCAGATATGTTGAGAGGGTCGTTCAGGAACAGAGGATTCATCTTACCAACCAAATCTATGATATCGATGACAAATTTGGTGAGACACTCCATAATCAGATAGATGAGTATCTCCACAGTGAAATGAAAAGGACAGCAGACAAAACCAAAATGTTTGCTGATCTCTACGCCAATGAGACAACACGCATGGAGACCATCTACAAGAATAGGCTCGAAGATGCTGAAGCTAGAGCTTCACAAGGACAAGCTCTACTCAAAACGGTAGCTGAAGAGAATGATAAGTTAAGGGCTCAGCTGAAAGACACAGCAGACAAATTGGAGACTCTAACAGCTCAGTTAGAGAAGGCTTCTACCTCCACTTCTCATGCTCAAGTTCTGGAGCATCACCCAACTCACACATGTCAGCAGAGTCAATGCCATGGCTCTCAATCAGACCCTTCAGGTTGAAATCCTGAATGCCATGAAACCTTTTGCGGCTGCTCTTGCTGAAGCCAAAAAGGGGGAACGTGTTGATAAACGCTCTGGAGAAGTTTACTGCCCAGCAAGTTGAGCTAGTGGTAGCTCAAGATGATCTGAATGAGTCATTGGGAGGTTTGAAAAGCAAAATCAAGAACAGAAAAGGAAAAGAAGCTGTTCAGGATGAAGCCCAAGGTGCTGTTACGAAACTGCAAATCACTGCCACTGAAGAATCAACTCCTGATAGGAGAATGACAAGAAAAAGAAAGGCAGCTGAAACATCAGCAGTCCCAGCAGAGCCTATAGCAGAAGAGAAAGAGGCTCAAGAGCTGAAGAAAAGAAAGATGCAAGAAGCTCAAGAGCTCAAACAGAAGAAGCTCGATGATGCGAAGGCAGTTAAGGCAAAGTTTGAGAGAAAATTGGCCAAACTCAGGAAAGCACTGAAAGACAAAGAAAGAGAAGAAAGTGCTCGAGTAACTGACAGCACATATGTGGATATACTGGTACTTCCAGACGAGCTACCAAGATGGTATCCTCTGAAGAAGAAATGGCAGCTAGCTCACCACATAGTCAGAAGATTCGGCCCTCTTCCCACCTATGAAGAAGAGTTTCTTCAATTCTCTCATTTCATGCAAATTGAAGATCAAGTGCTCTGGACAGAAACAGTCAAATCAGCCAAAGAACTAGGCTACAAAATTCCTGTCTGGGAGCCACCTATTCTGGATTCTGGAAGAAAAAATATGATAGAAGTCAAAAGAATTCTGGAGAAGATCTACATTGAAGAAGATGTTACAGACCTGCAGCACATGGAAGACATTCGCACTCGTCTGTACCTTGCCTACTGCATCTGAAGAACTGAAGACCTGATGAAGACTACTCAAGAAGTTCAAAGACACTAAAACTTGTAATCTGTAAACCCCAAATATTTTATACAAGTAATAGTTCTATTTACTTACAAGACAAATTCTCATTGTCTTCATTAGAGACATCATATAATGTTTTATAAACTCTCACCCTATTCATATGAGCATTTATACAGTTTAGTTTTGGCTTCATCAAAAAGGGGGAAATTGTTGGGATATAAATTCACCCTAAGCCCCTTCACTTGATAGGATAGTTTTGATGGCCAAAACACTTAGAGTTTATAAATACATGTAATAGGATCAGTTGACATCTGTATAGATCAGCCTAGCTTTTTAATACTAGTCTTGTGCAATCAACTGTATGTATCTCAGCTGATTAGCACAGTCTGAGCCTACATGCGTAATCTCAAGAGATGAAGAGTAGAAGATATGAAGACTAGAAGATCCTTGAAGATCAGATAAGTAAGGTGCTTGTATACTTTCTTAACTGATAAAGCCCAAGTCGAAGATGGCCAAAGTCAGCACAAATATTTTTCCAGATCAGAAGAGTAAATACTCATCTGATATCAGAAGACAGACTTTACCAGGCCAGACGAGTTAAACAGACGTCTAGAAGAGAAGATCAGCAGACTAGTAGCTCGTCAAAGACTCGGCTGATTCCAAAGTCATCTTATGAAATTCAAACGAAGACTTACCTTATTTAGAAGATTGACAAGATCCCCGAATTGAAGCAATCAAGATCAAAGCGGCTGGAATCAAGGAATCAATCAACACACAAGGAAAGATTGCTAACGGCTAGTCAACTCCAACGGCTAGTTACATCAATCCTCCTTATAAATACAAGAAGATGAGGAAGAACAACAACGGAAATACTACGCAAGAATTCTGAAGCTACTCAAGCAAGCAAGCCAAAAAGCAACACATTCATAAGAATTCTCAAGAGCCCAGAAAAGTACCAGAATACCTTTTAGCTCTTAAGTTAATTCCTCATCCAACCAAAAGAACCTGAATCAAATACATATTGTATATATTCTTTGATTTAGGCAAAGTGGTTAAGCATTTTATAAGCTTGAACCATTAGTTGGATCCTTTCAAAAACCCAAAACCCCCACCGTAAGGTTTAGTTTTTGAACCCCTGTAGGAGTGCAAGTGCTCGCAAATCACTTGTGGAGACCGTAGTAGTTTGGAACTACTCAGATCTCAAAGTCCTTCTCTTGGGACTATAAAGGACAAGCCCCTGTAATTTTTTGGGAAATTAAGGGATTAACTTCACGTTTGGAACGTGAGAGTGGAAGTAGGATCGTATATCCGAACCACTATAAATCTACAGTGTTATTTACTTTCTGCACTTTACATTTCAGTTTATTTACCTTTATTTATCTTTATCATAGTGCATATTGTGATTTGAAATACCTTTGCAAACAAGGCCATATCTCTTTCAAACCAGCATCAACTGAGTATTTTATAGAAACACTTAATTGGTTATTTCAAAAGAACACTCGAACGAGTCTAAATAAAAGGTCTACTCACTTCCGCATATTAAACACTCTATCAGATAACTATTATCTCCTGGACCAGCAGACTTGTAGTCCAGTAGACATAGAAATCAGAAGAGGTTCTAACTCTTTAATCGAAAAAGTTTTAAAGTCTATTCACCCCTCCCCGCTAGACTTTAAACCCATTCACTACTCGTTCAGGGACCAACAGCCAGCCCGAAAGATCATTATCCTTTGCCACAAATCGATCAATTGGTGGATGCAACTTTGGGATTCGAGTTGCTGAGTATGATGGATGCCTACCAAGGATATCACCAGATACAATTGAATCCAGCAGACATCCCTAAGGTATGCTTCATCGCTACATGTGGTACATTCAGTTATATTAGAATGTCGTTTGGACTCATCAATGCAGGAGCCACGTATCAACGGATGGTTGATGCAGTATTCCATGACCAGATCGGTCGGAATATGGAGATTTACGTAGATGACATGCTAGCCAAGAGCGCTAAAGCTGAGGGTCATGTCGAGGACCTTGAGGAAATATTCTAGGTGATAAGAAAGAATGACATTAAGCTCAATCCAGCAAAATGCTCATTCGGTGTGAGATCGGGGAAGTTTTTGGGTTACATGGTAACTCAAAGAGGCATTGAAGTCAACCCTGCTAAAGTGAAGGCTGTACTGGATATGCGGCCCCCGAGAAATCTAAAAGAGCTGCAGACCCTAAACGGTCGAATCGCAACATTGAACATGTTTATTGCTAAATCTGTAGAGAAGAGCCACTATTTCTTTAGGACCTTGAGGAAAGGATCTAGATTTTAGTGGGATGATCAGTGCCAGAAGGCGTTTGAGGAGCTCAAGCTCCACCTATCTCAGCTCCCGAAGCTGACCAAACTTTCACCAGGTGATACACTCTTTTTGTACCTGTCTGTAGGGGAACATTCCTTGAGTACTGCGTTGATGAAGGAGGATAGATCAGTCCAGCTCCCGATCTACTATGTCAATAAGATCATCCAGGGTGCAGAGGTCCGTTATTCAGAGGTTGAGAAAGAGACCTTGGCTGTGGTGATAACATCCCGGAGGTTAAGGCCCTATTTCTTATCATATAAGATTATTTTTCGTACTAATTACCCTTTGAGGCAGGTAATTGGTAGAGAAGATTTATCTGGACGCATGGTCAGATGGGCCATAGAGCTGCAGGAATACAACGTGGAATTCGAGCCTCGAAAGGTGATTAAAGCTCAAGCTCTGTCAAATTTTATACAGGAATCTACCAGACTTGAGGAGATGGAAGACTGGAAAGTCTATGTTGATGGTTATGTATCAATGAATGGATGCAGAGCTGGAGTCCTGATGATTGACCCACACGGGTTAGAGATGCAGTTTGCCATTAAATTTCAATTCAGGACCTCCAACAATAGAGCTGAATATGAGGCACTAATACGAGGAGCAGAAATGGCTGCCGAGCTGGGAGCCCAGAAGGTTACCCTATTCTTTGACTCACAGTTGATCGTGCTACAGGTCAATGGAGAATACCTGACGAAAGAAGAAAGGATGATTGCATACTTGGAACGAGTCAAGAACTTGAGAAACAAGTTCCACGTATTCGAGGTGCTCCAGATTCCTAGAGAGGAAAACATGGCAGCAGATAGCCTATCCAAACTTGCCAGCTCTATTGAGTTCGAGGGGCAAGGGAAGATAACACTTGTCGGGGCAGAAAGAGAGGCCACTGAGCCCATTATTGGGGCAATCGAAGAAGGCGAGGATTGGAGAAAAGAAATCCTAGAGGAGCTGAACAAAGAACCGGCTCCTGCAGTATCTCGAGAAGCTCAAACCATGAAACTGAGATATTGTATTTTGGGGGGGTCGATTATACAAACGATCACTCACCCACCCCTACCTAAGGTGTCTCTCAAAGAACGAGGGAGACTATGTGATACGAGAAATCCACGAAGGATGTGCGGCTAGACACGAAGGCTACAAGGCCACTGTGAAAAAAGCATTGAGAGCTAGGTTCTACTGGCCCACTATGACTCGAGATGCTCAAGATTTTGTAAAAAGATGTGAGAAATGCCAAAGAAATGCCCCCCTGATACGGGTCCCTGCTGAGGAAATGGGAGCCATGTACTTGTCTTGTCCCTTTGCAAAGTTGGGGGTAGACCTCGTTGGACCCTTTCCACCGGCACAAGGCGGATGTTGGTCCCTGAACGAGTAGTGAGTGGGATTAAAGTCTAGAGGGGAGGGGTGAATAGACTTTAAAACTTTTTCGATCAAAGAGTTGTAAACCTCTTCTGATATCTATGTCAGCTGGACTACAAGTCTGCTGGTCCAGAAGACTATAGTTATCTGATGAAGAGACTTGTATGCGGAAGTGAGTAAGCTTGTTTATTTAGACTCGTTCGAGTGTTCCTCTTGAAATAACCAATTACTTAATTTGTGAAAGACTCAGCTGATGCTGGTTTGAAAGATATGGCCTTAGTTAAAGATATTTAAAATCACAGTATGCACTATATAAAAATATGAACAAATATCAAAGTAAAGTGCAGTAAGTAAATAACACCGGATTTTATAGTGGTTCGGATATACGTTCCTACGTCCACTCTCACGTCCTAACGTGATGTTTAATCCCTTTAATTTCCCGAAAATTACAAGGGCTTGTCCTTTATAGTCCTAAGGGTAGGACTTTGAGATCTGAGCAGTTCCAAACTGCTGCGGTCTCCACAAGTGATTGTGAGCACTTGCACTCTTACAGGGGTTCAAAAACTTAACCTTATGGTGGGGGTTTTGGGGTTTTTGAATGGATACAACTAATGGTTCAAGCTTATAAATTGCTTAACCACTATGTCTAAATCAATGGATATACAATATGAGTAGGATTCAGGTTCTTTGGTTGGATGGGAAATAACTTAAGAGCTAGAAATGATGTTCTAATGCTTTTCTAGGCTCTTGAGAATTCTTGACAAAATGTTGCTCTTTGCTTGCTTGATTGGCTTTTTCGAATTCTCTCGTTGTATTTCCGTGTATTGTTATTCCTCATCCTCTTGTATTTATAGGGAGGATTGCTGCAACTAGCCGTTGGAGTTGACTAGCCGTTTGGCAATCTTTCCTTATGTGTTTGGTTGATTCCTTGATTCCAGCCGCTTGATTGCTTCAAATCTGGGATCGTGTCAGTCTTCTAAGTATGGTAAGTCTTCGTTTGAATTGCAAGATGACTTTGGAATCAGCCGAGTCCTTGACGAGCTACTAGTCTTCTGATCTTCATTCCTAGTCTTCTGGTTAACTCGTCTGGCCTGATGTCTTCTGTCTTCTGATATCAGATGAGTATCACTCTTCTGATCTGGAAAAATACATGTGCTGAGTTAGGCCATCTTCAACTTGGACTCTATCAGCTAAGTAGGTATACAAGCACCTTACTTATCTGATCTTCAAGGATCTTCTAGTCTTCATGTCTTATACTCTTCTCATCTTGAGGTTGTGCATGTAAGCAAATACTGTGCTGATCACACAAGACTAGTCTAAGATGTTCTATATAAAACTCAGCTGATCCTATTACATTTATAAACTCTAAGTGTTTTGGCCATCAAAACTATTCTATCATCAAATGGGGCTTAGGGTGAATTTCTAGCCCAACATTTCCCCCCTTTTTGATGAAGCCAAAACTATACTTGATAAATGCTCTTAGTGAATAAGATAAGAGTTTATAAATCTAAAAAATGAAGTTTCTAATGAAGACAATGAGAATTTGTCTTGTAAGTAAAAAGAGCTAATACTTGAATAACATATTTGGAGTTTTACAGATTACAAGTATTAGAATCTTTGAACTTCTTAAGTAGTCTTCATCAGGTCTTCAGTTGTTCAGATGCGGAAGGCAAGGTACAGACGAGTGCGAATATCTTCCATGTGTTGGTGGTCTGTAATATTCTCTTCAGTGTATATCTTCTCTAGAATTCGTTTGACTTCTATCATGTCTGTTCTTCCGGATCCCAGAGTAGGTGCATCCCAGACAGGGTCTTCAGGAGTTAGGATTCTGTAGCCGATCTCTTTGGCTGTCTTGACTGTTTCTGTCCAAAGCACTTGATCTTCAATTTCCATGAACTGAGAGAATTGAAGAAATTCTTCTTCATAGGTAGGGAGAGGGCCAAATTTTCTCACTATGTGGTGTTGAATCTGCCATTTCTTCTTCAGAGGGTACCACCTTGGTAGCTCATCTTGAAGAACCAACATATCCACATATGTGTTGTCAGTTACCCGAGCACTATCTTCCTTTTCTTTGTCTTTCAGTGCTTTCCTGAGTTTGGCCACCTTTCTCTCAAACTTGGCCTTGAGTGCCTTCGCATCATTAAACTTCTTTTGCTTAAGCTCTTGAGCTTCAAACAACTTTCTTTTCTTCAGTTCTTGAGCCTCTTTCTCTTCTACAGTAGGCTCTGCTGGGACTGATGCTTTCTCATCTGCCTTTGCTTTCTCATCTGCTTTTCTTTTCCTTGTCATCCTCTTTTCAACAGTTTGTTCTGCTGGAGCAGTGAGTTGCAGGTTCTTGGCAGGACCTTGTGTTTCTTCTTAAACAGCTTCCTTGCCTTGCCTTGTCTGTTCTTGATTTTGCTTTTCAAACCTCCCAAGGTTTCGTTCAGATCATCCTGTGCTACTACCAGTTCAGCTTGCTGTGCAGTAGACTTCTCCAGAGCTTTTATCAACACATCTTTCCCCTTTTTGGCTTCAGCAAGAGCAGCCGCAAAAGGCTTCATGGCATTCAGAATTTCCACATGTAAAGTCTGCTTGAGAGCCATGGCATTGACTTTGCTTACATGAGTCAGATGGGAGATGATGTGCTCTAGAACTTGAGCATGAGATGTGGAGGAAGAGGCATTTTCCAGCTGAGCTGTGAGTTTTTCCAGTTTGTCAGCTGACTCCTTCAGCTGAGTCCTTAGATTCTCATTCTCCTCAGCTGCTGTTTTAAGGAGAGCTTGTCCTTGTGTAGCTCTGGCTTCAGCATCTTCAAGCCTGGTTTTGTAGATGGTCTCCATGCGATTTGTCTCATTGGCATAGAGATCAGCAAACATTTTGGTTCTGTCAACTGATTTCTTCATCTCGGTGTTATACTCCTCCAGCTGGTTATGAAGTGCCTCACCAAACTTGTCATCTATGTCATGGATTTGATCGGTGAGACGGGTCCTCAGCTCCTGAACAGCTCTTTCAACATATCTAGCCAGTTGCATGCCTAGCCCTTTGTCGAAATGTTTGTCTATTGCTTCCCTGACTTGAGCACACACATCTGCTCTAATATCAATAGACGAAGTAGAGGGGGAGGCAGTACCTTGAGGTTCCTGTTGTGGCATTGGAGGGAAAGTAGGTTTGAATACCACTAGTGCTAGACCTTTGTCTTCTGTTGTCAAATGACCTTCCTCCAGGAAGTTTGCTGTGGTATCAACTGTTGGTGTATACTGTAAAGCAAACTTTTAGTGGGCTTTTTTGACGTATATTCGATTTCCTTTTATCTGAAATAAATGGTTTTTCACATTATTGCATTCTTTGTGATTACTTGTATGTCTGCTTATCTTGCATTGTAGACGATGTGGTGGGTTTGTAGTCACACAGAAGATCACATTGTCAGTCCCTTGTAAGATATAAACAATATTCACAACTGAGATAGTTATGAACAAAACTATTGGTTTAAGTTGTAGTATAAACTTGTTAGTGGTTTGTCTTGGCCATTAGTTTATACTAGTGCGCTGAGGCGTATTGAATGGATCACAGATAAGACATGTTCTTCTGTTCTGACTGTTATGAAGAACTAGAGGTCTTGATGACTTTTATGATTCTTAACCCTAAGTGTGATATTTAGATGTGTGGGGTGCTTGTTCACTACTTTGATGTACCATAGGTGAGAATCTTGGTAGATTCTTCACGCTCCGTATTTTGGGTAGTGGCATCGCTCGCATGATGTCTACTTATTGGCATTAGGGCACCGTGTCCTGTACATCCAGGCTGATGATGTCCCCTTGAGGAAACTCATAAAGGATTGTCGTATTAAACCCTGCAGGTGGATTTAATCCGTACGACAACAAGGTTGAGTGGTACTACTCAAGGAATTATAGAAATTAATTATTTAAAGAAGTCAGAAGCTTTAATAATTAATGGACGTGCGATATCTTAAACACGGGGAATTATAAAGTCTAATAGAAGCCCTGATTCAGTTCGGGATAGGACGGGAGTGCAACATTAATTCTCTAGTGGAATGAATTAATGTTCTCGGGCCAAATTATATGTTCTGGGCTGAACATAAGAGTAGTTGGGCCTGTAAGAAGCCCAAACCCTATACCTTCTAATGGATCCCTAGTCTGGCCCATGAACTTATGGAGATTATAAATAGGAGCCTCAAAATAGTTTTGAAACCCTAGCACACACGAAATAGAAAAAAACGGCTAGGGTTTCAAGGAGACGAAATTGAGGCACCTTCTCCACGTTTGATAGCACGCCGTCCACCCGGTGTTTGAGCGAAGTTGGGAGACAGACTAGAAGATCTGTAGATTGGAATCAACGCCCGATCTTCAAGGGTAACGTATCTAAACTATGTTTTAGAAGCATGTTTAGGTTTTATTTATTTGTTTATACGTTTGGCATCCGACAACGATCCAAGTGACGGACCGCCTTCGCCGGCGTGTTCCAGCATCAACTAGGCGAGCAAATAGTCTACCTTCCTTTTGCTTTGGTTGGTAGATGAAGTGGTTGAGCTCATTTTTAGGCATGAAATGAGCTGGAATAGTCAGCACTTCCTTTTCCTCTTCTTCTATCTCAGCTAACTCAGCTGAGTCCTCTGCCTTGTCAACCACCAGCTGATCTGGATTGATTTCGGGTAATGTGCTATCCATAGTGATAGGCTCGGAGGGGACTCCTGGGATCCTTTTACATACTCTGGTCAGGGCCTCTGTGGGTAGCAGTTCAGTGAAGGACTTTACTTGAGCAACCTCTTTCTGTTCCATTTCCCAGTCGAGGAAGTTAGCTCTTCCTCCCATTCCTTCCATAACTTCAATCAGGTCATCTACCTCATCCCTTCTGAGTTCAATCCAAGTACAAATTCAGAGTACTTGCGCAAATTGGATTGAATCTTCATCAACTTCAGGTAGAGTAGACCTTAGCAAGTTGCCTATCCTCATTCTCATGATCTTTTCCCTTGTGAACATTGGATAGTGCACTATACTGAATTGAGGTTGAGGTTGGGTTGTGGGTACGTTTTCCTCTGCTGTGTGAGTATCAGCAGGGATTTGGGAGGTGATATCTGTGGGTTGAGTAGGTAGGTGTGTTTGTTCTTCTGTGGGTTCAATATCAGCAGAAGTTTGAATTTGCTGAGCTTGTTCCTCTGCTGTTTGGGTATCAGCAGGGGATTGAGATTTCTGAATGGTTGGATCAGATGATGTTTGGTGGCTGGGAGATTGGGGTTTCTTGGCTTGTTCCTCTGCTGTGTGAGTATCAGCAGGGATGTTGGGAGTAATGTTTGAGGGTTCAGAGGGGTTGGCAGTTTCAGTAGTGTCAAAGGATGATATTGGGGCTATGCTCATAGGAGTAGAGAGCCTGGATTTCTTTGACTTCTTTGTGAAAGAATAAGTGGCCTTCTTTCTCTTCTGACCCTTAGATAACTTGGAAGGAGTAATTGTAAGAGAGGGAGTAGAAATACCTGCCTTTTTTCAAAGGAGAGACAGATGGAGTAACATCTGAATCAGATGGGGAGATGAGCCCAGATCTGATCAGATATCTTCTTTGGGCTAGCATCTGATTGTCATCATCATCATCAGCAGCAGCCTTCTGATGAGCCTCCTCTTTTGAGTGTTCCTCCTCCTCTTCAGCAGAGTCTTGCACAAACTCCCCTTCCTCTTCAACTGCATCTTTTGAGGATGCTTCAGCCAATTTCAGCTTCTCCTCCTTCAACCTTGCTGCCTCAGCAAAAGCTTATTTCTTCAAGTAATACTTAGATGAATGAAACTTATTTGTTGGCCCCATCTTATACTTCTTTGGGAGAATCTCTGGAAGTATGATACTCAGCTTGTTGACAAAGCTGACTGTGGATGTAACTCTCCACTCCTTAGATTGTAAATCCAGAGAGACCTTCTTAGCCTCAAGAGCAATTCTGTCCAAGAATAGCCCTTGCCAATCACCATCGATTTGATCCCAAATTGCAGCCATAACTCTAACTTTCAGAGTGGTAACTGCATCATGACTGAATGTATTTCCTAGTAGCATCTTGCATGCTATATCCAACAAGGTTTGGAACTTGAGATCAAGTTGAGTCTTCTTAACTCCAGTGGCGTTGATAGCCTTGACTCTTCCATCAGTAAACATCTCAATATACTCCTTTTCTCTTCCCATGATGTAGGTAGAGATGTTAATCTTCCCTCTGGGTAGATCAAACAGATCCTTGAGAACTTCTCTAGTGATTCTAACTTTGTGTCCACCCATAAAACTTTCAACGTACGAACCTTTGGACACAACATTCGAATAAAATGCCAGCACATCTTGCTCGTAAACATTAGCTGGTGCTGCTTGCAGAAATTCACGAAGATTTAGGTTGAGACATCGAAGGAGAATTTCCTTGTTCTCAGCAGTGTGTTTGCCCTTGAAAAACAGAGAATTCTCAGTGAATATTTTCCCTTCCTTCGACCACTTTGCTGCATCGAGTGTGCCAGTGATCTTGGTCTTCTCATCATAGATTTCAATGATTCCCATTCTGAGTGTTGGTAGATAGATTTAGAGAACTTTGGTAGAGTTTTTCAGAACGAGAGCGATTGAGTGCGAATTGAGTTTTGAGAGCGAAAGGGTTTGCGGAATGGCTTAAGGGTTGTTTATATACTCCAGCAAATCTCGAATTGCGTATTGATCCAACGGTCAAAAATGGTTTTAAGAGGAGTAACTCTCAAGAATAGCCTTCTTCGTCTTCAGCCCATTCCTTTAATTTTGCCGGCTAAACGTGCCATGTGTCAATTGTTGATTCGTTGGCAAAATAGTAATTGATTACTAATGACATCATTACCAAAAATAGCCGTTGTGACTAAATTTCAGTAAATTTGATCAATTAAGGCCGTTTTCTATAAGTAATATACATTCCTTATATAGGCCGATTTCCTTAATTACATTCAGAATCAACTCTAGAATGAATTACATGATCAAAATTAGTCACTAGCATTTTGTTGAATAAGTGTGATCTGATCAGCAGAGTAGGTCTTCTGATTTTCTTGAAAGTCTTCTGGTCAGCTGAGTTGGTCTTCTGATCAGCTAAGTAGGGATTTTGTGTAGCTGAGTAAATCTTCTGTGTAAGATTATCCAACCTGATTTGACGGATCTTTCAGCAGTTCCCCCTTAACCATGTGGAACCATCATAGCAATAAGTAGCTGGTCAGCCTAGATGATAGTCCACTGGCTCAGGTTGCCTTCACCATCAGATGGGTTGTAGCATCTAATGTGTCCTTGTTGAATTTATTCGCCTCATCTTCCTCTCTTGTAGGAGGGAGAAGATTGGAAGGTGCTTCAATGGAGTGTGAAGAGAAAGGTAAGAGACTGGTCTTCTTGATTGGCTTTGACAAAGTATCCTTTGGGAACAAGCTCTCCATGTTGAACTTCCCCCTGGAGAAGAAGCTCTGCTTGTTTGATACTTTGTCCTTTGCATCTCTTCTTTCTTTTCTTTTCAACAAGAACTTCTCTTCTTTCTTTTCTTTTCAGAGCATACATATGTTGGTTGAACCAAGTATGCTTTGCTGCATCATCTCCACCTGCTGGACAGATCTTCATTTCCTTCACCCAAGACCTTGGTTGAGGAATGATGTCCATGCCATCTTTTCTTTCGACTTTCTCCATACCTGAAACAGAAATTAATGTTAGTAATTTGTGTTGCTTCAGTAATTCTCATGAATGCATCCTTTTATAGAGGTAGAAATGAGATGGTGTAGCGAAAGATGACAAAAATAGTGAGTTGATAGGTCTAAACTTCTGAAAAGGTTACTTCTTAAGATCAACAATGAGATTCTTGATCTAAGGGTTCACATTTAAAGATGTCTATCCTTTATCTATGGAATGCAGAAATTATAAATTTGAACATGAGTTATTTGAAATCCGTACTCAATCTGTATACTGTTGAGTCGGTGAGGATGGTGTATTAATCCAACCAAGTATAGCTCAATAGTATACTGTATATATGTATAGTAATAAAGTATTTTATGAAGAATAATTTATTATTATACATGTGTATATATTGCTTTGAGTACATTCTCCAACTAACTTTGTTCAACTTTTCTGGAGATGAATATATATATATATTATGAAAAGCAGATAATAGTGTATTTTATCAAGGATTCTTAAGGTATCATGGATTCCCCCTTGATTGAATAACTCTATGTTTTCCCTCAGCTTTATTTGTCGTCATTGGGAATATACTTACCTGAAGATGAGGGTGTCTATTTACCTCATCTGTTTCTCTCCTAGTCTGCTGCAGTTGTATCAGCTGAGGTCTCCTCAGCTGACTTTATTCTTCATAGGCTTGGGTCAAGAAGTCCTAGGCTGTAGCATAGGGTCTTGAATCTTTCTTCATCTAGGGGCTTAGTCAAGATATCTTCTCTTTGAATATCTGTGTGGATTTTCTCCATCTTGATGTCCTTCTTTTCAAGATGATCTATTATGAAGTGGTGTCGAATGTCGACATGCTTGCATCTTGTGTGAAGGACTGGATTTTGAGTGATGGCAATGGCACTGCTGCTATAACAATAGATAGGGACTTCTCTTGCTTCTACATTGTAATCTTTTAGTTGTTGGACCAGCCAGAGCAGCTGACTACAACAACTACCCGCTGCCATATATTCTGCTTCAGTGGTGGAGGTTGCAACAGAAGTTTGCTTCTATGAGAACCATGAAATTAACTTGTTGCCTAGAAATTGACAGGTTCCAGATGTGGACTTCCTATCTATTCTGCATCCACCATAGTCTGAGTCAGAGTATCCACTCAATTCAAGATTGTCATCAGCAGGGTACCACAGTCCTAAGTTGACTGTTCCCTTTAGGTACTTGAGAATCTTACTTGCTGCTTCTAGATGACTTTGCTTTGGGTTGGCTTGAAATCTAGCACATACTCCTACAACAAAAGTTATGTCTGGTCTGCTGGCTGTAAGGTATAGGAGAGATCCAATAAGTACTCTATATTCAGCTTGATCAACTGCTTTTCCAGACTCATCTGGTTCCATTTTGAATGAGGTCATCATTGGAATTCTTGCAGTCTTGCTTTGTTGAGCTTTGAATCTTTCTAATAGGCTCTTGGTATATTTGGATTGATTGATGAAAATCCCTTCTGGACTTTGCTTGACTTGAAGTCCTAGGAAGTAGTTCATCTCACCCATCATACTCATTTCAAATATTCCTTGCATTAGTTCAGAGAACTTCTTGCACATATCTTGATTGGGTGATCCAAATATAATGTCATCTACATATATTGACACCATTAGAATGTCATCTCCTTCTTGTAATCTGAACAGTGTTCTGTCAACTTTGCCTTTGGTATATCCATTGTCAAGAAGGAATTGAGACAATGTGTCATACTAAGCTCTTGGGGCTTGCTTCAGACCATAGAGAGCCTTCTTCGACGATATACTTGATCTCCTTTTTCAAAGCCTGGGGGCTGCTCTACATACACTTCTTCTACCAGAATACCATTTAGGAAGGCACTTTTGACATCCATTTGATATACTTTGAAACCCATATATGATGCATAAGCTAGAAATAGTCGAATAACTTCTAGTCTGGCTACTGGGGCAAAGGTTTCATCGTAGTCAATTCCTTCAGATTGTGAGTAACCTTTTGCAACTAGCCTTGCTTTATTTCTAGTTATCACATCATTTTCGTCCTTTTTATTCTTGAATACCCACTTTGTTCCTACTACATTGTGGTTTTCAGGACGATCTAATAATTCCCATACTTCATTGCGTTCGAATTGGTTCAATTCTTCTTGCATAGCAGTGATCCAATTGCTATCTGTCATTGCTTCTTCTATGTCAGCTGGTTCAATGTTGGACAGGAAGGCACACCAGCAGAACATAGAGGACTGGGGATTCTGATTCAGTTGTCTTCTGGTCTTGACACCTGAGTCTGCTCCTCCTAAGATGAGGTTTGATGGATGATTGTTTCTCCATGTATTCCTCACAGGTGTATCTGCACTAGATGAGTTAGGATTCTCATTTGATCTAGTGTTGTCAGGAGGATTGACTTGATTTGGTCGACCATCATCTGTATCTTGTGTGTCAAAGAGATCATTCCCCCTTGCATTTGGAATTGGTGCATCTTGATTTAGGTTGACTTGCTCAGCTTGAGTTTGAGATCTAGTGACAGGTCTATGTGGTTTATCTTCCTCTGGATCTTCAGAGAATGGTTCATCAACTTCAATAAACTCTTCTGGTCTAGACTTGATCACTATCCTTCTCATCTTTTCTGCAGCTGAGTCTGTACTGACTGCATTCTTTTCACAAGATTCATCAAATACAACATGTGGTGTTTCCTCCACAAGAAGAACCCGTTTGTTGAATACTCTAAATGCTTTTCTAGTTGAGGAATATCCCAAGAATATCCCTTCATCTGCTTTGACATCGAAAGCATTCAACTTACTCTCCCCATTGTTGTGAATGAAACACTTACAACCAAATATATGAAAGTAAGATACCCTAGGTTTCCTACCTTTCCATAGTTCATATGGAGTTTTCTCATGAATTTTGTGAATACCTGACCTATTTTGGGTGTGAAAGGCTGTATTGATAGCTTCTGCCCATAATTTCTTAGGAGTTGAGAATTCAGCAAGGAGAGTTCTTGCAGCCTCTTTAAGTGTTCTGACTCTTCTTTCAGCTACACCATTCTGTTGATATCTCTAGGACTTTTCACAAGCAGACATGTATCCTTAGGACAACTGTTCCAATTTGCAAGATACATACTACCTTTTCTAGATCCTGTTAGAAGGGTTTATTTTGTTCGTTTATCACTTATAAGACACTCATCTTTGGAGAATTTTACTGAGTATCCAGTGTCACAAAAATGAGATACTGATAATAAAATGAACTTCAAACCTTCTACATATGATACATCATGTACCTCAATGTCACCATTCTTCAGGGTGCTATATCCTTTTGTGTTACCATGCGCGTTATCACCAAAGAAAACTTTTGGACCTTTCTTTTCTGTATAGTTGGGTTTTGGTTCCAGTCATATGAGTTGAGCAAACGCTATCTATATACCAAGTTTCTCCTGCTTGACAACCTTTTCTGTACAGATCCCTTCTTTCCTGCAAGATAGATTAAGTCTTAGGTACCCATTTTGTCTTGGGTCCTTGGGTGTTAGTAGTACCCTTTGGGACCCACATATACATTGGTCGTTTGAATAACCTTTAGCATTTGATTTGTCTCCCTCGGGCATCACAGAACCAAATCTTACCAGTTGACTCCTTGGCCTGGTTTGATTTGTTGTTTGTGTCAGCTAGGTAACTGTCAGATGATCTTCTCTTATAGGAGTGAGTGTGAATTATCTTCTGACTAGTTACATTTGGCCTGGGTGCATTAGCTGAACGATGCACACGATTATATGGACCATACTCCTCTGTTCTCATAATATCATAAGAGATAGGGGGTGCAAAGAGAACAAATTTGTGTGAAGAAGACTTATTCTTCTTGGCTGGAGCAGCATACAGCTGAGACTGTCTCAGACGAGATGGTCTAGGCTGTTTGTTGTTCCTCTGTATGTGCTTGGGGTTAACTTGTCTCTTGCCATTTTTGGTGTTGAGATGGCTAACCTTAGCTGGTACAGATGCCTTTTGGTTCATAGTAGGTTCATTGTGTTTAGAACACTCACCCTTTTCATGTGATCGAGTAGTACACTGATTAGGTGTACTGCCCTCTGCTGGAGAAGATGTTGATGGATTGAATTCATTGCCAAAACCCATCTTGTTGCCATTAGATCGATAATATTCAGAGATGTTTTCAATAGTAGCAAATGCTTTATTGAACTCTGATATCTTTTGATCTAGGCTTTCCTTCTCCTTTTCTAAGAGCTCTTTTGCTTGGAAAAGATCATCGAACTTAGACTGAAGTGAACGAAATTCTTTGGTTTCTAAGGCTTGAGTCTTTAACATCCCCTCATACAACTGAGTTATTGTGGTGTTTTCTTCTTTAAGAAGTTCCACTTCTTTAGTCAATCTTTCATTCATTGTTACTAACTCAGGGGTGTTATCAAACTTAGCCTTTTTCAACCTTGCAATTTCTTTCCTTAAGTATTTGTTCTCTTCTTCCACTTCTATGAAAGCTCTTGTTGCAATATCAAGACCACCTTTTACTTGTTCCAAGGATTGGTAATAGGTGTTCTCGAATTCGCCTACAGATAAGTTTGCTTTATCTGCAAACTCATCTGTGTGTGAGGAAGCAGGTAAGTGAAAAGTTGATGTATAAGAATTTACCTCATTTTCACCTATGGCCATCATAGCTAAATCATCTGAATCATTTGAGAAGAGTTCACCGTCTGGTGATGAAAGTAGATCATCACTTTGATATTCAGATTCTTCAGTCACCATTGCTTGTCTGTTTGAATTCCTCCTGTCTCTTCTTGATTTTCTTTCTTCCTTGTCTCCTGGATTTAGGTCTGGACATTCATAAACATAATGTCATGGTTTATGACAGTTGAAGCGAGTTCCAGGTTTCTAATTAGGAGTGCTTCTTCTTGGAGGGGCGCATCTCTTCTTCTATAACTTCGACTATCAGATGACTCCATGTCCTTCCTTGGATACCTTTCTGGTGTTCTTTCTCTTGATTCTCTAGAGGATGATCCAACTCTTTTATCTTTGTAATTCCTGTAGAATTTTCTATATTTGTTGTTTAGAGTGTTCATCCTTTCAAATCTCTTGATCATAAGAGCCATTTGTTCTTTTAAACTCATGGCTGATCCTCCTAAGTCATCTGTATTCAAAGGGGTCTTGCCAGATGAGGTGCTTGCAGCTTTTGTACTCATAGCTGCCTTGAAGGCTACAGTCTTGGAGGTAGATGGAGTTGTTGTTGGCTCATCATTTTATGAATTTTCTTCTCTTTCAAGATCATACTCGTGGGCTTTAAGATTTTGGAACAGGGTCTGAGCTGTCCATTTCTTGATGTCTTGAGTATCCTTGATGATAGTCTTCTTGAGTTTCCACTTCTTGGTTAGAGAGTCCAAGATTTTCAGATTTTTCTCTCTATTTGTATATTTCTTCCCTAGAGATTCGATCTCATTGATAATCTTGGTAAACCTATTGTCCAGCTGATCAATAGACTCTTCTGGTTGCATCTTGAAGTGTTCAAACTTCTTGACTGCTGTTGATAATTTGCTTTCTTTGATCAGCTCCGTTCCTTAACAAAGAAGTGCCAGGGCATCCCACATCTCTTTAGCTGTTTCACAGTTGAGCACTTTTGCAATGTACTCATTAGGGAGAGTTTGCATAATGTAATCTTAAGCAATGCTGTCAAGATTTGCTTGTTTCATCTCTTCGGGAGTGAGATCTTTCATGGGCTTGGGGGCAAGTTCTCCAACTGGGATTTCTGGATCGCCATTTACTGTGTTGACCGTCATGATTGTGATTGTGCCTTCTGTGATCACGGACCACATCTTGTAGTGAACTGAGGTGAGATTCTTTCTCATCCTTATCTTCCAATAATCATAGTTTTCCACTGAAAACTTAGGCAATTTACGCATGTTAGCACTCATGTTGTATGAGTTTTCAAAAACAGGTTTTTCAAAAGATGGACCTGTTCAAGGGGACTACAGAAAGACTCCCTCAAGTCTTCTGATAATCTAGAGACAATAGTCCGTTAGAACCACTGCTCTGATACCAATTGTTGGTCCCTGAACGAGTAGTGAGTGAGATTAAAGTCTAGAGGGGAGGGGTGAATAGACTATAAAACTTTTTCGATCAAAGAGTTGTAAACCTCTTCTGATATCTATTTCAGCTGGACTACAAGTCTGCTGGTCCAGAAGACTATAGTTATCTGATGAAGAGACTTGTATGCGGAAGTGAGTAGGACTGTTTATTTAGACTCGTTCGAGTGTTCCTTTTGAAATAACCAATTACTTAATTTGTGAAAGACTCAGCTGATGCTGGTTTGAAAGATATGGCCTTAGTTAAAGATATTTAAAATCACAGTATGCACTATATAAAAATATGAACAAATAGCAAAGTAAAGTGCAGTAAGTAAATAACACCGGATTTTATGGTGGTTCGGATATACGTTCCTACGTCCACTCTCACGTCCTAACGTGATGTTTAATCCCTTTAATTTCCCGAAAATTACAAGGGCTTGTTCTTTATAGTCCCATGGGTAGGATTTTGAGATCTGAGCAGTTCCAAACTGCTGCGGTCTCCACAAGTGATTGTGAGCACTTGCACTCTTACAGGGGTTCAAAAACTTAACCTTATGGTGGGGGTTTTGGGGTTTTTGAATGGATCCAACTAATGGTTCAAGCTTATAAATTGCTTAACCACTATGCCTAAATCAATGGATATACAATATGAGTAGGATTCAGGTTCTTTGGTTGGATGGGAAATAACTTAAGAGCTAGAAAGGATGTTCTAATGCTTTTCTGGGCTCTTGAGAATTCTTGACAAAATGTTGCTCTTTGCTTTCTTGATTGGCTTTTTCGAATTCTCTCGTTGTATTTCTGTGTATTGTTATTCCCCATCCTCTTGTATTTATAGGGAGGATTGCTGCAACTAGCCGTTTGGCAATCTTTCCTTATGTGTTTGGTTGATTCCTTGATTCCAGCCGCTTGATTGCTTCAAATCTGGGATCGTGTCAGTCTTCTAAGTATGGTAAGTCTTCGTTTGAATTGCAAGATGACTTTGGAATCAGCCGAGTCCTTGACGAGCTACTAGTCTTCTGATCTTCATTCCTAGTCTTCTGGTTAACTCGTCTGGCCTGATGTCTTCTGTCTTCTGATATCAGATGAGTATCACTCTTCTGATCTGGAAAAATACATGTGCTGAGTTAGGCCATCTTCAACTTGGACTCTATCAGCTAAGTAGGTATACAAACACCTTACTTATCTGATCTTCAAGGATCTTCTAGTCTTCATGTCTTCTACTCTTCTCATCTTGAGGTTGTGCATGTAAGCAAATACTGTGTTGATCACATAAGACTAGTCTAAGTTGTTCTATACAAAAGTCAGCTGATCCTATTACATTTATAAACTCTAAGTGTTTTGGCCATCAAAACTATTCTATCATCAAATGGGGCTTAGGGTGAATTTCTATCCCAACAGCGGACGACGATTCTTGATCGTGGCTGTTGATTACTTTAGTAAGTGGGTAGAGGCCGCGCCCCTTGCTAAAATTGAGGAGGAAAACGTGATCCGTTTCCTTCAAAAATACATTTGCTGCAAATTTGGAATTCCTCAAATTCTAGTGTCCGATAACGGGACACAATTCAATGGAGCGCTGATCCGGTCTTGGTGTCTAGACCAGAAGATCACGCAGAGATTTACCTCAGTGGCCCATCCCCAAGCGAATGGCCAAGTAGAGGTGACAAATCGAACGATTTTAGATGGAATCTGAACTCGGCTCACGAGGGCAGGAGGAAATTGGATAGAAGAGCTCGACTCGGTCCTATGGTCATATAGAACGAGTCCAAGAACAGCTACTGGAGAAACGCCTTTCCAGCTTGTTTATGGTACTATGACAGTAATACCACCAGAGATTGTGATAGAATCTCATAGGATTGCTCAGTTCAATGAGAGCCAAAATGAAGAGTTAATGAGAGAAGCTCTGGATTTATTTGAAGAAAAAAGGGAGATGGCCCGATTGCAGGCCGAGAAATATAAAAGCAGAATACGAGTTGCATACAACAAGAGAGTGACCCCGAGGTCATTCGAAGCTGGAGAATTAGTCCTTTGAAGGGCTGATGCTCTCAAACACATTGGAATGCTCGAACCCAACTGGGAGGGGCCATACCGATTTATCCAGGTATTGAGAGGGGGAGCATACCGACTCCATGACATGCAAGGGAATGAGATAGCCCGTTCTTGGAATGTGTGCCACCTGAAGAAATTCTTTATTTAAGAGAGCACGATTTGCTTTATTTAAATTCTTAGAATAAAATTTGATTTTCTTATGAACATTGTATCTAAGGTGCTTCACCGGAGCTCTTTTTCCCTCCTTATGGGTTTCCCCTAGGGTTTTACTATGGCCTATGTTGACATAGGTTGTCTATGGCCTATGTTGACATACATTAATAATCAATGAAGCTTTCTTTTCGAAAAGATCATATCTTCGAAATATTGATTATTATGAGCTTTCTGGTAAGCAAGGTCGATACGACCATTTGAAACTCAGACACACGTAAATCTGGGTAAAACTCCTCGAGTCCCTGCAGGACCTTGAGGACCTACAGCTAAAACAAAGACAAATCCCTCGATTATTCAATCGGAATCAAGGCTACTCTGAATTTGACGCCCCTTGCGGGTCTGAATTTGACGCCCCTTGTGGGTCTGAATTTGACGCCCCTTGCGGGTCTGAACTTGACGCCCCTTGCGGGTCTGAATTTTACGCCCCTTGCGGGTCTAAATTTTACGCCCTTTGTGGGTCTGAACTTGACGCCCCTCGAGGGTCTAATTTTGACATCCTTAAATGGATCCGAATTTGATGCCCCTCGCGGGTCTGAATTGACGTCCTTAAATGGATCTGACTTTGACGCCCCTAGGGTTTTACTATAAGGAGTTTTTTAATGAGACCGGCATAGGTTGTCTATGGCCTATGTTGACATACGTTAATAATCAATGAAGCTTTCTTTTTGAAAAGATCATGTCTTCAAAATATTGATTATTATGAGCTTTCTGATAAGCTAAGGTCGATACGACCATTTTGAAACTCAGACACACGTAAATCTGGGTAAAACTCCTCGAGTCCCTACAGGACCTTGAGGACCTACAGCTAAAACAAAGCCAAATCCCTCGATTATTCAATCGGAATCAAGGCTACTTTGAATTTGACGCCCCTTACGGGTCTGAATTTGACGCCCCTTGTGGGTCTGAATTTGACGCCCCTTGTGGGTCTGAATTTGACGCCCCTTGCGGGTATGATTTTGACGCCCCTTGTGGGTCTGAACTTGGCGCCCCTCGCGGGTCTAATTTCGACGTCCTTAAATGGATCTGAATTTGATGCCCCTCACGGGTCTGAACTGACGTCCTTAAATGGATCTGAACTTGACGCCCCTTGCAGGTCTGAATTTGACGCCCCTTGAGGGTCTGATTTAGATGTCCCTAAATGGATTTGAATTTGACGCCCCTCGCGGGTCTGAACTGACGTCCTTAAATGGATCTGACTTTGACGTCCTTAAATGGATCTGAACTTGACGCCCCTTGCGGGTCTGAATTGGACGCCCCTCGAGGGTCTGGTTTCGACGTCCTTAAATGGATCAGAATTTGACGCCCCTCGCGGGTCTGAACTGACGTCCTTAAATGGATCTGACTTTGCGTCCTTAAATGAATCTGAACTTGACGCCCCTTGCGGGTCTGAATTTGACGCCCCTTGAGGGTCTGATTTAGATGTCCCTAAAGGGATTTGAATTTGACGCCCCTCGCGGGTCTGAACTGACGTCCTTAAATGGATCTGACTTTGACGTCCTTAAATGGATCTGAACTTGACGCCCCTTGCGGGTCTAAATTGGACTTAAATGGATCTGAATTTGACGCCCCTCGCGGGTCTGAACTGACGTCCTTAAATGGATCTGACTTTGACGTCCTTAAATGGATCTAAACTAACATCCTTAAATGGATTTGAATTAGCATCCTTCTCGGATGTGAGAAACGACACCTCGAAAAGGTATGATATTGAACACCTCGAAAAGGTGTGACTTGACACCCTAAAAGGGTATGACTTGGGCATCCTTACGAGATGCAGTAGGAGGCTAACGCCCTGAAAAGTCTGGTCTCGACCTCGAACTAATCGAGAACTTCCAGATACATGCGAAACATATGCTAACTTCCAATGAAAGGCATGATGTTAACTAGCAAACACATCCAGCTTGAGCAACTGGAATAAAAGACGAAGTGAGAGACACTTCAGATCTAATCACAGCTTGAGCAGCTGGAACAAAAGACGAAGTGAGAGACACTTCAGATTGAATCATAGCTTGAGCAACTGGAACAAAGGACGAAGTGAGAGACACTTCAGATTGAATCACAGCTTGAGCAGCTGGATCGAAGTAAGAAATACTTCAAATTTGAGTCTTTGACGATAGACTTCGAGGCTTGAGGGGGGTGAATAGGCACTATACCTAACCCTTCGAAGTCAACAAGCCACAAAATCAATCAAGTAAGTGAAAAGTGCTACTTTTTACTTCTACTTACATCGTTGAATAATGATATATTTTGAATCATTGTTTAAAACCTCGAAGCCTACATGTGCTAACACTATTGAGATGTTTTAAGTAAAGCTATGAGACATAGTTGACTTACTTAAAACACTTTGCTGAGATACTGAAATAATATCATGATAAATCTTTCTTGTCAACTACTTCGCAAGCAAAATACGTATATGCAACTGTAATGGCAGGCATGTATATGAGCAAGGAATGTATATAAAGCAGATGAGAAAATATGATATTACGAGGCTCGAAGACCTCCAACATCCATAATCAAAACGGGGAAATAAAATGAGAAACCTTGGAAATTGTTTAAATATTACAGCTCCAAAACCACCACAAGGTTATGAGAAACCTTGGAAATTGTTTAAATATTACAGCAAAAAGAAATTGTTTGTGATATTGCAGGAAATAAAATGCATAATAAAGGTCTTCAGGACTTTCGGGAGTGTTCAACAGCAACCTCATCTACCTCAGCTTGATCACTCGATCCACCTCCTTCCTCCCTGTTCTCCTCATGGCTCCGGGCAGCTACAGATAGGGGACTGGAAGAAGGCACCACCAGCGGATAGTCTGGAAACTCCATGGCCTTTAGGTCCTCAAGCTTCACATCCGAGTTCTACAGGTCCTGAATAACCTTCCTCGTGATAGGCAGCCACCAAGGAATGGTAATTAGCGCCTTAAGATCGCCCGAGAACGTTGGAGGAGGAGTTAGGCCATCCATGAGGGTGTCCCTGTTATACACTCCATCGAAGCCCTCCGCCTGGTGCTGAGCAATGGCTTTGTCAAAGCCATGATCCACAAAATGAGGGATGTAACTTCCCATGGCGCCCAAAAAGCTGGAACTTCGTAGGTAAGCTTCCAGCCAGCCCATATGAAGGGTCTTTAAGAACTGCTGCCCTGCAAGAGATAAAAAGAGAGAATCGATGTAGATTTTTACCCCGGAGGAGGGGAGTTCTTGCTCTTGCTTCTGAGTCTTTGAGCAATGGAGGTGAACTTCTTGGGTAAGGGCACGAGCCTGATCCTTTACCTCATCCCTTTCCTGCCTCATGGATACAAGTTGGGCCCTGAGATCCTCAGTGCGGGAGCATTCTTGAGTTATCCGAGCCTGAAGCACCTCATTCTGTTGAACGGAGCTAAGGGTGTGCTCGAAAAGGCCATAAAAGAGGAGGCCGAACTGAAAACATTGAAAGAGAGTTACGAAATGACAAAGTGCAAAAACTTTTTAAATAACTAAGGCATGAACCTACCTGAGAAAAGGAATGGGCTGCCCGAATCATCCTGTCTTAAGTAGGGAGGCTCACTAGAGAATGGATGGTGTTCGAAGGAAGGTACCGGTATATGAACTGGGAGACCGCATCGAAGCCGGCATCAATCTCGGGATCGAGGTCGATGGGTGCTGGCGGAGACGTGACTTGCTTTCCCTTGGTCTTCTTTCTGGAGGTACCGGAGTCAGGGGGCAGGATCTCGTGTGCTTGCTATTTTGCCAGAGGAGGATCGAATCCTCTTAGAAATCGAGCTGGGAACTGGAGGCGCGGGTGCTTCTGGTGCTGCAGCCTTTGAAGAACTTTCGAAAACAGGGCATATCTGAGTCGAGCTTGCAGGAGCAGGGTCACGAGTGACTTGAGATAGCCAGTCCATATCTAAAAAAGAAAGACTAACACTCGTTAACTTAAAACAATTATGAGTTAACATGGAGAGAAAGCCAAAAGAGCACGAGTTACCATCAGTGGGTCCAAGGGAGAATTCATGAGTGCTGAAACCAAAGTGGGATAATGCTCGTGGATTATTACAAATTGGAGAAACATCAAAAGGCTTATGGGCTTGGGCATGTGCATTGAGATTGAGCATGACAGACATGTTAAGGGGTGAACCAGAAGTGGGATGAGGGCCTCGAACCCTAGGGTTCTCATAGGCCCACCTAACATGCGAAAAAGGCCAAGGAGAAGGGGGAGTTACAAAAAATCAGTTATTTCTCCACTCCAGATTCCCATCCCGAGGTTTTTCCATGAAAACACAGACGCGTTTGACACGACCACAGATGTAGAAGAAACCGTCTAAAAGTTGACAACAGAACTGACTCTAAAAAAATTCGGCAGTGGGTTTCCCCCCATTTCCCTTGATTAGGGCATAAAACCCAATCATCATCATAAGGGCGTTGGGGGTGAACTGATTCAGTGGAATATGAAACAGAGTGGAAACTCAACACAAAAAATCAGGCACGGGAAACCTACGACCTGCTTGTATTTGAGCATCCCAACAAGCTAAAGTGGGAGTAAGAGTGAAATTTGGTCTCTCGTCCCTGTGAGGGATCCTCACCGAGAAAGAAGGAGGAAAAACCTCAAGATGATGGTATGACCTTAACATGGCAGGGGTTATTTGAGAAGAACTCGATGTATGCACCGCCAAATGGAGATTGGTAATCGGAAAGTGCAAAACGGGCGCATAATCAGTGTTACTGGTAGATAGAGCCTCTATAGACTCACTACCGGAAGAGGCAGACATGGAAGTTGAGAGCCCTAGAGTCTAAGAGACAAAAAGAAGGTACAAAAAAAAATACCTGAATCGAGTGGCCGGAGAAGAAGTTGCAGAACAAATTTCCAACGGGCCAGAGTGCTTGGATGCTGAGGACTAATTCAAGCAAAAGAGAAAATGTGAAATGAGTAAATGACTTGGAGAGAGAGTCATATATTCAAAAATCAAGATGGGAAAATCGAACGACCAAAATCGTTCAGAAAAGGATTTGGATGAGCCAAATGGACGGCTCATATTAAAGCCCTATTTAATCTCTGAAAAGTTTCAAAAGATCGAGGCAGTGTAAAGGCTGAAGAGAGAGAAGAGCCTTAATGATGGTAGCGTGTACCAAGACACTCGATTTGATTGGGTGGTTACAGAGAATCACGCGGAATTCGAAGAGACCCCTCGGTGGGACACGGTTCGAGACTTAGGCGGAATTAAATCTGGATTCAAGTCCGAATAACCTCTAGTACCTCGAGGTAAAGGAGATTTCAAAACGATAAAATCAAAATTTGACACTCAGACAGAGTATGTTCCAGAATGTGACGCATATGAAAAGGTTTGATACAATATTCGAGAATTACTCAATACAGGCTCGAGCCTAAGTATTCTCGAGGACCTCGAGGTCCTAAAAATGCAGAAATGCTGAATGACGCCCTTAATAAGGGTTTGAAGTGACACACTTAATAAGGGTTTGATATGACGCCCTCGATAAAGGTCTGGTTTTAAATGTTACACTCACAGAATACGTGTCTTTATATTTGAAACAGGATTTGCTTGGATTCGAATTTGAAACCATGCCTAGGGCCCCGAGGCCCTACAGGTACTGGAGATATGAAGATCAATTGGATGCCTGACCTACTCTCATAAGTGTGACCCACTTTACGATAGTAGGGGGGAGTGGTTGATGTGGACAAAATGTGTCGTCCTATGAGAAAATGACATGTGGCGTCCGGAGGAGTTATATCCAAGGAGGTTTGGATATGATTACACAATTATTCATTTACTTATATCGATTATTATGATGACTATCATTTGTATATTGATAATGGACACTTGAGATGATGGATTGGGCCTAGTTCAGGCCCAAATCCACAAAAATTGAGACCACTGGGCCAGATAAAGATGAGAATCGGCCCTAAGATGAACAGGTCATAAGCCTTCCACCTTTTCAGGGGAATTGTTGGGCTTGGACCTATATTTCCGGAGTTCAAACTTGGAGGTTCTCGAGGACCTCCAGGTCCTAAAGAGTCAAATCGCGGAACTTGCGTATCAAGCATGAACCCCGCTTCGTGGGTAAGGGACGTGCAGAGACATCACACGTATTCCACTTTTCTCGGAGCTCGGACGAGCTAATGGAGGCAGACTTGGCCTTAGACAAACCCACTAAGCCCACCACGGTGGCAGTTGAGAGAAAGAGGGGAAGTGGACAACCCTTCCCCAAAGATACTATTTATACGCCCCTTCGCGGGCTATTTGAGATATCTAATCACACCAACAGAATCCTAATATTCTGATACACTTATCCACCGAAAAGTTCCCTGACATACTTTCCAGCGCGCTGATATAAGCTGAAACACACCTGAATTACTCCTAAAAAATAGGAATATTAAACTGATATTATTGAGGGGCTTTCTCCCGATAGATTGCCATTTATTCTTTTCCTTGAGATCGCCGGTTCTGACTTGAGCGTCGGAGGACCCGTGCTGGAGATCTCTCCGACGGATTTTTGCAGGTGTTAAGGCATTTGGAGACGAAGAGCTCAGACATAATCCAACCTGTGATCGACAAATCCCAGGTGCGAGACTACTAATCTTGGTCGTTCTTTTTTTACGCATCACCCACTTTGGGTGAAAATTCAATCCAATCAACATTGACCTCAAATAGCCCCAATCAACCGAGTCGTAAGCCTCTACGAAGTCAATTTTTAATATCATACCTTTCTTCTTCCGATTCCTGACATCCTCAATCGCCTCATTAAACGTGACTACCCCACCTAAGATTTGTCTAAATAGGTTTGAAATCTTCTAGTCTGCTGGCCTCCTATGAGTGAAATAGGTTTGAAATTGTTGGGATATGAATCTTAAGACAAGTCCTAAATGATGAAAAGAAAAGATGAGTTTTGATAAGCCAAAAAGAAGACTTGAATAATTTCTAAGTGTTGACTGCTCTAGTCTAGTTATGGAGTCGTCTTGAGCAGATCAGTAGAGTTCACGAGTAAAGTTCAAAAGATAAGTTGAAAGAAAAGCATAAGTGTTTAAAAGACAAGTACGATTTATAAGTACTGTGTTATATTTGTTTATGATTTATACTGAGCTATATTAATTGATGTATAGAAGCTCATAGTTTGTTTTATATTCGTACATATCATTGTATAGATCTTAAGGTGACTAAGCTGATTTATAAAGCTTAAAGTAATGTAATAGTCTTGTTAAGATTAGATAATAGGACTAGTTTAGTGTTCTATTCAGAAGTCTACAGAAGAAGACCTGCGCAAGACAAGTCAAGTAAGAAAAAGACTGAAATTTTGTCTAAGTATGGAGACAAGACAGGTGCACAACAAGACAAGACAAGAAGGAAGAAGTTAGTTATAAAAACGCGTGTGACAAGATAAAGATTAAAGAGTTAGTTATGGAATAACTAATTAACTGAAGAAACGCGTGGATGGATAAGAAGAAGAAGAAGTTAGAAGTCAGTTTTCAAGAAAAGTTAGTTACATAACAGAATGTTCTTGAAATTGGAAGCCTATAAATACCCCAAGGTATTTGACGGTTATGACTACTGAAGCATTGATATTCTACATTCAAGTGAAGAGAATTAACGAAGCATTCGAAGAGAAGAAACTCTCAGAGTTTGGAAGTTCAGAAAGTAAATCCAGAAGACAAGTGAAGAAATTCAGAAGGCTACTACTGAATATAGAGAAGTTTTTCTATTACTGTTCAAGTTGCTAGTTACTTGTAAAACTACTAGTTGTAAGATCGAAGAAGCACTTGGTAGTGTTTTCGAAAAGATCGAAGTCTTATTTCTTGGGACTCTAAGCCACAAGAACACACTACTCGATTGGAAGAGTAATAAGAATTTCACGACTGGTGTTGTGAGAGTGGATGTAGACAAGTTGTCGAACCACTATAAATTCTGTGTTGTTTACTTTACTGTTTTATTTGTGTTTGATTGATTAACTGCTTAATTGATTGAATTGCATATCTGAACAAGACAAGTAGAGTGTTCATAACAGTGTTCGCGAATATAGTTGAGTATAAATTTGATTGGGCTCATTGTTAATCTGACAATTCCGCATAGTGTATTCTGATATATTGAAAGATTTTGAAAAGTCTATTCACCCCCCTCTAGACGTTTTCCTAGCTTACTCAATATTATCTAACTCAACTAGGGACCTACAGAAATCTTCTAGTCAGTTGGCCTCCTCTTTTTTTGGTATCAGCGTGATGAACGATGGGTTTAGACCCCGTACCAGTCGCCCGTTCAGATAAACTCTTCAATAAAACCAATGATTTCTTCTTTCAGGATACTCCAACAACTCTTCAGAAAGTGAAAATTAAATTCGTCTGGGCCCGGTCTTTTTTAGCTCTCACAAGACCATATTGCTGCCTTTATTTCGTCCTCCGAGAACGGACTTATGAGCATAGCGTTATACTCGTCTGATATATTCCTTGTTAAAATGCTTGCATCAATAGTCGGCCTCACCCACGGTTCCGATCTAAAGTGCTTCAGGAAATGCTCGCGGATCCCATTCTTCACCTCCCCTACCTCTTCCTTCCAAACGCCATCAATCATGATCCCTACAATTTCATTATTCTCGCATCGTTTATTGATGCATCTATGTAAAAAATTGGTGTTAGCATCGCTATCTTTGATCCATTCAAAACTCGATTTCTGCGCTAGCATTGTATCCATGTTTCTTAAATCAACGAATAGCTTTGCCCTCTCCTCATTCCTCCTTCAAATTTCTACTTCATCCAGTCCCATAGTGTCGTCGATCATATCCAATTCCCACACCTTCTGTTTTCTATCTTCCATGCTTTGCTCAATATTCTCAAAAACTTCCTGATTCCATTGAACAATATCTGCTTTCAACATCTTAAATTTTTCCTTAAGTACGAAACCCTTCCAGCCCGATACTTCGTACCCTTGCCATTTTTCAGCGATGAACTCCTTGAACCCTGGGTGGTTGAACCATGCGTTTAACGTCCAAAATGGTTTTGGGCCCCAATCTTTTACTTTGATCTCGAGCATAATCGGACAGTGATCAAATACGTATCTTTTCAGGCCTTTTTGGTAAGTGCTTGGCCACCTATTCATCCATCTCCCATTAAACAATATCCTGTCGAGTCTACTTTTACATGACCCATCCGCCTTATACCACTTTAATGCCCGACTCTGTCGAGTCTACTTTTTCCTGCCCTTTCTGTACTCCTTCTAACTAAGTTAAAGTCCCCCGCCCCCCGCCTACACGAATGCAAGCTGAGGGGTTTTGTGATATTACACTCTTGATTCTTTCCCACAAATCATGTATGTACGCTAAAGGGCACGGGGCGTATACGTTTATCAACACACATTCAATCTGCTCTACCCCACATACACCATTCACCACTATTGCCCCCTGCATACGCCATTTGCTCACATCCGTGAATACCTCCGTGTTCCAGATCGTCAAAATGCCTCCTGATCTCCCCTCAGCATTCCTATGAGCCCAATCAAAATTACCATCCCTCCATACTGCCCTACCCCATATTGCATCGAAGCTTTCCTTTTTGGTTTCCTGTACGAAGCATATGTCTATCCTGTGTGTTTTGATCAATTCTCTAATTTCTTTGCTTTTAACTGTACTCCCCAAACCCCTGATGCTGAGAGATAGAACTTTCATTAGGAAACTGACCTGTTCTGCTCCTTGCCCTCACTGTAACTCTTCTCGTTTCCTTCCGATATGCTTACCAGCCTCTCTACCACCGATGCGTCCCCCGAATTTGTAGTTACCCATATCTCCTTCGCCGATTGCCGAGTTTTCACAACTTCATTCCTTTTGATTTCTCGGGTACTATCTTTGCCTCTTTTAGCTGGGATTCCTCTTGTGTTTCTCCGTTTGAACTCTTCGTCCTCCGACTTCCTGATATTATTTACGAAGCATGATAATTCTTTCCTTTCAAATCTTCTTTTTGCTTGCTTCGATAATCCCCCATGACTTCTAAATAACTATTTTTTGGGGGCGTAATTTGCGGGTTGCGATTTTTGTTAGGCTTCGGCGATCGAATTAGATCCCGTTTCATGGGGTCGCAGATTTTCCATAGAGACCCTCTGAGCTTCGCTCCCAATTTCCACTTGAAGCGATTGTAGTGGGAGTAAAATGGAATTGACAAGAGCCATCACTATTTGCCTTGTCGATCAAAAAATGGAATTGACAAGATCAATCACAATATACCTTGTCGATCAACTATTTCATAAATTTCTTGCTCCGCCTAATATATTTCTTTTCTCATTTTTTATTATGATGATATTATTAGTTTTTATTCTATTATGGGCCATTTTTATTTTTCTCAATTTTTGCAACACGTTCTCACATTTTCCTCTACTCAATCTATTCATGTGTATTGCTACGTTACATATCTTCTATTTTAATTATAGTATTTCTTTAATTTTCTTTTTTTGTCCTTTTCCCATTTGATTTCACTCTTTCTTACTCCCTCCGTCCCGTGATTATTTGCACACTTTCCTTATTTGAACGTCCCAAAATTATTTGCATACTCTTAATATGGAAATACCCCACAAAATTAATACCTTCCAACATCATTTTATTTTCAAAATTGTCACCCTCTTTTTACATACATTTTACTTTACACCTCACCACATCCACTTTACACCTCACAAAATCACCTAAAATACCTCATTTATCTTACATCACCAACCACTAAATTAACTTTTCTTAAAAATTGTGCCGGTCAAACCATGCAAATAATTCCGGAACGGAGGGAGAATTTATTATGCAACTTATTTTTTTTTAAAATATGATTCTCCAGTTATATTTCTTTTGAAAATGGGCGTTGTATATATTAGGAGCTAGGGGTCAAAACATCTTTCTTTCTCCGTTCATTAAAAGTATGCTCATTTTTTTGTACATGGTTTAAACATAATTTATATTTTAATTATAAAGAAGATATGTGGAATAACGATTATAAAATATTGTTGGTGGATTATTAATAATTATATGTATGTCATTTTGGAGTTCATTACGAAACAAATTAGTCTATGTTTGATGGATAGTTCCTCAAACAGAAATATAAATGTTAATCACATACTCTTTTTTTTACAAACATGGCAATTGTGTAAAGGTTTGGTTCCTCATATACACATTTTTTTTAAAACAAAAGAATATATACTATAATCTTATTAAATACTCCCTCCGTCCCACAATTGTTTGCACACTTGCCTTATTTGTCCGTCCCACAATTGTTTGCACACCTTAAAAATGAAACTTCTCTATAAACCAAACCCTCACAAAATTCACACATTTAAACAAAATGTCATTACTTTTACACTTATTCCACCCACTCTCTTTACTTTATTCATATAACTTTACAAAATTACACTTAAACACTCCACTCATTACACTTTTTTTTTAATAAGTGTGCCCACTTTGTGGTGCAAACACTTTCGGGACTAGGGGAGTATATATTTTTATAATCCAGCGTAATATGTATATATCTTTATTACCATTAAAAAAAAATCAATTAATTCAAAATTGTTCGATTCCTCATTCACATCTTGTTCAAGTTGTCGTAACGCTAGAACAATGAACAGTGTAGATGTCCCAAATTTTATTGTTGTTGTTTTTTTTTTTTTTTTAACATTGTCCAAAAGTTCGTTGTTAAGCAATTGGACTATGTGAGAAATCCTCGAACTCCACGAATATTAATTTAGCTTACTTTAGGTGATACATTTGAGAACATTTTTTCCATTGATATGCATTGAGTCTTGTGATCGTTATGACATAACACACAGAAGTATATGATTTTTGTAGAGATCCCGTTATTGTGTGGGTTACTCATTTTCCAAACAAGGATATATGTCATTGTGTGCCTACACAATTTTATCATCAGGAGATGATTATGGGTGGAATATTGAAAAAAGTTTACAAAGTATGGGGAGAGGATGTCAATAGCGAAAGAATTGAACTAAAAGACGATGAAGGTTTAAAGAAACTCATTGAATATCACCTCGAGTTCCATACAGAAGACATACCTATAATTGTGGCTTAAAATCTTAAAGAAGACAAAATGTGCACGAGCCCTCATGATTTAATCGAGGATTGAAAGCAATTTTATTGTGATTTTAGCACTCTGATTATTTCATGTTGATATATGATTAAATTGAGTTTATTAGTATACCCATATTTTAACTTTTGATAGATTGAAGTATTTTGTTGTTTGCTAGACTGGATTATTTTGTTGTGATGCCTATGTTCGCCACAAACTAGATATATTTTTTATGTGTAATTTAGAGATTTTCATTTTGCAAAACATGTGTGGTATTTTCCTATATTTAGTCCTCTCGACAATATCACACATTGCTTACTAATTGAGTTGAAATAATAAAAATAATATATATTACCTCCCATTTTTGTGTTATTATAAATGTTTCATCGATATCACACACCATCCCACAAATTACTCTGTAGATAAGACTAAAATTTAAATCGAATAAAATGCATCAATTAATAAAAAGTCACCATCCCACATATATACTCCAACTGAATTGAGAGAATTTTTTTTAAAGCAGCCGATGATATGCAAAAATGGACTTCCTAGTCTGAAACCATTTTTGCACCACTAAATAATATTTTTCAAAAGTTTCATGCTAAAATCAGATTATATTACATCATTCACTTCAATGGTTATTCAAAAGAGTGTAGTATAACCAAACTTACCCATGTACCAAATATATATTTTGGACCATATGATAACAAAAGCTGTATTTTTATTATATATATTTGATCATATATGCAACTTTGACGATAATTCATGACTTTGGCAGAGTCATAGGGTGAGAGAAAATACATTACAAAGCTAAAAACACTAAAATACATTCTAAATTTTCAATTTGGACCATGTGATAACAAAAGTTGTACAAAAGATCATCCAAATTTGTAGAATAATACAGAGAGCATAGATGAAATTTGTAACCTTTGTAAAAATTTGTATAATAATATAGTGAACATTTGTAAGTAGTTTAATTAAAATCATGTTATATAGTATATAAGGCAAAGATTAAGTTATGGTCTAATTATTAAAAATAATGCAAGTTGATTGAAACCTTTTGTTTAAAATTATTGAATTTATAAATATTATTATAAGCGACTGGCGTACAAAGAATTTGACATATTTTTTCTTAATTTAAAAACTTTGAAATCTTATGTAATGAAAATAAGATTAATAAAAATATTAGGCATATTAAATAGAGAAACTTTTAAGCCTTTTCTGGAGGCATATTCTTCATTTAAATTATGATACTTATCATTGTATTACATTTACATTAGACACTATTATCATTATTCAGTACCTCTGCTTAAAACATCTACATTTACATTTTCATCTGAAAGAAACATATCTTCTACAAATCTCTTATTTCAAAGTTTTCCCACTCTCAATACCTTAAGCATCTCCACACATCTTTTTACACGAAGTAGAGCTTATCTCAATCACAACTTTTTATACACGGAAAATTTCAACAACGAACAATAATTCTTTCCAATATAATATCAAACACCTTGAGCGCACCAAATTCTATTAATTCAGATCATATTTCATGAGACTTTGTCAATCAATAATAACAAAAAAAAAAATCAATAGATTGAGATCAAGCAACTTATACAATAGAAAACTTAACAGTGAATTAAACTCCAAAAAACCCCATCCAAGCGGTCGTGAATCACCAAAAAAACTCATCTTCCGATAGAAATAGAGCGCTACCGAAATTGGTTTTGAATGCACTCCTATTACTGAAGTTGATGACTTTCATAACAAACATACGAAAAATAAAGAATCAAGTATTAATTGGAAAAATTAAAACCAATTAAGAAATCTTATCATTTTTATTTCTTCCCTAACAAACAAAAATATAACAGTATAGAAACTTACCAACAATGAATTATGGTGATTTGCCAAAAATTAATAAGATTCCTCTACTCAATTAAATGAAAATTTTGGTAGGGGGCGGCTTACCAACCAAGATAAGTGTGTACTCTCAATGGTTCTATCAATCCCAAAAGGGAAATTGATCGGTGGTGATTGGAATATTCCAGTTGCTATGAGGAAACGTGGTCATGCGTGATGGAGGCGTGGGTATCCTGATTAATTAGATGTAGTTGAGTGTCTGTGCATGAATGTGCGTTTCTAATTTTTTACCACACTAAATTAAAATTGTGATAATTAGTTCAATAATAACATATTAATTTATTAATCAACTATTATCACACTCAATTAAAGTGTCTAAATTGTAATAAGATTCGAGATTTTTTTTCCCTATAATCTACCCACTTAATTGAGTGGTAATTAGATTAGTATTACCACATTAATTTATTGGTGTGATAATGGTATTATAATATTTTGAATGATTTACACACTATCACACTTTAAAAGTTTAATGTGTGAATAGTGTATTTATTAGGTCATTGATTTTACAATATGACAAAAGAGATGTGGTATTAGGCAAAAAAATTTTGTAGTGAGACAACGAAACCTACATATTGTAATAACAACATTTGGTACAAACATTGTTCTTCATACATGCTATGATCAACGAAACAACATTGATTTCAGTGGTTCATACCTTAGCATAGCATGGAGAGACCCCTCCAAGAAAGTTGTTGGTACCACTTAAGCTACCCATTGTACATGGCACATCACGAACCATGAGCTTCATGTTTTGTTTGCCCATAACGTTCCATTGTTCAATGCACTCAAGTAAATCGGAATCACTTAACAACATCACCCTTTCCTCTTCATTGTCATCGTACTTGAGTTGGAATTCTCCGACTTGCAGATTGAGCCTCTTTGCTACTTCTCCATACAGTTGTATACACCCAGCAGAATTATCAAACTTAAAACGAATGATATCTCCTTTATAAGTAGCTTTAAAAGTGATTTTAGACCCACTACCGCTCTTGATTTCTGGATTTTTTCTTTCCCGAATACTTCTCGAGCTTAATGAACGGTCATTTGACATGGATCCGGACCTTGACCCGAACTCGTTTGATGATATGGGTGCTGATTTTTCTATCTGGATTCCTAAATTTGAGCTACTTGGGTTTAATTCTTGGGTGGTAGAGATAGCAGCCATAAAGTCCCCGGTGGTTACATTATATTGCAATTCTACTTTCCCACCTTTAACAGAGTCGAACACACTTCGTACATTCTTCAATGAACGTTTCGCCTTGTTTATCTTACGAGAAGGCCATCTTGCGATGCCATATTGTCTGCACTTCCTTTTTAAGGTAGTTTGGCACACTGTGTAAACAATAAAAAGAAATGAAGCGACGAATAATCTAGTCAATCTTTCTGGAAAATAATTTTTTTATCCCGTAAGTTGTCCATATTTTAGTTCTTATCTTGTTGACTTCCACGAAATGAAAGTCTTGTAACTTCTATTTTTTTACATTTTGGTCTAGTAATCGAATGTAGAGGGTGAAACATTTGATTGACTCTAATGCGGCGGAGTCTTGATTTGTCCATGTGGAAAAGTTTAATTGGTTAACCACATGTTTCACCTCTTACAATCGGTCATCGGACCAAAATGTCAAAAAATAGAAAACTACGGGACTAAAAATAACAATTTTTCGAGTGTTTGAATAGTTGGTAGGTCTGAATATAAGACTTACCGCCAATTTTTTTTGCAGCATCACTAAGGTTCCTGGAGTAGTGTTGTTGAATAACACTTAAACTAACATGCTTCTCTGATGTGCTCCGCTTCTTCTCCGCCTGTCTCGTTGACCCCGCGATTGCCTACAACAATTATTAGAAGAGTAAGAGGTTGATTTCGTAAGTCATTCACAATTAGCTGGTGCAGACCTAGAGTAGCATTCATGTGGATTAGATCGACGATTTTCAAATATAATCACATATCTAGCAAACTGAACAATATAAGAGTAGCCCTAAATTGTCGCTCTCACTTTCATAAACAAAATTATTTTTGAACAATCTATTCAATCATTAGAGTATCACATGAAAGAAAATAAAACCAACCATAAAATTAATATGTTAAACAACAAACATTAGTGGTCATTGGCTTACGCTATTAATTGTAATCAAGAATTAAGCATTTATTCTTAAATTTTAGTAGCATTTACGTGATGAGGAGGATGTAACCCTGCTCAAGTACATAAGAGGAGTATGGAGAAATGGTGAATAACATTGTAAGCTAAGCAATTTCATTAACTAATAATATTTTAAAAATGAAAAGGGAGTAAGTGAAAGTCAGAGCTTTGTTTATCATGCAAGTTTTATTTTTGGAGCCATTTATTTTGCTTTATTCATCATTTTTTTCTTTAACTTTTCTGCATTTTTTCTCCTCTCTTTCCTAACTTGCTAGCTTTGGATAGTTGCATGTTAATTCTAATTTCATCCACAAAGTATCCAGACTCAGTAACAGTCAACATAATTATATAGTCAATAAAGAGGAAAAGAACAAAACGAGCGGGGATGAACTAACACAATACTACAAAATGGGTAAAGGCAGAAGTACCTGTTGATAATAACAGTCAGCTATTAATTCAGATGCATTTTCTGTTGAACGACGGAAATAAGTCGAATCTTTATCAATAAGTGACTCTTCACAACTCCTTTGAGATAATTCAACTGCAGGTACAAATTTTACTTCATCTTTAGAATACTCTACCCTCAGAAATTCGGCAGTCCTCAAACTCTTGTACAACTTCTGCATACTAATCGAGATGTAGCTAAGCAAGACTTGTTGTTCTGTACTTTCTTTCATATTACCAGGAAGAAAGAACTCTAGTATATAATCATCATCACATGTGTAAGAACTTTTTAGCCTGATTGCAGTTGCAGCACTCAAACCAAATTTACGGGCATGATGAACCAATGGATACTCACTCACATGATACCCCTTCACATCGTGGTTGAAAACCGGATGATTTGACTGAAGAGCTTTACCCACAATACCTTGTCCTTCCTCAAGATAATGTTCAACACATGCATCCATGAAACTCTGCATATCATTGTCCTTTACATAACAGGCAGTATCCTCAACGCATAGAACACATTTATCATCTGGACCTGTATTATTATTATATCCTCTAGCACGTATTTTTATAGTTTCTTCACCAACGCCTTTTGGGTAATTGCATGGGATCCATGTCAGTGCAAGAGGTAGTTGATGTGCATGACAAACGGCATGTAAAACATCTTTTACCTCAGCTAAAGCTGCTCTTTGATTTTTGGACATAGTCTGAAAAATAAGATTTGATTATATATTGAGTCAATCATGTTGGCTACAAAATTTGTATAATGTAAAGGAAGAAAGAAATTAAATTAGGGGTTTGATGCAACCTGAGGGCAAAGTCTAGAAGGTATTTTGCTCCTTAGAGTCACAGCCTGCACGTGTTAAACATTAGAATGATTAACATTCAATATAACTAGAATTTGAAGAAATTGAGAGCAATTTAACGTCAAAGATAAGCTCAGCATTTATCCAGATCATCTTTGATGCCAACAAGAGGGAGTTAATGGTTCGATAAAAGTTACTCATACTTCCATGTACAAAGAAATGATGTAGTGCAATATCTTACAAGAATGGTGTAATGTTAAATGTTTAATCAGAATAAATGTTAGTAGGTGCACACTTCAATAGAATGATGAGATTATTACTAAAAAAAAGGGCACATAAATTTTTTTTCATTCAAATAAGTGCATGCCAAATTATTCTGATTGAACCATAGAAGGTGAAAAGAGGGGAAAGTAAAATAAGAAACAGAAACACCTAAAAACAACTAGAAAATAAATGGCTCCTCAAAATCTGGACATCCAAATGGTTGTACAGACTCTTTGATAAGATTTCTTGATTTCCAAAAGGGTCACCAATTTAATTGCATCAACATAAACTATAACGTCATTGGAGACTTCACTCCCATATATAAATTAATAAGGGAGAATATTATAAAATAAGAAGAGAAATTGTATGAATTCTTAAGAAACTAACCTCTAGAGCAAGACAAACATTTTCCAACTCCAAATCAAAATTAGGCTTCTCGTTCAATGTAACCAGTTCTAGAACTGCACAACACGACGCTTCAATTGAATCATCCTCGAAAATAGGTAATGCAATAGATCCTTGAACCTTGTGCTCGAGGGCGTATTGTAATCTCAAATATTCAGCCTTATTATAGTACTTCACATGTGAGGTCCACTCGGGAATCTTTGAGACAAATACACGACCCGGAAGCCCAGAAAAAGGGCCCGTTTCTGATTCTGCAGAAAAAAAGAATGATCTAGAAACTTCGCGGTATCCCAAAAGATTTTGATCAAGTAAATAAGGTTGATCATAAGTGGTTAAGATGTATTCATTCCCATTCCTTTTAGGAACCCATAGTTGTACTAAAAGTTCCTTCCCACACAACTCTTTGAGTAAATGCATTGCTTTAAGCATTTTCTCTTCTAGTGAATGCAAATGACACCTTGGGATCATTATGATCATATTGGCACCATCATCATCATAAACAAATTTATCTCTATCCATATTCACCGTAGAGATTCCAGGATACAAATTGGTGAAGTTCGATTCATCAAAAGGTGAAAAAATTTCAGGCAGTGTGGCAAGAGGAGGGGAAGATACAAATAAGGGAAGCATTTGATCAGCCAAATTATCGAGGTTGTTGCACCTTCCAGCATATGCATCAAAATTAATCAATTCAGAAATATTAGTAGATGACTTCACCGAATTCATGTCCTGCACATCAACCTCCATTAATGGAACATCCATGCATTCCATCCAGCCCTTTGGAAAAGATTGATATCCATCACACATTTCTTTACTCGAAAATGAGTGCTCCATTTAGATTAAAACCTTAAACCAGTTGTATCCAAACAAGAGCAACTGTTAGAGATTTTGAGACACTATAAAGTGAACTATATATTCTGAATTATTTGAAAAAACCTTAATGACATTTCATCTAATCCCAACATACCTTTTCCAAGTCAGTTTACTAATTTCCCAGAATATGCCCTCTCCTGAGATTTCAGGATTAAAATGCTGTAATAAACTCCTGAGATTTCAGGATTAAAATGTTGTAATAAAAAAATATGTCGGAAATAATTAGAAATGTTAATCAATGAAAAAAAAATTCTCAATCACAGTCTTTTCTATACCAATTTAAAATACAGAAGATTTTGAATTAAAAAATCACGCACAATTTTTTTTTCGATAAAATTTCAAATAACTAAGAAGATAGTTAGTCTAAATTGAACTTATCAAATTTCAAGTTCCACAAATAAATAGAGAGAATCCTCTCTCGTTCCACAAATACAGATCAAATGAACACAAATCTAATAATCAATTTCACAACATATTTAATAACAGAAAAGAAACATTAAACATCAAACTATATATTTTCAAGCACCTATTTGCCATGATCTTCAAAAAAAAATCAAGGACAGCATTTTTGCTGATTTTTTTAAAAAAAACGTAAAATTATATTTCAACAAATACAAATAAGTAAATATAGAATACGAGGGACTTGTGTTATGAGAAGCAAAAAAGAGTACCAGTGGGTAGTTAAGAGGGTGGAAGAGAGGCGGTAGGAAAAAGTACCGGTGTAGTTCGGCTGGCCTCGGAAGTTGAACTTAGAAATAAAGAGATTTCACGATTAAAATGCTGCAATAAAAAAATGCAAAGACATAATTAGAAATGTTAATCATACAAATTTAAAATACAAAAGATAATTAGGCAAAATTGAACTTTGCACTGAATTTTAGCATGTATATCCAAAATACTCATCAAAGAATCCCTCTAGTTCCACAAATACAAATACGAGCAATGAACAAATTCAATAAAAACAATTTGATCAATTTCACCACATAAAAAGACATAAGAAGTAATTTAACTCGAGTAAATTCCACAAACTTAATAACAGGGAAGCTTAATAACAAAAAATAAGCTTTAATAACAGAAAAGAAGCGTTAAACATGAACACGAGACGCAGAGTTTTCAACCACCTATTTGCCATGATCTTCAGAAAATCAAGGACAACCTCTTTTGCTGTTTTTTTTTTTAAAAAAGTAAAATTAAATTTCAACAAATACGAACAAGTAAACATAGTAAAAAAAAAACAGTAAACAGAAAGAATACTAGGAACTTGTGAAGAAAAATAAAAATACCCGTGAATAGTTCGGCGGAGCAACTTGGTGGAAGGCTGCGGAAAAGAGTATCAATGGGAGAGCTACACGGCGGAAGACGGCCGAAAAAAGTACACGGGAAGACGGGCCGAAAAAAGTACCGGTAGTTAGGCGTCTGGTGGAAGGCGACGGGAAAGAGTATTCGTGAGTAGTTCAACGGAAGGCGACTGGAAAAAAGTATCGGTGATAGTTCGCGGGAAAGAGTATCCGTGGGTAGTTAGGCGGAGCAACACGCGGTCGGAAAAAGTACTAGGGGTAGTTCTGCGTATTGGATTATTGTTACTCTCTATGTTTCTAGTTTAATATGCTTCTGAGTTAAATGAACATACACTATAGATAGTATATATAGCCATTTTTTTAAGCTCAGCTGTTAAAAAAAAGTAATGAAAATAAAAGTATAGTGAAAAGTAAATAAATATAAAAGTAAAATTAAAAGAATAATAGTAAAATAAATGAAAATATAATGGTATAAGAGTAAATAAATGAAAATTTTGAGAATAAGAATTGTGAATTTTTTTTTTTTAATATTCAGTTATTAGTCAATCTATCACATGACTAACGGAGGCCATAGGTTTGAGCGCGAAATTCACCAAAGCTTATAAGTATTTCGAAAACATTAAGTCTAGTATGCACTCGAGTGCATGTTATGCACCCTAGTCCATGTTGCACTTTTCAGTTTTACTGACTTACACTTTTTGGTAAATGGTGTTGCACTTTTCAATTATTATTAAAAATATTATTATACAGTTTAATAATTGAAAAGTGCAACACCATTTACCAAAAAGTATAAGTCAATAAAACTGAAAAGTGCAACATGGAATAGGGTGCATAACATGCACTCGAGTGCATAGCAGACCAACCCTTTCGAAAATCCACCACTAGTTTTCTACTTTCTCCAAAACCTATATTTCATGTCTGTACATATACTTATAGGTCATAATATAAAAGAGCTTGCATGCATAAATCTACTCGTTTGATAAATTTGAATAATGGTGATAGTTTGGCTAACGTATGAAGAAATGTGTAATAATGATCTTAATAGAAAAATATCTTGAAGGAAAATAAGTTTATGAAATATTCTTAATATGAATTGATAATTTTAGAAAATTCTTTACGATTAATCTTCACCCTTGTTTGTTAGTAGATGATCATACGAATAATTATAAATATGAAAATGAATTTAAATAAATAGCTTCTTTAAAATAAGTTTCTATCTCCCATAACTATACAAATTCAATATGAAAATTAGTGATTGGAATATTGTTCAAAAAAATGGTGAATTTTTTATTTGTCAGTCCCACACACAATAGTAATATTAATTGAAGTTAACTTCAGTAGAAATTTTAAAAAAAAATAGTGAGATTTAGAGAAAGGAATTAAATAAGGGAAAATGAAATGTTTTTTTTTTTTTAAAGAATTCTTGCACGGTGAAAGATTTCACCATTTAAAATCTTCTTACCCAGTCAATGACTAGATGTGGGTGATCAATCAGAAGTAAACTTGACAACAAAAAAAAATATGGAGATGAACCCACTTCGAGTTTAGATTCTGAATCTTGGACAGCAGATTTCAATAGTTTTGTAGTATGTTATTTTAAGGAGACCGTTGCCAATCCATGTGAATGATATTTGGATTTATATATAAAGGTTATTTGACCTTATAAATAAATTATGTTTGGTATGTAATTAATTATAATTATATGTTCATAATTAAAAAGATGAGAAGGAAGAGGGTGCAAATTTTGTGTAATCAAAGCACAATCTTTAAATAAAAATACTCCTACAAAATTACAATAAATAATTACCACTCTAAAAAAATATATACAGAGTCTAATAGACTATTTTAAAATAATATAGGATAAACTACAACAACATAACTAACATAACTGAACAATAGAAAAAATTAATTTAGAAATTCAAAGTTTATCAAATTAAACTTTGTGTTGAATTCAATATTAATTTATGACTTGATAAAATTAACTATTTTTTACATCATATCAAACAAAATTAATTTATAATATAGTATTTATTGTTCATTAAATTAATTTAAGTATTCAGAACTTGGGCGGCCAAAAAAAAGTTTGAATGATCCAAAATACTAATATTTATCTATATTATATTTACATTTAAAAACATTAATATTATGAATTAGTAAGCATCTCAAATACATCAATATATGTACACGAATACACACATATATTATATTATAATATAGATGACGATGTTGAATTACAAAAAAAAAAAAATATACATTACAAAAAAAATATATACTGTATTGATGTTGCATTATATTGTCTAGTATTGATAATGGAAAATTTGAACACTCTTTTTAATGTATTTGAGGAGCTGCTAATTGATATCATTAATGTATTTTAATGTAATTATGTAAATATAATACTGTACATAAAAATTATCATATGCATACTTGTATTTTAGATACATGTTTGTATTTTTCGAGAAAAAAATTATAAAACTTCAAGTCATCAAACTAGAGTAAATTTAATCATTACCATCAAAGGCAAATTATTAATCTCTTTTATTCAGAAGAATTGAATCTGTACTGTTCGAGTGCTCTAGGTAAGTACATGTATATAAAAAAATTGTTGATATATTTGTTTTACTCGAATTACTCAACAAACTCAGGCGCACATGCCTTCAACGATGCCTTCAACGCTGGTTCTGATTTTTAATTTGAATAGTGGCTTGGCCTTTTACCAAAAACCAAATGTTATCAATCAACACAATTTTTTATGCATATTTGAATGTAAACATTTAAATTTTTTTTTTTTTGCTTTTTGATTTTTTGTAATCTCGCTTTGACTATATGATTCATGTTCACCCTACATTAAGGATTCTATTTACAACCAATTAAATTACTCACTATGTCCTAATTTTGGTCTCATTCTGTTTTGGGAATATATATAATGTTAAAATTACTCATATTTATTTAATTTTTAAATTATTATAATGTATAAGAGAGGAGAGTTTTTCAATTCCAAAACCTATAGGTAAAATTCAGAATCTTATTATAAAATTCATAAACGAAAACATATTTTTGTAGAACTGCTTATATAAAAAGGCCGAGAACTGCTTATATAAAAAGGCCGAGAACTGCTTCTAACCAAATAAGGAAACTACTAACCAAATATGGAAACAAACTAACTACTCTTCAACTAATTCGCCTAAAATAATGCTCCCTCCGTTTATTTTTTAATGTTTTAGAGTAATTTATTAGAATTAAGAAAGAGATCTTCACATGTGCAATGACACAAATTAAAAAAATAAATTCAGTGGAGTTTGGGTCAAATAAAGTATGAGATATTTTGTAAGGGAAATTTGGTGAGATGTAAAGATGATTTAATCAAATGTGAGGTAAAATGTGGACCTAAATGAGTGATAACTTTGAAAATAAAATGATGTTGTGAGGGTATTAATTATGTGTGTTATTATCATATTGGAAGTGTGAAAATAAACTTGGGATAGACGAAAAAGAAAAGTGTGCAAATAATCATGGATAGAATATAAATTATTGTAACACCAGATTTCACATGTCATTTTTTCATTTTACCCTTAATTAATGTTTGTATTTTTCATTGAAACAAAAATATATTTTTTAATTATTTATTAATTTTAAACATAAATTTAAAATAAACACAATTAATTTACGTTTAAAAGTGTTGTGCAAAGAAAATGAAAGAATTAAAGGAATTAAAATAGTATTGTTACGAAAAAAGAATTTAAAACATCGTAAATATATCAAATATTGTTACACAAAAAAGATTAATGAATTAAAGGAACTGAATCTGTACTACTCTAGTTTTATAGGCAAAGTACATGTATATAAAAAATTTGTTTTACTCAAATAACCCAACAAAAACAAACCTGATGTTGGTTATGATTCTGAGGTTGGCCTTTAGCTAAAAGCATATGTTATCCACCAACACGCTGTTTTATGCAAAAATTTAAAATGTAGACATTTATTTAATATTTTATTTTGTTATCTCGCTTTGAATATATATATATATATATATATATATAATTGGGAAAATATCAATTTTGGTCACCCAGTTTTATCTCTTTTCATATTTGGTCACCCACATTTAGTCACTATCAAAATTGGTCACCCAATTATTATATTCTACATTGACTAACGTAGAAACGTAGAAAGAGTTTTGAGCGTGAAATATCTCAAAACTTAAGGTTAAAAAAAATTCATGCATATTCCAGAACTAATGAAACAAACGCAGAAGTAAGAATGAAACATGTGCAAAAATATCAATATTTACATTATATTTATAATAAGTCAGAATTCTGATGCATCTGGTACAACGTCATATAATTGGTCAAGAAGGAATTCTGATAGAACGTGATCGTTGGTTTACTTTTTATTTTATAAATAATTAGAAAATGAGAAACTCAGGAGATATAAATTTATTTCAATTAATTTCAAATGGCCAATTGTTTGACTAAGTTTATGAAATTTTCTTGAATGAATAATTTTAGAAATTTTTTTACAATTAATCTTCACCACAAATTATGCTCCAATAATTATTATACAAATTCAAACAAATTCAATATGAAACCAAGAATTGGAAAACAGAGTACAATTGTTAAAAAAAAATCAGAGTACATTCTATCTCTTGAGTTTCCCATTTTCTATAAAATAAAAAGTAAACCAACAAAAATGAATTCATAATTGAGTTAAATAATTATTAAAAACTTACTGAAAAATTTTCTGACTACCAGCAAATTTCACATTCTAGAAGATGCATGAAAAAGAATTCTCATTATCTATAAAATAAAAGTAAACCAACAACATGATTGATTGAATCACGTTCTAGAAGATGCATCAGAACTCCTTCTGACCTGTTATAAATATAATGTAAATATTGATAATTTTTGCACATGTTTCATTCTTACTTCTGCGTTTGTATCAGAACTCCTTCTGACCTGTTATAAATATAATGTAAATATTGGTAATTTTTGCACATGTTTCATTCTTACTTCTGCGTTTGTTTCATGGCAATTACTTATGTGTACCAGTTACATGTATGTAACTGGCTATTTACACTCTTTTTTTAATTAGTCCACACTCCCTTCTTTTATGCACTTATTTGTACAAGTTACATACATGTAACTAAACCCAATTTTTTACATGAGTTATTAGTTATATACCTTCTTTATTATTAATTTCACCCCCAAATTTTTTAAAGGAAAAATAATGTAAAATAATATATTACCATTTTATCAATTAAATTAAAATACAACTCATTAAAATTATAATTATACACCGAATATCGATTCACCAATGAATCGCCACAAAGTTAAATATTATTATATTTTTTTAACTTTTAAAAAATAAATATAAAAACATAACGAATATTAAAAAAAATATGAAACTCAAAAATAAAATTATGAAATAAAATTTCTAGTTTTTTTTTTTCTTCAAAAAATAAACAAAATTTAGGAAAAAAATACAAAAAAAATCGAAAAAAAAACTAAACTAAAAAAAAATCATTTTTTTTCTAATTTGAGTATAAATGTATGAATATGACATGCTCACTTTCTAGCTTTAATCTGATTTATAATAACTAAGATTATTTTGTTATGTCTTCATTATTTCTAAAATTATATCTGGTTTGTTACAAGTTTTTTAAGGTTGTAGATTATTTTTTAAAACTAATTAATAACATAATCTAATTGAAAAATAAAATTTATATTTAGAAACTTAAATGAGTGGAGAATTGAGGAAAAATCAGCATAATATTGCATCAACTTTATTATTTTCTTTGGGGTCATCGCCATGTTGATGCATTCATATGTTTATTGAGTGTGATCGTATCTATTAATTGAATTGTGTGTTCAGTGTGATTCATTCTCACTTTTGTTCTTCTTACTAGTTAGTTAATAACATTTTTTTAATATTGATGTATTAATTTGCATGGTATGACTAGAATTATAAATGTGTTAAGTTATGTATTTTTTGTTAAATCTAAATATTAGTTTAAATATGATATAGTATTAGTACACCTATGGTATAGTACTAATTAATATATTGTATAGTACTAGAGATTAATGTGGGTATACAAATATTTTTTAATATATGAACTAATACTATACAACATTTGAATTTATATTATACTATATTTGAACTAGTACCATAGAGTATGTGAACTAATACTATACAATATGTGAACTAATACTATACTATATTTGAACTATAACCATAAAGTATGTGAACTCGAAACTCGAAAAAATAAGAACTTGTATCAGTATAAACTAATATTATATTATATATGAACTAATACGTACAGTATTGCATATTAACTAATAATATATCATAATATTTATCAACTGTTATCATAACACTTATAAACTAAAAATTATATTCATAAAAAAATAAAATAAAGTGATTAAAAAATGAAAGTTCAAATAAAAATAATAATTAAAAAATGTAAAACGAAGTGAAATTTGTAGGGAATGAAGTAAAATTTTGAAAGAATAAGGTGAAAATTATACACCAATTAATTAAAGTAAAATAGTACCAATAAAATTGAACACTTGCCTAAGAGAGGTGAGTTTTATTTTTTAAAACAAATTATTATTATACTATTTAATACTTAAAAAAACAATTAATATTATTTTTAAAATTTTCTTATTAGACTTTAAAATTTTAGAATAATTATTTACGACATAAAAAGAAAGTACGTTAAAAAAATTATCATTTGAAACACAAATGATAAATAGGAAAAAAAATAAATTAAAAAAATAATATTAAAAAGATAAATATAAATATCAATTGAGTAAAATAAAATTTTAAAAAAATTAATGGAGTATTATTTTTTAATGTTAAAATTAAAAAATAATAATTAAAATAAAATAAAGGCCCATGAAAAAATTTATGTGTTAAATTGATATAGTAAATGGATCATGTGTTATTTCTAATGAGTTATTTGATTGGATATAGTAAATGGATCATGTGTTATTTGTAATGGGTTATTGGATTGGATATAGTAGTTACATACATTGGATTGGATATAGTAGTTACATACATGTAACTGGTACACAAGAGTACAACTCTTGTTTCATTAGTTCTAAAAGATGCATGAGAATTTTTTAACTTACGTTTTGAGAAATTTCACGGCTCAAAACTCTTTCTCCGTTAGTCAATGACTGACTAACAGAGTGATCAATTTTGATAGAATATAATAACTGGGTGACCAATTTTGATAGTGACTAAATGTGGGTGACCAAATATGAAAAGAGGTAAAACTGAGTGATCAAAATTGATATTTTCCCTATATAATTTTAATGAATTTTATTTTGGGAATATATATAATGTCAAAATTACTTTTAATGAATTTTATAATTATTTTAATGTGTAAGAGAAAATAGAGTTTTCCAATTTTAAAATCATTTAAATAAGGGTATATTTTAAAGTTTATAGGTTAAATTCATAATTTATGCACAATAAATGGTGTTTTATTGGTCTGTGTAAAAAAATGAAATGGGACTATAATTTTGGGACGAAAGGAGTAATAGATTATCTTCACATGTGCAATGACAAATAAATTAAGAAAAGTGAATTTAGTGGAATCTATGGTCAAATAAAGTAGGGATATTTTGGATGATTTAGTGAGGTGTAAGTGTAAGGGGAAGTTACACTATAGGACAATTCACTCTTAGTCTTTAAGATTAACTATAGTTGACTTGTAAGACTGAATTTTCAAGAACAAATCACCTCTAAAAAAAAATAGTAAAAATTCAATTTGTGAGAAATAGAACAGTCAGGGTGAATTTAGCGCTCAAAACCAGCTATGTCTCCGATATCAATTTTGATATAAAAGAATAATTGAGTGACCCATTTTGATAGTGACTAAATGTGGGTGACCAAATCTAAAAATAGGTAAACTTGGATAATCAAAAATGAAAATTTTCAAATATATATAAATATTTATTTATATAGCCAAATACTTGTATACACTCGAGGGCACCGTGCCCCCTTCTATTTCAATTGATTTTTAAATTGTAATCCTAACCCGGTTATTCAACCCGCCTCTCATTTGGGTCATTTTCAAGAAATATTTTTCTCACAAAAAAATTGCTCCAACTCGTGAAATCTTCAAGAGCTTTCTTCTACGGGGACGGCGAACGATGTTGAGGCGGACGGCGCTGAGGCGGCCGACGCGATTTGTGCATTTTTTAGATTTAAAAGTCAAATTTTAGGGCTTCATCTTCTACGGCGGGCTGGAGGCGGCGACTTCATCTTCTAGGGCTGCGATTGAGGAGAGAACCGGTAAGTACCATTTCTTTGGTTTGAAATACTTGGCTGATAAGATGCCTCTCACTGTTAGAGAAATTATTAGGGCAGAGATTAGGGCCAAATATGTATAGAAAATGAAACAAAAGAGCTTGTTGATGAAGTTTTTTTCCCTCCTCATCTCCATCTGTGTACCATCCATGTATCTGCATTTTCAATGTCATCATGCTAATTCTTGATTAATTGATCAAATAGAATAAGAAAAATTATGAAGAAAGTGGGTGACCTTAATTCTTGATGAAAGGTTGTGATGTGGGGCTTGAGTATCAAGACTTTGCATTAGAATAATCGTTTTCTTGCTTCTTTATTTGCATTAAAATGGGATCTTGGAGTACTTTCTCAGCACCAATCTTCTTCAACAGAGAGAGAGAAGACAGTTTCTACTTCAAGAAATTGCTTCTTTATATATATATATATATATATAATATGAGCTTACTCCATTATCATAATTTTGCCCTAAATGGTATTTGTATTTGTATTTGTGTGTAGGTAGATAAAAGCAATTAACTACATTTTCTATGTTCGTGTTAATATGTTCTCGCCCCTTTTCCTGGGGCTGTAATAGAGTATATGCGGTGTGTTTTGAAGACAAATGATTGCAGTAGATTACTCTTTCTTGAGTGATACTTTATGTTCACAAGATTTGAGTTTGCCAATTTTGATCAATCTCCATGGAATATAGTTGTTAAAACATATAAAATGCACAAGTAATTTGAAGTTTAGTTGTTATGCATATTATTATAACCTGTGTCATTTTTTTGTTTAAGTTGTGTCATTTTTTTGTTTCTTTAGGTTAATCATGAAAAGATCTAAACAGATGGTACCTAAAGGTATGAGTCCGAGAAAGAAGAAGAATAATATTGCTCTCTTAAGGTAGCTGATACATACTTGAAGAACTCATTGTTCTTTGTGGTATTACTGATTGTTCTTTGCGGTATTACTTTTTTTTTTTTTGTATTTTATAGATTGTTGTTTGTGGTATTACTGATTGTTGCATGTTGTATTACTGATTATTTAATTTATTATTCCTGGATACAAGTGTACAGTCAAATGGATTAAATTGAAAATATAACAAAGTATCATTCTGCTGCTCCTCAGCTCTGTTTTGAAAACTGTTTATTCATTACTGTTATTATGTTGTTACAATTGAAGTATTTAAGCTATTGTTGTGATGCTTGCTTCTAATTATAATTATAGTTCAAAAAATTGTTGCAGAGAAGAAATAGAATGCTTTGAAAGCTGAAGAGAAAAAGAAGAAGAAGAAGAAAGATGTAGACATGAAGCTAGGAATTTGAAGAAGAAAGATGCAGACATGAAGCTAGGAATTTGAAGAAGATGGGTGATGATTTGGGAAGAAGAAAAATGAAACTTTGATCATGTTATTTGGTTGTAAAGAATTGATATATTTTTTTTTACATTGTTTTTGTTTAGGGATTAATGCTACCAAAATCAACATCAAGTAACATCATATGCCTAATGCAGTTTTTAATGTCAAATTATGGTGTTAATTACAGTATTTAATATTTTATGATAAGCTTATAATTGTTGTATAGAAGCTTATAGTTTATGTTTATATTGATGTATAGTTTTAAGTTGACTAAGCTGTTTTATAAAGCATAATGTAATGTAATAGTCTTGATAGATTAGTTGATATGACTAGATTAGTTCTACAGTAAAGAGAAGACTACAAGACAAGAAGACTTGCAAGACAAGATAAGTGTTGAGAAGCTGAGAAATATTATAAGTGTCAAAGCAAGACAAGTCAAGTTCGCGCAGAATAAAGATAAAGATAAGATCGTATCTAGAAGTGAAGATATGAAGAGTTAGTTATGGAATAACTAATTAACTGAAGAAATGCGTGAAGAGATAAGAAGAAACAGTTAGAAGTTTGTTAAAGGAAGTTATCAAGAAAAGGTTGTTGGATAACAAAATGATCTTGATATGAGAAGACTATAAATACTTGAAGACTTAAAACATTGAAGACTACTGTTACTAAGAGATTTTGAGCGTACTAAAGAAGATATTCAAAGCAAGGAAAACTCACAGAGTTGAAGTTCGAAGTTGAAGCCAGACAAGACAAGTTCATATTCAGAAAAGCGAATTCGAATATAGAGAAGTTTTTCTTTATAATTTTTGTTTGTAAATCAAGTTGCTAGTTACTTGTTCATAAGCTAGTTGTTAGATCGAAGATATATATTGAGGTATAGTCGAAAAGATCGAAATCTTATATCTTGGGACTTAAAGCCACAAGAACACTCGAAGAGAAGAGTTTAATAAAATTTCACGACTGGAGTTGTGAGAGTGGATGTAGACAAGTTGTCGAACCTCTATAAATTTTGTGTTGTTTACATACTGTTCTATTTGTGTTTGATTGTTGATAATTAATTGCTTAATTGATTAATCTGCATATAGACTAGACAAGAAAAGTGTTCATTGAATAGTTGAGTATAAATCTTAAGGGCTCATTTACATTTTGATATTCTGCACACATTGTTTACTCTGATATTTTGAAAGATTTTTAAAAGTCTATTCACCCCTCCCCTCTAGACTTTTACTAGCTTACTCAATCTTACACTCAACAAGGGACCTACAAGTGGTATCAAAGTAGTAGTTCTTTGGACTGTTGTTTCTTGATCACCAGAAAGACTTTGAGGGAAGTCATGTTGTCCGTTTGTACTTGATCATATCACCTTACTTGATTTTTCTGTATCTTTGATATGTCTGCTATATTCCTATTGATCTTCTTGAATCATGTATATGGAAATAAACGCTAACAAACTGCCCAAGTTTTCAGTACAGGACTATGACTACTGGAAACTCAGGATGGAAGCCATTTTCAGTTCGACTCACGACCTGATGGTGTCTGTCATAGAAGAAGGTCCGATTGTTACTATGGTGCCAAATACTGCTACACTGGAACCATCCAAAGTCGTTGGTGTGCTCGTCCCCAAGCAAAGGCCAGAACTCACTTCAGAAGAAATGAGGCAAAATAATCTGGACAACTTAGAAAAGAATTACATTTTACATACTCTACCTAATGAGTATCTGGGAAAAGTATTAAAATGTAAATCTGTTAAAGAAATGTGGGATCGACTTGCAGTCCTTTGTGAAGGGACCTCCCTGATCAAGGAAAGTGAGTTATCCACTGCTGTACAAAGATTTGAATCATTTAAGATGAAGGCTAGTGAAAATATAGACCAGTTAGATACTCGCTTTACACGTATCATGAATGATTTGGAAGTATTAGGCAAGACTTATACTAATAGAGAGATTAACTTGAGGATTCTTAATCATTAGATGATAGATGGAAGATGGTCAAGATGATCATCAAGAATACTCAGGATATTGATGGATGGTGTGCCGAAACAATGTTTCAAACACTCAAGGCACACAAGTTCGATCTAGATGAGGATGATCATGTAGCTAGTAGCGATAGGGAGAAAAATGTGTCTAAAAATGTTGCTTTTAAGGCCTCTTCGTCTAGGAGCTCTAGAGTAGACAAGTCTAAGTCTGCTAGTATTAAGGACGAACTAAATAGGTCTGATCTAAGCCTGAAAGATCAGATGAGTCTAATGATCAAGAGGTTTGACAAGCTTAACAAAAGATACGGTAGATATAAGCGTTTTTACAAGGACTATAGAGGTGCTCAGAACAAGGACTCATCTGAGAACAGACGAGATAGAAACTCATCCGAAAGGAGAGATGATATCTCAAAAGGGAACAGACGAGATAGTAATTCTGATGATAGGAAGGTTAGACATTCTTCTGATAGGCGAGACAAGAAAAGGGATAATTCATTTGTGAAAAAGTCTACTAACGAACCTCTATGCTATAACTGTGAGAAACCAGGTCATTACATTTACAAATGTCCAGACCTAAGCTCAGATGATCGAGAAGAGAGGAAAGCCAGACGGGAACGAAGATACAACAAGGGTAAGAAGGCCATGTTGGCAAACGATGAATCTAAAACGGATTCAGACGAGTTGCCTTCGTCTTCATCCAGTTACCCTTCTAGCAACGAACGAGAAGCCTTCATAGCAGACGATGACCTAAGTGTCATGGCAAAAATCAAACAAGAGGTATCATCTGCAACTTCTTTTCATTCATGTGATGACTCGGATACTGATGAAAGTGATACTGCCGACAGTGGAGTAGGGAGTAGTATTCATCATTCCACTGGAGTGACTGAAGAAGACCTCCAACTTGCTAATAAGGCATTCATGGAAGTCAGTGATGAGAACATCGCTTTAAAACAAGAAATCATTGATCTTAAAGAAGCTTAGTCTAAGGTAGATCCTAATATAATTGTCCTAAACAAACGCTTGACAGAAGAGTTGAGACAACTCAAAGACAAGTGTGCATTAACAGACAAGTTGTATCAAGACTTATTAAAGACTCATGCTACCAAGACTAATGAATTCAATGTTTTAAAGAACAAGTGCAAAAATCTTAAAGAGCGCAATAAGTTCTTAGAGATTGAAGTCGTAAATCTAGACCTTAAACTTACTGACTTGGTTAATTCTTCAATGATTAATCAACAACTGTCAGAAAGGTATAGGGCTCCAGACGATAAGACAGGGTTGGGTGCAAATACACCTGGCTCGTCTACTCATGTCATTAAGAACCCTACTGTTGCTAGTTCAAGTTCTTTGACAAAAGATATTAAAGCACCACCCAAAGGCTTTGTACATAAGTAGACTAGAGTTAACACTCCGACTACCAAAGGAGGTAGAAAGAATGTTAACAACAGACCTGCTCCGTTTAGAACAAGTCAAAAGAGGACTACTAGTCGTGGACGACCAAACCAGGTCAGATACGAAGATTGGTATCCTCAGGAGACGAGTACTAAACAAGTACAGACTCGTTGGAATAAGCCTCGGCCTCCTTTCATTAGGCAGTCTCAGCTCTATTCAATAAGGCCTAGGAAGGTTGCTCTAAAATATCATACTCAACCTGTCTTATATCCTCCACCTTTATCATATGATATCATAAGTGAGGAAAGACCTAAACGAGTCTATAAATCGTATGGCCCAAATGCTTATAAACCATATTCAAACTATCAAAGACCTATGCCTACTCAAGTAGAGGTTAAATCCAAAGGATACCTCAGACGAGTAGACTCAAGGTCTGACGATAGATCAGATAAGGTTGATAAGGTACTATTCTGCAACAAGTATGGCAGAAAATTAAAGAGGTCCAATTTGTTCAAAACTCATATGTACATTTGGATTCATTTGAACTCTACTAACCCACCAGGACCCCAATAGATAAGGAGGGTACCTAAGTTATTAAATATCATCGATGCAGGGTCGACTCGACTTGTACAAGAAAGGTGGTTCTTTAGGAGAAACTTGGTAAATCGATAGTGGTTGTTCGCACCACATGACGGGTACTAAGGCTCTTCTATCGAGCTACTGCAAATAAGAAGGACCGAAGGTGATCTTTGGTGATAGCTCAATGGCTGCTACAAAGGGGTTCGGTTACATCAGTAATGGAGATGTAGAAATTCAAGACGTATCCTATGTTGAAGGATTAGGTACAATTTACTTTCTGTTTCTCAATTTTGTGATCGTGGTTATAAAGTACAATTCAAGAGCCGCAAATGTGAGATCATCGACAAGAGGACACACACTTTTCTACTCGTTGGCATCAGACAAGGCAGTGTATACATCGTGAACTGGAATAGCTGTCCTAGGGATACTTGTCTTCTTAGTAAGAACTCTAAAGAGATCAGTTGGCTATGGCACACGCCTATGCCATATGAACTTTAATGTGATTAATAAGATTGTAAGAGATTACCTTGTTGAAGGTAGGACTTTTCTACGGTGAGACAGGGGGTTCGCCCTGTCTTACAAAAGGCTTCCAATGAGAAGTTGACATGTCATTAAACTTCGTCATATGCGATCGCACTTCGCAACGGTATAAAATATTTATTTTTTATAAAAAAAATTATAAAATTACTAAAATATCCTTATAATTTTTTTTTAAAAAATATATACTCATATTACAAACTTAACCTTTGATAATCTCAAACAAATTTATTTTTAATGATAATTCAATTAAAAATGTTCTCATATTTTTTTATTCATAATCAACCCAATCTCATTGCCACAATTTTCATTAATCACCACTCACCAGCTTCTTCGTTTCTTCTACTCCTACCCATCACTCTTTCAAGAAACCTATTTTTCATTTGGTTCTTAGCACTCCTAGTGTTCTCGACCAAAATCCCAGATTTTCTCCATGATTGCAGGTTGAGCACTTCAAAAAAGTTTCCCTAGCACCTATCTCCAACTCGTGGGCGAACTACCTCGAATATGCTACAAGGATCCGGAACGAAGCCAATGCTGCTTCAGGCAACAGACAGGATCCAGAACTCCATGACGATTCACTTATATATTTGGGGGTTCTGTGCGCGATTTTGAATCGCACGCCCCAGTTTTTCAGAAACTCAAGAGAGGCTGCGAATAGTTTTATGGAATTTCAGATGGTGTTTCTAGACAATTTAACATAACCATTAATGTCATTCATCTTCCAAGCTAAAATCCATCAAGAAGCCTCACTACTCAAAACTTAATTAAGAAAATAAACGCCTACCCAAATCAATCTCAAAAATCCAAATTCAACAAAAAGAATTAGATGAAATTGAAAAATCAATTAAGAAAGAAATTAACCAGATGTGTGAGGGAATCAAATTCCACTAGATAATTACCTAGAGAAGGGATTAGTTTTGAACAACATGAGTGGAAAATAAAATAAAAATCGCAATCGAATGAGACTTTGTATACAATAGAGAAACTGTAGCAAAGGGGCGAGAAGGAGGGCAGCGTGCTGGGTAGTTGGGGTGGGGGATGGGGGCCGTTCCGAGTAGTTGAAGAAGATGAATGGGTTAGGGTTGAGTGTTAATTTGATTTTAATTAAATAATTTTATAATATAATAATAATTGATTTATATTATATGGAGTACTATTTAATGATGTGCATTTTAACACTAAGATTATTTATATTATTTCATAAATAATTTTTTTTTAAATTTTAAATTAAAAGGTTATCTTTGTCATTTTATATATATTAATTTAATTTATTATTAGGGTGATTCAGTGCGATTGCATATTGCATATTGCATAGAGCGAACGCACTAATGCGAAGTGTAATTATATAAAATAAATTTTATACATCAGATCAACGATCCAATGGTATTTGAAGTATTGTTTTTTATAAGGCAGGGGGAAGGTTGTCTTACCGTAGAAAGACCCTTGAAGGTATACCCAACGAAATCTATTTCAAGACACATGTATGTGACGCATGCCAGAAAGGTAAGCAGGTAAAAGGTTCTTTTAAATCTATTCCAACTCTCTCAACAAGTACAGTCCTAGAACTACTACATATGGATCTTCATGGTCCAATCACCCCTCCAACCTTGAATGGTAGAAGGTACACGTTTGTTGTGGTAGACGACTATTCTAAGTTCACTTGGGTAGTCTTCTTACACAAGAAGAGTGATACACAAACTCTCCTACCTGATTTGTTGAAGAGGATACAAGTTGAGAAGAGTCAGCCCATTGTCAAGATTCGCATTGATAAGGGGACTGAATTTATCAATAGCTATATCAAAGATTTTTTCTCTAAAATTGGTATCCAGCACCTTACTGGTGCAGCTAGGACACCACAACAAAATGGTGTAGCTGAGCGACGGAATAGAACACTCAAGGAAGCCTGCAGGACCATGATAGCCGAGTATAACACTCCTCAAAAGTTTTGGGCGGAGGCGATCAATACAGCATGCCACACCCAGAATAGAAGTGCAATCAACAAGGCACTAGGTAAGACGCCCTACGAGGTATGGAAAGGAAGAAAGCCTAAAATTTCATATTTCCATATATTCAGATGCAAGTGTTTCATCCATAACAATGGGAAAAGTAAGTTGAATGCGTTTGATGTTAAGGCAGACGAGGGGATATTTTTAGGATATTCCTCTACGAGCAAAGCATTCAGAGTATTTAACTACTCTACTATTTGTATGGAAGAAACACCACATGTTGTTTTCGATGAATCTAGACAGGACTCGTCTACCGACCAGATCAGTGAGAAAGTGAAGGACTTAAAGATTCAATCTGATAAAGAAACATAAGTGTACGAATCAGTTCAAGCCTACAATCCATTCATGAAAGCCCTCCAGACAGATGACGAGGTGAAGGTAAGTGACAAAGGTAAGTCTACTAGACCAGTTGGCATTCCTGCTCTAGTTGACTCGTCTACTCCTGATAAATCTGCTAATATAGATGTTGGAGATTCGCATGATGCTTTATTTGACTTAGATGATGAAAGTGTGCCTATTAAATCTAGAAAGACATGGAAATCTGCTCATACAATTGATAATATCATTGGTGACTCTACTAAAGGTGTAAAGATTAGACGACAACTCTTTGAGTCGCAAAAACAGCCGAGTCCATCTCAATTTTGCTGGTGTTGTTTCCTTTCATCTATCGAGCCTAAAACCGTTAAAGAGGCATTGGCTGATAGTAATTAGATCATCGCTATGCAAGACGAGTTGAACCAGTTTGTTCGGAACAACGTCTGGGAACTTGTCGATAGGCCAGAACACCATAATGTAGTTGGCACTAGGTGGATTTTCAAAAATAAGAAAGATGAGAATGATTTAGTCGTTAGAAATAAGGCTAGACTAGTAGCCCAAGGCTATTCACAAGCCGAAGGCATAGACTATGATGAAACCTTCGCATGTGTTGCTAGACTAGAAGCTATTCGATTGTTTCTTGCATATGCTGCTTATATGAAGTTTACCGTATTTCAAATGGATGTTAAAAGTGCATTTTTTAACGGTATTCTTGCGGAAGAAGTGTATGTAGAACAACCCTCAGACTTCGAAGTGAAAGGCAATCAAGTGTACAGGTTAAAGATAGTTTTATATGGATTAAAGCAAGCTCCAAGAGCATGGTACGACACTCTCTCTCTCTCTTTCTACTTGAAAACGGTTTTACTAAGGGCAAGGTCGATCGAACCTTGTTTAGAAGACAAGAAGGGAATGATATCCTACTTGTTCAAATTTACGTAGATGATATCATTTTTTGTTCACCCAACAAAAGCATGAGCGAGAGTTTTTCGAAACTCATGCAAAGTAAATTTGAAATGTCCATGATGGGATAAATGAATTACTTTCTTGGTCTTCATGTAAAACAATCTGATGAAGGCATATTCATAAATTAATCCAAGTATACTCGTAATCTACTTGATAAGTATGGCATCAAAACCTGTAAAACTGTTGGCGTACCAATGCTACCCGTCTACAGCATGGACCCTGAGGAACGAGGTAAGTATGTCGATCAATCATACTATCGTGGTTTAATTGGTTCATTACTCTACTTGACTGCCAGTAGACCGGATATAACTTTTGCTGTTGGTGTGTGTGCACGATTTCAAGCTAACCCCAAGGAAAGTCACCTGGAATCTGCTAAAAGAATATTGAAACATCTGAAAGGAACCATTAATCGAGGTTTGTGGTACCCTACATATGATGATCTATTCTTAAGTGGATATTCGGACTCGGACTTTGGTGGTTGCAAAATAGATAGGAAATCAACATCCGGTTCATGTCAATTCCTAGGTTCTAAACTCAGTTCAAGGTTTTCAAAGAAACAAACAATTGTAGCAACCTCTACTACTGAAGCAGAGTACATGGCTGCAGGTAGATGTTGTAGTCAGCTATTATGGCTAATGCAACAACTCAGAGACTACAATATTGTAGAATCAAATGTACCTATATTCAGTGACAGTAATAGTGTTATTGCTATCACTCAAAATCCTGTTTTGCATACACGATGTAAGCATGTAGATGTAAGATATCATTTCATACGTGATCATGTTGAGAAAAAGAACATACGAATGGAAAAGATTCATACTGACATTCAGAGAGCTGACATTCTTACAAAACCACTGCCTGAAGCTCGATTTCGTGAATTATGCATTAGCTTAGGATTGATTGATCTAGACCCTACTACTGCATAGTACTGTACTAACAAGACAGGTACACCATAGCAAGCTATTTCTAGAAAAGATGAGTTCAACATAGACAAGTCATACTACTTTCAGACTCGACTAGATCCAGGTAAACAAGGTCAGAAAAGATGACCAAATAACCCTATGAGGAAGCTGGTAAAGCTGAGGGTAATACTAGGAGAATATACATGTAAGGGGGAATCTATGATTTCTTAAATATCCTTATGTTGACTTTTAAGTTTGTTAAAAGTCATCTTGTTCAAAACCTTGATTAATGCAATTGATTGATATACAATATATTTATTCTACTCTACTACTCGTATCTACTCTCATGCATCGCTCAAGATAAGACAGGTACATGAAGATGTTCGACAGTCAGACAGACAAGCACAGTCGAATGGAGAACTCCTCTAGTGCAAATGAAGTCTACTAATCTGTTCTGATAAACTTGAACATACCAGATAAGTTCTTATGTGTTTGTAATTCACTAAGTAATTAGAACCATATTAAGGGTATTATTGTAATTTTTGAATTGCGAAATTTTGGTAACCTTAAAACTGGATTTATACACTCCATTTAAATGAGGTGTATACACCCAGTTCCCGCCTAAACCTACTGCATTAGGTTAGATGAGTACACTCTTCTTTCCTAACCAATAGCAGAGGCGGATTCCAAGTTTTACAATATCAATTCACATAATATTCTCGATTCCACAACTGAATTCCAAAGGTAGGTTTCTTACCGTTGGATCGATCTTCTCAATCCTCACCACTCGATTCAAAAACCCCATATCATAAAACCCCTCATTCCTGAAATCACTCCCCACGTTTACTCAACTTTCCTACTTTCAAGCCTTTGATTTCTCTGAACCCTACTATACTTCTGCAATTTGTTGTGTTTCATACTCATTTCAATCGAAAAATGTCTATCGTTTCCATTTTCGACTCTGAAACTAACATGCAAGCTAGGTTCAATCTCGGAAAGTTTGCTGCTGAAGGCAAAGTTCTTGTGGAGAGTTTTCTGTTTTTTAAGGGAAGGCATTCAGATGATAACAAAGAGATTCTCATGAAGTGTTACAACTGTGGTCTGAAGCCATTCTTGGAGTTGTACCCAGAGACAGTGCTGGAGGAAGAGGTTTTGGAGTTCTATGCGTCTGCTACTAATAGAGGTGAGTATATTGAATCATTTATCAGTGGAAGAAGGGTGAAGGTGACCAGAGAGATTCTGGATGAGAAGCTGCATTTGAATCCATGTTCCATTGATGTGGAGATGTATGCTGCTGTCAGGAGCTAAGATACCTTAGTATCTTTTATGGAAGAAAGCTGAGCCTTACAAGTGATGGATGGCCCCCTGCTATCAAGAAGAAGCAGTTGTTGCCCAAATACAAGACTCTTCTAGACATCGCAAGCAAAATGTTGCTGGGTGTTACTGGAAGTTATGATTTAGTTACTCTTCAGAAGGCAAGAGTAATGGCTGCGATTTATGATGGAATCACAGAGGGCAATTGGCAGAAACTGTTTATGGATCGGTTAATGTACTTTTCGAAGTATGTTAAGGTTGATAGTGCTGCTGGAGAATGGACGGTGTCTGCTACCGTTAGCTTTGGGAACAAGCTAAGTGTTCTTCTACCCTACTTGCTGCCGACGAAGAAGAATTGGAGCAAGGGCAAGCCATTTCACGTCCTTAAGTTTTACTTGAGAAAGGATGCTATCGACAGACACACTCAAGGTCGATTGGTTGAGAAGAAGCAGATTCAGATCAATCCTAGAGATGCTATGATTGAGGCTGAGTCGTCTAGTGGAGAAGAAGAGCAAGAGGAAGGTGGAACTAGTGGTGCACTAGTGGAGTATGTTTCGGACGAGGCACAAATTGAGCCTATTGATGATTCTGAAGAAACAGAATCAGACGAGTCTTCAGAAGAGGAGATAGAGACAGAAGAAGAGTACAAATTACGGATAAGTCAAATCCCCAGAGGCGACTTGTCTGGTCCTCCCCCTCCAACTCGTCTGGTGGCCGAATCCAGCTCATCGCCAGCCAAGAAGGCTAGAATGGTTAGTTCTTCAACTATCTCACCCATTCTATCTCCTCCATTTGTCCCAATCAAAACCAAGGCCAAAACACTTTGTTCTCGTGTCAGGCCTGCTTCCCAATCCACTCCCAAATTCGTTCAGCACTTGAGTTCTCTTTTGACTCAAGATGCTCTAGTATTTGTTCATGCTGATACTCCCTCAGTTGACATTTTTGTTCAATCCCCACCCAAACCCCAAGAAACTACCACCCAAAATGTATCCTTACCCTCAACAGAAAATGTTGATCCTTCGAACCCATCTATTTTGGGAACCCCACTAGCTGACACTTCAGCAACTGAGCAGAGGACCCCACTCACTCAGACCCCTCCCAAAAATAGATTTCCAAGCCTGGTCGATTATCCAATGTGCCCAAGGGAGAAGAGGCTCCGTGCACAAATGACCAAGAACTTGAAGAAGATTATGCCATCTGTTGAGATCGACACAAGTTCAGAAGCGTATGAGAAGTTGATTCGCATATGCACATGGGTTTCCTTAAGAGAAGGACCATGTGAAGATATGTTTGAGGTTATTACTGGCATGGGCGGAATCTCTAATTTTCAAGACTGGGAACTTGAACAAAAAGAGATCAGTGGAGTAAAGAAGCACTCTGTGTTAAGATCTGCTGAAGCCTTAACTAGTCTGGTTAAGAAGATGTTGAATATTCCAGATGATGTGTTATCTGTTACTAAGCCAAGTGTTGGTGTTCAAGTTTCAGAAGCTGATTTCGTGGAAGACGAGTTGATGCTGGAAACTGAACATGAAGAAGAGTTGGAGTCGTCTGATCCAATTATTGATCTGGAGAATGTTTCTGATCAACTTAGGGGAATTGTCTTCGAATTCCAAGTTGAGCATGCACATGGTCCGAGGTGCAATGTTGGTCAGATAACCAAACAAGTGGAGAAATATTTTTCTTCAGAAACTTGTGCATACACTGCCAGATTGGTTGAGATTGTGAAAAATGAATGTGATGAAGCTGAGCGCAGAGCTAAAGAAGAAAGGTTAGCCATCATTCCTTACTCAACTCCTTTAAATTTGCGAGCAATCGCTGGAAGTGTTGTCTCAGTAGAAGAAGACGAGGTCGTAGATACTGAACTAGAAGTTAAGTTGGTTGAAGTCACTGTTGCTGAAGAAGATGAGTTGACGGAAGAAGTCATTCCTGAAGAAGTTGTTCACACAACCCAATCCATTCCAACTGCATCTATTGAAGACTTGAAAAACGATTTGAGACAAGTCGTGAAAGCAGCAATAGATGAGTTCTTAAAGTCAGATGTTAAGAAGGTGCTGATAGACCAGAACAGTTCTTTGGTAACTGATTCTAAGAAGATGATCTTGAATGAAGTTAATCAGCTCGATGTAGCCTTCAGACAAGAAATGTTCAATCAGTTGGAAACATTTATGCAAAACCAGATTGAATATTCGGAGTAGAGCTCAGTTGACTTTGCGAGAGTTCTTGCTCGAGAATCAAAGAAGATGGAAAGAGTGTACAAAGTTAAGATTGAAATTGCTGATAAGCAAAGAAGAGAGGCTCATGAACAGTTGGTTCAAGCCACAACATTGCTAATTGCCATGACAGAAGAGAACAGACTTTTGAAGTTGACTGTTACTCACTTAAAAAAAGAGTTCAATCTTACTTCCAAGAAACTTGAGTACACTGCTGATCGTCTTGAAAAACTAAGTCAGGATGCAAGTCATCAGAAGCAGATTGAAAGAGCTACTGTTCTGATGAAACAAGCTGTTCAAGAAGAAATGACCAGATTTACTTAACTTTTCACCTTGAAGGTAAGTGATGAAGCCAAAAAGGGGAAAGAGACTAAAGAAGTAAAAGAGAAATAATTTGAGATTCAGACTGATGTTAACGTTCAACAGTCTAGTCGATAACCTAGAAGAAGACTAGTGAAAGCTGTAGAGAAGGGACAGATCAGTGCTGAAGCAAAGGGAAAAGGAAAGATAACTGAAGAGGTTCAGACAAGAAGAGTTGTCAAGCGCAAGCTAGAAATCAGAGAACCCAAAGTGAAAGAGTCAATAGGTCAAATCATTGCTGATATTGATGAGACTGAAGTTCTATAGAAGCAGAAAATTGAAGATGATAAGTATGCTAACAAGAAGGTGTTAGGAAAACATATCAAGAGACTTCAAGAGATGAAAGAAAATCCAGATGTGATTGAGGATGCTCTCATTGACAGATTTATTGATGTTGAACACAGAGATGTGTGGAAAATTGTCAAGAAGAAATGGGAAATTGCTCACTGGATTATTAGGAAATATGGAGATCCTTCAAGCCAAGATGAGTTGTTCGTAAACTTTGAGAAGTTTATGGAAGCAGAAGACAAGTTCTTGTGGAACTTGATTATTCGCATTGCTACTGTTGTTGGTTACAACATTATCAGTCCGGAATTTCCGAAATGGGAAACACCCATGCTTGGTTCTGGTAAAATAGTTAATTATAATGTTATCAAGAAGTTTGAAGAGGATTTGCAAGAAGAAGAGAAGATCGACAATGAAGATCATATTTCTGATATTCATAGAAGAATTCTTGAAGCATTTCAAACTCCAAATCCAGATGCTGATACATCAAATGGAGGAAGCATGGAGTGAAGATCTGTAAGTGTTTTATTTAATTTTTGTGTTATATTTTGCTAAGTAATTGTAATCGATCTGATCCGATTTACAATGAATGAAAAAGATGAAACATTTTGATAAAATAACTACTTAACTAGTCTATTTACTTAAAATAATTCAAGTAGTTTTGGCTTCATCAAAAAGGGGGAAATTATAGGGATATGAATCCTGAAACAAGTCCTAATTGATGAATGAAGTAGTTTTGATAAGCCAAAAAAAGAACTTGAATATATTTCTAAGTGTTGATTAATCTAGTTATGGAAGTCGTCTTGTGACAAGATCAGACAAGTATAAGTATACTGAAAAATAAACTAAGTATTGAAAGAACAGTTCATATAGGATTTTATCATAAGCTTATAATTGTTGTATAGAAGCTTATAGTTTATGTTTATATTGATGTATAGTTTTAAGTTGACTAAGTTGTTTTATAAAGCTTAATGTAATGTAATAGTCTTGATATATTAGTTGATAGGACTAGATTAGTTCTACAGTAAAGAGAAGACTATAAGACAAGAAGACTTGCAAGACAAGTTAAGTGTTGAGAAGCTGAGAAATATTCTAAGTGTCAAAGCAAGACAAGTCAAGTTCACGCAGAATGAAGATAATGATAAGATCGTATCTAGAAGTGAAGATATGAAGAGTTAGTTATGGAATAACTAATTAACTGAAGAAACGCGTGAAGAGATAAGAAGAAACAGTTAGAAGTTTGTTAAAGGTAGTTATCAAGAAAAGGTTGTTGGATAACAAACTGATCTTGATATGAGAAGTCTATAAATACTTGAAGACTTACAACATTGAAGACTACTGTTACTAAGAGATTTTGAGCGTACTAAAGAAGATATTCAAAGCAAGGAAAACTCACAGAGTTGAAGTTCGAAGTTGAAGCCAGACAAGACAAGTTTTTAAATGTCTATTCATCCCTCCCCTCAATCTTACTCAATCTTATCAGCTGAGTTGGCTTCAGCACACTATTTGGTTATTGAAGAATTGATAGATGTCTATTTAGTTTTTAAATGTCTATTCATCCCTCCCCTCTAAGTCTTGACTTTTACTAGCTTACTCAATCTTACACTCAACTAGGGACCTACACCTATCAGCTGAGTTGGCTTCAACAGACTTGGACCCAACTGATCTGATCTGATCAGACGACTTGCACCAGTAGAGTTGTCCTTAACTCATCTCAGATTAGTTGACACCTATATCAGACCACTAAACCTTATCAGCTGAGTACACCTTACTCAACTTGTGTTGAACTCCAATATCAGCAGACTAGCTACTATTCTGATAGATAGAATCAGACGACATATCAATATTGCATTAATCTCAACAATTTTCCACCTTAATGCAAGATTGTTGAGATTCTAATGAACATCCCAGGTTCTAAGGTTTACAAAATGCAACCTTCTGAACTTCAACTATATTTTTTCCAAGACGTCCCTTACAAAATGCAATTTCACATCAATGTGCTTCGTCCTTTCATGGAACACGTGATGTTTTGTTAAGTGAATTGTACCCTGATTATCACATAGCACTGGAATACTCTTCTGGTTTATGCCAAAGTCTCTCAGAATGCCCTTTAACCACATTGCTTCCTTCACAACTTCTGTTAAGGTTATATACTCAGCTTCTGTTGTGGATAAAGTCACCATAGATTGTAAAACTGCTCTCCAAGTGATAGCAGTGCCATACAATGTAAACACATAACCAGATAAGGACTTCCTTATATCTATATTTCCAGCAAAATCAGAATCCACATATCCCTGCAAAGAACTCTTAGTATCAACTGACTTCTCGAACACTAGACCTAAGTCTTCTGATCCATTCATATATCTCAGAATCCACTTCAATGCTTCCCAGTGCAGCTTCCCAGGGTTTCCCATGAATCTACTCACCACACTCACTCCATATGCAAGATCAGGCCTACTGCAAACCATGGCATACATGAGACTACCCACTCCATTAGCATAAGGAACAATAAACATCTTCTTCTTCTCTTCATCTGTTTGAGGAGATTGCTTGACTAATAACATATATTGCTGACCAAATGAAGTGCTCACTGATCTGGACTGGTGCATAAGAAACCTTCTTAAGACCTTCTGAACATAACTCTTCTCGGACAGGAACTACTTCCCTTCTTTCCTATTTCTGAAGATATCCATCCCTAATATCCTCTTGGCTTCACCTATATCCTTCATCTCGAACTTGTTACTCAGCTCCTCCTTCAGTCGGGTAATATTCTTCATACTCTTGCTAGCTATAAGCATATCATCTACAAAGATCAGTAGATAGGTGTTCTCTAGATAATCTTGTTTACAAATTACACACAACTGTCATATTTGCTTCTTAAGATACCAATAGAAAGCATGAAGTTATCAAACTTTCTATACCATTGTCTGGGACTTTACTTAAGCCCATACAATGATTTCTTAAGCAACCATACTTTACTTGCATTTTAAGGCATGACATACCCTTCTGGTTGATGCATGTATATTGTTTCAGCTAGTTCACCATGTAAAAATGCAGTTTTTACATCTAGCTGATGTAACTCAAGATCATCTTGAGTAACCTTAGACAAAAGTAATCTTATTGAACAGTGTTTAACAATTGGAGAGAATACCTCATTGAGTTTTGACAACGATGTCGTCGATATAGACCTCCACCATCTCGCCGATGTGTTTTTCAAACATCTTATTTACCAGTCTTTGGTATGTTGCCCCCGCATTTTTCAAACCGAAAGGCATTCTCTTCCAGCTGTACATGTCGGTCGCCGTCATAAAAGCCGTGTGTCGCTGGTCGTCGGGATGCATCGCAATCTGAAGGTATCCCGCGAAAGCATCCATGAAAGTTAACATCTCGTGCCCCGCTATATTATCTACCAGATGATCGATGTGGGGCATCGGAAAGTGATCTTTCGGACATGCGTCGTTTAGATCTGTGAAGTCTATACACAATCTCCATGACCCGGTCGTCTTTCTGACGAGCACTGGATTTGCCAACCACTCGGGATCAGTTCCAGTTTTCTCGATTAATTTGTTGTCGATCAATTTCTTGACTTCGACCGCCATAGCCGCATATTTATCAGGTCCAAATTTTCTTCGTTTTTGGGTGATGGGTCTCCTTGCTGGATCAATATTCAACTTGTGGCAGGCATGGTTCTTGTTAATGCCCACCATATCCTCGTGCGACCAGGTGAATGCTCCGATGTTTTCTTTCAAAAATGCGACTATATCTGATCGCAATCGTACTAGTAAATTTGAACCTATGAATACCTCGAGTTCTGGACAAGCTTCGTTTAAATGGATGGTTTCAAGGTCCTCCGCTGGAGTTGCCCTCTCTTTAGGCTCCTTCCAACGAGGATCCTCGATTCCGAACTCTGGCTCAAAGCCTAACCTAAGCTCCAGATCTGGAATGTTTTCTGGAACCTGGTCGCCGGGGATCTGATCGCCTGAATCTGTCTGCTCGTCAATCTCCATTGGGGTGTGGTCGTCCACTTCCATGGAGGCGTGCTCGTTCGCCTCCACTTGGTGGTCGTCGAAACGCCGACTGCATTCCCCAACTTCGATCTTTTGATACTTGCTAGGAAGACCCTCCAAGTAGTTCATTTGTTGTTTTTGTTCTTGACACTCAATATACTGGCCAATCATAGGAGTTTCTTTAGAATGACGCTTAGAAAAACGGACGAGACACTCCCTCGCCCGCGTCTGGTCGCCCTTGACGGTTATAACTCCCGCCGGGGTCGGAAACTTTACACAATAAAAATAAGTAGAGGCGGCCGCCTTGAACTCGTTGAAGAAAGGTCGGCCGAGGAACACGTTGTAGGAAGATGGCATGTCCACGATCATGAAGTCGAGCTGCCTAGTGTAGTGCATTGTTGGCTCTTTCGACGATGCCAGTTCCAGAGATAGTCTGATTTTCCCAAGGGAAAAGTTGCGCGTGTCCCCGAAACCTACGATAATATCATCGAAAGGCTCGATATATTCAACATATCCACCGAGAGCATCCAAAGTATGCTTGAAGAGGACGTTGGTGTATGCCCCGGTGTCGACCATCATGCGATGGACATTAGTTCCCATAATTTTTCCAGTGATGACCAAAGCATCATTGTTTGGTTGCACCACGCCGTTCAGGTCGTCGTCCGAGAAAAGGACTTGATGGGATGGAGGCTTCTCGGCAGCCGGGGCAACGCACACTTGATGCACGTTATTGAGTGCTCGCATTTCACTCTGTTGTCGGTGAACAGACAGAGCGGTTCCGGACTGAGTACCTCCCAAGGGGCCTTCTAAAACCATACAACCCCCGCCCACATTGTCGATGTCGCCTGTTGGATTGTTTGGCATGGGAGGAGTTGTTTTCTGGCGGTTAATCTGTTGGCGCAGGTCGTCGTTGTCGTCGCAACGTTTCTTTCCCCTGTTGTCGCCATTCCCATGGGGCTTGATGAATTGGGCGAGCTTGCCCTCGTTGTACAACTTGAAGAGATTCCTCACCAAGTCTCGACACCCATTAGTGTGGTGGCCGATGGAGTTGTGGTAGTTGCAGAATTTACTACCATCCAAGTTGTCCTCATTTGTGTACATTGGCTTGGCTTGGGGAGCAGATTCTTTCCCCTGACTGCATCAAAAATGCCCTTAGGATCAAGAGAGAGAGATTCTCTGAACTGAATGATCTCTGGGGATTCCTCGAAGGGTCTGAAATTTGCTGGGCGAGCACTGTCAGCCTGAGTGGTCGCCTTCTTTGGCTGGGACGATTCCCCAGTGTTGGTATTTTTCTTAGGCCAGACCCTCTTGGCCGCTTCAGGCTGCTCGTTAGCCTTGGCGGCGTCCATGATTTCCTCCATTTGAATGAAGTTCCCAGCCCTCGTGCGGAAGTCCGCATAAGAAACCGGGAAGACAGTGTTGATAGATTCCCAAAGCTTAGAACCTATCCTTAGACCGGAAACAGCCGAGATTAGGGGTGGGAATGGGCTAGGCTACCCGACAGGGGCCTACGGCTCGGCCTTCTAAAGCTCGGCTCGGCTTGTTTAATAAACAAGCCAAGCTCAAGCTTTTTTTAAAGCCTTTTTAATTAAATAGGCCGGGCTTGAGCTTTTTCGTAAGCCTTTTAAGCCCAACAGGCCGGCCTATTTAACTCTATTTCTATATGTATAAATATATAATATATAAAAATACAATAAATATATAATATAATATTCAATATATAATGAGATTATCGTGAAGAAATTATATACTTTTTATTTTATTTTTCTTTGTAATAGTTAAAAATAATTGATATGAACATTTGCGAGTATAATTTTATGTACCTTTTGATTAATTTTTTATTGTTCTTATTTTTTCATTTTAAAATTTAAAAAGTTAGTTTTTATAATTTAATAGTGCGGTAAAAATTAATTTTGAATAATACTAAAAAGGCCTTTAAAAGGCTTTCGGGCCAGGCCTATTTACTAAAAAGGCCAGGCCTAGCCTCTTAAAAAAGCCTATAATATGCCACAGGCCAGGCTTGGGCCCAAATATTATATACCAGGCCCAGGCTTTTTTTCTTAAGGCCTGGCCCGGCCTGGCCTATTCCCACCCCTAGCCGAGATCAACTTTGTCTCGTCATTTACGGCCTCCCCATCGATCGCCATTCACCAGCCTATCGAAGCGCTCGATGAAGTCCTTGTCAGATTCAGTCAGTGACTGGCGAACGTTTGCCAAACGTTGCTTTGAGGCTGGGCGAGCAGCAATAGACCCAAAGTAGGTCAAGAAATGTTGCCCCAGCTTAAGGAATGAGGTGATGGATCCGGCACCCAAAGTTGTGTACCAACGATGAGCCCAGTCTCCCAAGGTTAGGGAGAAGTTTCTGCACTGTGTGGCGTCCGTTGCCCCGATTGAGGCCATATAGTTTGAGTACTTGGACAAGTGTACTCTGGGGTCGGACATTCCATCATATGCCGCCATGGAGGGCATCTGGATTTTTCTTTGGATGGGGGCGGTGAGGACCGCAACACTTAGTGGAGGAGCGGACAGAGTGATTGGTGGGGCAGTTCCTTGCTTTGAAGCGACCACCTCTGCTCGCAGAGCCTCCATTTCCAACTTCATCATTTTTTGGGTTTCGAGGAACTAGGCGATTTGCCCCTCCTCAGCAGTCTGCGGTCGGCGGACGACGACCTCGTCGCGTCGGCTCCCGTGAGATGCGGCCGGGCGATCATCATGACGTGATCGCCTGGGAGAATGTCTCTCCGAATGGTGGCTGCGATAACTCTTTGCAGGAGCTCGCGAGCCCGCCGGCCCCACTCGATCGAGGGCAGAGACCCTGTCTCCCTGACCTCTCTTGTCAGAACGATCCCTTTGGTCGGATCTTTCTAGTCGACCATCTCTCTGGTCGAGGAGCCTTCCCGTCTCTATCGGCCATGCGATTAAAAACAGAATTTCGGCCTCCTCGGGAGTCTCCCGTATGGCTGTTGTGGGAGTGCTCCACAGCTTTATTTTTCCCTCTGTCTTGGGGGCGCACGGAATATGAATGATAGGAGCAGTCGTCCTCGTCATTCACATTGGCCCTGGCCTTCTCCTTACGAGCTTTGTCGAAGGCCTGATCCTTGGCCTTCTCTATTTCCTCTTTTTCGTTCAGCCTCCTCTTCTCAATGAGGAAGTTTAAGAACTCTTTCAAGTGCTGGGGATCTTTCAAGATGTCCTCCAAATTTAGATTTGCGAACGGATTTGGCGACGGAGCCGGCGGCGGCGGAAGGTTTTCGTTCCCTCCGGGCGGTGGGATTCCGTCATGATGAGTATGCTGAGACATCGTTTAAAGAGTGTCTGCTGGCAAAAGATTACAAAGATATGACTGTTCTTAAGCTTTCGACGCTTAAAAATGAAAGATTTGAGTTCTTATGCAAAAGAACGTGCTATTACAACTACTTTCTAGCAAAGTAACAACAACCAAAGCTTAAAAACAGAAATACAAGGAGATCAAACTCCAAAATATGTCTCGAATACCGCAAATATTCAAGAACACGAAAATAAATCAAATACGTAAACGATGTTCTAAAAGGTATATCTACCGATTAAAACCTAAAATAAGGAGTTTGCAAACCGATCGCTCGATGATCGGTCGAAACTGAGATGAAGAACACGTAAAAGTATCCCCTCCTTCTAGCGCCAAATGTTGTACGTGCTTTGAATGGATGATCTGGATGTGGACTTTCGTAAGCACTAAACTAACATATATGATGATCGGGGGTTTATTACGTGTTAATATGGATTATTATGATGATTTATGAAGAACTAATGAAGAATAGGAAGAACACAAAGGTGTAGCTTCTTGGAGAAGCTAAAAGCTGAGAGCTTTGGGAGTGTTTATTGCTTTGGGGTGTGGTGATTCTAGGAATATGAAAACTTGTTCCTTACAAATGAGTCTTTTAGGCATTATATAGTGGTTTTTGGAGCTGCCCGACCTTTACACGTGGCCAGCCCTCATTGGACCTGTACCTCTGCCCGAAAAGGTGATGGGATGGCGCATTTAATGCTAAACCGCCTCTGGTGGTCGTCCTCGGCGAGATGCCGATGAGCTGAGCTACGGTGGTCGCCGGAGGACCTGGTCGTCGGGGAAGGTGGTCGCCTCGCTCCCTGCTGTCTCCCAAGGCTTCATCACTTGTCTTTTTCTAGCTAAATAAACATCTGCTCGCCAACACATTTGGGCGAGCAGTTAACTAAGAATGTGCTCGCCAACATCTTTGGGCGAGCACTTAAACATATTAAATACATTACTTTTATTACATTTTCTTCATCTTGTTGACTAGTCGTCGCACGGCTTTGTTGACTGGTCCTCGCCATGCAAGCTGATGACTAGGATTGACTTGTCAAAGATTGACTTCTTTGACTAGGTATAACACGTGGGCCAGCGACATTTGAGAGACTTTCGTGACACTGCCCCATGACATTTCGATCAACTTTCTCAAAGCCTACCATCTTCATTATCGATCATATTCACGCTTTTTCTTTTGATATATATTGGAATATATATATATATATATATATATATATATATATATATATATATGTTAGGTACGTACAACATTTTTTGCGCCTATAAAAAGAACCTTCTAAATCATTCCATCTCACCCCTCTCTCTCCTCTTTTTTCTCTAGCCTCTTTCCAATTAAACAAAAACCTTTGGAAAACTCATTCATATTACATCCATAATAATGAAGCTTTTCTAGCCTCGATCTCATTTATATTTCTACGCAACATGCCTTACCCAACCCACAACTAGTTACAACAATATTTTTATTTTAGCCCCCCGGTCTAACACGGTCGGTAGGGGAACTCATCCGGGTCCGTTGATCCACCAGTTCGCGAAGAACGGGACATGGGAGACGGCGGCCCGACGCTCTCCACGCCTACATTGATATCGTCCGAAGCAAGCCTGCAGGAGTGTGGCCCGGAGTGCCCTGTTTGAAAGCTCTTCCGAAGAGGAAACCCACTCTTGGGGTCTTGTGCGGTGTCAATGTCCGCGTGGAGAGGGTCGGCCGTCATCTCCCACATTTGGTTCTTTGCGAACCCCTGGATCATAGGATCGGGTTGACGCTCCGGGATGAGCTCCCAGAGACTTCCTCGGCCAGTCCATGGACTGGCCGGCTAAAATAAATATATTATTTTTAAATAGTTGTGGCTTCGGTGGTAATTGCTAGAAATAGAAATGAGAAGGCTAGAAAAGCTTCCATGTAAATAATGCAATTTTTTTTTTTTTTTTTACTATTACTGTCTAAAAGAATTAAGTGGTAATGTTCATTATGTTCTTGTAAACAGTTTTTTAAGTTTCTTAATGAAAAGGTGGCTTCTAGCCTTTAATTTAAATTTTGAAATGAGTTTACTACATTATTAAAAATATACCACTTTCATCTGACCATTTATAAAATCTTAAAAGAAAGGTGATACGGGAGCATTATGAGATAATTTCTAAGAGCAAAATGAAGAACTTTAAGATGAAGATTGATCTGTTACTGTTAGTTAACTTTTCAAGTAAAATCATTGTGGGTGGAGATGCATCGCCTAGCTGGGCTGGGACCTTTCTTTGTGGAATTTGTGCTCTAAGTCTAATTATCTTTTATGGTCCAAGTTTTATTATTATGCTCTGTATCTCATTTTGACTTCTCACACACTTTACAATTTAAATATTTTTAAATTTTATTTAATAACATTTTTTTTTACAAATTATCCGGCCTCAAACTCATTAAAAATTAACTTAAATGGTATTTATGTATAGTGTAGAATTGTTTGGAATTTATTTACGTGATTACAATATGCATTGTTTATTTTACGGGAATCTTGGTCTTTCCTAAAGTTTCTTCTTTAATTGGAATCATGATATATATTGTTAGTAAAATGAAGCAAAATATATTTGCAATGTTAACTTCTTAATTCATCTAAGGTTGTCGCAAAAGATCTGCATATAGACATAATGGAAAAAATTCAACGCTTGGATCTCTTTCAAAATTGTGTTGTGCTCTACAGCTGTTTGAGGAGGTTTTTGAAGAACTCTTTATCCCCAACCGATACTCAAATTAACAGCTCTCACAGCTGCCATTTTTTCGGTATTACCTTTTTTTTTTTTTTTGGAAATCTTCACAATCTACACTTCGTAGGGGCGGATATGGATTGAGAATGTACTTCACATTTGATCCCTGTAAATCAAATAATTGTTGCAAACTTTATAGAGATGTGTTCTAATATTTGTAACAAAATTTTGACGAGGAACCACAATGAAAGAGGTGCAAAATTAAGTTAGGGGGTCGATACTCTCATTCCTAATTTTTAAAATCATTAATCAAAAGGAAATGACAAATGTTAAGCTCAAAAGGTATAGAGGTGAAGATTCCAATTCTAGAAATTGAGATACCAAACCACAAAAGATTTTTGAACCACTATTGCTGATTTTTTTATTAAGTTAAATCCAGACATGCTTTGAAATTGTTGTTTAAACGTCAGAACTTCGGTTCCAATTCGTTATTCATCAAAAGAAATAATTGTTTAATACTCCACATTGATATATAATTATTGTTATTGGGTCAAATTAGTTGAAAATAATAGTAGCAATTTGTAGCATCTTGATTTAAGATATCAATTTTGCAAACCACATAAGGTCGTAGAAGTTCTACAGCCATCCTGCGAAATTAAATTACATTATTTCTTACAAATGTTGAAATTTTAATTCCGTAATACATTTTCATAGTTTCTCATTTCATATATAGGAGGTTTATGTTACGTATGTATTTTATTCAGATTTAGACAAAAAACATTTTACTTCGAAGTTTCATCATGCCCGTGCATCGCACGGGTTAAAAACTAGTTAAAGTAATAAGAGTATCTTTATTCCTAGATGAGTCATGTTAAATAATTTGTGGTTATTAATTCTCTCATAAAAACTTAAAATAAATCTATGTCTATGAGAAATAATACTAGAACACATTAATTAATACAAAATAAATTAAAGTTTGATATAAGTTTCAGTTTAACTAGTGTCGTATTTAATTACGTACACACCAAACCAAACATACTTTTATATATATTATTAAAAGTTTTTAGGTACCTGAGTCGGCATACGTAGAGAAAATTAAACACTTACCCATTTAGAAGAAATTAGGGTTTTATAAGGTTTTGAGATGTTTGGAAATTCAACAAACAACTTTTCAAAATTTATTCATAAACTAAATAAATGAAAAATTCAAACAAAAATACACAAAAAATAAAATAAAAAATATGACAATGTTCGTCTTCAATTCTTCCCCCACCTATTCAAATTAAATTATTCCCCCCAAAATCTTCTTCCCTTCTTTTTTTTTTAATTTTTTTAAATGCATAGTTTGTTCATTTTTTTTTAAAAAAAATTCAGAATCCAATTAACCTCCATAATTAAAAGTTGAAATATTTGTATTCTTTCGTTTTTATTATCCTAATATGAATTAATTTGATACGTACCCAACCTCCCACCCTATCAGAAAGAACTCCCTAATGCTTAAAAAAAACTTTAACATAAGATGTTAAAGATTATTTTCCTTTCCAATAAATAATAAAAAAAATTATTAATGTGAGACTCTCGAAATTGACCATGCAACGGGTATATATATATATGAATAATAAATTGTTTTATGAAAATTCTTGGTTGCAGTGAAACGCGAATTGCGAAAAAATGAAGTGAAAGTCACATTTTAATATATAATTTTAGCTATATACCTAATCATATTACACGGAAAAGAATCGTGGCAAACTTAAATAATTTTGAGATTGCCTTATAAAAAATTGTATTATTACTCACCCAGAAAGGGAATGGGCAAATTGATAATTATATATATCCTCGCATAAATACTATATCCTCGCATTATATATCCTATAAATACACATCCGATATCATAAAAAAAATCTATGTCTATGAGAATTAATAAATAATAAAAAAAATTATTAATTATGAAATTTCTTGGTTGCAGTGAAACGCGAATTGCGAAAAAATGAAGTGAAAGTAACATTTTAATATATAATTTTAGCTATATACCTAATCATATATATTACACGGAAAAACAAGAAGCTCGATCGATCTCTCTCATTTTACTACATTATTAAAAATGGGAGGTAGAACTTCATCACCACAACCGTGCGCATCATGCAAACATCAGAGACGGAGGTGTTCAAAAGAATGCGTGTTAGCTCTGTACTTCCCTTCGGACGACGATCCGGTTCATAGGATTTATTGTTGGAATTAATGGGAATTAATTGGGTTTTGACACCCTTATCTAATTTAATTAATTAGACGGACTAAACGTTAATTAAGAAATAATTGAACGTGACATAGTCGATCTACTCGCGGAGTAGATGAACGTGGTATATTTAATATCTCAAAACCGAGTTAAGGTGAGCGAGAAATTAATTGTTGAAGTTGAAGGGTTTCAACTTGGAAGTTTGAGAATGTGGGAAATTGTCCCACATAGGAAACCTACAAAACATTTATGATGTATAAAGGTATTGAAGTAGTATGGTAGTTCAACTATCTAAAAGAGGTACACTCCAAGCTGAAATTCCACAAGCTGAAATTCGCACCCCAAGCCTTCTACTCTCCTCTCGTCCCTACGCAGTGTACTGAGCTCCCGAAAGCCTTACGGAACGCCGTAACAGTCGAGCACTTTGCGTTATATGTTTTTTCTGATATTTTTGATATTGCAACAGAATCCAACAATCGCAGAACAGAATATTGTAATTAATATTTTCGAACTAAATTAATTTTTGGGCTTAATTAATTTAAATAATTCACTGCAGTATCAAAAGATGAATGATAACATGGATGTCGATCCCGTTAATACGGAAGCAGTACATGGTACTGAAAATATTGGCAACGATGCCAATAACAGAGCGTCTTCTGATCGTTCAGAGTCGCACAGCTCCGACGTGAAATCACAAGGAAAACCAAGTGATCATGCGGAAAGAGTTAGGAACAGAAGCAATCCGCTTGAACTGTTTCCTGCTTTCGAGAATCCCACAAGGAATCCGATGTTTACCTTCTCCGCACCCGGGCCGAGGCCAATGGTCGTACAAGGAGAAAAGCCGGAAAAATTCTCCGGGACTGAATTCAAGCGATGGCAAAGTAAGGTGCAATTTTACCTAACCATGCTTGGAATGAATAGGTTTCTAACCGAAACGAAACCTACACAACCTGAGGCAAGTGAAAGCCAACAAGAGAGGATCTTCTACGATCAGTGGTTGAGTGGTGATTATCTGTGCAGAAATCACATTATTGGAGGACGTTCCGATACACTCTATAGTGTCTACTGTGACATAAAAACTGCCAAGGAACTGTGGGAATCCTTGGAGAAGAAATACAGAACTGAAGGTGCCGGATTGAAGAAATTCGTTGTCTCACAGCTGTACGATTTCAAGATGGACGATAACAAGTCTGTAGTGGATCAAGTCCAGAAACTGCAGATTATCTTCCATAAGATTGCTGCCGAAGATATGGTGTTACCTGATGCATTTCAAGTAGCGACCGTGATCGAGAAACTGCCTTCATCGTGGAAGGATTTCAAATCATATCTAAAGCACAAACGAAAGCTGATGAGCTTGGAGGATCTGATTATCCGTCTCAGGATTGAGGAGGACAATCGGAAGAGAGAAGGCAAGGGACCTGCCCTCCATATTGAAGCCAAAGCTAACTTGATGGAACAAGAGGGTCCGTCAAGGAAAAGGAAACGTCCAAACGAATCTGCTGCCAACACAACGAAGATTGTGAAGGGGAAGGGTCCAGCCACAAAGCAGAAATTCACTGGAAATTGCTATAACTGTGGGAAACCGAACCATAGGTCCAGTGAGTGTCGTCAACCTCGTCGTGACGATAAGGGAAAGGGGAAACAGAAAGTACAAGATTCTGTGAACCTTACAGATTTGGACATGTCCGCAGTGGTGACGGAGGTCAACATGGTGGACAACAAGAAAGAGTGGTTTGTGGACACCGGTGCCACTTGCCACGTCTGCTCGGAGAGATCTGCATTCTCAGACTATTCTCCATCGGATGGGAGAAAGTTGTTCATGGGCAATCAAGCCTCATCGGAAGTGGCTGGAATTGGGTCAGTCGTGCTTAAACTGACATCTGGAAAAGAGCTAACATTGAAGAACGTGCTGCATGTCCCAGACATCCGGAAGAATCTGATTTCAGGGTCTCTTCTAGTTAGCAATCAATTTAGACTAGTTTTGAATCTGATAAGATAGTTCTAAGTAAGTTTGGTCACTTTCTCAGGAAGGGTTATCTCGAGAATGGTTTGTTTAAATTAAGCACAATGGTTGTAAGCCCCAAAGGCAAACAAGTTATGAATGAAATTGCTTCTACTTCTGCGTATATCGTTGAGTGTTCCTCTTTATGGCATTCTAGATTAGGACATGTTGTTGGTCCCAAGTTGAGTTGAATATCGAGTAAGCTAGTGAAAATGTCTAGAGGGGAGGGGTGAATAGACTTTTCAAAAATCTTTCGATATATCAGAATACGTAATGCGGAATAATCAGAATAACAATAAGCCCAAGTAAATTTATACTCAACTTAATATCGTGAACTTCTGTATGAACACTCAACTAGTCTTGTTCAGTTCAGTATTAAACAATTAAGCAATTAATCAAACAGTAAAGCAGTAAATCAACAAACAAAGATTTATAGTGGTTCGACAACTTGTCTACGTCCACTCTCACAATCCCAGTTGTGATATTTTCCACTAAACTCTTCAACACGAGTATACAGTGTAATTCCTGTCTTTTAAGTCCCAAGAAGAAGACTTAGATCTTCTAAGACTATACCACCAGATATGTCAACGATCCAACTAGCTATTTTAACAAGCAACTAGCAACTTGATAAGAAACAACAAAATAAAAATTCTCTTCAGTAGTAGCCTTCTGAATATAACTTCGTCTTCTGGCTTCTTTCTGAAGTTTAACTCTGCGAGTTCTTTCTTCTTTGATTTCTTCGTAATACGCCTTTGAATGCTTAGAATATCAGTACATCTGTAATCAGTATTTCAGTGTTCAGTAGTCTTGAATCAATGAATACTCTAAAGTATTTATAGACTTCTGAAATCAAGAACTTAAGTAGTCGTAACCAACTCTTCTTGATAACTGATTTCTAACTTCCAAGTTATCCAATCACGCGTTTCTGTTAGTTAATTAGTTATTCCAACTAACTTTTAATCCTTATCTTCATACGCGCTTTTGTAACTAACTTCAGTTGTCTTGTCTTGTTTAGTCCACCTGTCTTCTTTCAACACTTAGACAATTTTTGAGTCTTTCATTCTTCTCGTCTTGTCTTGCGCAGGTCTTCTCCAGTAGTAGAATTCATAGAACTAATCTAGTCCTATCATCTATCCTTACAAGACTTATTATATTACATTAAGCTTTTATAATACAAGCTTAGTCAACTTATAATCTATATAATCAATCTAATCTATTACATATAAAAATCACGAGCTCTATACATCGTTTATAGCTCAACAACAAACTAATCAATGTAATCTTATATAATCAGATATAAAGTATAAACATTAGTAATACTCATCTTTCTCATGTAACCTTTAACTTTAACTTTTGAACTCTACTGATCTGTTCAAGATGACTCAACTCAACTAGACTAGTTCAGTTAATACTTAGAAAATATTCAACCCACTTTTGGCTTATCAAAACTTCATCTTTTCTTTTCATCATTTAGGACTTGTCTAGGATTCATATCCCAACAATTTCCCCCTTTTTGATGAAGCCAAAACTACTTGAATCTTTTCTCAGTTAGTAGACTAGTTAAGTAGTTATCTTGTCTTTAAACATCAAATAGTACTTATCTTTTCATTCATTCAAAATATGATCAGTAGATTACAAATACTAAATCAAAAGTAAAATTTAATCAGTAATGTTACCTCCATCTAGATTTGGAACACAAAAAGCATCAAGAATCCTTCTATGAATATCTGATATATGATCTTCATTCACAATCTTCTCCTTGTCTAGCAGATTTTCTTCGAATTTCTTGATCTTGTTAAAATCAATTCTCTTTCCTGAACCTAGCATTGGAGTAGTCCATTTCGGAAATTCAGGAACCAAAATGTTGAAGTTTGCACTAGCAGAAATCCTCAAGATTAAATGCCACAACATTTTGTGTTGTCCTTCCATGAACCTTTCAAATAATGAATATAATTCATCTGGTCCTTCAGCATCACCATACTTCCTTAAAATCCAATGATCAAGCTCCCATTGATTCTTCACTTCATTCCATTGAGCTCTATGTTCATTATCAATGAAATAATCAATAGACTTGTCTTCCATTAGATCTTCATCAGCTTTTAACTTCTGCAGTCTCTCAATATGCTTCCTAACCTTCTTTTTACTTGCATAATGAGACTCATCATCAGGATTAGCAACCCTTTGTTTCTTCTCAATTATTGCAGAAGGTTCATCAATGGCTAACTTTCTCTTAACTTGTCTGGTCTGAACTTCTGCTTCAGGAGACGCAATCTCTTTACCTTTCTTCCTTTGCTCATCTGCTCTAACCTTCTCTAGTTCAGCAGTCTTGACCAACTTTCCTCTTTTAGGTCTTTTGAGCTCTTGAATTGCTTCAGCAGCCTCCTTAGCTTCTGGTTCAGCAGATTTCTCAATCATACTTGACTCTTCCCCCTTTTTGGCTTCATCAGTAGCCTTAAGAGTGAATAGACTAGTAAATCGAGTCATCTCTTCTTTGACAGCTTCCTTCATCGCCATAGCAGCCAGCTCAATGTGCTTCTGATGCGTCTTCTCAAGACTCAGCTTGTCTAGACGATCAGTAGTTAGCTCCAGCTTTCTTGAACTTGACACAAGTTCATCCTTAAAATGTGTAGCTGTCTGACGAAGTAGTGTATTCTGAGCAGTTAACTCATTGAGAATATCTTGAGAACGCACCAACTGATCTTGTGCTTCTCGTCTTTGAGCATCAGCAATCTCAATTTTCACTCTGTAGAGTCTCTCCATCTTGCTTGACTCTGCAGCTAGTGACCGAGCAAATGAAATAGACTTCTTTTCTGAAACATCAAGCTGTTTCTTCAGAAAGTCTTCAATTTGAGCATACATCTCTTCTCGAAAAGACGAGTCCATCTTGTTGACTTCTCCAATAATAAGAGCTCTTGAGCTGTCAACAAGTGACTGATTCTGCTCAACTAGAACATCCTTCACTTTCGAGTTCAAGAATTCTTCAACAGCAGAATGAACAACATCTTTTAGATCCTTCTTCAGCTCATCTAAATAACCATCTGGAAAACCTTGTGAAGATGACTGAACTTCAGCTTTCACATCCTCTTGAGTTATCTCGAAAAGTTCATCCTCATTAAACATCTCAGCATCCAAGAATTCTTCATCTTCTTCACCTAGTTCAAAAGATTCAGACTCTTCTGAACTCTCAGCATCATCTATTTCCAAAACAGGTTCAGAAGTCTGGACACCGATCTCAGCAACTTCTGGTTTGATCTCGTCTTCCACCAGATCAGTCTGGATTCCGACATCAAATGAAAATTCTTCAACCAGAACGCCATCAGGAATACTCAACATCCTTTTGACTAAATCAACCAAAGCTCTGCGAGGAAATAGTTCCGAATGGTCCTTAACTCCACTATTTTCTTTTTGCTCCATCTCCCAATCCATGAAATTGGAGATTCCACCCATGCCTTGGATGACTTCAAATAAATCATCAGTAGCCGACTTCTTCAAGGAAAACCAGGTACAAATTCTGACAAGTTTCTCAAATTGTTCTGAAGAAGTGTCAATGTCGAGGGATAAGAGCTGCTTCTTCAAATTTCGTATGATCTTAGCACGAACTCTTTTCTCTCTTGGGCACATTGGGTAATAAACCAAGGAATCAAATCTAACTTCAGACGGGGTCTGAGTAGATGGGGTCTCTAACTCAGCTGTTGCAGTGGCAACTGGCGTCTTGTCTGAAGTAGACGGGTTTGAGGGTTCAACATTTTCTGTTGAGGGTAGGGATAAGATTTGGTCTGTGGTTTGTTGGGGCTCTGATGTGGCCAGGTTTAGTGTGACATCTGTCGGAGTATCAGATGTGTCCTTTATAGGAGTGTTTTCGGGTATACTGGCTCGAAGTGGTAATGTCGCCAGTATTTGTGAGGTTGAGGGTACAGGACGTGGCCTAGATCGATGTGATCTAGCCTTGGTTCGAACAGGAGGGAGAGAGGAAAGAATTGACAAAGATTGAGAAGAGGTACCAACCTGAGCACTCAACTCGTCTAGTTGAGTAGGAGAACCAATTCTCACGAGAGTATACACCTCTGGCACTTGCGCACTAGTCTCCTTCTCTTGTTCCGATTCTTCTTCAGTCTGAGTTTTCTCTGAGTCAACCGAACTGGACTCAGTGGCCTTTTCCGATTCTTCATTATTGGACTTGGCTTCCGAAGAACTAGATGAGTCAGCATATGGCAGAGCTGCTGAATCATCAACCTGCTGAATCTGAACATGCCTTGGGGCGGATGGCCTTGCAGCAACTTGCTTCCTCAGGGCTTCTGCCTTCAGATAGAACTTGAGTGGATGGAAGGGCTTACCATTACTCCAATCCGATTTGTTTGGTAATAACAAGGGGAGTAGTATACTCAACTTGTTACCGTACCCAACCGTATGCGATACCACCCAGCTACCAGAGTCGATGTCAACACGAACACTTCTCTCAAAGTACATCATCCTGTCAGCTATTAATTTGAACCAATTACCCTCAGTAATTCCGTCATATATCGCTGCCATCACCCTAGTCTTCACTTGAGTGACCGCATCGAAGGAACCGGTGACACATAGTAGCATTTTGCTAGCTATGTCCAATAGCGTCCGATAAATCTTCAAAAGTTCAGACTTTTTGACAGAAGGAGCCTTGCCATCTGGTTTGAGCTTCATCCTTTTACCACAGAATATGCTTAGATACCTCATCTCATGTCCAAGGGCATAGTTCTCCACATCAATCGTTCCAGTGGGCAACTTCAAATGCCTGAACATCACTTCATCATTGATTTCAACACGGCTTGTGCCAATAAATGATTCAATCGAATCTCCTCGTCTTGTGGCGTTTGCATAGAACAGTAACACCTCTTCCTCCAAGACGACTTGGGGAAATGCCTCGAGATATGGTCTTAAACCACATTGACAGCATTTCGCAAGAATTTCTTTGTTATCATCAGTGTGCAGCCCCTTGAAAAATAGCGAGGGCTCCACATGCACCTTTCCTTCAGTAGAATATCTCCCCAAATCAAACCTAGCTTGCATGTTTGATCTAACATCGAAAAGAGAAACAATCGACATTATCAGAGAATAGAGTAAGACTGAGAGGTTTGATTAAGCAAGAAATTGAGTTTGTGAATCAACAGTTGTGAAAACGTGAGGCGAGTAGAGTGAGGCAGTTGAGTTTTGTTAGTATTGAAAGAATGATCCAACGGCCAAGATTGTAGGATTAGATCCAACGGTCGAGACCTTTGGAATTCGGTTACGGAATCGAGAATATTATGTAATCTGATATTGTAAATTTTGAAATCCGCTTCTTCTAACTTAGGTCATGGGAGTGAACTCATCTGACCTAGTTTAGTCGAGGTCGAACTGGGTGTATACACCTCATTAAACTGGGAGTGTATTCATCCAATTCTAGGGTTTTTCAAATTTTAACATTATCTAATTACCATAATACCCTTAATCCTTTGTAAATACATACTTAGCATATTTCAATTGATTGAGACACTTAGCTTGTCTGTTCGAGTCCATCCAGAACAGATGAGTAGACTTAAGCTTCGCAAGACGAGTTGGCTTAAGCATACAAGACGAGTTCCCCCTACGTCTGTGCTTGTCTATTCTGAACATCGAACGACTTCATGTACCTATCTCATCATATACAACGTGTAATAGATAGTACAAGTAGAGTAACAATAAATACGAGAAATATCAATTCAAAGCAATGATCAAGGTTTCGAACAAGATGACTTTTAACAAACTTAAGAGTCAACATAAGGATATTTAAGAAATCATAGATTCCCCCTTAATTGTTTATTCCCTTAGTATTACCCTCAGCTTTACCGGCTTCCTCATCGGGTTGTCTGGTCATCTAGTCTAGCCTTGTATACCTGTCTGGTGTGTGAGTAGTCGAGTGCTTCTGATCTAGTAGTCTTGTCTCCTTCTTCTTGATGTACCTGTCTGGTTAGTACATAGCTATAGACAAGTAGGGTCTAAATCAATTAGCCCTAAACTAATGCATAACTCACGAAAACGTGCCTCAGCTAATGGTTTTGTGAAAATATCAGCTCTTTGAAAATCAGTATGAATCTTTTCCATGCGAATATCCTTCTTTTCTACATGATCACGTATGAAATGGTGTTTCACATCAACATGCTTACATCGTGTGTGCAATACAGGATTTCGTGTAATGGCAATTGCACTATTACTATCACAGAAAATAGGAACATTTGATTCATATATATTGTAATCTCTAAGCTGGTGCATGAGCCAGAGTAGTTGACTACAACAGCTACCAGCAGCCATGTACTCGGCTTCGGTAGTAGAGGTAGCAACACTAGTCTGCTTTTTCGAAAACCATGAAATGAGTTTTGTGCCTAAGAATTGACAAGAACCAGAAGTAGATTTCCTATCTATTCTACAGCCACCAAAATCAGAATCAGAGTAGCCACTTAGAGATAAATCATCATTTGAAGGATACCATATACCACGATTGATGGTCCCTTTCAAATATTTCAATATCCTTTTAGTGGTTTCCATGTGACTCTCTTTTGGATTAGCTTAAAAACGAGCACATACACCGACAGAGAATGCAATATCAGGTCTACTAGCAGTCAAGTACAGTAATGAACCAATTAGACCACGATAATATGTTTGATCAGCACACTTACCTTGTTCGTCTGGGTCCATTCTGTATGTAGGTAGCATAGGTACGCCAGCAGACTTGCATGTCTTAATACCATATTTATCTAGAAGGTTTCTAGTATACTTTGCTTGATTTATGAAAATCCCTTCAGGGGTCTGTTTTACTTGAAGACCAAGAAAGTAATTCATCTCACCCATCATGGACATCTCAAATTTACTTTGCATGAGTGTTGAGAAACTTTCACTCAGCTTTTTATTAGGTGACCCAAAAATGATGTCATCTACGTAAATTTGAACAAGTAAAATGTCTTTCCCTTCTTGTCTTCTGAACAAGGTTCGATCCACCTTGCCCTTAGTAAAACCATTTTCTAACAGAAAGAGAGAGAGAGTGTCATACCAGGCTCTTGGAGCTTGTTTTAGTCCGTATAAGGCTTTCTTCAATCTGTACACCTGGTTGCCTTTGACTTCGAAACCTGGAGGTTGTTCAACATACACTTCTTCCGCAAGAATACCGTTAAGAAATGCACTTTTAACATCCATTTGATATACAGTAAACTTCATGTGAGCAGCATATGCAAGGAACAATCGAATGGCTTCTAGTCTAGCAACAGGAGCATATGTTTCGTCATAGTCTATGCCTTCAGCTTGTGAGTAGCCTTGGGCAACTAGTCTAGCCTTATTCCTAACGACTACATCATTCTCATCTTTCTTGTTTTTGAAAATCCATCGAGTGCCAACTACATTATGATGTTTAGGCCTATCGACAAGTTCCCAGACGTCGTTTCGAACAAACTGGTTCAACTCGTCTTGCATAGCGATGATCCAATTACTATCGGCCAATGCCTCTTTAACGTTGGTAGGCTCGATAGATGAGAGGAAACAACACCAGCAAAACATAGTTGGACTAGGCTGTTCTTGTGACTCAAAGAGTTGTCGTCTAGTCTTCACACCAATAGTAGAGTCACCAATAATATTTTCAGTATCATGCGCAGATTTCCATGTTTTTCTACTCTTAACAGGAATACTATCATCATCTATATCATGTACAGCATCATGCATATCAATGTCATTTGAATCATCAACTTTCACAGGAGTAGTAGAGTCAACTAGAGCAGGCATGTCTACTGGTCTAGAAGACTTACCTTGAGCACTTACTTTCACTTTATCATCAGAGTCGAGGGCTTTTATGAATGGATTGTAGGCTTGAACGGATTCATATACCTCTGAGTCTTTATCAGATTTGATCGATAGATCAGTCACCTTTTCACTGATCTTGTCGGCAGACGAGTCCTGTCGAGATTCATCGAAAACCACATGTGGTGTTTCTTCCACACAAAGAGTTGAGTAGTTGAAGACCCTAAATGCCTTGCTAGTCGAGGAGTATCCTAAGAATATCCCCTCGTCTGCTTTGGCATCGAAAGCATTCAACTTGCTCTTTCCATTGTTATGGATGAAACACTTACAACCAAATATATGGAAATATGAAATGCGGGGTTTTCTACCTTTCCAAACCTCATAAGGTGTCTTGCCTAAGACTTTGTTGATCGCACTTCTGTTCTGTGAGTGGCATGCAGTATTGATAGCTTCAGCCCAAAACTTTTGAGGAGTGTTGAACTCAGCTAGCATGGTTCTACAGGCTTCTTTTAGAGTTCGATTCCTTCTTTCTGCTACACCGTTCTGTTGTGGTGTCCTAGCTGCACTAGTTAGATGCTGGATACCACGATTAGCACAAAAGTCTTTGATATAGCAATTAATGAACTCAGTCCCTTTGTCACTATGAATCTTGACAATGGACTGGTTCTTCTCAACTTGTAACTTCTTCAACAGATCAGGTAAGAGGGTTTGTGTATCACTCTTCTTGTGTAGAAAGACTACCCAAGTGAACTTAGAATAGTCGTCTACCACAACAAGTGTGTACCTTCTACCATTCAAGGTTGGAGGAGTTATTGGACCATGAAGATCCATATGTAGAAGTTCTAGGACTCTACTAGTTGAGAGAGTAGGAATTGACTTAAATGAACTTTTAACCTGTTTACCCTGTTGACAAGCTGTGCATACATGTGACTTGTAGTAGACCTCATTGGGAATACCTTCTACAAGGTAATCTCTGGCTATCTTATTAAGAACCTTAAAGTTTAAGTGACAAAGGTGTCTATGCCAGAGCCACCCAAGTTCTTTTGGATTCTTAGTAAGTAGACAGGTGTCCCTCGGGCAACTGTTCCAATTCACAATATACACGCTACCTTGTCTTACGCCGACTAGTAGGACTGTGTGAGTCCTTTTGTCTATGATCTGACATTTGCGGCTTTTGAATTGCACCTTGTATCCACGATCACAAAATTGTGAGACAGAGAGTAGATTGTATTTCAGGCCTTCCACGTATGAGACATCTTGTATCTCTACGTCACCATTCCGAATGTAACCAAATCCTTTAGTGATAGCAGTGGAACTATCACCAAATATCACTTTTGGTCCTTCTTGCTCATGATAGCTTGATAAGAGAGCCTTGGTACCAGTCATGTGGTGCGAACAGCCACTGTCAATATACCAAGTTTCTCCTACTGAGCCACCCTTCTTATACAAGTCAAGTCGACCCTGCAATGAATGATATTCAATAATTTAGGTACCCTGTTTGCTTATTGGGGTCCTGGGGGGTTAGTCGAGTTCAACAGAATCCAAATATACATTGGAGTTTTGAACAAGTTTGATCTTTTAAGCTTTCGCCCAAATTTGTTACAGAATAAGACCTTGTTATCCTTAACTGGTCTATCAGTTGAGTTCGGGTCTACTCTTTTGAGATAGCCTTTCGACTTAATCTCTACTTGAGCAGGCACTTGTCTATGATAGTCAGAGTAGGGTTTGAAAGCATTAGGTCCATACGGTTTATAGACGCGTTTAGGTCTTTCCTCACTAATGATATCGTATGACAAAGGTGGAGGATATAGGACAGTTTGTGTACGATTTTTTGGTCCAACCTGTCTAGGTCTAGACGAGTAGAGCTGAGACTGCCTTATAAAAAGAGGTCTAGGCTCTTGTCGTCTAGTCTGTACCTGTCTAGTACTCGTCTCCTCAGGATACCAATCCTCGTATCTGACCTGGTTGGGTCGTCCACGATTAGTGGTCCTTTGAAGATTAGTTCTAGGAGGAACAGGCTTGTTGTTCGCATTCTTTTTACCTCCCTTGGTAATTGGAATGTTAACTCGAGCTTGCTTTGGTACAGTACCTTGAGAAGAAGTACTTATATCGTATATCATAGGTCCTTTTCCTTTATCATTTGGCAAAAGTCTTGAGTTAGTAGTAGTAGGGTTCTTGTTGACTCGGGTAGACGAGTTAGAAGACTCAGCTCCTATACCTGTCTTGTCTGCTGGATCTCTGTACCTATCTGACAGTTCAAGGTTAATCTTGGAAGAGTTAACCAGGTCAGTAAGTTTGAGATCTAGTGTGACAACCTCGGTCTCTAAGAACTTATTACGTTCTTCAAGCTTTTTGCACTTACTTTTTAAAACATTGAATTCATTTCTCTCAGTTGCATGTGTCTTAAGTAGGTCTTGATATAACCTGTCTGTCAACGCACACTTTTCTTTGAGTTGTTTCAACTCTTCAGTTAAGCGTTCATTTAGGACTGTTACATTAGGATCTACTTTAGACTGAGCTTCCTTAAGATCAATGATTTATTGTTTTAATGCAATGTTCTCATCACTGACTTCAATGAATGCTTGATTAGCAAGTAGAAGGTCGTCCTCAACTGCACTAGTCGAGTGCTGAAGACTACTTCCTACTTCACTACTAGCAGTGTCACTTTCATCAGTGTCAGAATCATCACAAGATTGAAAAGAAGTGTTTGATGATACCTCTTGATCGATTTTAGCCATACAGCATAAGCCATCGTCTACAATAAATGCTTCTTCGTGGTCTGGATCGGATGGGCAGCTGGATAAGGATGATGGTAACTCGTCTGAGTCAGACTCAGATTCATCATTAGCCAACATGACCTTTTTCCCACGGTTGTATCGTCTATCTCTTCTTGCCTTCCGCTCCTCTCGATCATCAGTACTCAGGTCTGGGCATTCATATATATAATGACCTGGCTTTTCGCAGTTGTAACACAAGAGATCATTAGTAGTCTTTTTGATAGGTGAGTTATCTCTATGTTTATTACGTCTATCAGGACGCAGACTCTTCCTATCATCCGACTTCCTATCTTGTCTCCCAGGCGAGTTCTTCGATGTAGACGCCCTATGATCCTTATAAAATTTCTTGTATCTACCGAAGCGCTTATTCAGCCTATCAAACTTTCTAACCATGAGGTTCATCTGATCCTTCAGACTAAGATCAGTATCTAACTCGTCTTTTACAGAAGCAGACTTAGTTTTGGCCTTAGATTTAGACTTAGACCTGTCTACTCTAGACGACTTAGAAGAGCTAGACTTAAAGGCAACGTTCTTAGATACAGCATGTTCTCTATCACTACTGACTAAGGATTCATCTTCGTCTAGATCATACTCATGGGCTTTCAGAGTTTGGAACATTGTTTCAGCAGTCCACACATCTATATCTTGAGTGTTCTTAACAAGCATCTTTACCATTCTCCACCTGGCATCAAAACTCTTAAGAATCCTAAGATTAATCTCACGAGCAGTATATGTCTTACCAAGGACTTCTAAATCATTCATGATCTTAGTAAACCGAGTATCCAGCTGGTCGATAGTTTCGCCAGCTTTCATCCGAAATGATTCAAATCTTTGGACAGCTGTGGAGAGCTTGCTCTCTTTGATTAGGGATGTCCCTTCACAAATGATAGCCAGCCTATCCCACATCTCCTTGGCAGTTTTACATTTTAACACCTTCCCTAGATACTCGTTAGGGAGTGTGTGTAAGATGTAATTCTTTGCCAGACTATCCAAATTGTTTTGACGCATTTCTTCTGAGGTTAGATCTGACCTGGGTTTCTTGACGAGAGTGCCAATTGGTTTGCTTGGGTCAAGAACAGCAGTATTTGGAACCATTGTAACAATAGGTCCTTCGGTGACAACAGAGATCATTAGGTCGTGAGTGGAACTGAAGATGGCTTCCATCCTCAACTTCCAGTAGTCATAGTCCTGAACCTGGAACTTAGGTAGCTTGTTAGCACTTATTTCAAGAGACATGATTTATCCAATAGATCAGTGGAAAACAGAGTTATGATCAAGAAACAGACAAGTCAAGAACAGAGACAGTGTACAAGTATAGCAAGAATATTGATCAAGATCACGTATAACAAATACAGATACGAACCAAGACTGGTGAAGTCTTTAAGTTGGTTATCAAGAAACAGCAGTTCGTAAACTACTGCTCTGATACCACTTGTTGGTCCCAAGTTGAGTTGAATATCGAGTAAGCTAGTGAAAATGTCTAGAGGGGAGGGGTGAATAGACTTTTCAAAAATCTTTCGATATATCAGAATACGTAATGCGGAATAATCAGAATAACAATAAGCCCAAGTAAATTTATACTCAACTTAATATCGTGAACTTCTGTATGAACACTCAACTAGTCTTGTTCAGTTCAGTATTAAACAATTAAGCAATTAATCAAACAGTAAAGCAGTAAATCAACAAACAAAGATTTATAGTGGTTCGACAACTTGTCTACGTCCACTCTCACAATCCCAGTTGTGATATTTTCCACTAAACTCTTCAACACGAGTATACAGTGTAATTCCTGTCTTTTAAGTCCCAAGAAGAAGACTTAGATCTTCTAAGACTATACCACCAGATATGTCAACGATCCAACTAGCTATTTTAACAAGCAACTAGCAACTTGATAAGAAACAACAAAATAAAACTTCTCTTCAGTAGTAGCCTTCTGAATATAACTTCGTCTTCTGGCTTCTTTCTGAAGTTTAACTCTGCGAGTTCTTTCTTCTTTGATTTCTTCGTAATACGCCTTTGAATGCTTAGAATATCAGTACATCTGTAATCAGTATTTCAGTGTTCAGTAGTCTTGAATCAATGAATACTCTAAAGTATTTATAGACTTCTGAAATCAAGAACTTAAGTAGTCGTAACCAACTCTTCTTGATAACTGATTTCTAACTTCCAAGTTATCCAATCACGCGTTTCTGTTAGTTAATTAGTTATTCCAACTAACTTTTAATCCTTATCTTCATACGCGCTTTTGTAACTAACTTCAGTTGTCTTGTCTTGTTTAGTCCACCTGTCTTCTTTCAACACTTAGACAATTTTTGAGTCTTTCATTCTTCTCGTCTTGTCTTGCGCAGGTCTTCTCCAGTAGTAGAATTCATAGAACTAATCTAGTCCTATCATCTATCCTTACAAGACTTATTATATTACATTAAGCTTTTATAATACAAGCTTAGTCAACTTATAATCTATATAATCAATCTAATCTATTACATATAAAAATCACGAGCTCTATACATCGTTTATAGCTCAACAACAAACTAATCAATGTAATCTTATATAATCAGATATAAAGTATAAACATTAGTAATACTCATCTTTCTCATGTAACCTTTAACTTTAACTTTTGAACTCTACTGATTTGTTCAAGATGACTCAACTCAACTAGACTAGTTCAGTCAATACTTAGAAAATATTCAACCCACTTTTGGCTTATCAAAACTTCATCTTTTCTTTTCATCATTTAGGACTTGTCTAGGATTCATATCCCAACACATGTGAATCTAAAATCCTTAAAGCGATTAGTAAATCTCGATTTACTTAAAATTGATAACGTTGATACATCCAAACGATGTGAAATATGCACGGAAGCAAAAATGACCAAACTACCGTTTAAAACGGTTGAAAGGAACACCGCTGCTCCTCTAGACTTAATTCACACGGATGTATGTGATTTGAAGTTTGTACAAACTAGAGGAGGGAAAAAGTATTTTATTACTTTCATAGACGATTGTACAAGATTCTGCTACGTTTACCTTTTAAAGAGTAAAGACGAAGTTATCGAAGCTTTTAAATGTTACAAAACTGAAGTAGAGAATCAATTGGACACTCGAATTAAATCAATTCGTAGTGATAGAGGTGGAGAGTACGTAGCTCCGTTTGAACAATTATGTATTGAATCTGGAATTATACATCAAACGACAGCCCCTTACTCACCTCAGTCTAATGGTGTTGCGGAAAGAAAAAATCGAACACTAAAGGAGATGATGAACGCAATGTTAATCAGCTCTGGTCTACCTCAGAACTTGTGGGGGGAAACTATTTTGTCGGCTAACCACATTCTGAATAAGATTCCTCATAAAATTAAGGATCAAACTCCTTATGAAATATGGAGGAAACGAAAACCTTCATACAACTACCTCAAAGTGTGGGGGTGTTTGGCTAAGGTTGAAGTACCACTTCCTAAACAAGTTAAGATCGGCCCTAAAACCGTCGATTGTATCTTTATAGGATATGCTTCAAACAGTAGTGCCTATCGATTTCTGATTCACAAATCTGAAGTACCGGATATGACAGAAGGCACTACGATTGAGTCAAGGAACGCAGTGTTCTTTGAGAATATCTTTCCTCTTAAGGAAAAAGAGGAAGACTGTTCGAGTAAAAGAACTCTTGAAGCAACAGACGACACTGTTAGTCCTTCCACTCAAGAGAGTGAAGAACCGAGACGCAGTAAGAGAGCTAGAATTGATAAAGATTTTGGTTCAGACTTCATTACTTATGTTTTGGAGGAAGAAGAACCTAAAACTATCAAGGAAGCAATGGCAAGACCAGATGCACACCTCTGGAAAGAAGCCATAAAAAGTGAATACGAGTCTATTCTCTTAAACCACACATGGGAGTTGGTTGACCTCCCCAGAGGTTGCAAGCCCTTAGGATGCAAGTGGATCCTTAGAAGAAAGTACAAAGCAGATGGATCTGTTGATAAGTACAAAGCTCGTCTTGTTGCAAAAGGGTTTAAACAAAAGGAAGGGTACGATTTCTTCGATACATACTCACCAGTGACAAGGATCACCTCCATTCGGGTGTTAGTCGCCATTGCTGCGTTGCACAATCTCGAAATACACCAAATGGACGTTAAGACGGCGTTTCTTAATGGTGAGATGGATGCTGAAATATACATGGAGCAACCTGAAGGATATGTTGCTCCTGGAAACGAGAAAAAGGTGTGTAAACTCGTTAGATCACTGTATGGACTTAAGCAAGCTCCAAAACAGTGGCACTTGAAATTTGACAGTACAATGCTGTCAAATGGGTTTCGAATTAACGAATGCGATAAGTGTGTGTATGTGAAGGATACACCTACTGGATATGTTATTGTGTGCTTATATGTCGATGACATGCTAATCATGAGTAACAATCACGATATCATAGTTAATACGAAGAACATGTTATGTAGAAACTTTGACATGAAAGACATGGGACTAGCAGAGGTGATTCTTGGAATCAAGATAGAGAGAACGTCCAATGGAATTTCCTTGACACAATCTCACTATGTGGAGAAGGTACTAAAGCAATTTAAGGCCTTTGACGATCCACCTGCTAAGACACCTTTGGAACTGAATGTTCACTTGAAAAAGAATAGAGGAGAACCAGTGGCCCAACTGGAATACGCAAGGATCATTGGAAGTGTGATGTACATAACGAACTGTACATGCCCTGATCTTGCATGTTCGGTAAACAAGTTGAGTCAATACACAAACAATCCAAGTCATGAGCACTGGAAAGCGTTGAAAAGGGTATTAAGATACTTGAAGTACACCCTTGATTATGGGCTTCACTACACAAGACATCCAGATGTAGTCGAAGGATACAGTGATGCAAATTGGATATCAGACACGAAAGACTCGCTATCCACTAGTGGGTATGTATTCACTATTGGTGGAGGAGCAGTATCGTGGAGGTCCAAGAAACAAACATGTATTGCCCGTTCCACAATGGAATCAGAATTTATAGCGTTAGACCTAGCCGCTGCAGAGGCTGAATGGTTGCGTAATTTTCTGGAAGACATTCCTTATTGGAAAAAGCCGGTACCTGCGGTGACGGTACACTGTGACAGTCAAGCTGCCATTGGGAGAGCTTCGAATGTCATGTACAACGGAAAGTCGAGACACATACGTCGTCGACACAACTCCGTTAGAGAATTGATCTCCACTGGAGTAATGTCCATTGACTATGTCAATACGAAGGACAATATAGCGGATCCGCTCACGAAGAGCATAAATCGAGATCAATTGTACAAACTGGAAGAAGGAATGGGTCTAAAACCCACAATAAAAACCAAAGCAGTGGTAACCCAACCATGATGACTGGAGATCCCAAGAACTTGGTTCAATGGGAAAACGAAGCTGTGGAGGTTAGTGAGAAAACACTTGAAAAAATATGACTATTCCGGACAGCACTATCTCAAGTGTTAACGACCCGTAAGATGTGGTAAAGGCTGAGTCTTGGACTCTTAATGATCCTAGAGTATAACGGGATACTCGAAAGGAAGTTACCTATATAAATGAGAAGTGAGGGCCGCTTCGACCAAACATTTATGAAGTACAAAGGACGTCCATGGCCAAAACGGACAAAAATGTGAGAACGTTACAAAGACGAGATCAAAGTGTGCTGACACTGTTGTCTAGGTATACACTATGGAGGAATAGTTCAAGGCATCGCGTCCACTAAGCCGCCGGTATATCCGATAGTGTTTGGCTACGGAAAGTTCAAGGCCAAAAACCACTTATCCGGAAGCACGGAGATCACACTCGAACTGAACACTGAGTCTGATGTTGTATAGATACGATTTTCACTCATGTGGGGGATTGTTGGAATTAATGGGAATTAATTGGGTTTTGACACCCTTATCTAATTTAATTAATTAGACGGACTAAACGTTAATTAAGAAATAATTGAACGTGACATAGTCGATCTACTCGCGGAGTAGATGAACGTGGTATATTTAATATCTCAAAACCGAGTTAAGGTGAGTGAGAAATTAATTGTTGAAGTTAAAGGGTTTCAACTTGAAAGTTTGAGAATGTGGGAAATTGTCCCACATAGGAAACCTACAAAACATTTATGATGTATAAAGGTATTGAAGTAGTATGGTAGTTCAACTATCTAAAAGAGGTACACTCCTCTAAGAGCCACACGCGCGCGTGCCCGCCCGGCCGGCTCGGCTTCCGCTTCGGCAATTGGTCTTTGGGGCCCGCCTATCTTTTTGCAGACCCAAAAACTCCGAAAGCCCAACTCAGGAATGGGCTCGGCCCATTCGAACTACTTCAAGAATGTTCCAGAATTATCTGGAAGTCTCAAACTTGGTCTTCAAGATTCAGTCTTCAAGACTTATCCACGTGCTGCAATATTTTCGCGATATATTCCCAAGAATCGGGCCTGGGCCCACGCGTTTTCCTCTCCCTCCCAGGATTTATTCTGCCTATAAATATCAGACTCTTCCCTTATTTCCGAAGAGTGTTCAGTTCGTAACTTTGTACGTTCGCCGATACTTCTTATACAGTGGTGCTACTGTGTAGGAAGTGAAAGTCGTTTTACCTTTGGGAACGGAACGCCGTAACAGTCGAGCACTATCCTGGGCGTATTCTGTTCTGCGGGAAAAGGGATTCCCTTGACTCGACTTACTTGAGGTATTCTTTGCGTTATATGTTTTTTCTAATATTTTTGATATTGCAGTTTACACGCCGTAAACAGGATCCAACATTTATACTTCAAGCATTGTCAACAAGATGGTACAGCTCCTGTATACGTACGTACCCGGCCATCCAATTAGCCAAATTCTAATTTTATAATAATAATAATAATAATAATAATGAATGGAATTAAGATACCTGCAGCATCTTTCTAACATTGCTTGCACTATAAATCCTATGAACCTTGACGAACTTCGTCCGAAGGGAAGTAAGGGGCTAACACGCAGTTTTTGAACACCTCTGTCTCAGCTATTTGCACGACGCGCACGGTGATGATGAAGTTCCACTTCCCATTTTTAATTCATATGATGAGAGAAATGGTAGACTTTTTTTTTTTTTTTTTAGAGAGATAGAGAGTGATGAGCTACAAGAAGAAGAGGAATATATTTGATTTAGATATGAATATTTCACGGGGATGGCAAGCCAATTTATAGAAGTCTTCATAATGATTACTTTCAATTATAGTATTAAATAAATAAATACTTAAATTATATATTTTTTTTTGAATTTTTTTGAAACGTTAATTAAAATATTTTGGCAGTGTTGTAGTTTGATTAATTTTATTCTCGTCATTCAAATCGCATTTTTAGAGTAATTATGTAACAAATTAATAGGCATGTATCATTTTATTGGTTGAAAGAATGCATCAATTATATACCATCTTCAAAGATTACTACTCGTTCACAATTTAAGTTCATGTTTGAAATCTTTAAGGGTAAACAATTTTAGAGTAGATTTGAGTCTTTTAACATTCTATAATATTGGAGGAGACATGTGTTAAAAATTCAACAAAGTAGAATATCATTGGAACATGAAAATCTAACCGATTAAATGTATGCACATGCAGATAGGCTTGTTAGGCTCTTTAACAAGTCAAGCCGAGCTCATTTCGTAACTCGTCAATGTTACTAAGCTGAGCTCGAACATCAAATACTCGACTCAGCTCGGCTCAAATAAACATTCTATTTGTCACATAAAAGTAAAATTGAGAAGCTATACACTTTCTACCTAATGGTATTACAATAAAAATATCTGTTTGGGGCCGAGTTTGAAAATGAACATGATTTCTTGTCCCAATAAATTTAATTCTAGCTAGGTGAGAAAAAAATTCACAATTGAAATGGCATAGGGAATGACATTTTTCCCTAAAAATGAAAAAAAAAATGCATGTGATCGATTGCCCCATCTCTTACCCATTCCATTCATTATTTTGAGTGGTCAAGAAATCACGTTTTACTATCCTTCTTTCTAGTGAATACTTTTTTCGTGTTTCACTGGTATTTTACTATTTGAATTTTTAACACGTGTCGTCTTTAATATTATAGAACATTGATTATTAGTATTTAATTTTTCACATATCAAACATCCATATAATGAAATAAGTTGTGGAACACCAAAATTGAAACAAATAATCTCATTCGTCGATATGAACATTCATCTGTTTAAAGTTCATACCTACAATTACTCTTTTAATGTATTGCCAAACAAGGCAATCTGAAAATCAGTCCCGTTGCAACACCTAAAAATTACTTTTTTTTACTTGAATGTAGTAAATAAGAGATTGGGTGAGTAATAATACACTTTTATTACCAAACAATAAAATTTCATGAGTGGAAACAAGCTCCTTGGATGTGTATAACGAAATAAGTACAACGAATATCTTTTGAATTTTCAAGAGTCGATAGCTTTGTAACGGCCAACGGAATTTGTGTACCCCTTTATAGTCAAGTTGTGAAATATATATGCACCACCTTTACTTCTAAAAAAAATGTTACAACTCAATTTAATGAAACTGAATTCAAATTTATAACTTCTTAATTATTATTTTTAAATGGTCTCAAAAAAAGATAAAAACATATATATGAATCTAGTATCAATTATTTTTGGTATAAGATCACTTGAGCCACTTGTTGTATTTTACTTTGTGCTTATTACTATTTGATTTATTGACATGTGTCATATAAAAAATAATCAACATTTCATAATAGTAAAAGCGACACGTGTTAAAGATCCAACATTGTACACGAATACCAAGTGGAACAATTAATTAACAAGAAAAGTGGAAGTGAAGAATTGATCTACATATATTTTTTACATGGTCTAATTTCGTCTCAAAGTTATCGGGACCTCAAACTATGTCGTTCTTGGTCAGTAACTCTGCCAGAATCGACCGCATATGTGTCGAGCACATGATCAAAATCAACATCGTTCTGTGAATTCCTTCAAATTTGGGACGCTAAAAAATAATTAGAACTATATCCGTACATTTGCGAATGAATCACGCTTTGCGATGAGGAACCTAGACCTGAACAAACCTTCGACGTATTTTTAATTCATGATTTCATTTGAAATACCAACTCAAATCAAATTCCTCCATCCAAACACAATCTAATCTTTTGAGAAATTAATCTTGTAGTGGACGAGCCCTGTATGATGATGGGCAGGGTTCTCGTGAGATTATTCTATAGAATGGGACAATATTGTTCAAGCCTAGAAGTCGAAGTCTTTACCTCTTATCTTAAGAAGCTAATAAGAGGGGTCAGAGTCTTTCTTTCATAATTTATTTATTTTCACACTCACAATTTAATAGAGAAGGAAGTTTTATGTGTACTATTAAGCGTGTTGAAGCCGTATCCATTTAATACTGTTGGACAAAATTAGGGTTATGACAAGTACATTGGGAAGCGGTTTTCACTGACAGAGGCGCTCCTGGAACCTACGCCTCTATGTGCATACAACATTTTGTATATCTTTCTATTTTTAAATCAATTTTCTCAAGAAGCATTTGTGCAGCCCGCGACTTTTCAATAGTAAACAGTTCAAAAATTCGCTGGCCAATTTAATTTAACTTAATTCATGAGACCTGTGATCATCCCTAATGAAGAAACAAAAAAAAGAATAGTTTCATACTTTCTCAGTTTCATACTTCCGTCAAAAAAAAAATATATACTACTTTGATTAAATTAGGACTTAATTATACAATTCGCTTTTTCTTTCAATATTATATATATGGGAGGGGCTATCAACACCCCAAATTGTGTTGTTCCCACCCAATATTTTTTTGGACAAAAATAGACCTAATTGAATTTACTTAGATATCCTTTTAAATCATTTAAAAAAATGTTAAACACACCCCATACTTAAATTCTACCCCCATTTAATTCTCATATTCATCTATTTTTACTTTTACAATAAAAGATTACTCCATGCATAAACCCTACCACCATAAACCTTCATATGATGATATAATCACAACAAACATGATTATGGAAGAAGAAGAAGTGATGGAGGAAATTAATATAAGTATATTTAATGTTTTTTATACTTTTTTTTACACTCTATACAATTTTTTTAGTGGTAGCAGTCGCGACATGTACGGCCGAAATCGTGGCCGAACACATCACTGTACATACGGCCATATTGGCCGCACACATCTGTGAGTGTACGGCCACAACCGGCCGAACGCAATCTGCTTGAAATTTTAGTTAAGTGGTGTACGACCACTACTGGCCGAACACACATGGATGTGTACATTGTGTACTGGCCGAACACACATGAATGTGTACATTGTGCACTGGCCAAACACACATGGATGTGTACATTGTGTACTGACCGAACATATCCATAGCCGTACATTAGGTACTGGTCGAACACTTCCATATGTGTACATGAAGTTGTGGCCGTACAGTCTGTATAGTGCAGTTTTTTAATTGTGTTTTAATATTTTAATTTGTTGTTCGATCACACCTTTTCTCCCTTTCTTCTTTTTGAAAAAGACACGGTGGTTGTTGGTGAGGGAGAGAGTGGTTAAATTTTTAAAATGGATGGGAAATATTAGTTAAATTGAATTTTAAATTTAAATGGGGTGTGTTTAAAAAGGGTAAATATTAGTTTAAAATGGATGGGAAATATAATATTAGTTAAGAAGGGTAAATATTTTAAGTTTTAAAATAAAAAGGATAGGAAAGGAATAAATTGGGGTATGTTTAGTAATTTAAATTGAATTTTAAATTTAAATGGGGTGTGTATAACAATTGGGGTGTGAATAACATAATTTGGGGTATTGATAGCCTCTCCCTATATATGTGTGTGTTAGGATCAAAATTTTTACCGGCTAGGTAACTTAATTTTCTCATTCAACTTGCGACAGTATATCAAAATTGATAATGAGTATATATCTTAAAATAACAAAACAACACAGGTAAATATCAAATTCACTCAAACTAATGTTTGATCAAATTACCGGTTGGATTCTCCTACTTCACTTTTCGTATTTCAATAGTATTTCATCTTGCTGAATTTTTAACTCGTGTCGGCACCCTTAATATCATAGGACGCGCGTTAATTAATTTTTAATATAGCACATGTCAATCATCCATATATATAGTGAAACACGAAAATTGGAACAGTTGATCTCATTCGTCAAACTAAGAAGTATAAAATTAAATTTTCCCCTAAAAAAGGACATCCAAGTTGAGCCTATATCCCATCCCTCTTCCCTACTTTTCCCCTTAAGTTGATCAAATTAATTATACAATTCGCTTTTTCTTACAATATATATATATATATATATATATATATATATATATATACTATATGTTAAGTATGAAATTTTTATTAATATTTTTGCATGAATTCCATTTGATAATCATTTAATATAAGTTATATTTTGATGGAAAGTTTTTCAGGAACTGATGGAGTATAAGATATTCTTATTTATTCAATATCAATATTTCTTATAGTTTGAGGGGTGGGGGGTGAGACGTTTATGATGCAAATTGGGAATTCAATAGATAAAATGGTATAATAGATCATTTGGAGTGAGTACATCTATCTTAAATCCTATGAACTGGATCGTCGTCCGAAGGGATGTATGGAGCTAAGAGACGGAGGTGTTCAAAAGAATGTGTGTTAGCTCCGTACTTCCCTTCGGACGACGATCCGGTTCATAGGATTTATACTTCAAGCAATGTCAACAAGATGGTATAACTCCTGTATACGTACGTACCCGGCCATCCAATTAGCTAAATTCTAATTTTAATAATAATAATAATAATAATATTGAAAGGAATTAAAATACCTGCAACATCTTTCTAACATTGCTTGCACCATAAATCCTATGAACTTTGACGAATTTCGTCCGAAGGGAAGTAAGGGGCTAACACGCAGTTTTTGAAAACCTCCGTGAAAGAATAAGAGAAAATATATTTTACCTCAATTAAGGATTTTGATTTAGTCTATTCAATATAGGGTTTATAGAGTAACCTACAAGTAATTACAGATATGGAAAATATATACAAATCTCTAAAGATCTTTGACTAAATCAATTATGGACTAAATCATTATTCCTATTACCCCCCCCCCCCCTCAAGCAAAGCGGGTGTGGAGATACGCGAAGCTTGGACCGAAAGAATTCAAATAGCGGTCGCGGAAGACTCTTGGTGAATATATCAGCAAGTTGAAGATTTGAGGGGACAAAATGGGTAGATAGACGACCCGAAGCAACCATTTCCCGAACAAAATGATAATCAATATCAATGTGTTTTGCACGCTTATCAGCCACCGGATTTTGGCTAAGAAAGAGTGCAGACTTATTATCACACATGAGCTTTGGTGAAGATGAAGGCATGGCATGAAGTTCACGCAAGAGTAATGTGACCCAAATAACTTCAGAAGCAGCATTAGCCAAAGCCCTGTACTCAGACTCACGGCTGGAACGAGAGACAGTGGGTTGTTTCTTAGCACTCTAAGAAACAAGATTCGGACCCAAAAATATGGAATAATCATAAGTGGAGCGGCGAGTGTCAAGGCAACGAGCCCAATCAGCATCAGAGTAACCCAAAAGATTGAGAGGTCCACGAGTGAAATCCAGACCAAATGTAAGCGTGCCCTTGACATAACGAAGAATGCGGTTGACAGCCTGAAAATGAGCAACAGTGGGTTTCGAGTGAAACTGACTTACAGTGTTCACAGCATATGATAAATCCGACCTAGTTATAGTGAGATATTGCAACGCACCCACCAAAGAACGAAACTCAGCAGGATCGGAGTGAGGATCACCATCAACTGTAAGAATTTCAGATGAGGAAAGTGGAGTAGACACTGGCTTAGCATCGAGAAGAGCAGATCGAAGAAGGATGTCTCGCGCATACTTGGACTGACCCAAGAAGATACCAGATTTCGTATAAGTTACCTCCAAGCCGAGGAAATAATTCAGCCGCCCTAGGTCTTTAATCGCAAATTCACGGCGAATTCGAAGAATAATACGATCAATAAGCGACTGTTCACTCCCAGTGATAATAATGTCATCCACGTAGACAAGTAAATAAAGCAAAAAACGATCTTGGCGAAAGACAAACAAAGAAGTGTCAGATTTGCTTTCAAGAAAACCAAGACTTACAAAGAAGGCACAAAAGCGTTGAAACCACGCCCGAGGAGCCTGCTTCAAACCATAAATCGCCTTATTTAGCTTGCAAACAAAGGAAGGACGAATATAATCAATGTAGCCAGGTGGTTGCTCCATGTAAACAGGCTTTTGAAGAACACCATGCAGAAAAGCATTGTTTACATCCAATTGACGTAATGGCCAATTATTAATAACCGCCAAAGTGAGTATGATACGAACAGTGGAAGCTTTGACTACAGGACTGAAAGTATGATCGTAGTCGAAACCAGGAAGCTGAGAAAACCCTTGAGCAACTAAGCGAGCTTTATAGCGATCAATAGAACCATTCGCCAAGTACTTGGTACGAAAGACCCATTTAGAACCAATAACATTTTCAGTAGCAGGACGAGGGACCAAAGTCCAAGTGTTGTTGGCATGAAGAGCCTTAAGCTCGTCGTCCATTGCAGAAATCCAGTGAGGTGATTTTGCAGCTGATTTGAAACCCTTGGGCTCCTTAGAAGAGTGTAGAGTGGAAAGAAAACCACAATGAGCCAAGTAAGAAGTTGAAGGAGGATACTTTGGCTTGAAAATGCCATCCTTGGCACGTGTTCGCATAGGATGAGTTGATACCGAAGCAGGTGGCGGCAAAGGGGCCAATGGCGAAGGCGGAGGCGAGGCCGGTGGTGAAGGTGGCGGAGAGGCCAGGCGCGCCGGAGATGCCGTAGACGTGAGATCTGGACACGCTGAACATGGATTCGAAGCAGCCAAATCCATCAGAGCCACTGCTGGACTCGAAGGCGAAGGAAAAATGGGAGTCGAACCAAGATCCCTATAAGCCGAAAAATCCAACGAGTCGGCTGAAGAGGACCGTGTGGAAGGTGCAAAGGGAAAATATTCCTCATCAAACCGAGCATGCCTGCTAATGTACAAACGAGACGATGTTGTATCGAGACAGCAAAAACCCTTATGCCTGGAACTGTAACCCAAGAAAACACAAGGAAAGCTGCGAGGAGAAAACTTGTTAGCAGCATAATCTCATAAGCATGGATAAACTCTACATCCAAACGCATGAAGATTATCATAATTTGGAGGAGAGGAAAATACCAATTGAAACGGTGATTTATCGGATAACACAGAAGAGGGTAAACGATTAATCACATAAACTGCAGCACCAAATGCTTCAACCCAATATTCCATAGGGACAGATGAATGAAACAAAATAGATAACCCTGTTTCTGTAATATGTCTATGTTTTCTTTCTGCACGGCCATTTTGAGCAGGGGTGTATAGACAAGACATGGTATGTAGAATGCCACAATTTCTGAAAAGGTCTTGCAATTTGTTATTTGTGAACTCGGTACCCCCATCAGATTGAAAACGTTTGATAGTTGTGGAAAATTGATTTTCGACCAAAGTTTTGAACTTAACAAACGTATCATAAAAGTCTGATTTCAAACGAAGCGGATAAAACCACATAAAATGAGAGAAGTCATCAACGAAGACCACATAGTAGAGAAAACCATCACAAGATTTCATAGGAGACGGACCCCACAAATCACAATGAATAACATCCAACAAACGCAAAACGCGTTTTTCATTATTGATAAAAGGAAGTCTTTTACTTTTAGCCAACTGACAAGAAGAACAAGCAAGAGGCCTAGGTAAAACAGAAGTAACTGACAAAAAACCAAGTTTGTTCAACAACTTAATAGTATCAAAATTAACATGGCCTAAACGACTATGCCACAATTCAAAAGAGGCACGTGTACGACGATTCCATAAAGCTGCCACCAAAGCCGCATGACCACGCTCCAAAATATATAATCCATTTTCACGTCTGCCTCATGCCAAAGGAATCCCTGTGTCTCGATTCTGAATTTTAAAACAGTCGTTAGAAAAAACAACATTCACCGGATTATCACTCGTAAGTTTGCTAACAGAAAGAAGGTTCTCCGTTATATGAGGAACCACGAGGACATTCAGTAGAGATAAACCACGAGATAAAGTATGAGAGCCAGTATGAGAAATAGAAAGAGTGTTACCATTTCCCACAACAACCCTATCAGAACCAGAGTAGTTCGATGTGGAGTCCAAACCATCAGTAGAATTAGCCATGTGTGATAAGGCACCCGTGTCTACATACCAATCAGGAGAGTTCTGATTTATCGAACAAGTGTTTTGAAAGGCATGAGCAAGATTGGCTTGTTGCGGAGGAGAAGAGTAACGTTCTGGGCACACTCGAGCATAATGTGCACCACGACAGATTTGGCAATTAGGGGGATAGCGACCACCGGAACGACCACCACGGCCACCGGAACGACTACCACGGCCAGGATTACCGCCACGATTAGAATTAAAATTATATCCCCCACGGCCAGATTGATGGAACGAACCAGACTGCTAAACATTACCAGATTTCTTATTTGATCGCTGCTGAGCAAGGAAAGCCGATGACTGAGAGGAGGCAGAAGCGGAGTCGAGCGATTTTGTAAACAGATCGTGCGACTCGGCTTTGGAAAATAACTCAGGGAAGGAGGGCAGAGGCGTGAGATTAATTTGAGAAGTAGAAAAACCATGAAAATCTGTACCTAATCCGCGAAGGAACCAATGGGATTTGTCAGTATCTTCGATCGAACAACCCATGGCAAGAAGTTGATCACACAAATTCTTGAACGTGACACCATACTCCGTGACAGAACGGGAGCCTTTCTTGATAAGTTGTAATTCGTCCTTGAGACGAAGCTCTCTAGCCTTGGATGGCCGATTGAAAGCAGTAGCCAAGGTAGACCACATAGCAGCGGACGTTGAGCATCCAATAACAACAGCCATGGCATCTTCAGTTAGAGTTGACGAGAGAAAAACTCTAACTATTTGATCTTTGCCAAGCCACTCATCGTAGGCAGGATTAGAGGAATCACCAGAATCAGTGGGGATCTTGGTAGATGGAGCGGGCAGCGAGCCATCAACGTAGGGAAGAAATTTCTGAGTGGCAAGAAGAGGATAGATTTGGCCATACCACATGAGATAGTTTGTGGGTTTGAGTTTAATGGTGACTAGGTGAGTCAAAGAATGTAGAGTAAGAGTCGAATAAAAAATGGAGGTGGAAGAAGAAGGTGTATCACCGGCCATGATGAAGAGAATTTCGGTAAAAAAAAAAAACTAGGGTTTCTCAGCCTTGTTAGGCTGATACCATGAAAGAATAAGAGAAAATATATTTTAGCTCAATTAAGGATTTTGATTTAGTCTATTCAATATATATAAAGATTACAATTAGGGTTTACAGAGTAACCTACAAGTAATTACCGATATGGAAAATATATACAAATCTCTAAAGATCTTTGACTAAATCAATTATGGACTAAATCATTAATAATTCCTACTTCTCCCCTCACCATCCATACTAGTTATTTTTCTTTCCTTGAGTTCAGCCTGCAGGCGCCACCGCCAACAACCACCTCGCCGACGGGGAACAATGCATCATACTTTCCTCCCGAAGAGCCCGTGCACTATCACGAGCCGTCTTTGCCATCTTCCGGTGTCGGTCTTGGGACTCAACTACCTTTTACTTGGTCAGTTTTCGAGACTTTGTAGCTGACTAGCAAGGGCGAATAGCTGAGACGGAGGTGTTCAAAAACTGTGTGTTAGCCCCTTACTTCCCTTCGGACGAAATTCGTCAAAGTTCATAGGATTTATGGTGCAAGCAATGTTAGAAAGATGCTGCAGGTATTTTAATTCCTTTCAATATTATTATTATTATTATTATTATTATTGTCAAGTAATTCGGGTCGATTAGACGTCTCCAACCAAGTAGAATACTTGAAGATATAAGAAATAACTGCTCTAGGATAGTAATTCCAAAAGTAATCAACGAGACAAACAACACACAAGAATTTAAGTGGTTCGATCAATGTGATCTACATCCACTGGACCAGACGAGTACTTCTTTGATTGATCAAGAATGTTTACACACTCATTCACTCGGAATAGGATATTTCCTCACTTCACTCGTGAACTCACACAACTCAAAGATTACAAAACGTACTACAAATGCATCCACGTCACCTTTACAATGTACACAAACAAGAGTTTATAAAGACCAAAAGGTAGTTGCTGCTGTTAGGAACTGTTTGAGTAGTTATCAACCGTTTGAAACCGCTTGTAACAACCCATGTGCTCTGTTATTTGTCCAACTGAAATGGTAGTTATGCCCTCAAGTAGTTGTAACTGTAAAACAGTTAGTTAAACTAACTAACTTCGAACCAGAAGACTTGTCCATAAAGATCAGATCACTACTTAGTGTTCTGATACTCAACTCTTCTGCTCTGATGATCAAAAGCTAACTCTGCTGATAGACTTCATACTGTGCTAATCTTAACTGCACTGACCAAGTACTGTGCTGACCCAAGTACTGTGCTGATCTGGTACTGAGCTGATCTACTCTGCTGAAGTACTGTGTTGATCAAGTACCGTGCTGATCCAGTACTGTGCTGATCTTACTGTGCTGATCTAGCCAACTGTGCTGAACTCTAAGCATCACCTTCTCATCTGATTGAAACCCTTCAACTCATCTGATAATGCCTAAGTTATCTTATCTGATCCTATCAGCTCACTACTCACTTAGTGTGCTGATTCTGAGATTATGAGATAACACTCACAATTCTCCACCTTTAGCTTATAATCGAACTAACCTCCACCAAAAACACCAACACTATCCTCCTCAAAGAATAGCCTCCACTACTGATTTTCTGCCACAAGAACAGTAGGGTTCTCCTCAGAGGAATTAATGCAGTCCAATAAGTCTAAGACACAAGCCAAACTTCTCTTTTGGCAATGCCTTAGTGAACGCATCAGCAGGGTTCTCCTCTGTAGCAATCTTCACTACCTGGACCACCCCCTTTTCTACAATATCTCTTACAAAGTACAGCTTTACATCTATATGCTTAGTTCTCTCATGATACCCCTGATGCTTTGCAAGATGTATTGCACTTTGGTTATCACAGAAGACAGTCACACTTCTTTGTGATATACCAAACTCCTTCAAGATCCCCCTAAGCCACATGCTCTCCTTCACTGCTTCAGTCAATGCCACATATTCTGATTCTGTAGTAGATAATGCAACTACGGACTGATGTATTGACCTCCATGATATAGCTGTACCAAATAAGGTGAATACATACCCTGTCAAGGACTTTCTTGTGTCTACATTGGCTGCATAGTCGGCATCAACATAACCCACAAGTGCTTCTCCCTCATCTGATATCTTCTGAAATTTCAGACCTTTCTCAGCTGATCCCAGAACATATCTCATGACCCACTTAACTGTCTCCCAATGACTTAAGCCTGGATCACTCATGTATCTGCTGATTACACTCATTGCATGAGTTAAATCTGGTCTACAACACACCATAGCATACATTAAACTCCCTACTGCACTGGCATAAGGAACCTTACTCATCTGAGTTCTTTCTTGGCTGTTCTTGGGACACATCTGATTGGATAGTTTCTGATGCTGACCAATTGGTGTAGAAACTGACTTAGCTTGATGCATCCTAAATCTCTCTAGCACCTTCTTCAGATAGGTAGGCTGACTCAGCTGAATTGCTCCCTCAACTCTACTGATCTCCATCCCCAAGATCACTTTAGCTTCACCAAGATCTTTCATCTCAAACTCCCTTTTGAGAATCTCTTTCACTTGATTGATACTGTTAATAGACTCCCCAGCTATTAACATATCATCAACATACAGCAGAAGATAGGTAACTGAACTTCCAACTCTTCTGAAGTAAACACAGCTGTCATACAAGCTTCTTGCAAAACCAGCTGAGCAAATGTACTCATCAAACCTTAAGTACCATTGTCTAGGGCTTTGTTTAAGACCATATAGTGATTTTCTGAGTAAGCACACTTTGTCTTCTCCATCTTTTATGTCCAACCCTTCTGGTATTTTCATGTAGATCTTCTCATCTAAAGTCCCATGAAGAAATGTTGTGGTCACATCCATCTGATGCAGCTCCAATTCATATTGAGCAACCATAGCCAACAAGATTTTGATGCTACAATGCTTAACAACAGGAGAGAAGATTTCATTAAAGTCAATACCTTCTTTCTGTGTACATCCTTTAGCTACAAGTCTTGCCTTGTACCTAATCTTGCCACCTCTCTGAGCCTCCACCTTCTTCTTGTAGATCCACTTACACCCAACAAGTTTCTTGTTCTTAGGCCTCTCAACAATCTCCCAAGTCTGGTTTTTGTTCAGAGATAACAGTTCTTCCTCCATAGCAACTAACCACTTCTCTTTGTCATGGCAGTTGATGGCTTCTGTGTAAGTTTTAGGCTCCAGAGACTCCACCTCAAGGGCTGCACATAATGCAAATGATACAATGTCAGCTTGACCATACCTCTGAGGTGGGTGGACTTCTCTTCTGGTTCTGTCCCTAGTGAGCTGATAGTCATGAAGCTCAGTATCACTATGAGTAGTCTCCTCCTCATCTGGATCAATCTGATCTTCAGTTACTGTTTTGGTTTCAACATGCTCCACCTCAACCTGTGTCTCATCTGGTCTGTTGTGTGTTGTACTTGAACTTGCCTCTTCTTTCAATGGCATTCTACTTTCATCAAAAGTTACATCTCTACTGATAATACACTTCTGCATTCCAGCTTCAAGGCACCACAACCTATACCCTTTCACTCCTGAAGGATACCCTACGAACACACATTTCAAGGCTCGAGGCTCAAGCTTATCTTGCTTGACATGGGCATATGCTGAACAACCATAATCTTTCAAATTACTGTACTCAGCTATATGGCCACACCATAACTCTTCTAGGGTCTTAAATTGCACAACTGAGGAAGGGCTTCTGTTTATCAAATAGGCTGCTGTTGACACTGCTTCTCCCCAAAATACTTTAGGCAATCCTGAGCTGCTCAACATGCATCTAACTCTCTCAAGTAAAGTCTGGTTCATTCTCTCAGCAACTCCATTCTGCTGAGGTGTACCTGGTACTGTTCTGTGCCTCACTATACCCTTCTTCTTGCAGAAAACATTGAACTCTTCTGATATGAACTCCAGCCCATTATCAGTTCTCAAATGCTTGAGCTTCTTTCCAGAGACATTCTCAACCTCAGTGAGCCATTCCTTGAACTTTTCAAATGCTTCTGACTTGGATTTCAGGATAGTGATCCATACCTTCCTTGAGTAGTCGTCTATGATAGACATGAAGTATCTCCCACCACTTCTGGTATGATTCCTAGTTGGCCCCCATAAATCTGAATGGACATAGTCCAAAATTCCTTTGGTAGAGTGTGAACTCTTCCCAAACTTCAATCTCTTGGATTTCCCAAGAATGCAGTGCTCACACAAATCAAGCTTTGTGATCTTGTCACCACCTAGCAATCCTTGCTTACTTAGCTCAAGTAGGCCCTTCTCTCCTACATGACCTAGTCTTCTGTGCCACAACATTAAGTTGTCTTGCACCCTTGCCACATCTGATCTCCCAACTACTGTTCCTCCCTTAAGAAAGTAGAGATCTTGCCTTCTCTCACCTTTAAGAACAGTAAATTCCCCCTTTGAAACTCTGAGCTCTCCATCTTCTGACTGAAATTTGTAGCCCATTGAATCCAGCATACCAAGAGATATCAAATTTCTCTTGAGTTCAGGAACATACCTGACCCTCCTGAGAATCCTCACTACTCCATCATACATCTTCAAGTGTACTGTACCTTCACCTTTGACTTTGCAAGTGTGATCATTCCCTAACAACACAGAACCTCCATTCTGATGCTTAAAATCATGAAACCAATCTCTCCTTGGAGTCATGTGGAAAGAACACCCTGAATCTAAAATCCAATCCTGTTGTTCTTTAGTGGAAGTGATGGATAGGGACTGAGCTGACTCATAGCCTTTCTGCTCCTTATCTTCTTGGGTTTGATTTGCTTGATTCTTATCAACAGGGTTCTTGGGACCAGCTTTTCTCATAAGATGTTTGTACTTGTAACAAGTACTCTTAAAGTGCCCGGGTTTGTTGCAGTGGTGGCACACTACTTCCCCTTGATTTGACACAGCTGATTTTCCCTTATCAGCTCCCTTGGGTTGACTAGACCCCTTCTTGGAGACAGATTTCTTCTGACCTCCCTTGATTGCCAATCCTTCTCCACTACTACTCTTATCTCCTTGAGATGTTTTATTATGCAGCAGCTTGGACTTGACAGCCAAGATCACATCCTCCAATGTGATTGCCTCATTTCTACCATACAAGATGGTGTCCTTTAGGATTTCAAAGGACTTAGGAAGAGCACTCAACAAGATCAGAGTCTTATCCTCTTCATCTAACTTGACATCCAAATTCTCCAGATCATCAAGAATCTTGTTGAACTCATCTAGCTGCTCCGTAATGGGTTTGTCATCTCCCATTCTAAAGGCATACAGCTTCTGCTTCGAATAGAGTCGGTTAGCAAGAGTTTTCACCATATATAACTTCTCAAGCTTATCCCAAACCTCCTTCGCTGTCTTCTCTTTAGCAACCTCCCTCAAGACCTTATCTCCAAGGCATAGTAGGATCGTGCTTCGAGCTTTTCTGAGCAACTTGCTCTTTTCAGCCGCAGCTGCTGCAGTTTCTTCTTCTGCAGTCTCTTCGGATTCTTCGAGAGCCTCGAATAATCCTTGCTGTTCAAGGAGGGCCTGCATCTTGACCTTCCACAGCCCAAAATCTCCAGTGCCTGTAAAATTCTCTATGTTGTACTTGGTAGAATTCCCCATCTTCGATCTGCAACTACTTCAGTTCCCACAGACGGCGCCAATTGTCAAGTAATTCGGGTCGATTAGACGTCTCCAACCAAGTAGAATACTTGAAGATATAAGAAATAACTGCTCTAGGATAGTAATTCCAAAAGTAATCAACGAGACAAACAACACACAAGAATTTAAGTGGTTCGATCAATGTGATCTACATCCACTGGACCAGACGTGTACTTCTTTGATTGATCAAGAATGTTTACACACTCATTCACCCGGAATAGGATATTTCCTCACTTCACTCGTGAACTCACACAACTCAAAGACTACAAAATGTACTACAAATGCATCCACGTCACCTTTACAATGTACACAAACAAGAGTTTATAAAGACCAAAAGGTAGTTGCTGCTGTTAGGAACTGTTTGAGTAGTTATCAACCGTTTGCAACCGCTTGTAACAACCCATGTGCTCTGTTATTTGCCCAACTGAAATGGTAGTTATGCCCTCAAGTAGTTGTAACTGTAAAACAGTTAGTTAAACTAACTAACTTCGAACCAGAAGACTTGTCCATAAAGATCAGATCACTACTTAGTGTTCTGATACTCAACTCTTCTGCTCTGATGATCAAAAGCTAACTCTGCTGATAGACTTCATACTGTGCTGATCTTAACTGCACTGACCAAGTACTGTGCTGACCCAAGTACTGTGCTGATCTGGTACTGAGCTGATCTACTCTGCTGAAGTACTGTGCTGATCAAGTACTGTGCTGATCCAGTATTGTGCTGATCTTACTGTACTGATCTAGCCAACTGTGCTGAACTCTAAGCATCACCTTCTCATCTGATTGAAACCCTTCAACTCATCTGATAAGGCCTAAGTTATCTTATCTGATCCTATCAGCTCACTACTCACTTAGTGTGCTGATTCTGAGATTATGAGATAACACTCACAATTATTATAATTAAAATTAGAATTTGGCTATTTGGATGGCCGGGTACGTACGTATATAGGAGCTGTACCATCTTGTTGACATTGCTTGAAGTATAAATCCTATGAACCGGATCGTCGTCCGAAGGGAAGTACGGAGCTAACACGCATTCTTTTGAACACCTCCGTCTCTTAGCTCCGTACTTCCCTTCAGACGACGATCCGGTTCATAGGATTTAAGATACATGTACTCACTCCAAATGATCTATTATACCATTTTATCTATTAAATTCCCAATTCGCATCATAAACGTCCCACCCCCCACCCCTCAAACTATAAGAAAATTTTGTTTAACCCAAAAGATGCAAAGTACGGACATGAGTGTTACTTTCAAATTTCAATCCCCATCACGGGTCAATTTCCACTTAAAGACAAATATACCAACCTAATTTTTAGTGAAGCCAATGAAGATAGAGTTCAAAGTATATATACTACATATATAAATATTCGTAGTAAATTATTGATTATATATATATAATTTGGTGACTTATGTATGACTGTGAAGAATTATACAATAATCCACAATTTGTTTCCCCCTCACAAATGTTGCATCAGAAGCCTTTTTTCCACACGTACAAGAAGAATTATACAATAATCCTCGATGATATTTAGGATTACTTCTTACAAGCATTCACTCAGATAATACACAATTTCACTGCAAGAATAAATATTCATTGTCTTGTTTAATGAAACATTAATCTTCTCGCAAACTCCGTCAATAATATTATTCTTGCATTCATCTAACATCAAAATCTTTCTGTACACATGGCAAAGAATTCAGTATTTTGGATCCCCATAATTACCACTAGAACTAATCATTTGAAAAACATATTTACTAAGATTTTGTATAATTTCTTGTATTAATGTTAATTCAAAGTATGATTTATAAGAATGTGAATTGATACAAAATATATATATATATATATATATATAACTCAATTTAATTAATGATGTAAAACGTAACATTCATGTGCGATTTAATGACGTAAAATCATCGTTCGTAACACCAAAAGGATCAAATTGAAAATTTATAGAAAAAATGCAGGACTAAAATTGAACCTAACCTAAATTACATGTCGATTTTGTAATACATATGAAGTAGATTTTATGACGTGAAAATAAATTCAAATATAACATGCAGTATGTTTCATTTTAAACGTTAATTAAATTGAGTTGCATTGAATGCATCCACAACATTCATTCAACTCTTATAAATTCATAAATCATATATATATATATATATGTATATATATATTTTGCAATATTAAGGGGGTGTATTGATTGTGGATTCTGTAGGATTTTTTTGGACTTTTAAAGTCTGGGGGTATTCAATTCGGATTTTAAAAAGTCTTTAAAAAATTTGAGGTATTCAATACGGATTTTAAAAAGTCTCTAAAAATCTTTAGGTATTCAACAGTGTATGGATTTTAATACTCTATGGATTTTGTTGGATTCTCCTCCAAAAATATAAATAAATTGCACTATCCAAAATCTCTTCTAAAAACAAGAGATTTCAACGAATTCTCTCAAAGAACTCTGAAGACTCAAGATCAGAAGTAGGAATTACAATATTGACCCGACCTGCGGGTACCCACCCCACCCGCCAGCTTTGGGTCAGGTTAGATTTGCCCCGTATTGAGTATGAGTCAGGTTTGGGTCTTATGCCCGACCCACAGGTATCCGCCCCCCACCCCTAATTAATATATAAACTTTATCAGTGGAGTTGAGTCTGGTCTGCAAACCATCTCTACTGAAGTCATTAAAGCTAAGAACACCATGAGGTCAGTATCAAAGGATGTAAAGAAAGAGCAGTCCTTGCTAAGAATCAACCACAATAGGAATGTGAAGACATTGAGGTCAGTGGTGAGGAAAGCTCTTGGAAGAAAGACTGCCCTGCAAAGGCAAAGAGCTGAAGAGCAAAGGCTAGCTATGGTGAAAGCAGCCTCAGAAAAATTTTCCCAAGAGGTATTGGCCAACATTGCTGAAGGTGCAGTGGCCAACCTCACTGAGCTCCTTAAAGCCCAACTGGATGCATCTCTAAAGGCAACCATGGAGGAGGTTGTTCAACAAAAAATGAAGCCTGTTCTAGCCTTCCTCAGCTTGAGCAGTGATAGAATGCAAAATATACATGATGAGAATGTATATCTGTTGGAGGAGATGAAGTCTCTAACCCAAGCCCAGTCCTTATTGGCATCTACTATGAGTGAATTGAAGCCTGGATGTTTTGATGCTGCCAAAAAGGGGGAAAGGGAAAGAGCAAGGGCAAAAGGTGCCTTAGTGATTGGAAGTCCAGTGAAAGGCAAAGACAAGATTGCTGAAGGAAAAGGAAAAGAGCCAGCAGTGCTAAACTTGGAAGAACTGGATGAAGAGGAGCAGTTAGCACTTGCCTTGAAGAACTCAATGGCCTCAGCTCAAGAGGAAAGAGTGAGGTTACAGCAAAGACCAGGTGGTGAGGTGTCTGGTTTGGACAAAGATGCTGAAGGTGTCCAAACTAGAGGAAAGATCAAGAGGGCAAAAGGAAAGAAAAGACAAGCTGAGACCTTTACTGATTTTCCTAACAGTCTTGATCTTCCACCTGAATTCAGAGTTATTGATGATGAGCCTATTTCAAAGAAGGCCAAAGCTACTGAAGAAGACAAGTCTTCTGAATCTGCCAAGAATGCTGAAGGTCCCAAGTCCACTGAAGATGTTGAATAATTGTTTGCTAAAGGATTTGGACCTGAACCCAAGAAGAAGACAATTATCCTGCTAAATGATCCATCAAAGCTGTTTCATGAAGGGTTTGGCAAAGACCCTGAAACACAACAAAAACTGGCCATGATGAGAGACCAAGAGAAGATGGACCTAATGGATGAAGCACAAAGAGCAAGAGATAAGAGAAGAGCAGACTTCTAGAAGCCAAGAAGAAAGAGAGCAACTTACAACAAGATGAAGCCACAGCTATTGATCCCAATGGACACCAAATATCCTCACTTGGATAAATGGGTACCAAAACAGCTGAATGACTCATGGGAGGAAGCCAAAAGGGAGTTTGTCTATGATCAATATGTCATTGACAGATGGAATGGAAGAGATGCCAACTCCACTTTTACTGAATTCATGATAGAGTATTACAGAGAACTCTATCAACAACTACTTGCAGCTGCTGATATTGCAAGAATTGAATTCACAGCCCCCAAGCCAATCATATACATGCCTCCAAAGCTTGAAGGATGGATTGACCAAGCAAGAATCCTGAGAGAATTCACAGAGATGGTTCTTGGACCTAAGGGAACAAACCAAGAAGTCATGGCCTTGAAAAGAAGAGTGTGGGCACAATGATCTTTGAAATGGCTAAGTCTTCTGACCTTTCTTGATTGATCAACTATGCTGAAATATAGTCAAGATTGCTGATGTGGTGTGCTAACCTGTTTGCTCTAATTTGTTCTGGATTGCTCTGATATAAGCTCTGTGCTCTGATACTAAAAATCTTGTATATGCTTTAAAATGTTAGAATGAAATGCTCTGATATATTTAAGTGTTATTGATTCATGCTCTGATATGTTAATTTCAACTATCAACATGCTTGTAATGATTTCCAAATGAATGATAGTTGAACTTATTTTGAATCAAGAAACACTCATCTCTCTATGCCTATCTATGAAACCTATTTGCAACATGAATGGTGAATACACTAACACATTGCTTTTCAGGATAATTGACCTTAGTCATGTCTTCTGAAGATAAATGTAATAGGTATAGCCTAAGTCACTTTTGCATAAGTTGTATAGGTTTTGGCATCATCAAAAAGGGGGAAATTGTTGGGAATAAAATGAGATATGTTTTGATCTAATACCAAAACCCCCTGAGACATGCCTAAGTCAAGATGAGTATGTTCTAGAAATGTTAGAACATATAGTACAAAGGCTAGATGAGGAGCTAATATGTTAGGAAGCTCTTAGTTGATTAGATGCACAATTTGAGGGGGAACACATGCTTTGAAGTCCATCAAGAACAAGTCCCCTCAAGGCTCAAATTCTGGATACAACACTAAGTCTTTTGAAGACCAACTATGCTGATCAGGAGAGTTGTCCAGAAGAGTTGTCTCAGCACAATAAACCATGATCAAGTGCTCTGAAAGCCTGAGGTCAACTATGCTGAAGAGTTTGAGACAACCATTCCCTAAAGATCTTCAAAGAGACAGGCTAAAGATCAACTCCAAGAGAAACTAAAGGGAAAGAGCCAAGTCATCTGAAAAGAGCTAGCCAACCTTGCTGATAAGCAAGACTGCTGAAAGTGATAAGGAGAGTTGTCCAAATGATGAGGAATGTTGTCCTATCATTGGAACAACCTTCAGAAGTCATGTCCATGTCCTAACAAGAGTATCTTAAAGTCAGACATTGGGAAGAGTGTTGCAGAATGAAGACAAAGTCTATACAGCCGTTTAGAGAGATATCCTATCCTTATACACTGATCTTCATTGTAAAGGATATCTTAAAGTCAGACATTGGGAAGTGTGAAGACCATTTGAAAGCACCTCAGCCAAGCACCTCAACACAATCCAACTGAACTCAACTTGACAACTATCCTACAAGCAAGAGTGCTTTCAATCTTTCAAAAGACTATCTTAGTCTTCAAACAATTCTTCTAAGCTGAACTTCATTGTATATCCATACAAAGCTTAGAGAGATATCCTATCCTTATACACTGATCTTCATTGTAAAGGATATCTCATTAGTTGGAACCTTACTTCAACCCTTACCCCTTTCAAGAGTGAAAGTGAGAAGGTTGTAGTAGTAGAAGTGGTAGGAGCTGACTGATGAGAGAAGAACAGTTCAGTTCTGAGATGAGAAGAGGGTACTAGGACTCTAGACATCCTAGGGATCAATTCACCAAGGAGTGGTGTTCTTGATCAAGTGCACCTTGGCACTATAAAACAAGTTAATTCCAAGAGTGAAGGAATTATCCTGTTAAATCAGGGAAAGTGGATGTAGGAGCTTGAGTCTCTGAACCACTATAAACTCTTGTGTTGTTTTGCTTTCAAAGTACTTACATACATACAACACTGCACACAAAACTGATCTTTCAAAGGATAAACATTCAAAGTCTGTGCAAAACCTATTTGGACAAGTTCCCTGAAACTGGACTGTATTGAATTGACTAAGTAATTTCAGAAACTAAAGGAGTCTAAACTAAAAGGGCCAACCACTATTCCGCACATATAACTCCCCTAGATAGTTACTCAACTAAGTACTCAATAGTACTTAGTAGTTTGATTATCTTAGAAGAGTTAATCATCTTCAGCAGAGTTGTCCAAGACAACCTTGCTGAGCTCTGGTTTGATCAAAGTTAAAAAGAATTTGCATACAAGTGTATTCCCCCCCCCCATACACTTGTTATATACTCCTTTCAGGACCAACAAGTGGTATCAGAGCAGGGGTTCAAAGACCACTGCTTCTGAAAAGCCATCTTGGTTTTCAAAATCATATATTTGGTGTGGTCACTGAACTGATCTATCTGAAATCCTTTGTATCCATTATCTAACCCTTTCTTGAAGAAATGGCAAGAGGAAACAACAACAACAACCAGAACCAGCAGCAAAATCCTGATCAGAACATAAATGCTGCAGTTCCACCTCCTGCTGTTCAAGGATTGGACAATATGGCAACAAATCTAGTCAATCACATATCTCATAAAAAATTGCCCATGTTCTCAATTGATAATTATGATTTCTGGAAAATCAGAATGAGGGCTCATCTTGCATCTCTTCACACTGACATGCTAAGAGTGATCACAAGAGGTCCTTTTATATTCACCTTTGTCAATCCCAGAGTCACTGAGGCTCAAAGGGCAGATACAAGAGATGTGCTTCCCCAAGATGAAGATGACTTCACTACTGATGAGAAGAGGAAAGATAATTTGAATTATCTTGCCATGAACACCCTCTACCAAACAATTCCAGATGCTGTCATGGGAAGGGTCTACCACTGCACAACTGCCAAAGAGATTTGGGATACCCTTGCAGAAATGTGTGAGGGCACTGAAAAGATCAAGGAGAACAAGCTCCAAGTGGCAGTGCAGAAATTTGAACAATTCACAATGGAGTCTGAGGAGTCCATTGACAAGTTTGCTGGTAGATTCACTGATGTGATGAATGAGATCAACTCATTGGGCAAGGTTTACACCAAGAGAGAAGTTGGATTGAAGATATTGAGAAGTCTCACTCAAAAGTGGGATGTCTATGCTGTAATGATGCAAAATACCAAAGATCTCTCCACCATGCCCATGCAACAAATCTTCTCTGAACTCAAAGCTTATGAGTTCGACCTCAATAGAAGAAAGCCTATTGAGGAACCTTCAAATCCTACTAAGGGAGTGGCATTCAAAGCCAAAACTGCTGAACCAGAAATGCAGTCCACTCCAAGATCATCAAAGTCAGTCTCCAAGACTGAAATGAAGGAGGAACTAGCCTTGATGGCTAGGAGGTTTGAAAAGCTAAATTCAAGGTTTGGTAGATACAAGAAATTCTACCAGGACAACAAATTCAGGAGAAGATACAACTCTCCTGAAGCTCAGGCTGAAGTCAAAAAGCCTGAAGAGAAAAGATCAGAGGATAAGTACTCTGATAGGAGAAGGTCCAGTAGAGCTGAACCTTCATCATCAAAAAGAAGAGAAGAACCAAAGAAGGATGATGATGAAGATCTGTGTTATAATTGCAAGAAGAAAGGGCACTTCCAGTATGACTGACCTGAACTGAGCTCTAAGGAGAGAAGAGAAAGGCAAGCAAAGAGAGACAGAAAATTCACCAATAGAAAAGCCATGATGGCTGGTGAAGAATCTGATAGTGCTGAAAGCTTCAACTCTTCTGATGGACTGTTCTCTAACAGTGATGATGATGATGATGTCTGCAACATGGCTCTTGAGGATGATGAGGTATCCTCTACTTCTAGTTCACCATCATTCATCTCACAAAACAATAGTGAGGTCAACCTGAAACTCTCCCTTGGAAAGTTGATGGAAGATTTCACTATGTTACAAGAATTTAATGATAATTGTGTGAGAGAAAATGAAAGATTGGCTATTGAACTTGCCAAAAACTCTGAGGCAGTTGTTCATGTTAAATCTACTGAGTTGTATCAACAAGTCTTGAGAGAGCTTGAAGAAGCAAATCTCAGGATAGTTGACCAACAAAAGGAGATTGATGATCAACTTCTATCTCAGAAGAGAAGAGATTTTGAACTGAAAATCCTAAATGCCAAGTTTGAAAACCTCTCACATGAATATGACATTCTTAAATCAAGTGAAGAGAGCCTGAAACTAAAGATGTCTGCTCTGAAGAAATCCTCTAGAGCAATAGAGGAAATTCAGAGTTATCAAAGACCTATGGCTCAAAGAAGTGGATTAGGCTTTGATCCATTTGAATCTTCACCTTGTCTTAGTGTTGATTCCACAAGTAACACTAAGAGAATCTTTGTTAAATCAGTGGCATAAACTGAAAATGAAGTGATTCAGCCACTGAACAAAGGAAAGGGCAAAATAGATGATATGCCTACTCAAGTGCTTCAGGAGACTAGGCCAAAACCTAAGGAAATGGCCAAAGCTCCTGAACATAAGAGGAATGTTGGTCAGCAGAGTAGACCCAATGGAAGGGCAACTCTCCTGAACAATGTTCAGAGGAATTATCCAAAGTATAATCAGCCTAGGCCAACTCTTCTGAGAAAGCCTCAGCTGAATAGACCTAAGGACAACTATCCTCAAAGGCAGAATAAAATGAAACAACCAAAACCCTTCATGCCAAAGGGTAATGGTCATAAGAAAGCCTTTCCTCAAATATTTCCTCAAGTAGCACAAAGAACTCATAAGTTCAGGAGATTTGACAACTCTCCTGAAGCTTACAGAGTTAACACTTTCACACACACTTTCCCAAAGGCATTTAAGGGAAAGACAGTGTATGTAGATGCTAGAGGAAGACAACTTAGCCACCTTGAATCAATCAGGGTTATTAGGCAAGTTTGGGTTCCTAAAGGTACAGCTAACCACTCAGGACCCAAAACTCAAAGGGTACCTAAACCAATCTAATTGCAGGTACCAGTGGGCCACAAGAAGAGGAGCATGAGCAAAAAGTCAGCATGGTACCTTGAAAGTGGATGTTCAAGGCACATGACTGGAAACAAGGAACTCCTCACTGATTTTATTGAAAAAGAAGGCCCAAATGTCACATTTGGAGACAGCTCACAAGCAACAACAAAAGGTTATGGTACTTTGATGATTGGTAACATCAAAGTATCCAATGTGTCTTATGTGGCTGGTCTCAAATATAATCTCCTAAGTATCAGTCAATTTTGTGATAAAGACTTCAATGTTGAGTTTTCTAGTGGAAAATGCTTAATCAAAGATAAGACTCAACAAATTCTATTGACTGGAACTAGGAAAGGAAATGTGTATTTTGCAGACTGGGACAAGTCTACTGATGCTGCATGTTTCATTGCTAAGAGTTCTAGTGAACAAAGTTGGTTATGGCATAAAAGATTAAAACACTTGAACTTCATAAAAATGAACAAGATTGCTAGAAATGCATTAGTTAAAGGACTACCTAATGAAGTTTTCATTAAAGAGCATGTTTGCAAACCATGCCAAGAAGGAAAACAGATTAAAGCCTCATTTAAAGGAAAACCAGTCATCTCTACTGAAAGGGTACTTGAACTTCTACATATGGACCTATTTGGACCAATTACCCCAGCAAGCATAAATGGTAGAAAATACACATTGGTGGTAGTAGATGACTTCTCTAGGTTCACATGGGTAGTATTTCTCCTTAATAAGAAGGAAACTCAAGTCAAACTGCCTGAACTTCTAAAGAGATTGTCAAATGAGAAAAGCCTTAGCATTATCAAGATAAGATCTAATAAAGGCACTGAGTTCATAAATTCATACATCAATGAGTATTGCACAACCAATGGAATAGCTCATGAAACCTCAGCAGCTAGAACTCCCCAACAAAATGGAGTAGCAGAAAGGAGAAATAGAACCTTAAAAGAAGCTGCTAGAACCTTAATTGCTGATTCAAATTTACCTAAGAGGTTTTGGGTTGAAGCTATAAACACTGCATGCCATACTCAAAATAGATGTTTTATTACTAAGGGGCAAGGCAAAACCCCCTATGAACTCTGGAAAGGAAGAATGCCTAAAGTGTCACACTTTCATATCTTTGGTTGCAAGTGTTTCATACACAATAATGGGAAAGAACAGCTGAAAGCCTTTGATAGCAAAGCTGATGAGGGTGTATTCCTTGGATACTCTCAAATCAGTAGAGCTTTCAGAGTCTACAACAAGAAAACCCTTATTGTGGAGGAAACACCTCATGTTGTGTTTGATGAATCTATTCATGAGTTCAGGAATGAGAACTTGGAATCAGAAGAAATCACACAAAGGACAACCAGACTGAGCCTAAAAGACAAAGACACTGAATTCATAGAAGTTGTCCAAGCCAACATACCTGAAAAATTCACATTGGACAACAATCCTGAAGGTAACTTTCCTGAGGCAAATCCCACTGAAGGAAATGGTGAACTGAATGATCCAATCCCAGTTCACATCCAGGTAACAACTACCAATGAAGAAGCAGTCCCTGCTGAGGTAGTTAATGGGTCAAATAATCAAGGGGGAACTCAAAATGTTGAAAATGCCAATGTCCCTGACATTGAGGACAACACCCCTGATTATAATCCTGAATCAGATCCTGCATTCAATTACCCTGAATTTTATGATCTAAATGACTCAAATTCAGTAGAGGACAACTCTACTGAAGAGATCAGAAAAAGAAGGACTTGGTTGTCTGACCATCCTATTGATCTAATACTTGGTGATCCAAGTATAGGAGTCAAAACAAGGAGATTTCATGGTGAAAGTGCTCTTTTTTGTTGTTTCTTGTCAGAACAAGAACCAAGTGATATTGAGGAAGCACTTCAAGATGCCAATTAGATCACAGCCATGCAGGAAGAACTGAATCAATTCACCAGAAATGAAGTATGGGAGCTGGTGGATAGACCTTCACATCAAGATGTTATTGGAACAAAGTGGGTGTTCAAGAACAAGAAGAATGAAAATGATGTGATTGTCAGAAACAAAGCAAGACTAGTGGCAAAGGGTTATTGCCAACATGAAGGCATTGACTATGATGAGACTTTTGCACCTGTGGCAAGGCTAGAGGCAATAAGGCTCTTTCTAGCCTATGCAGCCCACAAGAGGTTCAAAGTGTACGAGATGGATGTCAAGAGTGCCTTTCTGAATGGAGTCTTGAAAGAAGAAGTCTATGTGGAGCAACCACCAGGTTTTTAGGTTGGAAACCAAGTTTACAGACTGAAGAAAGCTCTATACGGACTCAAGCAAGCTCCTAGAGCTTGGTATGATACACTGTCACAATTCCTCTTGGATCATGGATTCACCAAGGGAACTGTGGACAGGACACTCTTCAGAATCTCTGAAGGAGAAGACATCTTGCTTGTCCAAATTTATGTGGATGACATAATATTTGGATCCCCCAATGAAAAGCTGTGTGAGAAGTTCTCCAAGCTAATGCAAAGCAAGTTTGAGATGTCCATGATGGGGTTGATAAACTTCTTTTTGGGTCTTCAAGTCAAGCAAACAAAAGAAGGAATCTTCATCAACCAGGCTAAGTACACCAGAGAAATGATCAAGAAGTTTGGATGTACTACTAGCAAGCCAGTAAGGATCCCAATGAACACAAATTGGAAGATGGATCCTGATGAGAGTGGTGTTCCAACCAACTCCACTGAATATAGAGGAATAATTGGATCACTCCTCTATCTCACTGCCAGCAGACCTGACATCACCTTTGCAGTAGGTGTTTGTGCAAGGTTTCAAGCAAATCCTAAGAAAAGCCATTTTGAGGCTGCAAAGAGGATCTTGAGGTATCTCAAAGGCACTGAGAATCTAGGCCTTTGGTACCCTGCTGATGACAACATTGAACTAACTGGCTACTCAGATGCTGATTATGGAGGTTGCAGAATTGATAGAAAGTCCACTTCAGGGACTTGTCAATTCTTAGGCAACAAGCTTATATCTTGGTTCTCCAAGAAACAGAACACAGTGGCTACTTCCACCACTGAAGCTGAGTATGTTGTAGCTGGGAGTTGTTGTGCTCAAATCCTTTGGTTGAGACAACAACTCAGAGACTACAAAGTCAACTAGTGCAATTGCAATATTATAAAATCCTATATTGCACACAAGATGCAAACATGTGGACATCAAGCATCACTTCATTAGAGATCATGTGGAAAAGAAGGACATAAAGTTGGTCAAGATCCACACAGATCATCAAAAAACTGATATTCTAACAAAGCCACTTGCAGAGGCAATATTTCTAGAGCTATCAGCAGAGTTGGGATTACTTGATCCAGGGAAGTTGGACAAGTAAAATACATTGAAGTTAATGGGAGTAAAGTAACTGAATTGGTCTTCAGCAGACTTGGACAAGTCTACTGAAGTTCAGAAGAGATGATCACTATTACTCAGGACACTTGTCCATTGGATCTCAGGACACTTGTCCAAGTGGGGTCAGATAAGTTGTCTTGGCTATCAACCTAATTCCTTGGTTTGATAAGCACCTATTTTGGGTAATCATTGTCTACCTTGATATCCATCCCAATTACAGATATCATCTCTGTGGGATTTAATTTGTCCCCCACCCAAAAGGTCGCTTTCCATGCATTAAATGTCAAGATTTAACTCTTGTTTGCATTACACTTTTCAAGCCATGATCTATCTCGAAAACTCCCCAACCATTAACTAATATTAAATAACTTCCACGTTTTGAATAAAACCAATAACTCACTGTTACATTGGTTTTTGACCATTGGATCAAAACTGGCCAACTCTCCTGAAATTCATCCTGGCCGTCCAAGTGTGTTTTCCATTTTTGACAACCGTTGAAAATACACAAAACTCACCAACTCATTGACAAACATTCTTTTTAGAATATTCTCAAGTCTTAAGAACTCCCCACAAACACCTCTTCCCAAGTATTCGAAACCCTAGCCTTCATCTTCTTCAAACTCTCTCAAAACACTCTCAATTTCATTTCTGAAAACCTTCAATGGCTCCCAAAGTAAGACCAGAAATGATTATTGATTTCTCCAACAAGGCTCTAGACCTTGATTTTGGATACTTAAGCAACAAAAATAGCCTTCACTTTGAGCCTATAGTATCCTTTGAGAGTGAAGATCCTGAGATCACTCCAACCTTGAGATGGTTGAGAAGAGCTGGATTGCAGAAGTTCATGGAGGGAAGACCAAGTTCTTGCTTGGAAAACTACATGGCTGAGTTCTTTGCCTTTCTCAAATGGAGAGGTAAGACTGAAGATGGTGAAGTTTCCACCAGACTGTCATATGTGGCAGAAGGAGAGGAGGAAGAAAGATTTCATAGAGTGAAATTCTCCTCAGAAGATCTTGAAGGAGCTTTTGGATTGCCTTCTGAGGGAAGGAATCCAGAAGTTTATGGTACTGGACATGAAGATGACATAGCTCAAGAGTGGCTATTAGTTCCAGGTCCTCTCTCTTCAACACAAAACAAGAAGACTCTCAAGCTAGAATTTCTTAATCTATTTGAGGTAATCACTAAGAGTCTTATGAGCAACACTGGAAGCTTGGAGCAAGTCAGCCATCCAAGAATCAGAATTATGGCTGCAGTCATTGATGCTAGTGACAAAGACATCAAGTTTGATTGGAGGACCTTCATCATGTCTGAGATGATGAAGGAAAAGGCCAAGTTCAAGGTGAAAACTCACAACAAGGTTGTGCTAGAAGGGAAACTCAAGTATTGCACCAGGGCAAGCTTGTTGATTGAAAGGTTTTCCCATTATTCTCAAATGCAAACCTTTGCAAAGCCCCTCCCAGCCCAGAAGATTTTGTTTAGAAAGCTCAGCAAGAAAACTGAGCAGAGGAGGATGCTTTTGGCCAAACCTGCTGAAGAAAAGGTGGAGGAGAAGCCAAAGATGAAAAAGAGGACAAAAGCCAGAATGGTGAAGACAAGGAAAATGTCTCAAATTCCCTCAGAGGAGAAATCAGATGCCTCAACTGAAATTGAAGAAGTTGCTGAGGAAGGTGTACAAGTGCCTTCTGATCATTCAGAAGAATTGAGGCAGATTTACAATGAGACTAGACAAAAGTCTAGAGGTGACAAGAGGATCAGGGAGGTTGTCCCTGAGAAGGATGGTGAAGGAAGTGGGAGCAGTAGGGCTAGTAAGAGAAGAGCCAAGCCTACTGATAAAGTGTTGGAGCTTCAGGAGGAAAGGTCTCTACAACTTGCTCTAAGAGAGAGCAGAGCTGAAAGAAGGACCAAGTCCAAGTCAAGGACCAACTCATCTGGCTCTGGTACTCCAGAATCCAAGGTCCCTGAAGGTCAACCAATAGAGGCCAACATCCCTGAAATTCAGAATCCTGAGCCCAACTCCCCTGAAACCAATATAACCCCAACCAATCAACCTATCACCCCCATCAATCTTACAAAGAGATACTCTCCTGAAGGGAGTGTGCAAAGAAGTGGGATAGATGTGCTAGCAGATATAGCAGTAGATGAGACAAGATTACATTCTCCTCTTGACTCATCTATGCTCAATTATTCAAAGATTTTAGAAGTTGCACTCTTTGAGCCAACCCCCCTAAGTAAAGCCCCTTCAGAATCATTGCTCTCAAAAGCAACTGAAGTACCTTCAAGTGCACCCAATCCTTCTGAAGCCAATATTCCTGAACTGAACCTTCCTGAAGCCACATTAGGAGAACCCAGAGCCAACTCCCCTATAACCCAAAGTCTCCATTCTAGTGGAGATGAGGAGGAGTATACTTATGAAAGTATGCTCAGAGGAGGAGCCATGGCTACTGTGGATAGTTTGTATCCACAACTTACTGAATTTCCAAGAATTCAGAAGACATTTCATGATCTAAGGATGCTTGTTGATGTAAAAGACAAGTCTATGATGGAGATATCACAAGTCATCCAAGATAAGGGTGCAAACTGGTGGCAAGTAGAGGAGAACAGATTGCTACACTTTGCTGGAGTCTCAAAGACAAGATTTCTCATTGATGAGGAAGTTTTTGCAAAGTTGGTAGTTGAAAAGATTAATGAGGAGAAGGAGAGGAAAACTAAGGGAATCAAACACCCTGAAAGTAGCTCTAATGATGATGATTCCCCTGATGATCCCTCAAACCCTTCAAAACCCAACCCTCCTGAAACCCTCAAACCAATCTCCCTAAGCCTTCTGTGTCAGGGAGACTATCCAATCCTCCTAGAACCTATCATAGGAAAGGCTCTGTATCTTCAGAGGTGTTGACCAAGGGTGGTAACACAACCAAAGACACATTTGCCAATGAAGGTTCTTCTGAACCCAAGGCACAGCCTAAAGATGTGGAGGTTCCTGTTTTAGAGGCTGGTTTGATTAAGGCCTATTCAGTGTCAGGAGAATTGGACACTGATCAGCCCTTAATCATTCAGGATAACTCAGTGGCTGCTGATATAAGCATTGTGATCTCCCAACAACTGCCATCTTTGAACCTTGTTGAAGGTGGAGATGCTGCAGGATTAGGTGATGGAGTTGAAAAGGAGATGTTAGTGGAAAAACCAGAGGGAGTAGTAGATGAGAGAGATGTGGTGATCACTAGGATAGTGAGTGTACCACCAAATGAGGGTGATATAAGTGAGGAAGGGCAGGCTATTCTTGAAGTCAAATCTGAACTTCAGGAATCCCTTGATGAGAGGAGGCATGTTTCTTTAAGTGAGGACATCTTTAATGAAGGGAGAAAAGAAAGAGTTGAAAATGAGGAGAAGACTGCTGATGTATCAGAGTCTTATGAAAAAGAAAATGAGGGAGATAAGTGTGTTTTTACTGACTCTTTTGACTTGTCTGATATTGCAGGTATAACCTTTGATCAAATTTTTGCAGATGAACTCTTAACAGATGCACTCATCCAAGTTGATAGTGGATCAGCACAAGCCTTGCTTGGGATGCAATCAGAGAAGTTAGATTTCTTGGCTCATCAAGTCCAATCAGCTCATGCAGAAACCACTGGAGCCTTGGATGAGCATGGAAGAACTTTGGCATCTGTAGAAATGAGATTAACTGGCTCAGATGATGTGGTGTTGCCTACCTTGGAAGCAAGGATTAGTGGAGTTGAGTCTGGTCTGCAAACCATCTCCACTGAAGTCATTAAAGCTAAGAACACCATGAGGTCAGTATCAAAGGATGTAAAGAAAGAGCAGTCCTTGCTAAGAATCAACCACAATAGGAATGTGAAGACATTGAGGTCAGTGGTGAGGAAAGCTCTTGGAAGAAAGACTGCCCTGCAAAGGCAAAGAGCTGAAGAGCAAAGGCTAGCTATGGTGAAAGCAGCCTCAGAAAAATTTTCCCAAGAGGTATTGGCCAACATTGCTGAAGGTGCAGTGGCCAACCTCACTGAGCTCCTTAAAGCCCAACTGCATGCATCTCTAAAGGCAACCATGGAGGAGGTTGTTCAACAGAAAATGAAGCATGTTCTAGCCTTCCTCAGCTTCAGCAGTGATAGAATGCAAAATATACATGATGAGAATGTATATTTGTTGGAGGAGATGAAGTCTCTAACCCAAGCCCAGTCCTTATTGGCATCTACTATGAGTGAATTGAAGCCTGAATGTTTTGATGCTGCCAAAAAGGGGGAAAGGGAAAGAGCAAGGGCAAAAGGTGCCTTAGTGATTGGAAGTCCAGTGAAAGGCAAAGACAAGATTGCTGAAGGAAAAGGAAAAGAGCCAGCAGTGCTAAACTTGGAAGAACTGGATGAAGAGGAGCAGTTAGCACTTGCCTTGAAGAACTCAATGGCCTCAGCTCAAGAGGAAAGAGTGAGGTTACAGCAAAGACCAGGTGGTGAGGTGTCTGGTTTGGACAAAGATGTTGAAGGTGTCCAAACTAGAGGAAAGATCAAGAGGGCAAAAGGAAAGAAAAGACAAGCTGAGACCTTTACTGATTTTCCTAACAGTCTTGATCTTCCACCTGAATTCAGAGTTATTGATGATGAGCCTATCTCAAAGAAGGCCAAAGCTACTGAAGAAGACAAGTCTTCTGAATCAGCCAAGAATGCTGAAGGTCCCAAGTCCATTGAAGATGTTGAAGAATTGTTTGCTGAAGGATTTGGACCTGAACCCAAGAAGAAGACAACTATCCTGCTAAATGATCCATCAAAGCTGTTTCATGAAGGGTTTGGCAAAGACCCTGAAACACAACAAAAACTGGCCATGATGAGAGCCCAAGAGAAGATGGACCTAATGGATGAAGCACAAAGAGCAAGATATAAGAGAAGAGTAGACTTCCAGAAGCCAAGAAGAAAGAGAGCAACTTACAACAAGATGAAGCCACAGCTATTGATCCCAATGGACACCAAATATCCTCACTTGGATAAATGGGTACCAAAACAGCTGAATGACTCATGGGAGGAAGCCAAAAGGGAGTTTGTCTATGATCAATATGTCATTGACAGATGGAATGGAAGAGATGCCAACTCCACTTTTGCTGAATTCATGATAGAGTATTACAGAGAACTCTATCAACAACTACTTGCAGCTGCTGATATTGCAAGAATTAAATTCACAGCCCCCAAGCCAATCATATACATGCCTCCAAAGCTTGAAGGATGGATTGACCAAGCAAGAATCCTGAGAGAATTCACAGAGATCCTTAAGCTAAACAAGATGGTTCTTGGACCTAAGGGAACAAACCAAGAAGCCATGGCCTTGAAAAGAAGAGTGTGGGCACAATATGGGATGGTGCCACCTCCTGAGGATGATCTTTGAAATGGCTAAGTCTTCTGACCTTTCTTGATTGATCAACTATGCTGAAATATAGTCAAGATTGCTGATGTGGTGTGCTAATCTGTTTGCTCTGATTTGTTCTGGATTGCTCTGATACAAGCTCTGTGCTCTGATACTAAAAATCTTGTATATGCTTTAAAATGTTAGAATGAAATGCTCTGATATATTTAAGTGTTATTGATTCATGCTCTGATATGTTAATTTCAACTATCAACATGCTTGTAATGATTTCCAAATGAATGATAGTTGAACTTATTTTGAATCAAGAAACACTCATCTCTCTATGCCTATCTATGAAACCTATTTGCAACATGAATGGTGAATACACTAACACATTGCTTTTCAGGATAATTGACCTTAGTCATGTCTTCTGAAGATAAATGTAATAGGTATAGCCTAAGTCACTTTTGCATAAGTTGTATAGGTTTTGGCATCATCAAAAAGGGGGAAATTGTTGGGAATAAAATGAGATATGTTTTGATCTAATACCAAAACCCCCTGAGACATGCCTAAGTCAAGATGAGTATGTTCTAGAAATGTTAGAACATATAGTACAAAGGCTAGATGAGGAGCTAATATGTTAGGAAGCTCTTAGTTGATTAGATGCACAATTTGAGGGGGAACACATGCTTTGAAGTCCATCAAGAACAAGTCCCCTCAAGGCTCAAATTCTGGATACAACACTAAGTCTTTTGAAGACCAACTATGCTGATCAGGAGAGTTGTCCAGAAGAGTTGTCTCAGCACAATAAACCATGATCAAGTGCTCTGAAAGCCTGAGGTCAACTATGCTGAAGAGTTTGAGACAACCATTCCCTAAAGATCTTCAAAGAGACAGGCTAAAGATCAACTCCAAGAGAAACTAAAGGGAAAGAGCCAAGTCATCTGAAAAGAGCAAGCCAACCTTGCTGATAAGCAAGACTGCTGAAAGTGATAAGGAGAGTTGTCCAAATGATGAGGAATGTTGTCCTATCATTGGAACAACCTTCAGAAGTCATGTCCATGTCCTAACAAGAGTATCTTAAAGTCAGACATTGGGAAGAGTGCTGCAGAATGAAGACAAAGTCTATACAGCCGTTTATTTTCCAAATAAGGACAGGTCACTTTCAAGAATCTGTCTTCTAAGTTGAAGAACTGAAAGAAGACATTTATGGACATTTGGGGCTGCCTCTCCAACGGGCAAATCCTCCATTTGTCTATAAATACAGAAGTGTGAAGACCATTTGAAAGCACCTCAGCCAAGCACCTCAACACAATCCAACTGAACTCAACTTGACAACTATCCTACAAGCAAGAGTGCTTTCAAGCTTTCAAAAGACTATCTTAGTCTTCAAACACTTGTTCTAAGCTGAACTTCATTGTATATCCATACAAAGCTTAGAGAGATATCCTATCCTTATACACTGATCTTCATTGTAAAGGATATCTCATTAGTTGGAACCTTACTTCAACCCTTACCCCTTTCAAGAGTGAAAGTGAGAAGGTTGTAGTAGTAGAAGTGGTAGGAGCTGACTGTTGAGAGAAGAACAGTTCAGTTCTGAGTTGAGAAGAGGGTACTATGACTCTAGACATCCTAGGGATCAATTCACCAAGGAGTGGTGTTCTTGATCAAGTGCACATTGGCACTATAAAACAAGTTAATTCCAAGAGTGAAGGAATTATCCTGTTAAATCAGGGAAAGTGGATGTAGGAGCTTGAGTCTCTGAACCACTATAAACTCTTGTGTTGTTTTGCTTTCAAAGTACTTACATACATACAACACTGCACACAAAACTGATCTTTCAAAGGATAAACATTCAAAGTCTGTGCAAAACCTATTTGGACAAGTTCCCTGAAACTGGACTGTATTGAATTGACTAAGTAATTTCAGAAACTAAAGGAGTCTAAACTAAAAGGGCCAACCACTATTCCGCACATATAACTCCCCTAGATAGTTACTCAACTAAGTACTCAATAGTACTTAGTAGTTTGATTATCTTAGAAGAGTTAATCATCTTCAGCAGAGTTGTCCAAGACAACCTTGCTGAGCTCTGGTTTGATCAAAGTTAAAAAGAATTTGCATACAAGTGTATTCCCCCCCATACACTTGTTATATACTCCTTTTAGGACCAACAATTCCACAATTCTATGAAAATCCATGTAAATCAATAAAAAAAGTCAGTTAAACTCTGCATGGACTCTGTGGATTTTATAAATCCACGTACTTTTTAAAGTCCAAAAAAATCCAATAGAATTTCAATTGAATACACCCTCTTAATTTCAAACTCACAAATACTAATTAGACCATGTTTTTTTTTAAAAAATGACAATAATTCAAATCTTTCTTCTAGTGATAATCATCGTCGGGGCAACACTGAATGAATCCAAAGCAATCGAGAAATTGATTCAAGAAAGTTCGTCGTCATTGCTATCACCAAGTGAAAAAGGGTAATGTGACGACGATTTATTTCCAATAAATTATAATGGTACGATTGTGAGAGTCATTTACGAGGAGATTAATATTCCAGTAAATAGGACAGTGAATATGATGGGTTGCCGATGAATTGTGTATTATATTGGTGAAGAATTTTTCTTCAATGTAATTGTTAAAACACTCTAGAAACATAATCCTTGCCAAAAGGCTTTAGATGCAATACTTGCGAGGGGGAAACAAATTTAGGATTATTATATTGTATTCATCACAATGATACATAAATTACTAGTATATTGGTCATATATATAATATAATCAATAATTTTAATATAAGCAACCCATGGTCTAATCTCCTTGAAAATTCACTCATTTCTCATCTTCCAAACAACGCACTGCCCGACTTTTGCCCCTTAACACGAACTTCCTCACAATGATCAATAGTTGATAGTGAATAAACGAAAGAACAATATTCCAGCCACGAACACACTGAAGACCATACCCGATCACCCCGGACATGAAAAAAAAAAGTTGTATCGATTCCGATTCTAAGTATGTCTAAAGAAGTTTAATAGATACACTCTTATCTTCCTTTGCTTATACTCCCTCCGTCCCACGATAACTTTCACACTTTCCTTTTTAGGACGTCCCACAATAACTTTCACACTCTTAAAATGTAAAATCTTTTATAAACTCCACCCTCACAATATCCTCAATTTTACACAAATGCCATTACTTTTTCTCCACACATACACAAAAGTCAACTCATTTATTTACTTTATACATAAAAGTTTACAAAATTACCCCTCAAAACTCCACTCATTATTACACTTTCTTAATATTTGTGCCCATCTACCTATGAAAATTAATATAGGACATAGGGAGTAGATTAGATCACCCTTATAAGGGTAGTTAATTAGTTAGTTTGTTAGACTAATCTCAAGGTTAAATACTTGATTGAGATTAGTAGATGAAACTTAATTCCATCTTTGTAATCAATACAAATTTTATTTTTTTCAATCCATTTCTTGATGTTTTCTCTTCTTTCCTCTTCTTGGTGAAGAAGATGATCCATGATTTGATCATCAACATGGTATCAGTTTCCAAATAATTTCTTCGATCCTTCATAAATCGCCCAAATCGATTGTTTCCCTCTTTTCTAGGGCTTCAATTTTTCTGTTTCTTGGCGTTTTTTCTCTCGCTTGCATCCATGGCAGATAACGATTCTACCAATAACTCCACTTCTAGCACCACCACGGCGACGACAAACACCACCTCCCTTGACCCAGCCCTAAACCCCTTTTCTCCATTGGCGTTGCACCAGAATGCTAACCCTGCTGTGGCGATTCTCCTTGAGCCCCTTGACGGAACGAATTAGGTCTCATGGAGCCACGCCATCAAGAGAGGTCTCAGCGTGAAGAACAAAGGTCGTCTCATCGATGGTTCTCTGCCCATCCCCGATGAAGATAAAGAACCGGCCATTTATGCCGCTTGGGTAAGAGCCAATGACCTTGATCTTATGTGGATATTAAACTCGATCATACTTGCTATTAAGAGAACCTTAGAGTATTTTTCAATTGCTAAAGATGTATGGGATGAATTAAAACTTAGGTATGCTCTGTCTGATGGCATTAGAGTCTACCATTTAGAAAAATCTTTAAGCTCCATAACTCAAGGTTCTCAATCTCTTGTTACCTACTACAATCAGTTTAAAGCCTTATGGGATGAATACCTTAGCTTTAGGCCTCTTCTTAAGTGTTCTTGTGGTGCTATGGATTCTTGCACATGTGATTTGCCTAAACTAATGTCCAACATCCAGGAACAAGATTCTGTAATGAAATTTTTGCTTGGCTTGCATGATTCTTATTCCACTATTAGGAGTCAATTTTTGCTTCAATCTCCTTTTCCTCCCTTGTCCAAAATCTATGGTCTATTACTCCAAGAAGAATCTCAGAGGAGTCTTTTACTCACCCCTGAATCCATTCATCTTGAATCTGTTGCTATGAATGTCAAGAATGCTAGATTTTATAGAGACGGGAAGAAACCCCTCAAATGTGGTCATTGTGATGGATTGGGCCACACAATTGATAGATGTTTTCACATCATTGGCTTTCTCCCTGGTTGGAAAGGCCCTAGAGTCCCTCCTTCTAAGGTCATCAACAAACCTGCCAGCAATTATCTCAATACTCTCCCTGAGAAGGACCTCTCAAACCCCCTTATCCATCCTGAAGTATATAACAACTTTGTGAGTTCTTCTAAGACTCAGATGCCAAGTAGCAACATGGATTCCTCTCATTTTGTGGCTGGTGCATCCACTGTTCACATTGAGGACATTCAACACCCCACCACTTCTGTTATGTCTTCTCCCCTTTGCTTTAAATATTCATCTCTTTCCACTTGGATATTGGACACTGGAGCCACAGATCACATGGTCTTTGATCTTTCCATGTTCTCTACACCTCCCTGTGTTGCCAATATCCTTGTGTCTCTCCCCAATAATGCCATCTCCACTGCCACACACATGGGAAATATCACTATTAATGAGCATCTAACTTTGTACAATGTTTTGTATGTCCTAGATTTCACTTTCAATCTATTATCCATTAGTCATTTGACTAGATACTCTAATTGCACTGTTAGCTTCTTGTCCTCACATTGCATTTTGCAGGACAACATGAGCAAGAAGGTGATTGGTACTGCTGAGCAAGTGAGAGGCCTATATCTCCTTCACACACCTCTTCCATCAGCTTTTTCTGCTTTAGAGTCTTCTTTCTGTTCTGGTAGTTCTAAGCTTGACACCTGTAAGTTTGATCTATGGCATAATAGACTAGGTCATACTTCTAGAAAATGTTTGCAACATATTCCTGAGTTGAATGTAAAAGGCACTGCTTTGCATAATAATTGCTACATTTGTCCCTTGGCTAAGCAAAAGAAGAAATCCTTTCCCTTAAGCACCTCTACTTCTTCTTATGCATTTCAATTGATTCATTGTGATGTTTGGGGTCCCTTTTCTTTATGCTCTGCCACTGGACATAAATATTTTTTAACCATTGTGGATGATTTTAGTAGATGTACTTGGGTTTATATTTTAAGAGTTAAGAGTGATGTTAAACACTCTTTAGAGAACTTTTATAATATGGTGCTTACCCAATTTAGTACTAAAATTAAAACACTAAGAAGTGATAATGGTTCTGAATTTATCCTTATTGACTTTGAAAGTGTGCGTGTTAAGTAAAACAAGACTGATGCTACACTCAATGTTAGAACACTCAATGTAACACTGACTCGATTACAGAATATCAGAATACGAATAGCGGAAGACTTGAAAGTATGAAAACACAAAGACACAGAATTAACTTTTTAACATAAATTTTAATTTAAAATCTATGCGAGCCTTATGGCGAAACTTTCACTAATAATTATGTGAATACAAATGGTGTGTGAACAAATATTCACAACGGAAATAAGACTTGATAACCTATCGAGTCTAAAGACGGCTTAAGTGTAAAACTTACACTACCAAAAACTAATCTAACTCTATGATCTATCTATCAAAGATGTGTAGAGAAGTTTATGTTGTACAGGAAGTTTGGATTCTTCGGCACAACGACAAGAACATGCCAATGACAATTAATTGCTAACAGGATGAACACTAGTTTAGTAATTAAAGAATGGCACTTCGATTGATGGATGATGACCACGGTTCTGCTGTATTTATAGGCGTGAATATGCATTCTAGAACCTTCATCCATGATCTCCTAAATTTTAGGATCTTATCCTTTCTTCTTTCCCAACTGCCTTCTAGGATCTTCCAGCCAGTTCTGGACGTTTCTCAAGGGCAACCGCATGATCTACACACTTCTGCAAGCTTCCAGATCCTTCCAGTCTGGAACTGTGTAGAATGTTCTAGATCTTCAACCTGCGATGTTACAACATCCAAAGCAGCATTAGCCAGAAAACAGAATTTAGACTTAGGAAAAATAAGAAAGGTCGAATTATGATGTTGCAGCCTCGTGTGATAACATCTTCGATAACATCACCAAGTCTTCAACATCAACAATCTCCCCCAATTTGACCTTTCTGCTACAGCACACCTGATGTACATATGTAAACATATATAAACCAGTTTTATGTACATGCTAGAGTATTACCATCATATCCATGTACTCGTCAAGTCAACACCTGTTGTAGCATATGATCAAATAGTGAAAGAAACAAGAAAATATACAAGACTAAGTGGTGTTAGTACTCTGAATACTAAGTAGAACACTTGTCTTAGTAATATCTTCCAACAATAAAATGAGTAAGTAATATACTCATTTAACACAACCTGTTTCAAAGTGAAATAATCAGAACTAAAAGGGAAAACTGAAACAAGTTATAATCTGTGAAGAGAGAATAAAATAAAACGAAGTCCTATCAACTAATATAATATCAGAGCTCAAAACAAAAATATCAGAGCTTCAAATAGAGTTCTAAGTTCAAACTAAACTATCAACTACTAAGTTTGTAAAACTTAACACAAAACAGTTAAATCAGTGTATCAGCCTGTAGGATCATAAGTTAAAATAAAACAGTAAGATAGAAACTGAATAAGATGCATCATTTGCTGTAACAACAGCTGCAGCAACAGAAATCTGCACATTGCATCCTTTAAGATTCAGCCTCCCCCTGTCTTCAAGCATTTCCAGCAGCAATGTCTGGAAGATCAGCAAAAACCTGTTCATCATCATCAGGTTCAATCACCATTGTTGCAAGGTGTGCAACAACATTCGGATCAGCATCAGCATCAAGTTCTTCAATTCGAACTCCCCCATACTCAGTGACTCTAGCATCAGGGACTGGTGCAGCAGCAGCAGGTACTCCCCCTGGTGTAGCAGAAAGTTTCTTCATCCAATAATCCTTCATGAACTGTAGTTCATTGATAGTATCCTGCAAGTGAGTTAACTGAACAAGTATGAAGTCTCTGGAAATTGGAATGTGACTTGTGGTGTTTGGGATATTGGGAGCAGCATTTGGAATTTCAGGTTCAGCTCTTTCAGCACCTTGGATAGGAAGATCAATAACTCTATCTCCAATCATCAGCTTACGAGACACTGTAATTTGAGGAACTCTCCCCCTCAACATGTCATGTCTATCCCGTTGGTAGTTGTTATGTCTCAAATAACCATAGATGAGAGCCGGATAAGGCAGATTGCCTTTGTCAGTTACTGTCCCAGAAAATTTCATCATGTGATTGAAAATAGTCAACCCAAGATTGAAATTCCTCATTACCAGAATTCTGTAAAGAAGTATTCCTTGACTCATAGTGACCTTTGTGGAGTTCGTGGATGGAATCCAATTATACACAATCAACTTATGCAAAATTGAATATAGAGAGGTAAGATTACATGCAAGCATAACTTTCTTCCACCTCATCACCCTACCACCTGTAATTGCCTGAGCAATTATATCCATTGAAGGTTCTTCAACTTCCTCAACAGATTCAAGGTGTAAAAAGTCGTTAATCAATTCGGGGGTAAAGGGAAGATCTCTATCTCTAAATCTTACAATTCCATACCATTGAGAAGTTCTTCTACCAATGCTCTTTCTTAAACAGGAGTAAAATTCATAGACCCATGTTGCAACAAATGATTCACCAAACGTAACAGCATGTAATAAATTTCTATCTTCAAGAAATCTAATCAAACCCTTAGAATTAAAGTCAGGTACACATATCCTACGTTCAATTAACAGTTTTCTCCTTGATAGATTGGCTAACCTATCCTCAGAGGTTTCCATTTCTACATCAGTTTCGGAAGTGGGTGTACCTTCATCACCGTTTGAGGTGTTTTCAGATTCTGAGTTAGGTTGATCGGATTCAGTAGAGCTGTTATCATCAGGGCTTTCATCAGGAACAGAGGTTGCAACTGGTGCTGGAGCAACAGGAGTAGCATCCTTCCTTTGCTTTGATTTCTTTCCTATCTTCTTGCACAGTAACATAAGAGGAACATTCTCTTCGTCAGAGCTGTCTTTCTCAGCAGCTTTAGTATGAGCAATTTCACCATCTGAGCTATCCTTTTCAGAATCTGTAAAGACCTGAATTGGAGCAGTAGCTACATCACCTGCCATGGGCTTCTTCTTTCGTGAACTCTCAGAATAGTTCACCCTCGAAAACACTCTGTTGGACCTCCTCTTTGGTTTCTTAGGGCTCCTCTTTCGTTTTCCATTGATCAAGGATGATTTCAGAGGCATAGGCTCTGACTCAGTCGATTCCGAAAGAGAGGAACTGGTGTGGGCAGAGTCCTCTGCTTTCTCAAGCTCGGCTTCAGCCATGGGAGTGTCATTTCCTTCGGTTGCTTCGGTTGTTTCAACAACAGGAGCAGCAATCGGAGCAATTTCAGTAGGGATGGTGATTTCAGTGGTTTCGGGCTCAGTAGGGTTTTCAGTTTGGGGATTTTGCAGAGTAGGAGTAGTGGTTTGAATCGGATTAGGAGTTTGAGTAGGGATATTCAATGGAACGTCTCCAACATAAATTTGAGGCATAGGAACCGAATTTAAGAGGTTGGCAGAAATAGTTTGAATTACCCGGGTAAACTCCTCGATTGTTGCGTTCTGGGGAATGGTAATGGTGGTCGGAGAAGTTAGTTGCGGTGGTAGTGGTGCGGCAGTGGTGATCGGCGCTGTGTTTCCGGCGGATTGGTTGGAAGCCATTGTTGCGAGAAGGTGTAGTGAGGTCGAAGATGAGGACGATGGATTCTTTTCAGCTGGAGAAGATGAAGTGAGTCCCATCTTTTTCATACTTAAATCCCTTCAGAAAATTAATGCTCAAGAAAATAGACACGCAATTCGAAACACACAATTGCAATTTGTATTTCTGGAAAAATTTCAGCTTACACACTTTAGCTTACACTTATGAATTAAACACACTCACGAGATGATTTTATAGAGTATAGAATGGAAGTTATAAAAAAAATGTCCCACCACTTTTAGAAAGTTCTGGAATGAAATCGCATGACCAAATTGTGATACCTTGATTTTCGGTCAAGAAGAGCAAAATGGGTATCCCATATTGGATCATGGTGTTAGTGGCTAAAATTGCAGATTAATTAGATAATTAATAAATTGGCTCAAAAATAAAATACCTTTGCAAGACCTGGCAAAACAAAACGTGGGTTAGTATCCTCCATTTAATAAAATAAATTCCAGAAAATTAATTAAATAATTACAACTAATAAAAATAAATTCAAATCTTTTAATGTTGTACTCAAGACATTTTTAAATACACCTCAACACGGTTTTTACATGAATTTGCTTCATTTGTGTTGCACCTTATTTTCTTTTCTTTTCGTGTTGTAGCACCTAGTTCATATTGATCCATTTTTCTAGAAGAGTGCATCGTAGTAGCGAACTCCGTGCCCCATAATTACTCAATGGATTATGAACATATTGATGTATTTGTTAATCACCTTTTGAAAAGAAGGCATCGTAGTAGTGAACTCCGTGCTCCATAGTTACTCAGTGATAAACTACATCTTTTAGTATGCTAACAACATTCTTTTTATATGCATTTGAGAGGTGTAAACCATGTCTATTTTTGTACCACAAATTTCAGATTCAAAGATATTTTACAAAGGAATTATTTAACGAATCATGGAATGAATTAAATCAATCAGGATTACACTTACCCTTGATGTTGTTCCAAATGCTGCCGCATTTGTAACAACGTCCATCTTGGATTTTCAGGTTGTGCACATACCAAGAGATTTCCTCAAAAATGAGAATCTCTCATGGTCAAGAGCCTTAGTGAATATATCTGCAAATTGATTTTCAGTGGGAACATATTCTAACTTCACAATACTTTTCTCTACTAACTCTCTTATGAAATGATGCCTAATGCTTATGTGTTTAGTCAAAGAGTGTTGTACTGGATTTTTAGAAATGTTGATTGCACTTGTGTTATCACAAAAAACAGTTAATGTGTCACTTTCTAAGCTATAATCATTGAACATCTTACTCAACCATAGGAGTTGTGTACAACAACTGCCTGCAGCAATGTATTCGGATTCGGCCGTAGATTGTGAGACACAATTTTGCTTCTTGCTATGCCATGACACAAGATTGTTTCCCATGTAGAAACATCCTCCACTCGTGCTTTTCCTATCATCTATATCTCCTGCCCAGTCTGCATCACTATATCCAACTAGTGTACTACTTGTATCCTTTGTGTACCAAATCCCAAGTTCACTTGTACCTGCAATATATCTTATGATTCTCTTCACTGCATTCAGGTGAGATTCCTTAGGGTTCGATTGGTACCTTGCACAAACACAAACAATGTACATAATATCTGGTCGACTAGAGGTTAAGTAAAGCAAACTTCCTATCATAGATCTATACAATGTTGGATCAACATCTTTTCCAGCATTGTCTTTACATAGTTTTAAATTAGATCCCATAGGAGTTTTCATGCTTTTTGAATTTTCAAGACCAAACCTTTTAACCAAGTTCTTAGCGTACTTACCTTGTGAGAAGAATATTCCATCCTTGCACTGCTTGATTTGAAGACCTAGAAAATAATTCAAGTCTCCAACCATACTCATTTCAAATGTTGCAGTCATTGCTTTAACAAATTGGTTTAACATATTATCACAAGTTGAACCAAAAACAATGTCATCAACATAAATTTGTGCAATTAACATATCTTCTCCAGATTGCTTAATGAACAAAGTTCTATCGGCTTCTCCTCTATTAAAACCAAATTCCAAAAGAAAGTCAGTAAGCCTACCATACCATGCTCTAGGAGCTTGTTTAAGACCATACAAAGCTTTCTTAAGTTTATATACATGATCAGGGTATTGTGGATTTTCAAATCCTTTAGGCTGTTCAACATATGCTTCTTCATTCAATATTCCATTAAGAAATGCAGCTTTTACATCCATTTGATGAAGTTTAATATCAATAAAACTTGCAATTGCTAGCAATAATCTAATAGACTCAATCCTAGCAACTGGTGCAAAAGTTTCATCAAAATCAATACCTTCAACTTGTGTGTAACCTTGTGCAACTAATCTTGCTTTGTTCCTAACAATGTTACCAGACTCATCAGTTTTATTCTTATAAATCCACTTAGTTCCAATGACATTAGTGTTGTCAGGCCTTGGAACTAGTGTCCAGACTTCATTTCTTTCAAACTGATTAAGTTCTTCATGCATAGCATTAATCCAATTTTCATCAGTTAAAGCTTCATTAACATTTTTAGGTTCAATTTCAGAATAATAGCACTCTGCATTCACTACATTACATATAGAAGACATGCATAATGTTCTTACCACATCTACCTTATTGGCTCTTACTTTGCCTCTTGTCTGCACTCCAACTGTAGCATCACCTATGATCTGGTTCGATGGATGACTTTTATCAATCCTTGAAGAAATATTCCTTTTGGGAACATACTGATTATTTTGTGTAGGTTCTGTTGAACTTTCTGTCGATGTTGTTCCAGATGTTGTAACATTCGGAGCAACATTTTCAGTTTTCAAAGAATCTCCAGATTTTTCAGTAACCTCTGAAACATCTTCTTCTTCATTTCCATCTGTAAGACCTTTATCATCATCAAACACAACATTAACAGATTCTTGAACAGTGTTAGTCCTAAGGTTATAGATTCTATAAGCTTTACTATTTCTAGAATAGCCTAAGAAGAAACCTTTATCACTTTTAGAATCAAACTTATGGAGTTGATCCCTATCATTCAGAATGTAACACACACAACCAAATACATGAAAGTACTTCACATTTGGTTTTCTGTTGTTCAAAATCTCATAAGGTGTTTGCTTAAAACCAGATCGAATATAAACCCTATTAGTGATATGACATGCTGTATTCAATGCTTCAGCCCAAAATCTTTTAGCAAGACTTTTGGAAGTAAGCATGACTCTTGCTATTTCCTGTAGAGTTCTATTCTTTCTTTCAGCAATTCCATTTTGTTGTGGAGTTTTAGGAGATGAAAATTCTTGCATTATACCTTTCTTTTCACAAAAATCTGTAAACATGCTATTTTCAAATTCTCTACCATGATCAGTTCTAATCTTGCTAACTTTCAAGTTAAACACATTTTTGAACCTTTTGTAAAGAACTTTAAAAGCATTAAATGTTTCAGATTTGTCTCTTAAGAATTCTATCGAAGTAAATCTAGAGTAATCATCTACCACAACAAGTGAATACCTTTTTCCTCCAATGCTTTCAGTTTCCATAGGACCCATCAAATCCATGTGCAGCAACTCAAAACAACGATGTGTCAAACAATGTGACAGCATTTTGTGCGACACTCTTACCTGCTTACCTTTCTGGCATGGTTCACATATAGTGATTTTGTCAAACTTCAAGTTTGGTAATCCATTAACAGCTTCAGCATTGACCAGCTTCTTCAATGATCTATAATTCGCATGACCCAATCTTTGATGCCATAAGACATTTTCATTATGTTTTGACAAATTACACACATTGTTTGTTCCAATAAGATAACAATTATCTGCTGACCTAGTACCAGTCATTAAACATTCATCATCTTTATCAAGAACATAACATGAATCTTTGTCAAATTTTACATGCAAATTATCATCACACAATTGACTTATACTAATCAAATTAGCAAGCAAGCCATCAACATGCAAGACATTCTTAAGCTTAGTAAAACCTTTAACATTTAAAGTTCCTTTTCCAATGATTTTTCCTTTTGAACCTCCACCATATGTAACATATCCACCATTTACAGTAGCATAATCAGATAAGTAGTCAATTTGCCCTGTCATATGTCTAGAACAACCACTATCAAAATACCATAGACCAGGTAAACATGCTTTCAAAGAAGTGTGGACTGCATTACAGGTAACATCAGATTTCTTTTTCCAAGTAGATTTTGAGAAATGTTTCTTCGAATGTGACAACTTTTTAAGTAACAATTTCTCATCAGCAAAGTCTTTCTTCATTTTCAAACAGTAAGGACGAATATGACCTAATTTAGAGCAATAATGGCAAACAAATAACTTTTTAAAAGTTTTAGCCTTGTGAGGTTTTGTTTGTGCTGATGCTTCAACATATGTTTTAGCATTAGCCTTCACAAACTTCACTGGATTTGCAAAACTTTTAGAAATAGATGCAGTTTCACCATCATAACCTAAACCATGATTGTTAGATTTACCAAATACCAAAACATCATTCATATCAGAAGCACTCTTTTCATATTTTCTGGAACTTAAGGTAGAACTTTTCAATTCTTCCTTTAATTTGCAGAGTTCTAAATCTCTTCTGGTAAGGATAACTTCTAGTTTGGTGATTGTTCCTTTCAGATCCTCATTCTCTTTATTCAAATCCTCCAATAACTTCTGGTATTTCGAATCTTCTGTCCTTATTCCTGTATCATCAACAAAACCATTAAAACAGTTCAAATCTGGGTGATTTTGACTTGATGTTGTTTCCGATGTTGTAACATCCAATTCAACATCAGAGTCTGTTTCATCTAGATCATCATCTAAAGAGTCATCATAATCAACTTGAGTGTGAAAAGAAAATTCAATTTCTTTTGATTTAACTTTTTCATCATCTGAATCATCACTTAAGGTAGCACTAAAATTCAGTTTTTGCTTGAGTCTGGTATTGGCACATTCATTTGCATAATGGCCATAACCAGAACATGCATTGCATTGAACTGATTTTCTATATTCAGGATCATACCTTGGTTTACCTTCACTTTGTGATAATCTTGGTGGAAATTGACTCCTTCTCTTCTCTGGTTGTGGTGTTGATGTGTTGATCTAGATCTTTGGCTGAATATTCCCTTTGGACCTGTTCATTGTTTTCTTCAAAAACTTGTTAATATGCTTAGTGAGAAAAGCCATGTGGTCTGGATTGTCATAACATAGGTCCATCACATCATCATCTGAATCGACTTCAGTGATAATAGGCTGTATTTCAGCACCTTGTGATGTCTCTCCTTTAAAAACAACCACCTTTTTATCATCTTTATTTTCATCAAATTGAGTAGTGTTCATCTCATAAGTTTTAAGAATACTTACTAGCTCATTTTGACTCAATTTATCAGTATCTTTAGCCTCTTCTATAGCACATATTTTTGCATCAAATTTTTTAGGAACTGAACGCAAAATTTTATGAACTACTCTCACATTTGAAATATGATCACCAAGAGAATGTGATTCATTGACAATCTCGCTTAAACGTTCATTATAAGATGATATGGTCTCATCTTCCCTCATTCGGAGATTTTCAAATTTAGTCCCTAGCATTCGAAGTTTTGTTCTTCGAACACTATCCGAACCTTCACAATGCTCTTGTAATCTATCCCAAGCTTCTTTAGAAGTTAAACAATTAGAAACAATTTTGAACATAGAAACATCAACAGAAGTAAAAATAGCATTTAAAGCTTTAGAATTAAACCCTGATGTTGTTATCTCGTCAGCCGTCCAATCAACTTCCTTCTTGAGTTGAACTTCATTGTCTTCATCTACTGGAGTTTTTGGTGCATCCCAACCTGTAAGTACTGTCCTCCATGCACGTTCATCAATGGACTTGATATACATGCGCATCTTAGGTTTCCAATATGCATAGTTTGTACCATCTAAACCTGGTGGCCTAAGTGCGGTAGAGATGTGATGTGTTTCCATTTTTGCAAAGACACAATAAATACTAAAACACACTAATTAAAAACAAGGATCTAAACCTAGTGTCGTCAGGTATCAGCTCTGATAACAACTGAAAGTGTGCGTGTTAAGTAAAACAAGACTGATGCTACACTCAATGTTAGAACACTCAATGTTAGAACACTCAATGTAACACTGACTCGATTACAGAATATCAGAATACGAATAGCGGAAGACTTGAAAGTATGAAAACACAAAGACACATAATTAACTTTTTAACATAGATTTTAATTTAAAATCTATGCGAGCCTTATGGCGAAACTTTCACTAATAATTATGTGAATACAAATGGTGTGTGAACAAATATTCACAACGGAAATAAGACTTGATAACCTATCAAGTCTAAAGACGGCTTAAGTGTAAAACTTACACTACCAAAAACTAATCTAACTCTATGATCTATCTATCAAAGATGTGTAGAGAAGTTTATGTTGTACAGGAAGTTTGGATTCTTCGGCACAACGACAAGAACATGCCAATGACAATTAATTGCTAACAAGATGAACACTAGTTTAGTAATTAAAGAATGGCACTTCGATTGATGGATGATGACCACGGTTCTGCTGTATTTATAGGCGTGAATATGCATTCTAGAACCTTCATCCATGATCTCCTAAATTTTAGGATCTTAATCTTTCTTCTTTCCCAACTGCCTTCTAGGATCTTCCAGCCAGTTCTGGACGTTTCTCAAGGGCAACCGCATGATCTACACACTTCTGCAAGCTTCCAGATCCTTCCAGTCTGGAACTGTGTAGAATGTTCTAGATCTTCAACCTGCGATGTTACAACATCCAAAGCAGCATTAGCCAGAAAACAGAATTTAGACTTAGGAAAAATAAGAAAGGTCGAATTATGATGTTGCAGCCTCGTGTGATAACATCTTCGATAACATCACCAAGTCTTCAACATCAACAGACTTCTATCATAAGTTGGGAATCATACACCAAACTTTATGTGTGGAGACTCCCCAGCAAAATGGGCTTGTTGAAAGAAAACACCAACACCTCCTTTAAGTAGCTAGGGCACTTATGTTTCAATCTTCCCTCCCTTTAAAATACTGGAGTGAGAGTATTAAAACTGCTACATTTCTCATCAATAGAATCCCATCTTTTATTCTTAAACATAAATCTCCTTTTGAAATATTGTATGGGGTGAAACCTGATTACTCTTTCCTCAGAACTTTTGGTTGTTTATGTTTTGCTAACACTCTTGTCTCCCATAGACAAAATTTTGATCCTAGGGCCACAAAATGTGTGTTTATTGGTTATCCTTTTGGCACCAAGGGTTACAAACTTTTAGATCTTCAATCTGGAAAATTTATTATTTCTAGAAATGTGAAATTCTTTGAGAATATTTTTCCTTTTGCTAACATAAACACACCACCTATTCAACCCCTCCCCATACCTACTGATGATGATGATGACACTGATCCCCCCATTCACATTGATCTACTGAATGAAATATCTCACCACTCTGATCCTATTAACACTGTGCCTGTTCCACCCACTTTTGAGGAGAGTGCTCCCATTCATACCCCTGTCCCACATAATATAGAGGTTCCACCACCCACTAGACCTTCTAGAACTAAAACACAACATGCTTACCTTCAAGTCTATGAAACCACTCTTCCTGCCTCCATTGATCATGCTAAAACCAATCTTTCCCTTTCTGGAAAACACTACCCCATTCAATTTTTTCTATCCACTGATAAGTTGTCTTCCAATTATAAAACATTTACAGCCTCTATCTCTCAGCAACAAGAGCCCACCACCTATAAACAAGCTGTTTTAGACCAAAATTGGGTCATTGCAATGAAAAATGAACTTGATGCTTTAGAAAAGAATCATACTTGGACTCTTGTTAATCTCCCATTGGGAAAACATTGTATAGGTTGTAGATGGGTTTATAAAATTAAGGTATAAAGCAAGGTTGGTTGCTAAAGGCTATACTCAACAAGAGGGCATAGATTATTTTGATACTTTCTCTCATGTGGCCAAAATCACCACTGTTAGAATTCTACTTGTTGTTGCTACCTCTAAAAATTAGCATGTCCATCAATTAGATGTTAATAATGCTTTCATACATGGTGATTTGGTAGAAGAAATATATATGACCCCTCCCCCTGGTTATTGTGCTTCAAATGACAAAAGAGTTTGCAGGTTAAACAAAAGTCTATATGGTTTGAAACAAGCTTCTAAACAATGGTTTACCAAGCTAACTTCATGTTTACTGTCTCTAGGCTTTACACAATCTAAAGCTGACACTTCTCTTTTTACTAGACAAAATAAACATGATTTTACTGCTGTCCTTTGCTATGTTGATGACCTTATTGTAACTGGCACTAATCTTCATATTATCAACTCTATTAAAAAGTGCTTACATGTCAAATTCACTATCAAAGACCTTGGTACTTTGAGATATATTTTAGGCATTGAGATTGCCAGAAATAACAAGGGAATGACTTTATGCCAAAGGAAATATGCTCTTGATCTTCTTTATGATTCTAGATATCTGGGTGTAAACCATGTTCCACACCAATGGATTCCACTATAAACTTTGATCCTCAATCTCAGCTTCTTCAACATCCAAATCAATATAGAAGATTGATTGGTAAACTTCTTTACTTGACTATCACTAGACCTGACATCTCCTATGCAGTCCAAACATTGAGCCAATTCATGCAATCACCCACTGAAGCTCACTTAACTACTGTGTAAAGAGTCTTGAGGTACATCAAAGGTAGTCCAGGTACTGGTATCTTTTATCCCAGAAATAATTCTTTCAAATTACATGCTTTTTCTGATTCGGATTGGGCTAAATGAATACAAACTAGAAGGAGCATTACAGGTTATAGCATTTACTTTGGGAATTCTCTAATTTCTTGGAAATCCAAGAAACAATCCACTGTCAGCAGGTCTTCAGCAGAAGCTGAGTATAGAGCTTTGGCCTCAACATCTTGTGAGCTTCAATGGATCCACTACATCCTTGCAAACTTGAAGATCCAGCATTCCACTCCCTCATCCATGTACACTGACAACAAGAGTGCTTTTTCCATTGCTCACAACCCCTGTCTTCACCAAAGAACCAAGCATATCTCTTTGGACTACCACTTCACAAGGGAAAAGATCCAAGAAGGCCTTCTCCAACTGGTTCATATCCCTACTGAACAGAACTTGGCTGACATGCTCACCAAGCCTATGCCTCCTTCTCTCTTTGGTCTACATGTTTCCAAAATGGGCTTGATAAATATCCACTCCCATTTTGAGGGGGGTCTAAAGAAGTTTAATAGATACACTCTTATCTTCCTTTGCTTATAGATTAGTTCACCCTTATAAGGGTAGTTAATTAGTTAGTTTGTTAGTTAGTTAGACTAATCTCAAGGTTAAATACTTGATTGAGATTAGTAGATGAAATTTAATTTCATCTTTGTAATCAATACAGATTTTATTTTCTTCAATCCATTTCTTGATGTTTTCTCTTCTTTCCTCTTCTTGGTGAAGAAGATGATCCATGATTTGATCATCAACAGTATGAGCAGATACCTTAGCTGGGATAGCTCCTCTTCACCAAATTAATTGATACATATACATCCAAAAAACCTTTTTAATGCCTAAAATGAACCCTAAAATCTATAGTAACAAACTAACAATAGTTAAATTCACAATTACGATATAATTACGTGTTTTTTTCTATCTAAAAATTAATGTGCACTGATCGATTGAGTGATTTCATTTTTTGTTAATAAATATAAAGAAAATAAATATTTATAATTGTACAAAAGGATTAAATTACCCTCCATGCATTTAAAATAATTAAAATGTTTATGTGTACGTTCTGATTTTTTTTTTTAAATAAAAGATATATAACTCTAGAAATTAGTCGATGGTTTATTATGGTACTCATGTGCGTGTAACTGTGCAAGGGTCAAACACATTTATTTATAAGAAGACCAGCAATATATAATTTTTTACCTACTTTATTCTATAATTTAAAAAAAAAAATTCAGCATATTATATATTTGATTAGGGTTGGCAATGGGGCGGGTATGGGACGGGTTTGACCAATCCCAGGACCCGCCCCGTCAAATTTTTTTAGACCCGTTACCCACCCCGTCCCGCCTCAATACCCGCCTAAACCCGCCCCGTCCCGTCCCACGAACCCGGCGGGTAAACCCGCCCCGCCATCACAAATCTGTTTTTTTTATTTGTTATTTTAATAAAATAAAACTACTTTAAACTACAAAATATATATATATATATATATATTTTAATATACATATATATAATATACTGTATATACTTTTTTTTAAGCCAATGTATATACTGATATATATATATATACATTTTTAACATACATATTCAATTATTAACATACATATATATACTGATATACATATACAATGGGTTACATATACATATATAAACAAAATTTAAAGTGGAATGGTTACTGAAAATAATTTCTCATATATATACAATTATTAACATACATATATATACTGATATATTTATATATTTTTTAATATACATATACATATAATATATATATATATATATATTAAATATATATGTCTATACGGGTCGGGTCGGGTATATATAAAACCATTACCCGTCCCATACCCGCCGGGTATTGTTTGACCGGGTATTTACCCGACCCGAGACCCGTTTGACCGGGTATTTACCCGTCCCGTGCGGGCCGGTTTCATGCGGGTCCGGGTTTTTACCCGTCCCATTGCCATCCCTATATTTGATCTGCATTTTATACTACAGAGGTAAATAATTAAATCATTTTTTTATAATTTGGGTTAATTGGACTGCAGAATGGGGAGGGGTCATTCGTGCCATTTTGTGGTACCAGGGTGAAGCGGATTGCAGAAGCTTGTTGGAAGTCGGCCTATACAAGGTTATATTACAACAGTTACGCGCGTCCGCAATGATCTGCAATCACCTTTGTTGCCAGTGTTAACAACAGAGAGGTGATTCCAAAATCACAAGAAACGTTATTGTTGGAATCTAGCTAGCATTGTATTGGCCACATTCCACTAGACTTTATGAATCCTTTTCACTATGCATGATTACACAAGATGGCATAGATACAATGGCGGATCCAGGATTTCAAATTCGGGGGTACTGAATATATTAAGTAAAATATTACTTCCTCCGTCTACCAAAAATATGTCCAATCTTATTTTTTCCGTTTATAAAAAAAGTTCATTCTATTTAAATAGTTAAGTTTTAAGTATTTTTTTTCTATTTTATTAACAAAGTTAATGATCTACCGACAATATTCTCTACTCTTTAATTCACATACCTATTTTATACTATAAATATGAATTATTCTTAAAATATGTGTTCAACCAAAGAAACATATTTTTATGGACGGAGAGAGTGTTTAATAATAAAAATTATACAATTCGTGGTAACTTAAAAATTTTATATAACATTAATTACAATTGAGACTGATGAATTCTCATATTTTAAAAAATGATCTATTCCTATGATATTTGACCTTTTTTTTGGACCTCCATCTATTAAAAGAAAAAAAAAATGTATTGGCCTCCATTTACTAATAGGGAAAATTAAATCTATATTATGCCTCCATCTACTTAAAAGAAGAAATAAAATTATTATTGGGCCTCAATCTACTAAGGAGAAATTAAATTTATATTGGACTTTTAATGGAAATTTGAGAAATGACTGGATTTAAGTTTAAGTTGGAGAATGGCGGGATGTTACCTATTTTTTTGCTGTTATTTTAATTTTTAAATTATTTTTACCTTAAATAAAAAAAAAATCAATTTGGAGGTACAGCTGTATCCCATGTTCTATACTACGTCCGCCGCTGCATAGATACCCCTCCCTTGTCGTGGCAATGGGTGCAACATGTCTTGCCCAAGATCAGTACTCTACTAGCTATAAAAATATTTTTTTCTTGCCGGCCAGTACTTCAATATGGTCGACCGTGGAAGCCTCTCGGAGCTCATCACATTAATTAAGAGGATACCATCAAATTTATGTGATGAGCTCCGAGAGGCTTCCACGGTAGTAGGGATGGTCGACGTCTCATTTCCACCAATTCTGCAAAATTTGGCCCTAATTCAGTCAGTCACAACATGAAATTATTATATGCAACAAAATTAGCAACAAGAAGTAGGAATGAATGGGATATAACACCTCTCCCTTTCTTTTCTTTTGCACCTTATTTTCTTTTCTTTTCGTGTTGTAGCACCTAGTTCATATTGATCCATTTTTCTAGAAGAGTGCATCGTAGTAGCGAACTCCGTGCCCCATAATTACTCAATGGATTATGAACATATTGATGTATTTGTTAATCACCTTTTGAAAAGAAGGCATCGTAGTAGTGAACTCCGTGCTCCATAGTTACTCAGTGATAAACTACATCTTTTAGTATGCTAACAACATTCTTTTTATATGCATTTGAGAGGTGTAAACCATGTCTATTTTTGTACCACAAATTTCAGATTCAAAGATATTTTACAAAGGAATTATTTAACGAATCATGGAATGAATTAAATCAATCAGGATTACACTTACCCTTGATGTTGTTCCAAATGCTGCCGCATTTGTAACAACGTCCATCTTGGATTTTCAGGTTGTGCACATACCAAGAGATTTCCTCAAAAATGAGAATCTCTCATGGTCAAGAGCCTTAGTGAATATATCTGCAAATTGATTTTCAGTGGGAACATATTCTAACTTCACAATACTTTTCTCTACTAACTCTCTTATGAAATGATGCCTAATGCTTATGTGTTTAGTCAAAGAGTGTTGTACTGGATTTTTAGAAATGTTGATTGCACTTGTGTTATCACAAAAAACAGTTAATGTGTCACTTTCTAAGCTATAATCATTGAACATCTTACTCAACCATAGGAGTTGTGTACAACAACTGCCTGCAGCAATGTATTCGGATTCGGCCGTAGATTGTGAGACACAATTTTGCTTCTTGCTATGCCATGACACAAGATTGTTTCCCATGTAGAAACATCCTCCACTCGTGCTTTTCCTATCATCTATATCTCCTGCCCAGTCTGCATCACTATATCCAACTAGTGTACTACTTGTATCCTTTGTGTACCAAATCCCAAGTTCACTTGTACCTGCAATATATCTTATGATTCTCTTCACTGCATTCAGGTGAGATTCCTTAGGGTTCGATTGGTACCTTGCACAAACACAAACACTGTACATAATATCTGGTCGACTAGAGGTTAAGTAAAGCAAACTTCCTATCATAGATCTATACAATGTTGGATCAACATCTTTTCCAGCATTGTCTTTACATAGTTTTAAATTAGATCCCATAGGAGTTTTCATGCTTTTTGAATTTTCAAGACCAAACCTTTTAACCAAGTTCTTAGCGTACTTACCTTGTGAGAAGAATATTCCATCCTTGCACTGCTTGATTTGAAGACCTAGAAAATAATTCAAGTCTCCAACCATACTCATTTCAAATGTTGCAGTCATTGCTTTAACAAATTGGTTTAACATATTATCACAAGTTGAACCAAAAACAATGTCATCAACATAAATTTGTGCAATTAACATATCTTCTCCAGATTGCTTAATGAACAAAGTTCTATCGGCTTCTCCTCTATTAAAACCAAATTCCAAAAGAAAGTCAGTAAGCCTACCATACCATGCTCTAGGAGCTTGTTTAAGACCATACAAAGCTTTCTTAAGTTTATATACATGATCAGGGTATTGTGGATTTTCAAATCCTTTAGGCTGTTCAACATATGCTTCTTCATTCAATATTCCATTAAGAAATGCAGCTTTTACATCCATTTGATGAAGTTTAATATCAATAAAACTTGCAATTGCTAGCAATAATCTAATAGACTCAATCCTAGCAACTGGTGCAAAAGTTTCATCAAAATCAATACCTTCAACTTGTGTGTAACCTTGTGCAACTAATCTTGCTTTGTTCCTAACAATGTTACCAGACTCATCAGTTTTATTCTTATAAATCCACTTAGTTCCAATGACATTAGTGTTGTCAGGCCTTGGAACTAGTGTCCAGACTTCATTTCTTTCAAACTGATTAAGTTCTTCATGCATAGCATTAATCCAATTTTCATCAGTTAAAGCTTCATTAACATTTTTAGGTTCAATTTCAGAATAATAGCACTCTGCATTCACTACATTACATATAGAAGACATGCATAATGTTCTTACCACATCTACCTTATTGGCTCTTACTTTGCCTCTTGTCTGCACTCCAACTGTAGCATCACCTATGATCTGGTTCGATGGATGACTTTTATCAATCCTTGAAGAAATATTCCTTTTGGGAACATACTGATTATTTTGTGTAGGTTCTGTTGAACTTTCTGTCGATGTTGTTCCAGATGTTGTAACATTCGGAGCAACATTTTCAGTTTTCAAAGAATCTCCAGATTTTTCAGTAACCTCTGAAACATCTTCTTCTTCATTTCCATCTGTAAGACCTTTATCATCATCAAACACAACATTAACAGATTCTTGAACAGTGTTAGTCCTAAGGTTATAGATTCTATAAGCTTTACTATTTCTAGAATAGCCTAAGAAGAAACCTTTATCACTTTTAGAATCAAACTTATGGAGTTGATCCCTATCATTCAGAATGTAACACACACAACCAAATACATGAAAGTACTTCACATTTGGTTTTCTGTTGTTCAAAATCTCATAAGGTGTTTGCTTAAAACCAGATCGAATATAAACCCTATTAGTGATATGACATGCTGTATTCAATGCTTCAGCCCAAAATCTTTTAGCAAGACTTTTGGAAGTAAGCATGACTCTTGCTATTTCCTGTAGAGTTCTATTCTTTCTTTCAGCAATTCCATTTTATTGTGGAGTTTTAGGAGATGAAAATTCTTGCATTATACCTTTCTTTTCACAAAAATCTGTAAACATGCTATTTTCAAATTCTCTACCATGATCAGTTCTAATCTTGCTAACTTTCAAGTTAAACACATTTTTGAACCTTTTGTAAAGAACTTTAAAAGCATTAAATGTTTCAGATTTGTCTCTTAAGAATTCTATCGAAGTAAATCTAGAGTAATCATCTACCACAACAAGTGAATACCTTTTTCCTCCAATGCTTTCAGTTTCCATAGGACCCATCAAATCCATGTGCAGCAACTCAAAACAACGATGTGTCAAACAATGTGACAGCATTTTGTGCGACACTCTTACCTGCTTACCTTTCTGGCATGGTTCACATATAGTGATTTTGTCAAACTTCAAGTTTGGTAATCCATTAACAGCTTCAGCATTGACCAGCTTCTTCAATGATCTATAATTCGCATGACCCAATCTTTGATGCCATAAGACATTTTCATTATGTTTTGACAAATTACACACATTGTTTGTTCCAATAAGATAACAATTATCTGCTGACCTAGTACCAGTCATTAAACATTCATCATCTTTATCAAGAACATAACATGAATCTTTGTCAAATTTTACATGCAAATTATCATCACACAATTGACTTATACTAATCAAATTAGCAAGCAAGCCATCAACATGCAAGACATTCTTAAGCTTAGTAAAACCTTTAACATTTAAAGTTCCTTTTCCAATGATTTTTCCTTTTGAACCTCCACCATATGTAACATATCCACCATTTACAGTAGCATAATCAGATAAGTAGTCAATTTGCCCTGTCATATGTCTAGAACAACCACTATCAAAATACCATAGACCAGGTAAACATGCTTTCAAAGAAGTGTGGACTGCATTACAGGTAACATCAGATTTCTTTTTCCAAGTAGATTTTGAGAAATGTTTCTTCGAATGTGACAACTTTTTAAGTAACAATTTCTCATCAGCAAAGTCTTTCTTCATTTTCAAACAGTAAGGACGAATATGACCTAATTTAGAGCAATAATGGCAAACAAATAACTTTTTAAAAGTTTTAGCCTTGTGAGGTTTTGTTTGTGCTGATGCTTCAACATATGTTTTAGCATTAGCCTTCACAAACTTCACTGGATTTGCAAAACTTTTAGAAATAGATGCAGTTTCACCATCATAACCTAAACCATGATTGTTAGATTTACCAAATACCAAAACATCATTCATATCAGAAGCACTCTTTTCATATTTTCTGGAACTTAAGGTAGAACTTTTCAATTCTTCCTTTAATTTGCAGAGTTCTAAATCTCTTCTGGTAAGGATAACTTCTAGTTTGGTGATTGTTCCTTTCAGATCCTCATTCTCTTTATTCAAAGAATCAAGAGTGAGTTTCTGAGAGTTCAAATCCTCCAATAACTTCTGGTATTTCGAATCTTCTGTCCTTATTCCTGTATCATCAACAAAACCATTAAAACAGTTCAAATCTGGGTGATTTTGACTTGATGTTGTTTCCGATGTTGTAACATCCAATTCAACATCAGAGTCTGTTTCATCTAGATCATCATCTAAAGAGTCATCATAATCAACTTGAGTGTGAAAAGAAAATTCAATTTCTTTTGATTTAACTTTTTCATCATCTGAATCATCACTTAAGGTAGCACTAAAATTCAGTTTTTGCTTGAGTCTGGTATTGGCACATTCATTTGCATAATGGCCATAACCAGAACATGCATTGCATTGAACTGATTTTCTATATTCAGGATCATACCTTGGTTTACCTTCACTTTGTGATAATCTTGGTGGAAATTGACTCCTTCTCTTCTCTGGTTGTGGTGTTGATGTGTTGATCTAGATCTTTGGCTGAATATTCCCTTTGGACCTGTTCATTGTTTTCTTCAAAAACTTGTTAAAATGCTTAGTGAGAAAAGCCATGTGGTCTGGATTGTCATAACATAGGTCCATCACATCATCATCTGAATCGACTTCAGTGATAATAGGCTGTATTTCAGCACCTTGTGATGTCTCTCCTTTAAAAACAACCACCTTTTTATCATCTTTATTTTCATCAAATTGAGTAGTGTTCATCTCATAAGTTTTAAGAATACTTACTAGCTCATTTTGACTCAATTTATCAGTATCTTTAGCCTCTTCTATAGCACATATTTTTGCATCAAATTTTTTAGGAACTGAACGCAAAATTTTATGAACTACTCTCACATTTGAAATATGATCACCAAGAGAATGTGATTCATTGACAATCTCGCTTAAACGTTCATTATAAGATGATATGGTCTCATCTTCCCTCATTCGGAGATTTTCAAATTTAGTCCCTAGCATTCGAAGTTTTGTTCTTCGAACACTATCCGAACCTTCACAATGCTCTTGTAATCTATCCCAAGCTTCTTTAGAAGTTAAACAATTAGAAACAATTTTGAACATAGAAACATCAACAGAAGTAAAAATAGCATTTAAAGCTTTAGAATTAAACCCTGATGTTGTTATCTCGTCAGCCGTCCAATCAACTTCCTTCTTGAGTTGAACTTCATTGTCTTCATCTACTGGAGTTTTTGGTGCATCCCAACCTGTAAGTACTGTCCTCCATGCACGTTCATCAATGGACTTGATATACATGCGCATCTTAGGTTTCCAATATGCATAGTTTGTACCATCTAAACCTGGTGGCCTAAGTGCGGTAGAGATGTGATGTGTTTCCATTTTTGCAAAGACACAATAAATACTAAAACACACTAATTAAAAACAAGGATCTAAACCTAGTGTCGTCAGGTATCAGCTCTGATAACAACTGAAAGTGTGCGTGTTAAGTAAAACAAGACTGATGCTACACTCAATGTTAGAACACTCAATGTTAGAACACTCAATGTAACACTGACTCGATTACAGAATATCAGAATACGAATAGCGGAAGACTTGAAAGTATGAAAACACAAAGACACATAATTAACTTTTTAACATAGATTTTAATTTAAAATCTATGCGAGCCTTATGGCGAAACTTTCACTAATAATTATGTGAATACAAATGGTGTGTGAACAAATATTCACAACGGAAATAAGACTTGATAACCTATCAAGTCTAAAGACGGCTTAAGTGTAAAACTTACACTACCAAAAACTAATCTAACTCTATGATCTATCTATCAAAGATGTGTAGAGAAGTTTATGTTGTACAGGAAGTTTGGATTCTTCGGCACAACGACAAGAACATGCCAATGACAATTAATTGCTAACAAGATGAACACTAGTTTAGTAATTAAAGAATGGCACTTCGATTGATGGATGATGACCACGGTTCTGCTGTATTTATAGGCGTGAATATGCATTCTAGAACCTTCATCCATGATCTCCTAAATTTTAGGATCTTAATCTTTCTTCTTTCCCAACTGCCTTCTAGGATCTTCCAGCCAGTTCTGGACGTTTCTCAAGGGCAACCGCATGATCTACACACTTCTGCAAGCTTCCAGATCCTTCCAGTCTGGAACTGTGTAGAATGTTCTAGATCTTCAACCTGCGATGTTACAACATCCAAAGCAGCATTAGCCAGAAAACAGAATTTAGACTTAGGAAAAATAAGAAAGGTCGAATTATGATGTTGCAGCCTCGTGTGATAACATCTTCGATAACATCACCAAGTCTTCAACATCAACAGACTTCTATCATAAGTTGGGAATCATACACCAAACTTTATGTGTGGAGACTCCCCAGCAAAATGGGCTTGTTGAAAGAAAACACCAACACCTCCTTTAAGTAGCTAGGGCACTTATGTTTCAATCTTCCCTCCCTTTAAAATACTGGAGTGAGAGTATTAAAACTGCTACATTTCTCATCAATAGAATCCCATCTTTTATTCTTAAACATAAATCTCCTTTTGAAATATTGTATGGGGTGAAACCTGATTACTCTTTCCTCAGAACTTTTGGTTGTTTATGTTTTGCTAACACTCTTGTCTCCCATAGACAAAATTTTGATCCTAGGGCCACAAAATGTGTGTTTATTGGTTATCCTTTTGGCACCAAGGGTTACAAACTTTTAGATCTTCAATCTGGAAAATTTATTATTTCTAGAAATGTGAAATTCTTTGAGAATATTTTTCCTTTTGCTAACATAAACACACCACCTATTCAACCCCTCCCCATACCTACTGATGATGATGATGACACTGATCCCCCCATTCACATTGATCTACTGAATGAAATATCTCACCACTCTGATCCTATTAACACTGTGCCTGTTCCACCCACTTTTGAGGAGAGTGCTCCCATTCATACCCCTGTCCCACATAATATAGAGGTTCCACCACCCACTAGACCTTCTAGAACTAAAACACAACATGCTTACCTTCAAGTCTATGAAACCACTCTTCCTGCCTCCATTGATCATGCTAAAACCAATCTTTCCCTTTCTGGAAAACACTACCCCATTCAATTTTTTCTATCCACTGATAAGTTGTCTTCCAATTATAAAACATTTACAGCCTCTATCTCTCAGCAACAAGAGCCCACCACCTATAAACAAGCTGTTTTAGACCAAAATTGGGTCATTGCAATGAAAAATGAACTTGATGCTTTAGAAAAGAATCATACTTGGACTCTTGTTAATCTCCCATTGGGAAAACATTGTATAGGTTGTAGATGGGTTTATAAAATTAAGGTATAAAGCAAGGTTGGTTGCTAAAGGCTATACTCAACAAGAGGGCATAGATTATTTTGATACTTTCTCTCATGTGGCCAAAATCACCACTGTTAGAATTCTACTTGTTGTTGCTACCTCTAAAAATTAGCATGTCCATCAATTAGATGTTAATAATGCTTTCATACATGGTGATTTGGTAGAAGAAATATATATGACCCCTCCCCCTGGTTATTGTGCTTCAAATGACAAAAGAGTTTGCAGGTTAAACAAAAGTCTATATGGTTTGAAACAAGCTTCTAAACAATGGTTTACCAAGCTAACTTCATGTTTACTGTCTCTAGGCTTTACACAATCTAAAGCTGACACTTCTCTTTTTACTAGACAAAATAAACATGATTTTACTGCTGTCCTTTGCTATGTTGATGACCTTATTGTAACTGGCACTAATCTTCATATTATCAACTCTATTAAAAAGTGCTTACATGTCAAATTCACTATCAAAGACCTTGGTACTTTGAGATATATTTTAGGCATTGAGATTGCCAGAAATAACAAGGGAATGACTTTATGCCAAAGGAAATATGCTCTTGATCTTCTTTATGATTCTAGATATCTGGGTGTAAACCATGTTCCACACCAATGGATTCCACTATAAACTTTGATCCTCAATCTCAGCTTCTTCAACATCCAAATCAATATAGAAGATTGATTGGTAAACTTCTTTACTTGACTATCACTAGACCTGACATCTCCTATGCAGTCCAAACATTGAGCCAATTCATGCAATCACCCACTGAAGCTCACTTAACTACTGTGTAAAGAGTCTTGAGGTACATCAAAGGTAGTCCAGGTACTGGTATCTTTTATCCCAGAAATAATTCTTTCAAATTACATGCTTTTTCTGATTCGGATTGGGCTAAATGAATACAAACTAGAAGGAGCATTACAGGTTATAGCATTTACTTTGGGAATTCTCTAATTTCTTGGAAATCCAAGAAACAATCCACTGTCAGCAGGTCTTCAGCAGAAGCTGAGTATAGAGCTTTGGCCTCAACATCTTGTGAGCTTCAATGGATCCACTACATCCTTGCAAACTTGAAGATCCAGCATTCCACTCCCTCATCCATGTACACTGACAACAAGAGTGCTTTTTCCATTGCTCACAACCCCTGTCTTCACCAAAGAACCAAGCATATCTCTTTGGACTACCACTTCACAAGGGAAAAGATCCAAGAAGGCCTTCTCCAACTGGTTCATATCCCTACTGAACAGAACTTGGCTGACATGCTCACCAAGCCTATGCCTCCTTCTCTCTTTGGTCTACATGTTTCCAAAATGGGCTTGATAAATATCCACTCCCATTTTGAGGGGGGTCTAAAGAAGTTTAATAGATACACTCTTATCTTCCTTTGCTTATAGATTAGTTCACCCTTATAAGGGTAGTTAATTAGTTAGTTTGTTAGTTAGTTAGACTAATCTCAAGGTTAAATACTTGATTGAGATTAGTAGATGAAATTTAATTTCATCTTTGTAATCAATACAGATTTTATTTTCTTCAATCCATTTCTTGATGTTTTCTCTTCTTTCCTCTTCTTGGTGAAGAAGATGATCCATGATTTGATCATCAACAGTATGAGCAGATACCTTAGCTGGGATAGCTCCTCTTCACCAAATTAATTGATACATATACATCCAAAAAACCTTTTTAATGCCTAAAATGAACCCTAAAATCTATAGTAACAAACTAACAATAGTTAAATTCACAATTACGATATAATTACGTGTTTTTTTCTATCTAAAAATTAATGTGCACTGATCGATTGAGTGATTTCATTTTTTGTTAATAAATATAAAGAAAATAAATATTTATAATTGTACAAAAGGATTAAATTACCCTCCATGCATTTAAAATAATTAAAATGTTTATGTGTACGTTCTGATTTTTTTTTTTAAATAAAAGATATATAACTCTAGAAATTAGTCGATGGTTTATTATGGTACTCATGTGCGTGTAACTGTGCAAGGGTCAAACACATTTATTTATAAGAAGACCAGCAATATATAATTTTTTACCTACTTTATTCTATAATTTAAAAAAAAAAATTCAGCATATTATATATTTGATTAGGGTTGGCAATGGGGCGGGTATGGGACGGGTTTGACCAATCCCAGGACCCGCCCCGTCAAATTTTTTTAGACCCGTTACCCACCCCGTCCCGCCTCAATACCCGCCTAAACCCGCCCCGTCCCGTCCCACGAACCCGGCGGGTAAACCCGCCCCGCCATCACAAATCTGTTTTTTTTATTTGTTATTTTAATAAAATAAAACTACTTTAAACTACAAAATATATATATATATATATATATTTTAATATACATATATATAATATACTGTATATACTTTTTTTTAAGCCAATGTATATACTGATATATATATATATACATTTTTAACATACATATTCAATTATTAACATACATATATATACTGATATACATATACAATGGGTTACATATACATATATAAACAAAATTTAAAGTGGAATGGTTACTGAAAATAATTTCTCATATATATACAATTATTAACATACATATATATACTGATATATTTATATATTTTTTAATATACATATACATATAATATATATATATATATATATTAAATATATATGTCTATACGGGTCGGGTCGGGTATATATAAAACCATTACCCGTCCCATACCCGCCGGGTATTGTTTGACCGGGTATTTACCCGACCCGAGACCCGTTTGACCGGGTATTTACCCGTCCCGTGCGGGCCGGTTTCATGCGGGTCCGGGTTTTTACCCGTCCCATTGCCATCCCTATATTTGATCTGCATTTTATACTACAGAGGTAAATAATTAAATCATTTTTTTATAATTTGGGTTAATTGGACTGCAGAATGGGGAGGGGTCATTCGTGCCATTTTGTGGTACCAGGGTGAAGCGGATTGCAGAAGCTTGTTGGAAGTCGGCCTATACAAGGTTATATTACAACAGTTACGCGCGTCCGCAATGATCTGCAATCACCTTTGTTGCCAGTGTTAACAACAGAGAGGTGATTCCAAAATCACAAGAAACGTTATTGTTGGAATCTAGCTAGCATTGTATTGGCCACATTCCACTAGACTTTATGAATCCTTTTCACTATGCATGATTACACAAGATGGCATAGATACAATGGCGGATCCAGGATTTCAAATTCGGGGGTACTGAATATATTAAGTAAAATATTACTTCCTCCGTCTACCAAAAATATGTCCAATCTTATTTTTTCCGTTTATAAAAAAAGTTCATTCTATTTAAATAGTTAAGTTTTAAGTATTTTTTTTCTATTTTATTAACAAAGTTAATGATCTACCGACAATATTCTCTACTCTTTAATTCACATACCTATTTTATACAATAAATATGAATTATTCTTAAAATATGTGTTCAACCAAAGAAACATATTTTTATGGACGGAGAGAGTGTTTAATAATAAAAATTATACAATTCGTGGTAACTTAAAAATTTTATATAACATTAATTACAATTGAGACTGATGAATTCTCATATTTTAAAAAATGATCTATTCCTATGATATTTGACCTTTTTTTTGGACCTCCATCTATTAAAAGAAAAAAAAAATGTATTGGCCTCCATTTACTAATAGGGAAAATTAAATCTATATTATGCCTCCATCTACTTAAAAGAAGAAATAAAATTATTATTGGGCCTCAATCTACTAAGGAGAAATTAAATTTATATTGGACTTTTAATGGAAATTTGAGAAATGACTGGATTTAAGTTTAAGTTGGAGAATGGCGGGATGTTACCTATTTTTTTGCTGTTATTTTAATTTTTAAATTATTTTTACCTTAAATAAAAAAAAAATCAATTTGGAGGTACAGCTGTATCCCATGTTCTATACTACGTCCGCCGCTGCATAGATACCCCTCCCTTGTCGTGGCAATGGGTGCAACATGTCTTGCCCAAGATCAGTACTCTACTAGCTATAAAAATATTTTTTTCTTGCCGGCCAGTACTTCAATATGGTCGACCGTGGAAGCCTCTCGGAGCTCATCACATTAATTAAGAGGATACCATCAAATTTATGTGATGAGCTCCGAGAGGCTTCCACGGTAGTAGGGATGGTCGACGTCTCATTTCCACCAATTCTGCAAAATTTGGCCCTAATTCAGTCAGTCACAACATGAAATTATTATATGCAACAAAATTAGCAACAAGAAGTAGGAATGAATGGGATATAACACCTCTCCCTTTCTTTTCTTTTGTAGACGGAGTAATTGAATCAAATGGAACACACAACATGGAATGGGCAAAGGGATGGGTCGGGAAGAATGAGTTTGAAAATTGTAGTAGTCCTATTTTTCATAGTTATACAAAATTAAAGAGATGGGCAAAGCAAAGAAAAAACAAAGGCATGTGCTATTTTAATTGTTTCTTTCATTAATCGACTGTTCTTTTTTTTTTTTTTTTCTTTTTTCATTTAGGATGACCATGGTATAGCATGGTCAACCTTAATGGGGTGTTTGTTTTGGGACTCACATGTCCGGATTGGGGAGTCACACCAACCAATGAATTAAACGACCAAACTAAGTTTTAATCGATTTCCACGTAATGAAGAACACTTGAACACCACTTCTCACTGTTTGATATTTGATCATCATTTTACTTTTTGATTAACTAAATTGATACATTTAATTTTTTGTGACAAAAAAAAATACAAAAAATGAGACTAAATTAATACATTTAACTTTTTTTAGATCATAATTAATTATGAGATTAAATTAAGCTCTTAATATATATACCCGGCCAATTCAATGAATACATATATGCTAGTACGTTTCATATATATTAGATCAATAAATTAAGTTGCATTAAATTCATGCATCCACACTCTTATAAAGCCTTGATCATAGTCGTATATTTTCAATTAACTACACAAGAAATTGAGAGATTAATATTAAAGCCTTCACAAACATAGAAATTAATTGAAAATGGAGGTTCAAATCTTATTTTTTTTAGTGATGATCATGAGTGGGACATTAATCAAGAATGGATGTGAAGCCAAGTTTCCACCAACGTTAACCGATAACCTCACACCTGAATTTTGTGGCAATTTGGATGTTGGAAATATGACTAAGTTTGTTTCTGTTATTTGTACGGAAGCAAACACAACATTGAACTCAAACGATTGTTACTATTATTTCGTTGTGTATGGTTATGATTGCATTCAACAAAAATTGGTTAAAAACCTCATGCAAAATAACCCTTGCGGAAAGACTTCTCATGCCGTGTCGGCCATGACAGACCAAATTTTTGACTATTGTAATAACCTTATAGACTAACTCAACAATTATTATTGCAAATAATCAGAACAATTGTTAATTTTATATAAGTATGTTATTATGTTATAAAAATTTAGTATTTTGTAATGAGAAATTAATGTGATATTGTTTGGGTTCTTTTACTTTTCAATTTTTTTTGAATTGAAATTGTACATTTTTTTTGTACTGATTAATGTGAAAGTTGTTTGAAATTCATATATTTAATTTGTATAATTTATATAATTTCATTGCATTATTTATATTTAATTAACTCATTGCACTTGATTTGGAGAAAGATTTGTAGTTTGCTATTTTTGTAGAAAAAATGAGCATTCTTAGAGCAAATCACGTCTCAAATACATTGTGAAGTCAATCGAATGATTCGAGAATAGAAAAAATTGAATTGGGCTTAAAAATTAAATAAGGAAAACATTTGAAGCCCATTTATAGTTGGCCATTTTCGAACTTGGCCTAAAATTGAAAAAATGAATGTTGGCCCAATTGAGTAATGGATAGCATATCCCATTTTAATATTTTCAAGCAATTAAATGGAAAAAGGCCAGGCCACCAGGCCTACCTCATTTTCAAAAAATTAGAAATTAATTATAGATGAAAATTCAAATCCTAATTTTTTTTTTTTAAGTGATGATCCTGAGTGGGACATTCAACTTTCCACCAACTTTAACATATAACATCCCACCTGAATTTCGTTGCAATTTGGTTAATGGAAATACAACTACGTTTTTTTTCGCTATTCGTATGAAAACAAACACAACATTGATCTCAAACAATTGTTACAATTATTGCGTTGAGGTCGATTGCGTCCAACAAAAATTGATTAAATACCTCATAGAAAATAACCCTTACCGTGGAAAAACTTCTCTGCCATTTCTGCAAGGACAGACCAAATTTTGGAATATTGTAATAACCGCTAAACTAACTCAACAACATTACAAATTATATATATAATCAGAATAATTGTTAATTTTATGTAAGTATGTTATTATGTTATTAAAATTTATGGCATGATTGGTATGGGGTAATGGACTTAGAATGGAATGAGCATTCATGGATCTATTCCTAATCTCATGATTGGTATGTTTTTTTACACTGAATCGTGATTCCTCGTGGAATGGTGATTCCCAAAAATAAAGAATTATGATTCCTCTCCATCCCCCTATCTTTACCCATTCCATTCTACGTGAAATCAAATTATTTTTATTTTCTAATAAAAAAAAATCATTAAAAAAATATTTTTACAAAATTATCCTTATCAACAATTAAAAAGATTTTCATTAACCCTCTTATCCAACCTTAATCCACGATTAAATACGATATTCATTAACCTTCTTTAACTTAATTCATCCAAGAGGGAAGGATGCTGAGAAAGAACGCAGAACGCTGAGAAAAAAACGCAGAAGAGAAAAAACGCAGAACGCTGAGAAAAAAACGCAGAAGAGAAGAACGCTGAGAAAAAAACGCAAAAGAGAAGAACGCTGAGAAAAAAATGCAAAAGAGAAGAACGCTGAGAAAAAAACGCAAAAGAGAAGAACGCTGAGAAAAAAACGCAAAAGAGAAGAACGCTGAGAAAAAACGCAGAAGAGAAGAACTAGTCAAAGAATAGTAGTGTATTGTTGTTCTATATATATACAGAAGAACTCTCTGTTTAATATATATATATATATATATTAATATATATACTACTATGTTTCATTTTTGCTGTAATATATATATACTATGTTTCGTTTTTGCTTATATATATATATATATATATATATATATATATTTCATGATTACATCTTATAATAATGGGTAAAAATGTATATCATTTTTTTTAAATGAACGATTATTTATATTTAGTTTTATTATTAAAATAATAGCATATTAACCAATTTAATATGTTTCTATAAAATATGTATAAAAGTATTTTAGTCATTTAAGATAAACTTTTTACATTATTTTGCATTCATTTTATTATACCAATCATGAGAATGGAATCAATCAAGGAATGATTTTTTCATTCCTTGTCAATACCAATCATGAGAATGACCATTCGGACTTTCATTCCATTCATACATTCATGAGTTCATTCCATTCAGTCACATTTTCATTCAATCATACCAATCATGCCCTTAGTGTTTTGTATTGAAAAATTAATGTGAAATACTATATTTTGGTATGCATTACAGAATTTCATGGAATATGTTTTTCTTTATGTGCGCAGTTCGTGTGTATAACCGTGCCCTATTCATTTATTTTTGGGCCCACATCACAAAAATTGATTACCAATATATTTTCGGGTCCACGTAAGATGAAAAACGTGAGCAGGAGAGGGGCCCACTATGCTAGAATGTATATGACGATATATATATATATATTTTTTACCCAATATAAAAAATTATATTGTTTAAATAAAAAATGATAGTCATTTTTGTTAAAAACAATATCACTTTTTACTTTTTTTTTTTATCGATAAAGATTATATTATTATTGGGTACAAGGGATACCCGAAAAAATCATTGTACAGGATATTACAGAAAGAGGAAAAACAGTAAGGCTGTCACCCTACACTGCTCTCATGTCATACACTAACACCCATGCCTTAAAGGATAGGTTGTTCCGGCTGGGGTATTTGATCGTAAACCAGCTCCATATTCTTGCTCTCATCTCCTCCTTGACTTTTGTGATCGAGAAGGTTTCATTCTTGAAGAGTACTGCGTTTCTCCATTTCCACAGGTCGCAATCTTTTTCCCATTTCTACATCTCAATATACCCCCAAATCCTATGAAGTTGTCCAGGATGTTTGATGGTAGTGCTGACGGGGATTTGAGCCACGAAAGACATTCCATCCAGACTTGGTATGATTGGGGGCATTCCAGAAAAACGTGTCTTTCGGTTTCCTCACTGTCTCCACAGAGTACGCACCTTAAATCGTCATTCTGGTTGAGGATGTTTCTTCTTCTTAGGTTGGACCGAGTCGGTAGTCTTCCCCACAATAGCCTCCATGCGTGAGCCTTGACTTTCGATGGTGCAAAATTCTTCCATATAGTCCTAAAACCTTGCAGCAGCTTGTCTTCTGGTTGAGTGTCTTGGTTTTGGTTGAATAAGGTTGAGTACGTCTCCTTTGTGGAGAAATCCCCTGTCTTTGATGCTTTCCATTTCCATGAGTCTTCAGTTCCTGCTTTTAGTTTGAACCTGTCCATCACAGATAAGAGATCATTAAGAGATATTTGTTCCCTGTCGAAAAGTGGTCTTCTCCATCCCCAAGTCCATCTCCACATATTCCCTTCCCATACACCCATTTCCCCTACAGTTTTCCCCTTGTCTAGGCTAATTAAGTATAATCTCTTGAAACAATCCTTAAGCTTACCCTTCCCCGTCCAGTTTTCCTCCCAAAAGAATGAACTTTTCCCATCCCCTAAGACCCTAGTCAAATTTCCATGGAACCAACCCCCGTTACTCCCACCTAACAATCCTTACTTAAATATTGTCCCTTTTTTTTATAAACATGAAATCTGAAGAAAGAAAAAATAGTTGTCCAACCTAAAATTTTGGAATATGATTCAAAACTCAAAAGTCTTAATAATTAATCGCTTCATGAAAAAAAATTCTCTAGTAAAAAATAATTTCACTTTATTAAAGATGACTACTCCTATTATGGCCCAAACATTTTTTTGGAAAAAATGCCTATTATTTTCCTTATATGTATAAATTCGTCTAACTTTATCTTTACAATTCTTTTACCATCTCATTTTTACCATTGTTTGATAATTTCACCCTACTTAATTTCACCATACATACATACGTAATAATTTTACCATCTAATAATTAAATACTATCTAAACACATAATAATTTTTAATTACCTTGTTCATTAAATAACTTAAAAGAAAAAAATGGTTTATAAGAACATAACCACTTAATTTTATTAGGACATTATTAAAAAAACTTGCAAATATACACAAATTGCTGACTAATGAATTATTCATCGATCATTGTTTACTGGTGGGAACCAATCTCATTGTTTACTGGTGGGAGGGTTCAATTGAAGTCAGATCAAAACTTCATATGAATTGATTCCGATAGATTTTTTTTGTCGGTAACCAAAATATTCGTCAATAATATATCGATAAATTGCGTAATTTTCAATCCATCGTTAATAAGGTGTCAAAACTACCATCAACTTTTTTCGTCAGTACAATTAGTAAAAAAGTATAACGTATCACAACTAAAAAAAACAATATCGTGGGAAAAATTCATTAGCAAAAACTTCAAATTTAAACGTAGCATTAAATTAATTGCCAACATATATATATTTCATGTTTCTAAAAGAGTAGTCTTCAAATGGTATAATTTTATTTTTAAAATTTTCCCATGACTCGAAATGGTATAATAGGAGGAGGTCCAGCGAGTGGACAATTTAAATGGATGGAGTGAGTTGCTTTCAGCAGAACGTATGGGCGTGAGTCTTATGACTCTGATATTATAAAATAATTTCGTATAAAAGTCCGAACTTATAGAGAGGTTAGAATTAATTTTTGTATATTAATTAATTGCTATTACTAACCGATTGAACTATATATAATATAATTAATTAATTGCTATTACTAAATGTCATTCGATCAATTCATTTCCAAATTCTCCCCAACATATCATGAAAACTAGGGGATGGGTTGCATGTGTCCGTTTTTTTTTTTCACGTGTTATTTCATTACGTAGGGAATAGGGTAAAGAAAACTAGGGGATCGATGGGTTGCATGTGTCCGTTTTTTTTCATTGCAAGAAAATCTATATACCTAAATTGAAAATTCGTGATCTAATATTGTACTAGATCGATCAATTATGCACAATATAAGAAAATCGATTATACTCAACACATACCAAATTATTATTTTACGTACATTAATATATTTGTTAATACAAAATACTAAATTTTAAGAATAATTATTGCGATTAATCCTATAGAAATTTACAAAAGTCGATCATTTGGTTTGCCCTTGTCAAAATGTGATCGAAAGGCTTTCTGCAATGGGGTTTTTCCGTGAGATTTTTAAGCAATATTTGATGGATGCAATCATAACCATACACACTGAAAATATTGTAGCAAATTGCCACAAAATCAAATTGGGAGTTTATATGTTAATAGATACTTTTTTTTTTAAGTCTCGATATTCGATTCAAGTATCAACTAATTTGAGGAATCAATTCCACCGTTTACTCGTGGAGCTCATTTAAAGCCAGTGTTTTGCTTGAAATGGTATTCATCATAATCGCTACTTAATGCAATTCTCTCACTCATCATCACTACTAAAAAAAAAATGAAGAAATATTATTTGAATACATTAGGAAATATGACATGGGAATTTGGACCATAGAAATATGACAAGATCATGATAAAAAACACGCCTCAATAATATTGTGGAGTCGATTGAAGATATAAATCGAGAAGGGAAAAGAAGAATTGGGCCCAAAATAAATTATAATTTTATGTTTTTAAGCCTATGGAGCTGCCCATTGCTAATTAAACTCAAAGCCCAAATCGGTGGCTGGCCTTAACATTTGATTGGAAAAAACAAATTTGATTGGGCCAGGCCCCACGCCTATTGCCACCTTACAGTTTCTTTTTTATTTCACCATTGTTTGATAATTTCACCCAACTTAATTAAATTCTTCTCAGTCAATCAGAATATTCGAGTAACGTACCATTATTTTAAGGAAAAACATATTATATAAATGATATAAAAATACATATATTAGGAGTAATATTTATCGATCATATTTAAAATTTGACATCGTGCGCATTGTATACATAAATTAATACATTTTTATTACAGTATCAAATTTCGTCCCTCATCAGAAACGAAAGAAATGATTTCAAACCCGTTTCTAATTTCTAACACTAGATACGAAACAAAATTGTGATATACTTCATCCCACGTCCACTAATTGTGATCATTTTTTCTATTTGTATGTCCATTAAAAGAGTATCAATTTCTTTATAGGGATACAGTCATTTTATTTTTACTCCCCTTTATAAATTTTCCTAAAATTAAACTTGATTTAACCAGGAAGTAATACGAGTTGAATATGCATGTGGGTGCACTATACATCATTTATATCTAATTAAACACATAATAATTTACCTTGTTCATTAAATAACTTAAAGAAAAAAACGGTTTATAAGAACATAACCACTTAATTTTATTAAGACATTATTACAGTCTTAAAAAAAAAAAAAAAAAACTTGTAAATCTACCGAAAATGCAAATTAACGAATTATTAATTTTGATGATGATTTAGAGTTGCGCACGATATGAAAGCTTTTTTAGCCTTCTCCTTTCCAGTAGCTATTAAATATCTTTATTCTAGCCGGCCATATCAATCTGTGCTTTTATAGCTACTGAAGGGTGAAGGCTAAAAAGCTTCCATATCAATCTGTTAGTTAATTTGTGAGAGATTAAAAAGCTTTCGAGTATTATTCTTTGTGGAATGATATATGGATATAAGCTCGTGCCATATTTATAGGCAACTCATCAAAATGAACTCATCTCAGCCATATATTTTTTTGCAATTTTTTATTTTTACTTAATGAAAAGGTAAATTATATATATATATATATATATATATATAGCTTTTCATGTTTTACCCCCACCGAACAAGGTAAATTATAGATATAAAAATTATTTCAAAATTTTTTGGTTATACAGTGACTTTAATTTGATATATAGAAATTCGAAATATATATGTTGCATGTTCGACTTATCACCTTTCAAATTGGAAACATAGGAGTATATATTTAATTTACATTTTTTACGAGCTGTCATGGGAGGCTAAATTTTAGATTTGGGTAAAGTCTAGTATGCACTCGAGTGCATGTTGTGCACCCTAGTTTAAAGAAAAATGTAAGTTATTAAATTTACAACACAATATTACTAAAAAGTGTAAGTCACTATAACTAAAAATATTACTCTCTCCGTCCAATTTTATTATGTCCACTTCTCCGGGCACGAGTTTTAATGAATATTGATTAGTTTATGTATAAAGTAGATAAGTTTGGGGTATGATGGGATGTTGTGGGGTCCATTTATAGGTAAAGTGATTGTTTATGAATAAAGTTAGTGATAATTTGAGTAAATAAGTGATGGTTAGAGGGTGGAGATAAAGTTGTGTGAATAGTATTATTTCCAAAATGTGCAACACCATTTACCAAAATGTGTAAGTCAGTAAAACGTGCAACACCATTGAAAAGTGCAACACCATTTACCAAAATGTGTAAGTCAGTAAAACTGAAAAGTGCAACATGGACTAGGGTGCACAACATGCACTCGAGTACATAACAAACCAACCCTTAGATTTGATATTTAAACACATTAATATATTTTTGTGGGTAAGATTCATTATATAGCTAAAAGTGGAAACTCAACTTTTGTCAAAGTTTTTTCTTGTCTAATATTTTTTCATGTCTTAAACAAATAACTCCACAATTGTTTGGGACAAGCAACCGAGAATGGGGAAAGAAAAAGTTTATTTTTTAATTTTGTATTTTCTTTATTTGCAAACATGCATGTTAATTTGTTTGTTGTCACGCTCTTATCATATTTTCATTGTCCAAATTCCCACAAAATCCAAATGGGGGTTTATATGTTAATGGATATATACTTGAAATGAAATTCATCACTAATTATGCAAATCTCCCCCTTCCCTGCTTTTCCCCTTAAGTTGATCAAATTAATTATACAATTCACTTTTTCTTACAATATATATTATATATTGCATCATTTGCATGACAATATATATATATATACTATATGTTAGGTACAAAATTTTAATTAATATTTTTGCATGATTTTCATTTGATAATCATTTAATATAAGTTATATTTTGATGGAAAGTTTTTCAGGGACAGATGGAATATAAGATATTCTTATTTATTCAATATCAATATTTTCAATTGGTAACTTTCATCAACATCTGAAGTATTTATCATATATTTTTTGTTTTCTTAAAATAAAAATAAAAGGTAGCTATGTAATTTTTTAAAGTCACAATAATCGAATCCAGTTGTAAAATTATTATAAGCGTGGGTCAGCGACATTGAGAGACTTTCGTGACACTGCCTCATGACATTCCAGCTTTCTCAAAGCCTACCACGTTCACGGTTTGTCGGATGGAAGTTGGGACTAGGGTTCGGGTAGAACGGGTTTAAAAACTTTTAAGACTAGCTAGATGCCTATTCATTAAAAATGTGAAATTGATTACTCACTTCGTCCGTCCGCTTAATTATAAGTTTTCCATTTTACCATTTTGGTTCATCCATTTATAAGCTTCTCATACCATTTTTTATAAATACTTTTAATTTTTTATTCTTATACTTTACTTTTTTTCTCTCTATATATCTCTCCTTCTATCAATTACATTACTTGTACTATATCTACTATTTAATCACTTTGAATCCGAGAACAATCCTGAGCCCGAGGGATCATTCCTTTTTTCGATATATGAAAAAATGGATTTCAGCAAGTCGATTCTTAGTAAATGTCGAATCAAACCATTTACGTACCTTTATTTCAACAAATGAAGCATGGCTTCTTGACTAGAAGAACTTTTTTTGTCAAGCTTTTAAGCGGATTGAGATGGAATTGAAAAAGTGAATTTGAAAGGGTATGGGTTATTTTGAAAAGTGTATGGGGGTATTATGGTGAAAATATTTCTCCCGCGTGGGTCCGACCTGACGACCTCAACACAAGTTTGCTACCAAAATATTGTTTTCTTTTTTTACAAATTACACAAAACAACAATTTGCTCTTTATAAATGGTAATAAAACATGAAATTATTAAAAAAAAATTAAACTGAAATTACGTATTAATTTATGCTATTACCACCAGAATCAATGACATACATGCAAAAATCAATCATTTTTTTTCTAAATTTAATTATATTGTTTTAATACTGTTAACCCAATTTGTTCCAAATGAACTTAAGAGAATCCGGTTCAGACCAAAAAATGAAAGAAATAAATCTAATATCTGTAAATTAAAATAAGATAATTTAATATTATACACAAAAGTAGAGTAGTCAATCTATAGGTATCTTTTACAATAATCGTAGATTTGATGAGTCTTGACATCAATCTCTTCGATCTTCTTAGTGGGTACACAACCCTCTAAAATCTTGAACTTTATCATTGTTGTATTACAAAAACAATTATTTGCATAAGTGAAATAAATAAGATAATTATTACAACATACATCATTTAATGAAATATTCATATCCCGGCAAAATCCAACATAAATATCACCAATACAATATTTATAAGATTCTTCACATGGTTCTACAAATGTGAGATTAAATTTTGCTTCCACGAATACCCTATACAATACTACTAAGGTTATATACCTAATTATAAGTGTAATGTATATATGAATTTATTAATAACTAATTAAATTAACCAAGTCACTAAATAAGGGGAAGTAAATTAATTTTTTTGGGGGCGTTTTTAAAAAAAAGTGAAAGTTACATGACATAAATAATATTTTTCCAATTATAAAATTCCATTTTTTTGCTATTACATCTAACATTTTTGGGATCAAAATAAAAAAAAATACAAAAAATGGTACTAAATTAGTACATTTATCCTTTTGAGATCAAAATATATTTAGCCTATGCTGATATAGTAGAGGTGAGTTTCCCATTTGTTGACTGGGCCATGATAATGGGCCCAATAAAGACTGAAATTATATTTACTACTCTGGGCTCCCATTTTTAAAATAAGCCCATCATATTTTCCCATTTTTAAAACACCTTTCGATTAATTCATTCGATTGTAATAATAATTTGAGATGTCATCATTTGGTTTGAAAATAAATCTCATTTTACCTAAAAATAAAATACAAAAAATGTAAATTTAATGTAAATAAAACACACCATTCAAATAAATTGAGAAATAAAATCATATAAATTACAAATAATTATTACACCAATTAGCAAATCAACCAACTCGTCGCGTAGACGTCAAAATCTTGGGTGTGTAGATGCTTAAGGGCTTGCAGGATATATGGTGTATAGACGCCAAAATCTTGGTATGTATTTATATATGGTTTGTAGGATATATGGTGTGTAGACGTTAAAATTTATACTTATCTATGTATTTATATATGGTTTGTAGGATTTATACGACTCTACTCTTACCTCTACTATGTCATATTGTCATTACAATTGCTTTTTTTTTTTTTTATGTATGGACTTCTCCTGTGTTATCAACGAATAACTTTAAATATTATGTGTCATTTGTTATTCATTATTCTAAATATATATTGTTGTATCCTTTGAGAAAGAAAATCAAATGTGTACTCCACCTTTGTTGCTTTTAAAACTCTTATCCAAAACTCTCTTAAAATTGTGTTGGTTCTTTTTGTAGTATCAATTAGTAAAGACTACGAAATTATATTACACCAAATAATTATTTGGATTACGTGGAAATCAAATTTTATATATATATATATATATATATATATATTTCAGGGTTGCAATTTAAGAAAATATGTTTTACCCGCTTAATCAATTTCATTGATTTCTCACAACTAATTATATACTTAAATACAGTCAGCCAAATTAGTCATTTTTTGGGTCGAATTAAGGAAATTTAAAAAAATAAAAATTCAGATTAGTTAATATACCAGAGTTCCTAAACCATTAAAAAAAAACATCAATTTAGTGAGCCCTCTAAACCTTGTATTTGGACTATATGTAGTTGAGCCCACGTAAATATTATTTGGGCTCTTCAATAGAAGGGTGCGGTTATTGAACTTCCAGCTTTGATAGATACACTAACCCCTATTTTTCTTTTTCATTTTACTTATGAAATTTACGTGAACTCGGTTGCTACAAATAATTGTATCTACATGAAATTTCATCATATAAGAAAAACATGTCATGTTAGATAGGTGTTATACCAAATGATATGTTAGTTTCCTCTAATTAATACCTATAATAAAATTATTTCAACATATTATATAATGAAACATTTTGTATTTGTAATGACGTTGAGTCTATTTAGTAGAAACATAATCTTATTTATCTTTTCACCCATATATATATATATATATATATATATATATATATAAATTGTTAAAATTTTACATTTTCTCCCAAAATACTAAATTATTAAGAGGAATTTAAATGTTAATGGATACTTGCAATGGTATTCTACTTAATGAAAATGTCTCACTCATCATCACCACTAAAAAAAATGAAAAATATTATTTGAATATGAAATTATGATATATAGAAATTTCAAATTTGAAGCATCGTTCAAAGGGGAACAACCCAATGACGAGGGAATTGTGAACAACATTAAAACTACTACTTTCAGATGGTTTAAGGCACGCCATTTGATTCATCAATGGACATCTTTTAAGGAGTGGAATAGGAAACCTTTAATGTGTTTGATTTAGATCTTGTTCTTGATGAGACCTAAATTAACCACTAAATAATGAGACGTAAATTAAAAAAAAAATTGAAACATTAATTTTTTAAAAAATGTGAAAGTTAAATGACATAAATAATATTTTTCCAATTTAGTTTCATTTTTTTGCTATTACATTTAATTTTTTTTTAATCAAAATAAAATAAATTGTAAAAAATAGACTAAATTAGTACATCTACCCTTTTGAGATCAAAATAGAACAAATTACAAAAATTGAAACTAAATTAGTACGTACATTTAATTTAAGCTGAGCCTTCATGCCATTTTATATACGCGCAAGGTAAATTATTATAGTGGAGTATAAATTAATAATTTTAAATTTTATTTTTTTTAGTAGTATTTATGACGTATGTGACTGAATGATATACTGTATTAATGTTTTCAAATATTTATTGTTCCTAGTTCACATACCTACTCTTTCGTCAATTTTTATCTGCTTTTGACAGTAATAAATTAAGTCTCCTTTTATCATTTTCATCATACTAAAGTTTTATTCCCATGGTTTGACTAAATTGCATAACATATCATGAAAAAATATATTATTTGGTAACATGACATATTTTTCTTGTATTGTATTGGAGGTACAAATGTACAATTACTTAGTCTTCATAATCAATTACTCCCTCCGTCCCGGAAGTGTTTGCACCACAAAGTGGGCACACTTTTTAAGAAAAAAGTGTAATGAGTGGAGTGTTGAGGGGTAATTTTGTAAAGTTATATGAATAAAGTAAAAAGGTGATTGGAAAGAGAGTAAAAGTAATGGCATTTTGTGTAAATATGTGAATATTGTGAGGGTGGGGTTTATGAAGAAGTTTCCTTTTATGGGTGTGCAAACAATTGTGGGACGGACAAATAAGGTAAGTGTGCAAACAGTTGTGGGACGGAGGGAGTATTTTATATGTGAAAGGATGATGAAGGATAAACATGGAAGTCTGCAACAAACTTTTGACAATCGATCGAATTCACGTGATCGAATTCATTTATTTAGTATCATCATATATATATATATATATATATATAATATTAATGTTGTATATACGTAGTGTCACGATTTGATTGTTAACAATAACACTATGCACGCATAGGAACAATATTATAAATTTATTGAAATTCATGTCTATTAATGTTTTCAATTTTTTGAGTAGTTAATTACTTGAAAATATTTTATTCTTACGCATACTTGCATATTAATTGGAATCAGGTCCAACAACCGAGAATAATTTGGAGAATCAATCTCACCGTCCACTAGTATATGAAATGGTCCCGATAAATATTTTTATCGATAACTAAAATATTATTATTTGTAGACGGATTACCAATTTATTATCGATATTTTTTCTATGTATGTGTAGTGGTCGTTTGTATATCTTTTATCATATTTTTTTAGTTTTCTTAAAATAAAAGGTAGCTATGTAATTTTTTAAAGTCACAATAATCGAATCCAGTTGTGAAAAATCACGTCATTGATTTCGTGCACATTTCGTGCACGATATGTATATGCATGTTTCATGCACGATTCACACGTACACATTTCATACTTATATATTTTATTAGTTTTTTTTTACACTTATATTCTTTTTACACCCCTATTTTTACATTCTAGTGATAATTAATGTACATGTCTCATTAATTAATATTTAATCATAATTCACAAATATAGATGAAAATGAATTTTATTGCATTGGGTCAACATAAGTAAAACATTGACGAAATAACCGACTGTGTAGGCATCCCACTTTTCACTTTCACGGTATAAGTAAAAATCATAGAAGTAAAAATGTTTTTTATTACCTCAACTCACTTTCTTTCAGCTCAGTTAAATTTATGAGATGAATAATAATAAGCTCGATTCCTTTTTTATTGCACCTCTGATTCATAAGATTCAGACAACAGTAAATATCGCATTATGATAATTATTTGCAGGAAATCATCCTAGTAGAAGGGCTTAAACTGGATAACGTTGAAGCAGGATCATATTTGGTGCACTGCTTGCCTCTTAGATTGGTGGGGTCAGAGGGCTCACCCATTAGATGCATCCTCATCAGGTGATGTCTTTTGTAATGGCATGGCTATTATATATATAATATGTTTATCCTAAAAATCCATACGTGCATATTTCGTGCATATTTCGTGCACATTTCGTGCACACTTCGTGCATATTTCGTGCACATTTCTTTTAATTTTTTTTTTTGAAGTCTAGAGTATTTGATTCAATGACCGACTAATTTTGAGGGATCTGTCACCCACCTTCGAAGGTCCCATTTAGATTCAGAGTTGTGCACTTTATATGAATTTTCTATTTAATTAATACTCTTGTTAAATCATTTATTAATTCTCATCCTTTAACCTATATAGCTAGTAATTTAGGTTTCACAACGACACCGGCCTAATATGAATTATTCACTTGCTCTAAATTGAACATTAATAAGAGGCTAGAAAATTAAATTTGCAACTTTCTAAATTATATATACACAGACATTGGGTCTATATTAATTGAAACTAGGCAAAGACTTTAGGAGATATATGTGATATTTCACATTTCTTTTAGAATGAAAAAAATGTTCGATGGGTGTACTCAATAAGTTGGTGTGGGTGTATAACCGCGCCCTTGTTCAATTTCCCAATTGAAAAGTCAAGGATTGATTGTGACTATATGCACCTCCATTTTGGGTAAAAAACCCAAAATACCCTTCATTAAATATACAGTACTAGATCCCCTACTAAACACACCCACCCCCTTCATTTCTTTCACCTTTTCCTAACCCATAACTTCCGGTCGACGCGACACCATTTCCGGCGACCATCATGCTCAAAAAAAAAATACAGAAATCAACCATACACTCAAAAAAATCACAATTTTTTTAAATAATTTTCGACCAACCAGTGTCGACCATATACTCTCTCGTCGACAACTCGTTGTCGACGGGAGTGTATGTGGTCGACACGGTTTCGTCGAAAAATTATTAAAAAAATAAATAAATCCATTTTCGACTACGTAATATCGATCAAATACACCCTCGTCGACAACAATTTGCCGACGAGAGTGTATATAATCGACATTATATAGTCGAAAATGAAAAAAAAAATTAAAAAAATTAGGGCTTTCTGCATTTTTGCAGAAAACCCTAACATTGGAATTTGGAGTTGGGCAAATCTGGGCTGGGTGTGGGTCGGCGTCGGAGAGGGGGTGGGGAGGGGTCGGCCACAATCTTTTTTTTTTTTTTTTACAGATGGGAGGAGGAGGGGAGGGAGGAAGGGGGCAAACCTGGGGGTCGCGTCGGCGTCGGACGGGAGGGGGATGGGGCGGCCGCAGATCTTCTTCTTCTTCTTTTTTTTTTTTTTTTTACAGATGGGAGGAGGAGGGGAGGAAGGGGGCAAACCTGCGTCGGCGTCGGACGGGAGGGGGATGGGGCGGCCGCAAAGCTTCAATTTTTATTTTTATTTTACAACGGGGGAGTGGGGAGGGAGGGGAGGGGGCGGTCGGCGGCGAGGGTGGGTGGGGGTGGGCGTCGCCGGTGACTGTTGGGTGGTGGGGAGGAGGGGGTGGGTTGGGGGAAATGGGGAGGAAGAAGAGGAAGGGTGGGGTGTGTGTCGTAATATATATGTTATGAGAGGAGGGGTATTTATGACATTTGAAGGGGGTGTGACCTGAATTTGGGGAGTGTTTAAATCGGGGGTAGTGTATCTCTCCGAAATGGAGGTGCGTATAGTCAAACCCAATTGAACTTCGAACTGGGCCTTATAAATTAGGCTGCTATCTTTTTGGTCCATTTCAGGGCAAAATCTAGGCTGATTTTATGTACCAAATTAATAAGCTGTCATTTGGGCTGAAATTCAATCAACAAAAATAGGCCCAAATGTCAACTCCTTTTTATCTTTCGGTTTTTTTTTTTGAAATGTTTTATCTTTCAGTTTTAAACTTGCAACAATCCCTCCCTCCTTCCCTCACGTATAAAAAATTTAAAATATATAAGTATGAAATGTGTACGTGTAAATCGTGCATGAAATATGCATATACATATCGTGCACGAAATATACACGTACGAATTGTACACAAAATATGTATATAATTTTCTTGTAGTGATTATTCTTGAATAAATCTATTGTGTCCGAATTGAGTTAAGCTTACCTATAAAATGACTATATAGATTTCACTAAAAATATGAGTGACACATATTAAAACATATACTGTGACATAAAAAATGACATAGAAATTGGTGAAATATTGTAACTTGACCGTCTTAGTGTAACTATATATTTAGTTTAAAAGAATTTCATCTCATTTAATTAACAGGGGAAGCCTGAGGAGACTAATGATGGGAAATCGCTGAACGATGGATAGAAGGATGAGATGAATCGCTGAACATTTCAGTTGCCATGTTTTAAAATTTATATTTGGATTACTAAAATGATATTGTACTTCATCTACGTACAAGAATTGAAAAAGAAAGTTGTCGAACCCAACTTTGAGCTCCAGCCTCCAAGAGATTGAAGTTTCAAGCCCCAAAAAAATATCGAAGTGCTATTCAGAGAATCGAGTTGTTCGTGAACTTGGTTCGACTACAATGAGAATCGATTTGTTCGTTAAAAATATATAAAATTTGTATTTTAAAAAACGCATGACTATTTTTCTGAAACGAGTCAATTTGATATATGGTTTCAAGTCAATTTGATAAATTAGTCAATATTAAAAGAATACAAAAGTGATTTTTAGAAGATATAAAAACTAAATCATTATATTTTTGTAAATTTGAACCCTACATAAAAAAAACATAAAGAACCTTAAACAAAAGAGAAAAGTGATTTGACGAGAATGACAAACAAAAATAACGAATTTATAGAGATTATAAGAAAGACCTTACAAATTTTAAGGAATTGATTCAAATGACACAATTCAATCTATAAATATCAACGGTTAAGATGAAGAGTAATAATTGAAAGCTACTATTAATTAAAATTAATAGATGGGGTTACCATATTTATACAGAAGACCAAATGAACGGTCAAGATTAAAATGAAGAAAGTGATCAACGGTACACAAATTTTCCCGTCGAAACTAAAAAAGGAAATTCGAAGGTGTATTATATTAGTATAGATATATAAGCATTGAATTGGGTATTAATAATAGGGGATTATATATTTTTTTTAGTCCATTAAGTTACCATGTTTTTGAATTTAGTCCACCAGATTACCACTTTTTGAATTTAGTCCACCAGATTACCACTTTTTGAATTTAGTCCATTAAGTTTCGATTTATTTTGATTTTGGTCCAGTTACCTGCTATAGCAGGTTTAGAAGGTCATTTTTTAAAATACACCCCATAGAATGTTATACACACCCCCAATGTTAAACACACCACACTAAAATTTAAAAAACTTTTATTATTACTATACACACCCCAATTCTTTCCTATTTATTAAATTACAAAAAATAATTAAATTAAAAAAAGTAAGAATTCAAATAAATATAAAAAATATAAATAAAACCTATAAAAAATTGCCTAAATCTTTAAAAATTAAACAAAGCTAAAAAAAATTAATTAATTTAATTGGTTTGGAAGATTTAGATGATTTTCTACAATTTTAAATTTTATTTAGCCTTATTATTGACATTTTATAGAAGTTAGAAGGCAAATAATAAAGCATTGGAGTTTTAAACTTTTTTATTTTATTTTACTTTTAAATATTTTTTTATATTACATGAACATACTAACACCCAAATGTTAAACACAAAAACTCAAAAATCAATTAGAGTTAAATAAATCATAAAAATGTTTAATAAATTATCAAAAATAATTTAGTTAAAAAAAAGTGAAAAAATTCAAATTAATATGAAAAATATAAATAAAACCTATAAAAAATACATAAATCTTCAAAATTTTAATAAAGCTAAAAAAATAATTAATTTAATTATTTTTTAAAATTTAGTTGATTTTTTTATTTTTTTTATTTAATTTAATAGTAATTTTTTTCAGATTGAGTTTTTTTTTTATTATTATTAAAAAAATTTCAAAAATAGTAAACAAATCAACTAAGGAGGGGGTATTCAATTGAAATTCTGTTGGATTTTTTTGGACTTTAAAAAGTCAGTGGATTTAGAAAATTCATAGACTCTATGGAGAGTTTGACTAACTTTTTTATTGATTTATATGGATTTTCATAGATTTGACAGGATTCTAAAATACACATTTTTTTATTAATTTACATGGATTTCCATAAACTACGCCCCTAAAACTATGGATGCAAACGTATATCGAACACACTTGTATATAAAAAAATTATAAAAAATTATCTAAATTATTTAGAAAAAATACCAAAAATATATTAGTTCAATAAAAAAAATTATTATTCATCATTATTATTCTCATCTTCATTTGCACGGTTATACCTCGGCTTCAGTTCTCGGCTTCAGTTCTGTGTTGTAATTGGCTTTGAGAAAGCAATTCCAAATTTTCTCTTCCATGTCGAGATGTGGTAAATTTTGATCTTCTTCATATTTGATTGGAAATTCATGACATTCTTTCAGAAGAAAGTTATGTAATCCAGCCAATACTAACTCTGTTTGTGTTTGAAATGGGAACTGTGTTGTAATTGGCTTTGAGAAAGCAATTCCAAATTTTCTCTTCCGTGTCGAGATGTGGTGAATCTTGATCTTTTTCATATTTGATTGGAAATTCATGACATTCTTTCCGAAGAAAGTTATGTAATCCAGCCAATACTACTAACTCTGCTTGTGTTTGAATTAGATGATATCGAAGTGATGCTTATTGAAGAACATAGTTACGTTTCTTGATATTACTTCGTTTGAAAAAGAGGGCTGTGTAGGATTTTGTGTTCGAATTACAGCAATGTGCTTTCGAAGGAGACTTTAAAATTTTGTTAGAAGAACAACAAAGTTTTTTTTTTCTTCTCTTTCAGGGCCTTCTGAGAGAATCCGTTGAAATCTCTAGTTTTTAGAAGAGATTTTGAATAGTGAAATTTATTTATATTTTTGAAGGAGAATCCAACGAAATCCATAAAGTATTAAAATCCATAGATTGTTGAATACCTAAATATTTCTAAAGACTTTTTAAAATCCGTATTGAATACCTCAAAATTTTGAAAGACTTTTAAAAATCCGGATTGAATACCCCCAAATTTTAAAAGTCCAAAAAAATCCAACAGAATCTCAATTGAATACACCCCCTAAATCTTCATAAATAATTAAATTAATTAATTTTTTTTAGCTTTGTTTAATTTTTGGAGATTTAGGCTATTTTTTTAGCTAGATTTTATTTATATTTTTTATATTAATTTGAATTATTACCTTTTTTTAATTTAATTATTTTTTGGTAATTTATTAAATAGGAAAGAATTGGGTGTGTATAGTAATAACAAAAGTTTTTTAAATTTTAGTGTGGTGTGTTTAACATTGAAGATTTTTTTAATTTAATTATTTTTAGTAATTTATAAAATAGGAAAGAATTGGTGTGTGTATATTTGATTCACGTGTTATACAACACTAGAATAAACGACCGAAAGTGTACGACGTCTATCGTAGCGTGATAAGCACGAGGTCGATCCCACAGGGAGGTATAGCGTAAAAATGTAGTTTGTTAACGGAGTTCTATTTAAACGCGATCGATAGATTGAATGGTGAATTACCCCTAAGTGTGTCTACCAAATTGTCACAAGTAAACAACTACAAGAGTAATATAAAAATCGATCAAGTACCATGCGTATCAAGAAAAACGAAAGTAAAACGAATGAAAACTCAATTAAGAGAAGATAGGTCCTAAAGCACATGCAATACTAATGAATCCATCTATGATTAACTATCTACTTAAGTGGTGTTCATGCTTTGTCTATAAGATTGATCACATAATAATGAATTAAAAGTTCTTTCGATCCAAGTAATTCAAAGGAAATATCACACAACTTAGTATCTCTACCTAAATTGCACAATAGAACCCAATCAAGCTACTAAGATCATCACACATCTTCCTAATCATTGCTCATCTTTCAATCTCACAATAAAATTAGGTCAAATGCTTGCAATCAATCAACCAAACTAGATTTCTCAACCTAATTCAATTAACTATGATCAACACATCACCATTGTACACATAATGACATGTTTTGCAATATAAACCAAGCATCCAAATAGAATTAAGCCACACAAACACCAAATAAGCAAAACATTAATTCATAAACTTCATCAAAAGTATTTACAAGGCTCTAGAACCAAAAGTGTTCTAGCCAATCAACCACATACTCAAATTACAAATAAAACTAAGATCAAAGCAATAAAAAGTGAAGAGAAAAGAAAGCTTAGACTATAGTGTGGTGAGGAATTGAATTCCCAAGCTAATGGTGACCTCCTTGCATGAATTGATGGAGAATTGAAGAAGTGGATGATGGAAACCTCCAAATGTGTGTGATTGTGTGTTAGATGCTTTAAGGAGAGGTAAGATCAAATTGAATTCAAGAAGTGAGGTATTTATAGTGTTGGGGTAGGGTTTGGGTGTGATAATTGCAAGTTGGTCCCTTGAAAATGGAGAAAATGCAAGCTTGGCACTGAAAATGGGTTGGCCCGGCTGGGTGAGAAAGTGGCCCGGCCGGGTGGAGGTGTTGGCCGAGAGTTACAAAAACAGGGGGTTAGCCGCCCGGCCAGGCAGGTGATGTGGCCCGGCCGGGCCAAAGTTTCGTAAACTTGGCAATGTTGGCATGTTCGGCCGCCCGGCCGGGCGGGTGATGTGGCCCGGCCGGGCCAAAGTTTCGACTTTGGCTCCGTCCTTCGTTTTCGTCCCTCCGTTTCTTGAGCTTCCGACCTCCGATCGACTTGATTCTTTTGGCTATTCCACTCCATTTTTCGAGCCGGATCCAATGATGCACTCCTCTTTCTGGTCCGATCACTTGTGGTATGTGTTTTGCTCCCAAATTCCATCGATTTACATACAAAATCGACAAAACACTACCTTTCTCTCATTTTGGCTTAATCAATCATATTCAATGCATAAATCAATGAAATCCACATCAAAATACGCTTCACATGTGCCTCTAAAACGTGTAAATTCCACCCGAATCAAACCCCCCCAAACTTAAAATGTTGTTTGTCCTCAAACAACTAAGCACTTAAAGCAATGAGGGTGGAATGATCACAATGGAATATTCAATGCAATTCACACATGCAAAGTAGAGTATAGTGATATCTCTTTCTCAAAGTGAATTTCTCAATGAAGATCATAGGTTCATTATTGCACTCACATTCATGAATCAAAGAATGCATGAACACACAACACATTGTGAATGGAAAACATAATCCAAATGCTCAAGTCCTCTACTCACATGCTGAAGTGTTTCTCTCAAACACACAAACAAATTAAGGATATTAATGCACTCATCAACCAAATTATGCTATGCAATCACCATATGCTTGCCCAACTTCTACTTTCTACACACATCAAATGCTCAACAATGTGATCAATAGAACTTAATCAAGGATGTAACATTGGCTCTTTGGACAAGGTAGGATGAATTTGGGAATTTGTGACTCTTCTAGTGGAGGACAAAGTTTGTTGTTTTACAATTTGTGCTTTCACTTTCAAATTTTACAAACTCCATCCTCACTTTTCCTTTTCTTTCTTTTTCAAGTATTCATCACCTCATCTTTTTGAACTATTTTTTTTCAAGCTTTTGGGGCTCTTTGTCCCTCTTTTCTTTTCCATTGATTTTCTTTTCATCCTTCTCTTTTTCTTTCAACTTCTCCAATTTCTCCTTTCACCAAAGATATTCATTCAAGCACATGTTTTTCCACTTTGTCTTTCATCCCCCACTAGATATAGGAATCAAAGGCTAAAAAAGGCTAAGTGGTTAACATTGTAGTTTGCCAAGAAAATGAGGAATTAAGCTCAAGGAGCTAACTACGGGAGATTACTTCGGTTTTGGGAAATTTTGGCTAAGTGACTCTTTTAGAACAAGATGGCCTATATCACATCACAAAGTTTCACACAATCATGCTTTCAAACAAGAACTTAGACAAGTTCTAGGATCACTAGCAATAACCTAGTCCACTCTCAAATGAACTAAACCGGATTACATGCTCGATTTAAGGCTCAATTCTCACCGGTTTATTCAATAGGACTCTCACATTCATCAAATGTCCCCAAACAACAACACATCATGCATCCATGCTATCAAAGCTCACAAATATGAACACAACATGATACTATATTCCAACACCAATCATGCATACATTCAAAGCAAATCGACATCACCATAACTACTCAACTATGGATTCCAATGATTATTCATGCTCACATTTCACCAAATATCCACTACCTAACATATGATCAAAACCAACTTAAACAATATAAGCATGTGAAAGCCAAGTGTGCGCCGGTGTAAAATGTGACACAAGTAGAATGACGAACCGGTGCAAGGGTAACAACTAGTAGAAAAATAAAAGAAAAATAACTCCCCCAAACTTAGAATTTTACCATGTAAAAATTCTAAGTTTGGGGCTACAAGTTGTTACCTCCCCCCTTGCACATCCAATGCTCTTCAAAGATCACCATTGCATCACTTGCTCTCTTTTTCCAAAGTTGGCTTTGCTTCTTCTTCATTCTCCAAGATATGGTATCCACAATGCTCCTCATCCATACCTACAAAGAAACTAAGCTATCAACACTACCAAAGCAATAAAACCTTGGGTTGCCTCCCAAGAAGCGCTATTTTTAACGTCCTATGCCGGACGGTTGCTTTCTTCTTTCAAGCTTCATCCAAGCGAAGCGACTCCACCATTCGAAGTTGCTCATTTCCAAAGTAGTGCTTCACTCTTTGACCATTCACCACAAAGGTTGCTCCATCTTTATCAACAAGCTCCACATTTCCCATGGGCGTCACATTCTTAATCACAAAGGGTCCCGACCACTTTGACTTCAACTTGCCCGGAAATAGCCTCAACCTTGAGTTGAACAACAAGACTTGTTCTCCAATTTGGAACTCTCTCTTTTCAATCATCTTGTCATGAAACTTCTTAGCTCTTTCTTTGAGAATTTTGGAGTTCTCAAAAGCCACATTCCTAAACTCATCAAACTCATTTAGCATCATCTTTCTTCTTTCTCCGGATGCTTTAAGATCAAGATTCAATTCCTTAATGACCCAACGAGCTCTTAACTCCACTTCCACGGGTAGATGACAAGACTTGCCATACACAAGTTGATAAGGAGATGTGCCCAAAGGTGTCTTGTAGGCGGTTCGATATGCCCAAAGAGCATCATCTAACTTGATGGCCCAATCCTTCCTCTTTAACCCAACGATTTTCTCCAAGATTTGCTTCACTTATCGATTAGCAAGATCCGTTTGCCCATTAGCTTAAGGGTGATAAGGTGTGGTCACCCTATGCTTCACTCCATACTTTGTCAAAAGTTGGTCAAGCCATCGGTTGCAAAAGTGTGAACCACCATCACTCACTAGTGCTCTTGGAGTGCCAAAACGAGTGAAAATATTCTTCCTCAAAAGTTGAGGACCACCTTGGCATCATTTGTAGTGGTTGGAATGGCCTCAATCCATCTTGAAACATAGTCAATGGCCAAAAGGATGTAGGAAAATCCATGAGAAATGGAGAATGGCCCCATAAAGTCTATCCCCCACACATCAAAGAGCTCCACCTCAATCACATTCTTCATAGGCATCTCATGCCTTTTTGAGATATTTCCCATCCTTTGACACTTGTCACACTTCTTCACAAAAACTTCACAATCTCTAAAGATGGATGGCCAATAAAAACCACTTTGAAGAACTTTGTGGGCCGTCCGATTTGCTCCAAAGTGCCCTCCATAAGGGGATGAATGACACTCTTCAATCACTTTTTCCCACTCATTTTCCGCTAGGCACCTCCTCATGATCATATCCGAACACCATCTATAAAGGAATGGGTCCTCCCAAACATAGAACTTGACATCATGGTAAAACTTCTTCTTTTGATGGAAGGAGAGATTTGGTGGATGTGTTCCGGTAGCTATGTAGTTCACAAAGTCGGCAAACCATGGACATGCTTCCTTGATGGCAAGGATTTGCTCATCGGGAAACCACTCCTTGATAGGGACTTGGATATCTTTTTCCTCCACATTCTCAAGTCTTGAGAGATGATCCGCCACCACATTCTCACACCCCTTTCTATCTCTAATCTCCACGTCAAATTCTTGCAAAAGGAGCACCCATCTTATCAACCTTGGTTTAGCCCCTTTCTTCTCAATCAAGTACTTAAGAGCCGTGTGATCCGTGTACACTATGGTCCTAGCTCCCACCAAATATGCTCTAAACTTGTCAAAGCTATAGATCACGGCTAGCATCGCCTTCTCCGTTGTGGTGTAATTCTTTTGAGCCGGATTCAAGGTTTTGCTTGCATAGTAGATCACACGAAAGAGCTTGTCTCTCTTTTGGCCCAAAGCTACTCCAATAGCATAATCACTAGCATCACACATGATCTCAAATGGTTGACTCCAATCGGGTGTCACCAACACGAGAGCTTTGATCAAGGCCTCCTTCAATATTTCAAATGACTTCACACATTCTTCACTAAAGATGAAAGTGGCCCCTTTCTCCAACAATGAACACATGGGCTTGGCTATCTTTGAAAAATCCTTGATGAATCTTCTATAAAACCCGGCATGCCCAAGAAAACTTCTCACCGCCTTTTCATTGGTTGGTGGGGGTAACTTCTCAACTGCCACAATTTTTGCTCTATCCACCTCAAGCCCTTTAGCCGAAACTTTGTGCCTAAGCACAATTCCTTCCTTCACCATGAAGTGGCATTTTTCCCAATTCAGGACCAAGTTCGTATCTATGCATCTTTGCAAAACACAAGAGAGGTTACATAGACATGTATCAAAACAATAACCAAATACGGAAAAATCATCCATAAACACCTCCATTATGTTTTCAATCATGCCATGAAAAATAGCCATCATACATCGTTGGAAGGTGGCGGGAGCATTGCACAATCCAAATGGCATTCTCCTAAAAGCAAAAGTACCATAAGGGCAAGTAAAAGTTGATTTCTCTCGGTCCTTAGGATCAATCAAAATTTGATTATATCCCGAGTAACCATCAAGAAAGCAATAATACTCGTATCCCGCCATCCTATCCAACATTTGATCAATAAAAGGCAAAGGAAAATGATCTTTCCTAGTGGCATTATTTAACACACGATAATCAATGCATACTCTCCATCCCACATTGGTCCTAGTGGCAATTGTCTCTAAGGCGTCAGTTGTAACAATAGTCATGCCCCCCTTCTTAGGTACCACTTGTGTTGGGCTCACCCACTCACTTTCACTTATGGGAAAAATTATGTCATTATCTAACCACTTCAACACCTCTTTTCTCACTACCTCTTGCATTATGGGGTTCAATCTTCTTTGACCTTGGGCTTTAGGCTTAATAGACTCATCTAGTCCAATTTTATGCATGCAAATATGAGCCGGTATACCCTTCAAATCCGAAATATCCCAACCAATAACCGATTTATATGTTCTAAGCACCCTAAGCAATTTTTCTAATTCAAGCTCATGCAAGTGTGAAGAAACAATAACCGGAAAGAGGTCACCTTGTTCAAGATAAGCATATCTCAAGTGCTCCGGAAGTGGTTTCAATTCTAGCTTCCTCCCTTTCTCTTGAGCTTTTGGTTCCTCCTTAGCTTCCTCCTTTTGTGCTTCCAATGAGTAACATGAGGGCCAAGTGTCAAGATTTTCGTTAGGAAATCTTTGACACTCTTCAAGTGACACCCCCCCAAACTTGGCTTCTTGTCGTATCTCCATGAATTTCTCCTCCTTCTTGATTGGAAGCTCCTTCAAAACATCAAGAGAAGACATGTATTCAAACAATTCTATATCATTGAGCTCATCAAAATTAAAATCAAAAGGAATAGAAGAGAGTGAAGCAAGAGAGTTTCTTATGCAAAAGTCAAGTGGATCTTTTGAGTTGCTCTTTTCCATGTGCATATCCACACAAGATTGCACACTATTGATCATGTTGCACTCAAACACCTCATCCTCATCATCCCGAAATTTGATAGCTTTGTAGATGTTGAACAAGACTTTCTCATTGTTCACTTGAAGCTCCAACTCCCATTTCCTCACATTTATGATGGCCCCACCGGTTGCTAAGAATGGCCTTCCCAAGATTAGTGGAATGTACTTATCCTCCTCCATATCCAACACCACAAAGTCCACCGGGAAGATGAATTTATCGATTTTAACCAACACATCTTCTACTATACCCAAAGGGTACATCATGGATCGATCCGCCAATTGAAGGCTCATTGTGGTTGGTGTAAGCTTCCCCAAACCAAGAGATTTGAATATAGACAAATGCATAAGATTAATGCTTTCTCCCAAATCACACAAAGCTTTAAATGTACCTCCATCCCCGATGACACATGGTAAGGTGAAGGATCCGGGGTCTCTAAGCTTTTGAGGTAGCTTGGCTTGGATTATGGAGCTACACTCCTCGGTCAAGTGTACCGTTTCGAACTCCACCATTTTCCTCTTGTTTGACATGATTTCCTTCAAGAACTTGGAATAATAGGGCATTTGTTCTAGAGCCTCGGCAAAGGGAATATTAATGTGAATCTTCTTGAACATTTCCACAAACTTGGCAAATTTGTTGTCCAAGCCCTTCTTCTTCAACCTTTGAGGGTATGGGAGAGGCACCACATTCTTGCCCTTGTCTTGAGGAGGGATTGCCTCTTCACTCTTCTTCTCTTCTTCTTTCTCTTCTTCCCTCACTATCTCCTCTTGCCTTTCTTTCTCTTGTCCTTCTTCTTTGTCAACATCCATGGGTGCACTCACTATTTCCTCCTCTTGTGGCATCTTTGGCTCCTCGTAGCTAGTCCCACTCCTTAGTTTGATAGCTTTACAATGCTCCTTGGGGTTAAGCTCCGTGTTTGAAGGAAATTTCCCCGGTGTATGTTGACTTCCAATGGCATTTGAGAGTTCGCTCATTTGTTTTTCCATGGCCTTCATGTGGGTGGTCACATCTTTGATCATCTCTCCTTGTTCATCAAGCCTTTGCCAAGTCTTGGCCATGTAGCTCTTTGTTTCACCCATGAAGGCACCAAACATGTCTTCCAATGACGGTTTTGATGAAGACTCTACAATTGCTCCATCTCTCACATTGAAATTCGGAGGTGGTATGATGGCATTCCTTGTATTTGCATAAGAGAAGTTCTCATGTTGCCTCAACCCGGGATGGTAATGATTCGGATTAGGAGGGTTTTGCCTCTCGTTCCAACCTCTTTCTTGAAAATGACGGTCCCTTTGATTATTCATATAGTGGGCCTCTTCATATTGATCGTCACTCGGTCCCACTAATGACTTGGCCGCCATCGTCGAAGTTAATTTATCCATCTTGTTGGATAGAGTAGCAAAATCCTCCGACTCTCTAGTGGAAGCAACTTTCCGGGTTTGTCTTCTCTCGGATGGCCATTGGTTTCCGTTCTTTGCTATCTCCTCTAGAAGCACATATCCCTCTTTCGTTGTCTTGCCCAACAAAGAACCTCCACCGGCCGAGGCATCCACCATCCCTCTCGTACGGTGGTCCATCCCGTTGTAGAAGTAACAAATGATTTGATCCCTTGAAAACCCGTGTTGAGGACAACTTCTTATGAGATCCTTAAAGCGCTCCCAAGCCTCGGCCAATGACTCATCGTCGTCTTGCCTAAATGAGGATATCTCCCCTCGGATTTGGATCGTCTTGCTTGGAGGGAAGTACTTCATTAGGAAGGCATCAACAAGGTCGGCCCAATTCTCAATGGTCCTCAAGTCAAGAGAGAGGTACCATTGCTTTGCTCGGTCCCGGAGTGAGAAGGGGAAAAGTTGCAAGCGGATGTAGTCTTGGGGGACACGGTTGATCTTAACCATTCCACTTATCTCTAAGAATTGAGACAAGTGGAGGTTAGGATCCTCCTTGGAGAACCCACCAAATTGGTTGTTTTGCACCATCACGATCAAGGCCGGCTTGAGTTCAAAGTTGTGTGCATCAATGGGTTCCCGACCCGCTCCTCCATAGGGCCTTGGGATAGGACGGAAGTGGTCTCTCAAGACTCTTTGTGGTTCCTCATCCTCCCTTCGTCTACCAACTCTTTCCATACCAATACCAATATTCTCTTCAACTCTCCGACGAAAGTTGTCCCTTAGCACTCCTTGAGGTCGGTTACCTCCATTCCCATTAGGTTCCTCAACTCCTTCCACCCCTTGATTCTCAAATTCCTCCTCTACTTCTTCTACAACCGGATTTTCCCTTTGATTCATTCTTTCCAACTCTATTCTTCTCCTTTCGGCGTTCCTTCTTCGACAATTGGCTTCAATCTCCGGATCTAAGGGTAACACTTCTTGTTGGTTCCTCCTAGATTGTGTGATCATAAACCATGTCTATCAAAAGAGCAAACGAGAGTGAGATTTGCAAGAAAGATCAAGATAACAAACACAAATATTTTTGGATTTTTTGCAAATAGAGAAAGCAAGTAAAATGTCTAAACTAAAACTCTATTAACCTACACTCTAGAGCTATAAAACCTGCCCGGCAGCGGCGCCATAAACTTGATTCACGTGTTATACAACACTAGAATAAACGACCGCAAGTGTACGACGTCTATCATAGCGTGATAAGCACGAGGTCGATCCCACAGGGAGGTATAACGTAAAATGTAGTTTGTTAACGGAGTTCTATTTAAACGCGATCGATAGATTGCATGGTGAATTACTCCTAAGTGTGCCTACCAAATTGTCACTAGTAAACAACTACAAGAGTAATATAAAAATCGATCAAGTACCATACGTATCAAGAAAAACGAAATTAAAACGAATGAAAACTCAATTAAGAGAAGATAGGTCCTAAAGCACATGCAATACTAATGAATCCATCTATGATTAACTATCTACTTAAGTGGTGTTCATGCTTTGTCTATAAGATTGATCACATAATAATGAATTAAAAGTTCTTTCAATCCAAGTAATTCAAAGGAAATATCACACAACTTAGTATCTCTACCTAAATTGCACAATAGAACCCAATCAAGCTCCTAAGATCATCACGCATCTTCCTAATCATTGCTCATCTTTCAATCTCACAATAAAATTAGGTCAAATGCTTGCAATCAATCAACCAAACTAGATTTCTCAACCTAATTCAATTAACTATGATCAACACATCACCATTGTACACATAATGACATGTTTTGCAATATAAACCAAGCATCCAAATAGAATTAAGCCACACAAACACCAAATAAGCAAAACATTAATTCATAAACTTCATCAAAAGTATTTACAAGGCTCTAGAACCAAAAGTGTTCTAGCCAATCAACCACATACTCAAATTACAAATAAAACTAAGATCAAAGCAATAAAAAGTGAAGAGAAAAGAAAGCTTAGACTATGGTGTGGTGAGGAATTGAATTCCCAAGCTAATGGTGATCTCTTTGCATGAATTGATGGAGAATTGAAGAAGTGGATGATGGAAACCTCCAAGTGTGTGTGATTGTGTGTTAAGATGCTTTAAGGAGAGGTAAGATCAAATTGAATTCAAGAAGTGAGGTATTTATAGTGTTGGGGTAGGGTTTGGGTGTGATAATTGCAAGTTGGTCCCTTGAAAATGTAGAAAATGCAAGTTTGGCACCGAAAATGGGTTGGCCCGGCCGGGTGAGAAAGTGACCCGGCCGGGCGGAGGTGTGATGTGGCCCGGTCGGGCCAAAGTTTCGTAAACTTGGCAATGTTGGCATGTTCGGCCGCCCGGCCGGGCGAGTGATGCCACCCGGCCGGGACCTTCGACTTTGGCCATCAATAATGTGCTCGGCCGCCCGGCCGGGCGGGTGATGTGGCCCGGCCGGGCCAAAGTTTCGACCTTGGCTCCGTCCTTCGTTTTCGTCCTCCAACTTCGTCCCTCCGTTTCTTGAGCTTCCGACCTTCGATCGACTTGATTCTTTTGTCTATTCCACTCCATTTTTCGAGCCGGATCCAATGGTGCACTCCTCTTTCCGGTCCGATCACTTGTGGTATGTGTTTTGCTCCCAAATTCCATCGATTTACCTACAAAATCGACAAAACACTACCTTTCTCTCATTTTGGCTTAATCAATCATATTCAATGCATAAATCAATGAAATCCACATCAAAATACGCTTCACATGTGCCTCTAAAACGTGTAAATTCCACCCGAATCAATATTAATAACAAAAGTTTTTTAAATTTTAGTGTGGTGTGTTTAATATTGGGGATGTGTATAGCATTTTATGGGGTGTGTATAGCATTTTATGGGGTGTGTTTTAAAAAATGACCTGCTAAACCTGCTATAACAGGTAACTGGACCAAAATTAAAATAAATTGAAATTTAATGAACTAAATTCAAAAAGTGGTAATCTGGTGGACTAAATTCAAAAACGTGGTAACTTAATGGACTAAAAAAATATAATCCCTTATAGTAGCAATAACAATTCATGATAGGTCCGTTCATACAAAGTAAAACTTTAATTGAACGGTGCCTTGGGCAAGATTCAAAATCTTCATAAACAAATGAAATTTGTACTACTTTATATTTATATTATATATATATGCATTGAATTGGATATTAATTAATAAGAGCAATAACAATTCGTGGACCGTTCGTACAAAGTAAAATTTTAGTTGTACGGTTGGATTGGTCTCTTAATTAGTGTGAAATGTGCTCAAAATTCATGTGTTTAATTAACATAATTTTATAATATTTCATTGTATTTTTACACTATATTGACTAATTACACTGAAAATGAGAAAGACCTGTGTTTAACTATATTTATAGAAAAATGAGCATTTTTTAAGAAAACACACGCCGCGATAATATTGTGGAGTCGATCGAAGAAATAAATCGAGAAGGAAAGCAAAATGAAAAAAGGAAAAAAAGAATTGGGCCTAAAATAAATTGTTATTTTATGTTTTTGAAGCCATGGAGCAGCCCATTGCTAATTAAACTCAAAGCCCAAATCGGTGGCTGGCCTTAACATTTGATTAAAAAAAAAACAATTTTGATTGGGAGTAAGTGAATCAGAATATTCGAGTAACGTACCATTATTTTAAGGAAAAATATATTATATATATATATATGATATGAAAATACATATATTAGGAGTAATATTTATTGATCATATTTAAAATTTGACATCGTGCGCATTGTACACATAAATTAATACATTTTTATTTCCGTGTCAAATTTCGTCCCTCATTAGAAAAAAAAAAAAAAAGGTTTCAAACCCGTTTCTAATTTCTAACACTAGATACGATGCAAAATTGTGATATACTTCATCCGACGTCCACTAATTGTGATCATTTTTTCTATTCGTATGTCCATTAAGAGGGTATCAATTTCTTTATATGAATACAATCAATTTTATATATTTTTACCTCACTTTATCGTACATAGAATTAAACACATAATAATTTACCTTGTTCATTATTAATTAACTTAAAGAAAAAATACGATTTATAAGAACATAATCACTTAATTTTATGACAAAGTGGGATAGCTCAAGTGGTTAGAGCACCACTACCTAGGCTTACAGTCTTAAAAAAAAAAAAAACTAGCAAATCTACACAAAATGCAAATTAACGCGCGAATTATTAATTTTGATGATGATTTAGAGTTGCGCACGATATGGAAGCTTTTTTAGCCTTCTCCTTTCCAGTAGCTATTAAATATCTTTATTCTAGCCGGCCAGTCAAATATGGTTGGCCGAGGAAATGTCTGGGAGCTCATTCGGGAGCGCCAGTTGGATCCGATGATTCTTCAGCGCTTCTCGTAGAATCAGATGGCGGCCGACCCTCTTCACCGCCCCAAACAAGACCACAGGAGTCGGGCCCGGAATGCCCTTTGCAAAATCTCTTTTAAATTGATGACGTGTCTGGCCACTCCGTAATTGATGACGTGTCCCCTATGGCACAGGGGACAAGTCCAATCACGCCCAAGTCCGGTTTCCTCTTCAAAAGAATTTTCGCATAAGCGCATTCCGTGCGGTCTTGTGTGGGGCGGTGTCAATATCGGCCGCCATCTCTCATGTCTGTTTCTTAGCGAAGATCATCGAATCCAGCTGGCGCTCCGGAATAAGCGAGGATGGGAAAAGAAAAAGTTTATTTTTTAATTTTGTATTTTCTTTATTTGCAAATATGCATGTTAATTTGTTAATTTGTTGTCACGCTCTTGTCATATTTCCATTGTCCAAAATCCCACAAAATCCAATTGGGGGTTTATATGTTAATGGATATATACTTTAAATGAAATAGATGCATATTCATTAAAAAAGTGAAATTGATTACTCACTTCGTCTGTTCACTTATAAGTTTTCCATTTTATCATTTTGGTTCATCCGTTTATAAGCTTCTCATACCATTTTTTATAAATACTTTTAATTTTTTATTCTTATACTTTACTTTTTTTCTCTATATCTCTCATTCTATCTATTACATCACTTGTACTATATTTATTATTTAATCACTTTGAATCCGAGAACAATCCTGAGCCCGAGGGATCATTCCTTTTTTCGATATATGAAAAAATGGATTTCAGCAACTCGATTCTTAGTAAATGTTGAATCAAACCATTTACCCATATTTCAACAAAGAAGCATGGGCTTCTTGACTAGGAGAACTTTTTTTGTCAAGCTTTTAAGCGGATTGAGATGGAAATGTGGATTTGAAAGGGTATGGGTTATTTTGAAAAGTGTATGGGGGTATTGTGGTGAAAATATTTCTCCCGCGTGCGTCCGACCTGACGACCATAACACAATTTTCCTACCAAAATATTGTTTTCTTTTTTTACAAATTACACAAAACAACAATTTGCTCTTTATAAATGGTAATAAAACATGAAATTATAAAAAAAATTAAACTGAAATTACATACTAATTTATGCTATTACCACCAGAATCAATGACATACATGCAAAAATCAATCATTTTTTTCTAAATTTAATTATATTGTTTTAATACGATTAACCCAATTTGTTCCAAATGAACTTAAGAGAATCCGGTTCAGACCAAAAAATGAAAGAAATAAATCTAATATCTGTAAAAAAAAGATAATTTAATATTATACACAAAAGTAGAGTAGTCAATCTATAGGTATTGTTTTACAATAATAGCAGATTTGATGAGTCTTGACATCAATCTTTTACATCTTCTTAATGGGTACACAACGTACCCTCTAAATTCTTGAACTTTATCATTGTTGTATTACAAAAACAATTACTCCGTATTTGCATAAGTGAAATAAATAAGATAATTATTACAACATACATCATTTACTGAAATATTCATATCCCGGCAAAATTCAACATAAATATCACCAATACAATATTTATAAGGTTCTTCACATGGTTCTACAAATGTGAGATTAAATTTTGCTTCCACGAATACCCCATACAATACTACAAGGTTATATACCTAATTATAAGTGTGATGTATATATATGATTTTATTAATAACTAATTAAATTAACCAAGTCACTAAATAAGGGGAAGTAAATTAATTTTTTTCGGACGTTTTTAAAAAAAGGTGAAAGTTACATGACATAAATAATATTTTTCCAATTATAAAGTTCCATTTTTTTGCTATTACATCTAACATTTTTGGGATCAAAATAAAAAAAAAAATACAAAAAATGGGACTAAATTAGTACATTTATCCTTGTGAGACCAAAATATATTTAGCCTATGCTGATATAGTAGAGGTGAGTTTCCCATTTGTTAACTTGGCCATGATAATGGGCCCAATAAAGACTGAAATTATCTAAAAGTCGATCTTGTAGAAAAGTTGAGAATTAATTATAGCTTGTATATTAATTAATTGCTATTACTAACCGCTTGAACTATATAATATGTATATATATATAGTGGGCAAACGTCATTCGATCAATTCATTTTCAAATTCTCCCCAACATATCATGAAAACTAGGGGATGGGTTGCATGTGTCCGTTTTTTTTCACGTGTTATTTCATTACGTAGGGAATAGGGTAAAGAAAACTAGGGGATCGATGGGTTGCATGTGTCCGTTTTTTTTCATTGCAAGAAAATCTATATACCTAAATTGAAAATTCGTGATCTAATATTGTACTAGATCAATTATGCACAATATATAATTTAATTTATTATAAGAAAATCGATTATACTCAACACATACCAAATTATTATTTCACGTACATTAATATATGCCAAATTCTTGTATGTTTCTGAGTACACGGTGTACTCTAGGCCCATTTGTAGCCCTACCCTACCCAATGCTTTTCCCAGACCCAATTTTTGCGACCCGACCCGCAGCCCAGTAGACTTTGACCAGTCAAATGTTGACCGTTGACCGTTGACTAGTCAACTGTCAAACTTTGACTTTTTTTTTTCAATTTTTTTTTCGATTTTTTTTTTATTTTTTTTTTTTTCGATTTTTTTTTTTGAAAAAGTGTATGTTATTATAACTAAAAAGTGTATCTTTGTTTTTTTAATTAAAAGTGTATGTTACTATATTAAAAAGTGCAACATTGTTTTTAATGAAAAGTGTATGTTATTATAATTGAAAAGTGTATGATATTATAACTGAAAAGTGTAAGTTATATATTAAAGAAAAGTGTATGTTATTATAACTGCAAAGTGTATGATCTATTAATGAAAAGTGTATGTTTTATTAATGAAAAATGTATGTTATTATAACTGCAAAGTGTATGATCGTTTAATGAAAAATGTATGTTCTATTAATGAAAAATGTAAATTATATATTAATGAAAAATGTATATTATTATAATTGAAAAGTGTATGATATTATAACTGAAAAGTGTATACACCTTTATAATCTAAATAAACTGTTCCTAATTTTTTTTTTAAATGTTATTAATTTCACTCATTTTTTTATTTATTCTTGCACTTTTATGACAATTAAAATACACCTTTTGGTTATTAGTACTTGCACTTTTATAATCTACATAAACTGTTCCTAATTTTTTGAAAAACATTGTTATTAATTTGACACATTTTATTATTTAAACTTGCACTGAAGAGATTAAGGCAGAGGCAGCAGCAGAAGTTTCTACAGCAGCAGTTGAATCAAGAACTGAGTGAAAGATGAAAAAATGGTTTATTTTATTTATTATATCAATGATACACCTTTTGGTTATTAGTCTTGCACTTTTATAATCGAGATAAACTGTTCCTAATTTTTTTTTAAAAAATTGTTATTAATTTCACAAATTTTATTATTTAATCTTGCACTTTTATGACTATCAATGATACACCTTTTGATTATTAGTGTTGCACTTTTATAATCTATATAAACGAGTGCTAAAATATTTATTAGGTGCGAAAATAAAAAAAACAGATGATAAAATAAGATTAAATTCAAAATTTGTTGTAGTTGGGAATCAAACGAGTGACCTTGTGGTAAATAACTCAAGGGGCAACCACTAGGCTAAAACAGCTAGTTGGTATATTTGCGTGGAATATATTATTTATCCACATAAGTAGGGCTGCAAGTGGACTCAAGTACACCGTGTACTTGAGTATACAGCAGCCCTACCCTTAATATATTTGTTAATACAAAATACTAAATTTTAAGAATAATTATTGCGATTAATATCCTATAGAAATTTACAAAAGTCGATCATTTGGTTTGCCCTTGTCAAAATGTGATCGAAAGGCTTTCCGCAATGGAATTTTTCCATGAGATTCTTAAGCAATATTTTGTGGATGCAATCATAACCATACACACTGAAAATATTGTAGCAAATTGCCACAAAATCAAATTGGGAGTTTATATGTTAATGGATACTTTTTTTTTTTTTTTTTAAGTAGGGTATTAGTATTTTAAAGTAGTCATATTAATGTTAATTGTGTCATTCAATTAGTCTATAAAAGAAAGGGAGAGGTACGTACGTGTTGATAAGACTTTATAGCCTGATTTCTCGTAAAAACGTACACATGTATTTCAAAGCTGTATTTTGGAGCGAAGGAAGCACCCGATTTTTTTTTTTTTTTTTTTTATGGAAGTTAAATACCCATCTCTTTTTTCCCCTCCCCATGACTCGAACCCAGGACCTAAGGCCTAGGTAGTGGTGCTCTAACCACTTGAGCTATCCCACTTTGTCCAAAGGAAGCACCCGATCATTATATATATAAGAGATTATATACAATATAAGACAATAACTTAATGTCTTAAACAAAGAAAGACAAAAATTTATACTAAAACAATCAAGGACAAAATTAATTAGCTTGAGACCACTATGCCCCTGATTTCAAATTAAGTAGTATTTTCGAATTCAATTAATTAAGTTGAACAAAATTAGGAAAGTCAACCAATTTAAAATTCTGAAATCTAATTTGACATTCAATTCAATTTAATTCATTTCACGTCATTTCTCATTTCTCACAAAACCCTAATGGCCGCCTCCCTTATTTTGGATCTGGGTGAGTCGACGCAGGAACGGCGGCGGAAGAAGAGTTTTCGACCACTTTCCTTCATCTCCGATCATTCCGCGCCGCCGTCTCGCCTACCACCCTCTTTATCACCTCTTCCCCTCACTCCTCCACCCACCACTCTATTTTCTTGAATCTGGTACGCCGCCTGAAGAAAACGTGGAAAAAGAGAACAAAAAGGAAAGAAATTAAAACAGAACAACTTCGATCATACACTCTTGAAATCTCGGCTTCCTCCAGTGAATGATTTCCAAGAGTTATTCGGATTTCTTTCAAATGTAAGTGGTTATTTTATCGGTTATTATTTTGTATTTCCAAAAGAAATTGCATTTTTAAGAGCACCCTTTGGGGGTTTTTTTTCGAATTTTTCTTCAGGAAATGATTTTATGTTTGCCATTTTTCTCTTATTCAGTATTGAAGGTGGATTTATTTTTACTGTTTCGTCATGTGAAATTTATATATTAGCATAAGATTCCTCTTATTTGTAGTGTTTCCTCACTTGCCTTAAAACATCGTTGCATTAGATGCTCGTTACGATGTCGAATTGTTAGCATACACTTTTATCTCTGAATTGTGTGAGTTTAATATATCCTCTTTTCGTTCGTATTTGTTGGTTGAATCGGTTGGTTTTGCTTTGTTTGGAGAAATAAATAAGCTATTTTTTTATATAATTAAATTATAATTTTTTAAGATTTCTATTGAGCGAAGCTGGAAAAATGTGTTGTGGGACTTTATTTCTGTGGGTGTGTGGTTAATTGAGTTTGATTTTGTTACGTGCTTTCGAATTTGCCACTTTCATGGATAAAGGAATGTGCGTTTCTGGGTTGGTTTGGAATTAACTTACCAATTCGTTTCTGCACATGTGAGTACCGTTTGATCGAGTGATGATAGCAATTCAAGTTGAAAGAACTGAATTTCTATTTTGTTATTTGATTCATTTTCACCTAGTAATGCAACTTTGCAAGAACTCCATTGTTCTACATAATTTTAGTTAAAAATTTGATACCTATTATTAGTATGAGGTAATGAAGATGACATCTATTTGATGTGGACAACTTTTAAACCATAAGCTACCACAATCTGTAACTTCTCATCTCTTCCAAGTAATTTAAATTATATTTTTTGTTGCAGGAAGTTGATGTTATGAGAAGCAGATTCTAGGAAGATAAACAATGGAAGGTGATTTTTGCGGTTGAAGTTGGGTTTTGCTTATAACGCAGTCTGCAATTTTTGTTGCATATATAACTCAATGTATTGCATATATTTGTATGTATAATGCATATTCAGTGTATTTTTCGTATAATGTAATTTTTAGATTCAATAGTGTATTTACTTCACGAACAAGGAAAATCATGATTATTATAGAATTTATGATGAAGTCTTATATTATTATTATGCAATGCACATATTAGATATATGCATCCCCTATTAATATGCAATGCACATATTATAAATATGCAATGCACAAAATTATCGGTGATATGCAGAATAAAATTCGAAATGATGAATGTGTTTTACTAAAATTATGATTGCAGAATCTCAAAATGCAGTTCCTAACACTGTTTCAATCAAATACCCAAATTCAATTGAAACAAAAAATGCAGAAACTCAAAGAAATTCTTAAAAATCAATAGCATAAAATTTTTCGTTGTAATTTTGGAAATTTAGAAAGTCATCAATGGAAGTTGATCAAATTTTTGGAAATTCTTTGACTGCATGTGAGGGGAGACAATTCGATTTGAATTAATTTGAATTCAAATTGATTGAATTCAAATATGGAAACTTAGGCGAGATCTTGGGATATCATTTAACAACTATGACTTTTCGAATTATATGAAATTAAGGGCAGAATGGGGAATTCGAAGTCTGTTTTGTCCTTAATTGTTTTACCAAAAAAATTTGTCTTTAATCTTAAAGACTTAGAGTGGATTGTCCTATTCTGTTTTTTCCCTTATATATAACTAGCGTTAGACCGCGTATTACGCGTGATTGAAATAAAATTTTTAAAATATTTTGTTTTATATTACAAAATTGAATTAAAAATTAACCTTTTAATTATAAAGAAATTTGATAAATTGTTATTCTATTTTTATAATATTAAAAGGAATTTTGATAGTAAAAGACATTACATCATATATTTGAAAAAAAAAAATCAATAATAGAAATAAAAGAGTATAGTCTTATTAATAAAAGAAATTAATATATAAAATTACAAATTTCGAAAAATTTCGTTGTACACAACATTTATTGTACATTTACATATTTTTCCATTTAAATTGAGACAAAGAATTGTCAATCTGCTCTTGTTCTTGACTTTAGAGGTTGACATAGATCTCGTACATTTGTAAAAAAAATATACTCCTATATTACGTGAGATCGTGAATAAAATATTAAGTTAATATAATTATTTTTAAATGTTTATGTATGTAATTTTATTTATCTGTCGTAGTAGAAAAGAGAGAATAGTGGAAATAAAAAGAGAAAATGATTGAAGGTCAATCTGACAAATCAATTATTACCAAATATTATGTTGCATGTGGATGATTTAGTGATATTTATCAATTGTTATTGACTTTATAAAAAAAAATTATCAATAGTGAAAAATAAGAATTTGAATAAAATAAATAAGGATGTACATTTGATATTAAAAGTTTGAGTATAATGTAAGGTTGAAATTGAGAGTTCAAACTTTAAAGCAAAGATGAATGAGAATGAAATAAATTTTAAAATAAATAATTTGAGTGAGGAGAAAGAAATCTAGATAGTAAGGGTGATCTTGTCAAGTGGTAAAATATATGTTTGAAAATATAAAATATATGGAGTAACAATTAAGATTAAGATTGTAGTTAATGGTGGAAATGAGTCAGACTATTCGATTAGCCTACGACTTGATCTATTAAAGTTCAGCTCGGTTTGACTCGTTTAATAATAAGTTGAACTCAAACTTATTTAAAAGCTCATTTAGTTAGTTATGCCTATTTAACTTCATAAATAAATAACGTAAGGAGTTTAATAATACTAACTACTATGTAGTTATATTAAGTAGAAAAAAACTTTTGAATTTTTTTTGAACATTTGATATTTCTTTTATTTCATAATTTTGAGATTTAAAGAATCAATTTGATGATAGTAAAGTGTTGTAATTTTTTTTTTAAAAATGCACTAATATGATTAAAAAGACTTTGGAGTCATGTCTATTTATTAAAAATGTTCGACCAAACTTTAAAAAAAAATTGGGATGGACTTATGTGAAAATACCTTACGTGTGCTTATGTGCAAATCCATCAAATAAGGGAAAAAAAAATCTGGATTAATATTCTCGCGGGTATCCGGATAAAAATGGGCCCAAATCCAAAACCCGCGAAAAAATGAAACATTATTAAGCATATAGAACAAAACTAATAACAAACTATAGTTATGTCCGGTAAAAGTTTACCCTCTTTTTAAAGAGGTTGTAGGCTCAATTCTCAATTAGGGCATTTTTTTTTTTTTTCAATATTAAGGGCTTTTTTTTTCTTTTTTTTTTCAATATACAGTAAATAGCACTGACCCACTCCCTTATTTTTTTTTTTACTTTTCTCAAACACTTTTCTTTCTTTTTAAATTAATTTTCTTTCCTTTTTATTTTTTTTAATTTTTTACTCTTACTCATTATTTTGCATACAAGTAACAAACAAAATACCAACACATTAATACACAATACACACAAAAATTAAGATAGTACACACATAATACTATGAGAGTATCACACATTTATGAATGTCAGTATGGGACAAAATACCAAAATAATAACACAAATTTGATGTGTATTGCTGTTTTATACATTAATATCACAAATTTTATGTAAATAGTATTACATCGTTACATTTAACAGTATTACATTATTGTAAATTTGTAATTGACAGTATTACAAAGTGAAAACCAAAATATTTATCACTGGATCATTATTATCTTCTTCTCTAACCACGTTATACACTACTTTACCATACCCTCATTCTTCTTGCACGTTTCTTGTCTCTTTTTTTAATCACTTGTACACATTCTTTTAACAGTATCACACCTGAAAGCATACAATATTACAGAATAAGAAACATGGTATTATAAAACAAAAATATCTAAACATTTGAGAATTCTACAATATCAACAATTTAGGGAATCCATACTCTATTGTTTACAAAGTAATTCATCAACTTAACACAAATAAATGAAAATAATACTTGATGGAGTACTATATTATTCTACATCTCAACACACCTAGACAGTAACACATGAAATACTTAGTCAGTATCATACAAAAAACCAAATATTTTTATCAAATTGAATGTTTAAAAAATGAACTAATTAACTACTCAAGTTTTGAAGGACATTAAATCAAAACAAAAACAATTTTACAATTAAAACGTAACAATATTACAATTAAAACGTAACAGTATTACATGCAATTATACCTTTTTTTTAATTACGTCACCATCATTCTCTTCTTCTCTAACAACACTGTCCAGCAATTCATCATCCTCACCTTTTGACCTTATTTTTGTCTCTATTTGCTTCATATTTTTCCACAGTATAACATCTAAAGGCACACAGTGTTATATTATACACACAATATCACAAATAAGTTGCATGTTTCATACATCTTGATCTCGGCAACAATATCACAAATTTAATTTTAACAAAAAAGAATCATGTTAGGGAATTCAAAAGGTTGATTCTAATACAAAGAGTAGGTTTCGCTCTTCTCATGTTAAACTCTTCAAATAGTAATATTAAGAATAGGTTATAGGCTGTACTGTACAAGTCATTTTCATGCTCTAAACGAATAGATATCACTTCAAAAATAACAAGTTGGTGAGAAAAATTTGTAGAAGGATGATTCAACTAGTTTGTGGTTAACATTTCCATACTTGGGGACAATATTAATGACTGAATACTATTTGAGTACCTCAGCAGGAACCATGGGTGCATTAACATCAGTTGCAGCAAGCTCCCCGTTCAACGCCCCCACCACAGCTTCAGCTATTTCAATAGCAACCCCTTCCTGTATGTAAATTCAAATATAACAGGCCAAAATGATAAGCACGAGCAAGCAGAAAACTATGATGCAGCTGTAGAGCAAGAATTACAAGGATAAGCAGAATTCAACAAACCTGAGCTTCCATTGTACTGGCACCAAGATGTGGAGTTGCAATAACATTTTCATTTTGTACCAACTTGCTATCTTTTGCTGGTGGCTCTATTGTGAAGACATCAAGTGCTTCCTGAAATCATATACAACAAAATTAGTGAATATGTTCAATAAAAGCCTGTTTTAAGCATCATGTGATTTTTTTTTTGTTCATTGAGGATGAAGCATAAACCTGGGCCACAATGCCAGCATCAATGGCCTTCACCAATGGTTCTTCATCAATCACACCTCCACGAGCAACATTAACAATTCTGACACCTTTTTTCATCTTTGCAAAAGTTTCGTATTTTTTGTCTCTATTTGCTTCATATTTTTCCACAGTATAACATCTAAAGGCACACAGTGTTATATTATACACACAATAGTATTATATTTTGCATATGATAGTATTACCAGTTATCCACCAATGTACTCTACTTCATGGTCAATTTACTTACAAGGTAAATTATCATCTGTAAATTATCATCACTGAGAAACAATTATCGTCCCTTCCTTAATTTTAGTTAATACTGAAAGACTGTAATTGCAAAAAAAAAATTAAAAATGAGATTCGAAAATAAAGCTTCTTTAGTTCAGGTCTCCATAATTCTTCCGCACGGAATATTCTCAGAAGAACGAAAGTTGTGATTTGATCATCAGGCACAAATTTTATGCAACAAAATAAGAGAAATTTCTCAGAAAATCAAATAAGATGAGATAAAAGATATCGAATGCAAAGCTATTCTGTTTAAAAGAAATGAAAACAGATTCTCTTCAGCTAGGTCTCCAAATAGATTCAGCACAAAATTATTCTCAAGAGATAAAATGTCATTTATAAAAATCATCGTCAGAGAACAGAAACAAAAACAACTTTTTGAATCAAACTCAAAATATAAAATACCTGAAGAAGAGTAGAAAATGTAAAATAGGAAATGAAAATATGGACGTATGGACGGATCGACGAGGCGGGAGGGCGGCGTCCGCGGCGGGCGGATGGAAGGATCGGCGCAGCGGGAGGGCGGCTTCGGCGGCGGGCGGGTGGACGGATCGGCGCGACGGGAGGACAGATTGGCGCGGTCAGAAATGTAGAAGGGGGATGGAGGGCGACGCCTCACTGTGTGTAAATCGCACACAGTGAGGGTGTGGGATTACAAAAGTAAATTTTGGTATTTAAACTTAAGGAATTTGCATAAAATTAAAATTTTAAGTTTGAGCGGGCCGGGTCGAAAAAATATATGGGCCAAATATAATAACCTAAATCATAAATTGGGTAATTTTCACATAAGCACACATAAAGTATTTGCACAAAAGTTTTTGCGAAAAAAATTTATAGATCAAGCTTATGCCTAAAATATACTTCCTATATATTTAGTCAATTTTTTTATAAGGTCTAGTTAGTTCGGACTCATTCTCATTCCTAAATGAACCATAAAAAAAATAAAAATAATAATAATGTGTGCATTGTTTAGAGAAGCAAAATAACTGCGTGCATGAACAATGGACAAAATTAATAAAAATTTGTCAGAATTCACATTAAGAAATAAGATACCATTGAAAAATGTAAAATTATAGACTAAATCAATGATAAAATCAAATATCCATATTGAAAAACAACTCGACAAAATTTCATGTAACCCCCAAGTATTATAAAAAAATGAATACTTATTACCCGAAGTAATTCAATCAACTCCAATCAAATCCAAAGCATCATCTTTCATACTCCATTAAATTGATATTTTTTTATATTTTATTTTGTGCATAATTTTTTTATATATTGAATAAGGAAAGTATTACAATTGTGCTATAATTGAATTCTATATTTAATTTAGCAATTTAAAATAATTTAAACATATAGTTGATATGGTTAAAAAAAGTTCAATATGACTTCCCTAAAATATTTTAAATTCTTCCGAGCATGCTTAATATTCTCTCTCAATTATAAAATCATACTTATTCAATATCATTATTTACAAAATTTTAAATTATGTCAATATTATTATGATATATATTTACTTTGATTAATTATGGTAACTAATTAAAATTGTAATCACATAAAAAAGGAAGAACATAGATTAAGGTAATAATATACTCCACTTTTATCACACAATCAAAATTTAAACTAACGAAATTTTAGGAAATAACATTTTCTTTTTTTGAAAACTTACATATACCCTAATTATTAATTTTAAGTAATAAATAGTGTTTGACTATTGTGTTTGACAATTTCGAGTAGGCACTTGTAACAATAATATTAGATAGTATAAAATTGAATTAAATAATATAATATGTTAATATTAAATAAATTCAAAATTTAGACATTTATAAAATTTAATCAGGGTTTTCTAATATAAGAGAAATTTGAATTCTTCAAAGAAATTTTAATATTAGTCAACTGTAAGAGAAATTATAGGAAATTTGAATTCGAATCCCATAGCATAATTATTAATTAACTTATTCAATTTTGTAATAATTAATTTTAATTAATTAAGTACGTGTATAATAGTGTTTATGATAGAGATTAAAGTTAGATACTATCTAGGTTAGTCAACAATCTTTTCGTGATGTAACAAAAATTGGACTTTAATTATAAATTTTGTTTTTTCTTAATTAAGATTATTCAACTATGAGAGAAATTTAGTTTCCTTAATTTCAGAAAATTTGAAATGAAGTATGCGAAATTAAGTGAGATATAGATTGATTAGTTGGATTAAATTAAAGAACATGCAAGTTTGATAAAGTCAATCCAATCAATTTGATTAAATTCGTTTTTATTTATTTAAGAAAATTCGAAATTAAGTCTATATCTTTCAAATATGAATTTAAAGATATAACATGTGAAATAAAATGAGATATATATAGATAGATTAATTGAATTAAATTTTTATCTTTAGGTTAATGGAATGTTTAAGTAATATGATTGTTCTTAACATATAAAAAATAATGATTACATTATTGAAAGATTTATTTAAATTCATATAACAAAATTTCTCCAAAATATAAAGGACTGAATTATGACAATAAAATAATTAAAATAAATATTTAAATAAAATATTGTATACAATTTGGTGTCGAAAATAAATTTTGAATCATAAAAAAAGGTTAATTACATTATGTATATAAAGTACATTCCTAAATAAGACAAAAAAATTATAGAGATATATACATCGAAAAAAACTATGTTACATCGAATCAAAATCACGTGTTGAAATTGTAGACATTTCTAAAGTTCTCTGAAAATGGATGTTGAAAATGAAAGTAGGAGAGTTATTATATAAGAGATTATATAAAGATCGAACGGTTAATACTAATTTGTTTAAATGGACGGATGAGATTAAAATGAAAATGAGGAAAATGAGGTGAGAAGAAGATTTTTTAAAAGAAGACCATTGAGAGGAGAGAGATTGTGGCAAACGAATTAGGCTGCGACACGTGGCAGTCCAAAAATTTGCAAATATATATATAGATAGATAGATATCTCCTTACATCATCATTAAATATTATACTCCCTCCATCTTTTAATAAGTGTCATTTTAGCTTTTTTCAACAAATTAAGATTATAAATTGTGGTCAATATCACCCTTCATTAATTATAACTAATTTTAATATAGAAATTTTGTTTGATAAAGAATGTAGTCAAGAATGTAGCTAGTATTCATAAACCAAATTAATTTTGGTATAAACAATTTTTGTGGAATTTATTAATGAAAAATATTTATGGTAAATAAATAAGGATAAAATAGTCAAAATTAAAGAAAAAACTCTAAAATGATACTTATTTTAAAATTAGTTAAAAAGCCAAAGTGACACTTATTAAAAAACGGAGGGAGTATATATTAAAATAACATTAATATAGTAATATATAAGGAAATTAAATCTATCTAGGCTAAGTGCTAATTAGGCCTATACAATATGGCCGTGGAGGAGGACTATATATCCGCAAGTCCATAACGCTGGTGGCTGGGCTCGTCTTCTTCGGATGGAGGTGGCCCGCCTAGTAGATGACTTTTCTCCCGAAGAGCCCGTGCACTGTCACGAACCGCCTTTGCCATCTTCCGGTGTCGGTCTTGTTGGAGAAATTGGGTTTTTATTCAATTTCTTAATATTTAATTGATTTTTAATTAATCAATTATTTGAGGGTATGAATATTTAATTTTCGAAGAATTAAATATTACAGGATCGATCGACTCTCGGAGTAGATGATCGTAGTATATTTAAAATCTCAAAACCGAATTTCGATGAGTGAGAAATTAATGTACGAAGATTAAGACAAAATGATGCATTGGGATTAGTGTTAATAACTATCTCACATTGATAAATGTAAGAATTAACTACCTCCTTATTAATAGGAGTTAGTTAAGAAAGTTCAAATTGTAGTGACAATTGAACCATTCAATTGGCCACACGCGCGCGCCGCCTGTCCGGCTGAGCCGGGTCCAGGTCCGTGGGCCTTGGATCTTGGCAATTGGACTTTGGATTTTGGACTTTGGGTGGACTTTGGGCTTGGGCCTAGGGCCCATCTATCTTTTTTAGGCTCTAAAAATGTGGGTCAAGCCCATCTATCTTTTTTAGGCTAAAAAAATGTGGGCCTTGACCCACACGGATTTAAGGCAGCCCAAGTCTGTGGAAGTCAAGCGGATTATTAAGAATGGGAGTTACCATTCCGGGAATAATGACCAGCCGTTACTGCCATAAATACCCCCGCTCCCTACCTGAGTGGCACTGCCTATAAATAGGAGTGCATTATTTTTGGAAAAGTAACACTTTGCAAGCAACAAAAATCACTTGAGTTTTTCCACCAAAATTGCATCCTATTTTCCAGCATTCTGCATAGCATTTTAGAGTGCAGTCCAGTTCAGGCGTGTATTCAGTTCATCGGAGCTTTGTACGTTGCGGTGTTGCTCGTGCAAAGACGAAGCCGTTTTACCTTTCGAAACATCTCGTCAAACCGTGAACACCAGCTGGGACGTGTTTGTTTTACGGGAAAAGCTATAACCTTGACTCGGCTTTTCCCTAACAATTTTCTATTTTGCAGTGTTGCTTTTCAAGGATTTTGGACCTACTTTACGTACCTGCCATTTCAAAGAACTGCTTAAAAGAAGAAGACTGCCTCTTTTGGACATTAGAAGAATTTTGAAGACATTGTAATTTATTTTCTGTCCTTTTATTTTCCGTCCAATTTGTAAGCCATTGTTGGTAGTAAAATATCCAACAATCGTAAAACAAACAAAAGAAAAAAAAAAAAGAAAAAAAAAATACCACAATGGCATCCGACGGAAGTGACCCTAAGAACAAGAACATCACCTTAATTCCTCATTCCGAATCGCCAAACGTGACCAATGTTGGGATGTCGTCGGTTTCACCTTTTGGTCTTCCTTCTATTTTTCCATCCTCTGAATCTCGCCCCTTTATGATTCATGGTGAAAAACCCGAGAAATTCTCTGGTACTGATTTTAAGAGGTGGCAACAAAAGATGTTGTTTTACCTCACGACACGTCACCTAGCAAGGTTCCTCCGGGAGGATCCACCCGTTGTCACTGAAAGTGAAACGGACAATGCTAGGAGGGTCGCCTTTGACCAATGGTCTCACGGTGATTTTTTGTGTCGGAACTACGTTCTTGGAGGACTAGTTGATGCGTTGTATAACGTGTACCAACCGATTCGTACTGCCAAAGAACTGTGGGAGTCTTTGGAACGAAAGTACAAAACCGAGGATGCCGGAACTAAGAAGTTCGTGGTGGCGAGATTTTTGGACTTCAAAATGGAGGATGGTAAATCTGTCGTTGAACAAGTTCAAAAATTTCAGTTGATCCTACATGATATCCTTGCGGAGGGTATGGTCCTTCCGGACGCTTTCCAAGTAGCTGCTGTAATTGAGAAGTTACCCCCAGTTGGAGGGAATTCAAAGAGTTTAACTAAGATAAGGGACAATCCTATAGACACAACTAGAAATAGAGACAAAAAATTATAGTATTAGAATTAAGGTCAAATTCATAACCAAATAACCTATTATGCCCTTATTCTTATAAGACACTAATAATGAAAATTAAAATTAGATTTTAAATTTTAAATCAATTTAAATTAAAATTAGCAACCGATAATTACTCAATCACTACTAAAATTTCCTTAATTGAATAACTACCAAAATTAACAAAATGTAGATATGCAGAATATTATTTGCTTCCCATTAAATGATATCCATGTTATAATAATATTTTGACTATTATATGTAATATATTATACGTTTTCAATGATATCCATAATTTATTTAAAATATTTACTTTTCTTACACATTACATTATATATTTTATATTTTGATTTTAAACACTTATTTTTGTTAATAATTAACCTCAATATAATACACAACAATGTTTATATTTCGATTCATTTAAATATTTAATATTATGAGTAAATTTTTTATCTAAAATCTCTTTTATATATATTAATTATAAATATAGATAAATTATGTCCAACATTTATGTTGATGCCTAATATTTTATTTAATACTATGATTATATTAATTATATGTAAAGATAATATCATGTTATTTGCATATATGTTCCATATTTCCAAATGTGCATTTCGTTCTAGCATATCACCACGCATATATTTCTTTAACGCAACTGATAACAAGTTAATTAGTTTAATAGAATAATATTATAAGTTGATTTTATCTAAAAAAATCTGTTTATATATTTAAACTATAAACAAATATAAATTATGTGGAACAATTTTATAGTTGCAGAATATATATTTAGTTTTCTTACATTATATTATATATTTTTTTAGGTGATAACACCATGATTTATGTAATAATACTATAATTATATTAATCATGAATAAAGATAAAACTCGTATATTTTTTTTTAGCATGTTGTCAAGCATATATTAAAATGTGCATACTATTTTAGCATGTAGTCAATCATATATTCTGTTACTCTATAATTAATTAATTAATTAATTCGTATGTTCTTCTTTATTTTTTATTTTATATGGTTTTCCATCCAGCTTGGTTAATCTTGTCGATTCTTGTTCTTAAACGAGTTTTTTATTTCCCCTAATGATAACATTAAGTCATTATTAATCGCGAAATTAATGCTTATTGGTAGTTATTCCTAATTTAATGGAGAAGTTATAATTATCATTAACATGACAATCATTTATTATTAATATTGGTAGTTTTAGAAAAGTTTTAATTTCGAGATTGTATTTATGACCGCGATTACCGATGATTTGTGATTTTATTAAATCTTAATTTGAATAATATAAATTATATTAAATGTAAAGGTAATTTTCGAATGTAATTCTAAAAAAAAAGGTATAATTGTTCATTTATACAACTTAATATTCAGTACAAAAAATAACCAAACAAAAGTCAACCAAATGTTATCAAGAACATCCACACGAACTCACATGTCCAAAAATTCATAACATATGAACTGAACAATCTACCGCAACAAGAAACAATAAAAAACCCAGTATAGAGTTTGCATGCTAGAAAAAACATTAAAATTCAAACAATACTACTTAAACATCCTCTGAAATAAAGTTAAAAAGTCATCTTTAAACTACAACATACTGAAATGGGTTTATAAATGCTTCAACAACCCTCACCCGCATGTTGCTTGCTTGCATAGTATCAAAGTTACCACTTAGCAGTTCTTGTCCTCTATAGAAATACTCTATCATGCTGCATACCACTATTCCACTGTAAAAATATATCTGAAGAACTTCCATTTAGTTCCTATCCAGATCTACTGTTTTTAGTAGATAAAACCTTAAATCTTATTCAAACAGATAATTGTATTACATACATTCACACTAGATTTAACAATGCAAAAAATCAAATGCATTAGGGTTTATAAATTTAACAAATTATTTGTTACATAAGCAAACGAGTAGAATCTATGAAAACATAAAACTACTAGTTTTAAACCAAAACAGAGTCTAAGGAAAATCGAAAAATGAGCTTTCAAAAATATGAAATCTTTCAATCTTGGATTAACCTTTACTTCGAGTTCAAAACTAAAATCGATCTTGGATTAACCTACTAATAGAGAATGAAATTTTGTTTTCGAGAAGACAAGTTGCATATCCATACCTTAAATCGCTTCTTCTCTCGATGCTATGTAATCGTTTCTCTGCTATTAGACGAGAAATGTAAGAATTGAGAAAATTTTGGAATTGATATGCAATAGTTGTGGGTTTTTCAAATTGAGACTTCGAATTTAGGAAAGATTTTGATATTTAGAAAGTCAATTATTGTCCGCGAATTTCGAGGGGGTTTATTAATTTTAAAATCTTCATTTTAATTGTTGACTTCTAAATGTACAAATATAATTTCGTGAATAATTAATTAAAAGGTTATATTTGTACATTTACACTCAAATTTGACCTTATTTTTAACTTTTAAAAAATTTGTTCTTATTTTTAAACTCTATAGGTGAAATGTCCTATATACTAACTACCCCGAATTCAAAAGCTATCTCAAACACAAACGAAAGGAAATGAGTCTCGAAGATTTGATTGTAAAACTTCGAATTGAGGAAGACAATCGAAAAATGGACGAAGTGTCCAATAAAGTGAAAATAGAGGCAAGAGCCAACTTGGCGGAACGTGGAGAACCGTCAAAGAAGAGGAAACGCCCTAATGAAAATAAAGGCAAGAAACTCGTCTTGGAATGGACAAAGTTTAACGGCGATTGCCATAATTGTGGTAAGCCAAACCACATGGCACGCGACTGTCGGGCTCCTCGTCGAGATGAGAAAGAAAAAGGAAAATGCAAACAGTCTAGTGCAAGTGCAAACATGGCAGAACACGAGTTCACCGAAGAAGACATGTCAGCATGAGCTAGTAGTATTCAAGAATAAAGTTGCAATAGGTCTTATTTGATTGATTCAAATAAAATATTGTAATAAAGTGATATTTTGAATAAAATTGCATTTGTTTATGTAATTGATGTTCCTTTTATAGAGTGTGAGATTTCTTGACATGTAAATCTAAAACTCGATTAATAAATGTTAATTTATTAATATTCCAATGGGAAAAAAACAGAATAGGACAATCCACTCTAAGACTTTAAGATTAAAGATAAAATTTTTTGGTAAAACAATTAAGGACAAAACAGCCTTCAAATTCTCCATTCTAACCTTAATTTCATATAATTCGAAAAGTCAATAGTTGTTTAAGATATTCCCAGAATTTGACTAAGTTTCCATATTTGAATTCAATCAATTTGAATTCAAATGAATTCAAATCGAATTGTCTCCTCCCTCATGCAGTCAAAGAGTTTCCAAAAAATTGATCAACTTCCCTGGATGAATTTCTAAAATTCCAAAATTACAACCACCTGCAGTCAAAGATTTTCAAAAAATTTAATCAATTTTCATTGATGAATTTCTAAAATTCCAAAATTACAACCAAAAATTTTTTGCGAATGAAATTTCACGAATCTATTTGAGTTACTGCATTTTTAGTTTCAATTGAATTTGGGAATTTTCTTGGAACTGTGTTAGTAACTGCATTTTGAGAGTCTGCAGTCATAATTTTCGTAAAACAATATTCATCAGTTTCGAATTTTAGTCTGCATATGGTATTTCGATTTTTTGTTCGTTTGATATATTAAGTTCTGAAAGAAAATGATTGAAGGTATGTTTGTTTCGTCTTTTATCTACTCCATGTTATTGTTTGATTCGTTTGATTGTACAAAGGAGTTTTCGCATGTAAGAAATCATTCGTTTTTTAAACTGAGCATTTGTGCATTGCATATTTATAATATGTGCATTGCATATTTATAATATGTGCATTGCATATTAATAGGGGATGCATATATCTAATATGTGCATTGCATAATAATAATATAAGACTTCATCATAAATTCTATAATAATCATGATTTTCCTAGTTCGTGAAGTAAATACACTATTGAATCTAAAAATTACATTATACGAAAAATACACTGAATATGCATTATACATACAAATATATGCAATACATTGAGTTATATATGCAACAAAAATTGCAGACTGCGTTATAAGCAAAACCCAACTTCAACCGCAAAAATCACTTTCCACTGTTTATCTTCCTAAAATCTGCTTCTCATAACATCAACTTCCTGCAACAAAAAATATAATTTAAATTACTTGGAAGAGATGAGAAGTTACAGATTGTGGTAGCTAATGGTTTAAAAGTTGTCCACATCAAATAGATGTCAGCTTCATTACCTCATACTAATAATAAGTATCAAATTTTTAACTAAAATTATGAAGAACAATGGAGTTCTTGCAAAGTTGCATTACTAGGTGAAAATGAATCAAATAACAAAATAGAAATTCAGTTCTTTCAACTTGAATTGCTATCATCACTCGATCAAACGGTACTCACATGTGCAGAAACGAATTGGTAAGTTAATTCCAAACCAACCCAGAAACGCACATTCCTTTATCCATGAAAGTGGCAAATTCGAAAGCACGTAACAAAATCAAACTCAATTAACCACACACCCACAGAAATAAAGTCCCACAACACATTTTTCCAGCTTCGCTCAATAGAAATCTTAAAAAATTATAATTTAATTATATAAAAAAATAGCTTATTTATTTCTCCAAACAAAGCAAAACCAACCGATTCAGCCAACAAATACGAACGAAAAGCGGATATATTAAACTCACACAATTCAGAGATAAAAGTGTATGCTAACAATTCGACATCGTAACGAGCATCTGATGCAACGATGTTTTAAGGCAAGTGAGGAAACACTACAAATAAGAGGAATCTTATGCTAATATATAAATTTCCCACGACGAAACAGTAAAAATAAATCCACCTTCAATACTGAATAAGAGAAAAATGGCAAACATAAAATCATTTCCTGAAGAAAAATTCGAAAAAAACCCCCAAAGGGTGCTCTTAAAAATGCAATTTCTTTTGGAAGTACAAAATAATAACCGATAAAATAACCACTTACATTTGAAAGAAATCCGAATAACTCTTGGAAATCATTCACTGGCGGAAGCCGAGATTTCAAGAGTGTATGATCGAAGTTGTTCTGTTTTAATTTCTCTCCTTTTTGTTGTCTTTTTCCACGTTTTCTTCAGGCGGCGTACCAGATTCAAGAAAATAGAGTGGTGGGTGGAGGAGTGAGGGGAAGAGGTGATAAAGAGGGTGGTAGGCGAGACGGCGGCGCGGAATGATCGGAGATGAAGGAAAGTGGCCGGAAACTCTTCTTCCGCCGCCGTTCCTGCGTCGACTCACCCAGATCCAAAATAAGGGAGGCGGCCATTAGGGTTTTGTGAGAAATGAGAAATGACGTGAAATGAATTAAATTGAATTGAATGTCAAATTAGATTTCAGAATTTTAAATTGGTTGACTTTCCTAATTTTGCTTAACTTAATTAATTGAATTCGAAAATACTACTTAATTTGAAATCAGGGGCATAGTGGTCTCAAACTAATTAATTTTGTCCTTGATTGTTTTAGTATAAATTTTTGTCTTTCTTTGTTTAAGACACTAAGTTATTGTCTTATATTGTATATAATCTCTATTCCAATATCAACAAACCTGAAAGGTCTAAGATACGTGGAAATGGAAAACTTGACAAAAGTTGTCAATTAATTTTGAAAAGGAACATTAGACCTCCACACTTAAGTCACATAGACGTATGTGATTTGAAGACTGTGTTATTAGAGGTGAATTTGTAAATACCTAAAAATGTGGGGGTATTTAAAATATTTGATCTTAAGCAGATCTGCTACAAAAGGCTTAGAAATCGAGATCAAATAAACGTGCTAAAAGGAATGGGTTAAAAATCCACAAAGTAACAGCTGAAACAGTGGCAACCCAACCATGTTGACTGGAGTTCCCAAGAACTTGGTTCAATGGGAAAACTAAGCTGTGAATGTTGAATTGTAACACTTGGTTATCCAAACCATTCATTAGAAAAGCACAACACCAAGTGTTGTCCCGTAAGATTTGTGGTAAGGTTAAGTCTATGACTTTTAATGGTTCCCAAAAACCTCCGGGAGGTAGAGTATATAGGGATACTCAATATGGGATACCACCTATATAAGTGAGAAGTGGGGCCGCTTCACAAATAGCACTTACGAACTCATAGGGTGTCCATGGCCGAAATGGACAAAAACGTGAGAACGAAACACGTTTGAGATGTTGTTGTGTCAGCACCGTTGTTTCAGTGCACACTAAGGAGGAGTAGTTCAAGGCATCGCATCCACTAAGCCGCCAGTGTACTCGACAGTGTTTGACTACGGAAGGTTCAAGGTCACAAGCCACCTTTCCGGATGCAATAGTGTCTCAATTGAATTGGATTGCGAGTCTGCATGATTATAGGTAGTAATCTCCACTCATGTGGGGGATTGTTGGAGAAATTGGGTTTTTATTCAATTTCTTAATATTTAATTGATTTTTAATTAATCAATTATTTGAGGGTATGAATATTTAATTTTCGAAGAATTAAATATTACAGGATCGATCGACTCTCGGAGTAGATGATCGTAGTATATTTAAAATCTCAAAACCGAATTTCGGTGAGTGAGAAATTAATGTACGAAGATTAAGACAAAGTGATGCATTGAGATTAGTGTTAATAACTATCCCACATTGATAAATGTAAGAATTAACTACCTCCTTATTAATAGGAGTTAGTTAAGAAAGTTCAAATTGTAGTGACAATTGAACCATTCAATTTGCCACACGCGCGCGCGTCGCCCGTCCGGCCGTGCTGAGCCGGGTCCGGGTCCGTGGGCCTTGGCCTTGGATCTTGGCAATTGGAATTTGGGCTTTGGCCTGGGGCCCATCTATCTTTTTGAGGCTCTAAAAATGTGGGCCTTGACCCACACGGATTTAGGGCAGCCCAAGTCTGTGGAAGTCAAGCGGATTAGTTGACTTCTGGAATTTGAATGTTGTCTTAATTGCGTGGAGGTTTCTGAATGGAAGTTACCATTACCATTCCTGAAACCGCAATATTAATGTGCTGGAGGTTATTAAGAATGGGAGTTACCATTCCGGAAATAATGACCAGCCGTTACTGCCATAAATACCCCCGCTCCCTACCTGAGTGGCATTGCCTATAAATAGGAGTGCATTATTTTTGGAAAAGTTACACTTTGCAAGCAACAAAAATCACTTGAGTTTTTCCACCAAAATTGCATCCTATTTTCCAGCATTCTGCATAGCATTTTAGAGTGCAGTCCAGTTCAGGCGTGTATTCAGTTCGTCGGAGCTTTGTACATTGCGGTGTTGCTCGTGCAAAGACGAAGCCGTTTTACCTTTCGAAACATCTCGTCAAACCGTGAACACAAGCCGTGACGTGTTTATTTTACGGGAAAAGCTATAACCTTGACTCGGCTTTTCCCTAACAATTTTCTATTTTGCAGTGTTGCTTTTCAAGGATTTTGGACCTACTTTACGTACCTGCCATTTCAAAGAACTGCTTAAAAGAAGAAGACTGCCTCTTTTGGACATTAGTAGAATTTTGAAGACATTGTAATTTATTTTCTGTCCTTTTATTTTCCGTCCAATTTGTAAGCCATTGTTGGTAGTAAAATATCCAACATGTCTTGGGACTCAACTGCCTTTTTCCTGGCCAGTTGTCGTGACTTTGTGGCTCACTTCGCCCTTGCTAGTCAGCTACAAAGTCTCGACAACTGGCCAGGGAAAAGGCAGTTGAGTCCCAAGACCGACACCGGAAGATGGCAAAGGCGGCTCGTGACAGTGCACGGGCTCTTCGGGAGGAAAGTATGATGTGTTGTTCCCCGGCGGCGGCGAGGTGGTTGTTGGCGGTGGCGCCTGCAGGCTGAACTCAAGGAAAGAAAAAGAACTGGCCGGTATGGATGGTGAGTGGAGGGGAGAAGTAGGAATTATTAATGGGATATAAATTCTTATCAACGCGTCTTCCTTTTATAGAAGGAGATATGTGGGTACTAAGTACTAACACTCTATTCAAACTCATTTATTTTGTATAAATAAAATAGATTCTTGTATACTACCAATTGAGTGCTTACGAATAAAATTGTGACTACTCTAATTTATGTTTGCACGAGTTTTAATGTAAAAATTGTTTATTACTCCATAGTATTAAAAGGTGATAAAGTTGACTTTTATGGAGATATTATGGAAAATTCAAATTTATTGTAGAAAAAATCTTTAATTAGTGTGTAAAAAATAATGATATGAAGTGTAAATAAGTGATGTTTGAAGGAGTAAAAAAGTTACTTATTTCAAATAAGGAGTCATTGAATCATTCGAGTGTGATTCAATGATTGTCTTTCTACACAAAACTCTCTTCTACATAAGGAAATCTTGTTCCTATAGTAAATCGAGAAAAATATAATTTTTTTGGTAAAAGATAATTTTTTGATATGTTTGAGACCAAACAAGGAAGGATGAGGAACCTGCATTGCGTCCCAGAATGTGTAATTAAAAAAATGAATTGATCCAATTTAATATAATAGAAAATCAAAGCTACGCTAGCTCATTGCTAGAAGACCAAGATAACAACCATGATCAAAATGGACATAGTATGCCAAGAGTTTATTATTGAGTTTCTTGTCGATTCGAGCTCGAGCTTAAAAAAATTATAGTCTCTATTGAATTTGAGTCGAGTTTCAAGCTTCAATAATAGCAATCGAGTTATAAGTTTCAAACTTTAAAGTCTAGGGTTCGGGTAGGGTACGTTTTAAAGGCTATATTGATGTTTTTTCATTAAAAAACTGAGATTTTAGACGGAATTGATCAAACTGCCTTCCATCATAATTTACACGTACGAGCCGGGATTGAAGCGTTAAGCTATAAGAAAACAACAAAATTCCAACAGGAAAATTCCAACGGATTTTTGCATTTTTTCCCGTTGGAATCACTGATTCCAACGGAAATTCCAACGAAAATACGACCATTGGAAAAGTGAGCGTTGGAATTGTAAAATTCCATTGAAAATTCCAGCGGAAAACAATTCCGACGGTACATTCCAACGGATCGTGAATGTTGGAATTCTCACCTATTGAAAATTTATCCAACGTAAATTCCAACGACAAATCCAACGGTGATTTTCCGTTGGATTTTTTTCCAACGGATTTTGACCTTTGGAATTTGACTTGTTGGAAACTATAATCGCGAATTCCTACACTAATTCCAACAACAAAAAAATCGTAGGAATTATTTTTCCAACGGACATGTACTGCTGGAGTATTTAGCTATTGGAAAATTTCCATTGCAAATTCATCGTCAATTCCAACGGTCATTTTCCGTTGGAATCTTTCCAACCAATATTGTCCGTTGGAACTTCAGTTGTTGGAAATTTATTCGAGTCATTCCAATTTCAATTCCAATGGACATTATTCCGTTGGAATAAAAATTCCAACATTTTTTTATTGGTGAATTTTATTATTTAAAAAAGTATTTAATTGTTATTGCTATACTAAAAAACCCTATCAAATTCAATCGAACTTGCACAATGTAACATAACAATTCAAATGTATAATCAAGATTAAAAAATACTCCCTCCGTCCCACAAGTGTTTGCACCACAAGTTGGGCACACTTTTTAAGAAAAAAGTGTAATGAGTGGAGTGTTGAGGGATAATTTTGTAAAGTTATATGAATAAAGTAAAAAGGTGATTGGAAAGAGAGTAAAAGTAATGGCATTTTGTGTAAATATGTGAATATTGTGAGGGTGAGGTTTATGAGCGTGTTTCCTTTTATGGGTGTGCAAACAATTGTGGGACAGACAAATAAGGCAAGTGTGCAAACAGTTGTGGGACGGAGGGAGTATATAATAACTTCAAACTCAAATATAATCTAAAATAATTAATGTCATAAGAAAAATAATAAGTTATAAACATCGTAATCACAAATGTGTAAGTGTTGATCATCCTCCCAATTCACCAACAAAAATAAACTAATACTATAACATAAATATTAATTAACTCATAGAAATCACCATCCATCATCATGATAATCACTGTTATCAATATCAATGGCATAATCATCCTCTTCAATCTCATTCTCATCATTATCTCTCTTCTCAGCATCACGAGAAGACACGCCTGAAGAGGATGCATCATGGGTAGTGTTGAATGATGTGTTGTTCATCATATAAAGAAGACTTCAAAAGAAAGTCAATTCACTATCAATAGCAATCGAACGAGATTTTAAGACTTGAACTTCTGAATTTGTGAGATCGATAATACTAGTCATACTCATCTTGCTGGATCTTGAACTTGAGGATATAAATAAAGTTGCTTCTGATCCAAACCATTAGTTCCAACTCTTTTATTAGTCCCTTCATTAGCCTCATAAAAAATTGTAGAATCATCAAGCTCATCTTCAACTACGCTTTCAGACAATTTACTAGCCTTCAAATTCTTACTCATTCTGCATGTAGTGTTCAACAAGTACAATATATTAGGTTTTGTAAATGTAAAATTAAAAAGAAAGTCTATATATACATAATACATATTATGTTGTTTATGACAGTTTAGGCATAGTTTATATCAAGAGACACCTAGATATTTCAAATTATCATTCATCACAAATACATCCAAATACATCCTATGAATTAAAAAAAACACGAATACCTGTAAACTTATCCAGCATGTATTATATCTTAGTACAATTTAAATGTTATGGTTCAGTACCAATTACTTATTTTCAAAAGTTACTCCACACAACTTTTAAAAAAAAGTGACTCTAAAGTTGTTAATATATAGAGTCAGTGGATTAGTACCTTTGTGTTTATTTGAAATCCTTTGCAAAGCCAATGTGCAGCGACTATACAAATGATTATAGCTCTCTCCACCGCCCTGAAAATGACGAGAATTAGTTATAATTTGTTTACACTAAAAAATATAAGTACCCTCAGAGGCTCCTCTGCATGTGCTCCAATATCTTTAATTAAAACTGGCCTCCTAAGCATTCGATAGTTAAGAGTTTACATAATTAAAATGTAGGTGTATGTGAATTTTTTACATGATGCAAGATGTTTGGTATAAATATGTTCACATACTACCTGTTTATTCATGCTCATCTTGGGGTTTGAGATCATTCCACGATTTATGTGTTAAGTTCAAATGCATATACAGTTGATTCTTCTATTTTCAGAGTCTCTGCTTAAATGCATCACAATAAAACTTTGCTTGCCTCAATACATATCTCTTGAATTCAAAACATAGTTGAGAATTTTTTATGCTTGAAGATTCCCATTCTTTTGAATGCTAATCCAGGTGCATGATGATATCATTTATATTTCCTATGTGAAAATTCTAGGGAAACTACATTCATACATGTTACCAAGCTTAAAAATGGAAAATCATAGCAGGATCAATGCAAAGTATCCAATTTCTTTTAAATGTATTTGTGGCAGCTATGCAATTCAGTCGAACACAATGGCAAGATATGACCCATATAGTTGACCGTGTGGTTAAGAAAGTCCATGTTTAGAAACCTTAGCAGATAAAAAATGTAAAATTTGGAAAAAAAACATGATGCTTATTTGCAATTAGCTATATATGAGTTTTTTTTAGCACTCATGTGCTTTTGATGTTATTTCTTAAACGTTGATGCTTTTAACTTTTTCAGAGTTTCAGCATGATATGTACTAATCATGTCCATACAGAGCGCAAAGCTCTGGCTTTAAACGGGACCCCCGCAAGTGGGCGGTGGGATTGGTCCCCCGGGATTAGTCGGCCCTTGGACCGGATACCCGAGACTTCAAAAAAAAAAAAATCACAAGCCAACCTCATTGCATTACTAACATACTAAGCTAAAATGATGATGACTAATATTAATTAAGATGAAGAAAATGCCTTTAAAATTCTTACAGTTAAGTTTGGAGGTAAGAAAAATATAAAAGATAAAGAAAGACAGGGCTTGTTTTGCATCCTCACATCAGCATGCTTATCTTATTGATAATTCCACATGCATATTTTCAGAATCACTTTACCAACTAGCCCAGGAAAGGAAGACTCAAGCGCAAACATGTACAATGTGTTCGGAGGTGTTGGGATGCCTTGAAATTTAACATGTTTATTTGAATCAAATAGAGCAAAAAAACAAGTAACAAATATTCAGCCGTCGATATAACATCATCTAATATGTAGCAGAAACACAGTTGCCATATACTCTAAAAATAAGATTAAAAATTAACTACCCAATTCCAAAACAGTGAAAACACAAACACTATTTTTCTATCATACTAACACATCCTGTTTCTCCCTCTCTCAACTCTACAAATCCATATAAATAATTGAGAAATTAGGTGTTTTCATTAACTAATGGGATCTAGAGATGAATTGATTACAATATATACAAATCTGAAAGAGAAAGAGAAATTAGGGCAAATTTTGAACAAAACGCACCTCATTTTGAACAAAACGCACAGGAAAATTAGGGCAAATTACGGTGTGATTCGTGCGTTACTGCATTCAATGGACGGGTAAGAGAGGCTGAATCGATGTCGTCGGAGTGAGAAGAAAACTACCTCCGGTGACGAATCAGGTGCCAGCCAAAATAAACACATAAAAAGCACATAATGTGTGTGACTCCGTTTGAAATTTTTGTTTTCGTTCTGAGATTTTGGATATATGAAAAAAAAAAAAGGAGGGAGAAGGAAAATCAAAATTTTGGAATTTTCCACATTCAAATTTGAGAAACCCGCGTAACTTCAGTTCTCAATGAAATCTAATTATAATATAAATTATTACTCCCTTCGTCCGCCTGTATACCTATAAGTGTTACGTTACTTTTTGACACAGAGATTAAGAAAAGTGATTAAATAATAGATATAGTACAAGTGATGTGATTGAGAGAGGAGAGAGATAGAGAGAGAAAAAGTAAGATATAAAGTGAAGTGTAAGAAAAAGTACTTACCAAAAAAGGTATGAGAAACTTATAGGCGGACGGACCAAAATGGTAAAATGGGAAGCTTATAGACGGACGGAGGGAGTATTTATTAAATTTCAATCACTCACATAAATCTAGAATTTATTTATCAATATAATTTTCATTTTCAATTATATAGGTAACCTCCTTTCGAGTATCCCGTTATACTCTAGGAATCATTAAGAGTCGAAGACTCAACCTCTACCACATCTTTCGGGTCGTTAACACTTGAAATAGTGCTGTCAGGAATAGTCGTGTTCTTTCAAGTGTTTTATCACTAACTTCCACAGTTTCATTTTCCCATTGAACCAAGTTCTTGGGATCTCCAGTCATCATGGTTGGGTTTCCACTGCTTTAGTTTTTCTTGTGGGTTTTAGACCCATTCCTTCTACCAGCTTGTTCAATTGATCTCGGTTTATGCTCTTCGTGAGCAGATCCGCTATATTGTCCTTTGTATTGACATAATCAATGGACATTACTCCAGTGGAGATCAATTCTCTAACGGAGTTGTGTCGACGATGTATGTGTCTCGACTTTCCGTTGTACATGACATTCGTAGCTCTCCCAATGGCAGTTTGACTGTCACAGTGTACCATCACCGAAGGTACCGATTTATTCCAACATGGAATGTCTTCCAGAAAATTACGCAACCATTCAGCCTCTACAACGGCTAGGTCTAAAGCGATAAATTCTGATTCCATTATGGAACGGGCAATACACGTTTGTTTCTTGGACCTCCACGACACTGCTGCTCCTCCAATAGTGAATACATATCCACTAGTGGATAACGATTCTTTAGTGTCTGATATCCAATTTGCATCACTGTATTCTTCGACTACAGCTGGATGTCTTGTGTAGTGAAGCCCATAATCAAGGGTGTACTTCAAGTATCTTAATACCCTTTTCAATGCTTTCCAGTGTTCATGACTTGGATTGTTCGTGTATTGACTCAACTTGTTTACTGAACATGCAAGATCAGGGCGTGTACAGTTCGTGATGTACATCACACTTCCAATGATCCTGTATTCCTGTTGAGCCACTGGTTCTCCTCTATTCTTTTTCAAGTGAACATTGAGTTCCAAAGGTGTCTTAGCAGGTGGATCGTCAAAGGCATTAAATTGCTTTAGTACCTTCTCCACATAGTGAGATTGTGTCAAGGAAATTCCATTATACGTTTTCTCTATCTTGATTCCAAGAATCACATCTGCTAATCCCATGTCTTTCATGTCAAAGTTTCTACTTAACATGTTCTTCGTATTAACTATGATATCGTGTTTGTTACTCATGATTAACATGTCATCGACATATAAGCACACAATAACAAATCCATTAGGTGTATCCTTCACATATACACACTTATCACATTCGTTAATTCGAAACCCATTTGACAACATTGTATTGTCAAATTTCAAATGCCACTGTTTTGGAGCTTGCTTAAGTCCATACAGTGATCGAACGAGTTTGCACACTTTTTTCTCGTTTCCAGGAGCAACATATCCTTCAGGTTGATCCATGTATATTTCAGCATCCATCTCACCATTAAGAAACGCCGTCTTAACGTCCATTTGGTGTATTTCGAGATTGTGCAAAGCAGCAATAGCGACTAACACCCGAATGGAGGTGAACCTTGTCACTGGTGAGTATGTATCGAAGAAATCATACCCTTCCTCTTGTTTAAAATCCTTTGCAACTAGACGAGCTTTGTACTTATCAACAGATCCATCTGCTTTGTACTTTCTTCTAAGGATCCACTTGCACCCTAAGGGCTTACAACCTTTAGGGAGGTCGACCAACTCCCATGTGTGATTTAACAAAATAGACTCGTATTCACTTTTTATGGCTTCCTTCCAGAGGTGTGCATCTGGTCTTGCCATAGTTTCTTTGATAGTTTTAGGTTCATCTTCCTCCAAAACATAAGTAATGAAGTCTGAACCAAAATCTTTATCAATTCTAGCTCTCTTACTGCGTCTCAGTTCTTCACTCTCTTGAGTGGAAGGACTAACAGTGTCGTCTGTTGCTTCGAGAGTTCTCTTATTCGAACTCACTTCCTCTTTTTCTTTAAGAGGAAAGATACTTTCAAAGAACACTGCGTTCCTTGACTCAATTGTAGTGCCTTCTGTCATATCCGGTACTTCAGATTTGTGAATCAGAAATCGATAGGCACTACTGTTTGAAGCATATCCTATAAAGATACAATCGACGGTTTTAGGGCCGATTTTAACTTGTTTAGGAAGTGGTACTTCAACCTTAGCCAAACACCCCCACACTTTGAGGTATTTGTATGAAGGTTTTCGTTTCCTCCATATTTCATAAGGAGTTTGATCCTTAGTTTTATGAGGAATCTTATTCAGAATGTGGTTAGCCGACAGAATGGCTTCCCCCCACAAGTTCTGAGGTAGACCAGAGCTGATTAACATTGCGTTCATCATCTCCTTTAGTGTTCGGTTTTTCCTTTCCGCAACACCATTAGACTGAGGTGAGTAAGGGGCTGTCGTTTGATGTATAATCCCCGATTCAATACATAATTGTTCAAACGGAGCTACGTACTCTCCACCTATATCACTACGAATTGACTTAATTCGAGTGTTCAATTGATTCTCTACTTCAGTTTTGTAACGTTTGAAAGCTTCTATAGCTTCGTCTTTACTTCTTAAAAGGTAAACGTAGCAGAATCTTGTACAATCGTCTATAAAAGTAATAAAATACTTTTTCCCTCCTCTAGTTTGTACAAATTTCAAATCACATACATCCGTGTGAATTAAGTCTAGAGGAGCAGTGTTCGTTTCAACAGTTTTAAACGGTAGTTTGGTCATTTTTGCTTCCGTGCATATTTCACATCGTTTGGATGTATCAACGTTGTCAATTTTAAGTAAATCAAGATTTACTAATCGTTTTATGGATTTTAGATTCACATGTCCTAATCTACAATGCCATAAAGAGGAACACTCAACGATATAAGCAGAAGTGGAAGCAATTTCATTAATAACTTGTTTACCTTTGGGGCTTACAACCATTGTGCTTAATTTAAACAAATCATTCTCGAGATAACCCTTCCCGGGAAAGTGACCAAACTTACTTAGAACTATCTTATCAGATTCAAAGACTAGTCTAAATTGATTGCTAACTAGAAGAGACCCCAAAATCAAATTCTTCCGGATGTCTGGGACATGCAGCACGTTCTTCAAGGTTAGCTCTTTTCCAGATGTCAGCTTTAGCACCACTGACCCAATTCCAGCCACTTCAGATGAGGCTTGATTGCCCATGAACAACTTTCTCCCATCAGATGGAGAATAGTTTGAGAATGCAGATCTCTCCGAGCAGACGTGGCAAGTGGCACCAGTGTCCACAAACCACTCTTTCTTGTTTTCCACCATGTTGACCTCCGTCACCACTGCGGACATGTCCAAATCCGTAAGGTTCACAGAATCTTATACTTTCTGTTTGCCTTTTCCCTTATCGTCACGACGGGGTTGACGACATTCACTGGACCTGTGGTTTGGTTTCCCACAATTATAGCAATTTCCAGTGAATTTCTGCTTTGTGGCTGAACCCCTCCCCTTCACAAACTTCGTTGTGTTGGCAGCAGACTCATTTGGACATTTTCTTTTCCTTGACGGACCCTCTTGTTCCATCAAGTTAGCCTTGGCTTCAATCTGGAGGGCAGATCCCTTGCCTTCTCTCTTTCGATTGTCCTCCTCAATCCTGAGACGGATGATCAGATCCTCCAAGCTCATAAGCTTTCGTTTGTGCTTTAGATATGATTTGAAATCCTTCCAAGATGAAGGCAGTTTCTCGACCACGGTCGCTACTTGAAATGCATCAGGTAACACCATATCTTCAGCAGCTATCTTATGGAAAATAATCTGCAGTTTCTGGACTTGATCCACTACAGATTTGTTATCGTCCATCTTAAAATCGTACAGTTGTGAAACGACGAATTTCTTCAATCCGGCACCTTCAGTTCTGTACTTCTTCTCCAAGGACTCCCACAAATCCTTGGCAGATTTTATGTCATAGTAAACACTGTAGAGGGTATCAGAAAGCCCTCCAATAATGTGATTTCTGCACAGATAATCACCACTTAGCCACTGATCATAATAGATCCTTTCTTGTTGGCTAGCACTTGCCTCAGGCTGTGTAGGTTTCGTTTCGGTTAGAAACCTATCCATTCCAAGCATGGTCAGGTAAAATCGCATTTTACTTTGCCATCTTTTGAATTCAGTCCCCGAAATTTTTTTAGGCTTTTCTCCTTGTACGACCATTGGCCTCGGCCCAGGTGCAGAGAAGGTAAACATCGGATCCCTTATGGGATTGTGGAAAGGAGGAATTGGTGCAAACTGATCGCTTCTGTTCCTAACCCTTTCCGCATGGTCATTCTGTTTTCCTTGTGATTTCACATCAGAACTGTGCGACTCTGATTGATCAGGAGACGCTTCCTTATTGGCATCGTTGCCAATATTCTAAGTACCATGCACGACCTCCGTATTAATGGGGTCAACATCCATGTTATCATTCGACTTCGACATTGTAGTAATTAATTAAATTAATTAGGTCCGAAAATATTAATTATATATTCTGTTCTGCGATTGTTGGAAACTATACGCCGTGATAGTGTAAACTGCAATCTCGAAGATTCAGATAACAAATAAGTCGAGTCAAGGGAAAACCCTTTTCCCGTAGAACAGAATACGCCCAGGATAGTGCTCGACTGGTATGACGTTCCGTTCCCAAAGGTAAAACGACTTTTACTTCGTAAACAGTAGCACCACTGTAGACGAAGCCTCAACGAACGTACTCGGTACGAACTGAACACTCTCGGATATAAATCCGGTACAAGAAAGAACAGTGTAAGGGTTTCGGGAGCTCAATACACTGCGTAGGGACGAGAGGAGAGTAGAAGGAGAGAGGGGCGAATTTCAGCGTAAGGTATTATACCGATATTTATAGGCAGAAGAAAACCCTAGGAGGTTGTTGAAAAACGCGTGGGCCCAGGCCCGAATCTTGGGATAATATCGCGAAAATATCTCGCACGTGGATAAGTCTTGAAGACCGAGTTTGAGACTTCCAGATAATTCTGGAACATTCTTGAAGTAATTCGAATGGGCCAAACCCATTCTTGAGTTGGGCTTTCAGAGTTTTTGGGTCTGCAAAAAGATAGGCGGGCCCCAATTGCCAAATCCAAATCCAAAGCCGAGCCGGCCGGGCGCGCGCGCGCGTGTGGCTCTTAGAGGGGTGTACCTCTTATACATAGTTGAACGTCAATGCCTTTAAACATCATAAATGTTTTGTAGGTTTCCTATGTGGGACAATTTCCCACATTCCTCAAACTTCAAGTTGAAACTCTCAACTTCAACAATTAATTTCTCACTCACCTTAACTCGGTTTTGAGATATTAAATATACCACGTCCATCTACTCCGCGAGTAGATCGACTATGTCACGTTCAATTATTTTATAATTAACGTTTAGTCCATCTAATTAATTAAATTAGATAAGGGTGTCAAAACCCAATTAATCCCATTAATTCCAACATAATCGTCGGCCGGTAACATCTCACCTTTGGTCTCTTCGCCCTTCACATATGTACAGTTTTAATTCCTTTTCACACTGTGTCAGAATACGGGTTCCGGATGCAAACAGGTTTATAGTGTGGTTTATTTAAGTTTGATATTTTAATCGTTGCAAAATTATTTGCTGAAGAAATTAGTGAATTTAAACATTTTTTTGGAGTATGGTTTAGTGAGATTTCCAATCCTTCAATTTCTTTTGTGTAATTAACAGTATAAGAGTAATAGACGGGAGGTCACCTGTGCTTAATTTAGCACCACATGTATAATGTATTGAATTTTAGTACATCACCAACAAGATAGGCATTTTAATGTCAATATAATTAGGCGATGCTTGTTGGATTGAATTGGAGATCTTCACTACATTGTGAGATTATGCGATGCTTGTTGTATTGAATTGGAGACCTTCTACAACTGCCCACATATAATACCCTGGTTAACGAGAGATGCTATGTTGGACCTTGATGCAACATTGGTATTTTATCGATGGCTTTGAGATTAAATTTTAAAGCATCTTTGTACCTTAATTGTGACTCTAATAAAGATTTTAAGGATTCCTTGTGGTAAGCATACTCTTTATTACAATGGCTTACTGTTTTTCTTGTTGTTAGTCTTTTTTTGCCATTATAAAACAATTAGAGCTTGTAGATTTTGGTTACGGAAGTCATCATTGTGCAATAAAAGAGCTTGGGATTAACATTCTTTAGTCATTCACTTCCAGTGATGAGTGATTTTTCTTATAAATTTCTTGAGAATGTATGATCACAGTATGCCAGTTGCTAACATTCAATTGCACATTGTTTACTTAGATTACTAAGTATTAGAAATATCAAATTCTTTTAATTTTGTTTTAGTTTTATCTTCTGAAGTATTAAATCATATTGTTGTCTATTTGCATCTAAAACTCAGAAGAATATATTCAATGATTTTTTTTTACAAGACTAAGGATAAAGATGATGCACCAGTGAAGTTTGATACTGGTCTTCTTTACAATCATACGTTGTTACCATTTTTGGGATTCTTGAATCTTTACTGTTATCCTTTCTTTGAAAGTGTTTTGGTAACTTAGGCTTTATGCTTATAGTTTTTGCAGCTGACAAGAATTTTGTATGGACATTATCTTTGGAGAAAGGTGGTGGCTTTTGGAGTATTCTACTAGAAATACTGAGACAATAGTTTGAAGAAAAGTCAATCTCAAAAGTGGTCCTAGTTTGAGGCATTCACATAGCAATTCCTTGAACAACATGCTCTTCAACGGTTGATGAGACCATGCTATCAAATCAAAATGGCATGTTAGATACAAGACATGTTTTTATTATGCCTATTTCATTTTCCTTTAGAGGTAAACATGTTCTATCCTTTTCAGCCTCTTATATGTAACATATGATTTGATCACATTCTGCCTTGAATTTATGCAGAAGGCCTAAGATGCCCTTTATCTTGACCTCTGCTTTGACAACATGATTTGAGATGGTCTTGTTAGTTATTTAGGACTTGGGAGAATCCGACTTGGTGGGACATTGGTGTGTGGAGATTCCATTACTCTATTCATACAATCACATGTTGGTAAACATGATAATTGGACTAAAATACCACTAATAAAGATTAATAAGATTTGTTTGGTGTAATCTTTTTATTTGACCTTCAGTTGAAACATTAGTAACCAGGAACCACTAGCTTGACATGATTGAGGAGGATAAGCCTCTATTTGATAAATTATAAGTGGAAGACAGAATACTGAAAATTAACCTTCAGAATATTTTTTTTCATCAAAGTAAATTTCAATAAGAAATGTTTTATGGATTGAGTATTATGAGGAATTCATATATGCTCAGGATTGATGTATGCTAATAAGAGAGAACTAAGTTCACTGTTAGCTAAGATGTATCTTCTTATTGTTGTGTTGTGTCAACTAAAGCCTCCTCGGGCTTTGTTTGTACTGTTACATTCACTAAGGTGGATGAACAAATCTATTTACTACCTTTTTTTTTAAATCATGACAATGTTGTCATTTCAAGAAACATGCTAAATTTGTTTAAAATTTTCTGGTTGTAAGTAAGTAGTTTGATGATTCTTGAATTGTGTTGGTTTGTAAGGAAAGTTGAATGTGGGTAAATTACAAAATTTGTGTTTGAGATGTTTTCTAGTATGCTGCAGCTAAGTGTTATTTGGCTATTTATGAGAGTTTCAATGAGTAGAAATTTTTAGGAATGACTTTTTTAATCTATTTCTTGTGAGTTGTATATCTCTTTCTTTTGGTTCTTTTAATCTTATTTGTTTAAAGTTTACATCTTATTCCATTCTTGATCAGGTAGATTTATAAGGGGTTTGGACTTTGGAGTTGAACTGCAATTTAATGGTGTTACTCTGCTTTAAACCATAATCGATTTTTTTATATAAAGTTTACATTTTTTTTAATGTTGATTGGTAGTGAGAGTTTTGTAAATTTGTGTTATTTGATTGGTGTTTGTTGGTTTTGGGAGATTAAATTGCCAAAGAATTTTAATTTGTGATAAGTCTTGAATTAGTTAGGTCATTAAACTTCTTTTCTATTGGATTTTCAGTTTGAAAGGATGGTTCCATTTTTTCCATCTTCGTTGAGGGGATTGTTTATAGTTTTAGATGCTACATTTTGTTCGAAGCAGTTGGTTGATTGTTTGATTTTGTCTATATATGATTTTTTTTTCAAGTATCTGAAAATTAAATGTTTTATATGTGTGAAACTTTGCATATATAAATTTACAGGAAATCAATTATTAAAATCATTCCATATTATTATTGTGACATATTTATTAATGTCATGAAAATTTACAAATTTGTAATGAGAAAATTTGTAAGTGGTGATGAAATACATTTTTTCTCTCGCAATTTCTAATATTGTAATGAGAGGATGTTTATCACTAAATTATGGAAATCATTCCAATGGTATAGTATCGTTGGAATAATTAATAAAAAAAATCAACAATTTTAGTCTGTTGGAATTTTTATTGGAATTATATATAAAAATCTCATTTTATTTAGAAAACCATTTCAACGAGTGAGTGTCAATGGAATTTTTATTGAAATAATTAAAGAAAAATCCGACGATAACATGTCGTTGAAAATTCTATTGGAATTATGTATAAAATATTATTTGATTTAAAAAAACTATTCCAACGGTTTAGTGTCAATGGAATTTTCGTTGGAATAATTAAAAAATAATTCCAACGATATTATGTCGTTGTAAATTTTGTTGGAATTAGATATATACATATCATTTGATTTTGGGGAATCATTCCAACTGTCTAGTGTCGTTGGAATGTTTGTTGGATTTTTTTTTAAAATATTCCAATGCATTTTCCAACAGAAAATTCCAACAATTTTCATAATGTGTTGGAATCTCTGTTGGATTTTTCCAATGGTTGCATATGTTGTTGGAAAAACTGTTGAAATTTTGAAAATTCCAATAGTTTATTTTTCTGTTGGAATTTTTCTGCTGAAATTTCACTGTTTTCTTGTAGTAACTGTAAACACATGTTCTAAAAAATGAATTCTAAAATTATGAAATTCATTTCCCATCAAGTGGCTGGCCTGTAAAGAAAAGTATGAACGAAACAACTAATTTAATCCTTTTGTGGGTAATATATAGCAATTAATGACTTTTTTAACTTTATACATTTTTTTATGCTTTAATATTCGATTCAAGAACCAACTAATTTGAGGAACTAGTTCAACTGTCCACCTATGGGGGCCCCGTTTCAAGCTAGAACTTTGCATTCTGTATGAACTTGACCCCATAAAAATTACTCGTATTTGCACCTTTGAAGTTTCGTACTTGAAAAAAAGAGCACATTCCTAAGTCTCAAGCCTACACTACTAGATCAACTCTTTAGAGTTTCTAACTTTATACATTTCATATTCAACATGTTACAATTTATTGATAAAATTAACTATCGCATGATGTAGAATTGAACATAAAGCATGCTATGATCTCGAAATTGAATCAAAAGAAACTTGATTTAACCCAAATTAAAATTAAATACTAAAAAAAAACTATAAAAAAAACTAATTTATAGTATCAAATTATGAAGAAATGTGGGTGAAATTGCTTTAATTTTAGTAGATGGAGTGAAATTTTATTTGTTTTACGATAATTGTGAAAAAAATCATTTGAAAATGCCACCTAGATTCTTTTTCTTTTTGGACAGAAAAAGGAGAAATATTGTATTATCGTAGTACTAGCGTTACTCGAAAAATATGTTTTTACATTTGTAGTATTGAGTGCATGAGGATTGTTACTTAACAAGTAGTAATTAATTATTTTATGCTTTGTCGATTCCCTTGATTTTTGTTCGAGCAGAATACCAATTTTTTTTTAAGGAAAAATTATTAGGAATTAATTATTCATCTCTTTAAAAGTTTTTTCATGGTATTAGAGTCTAAAGATCGACTCACGCCCATACATCTTGGGTTCAATTCCCGCTATAAGGAACTCCACCCATTTAAATTGTCCACTCAATGAAAGTTCAATCTTTTAGATAAGACGGAATTTTGTCGAAGGTGGTGAAAAAATTTCGTCTTATCTAAAAGTAATTCTTGTATATTAATTTATAATACTCACTTTCACTCTCACTCGTGGGCCGGATCACCTCTTACCATTTGGGGAGAAGACCGATCGAGTGAAAATTTTAAATGAGTGAAGTTATTTTCAACATGAATCGAACCCAGAATGTCATCATGTGGGCGTGAGCCTTTAGGGTCTGATACCATGAAAAAATTTCATCTCATCTACAAATACGAACGTGTAGTAATGTAAAAAAATGAATTCTTGTATATTAATTCTTTTGTAGTGGCATCTGCGAACTAGCCTTTAAAGTTTTACCCAGCGTAAACTACCCTACCTGAACAAGGTAAATTATTACCTCCTCCGTTTGACTTTAGCATTATAGAAGGTAAAATAAGAAAAAAAAATGTTTTTTTATGAGAAAAGTAATGAGTTTTGTTGTAATTTTGAGATGTTTTAAGAGGATAAATTATGACCATTTTAAAAAGGGACCATCTAAGAAAAGACAAACCAAAATGGAAAATGAACAATAAATTAATATAGAAAACTCTATTGTATATTTATATATTTACATAATATAATATAGAGAGCTCTTTGTGAAAGGACACAATCTTTCGGTGAAGTTGCAACCTTTCAGTGAGTGAAAGATGCAACCCTTTGACAATGTGACTCTTCGGTGAAGTTGCAACCTTTCGGTACAACTCTTGAGTATCTATAAATACTCAAAGGTGTGGAGAGTTGAAAACAATGAAGTGAATAGTGAGAGTCTCTCTATATGTTAGGATTTGAGTCTTATATTATTTTAAATTAGTTTATTTATACACTTGCGATTTCTGCTTCTGAAATTCGATAGAGTGTAACTATCGAGTTTTCTTGGAATAGGTTTTGTATCCTGGAAGGTTAATTCCTTGTGAGAACCATTTACACCCGTGTGGGAGAAATTAATACCTTTAAAGATAACATCGTTTTTCAGTGTGCCTAACCTATCATTAACTCCATTACCCACAATATACAACACACTCATTCCAACAACACGAATCATGTAAATTAAAGTCTTGAAATTCAACATATTTCATCATGCATCTTTAAACACTAGCTCTGAAACGGAGTGAGTAATAAAAAGGGAATGTACGGGGCAAAGAAAATAAAGAAGACTAGGGGATGGGTTAAAGAAGTGTATTATAAATATGGGTGTCCTATTTTTTCATTGCAACAAAATATAATATCCATGAGAATAGAAAAGTATATGCCATCTTGAATATGTGTGCATAATTGGTCTAATATATACAGATCAATTTTAATATACATTTATTTTACTAATTACTGTGTCTTACATTTGATTATATTCTCTAATCCTTTAAACACGGTACTTCTAATACATCTATTTATTTTATCATCATATTCAAAGTTCATAGATAACTTTCATTGGAATGAAGAGAGTGCTACAATGGTCAATTGTTGCGACGAAAAAGGGTCTGAATAGTGAGAGTGACAAAAACTTTGACAATTTAATTAAGGGTGGGTTCACAGTAAACGCGTAATAGACCTGCGCCTTTCTATTTCATTGACCAATTTAACCGCAATGATATGGGCATGGGTTTCACTTTCAAATTTCAATCCACATAACAAGTCAATTTCCACTTAAATAATTGAGCATCGTGTTATTTGATATTTATTGGGTTAATATTAAGATTTTTTCTATAAGTTGTTTTCAAATTCTGCCTTGTGTTTTTATTAAATGTTTAAACCTGAGATATGGTTTTGTATCACAATTAAATGAATTTTATAATGATTTTAAAATAAAATAAAAACATAATAGGGGTGATGTGTAAATAGCCTTACCAAAAAAAAAAAAAAATAGTCCACAGTCCAAGAATTACAAAAAGGCAAATTCAACATGGGATAGGGTATATACCCCTTCAGCTTTGTTTAATGCACTCCCCCGATACACACACTTCCCCTAAAACTGATAAAGTATACATGCAGTCCCCCCCAAAATTACCCATAGTGTCCTTTCTCTAAAAACTCTCCATAAATACACCCCCAACACTTAAAATCCTAACTTTTCATCTCCTTCCTCCCCTATTCCAGCCGCCGGCGACCAAGCGCCGCCGCCCCCCACCTTCGCTGACCGCGCCGCCCTTTCCTCTCTTTTTTTTTTCTAATATTTCTGCCGCCACTGCCGTTGAGCCCCCCGCTCGCCGCTACCGCTGGTCGCGCTGCCGCCCTCACTCCCGCTTGCCGCGTCGCCGTCTGCAACCATTCTTTTCTTTCCTTTTTTTTTTCCAGCAACAAACCCCTTCCCCCACCCCCAAACCCGTCGCCGCCCCCCTCTCCCAGCGTCGTCGTAGCCGCCTCCGCCTTTTCTCCCAGTTTCCGCCGCCGTTCCCCCACCCAAGCCAGTTGCAGGTGAAGAAACAATTCAGGTTTGTTTTTTTTTTTTTTTCAACTATTTTGGGTCGCCTAAAAACACTCTCGTCGACAAAAGGGCGTCGATGAGAGTGTTTTTTGGCGATCTAAAATGGCCAAAAATTTCAGTTTTCTTAATTTTTTTTTGGTCGACCAAACAGAGTCGATCGGAGTGTCTTTGGTCGATAAACCAGTGTCGATCGGAGTGTTTTTGGTCGACTCTGGTTAGTCATCGATTTTTTTTTTTTTAGTTTTTAAGTTTTGTAGGGTGGCTGCGGCAGCTCGTCAAATTAGGGTTAAGATTAGTTTAAAATTAAGGGGAGTGTATCTATCTTTTTGTATTTTAATAGAAGGGCAAAACAGGTATTTTATATGAATATTTAATTAATAAAAGTGGAAGGGCAGTGTATCTAACAAAGCTGGAGTGGTATATACCCCATCCCATTCAACATTAATTAAGGCCCATGTAAAATTTGTCTCATGCATTTGTTTATGTCAGCCCACGAATCCAACCAAGCAGTTAATACTTAAGGTGTGGGTTATTTATCCTCCAAATGTTAGATGCACCCCCAATACACGTACTCCTCAAAACACATGTAAGATAGATGCACTTACTCCAAAGGATCTATTATACCATTTTATCTATTGAATTCCCAATTCGCATCATAAACGTCCCACCCCCACCCCTCAAACTATAAGAAAAACTTGTTTAACCTAAAAGATGCCAAGTATGGACATGAGTTTTACTTTCAAATTTTAATCCCCATCACCAGTCAATTTCCACTTAAAGACAAATATATCAACCTAATTTTTAGTGAAGCCAATGAGGATAGAGTTCAAAGTATACTACATATATAAATATTCGTAGTAAATTATTGATTATATATATATATATATAATTTGGTGACTTATGTATGACCGTGAAGAATTATACAATAATCCACAATTTGTTTTCCCCTCACAAATGTTGCATCTGAAGCCTTTTTTCCACACGGCTTTTCCTCGATAGGGTTACATAGTACAAGCATTCACACAGATAATACACAATTTCACTAAAACAATAAATATCCATTGTCTTGTTTAATGGAACATTAATCTTCTCGCAAACTCCGTTAATAATTTATTCTTGAATTCATCCGTAACATCAAAATCTTTCTGTACACATGGCTGGAATTCAGTATTTTGGATCCCCATAATTACCACTAGAACTAATAATTTGAAAAATATATTTTCTAAGATTTTGTACAATTTATTGCATTAATGTTCCATTAATTAAATTGAGTTGCATTGAATGCATCCACATTCATTCAACTCTTATAATTCATAAATCATATATATATATATATATATTGCAATATTAATTTCAAACTCACAAATACTAATTAGACCATGTTTTTCAAAAAAAATGACAATACTTCAAATCTTTTTTCTAGTGATAATCATCGTCGGGGCAACACTGAATGAATCCAAAGCAATCGAGAAATTGATTGAAGAAAGTTCGTCGTCGTCGCCATCACCAAGTGAAAAAGGGTAATGTGACTGGCGATTTATTTCCAATAAATTATAATGGTACGACTGTGAGCCATTTCGAGGAGATTAAATTCCAGCAAATATGATTTGTTGCCGATGAATTGTGTATTATATTGGTGAAGAATTTTTCTTCAATGTAATTGTTAAAACACTCTAGTAACATAATCCTTGCCAAAAGGCTTCAAATGCAATACTTGCGAGGGGGAAACAAATTTGGGATTATTATATTGTATTCAGCACAATCATACATAAATTACTAGTATATTGGTCATATATAATCAATAATTTTAATATAAGCAACCCACGGTCTAATCTCCTTGAAAATTCACTCATTTCTCATCTTTCAAACAACGCACTGCCCGACTTTTGCCCCTTAACACCAAATTATATCCCATGGACCGGCCACTTGAAGCTTCACCCCTCGAACATTCGGCGACTAAAAAATGGTACATCTCTTTTGTCTTGAAAACCTTGTTATTCGACCCATTCCAGCAGCACAAATCTTGTGAATCGATTTGAAGTTTCACCTTGCAAATTAAATTATAAAGATCAAAAAATTCAACATATTCCACACATCATTAATTAAACACTCTAATCGTTTAACAAATCTTGATAAAAATTCTAATTTAATAAGAATTAATTGATACATATACATCCAAAAAACCTTTTTAATGCCTAAAATGAACCCTAAAATCTATAGTAACAAACTAACAATAGTTAAATTCACAATTTCGATATAATTACGTGTTTTTTTCTATCTAAAAATTAATGTGCACTGATCGATTGAGTGATTTCATTTTTTGTTAATAAATATAAAGAAAATAAATATTTATAATTGTACAAAAGGATTAAATTACCCTCCATGGATTTAAAATAATTAAAATTAGGTTTGAAAATGCGGCACATGCAAGCCTAATATTGTATGTGCCGCGTTTTCAAACCTAATTTCCTCTTAATACAATTCAATAGTAAAATCAAATGGAGGTCATTTTTCTCTTTTTTTACGTCTAGTCCTTCCTCTTATTTTAAATCAAATGGAGGTCATTTCTGTCTCAGTGTTGTTCTTCTTTGTCTTTAACCATCAAACGACACGTGGAAGTTAGCTTGTGATCCTCTCCACATTGACATAGATATTGGGAAAGTTAAAATTCATTGACTTCCCAACATCCATGTGAACATGGAGAGGGTCACATGCTAACTCTCATGAGTTGTTTGCAGCAAAACGATCCTTTGAAGTTTCAAATGTACTCGAAGAGAGTTTCATTTATACTTCCATGGTCGAAGAATCACAAAGAAGAAATTTCATTTGATTTAGAAAGACTAATGTTGAAAGAGAGATATTATTAACCGGTATGTTAAAAATTAGTCTCCTACATAACATTCATTTTGATTTTTATATGTATGCATTATTTTGGGCAAGGAAGCAAATAAATGTTATGTAAGCAAGTATCATGAACAAAGAATAGTAGTGTTATAATAATCATGCATGTATGTAATTATTCAGTAAAAAGTAAGTTTGTGATTCACATGGCGGGAAATGGAATTAAAGAACCTGTAAAACCGAGGCAAAGGACTGCCTGTAGACTTCTTCTTCTATTGCTTCATCTGGAAATTGGAATGGAGTTTGCTTTGTTTTGAGCATATATATAAAATATTTTATTCTTGCCGACCAGTCCAATATGGTCGGCCGCGGAAGCCTCTTAGAGTTCATCACATTAATTAAGAGGATACCATCAAATTTATGTGATGAGCTCCGAGAGGCTTCCACGGTAGGGATGGGCCGGGAAGAATGAGTTTGAAAATTGTAGCCCTATTTCTGATAGTTATAGAAAATTAAAGGGATGGGCAAAGCAAAGAAAAAATAAAGGCATGGGCTATTTTAATTGTTTCTTTCATTAATCGACTGTTCTTTTTTTTTTCTTTTTTTATTTAGGATGACCATGGTATAGCATGGGCAACCTTAACGGGGTGTTTGTTTTGGGACTCACACATCCGGATTTGGGAGTCACACCAACCAATGAATTAAACGACCAAGCTAAGTTTTAATCGATTTCCACATAATGAAGAACACTCGAACACCACTTCTCACTATTTGATATTTGATCATCATTTTACTTTTTGATTAACTAAATTGATACATTTAATTTTTTGCGACAAAAAAAAAAAAATACAAAAAATGAGACTAAATTAATACATTTAACTTTTTTTAGAGATTAAATTAAGCTCTAATTAATATATATACCCAATTCAATGCATACATATATGCTAATACATTTCATATATATTAGATCAATAAATTAAGTTGCATTAAATTCATGCATCCATACTCTTATAAAGCCTTGATCATAGTCGTATATTTTCAATTAACTTCACAAGAAATTGAGATATTAATATTAAAGACTTCACAAACATAGAAATTAATTGGAAATGGAGGTTCAAATCTTGTTTTTTTTAGTGATGATCATTAGTGGGACATTAATCAAGAATGGATGTGAAGCCAAGTTTCCACCAACGTTAATCAATAACCTTACACCTGAATTTTGTGGCAATTTGGATGCTGGAAATATGACTAAGTTTGTTTCCGTTATTTGTACGGAAGCAAACACAACATTGAACTCAAACGATTGTTACTATTATTTCGTTTTGTATGGTTACGATTGCATCCAACAAAAATTGGTTAAAAACCTCATGCAAAAAATAACCCTTGCGGAAAGACTTCTCATGCCGTGTCGGCTAGGGCAGACCAAATTTTTTACTATTGTAATAACCTTATAGACTAACTCAACAATTATTATTGCAAATAATCAGAACAATTGTTAATTTTATAAAAGTATGTTATTATGTTATAAAATTTTAGTATTTTGTAATGAGAAATTAATGTGATATTTTTTGGGTTCTTTTACTTTTCAATTTTCTTTGAATTGAAATTGTACCATTTTTTTGTACTGATTAATGTGAAAATTGCTCGAAATTCATATATTTAATTTGTATAATTTATAGGATTTCATTGCATTATTTATATTTAATTAACTCATTGCACTTGATTTGGAGAAAGATTGTAGTTTGCTATTTTTGTAGAAAAATGAGCATTCTTAGAGCAAATCACGTCTCAAATACATTGTGAAGTCAATCGAATGATTCGAGAATAGAAGAAATTGAATTGGGCTTAAAAATTAAATAAGGAAAACATTTGAAGCCCATTTATAGTTGGCCATTTTCGAACTTGGCCTAAAATTGAAAAAAATGAATGTTGGCCCAATTGAGTAATGGATAGCATATCCCATTTTAATCTTTTCAAGCAATTAAATGGAAAAAGGCCAGGCCACCAGGCCCACCTCATTTTCAAAAAATTAGAAATTAATTAGAGATGAAAATTCAAATTCTATTTTTTTTTAAGTGATGATCATGAGTGGGACATTCAACTTTCCACCAACTTTAACATACTCCCTCCATCCATGAAAAGTAGGGACATGGGGAGGGGCACATGTTTTAAGAAAAAGGTAGATAAAGTAGATAAAGTAAGGGTATTGTAGGGTATTGTGGGGTCCATTGTGAATAAAGTGATTGTTTGTGAATAAAGTTGATGGCAATTTGAGTAGTTAAGTGATGGTTGAAGGGTAATAGTTTAAAAAAAGGGTATGGGACTACATTTTGTGGACAAAGAATATAGGGCAAATGAGACTACTTTTCGTGGACGGAGGGAGTATAACATCCCACCTGAATTTCGTTGCAATTTGGTTACTGGAAATACGACTATGTTTGTTTTCGCTATTCGTACGAAAACAAACACAACATTGATCTCAAACAATTGTTACAATTATTGCTTTGAGGTCGATTGCGTCCAACAAAAATTGATTAAATACCTCATGGAAAATTAATAACCCTTACCGTGAAAAAACTTCTCTGCCATTTCTGCAAGGACATACCAAATTTTGGAATATTGTAATGACCGCTAAACTAACTCAACAACATTACAAATTATATATATAATCAGAATAATTGTTAATTTTATATAAGTATGTTATTATGTTACTCCCTCCGTCCCACAAAGATAGCTTCATTTGACTTTGCACACAGATTAAGAAAAATCAATAAATGTAGTCAAATTTAGCTAATGTGTCAATTTTGCCCTTAAAATCATGAAAGTGTGGTGTGTATTAAGTGTTTAAGTTTAAGTAGAATAATGTTGTACTAAATGTTGTGACAAATTGTACAACACTGACTCTAACAGAATATCAGAAATTAAGATTCACAGCGGAAGACTTGAAACACTAAAAATAAACGTGACACAATGGAATTAATTTTTCACATAGATTTAATAAATAAAAATCTATGCGAGCCTTACGGCGAAATTCAATACTTATCTTCAAGTACAAATGTTGTGTGAAATGTTACAGCAATAACCTTCACAACTGAAACTACAAACGAGGCAGGTGCCTTGTTCTAAAAACGAACTAAGTGTATAAAATATATATACAGTGTCGAAATGCCTAGTCTATCTATGATTACACTCTCAATAGATAAGAAGACACACAGCCATACGGGTGTGATACTTCGTATGAACTAAAAGGTAAAACTACTGGCCACAATTCCTAACAGGGATCAACGCTCGGTCAAGGAAATTGATGGAATAGAATACACTGATTTGAGAAGCCTTCAATCGGTATTTATAGAAGTGGGTGCTGATTTTAGAGGCTTCCATAATGAGATCCTATTTTTTAGGAACTCAACTTTCATGATCTTTCTAGATCCTTCTTGCACGTTCCAGGTCATTCTAAGATGCTTCCAGCCTCTTCTAGCTCTTCTAGGATGTTCTCCAATATTCTGGAATCTTCCAGGTTCCAGATCCTTGTAGAAGCTTCTAGACTCTGCCAGAAATGCTGTGACATTTAGATCAACATTTAATGTAACATTTCAGAAAAGACTTAGAAAAAATCTCGGAAGGTCAAATTAAGATGTTGTTGATAATGTTAAGGCATTTAAGGATTAACAACATCTACAATCTCCCACAATTTGACCTTTCGACTACAACACACCTGATGCACATATATTTCTATATATACTCAGTATTATGTACTTAGTTGAGGTTGACATCATTGCTAAGCACTAGTCAAGACAATACCTGTTGTAACCGTTGGATCAAATCAAATGAAGATCAAGGATAATTTTACAATGATCCGTGCCATAAGATCAAGATAAATTTTATCCAAAATAGAACAAGTATAAACACTACACTTATTCACAACATAAGTAACTTTACTAAGATCATAAGTTGAACTGGAAGAATTAACTTAGAATCTAAGTAAGACACTAACAAAACAAACAAAAGAACAAAAACAATAAACAACAAAAATGGACAGAACAAGGACTAAACAACCTACAGTAGACACATGATAACCTGTAAACAATTTAAGCAAAGGCAGTAAACAAATATCAAGTGGAACCATAATTAAGCAAGTTGCAAACAATAAACATCCTATCATCTAGAAAATAAATAACAAGTGTATCAGAATTTCAGAATTCAAACTTAAACATTAATTACAGAGATTGAACTGAATTAAATGGCATATATTGCTGTGGTAACAGCTGCAGCATCAACTTCCTGCACAGTAGCCATTATAAATTTCAGATCTCCCCCTGTCTAGCAGCTTCCTTTATGGAGATCACCATACAAGGCCTCCATGTCAGCATCATCATCTCCTTCATCAACAAAGTATGTAGATGCAAGGTGTGCAACTACATTAGCCACTCCATCATCTCCAGCATCAGGTCCATCACCAGCATCAGCAGCCATCTCTTCAATCACCACATTGGAGTTCAATGGTGGTGGTACTCCCCCTGTTGTAGGTGAAAGCAGATTGGTCCACCTGTCCTTCAGGAACTGGAGCTCATCAATTGTTTCCTGCAAGTGTTGGAGTTGGAGTTTGATGAATTTCTGTGAATGATACACATTACCAGAAATGTTGATACGGATGTTCTCAACATTTGGGGTTGCATTTCTCTGTCTTGATCTGGATGATTCAGGATGATCAGAAGTTGAGGGTCTGGAAGTTCTCTGTGGACTATCATTACCAGGGGCAACTAAGGGCAGATCAATTACTCTGTCCCCAATCAATAAGGCAGGAGCAACAGCAAGCAGTGGCACTCTCCCCCTCAAGACATCAATCTTCTTAGCAGGGAAGCCATGGTGCTTCAAATAGTTTGAAATCAAGACTGGATAGGGCAGATTTCCTTTCCCAGTAGTTTTCCCAGTAAACTTCCTCATATGGTGAAAAATGGTGTGGCCTAGATTGAACTTCTTAAGTATGGAAATCCTATACATAAGAATGGCTTGATCTCTGGTAATTTTAGTGGTGTTGGTAGTAGGGATCCAATTGTAAATAATCAGCTTATACAAAACAGAATGTAAGGAGGTTAAGTGTCTAGCCAACATTTTCCTAGCCCACTTAGTCTTTCTACCCCCTGTGATTGCAGTAATCACAACATCCATATCTGGATCCTCATCCTCATCAACATTAGGGGTGTGCAAGAACTCATTAATAAGTTCAGGAGTGAATGGCACATCCCTCCCCCCTAAAATTAACAGTACCATATGATCTAGAACTTCTCCTACCATTGCTTTTCTTCATACAAGCATAGAATTCATATGACCAATTAGTTAGAAAAGCTTCACCAAATGTAACAGCATTCAACAGATTTCTATCCTCTAAGAACTTAATCATTCCCTTATTATCAAAATCAGGCACATTAATTCTTTTCTCAATCAATAGCTTCCTCTTAGAGTAAATTTCTAACCTTTTTTCAACATATTTAGAGTGATCAGAGATACCTTCACTTTCTTCCTCAGAAGGCAGTTCCTCATCAGGATCAGAATCTCCATCATGTTCAGAGGAGCTTTTGGATGAGCTCTTTGCCTCAGCAGATGAGCTCTTTGCCTCAGAAGATGAGTCTCCACTTCCACCATCATCAGGTTCTGGTGCGGACTCCTTTGCAACAGCAAATGACTCAGCATTCTTCTTAAGAGATTCTTGCATATCTCTTAGGCAAACATTGAAATCAGAATCAGAGTCTGATTCAGCAGGTTCTTCTTCAGGGATCATCTTGGCCTTCCCTTTTCCTTTAGGATCAGCAGCAATCTTCTTCTCAATTGGTTTCTCAACAACAACTTTCTTTGGTTTCTTTGCAGCAACAGTGGCAACTTCAGTTTCTTCATCAGAATCAGTGAACACTTGAATGGGTTCACTAGCATCAACTCCGGCTTTCTTCTTCTTTCTCATAGATTCAGAGTAATCTACTCGGGTAAAGACACGGTTTGACCTCCTCCTTTGAACAGGGCTTCTCTGTCGTTTCCCTTTCTGCACCATTTTCTTAAGAGGAACAGGGGCAGACTCATCAGAGGGTGAGAGAGAGGAGTTTGTACCATCATCAGAAGCTTCGGCATCCTCCATTTCGACATCATCAGAATTGGATGCATCAGCACTAGCTTCTCCTTCAGCAACGGTTTCCACATTCCGTTCCGGTGCAGCAGGCTCAGTAGGGTTCGATGAATTGGGGGTTTTTGCAGCAGCAGCCATCTGGGCAGTTTGTTCGGCCAAATAGCTTGAGATATCCACAGTGATATCTCCGAACGTCATCACAGGTAGATGACCAGTAGCCCGAAGAGTGTTGGATACCTCTTCAACAGCCCTAGTGAACTGTTCAACGGTCGAATCTTGTGGGATGTGGGTAGTTGGTGGAGTAGTTTGTGGAACAGGAGTGGTTGTTGATGGGGTTGCAGAAACATTGGTGTCGGCATTTGAGGAATTTGACTGTTGTGAGGCCATTGAAGCAAGAAGATCGAGAGAATTTTGGGCGATTTGATCGGAAGATTCAGGAGCAGAGTGTGAGTGAGAGTGTGATTGAGGGTGGTTTCCAACCATTAAGAAGAATCGGTTGGATTTCCAAGGTAGGTTTTTGAGAGTGTATGCAGTAAAATTGGGAAATACACGGCCAAAGAACAATTTCTGCAAATGAAGTACTTAACACAGCTCGACAAGGACAATTAACAACATTAATCACAGTTAATTGAGTTTTATAGAGAGAATGTGTGTAGTTGGAGGTTAACACGATTAATTCCAGAAATAATTTGATAGTGCTCCACACTTTTAGCCACAACCTAGATCATGGTTTAATTAGTGGGAAAATCAATTTTATTAATTAATTAAGTAATTAAGAAGTTTCTAGAATTTTTACTTAGTCCAAGCATAATCTGAAAAATAAAAAACGTGGATTAGTATATAATTAAATAAATAAAATAAATCTCAGTAAATAATTAAATAATTACAACAGATAAAAATAAATTCGAATCAGGCAATGTCGTGCTCAAAACTGTTACAAACACCTCAACACGGTTTTTACATGAATTTGCTTCATTTGTGTTGCACCATATTTTTATTTTTTTTGTGTTATAACATCTAATTTGTATTGATCCATTGTTCCTGTAGAGTACATCGTAGTAGCGAACTCCGTGCCCCATACTTACTTAATGGATTACAAATATGTTGATGTTTTTACCAAATATCACCTTTTTAAAAGAAGGCATCGTAGTAGTGAACTCCGTGCTCCATAGTTACTCAGTGATTTGGTACATCTTTTAGTATGCTAATAACATTCTCATTTTTATGCATTTGAGAGGTGTAAGACGTTTATTTTTGCACTCCAAGGTTCTTAGTTTCGTAGATATTTTACAAAGGAATTATTTAACTAAGTAAGAAATAAATTCAACTTATAAAATTTATACAACCCATGATGTTGTCCCAAATGCTGACGCATTTGTGACAACATCCATCCGAATTTTTCAGATAGTGCTTATACCAAGAGATTTCCTCAATATTGAGAATCTCTCATGGTCTAATGCCTTGGTAAAGATGTCAGCATTTTGTTTTTCAGTAGGTATATACTCCAACTTTACAATATTATTCTCTACTAAATCTCTCATAAAGTGATGTCTTATGCTAATGTGCTTAGTGAGTGAGTGTTGTACAGGATTCTTAGAAATGTTAATAGCACTAGTATTATCACAAAAGATAGTAAGTATACCATTCTCAATACCATAGTCATGGAACATCTTGCTCAGCCACAAGAGTTGTGTGCAGCAGCTTCCAGCAACAATATACTCAGATTCTGCAGTGGATTGTGAAACACAATTCTGTTTCTTGCTGTGCCATGATACAAGATTGTTTCCCATGTAGAAACATCCTCCACTCGTACTCTTTCTATCATCTATGTCTCCAGCCCAATCAACATCACTATAACCAATCAAAATGTTGTTGGTGTCCTTAGTATACCAGATTCCAAGGTCACTTGTACCTGAAACATACTTGATGATTCTCTTCACAGCATTCAGGTGAGATTCCTTTGGATTAGTTTGGTACCTAGAACAAACACACACACTGTACATAATATCTGGTCTACTAGAGGTTAAATACAGCAAACTACCTATCACGGATCTGTAAAGTGTTGGATCAACATCTGTTCCAGCACTATCTTTGTAAAGTTTCAAAGAGGATCCCATAGGAGTTTTCATTGGTTTTGAATTCTCAAGACCAAATCTTTTAACCAAGTTCTTAGCATACTTACTCTGGGAGAAGAAAATACCATCGTTGCACTGTTTGATTTGAAGACCTAGAAAATAGTTTAAGTCTCCAACCATACTCATTTCAAATGTTGCAGTCATTGCCTCAACAAAGTTACTCAACATTTTATCACAAGTAGAACCTAACACAATGTCATCAACATATATTTGAGCAATAAGTAAATCTCGTTCAGTGTGCTTAATGAACAAAGTTCTATCAGCTTCTCCGCTAATAAATCCATATTCCAAAAGAAAGTCAATAAGCCTACCATACCATGCTCTAGGAGCTTGTTTAAGACCATACAAAACTTTCTTAAGTTTATATACATGATCACGATATTGTGGATCTTCAAATCCTATAGGTTGTTCAACATATGCTTCTTCATTCAATATATCATTTAGAAATGCAGGCTTTACGTCCATTTGATGAAGTTTAATATCAATAAAACATGCAATAGCTAGCAGTAATCTAATAGATTCTATCCTAGCAACAGGTGCAAAAGTCTCATCAAAATCAACTCCTTCAACTTGGATGTAACCTTGTGCTACTAACCTAGCCTTGTTTCTAACAATATTACCAGATTCATCAGTTTTATTCTTGAATATCCACTTTGTTCCAATGACATTAGTATGACTAGGTCTTGGAACAAGTGTCCATACTTCATTTCTTTCAAACTGACCAAGTTCTTCATGCATAGCATTAATCCAGTTTTCATCAGTTAAGACTTCTTTAGCACTCTTAGGTTCAATTTAAGATAAATAGCATTCAGCATTTACAATGTTACACATAGAAGACATGCATATTGTTCTTACCACATCTACCTTGTTTGATCTTACTCTTCCTCTTGTTTGCACTCCAACTGTAGCATCGCCTATGATCTGGTCAGAAGGATGACTTTTACCTATTCTTGAAGAAGGATTCGTTTTAGGAATGTACTGGTCATTCTGTGAAATTACAACTGACTGTTCTGTAGATGTTGACCAAGATGTGTTAACATTTGGTGCAACATTTTCAGACTTCAGTGTATTCTCAGAAGTGTCAGTAACCTGTGATACATCTTCTTCATCTTTGTCATCTGTAAGACCTTTATCATCATCAAACACAACATTAACAGATTCTTGAACAGTGTTAGTTCTAAGGTTATATACTTTATAAGCTTTACTATTTCTAGAATAGCCTAAAAAGAAACTTTTATCACTTTTAGAATCAAACTTATGAAGTTGATCCCTATCATTCAAAATATAACACACACAACCAAATACATGAAAATATTTCACACTTGGTTTTCTATTGTTCAAAATCTCATAAGGTGTCTGACTTGTGCCAGAACGAATAAAAACCCTATTAATGATATGACATGCAGTATTCAATGCTTCTCCCCAAAATTTCTTAGCAAGACATTTGGATGTAAGCATAACTCTAGCCATTTCTTGTAAAGTTCTATTCTTTCTTTCAACAATTCCATTTTGTTGTGGAGTTTTAGGAGATGAATATTCTTGCAAGATACCCTTTTTATCACAAAAATCATTAAACATGTTGTTTTCAAATTCCCTACCATGATCAATTCTAATACGGCCAACATTCAAGTTAAACACATTTTTGAACCTCTTATAAAGAATTTTAAATGCAGCAAATGCTTCAGATTTGTCTCTCAAAGACTCTACCCAGGTATATCTAGAAAAATCATCTACCACAACTAAGGAATACCTCTTTCCTCCAATGCTTTCAGTTTCCATAGGACCCATCAAGTCCATGTGCAGTAATTTAAAACATCGATGTGTAGTACAATGTGACAGCATTTTGTGCGACATTCTTACCTGCTTACCTTTTTGGCATGGTCCACATACAGTGATATTGTGAAACCTCAGTTTTGGAATTCCTTTTACTGCATCTGCTTTGATTAGTTTTTGCATTGCTCTGTAATTTGCATGACCCAATCTTTGATGCCATAAAACATTTTCATCATATTTTGACAAGTTACACATATTTGTTCCAATAAGATAGCAATTATCAGCTGACCTAGTACCAGTCATGACACAAACTTCATCTTTATTAAGAACATAATATGAATCTTTATCAAATTTCACATGCAAATTATCATCACAAAGTTGACTAATGCTAATCAGATTTGCAAGTTTGCCATCAACATGTAAGACATTTTTAAGCTTAGGAAAACCTTCAACATTCAAAGTTCCTTTACCAACAATCTTTCCTTTAGAACCTCCACCATATGTAACACTACCACTATTCAAGGTCACATAATCAGATAAGAAATCAGTATGACCTGGCATATGTCTAGAACAACCACTATCAAAGTACCATAAATCAGGTAGACATGCTTTTAAGGAGGTGTGAACAACATTACAGGTAGTTTTTGGTTTCCATGCAGATTTCATAAACTGTTTACCAGGATGTGACAGTTTGTTATGCAGCATTTTCAAAGTTTTCTGTTCTTCAAACAATTTTATACAGTAAGGACGAATATGACCAACTTTGAAGCAGTAATGACAGATATACTTCCTTTTAACCTTGTGAGGATCTGATTGTGCAGATGTTGCAACAGATGTGTCAACATTTGCCTTCACAAATTTCATAGGTTTTCTAAATTTATCAGAAATAGAAGCAGTAGTACCATCATAACCTAAACCATGATTATTAGACTTACCAGTAGCTATAGCATTATTTACCTCAGAAGCACTCTTGGAATATTTATTGAAACATAAGGTGGAATTTATCAATTTCTCCTTTAAGTTACAAATTTCCAGATCTCTTTTGGTAAGAATAACCTCTAGCTTGGTGATTGTGTCTTTCAGATCCTCATTCTCTTTATTCAAGAAATTAAGAGTGAGTTTCTGATTGTTCCAATCATCTAACAGCTTTTGGTGTTCATTGTCATCAGTCCTTTTTCCTGCATCATCAACCAAACCATTAAAATAGTTCAAATCTGGGTGACTCTGTTCTGATGTTATTGTAGACGTTGAAGCATCAGGTACAGCATCAAAATCTGTTTCATCCAGATCATCATCAGAGGAATCATTATAATCAATTCTGGTAAAATTAGAATATTCATTCTGATTTAATTCATCAAGATCCTCATCATCAGATTCATCACTCAAGGTAGCACTAAAATTCAGTTTTTGCTTAAGTCTAGTATTGACACATTCATTTGCATAACGGCCATAACCAGAACAAGCATTGCATTGAACTGATTTTCTAAATTCATGATCATACCTTGGTTTACCTTCACTCTTTGATGGTCTTGGTGTGAATTGACCTTTCCTCCTTTCTGGTTGAGGTGTTGATGTGTTGATTTGAATCTTAGGCTGAATGTTTCTAGATTTATTCACAGATTTCTTAAGAAACTTATTAAAGTGCTTAGTGAGCAAGGCAATGTTGTTAGGATTGTTGAGTCATTCATCAAGCAATTCTTCATCCGAATCAACTTCAGTAATGATAGGTTGAACTTCAGAAATGTTTGATGTTTCCCCTTTTTAAAAACTACACCTTTCTTATCATCATTAGTTTCATCAACTTGATTAGTGTTTATCTCATAAGTTCTAAGAATACTTACTAATTCATTTTGACTTAACTTATATGTATCTTTTGCCTCTTCAATAGCACAAATTTTAGCATCAAATCTTTTAGGAACAGATCTTAATATCTTATGCACTACTCTAACATTAGAAATAGGGTCACCAAGAGAATGTGATTCATTGATAATCTCACTTAACCTTTCATTGTAGGCTGTAATTGTTTCATCTTCCCTCATTCGGAGATTCTCAATTTTTGTCCCCAACATTCGTAGCTTGGTCCTTCGAACACTGTCTGAACCCTCACAATGCTCTTGCAACCTGTCCCATGCATCTTTAGAAGTAGAACAGTTAGATATAATTTTAAACATTGAAACATCAACAGAAGTAAAAATAGCATTTAAAGCTTTAGAATTGTAGCTTGCTGTTGTTATTTCATCAGCCGTCCAGTCAACTTCTCTCTTGAGTTGAATTTTACCATTTGCATCTGCTGGTCTCTTTGGAGCTTCCCAACCTGTAAGTACAGTCCTCCAAGCACGTTCATCAACTGACTTGATGTACATACGCATCTTAGGCTTCCAATAAGCATAATTCGATCCATCTAAAACGGGTGGCCTAAGTGTCGTGGATATATATGTGATGTGTTTCCATTGCTAACATACACTAAAAACACACTTGACCAAAGATCTAACCTAGTGTCGTCAGGTATCAGCTCTGATACCAACTGAAAGTGTGGTGTGTATTAAGTGTTTAAGTTTAAGTAGAATAATGTTGTACTAAATGTTGTGACAAATTGTACAACACTGACTCTAACAGAATATCAGAAATTAAGATTCACAGTGGAAGACTTGAAACACTAAAAACAAACGTGACACAATGGAAATAATTTTTCATATAGATTTTATAAATAAAAATCTATGCGAGCCTTACGGCGAAATTCAATACTTATCTTCAAGTACAAATGTTGTGTGAAATGTTACAGCAATAACCTTCACAACTGAAACTACAAACGAGGCAGGTGCCTTTTTCTAAAAACGAACTAAGTGTATAAAATATACACTGTAGAAATGTCTAGTCTATCTATGATTACACTCTCAATAGATAAGAAGACACACAGCCATACGGGTGGGATACTTCGTATGAACTAAAAGGTAAAACTACTGGCCACAATTCCTAACAGGGATCAATGCTCGGTCTAGGAAATTGATCGAATAGAATACACTGATTTGAGAAGCCTTCAAGCGGTATTTATAGAAGTGGGGTGCTGATTTTAGAGGCTTCCATAATGAGATCCTATTTTTTAGGAACTCAACTTTCATGATCTTTCTAGATCCTTCTTGCACGTTCCAGGTCATTCTAAGATGCTTCCAGCCTCTTCTAGCTCTTCTAGGACGTTCTCCAATATTCTGGAATCTTCTAGGTTCCAGATCCTTGTAGAAGCTTCTAGACTCTGCCAGAAATGCTGTGACATTTAGATCAACATTTAATGTAACATTTCAGAAAGGACTTAGAAAAAATCTCGGAAGGTCAAATTAAGATGTTGTTGATAATGTTAAGGCATTTAAGGATTAACAACATCTACAAATCACATTCTCCAAAATCTGTTAAACCTTAATTACTCTTATTAATTAGGGGTAAAATTGACAATAAAGCATTTAATACTAAAGTAAAAGAGGAAATGGAGTTATAATTTGGGACATCCAAAAAATGAATATGGAGCTATCTTTGTGGTACGGAGGAAGTATTAAAATTTAGTGTTTTGTATTGGGAAATTAATGTGAAATACTATATTTTGGTATGTGTTGGGAATAAAATGAGATATGTTTTAATTCAATACCAAAACCCCCTGAGACATGCCTAAGTCAAGATGATTATGTTCTAAGATTGTTAGAACATATAGAATAAGGCTAGATGAGGAGCTAATATGTTAGGCAGCTCTTAGTTAGTTAGATGCACAATTTGAGGGGGAACATATGCTTTGAAGTCCATCAAGAACAAGTCCCCTCAAGGCTCAAATTCTGGAACAAACACTAAGTCTTTTGAAGACTAACTATGCTGATCAGGAGAGTTGTCCAGAGGAGTTGTCTCAGCACAGTTAAACCAGATCAAGTGTTCTGAAAGCCTTAAAGTCAACCATGCTGAAGAATTAAAGACAACTATACCCTAAGATCAACAATGAATCATGCTAAGATCACTTTCAAGTGAAGCAAAGGGTAAGAGCCAAGTCATTTGAAATGAGCAAGCCAACCATACTGATAAGCAAGTCAGCTGATAGTGATAAGGAGAGTTGTCCATTTGATAAGAAATGTTGTCCTTTCATTGGAACAACCTTCAGAAGCCATGTCCATGTCCTAAACAAGAGAATCTTAAAGTCAGACATTGGGAAGAGTGCTGCAGAATGAAGACAAAGTCTTAACAGCCGTTTATTTCCCAAATGAGGACATGTCACTATCAAGAATCTGTCTTCTAAGTTGAAGAACTGAAAGAAGACATTTATGGACATTTGAGGCTGCCTCTCCAACGGGCAAATCCTTCATTTGTCTATAAATACAGAAGTGTGAAGACCATTTGATATCATCTAACTGATCTCAACTTTGACAACTATTCTACAAGCTAGAGTGCTTTCAAAAGCTTTCAAAGACTATCTTAGTCTTCATACACTTCTTCTAAGCTGAACTTCAATTGTATATCCATACAAAGTTTAGAGAGATATCATATCCTTATACACTGATCTTCATTGTAAAGGATATCTCATTAGTTGGAACCTTACTTCAATCCTTACCCCTTTCAAGAGTGAAAGTGAGAAGGTTGTTGTAGCAGTAGTAGAAGTGGTATGAGCTTACTGTTGAGAGAAGAACAGTTCAGTTCTGAGTTGAGAAGAGAAGAGGGTACTAGGACTCTAGACATCCGAGGGATCAATTCACCAAGGAGTGGTGTTATTGATCAAGTGCACCTTGGCACTATAAAACAAGTTAATTCCAAGAGTGAAGGAATTATCCTGTTCAATCAGGGAAAGTGGATGTAGGAGCTTGAGTCTCTGAACCACTATAAACTCTTGTGTTGATTTGGTTTCAATTACATACATACATTCAACACTGCACACAAAACTGACCTTTCAAAGGATAAACATTCTAAGATTGTGCAAAACCAATTTGGACAAGTTCCCTGAAAACTGGACTGTATTGTTTGAACAAGTTATTTCAGAACTTTAAAGGAGTCTAATCTAAAGGGCCAACCACTATTCCGCACATATAACTCCTTTAGATAGTTATTCAACTAAGTACTCAATAGTACTTAGTAGTTTGATTATCTTTAAAGAGTTAATCATCTTCAGCAGAGTTGTCCAAGACAACATTGCTGATATTTAGTTTGATCAAATTTGAAAAGAATTTGCATACAAGTGTATTCCCCCCCCCCCCCATACACTTGTTATATACTCCTTTCAGGACCAACAAGTGGTATCAGAGCAGGGGTTCAAAGACCACTGCTTCTGAAAAGCCATCTTGGTTTTCAAAATCACATATTTGGTGTGGTCACTGAACTGATCTATCTGAAATCCTTGATATCCATTGTCTAACCTTTTTCTTGAAGAAATGGCAAGAGGAAACAACAACAACCAGAACCAGCAACAAAATCCTGATCAGAACATTAATGTTGTTGTTCCACCTCCTGCTGTTCAAGGCTTGGACAATATGGCCACAAATCCAGTCAATCACATATCTCATCATAAATTGCCCATGTTCTCAATAGACAACTATGATTTCTGGAAAATCAGAATGAGGGCTCATCTTGCATCTCTCCACACTGATATGTTGAGAGTGATCACAAGAGGTCCTTTTGTGTTCACCTTTATCAATCCCAGGGTCACTGAGGCTCAAAGGGCAGACACAAGAGAGGTGCTCCCCAAAGATGAAGATGACTTCACTGCTGATGTAAAGAGAAAAGATAATCTGAATTATCTTGCCATGAACACGCTCTACCAAACAATTCCAGATGCAATCATGGGAAGGGTCTATCACTGCACAACTGCCAAAGAAATTTGGGATACTCTTGCTGAAATGTGTGAGGGTACTGAAAAGATCAAGGAGAACAAGCTCCAAGTGGCAGTGCAAAAGTTTGAACAATTCACAATGGAATCTGATGAATCCATTGACAAATTTACTGGTAGATTCACTGATGTGATGAATGAGATCAACTCATTAGGCAAGGTGTACTCCAAAAGAGAAGTTGGACTGAAGATCTTGAGAAGTCTCACTCAAAAGTGGGATGTCTATGCTGTCATGATGCAAAGTACCAAAGATCTTTCCACCATGCCTATGCAACAAATCTTCTCTGAACTCAAGGCTTATGAGTTCGACCTCAACAGAAGAAAGCCTGTTGAGGAACCTTCAATTCCCACAAAAGGAGTGGCATTCAAAGCCAAAGCCGCTGAACCAGAAATGCAGTCCACTCCTAGATCATCAAAGTCAGTCTCTAAGACTGAAATGAAGGAGGAACTAGCCTTGATGGCTAGAAGATTTGACAAGCTAAACTCAAGGTTTGGTAGATACAAGAAATTCTACCAAGACAACAAATTCAGGAGAAGGTACAACTCTCCTGAAGCTCAGGCTGAAGTCAAGAAGCCTGAAGAGAAAAGATCAAAGGTCAAGTACTCTGATAAGAGAAGGTCCAGTAGAGCTGAACCTTCATCATCAAGAAGAAGAGAAGAACCAAAGAAGGATGATGATGAAGACTTGTGTTATAATTGCAAGAAGAAAGGGCACTTCCAGTATGACTGCCCTGAATTGAGCTCTAAGGAGAGAAGAGAAAGGCAAGCAAAGAGAGACAGAAAGTTCACCAATAGAAAAACCATGATGGCTGGTGAAGAATCTGAAAGTGCTGAAAGCTTCAACTCTTCTGATGGACTGTTCTCCAACAGTGAAGAAGATGATGATGTTTGCAACATGGCTCTTGAGGATGATGAGGTATCCTCTACTTCTAGTTCACCATCATTCATCTCACAAAACACTAGTGAGGTCAACCTGAAGCTTTCCCTTGGAAAGTTGATGGAAGATTTCACTATGTTACAAGAATTTCATGACAACTGTGTGAGAGAAAATGAAAGATTGGCAATTGAACTTGCTAAAAACTCTGAGATGGTTGTTGATGTCAAATCTACTGAGTTGTATCAACAAGTTTTGAGAGAGCTTGAGGAAGCAAATCTCAGGATAGTTGACCAACAAAATGAGATTGATGATCAACTTCTCTCTAAGAAGAGAAAAGATTTTGAACTAAAAATTCTAAATGCCAAGTTTGAAAACCTCTCACATGAGTATGATATTCTTAAATCAAGTGAAGAGAGCCTGAAACTAAAGATGTCTGCTCTGAAGAAATCCTCTAGAGCAATAGAGGAAATTCAGAGTTATCAAAGACCTATGGCTCAAAGAAGTGGATTAGGTTTTGATCAATTTGAATCTTCACCTTGTCTTAGTGTTGCTTCTACAAGTAACACTAAGAAAATCTTTGTTAAGTCAGTGACACAAACTGAAAATGAAGTGATTCAGCCACTGAACAAAGGAAAGGGCAAAATGGATGATTTGCCTACTCAAGTGGTTCAGGAGACTAGGCCAAAACCTAAGAAAATGGCCAAAGCTCCTGAACACAAGAGGAATGTTGGTCAGCAGAGTAGACCCAATGGAAAGGCAACTCTCCTGAACAATGTTCAGAGGAGTTATCCAAGGTATAATCAGCCTAGGCCAACTCTTCTGAGAAAGCCTCAACTGACTAGACCTAAGGAAAACTATCCTCAAAGGCAAGATAAAATGAGACAACCAAAACCCTTCATGCCAAAGGGTAATGGTCATAAAAATGCCTTTCCACAAAGATTTCCTCAAGTAGCACAGAAAACTCATAAGTTCAGGAGGTTTGACAACTCTCCTGAAACTTATAGAGTTAACACTTTCACACATACTTTCCCAAAGGCATTTAAGGGAAAGACAGTGTATGTAGATGCTAGAGGAAGACAACTTAGCCACCTTGAATCAATCAGGGTTATTAGGCAAGTTTGTGTTCCTAAAGGTACAGCTAACCTCTCAGGACCCAAAACTCAAAGGGTACCTAAACCTATCTAATTGCAGGTACCATTGGGCCACAAGAAGAGGAGCATGAGTAAAAAGTCAGCATGGTACCTTGACAGTGGATGCTCAAGGCACATGACTGGAAACAAGGAACTCCTCACTGATTTCATTGAAAAAGAAGGCCCAAATGTCACATTTGGAGACAGCTCACAAGCCTCAACAAAAGGAATGAGAACTTAGAACCAGAAGGAATCACACAGAGGACAACCAGACAGAGCCTAAAAGACAAAGACACTGAATTCATAGATGTTGTCCAAGCCAAACTCCCTGAAAACTTTACATTGGACAAAAATTCTGAAGGCAATCCTCCTGAGGCAAACCCCACTGAAGGAAATAGTGAACTGAATGATCCAATCCCAGTTCACATCCAGGTAACAACTACCAATGAAGAAGCAGTTCCTGCTGAGGTAGTTAATGGGTCAAATAATCAAGGGGGAACTCAAAATGTTGAAAATGCCCTGCGAAAAATGAGTGAGCGCGGCCGCGTCGCTTGGAGGAGGGGCGACGGCGGCCGCGTCCCTTGGAGGAGGGGCGACGGCGGCCGCGTCGCTTGGTCTTCTCTTCAAACGGAGGGGTGAGGAGGTGGGTCGCGGCCGCCTGAGAGTGGGAGGAAGGGAGGAGGCGGTGGGAGAGGAAGGGAGATAGGAGAGAAGTTTGGTGGGTGTACCAAAATTATAAAAAAATTGGGGTTAAGAAGGAGAAAAGGGTATTTTAGAGTTTTCCACGTGGATGTCCTCATCCGTTTTGTGGGTGTCCTCATCGCGTGGGTGTACTCATAGTATCCTCGAGTGCCTTTAGCCGCGCCCAAAAAAGAAACCTAGCCCATATTATTATGCACTTCTAGAAAGATACCCAATCCATATAAAATTCATGTTTTTAAATATAGTTTTTCCCTAGAACGTGTTAAATATTATGAATAAATTAGTGCCAAAAACTTAAAATTTTGAATTTTAATTGAATGATGTTAAGCTTAGATTTTAAGAAAAAGAATCAATTATTTTTAATTTCAATGATAATTTTTTAGAGCGAAATTAATGCATAATTGATTTATTTTGAGCGGAAATTAATGCCCATAATTGTCACAAGAATGAATATTTGTCTTTTTATTGTCAATTAGTAATTCTCCCGTGCGTTGCATGATAATTAATAAATTTTAATTCATTATTTATATAATATATTCGTACGATTTAAAATTTTCAATGGTTGAATTTTACAGAATTTGAAGAACAATAATACTATGTGAAACAATATCATTGATTTCATCTTGTGAATTAAGCTTCAATTACATTTTTTAAAATCTATTTTCACTTATAATTATTGATGGAATATTACTCCATCCGTTTAATTATCACCGAATTTGAAAAGCATTAATATAAAATGAGGTGTAGTAAAATTGATATGATTGAAGAGAAGGAATAAAATAGAGTGTAGAATAATTTAAGAGTAAAAGAGGTGGAGTCACAATGTATACACAAATAAAATGAGAATTTTTTTTGAAACATCTAAATGAAAATATGAAAACTTCTGACAAAATAAAGTAATTAATTAAAATTCAATTTTACGAAATAGATTCATGAAACTATCTCATACAAATTTTAACTTATAATTAAAATCTATATATAATCTTGAGAAACAAAAGTATATGTACAAATATACACAAATTAATTATAAATATTTTTTAATAATTAAAATTTATAGGGGTATACTTAATTATAAATATTTTTTAATAATTAATTTATAATTGAGCTGCGAATAGAATAAAAAAATGATTCAATGAGCGATACTCCGTATAACCTAAAAATTAAAACAGTTGTGCCTTTACCTTGAAGGAAAAAAAAATTGGGCCCACAGAAAATTGAACGGGAATTGACCAAGTCAGACTTGGCGAGAAAATGGCAATAGTGGTCCCACCCACCACGGGCACTAGTTTTTTTGGTCCCATGACTTTCAGTTTTAGTCCCAATGGGATAAATTTTGACAATTTTGGTCCCACTATTGTGCAAAATTTGCAAAATCGTCCCAACCCCGTTAACTTTTAACGGAAGGACGCATGTGCGAATCACGTGGCCGTCAATTGTTAGTTTTCACCCCAAAATCAAAGTACACCCTTAACAAAACCCTAACATTGCACCTAATCACATTTTCCAGCCGACTTAATTCATTTGATTTTTCCCATCTCAACCGGCGACTGGTTCCCACGGTGACTGGCTGCCAGCCGGCCCCGTCCTAATGGTTATTTCCGGCCTTAGCAACACCACAGATTCCTCTCATGCTTCGCAAGGAAGCACCCTTCTTCACCGCGACCTTCATCCCACACAATCTAAGACGGCGACAGATCGTGCTCAGGCCCCATGGCCGGCATCTAGCGCGCTAGATTCACACACGCTGGCCATCATATTGTTGTTTGTTTCTACTCAGATCGACGCCCACACATCGGCAACACATCGGCGAGTTTCAGGCTCAGGCGGCGCCACCTGCTACGACTTCGTCCCAGGCCGAGGCGTTTATCCGGCGGTTGTTCTCCACGCCGGCCGCGGCGAGTTCGTCACCACGCCCCTAGCCCCTAGCCCCAATCCCAAACACTAACACGAATATTAAAAAATCAGAAAAACTAAGTTAAGAAAATGGTCAAAAATTGCAGGAAAATGGCGATGAAAATTAAAAAATTGGAGATGAAGGAGAGATCGAAATTTAAAATTGACAAGGGGCTTTGATTCCTAGCACTGATACGAGGCTATAGTGGGTAGTCTCCATGAATTTTGTGACCGAATTTGAATTTTATAGTCGGATTCTTCAAAAGATTTTGAAAGAATACGGGGTTAACGGTGGTGGCGACGGGTGGCGGAAAGGTCATGACGAGAATGGAACTAAAGTGGCGACAGCGATCGGAGTGGGGGGACGGACGTTCGCCGGCCAGAAGAGAAGGCGAGGGATCGGAGTGGGGGGACGGACGGACGGACGACCATAAGAGAAGAGAAGAAAAATATACACTCTCTGTACGTATAATTGTTAAATCTTTTCTTTATTTTCCTTTTAAATAATTGTAATTAATATTTGCCCAAGGTGGGGGTTAGTTGTAAAAATAATGAAAATAATTGTAATTAATATTTATAAATTCTATTTGATGTACAGGGATTGAGAAGGAGATTTTATATTTTTAAATTCTTTTTTTTTTTTTGAATTTTTCCTTTTAAATAAGAATGGAAAAATAATGAAAATAATTGTAATTAATATTTTTAAATTCTATTTGATGTACAGGGATTGAGAAGGAGATTTTATATTTTTAAATTCTATTTTTTTTTTTTTTGAATTTTTCCTTTTTAAATAAGAATGGAAAAATAATGAAAAATGAATTATTGGGACCAAAATAGTTAACAGCTGACTGACGGCTGACTTAACGGTGGGATCAAATGTGATAAAATTTAATGTATTGGGACTAAATGTGAAAGTCATGGGACCAAAAATTTGAGGGGGCGTGGTTGGTGGGACCAAAACGGCCATTTTCTCCAGACTTGGCTGTTTTTATATATATATAGATATAGAGGTGGTCCTTTTAGTGTCAATTTCGGAAATGATAACATTTTTCTATCTTGATCCATAAATTTTGATCTTTTTGGAGTATCTAATTTATTCATACATTAATTTGACATTACACCATCTCAACATATTTTAAGATTTTTCAATAGACTTAACGTAGAAATTTCCATAAGCAAATTCTTAGCAACGTAGATGCAACACGAAATTTACAAAAACAAATTAAAGTATAGCAGCGTAGAAGCAACACGAAATTGCCAAAAACAAAGTCTAACAACGTAGAAGTAACACGAAATTGCCAAAAACAAAGTCTAACAACGTAGAAGCAACACGAAGTTGCCAAAAACAACAAGGTCTAACAACGTAGAAGCAACACAAAATTTACAAAAACAAAGTCTAACAACGTAGAAGCAACACGAAATTGACAAAACAGTCTACGCCTTCCACAAACCGGCATCAAGTCCTTCGAGCAGTTCAATACTCGTCATAGTCCTCCACATAAACTTCACCGTCTGTGCAAAAATTGCAGTGTGATGTTCATAAAAAGAAAAACAAAGAGAAAGAATACCCACAATGAAAACATTTGAAACGTCAAAATGAATTATTACCCCCTAGGTGAACTCCTCGATTAGCTTGAGCATCAGCTTCGGAGTTGTACCCCTGGTAGCATTAAAAATAAATAAAAATCAATCGTAATGAGATTGGAAATGATGAGTTACACGAAATAGAAACATAAAAATACAATCCACAAATAAAGTCAGATGATCTTTTTTGTGCTATCACTAAAAAGTGCTTCATGCAATTTAGCAAGAAATAACTGAAGACACATTGAACCGAATCTTCCACACAAGACGTTCGATTAAGGAAAAAGTTCAGTATCAATTGACAACATCGTCAACTTACTCTTGGTACATGACGAGTCTGAAAACTCGTGAACTGATCTTTCATCCCTCTGACCTCAGTACAATAATCTCTCATATTCGGACTTCTGGTTTTCCATTCGCCTTGTACCTGTCCGTCAGATAAAGACGGAACAAATATTGTTATATTCAAGTGTGGAGCAAGTCCTGTATATGACTATGAGACATGATACTTTAGCAAGAATGAGAAATAAGAGAATTAATACCTGTTTGGTGACAAGTTGAGAGTCTCCTTGCAAGGATACATTTTTGTACCCATTATCACGTGCATACTTTAACCCTAAAAGAGCACCTTCATATTCAGCCTCATTATTAGTGGCGGTACCCAGCCCTTTACTCAGTCGAGCCACCTAGCAATAATCCAATGTCATACTTGTGCTGTGAGACTCTTTAAGATGCAATTCATTTAGACATCTCATGAAATATAAAAAATCCGATGCAACTTTTGAGAGATAATTTTTATCAAATAGCAAAAGAAATTGAAGCACTACAATGAGAATAAGAAGGGAAGAAAATGACGAGAAGAAAATACCGTTGTGCCATCTGGATGACGCACCACAGCCCCTGCACCAGCATATCCAGGGTTTCCCTTTGAAGCTCCATCATACTCAATAATACAGGATTTCTGCACATGAATGGAAAGGGAGCTTCAATAAAAGCATGTGTGGGAACAACTGCATTATACCAATAAATATGTGTACATAGTATATTGAGGAATGAGGAGTGTCTGATGGGGACGAAAATGCATAATAAATGACTACAACAATATCGAAACAAAAATTTAAAAACTAAAAAGATGAAGCAAGAATAAGGGTATATTAACTATTAAGATGGCTGCCTTGAAATTACCTGAGGTGCCCTACGATCCATGAGATGATGCTGTCGTTTGGCCTGATTTCACAATCAATGAATGGGAAGCACAGTAAATGGTAAGAGCATCAGTCCAACCAAAATTAAATATAAATAAGTGCAAATTATAATAATTGTCAAGACCCCTAATAGTGCATTCAAAAGTTTGCCTAAATTGGCCTGTCAACTACCAAACCAGAAGCATGTACTTTTAAACTGGAAGTATGATAACTAAGGAAATAATCCAATTTCTTTCCAGCACTTAATACTAAATTAACATCAATTTTGTTTAACAACCTTGTGAATCAACAATGGCTAGAAACAGATAACAGTCAAATAGTCAAATGATTTCACTGTGCAGAACTAATTCAACAGATTTTGGCAATTTAACTATTGTCATTTGCAGTTAACCAGCCAAAAATTACTCTATAACTAAAAAAGGAAAAAATAACAGAAATTCTATAATTTTGTTCATGCAAAAATCATGGATAATTTTAGCTAATATGGCCATACATCATGCATGTGCTTTACCATTCAGAACACAACGACATATAAATTGATTAAATTACAAATTAAATTTCAGAATAACTTCTTAAACAGATTTAGTAAGTATTTCTTAACAAACCAAAAATGAAAAGAATAAATAACAATCTTAAGCTTAATATAAAAAACTTCGTTATTTTGAGAATTATCTACAACTGGTAGCAGTACGTGTTGACTGGAGTAAAAAAAACTCAAATCGAGCTCTGTCATGGCGATCGAGAGAGAAAAATGGGAATAACAGCATAAACACGCAATTTTCGCATATAAAATGCATACTAGAGGGTAAAAGAACAGGAAACTAAACATTAAACAGATTGTCACCTCGATTGGTTTCAACTTTCGGAAAACATTAACAAACATCAGACTAACGAAAATGGGAATAACAACATAAACACGCAATTTTCACATATAAAATGCATACTAGTGGGTAAAATAACAAGAAGCTAAACATTAAACAGATTGTCGCCTAGATTGGTTTAAACTTTCGGAAAACCCTACCAAATATCAGCCAAAATGGGAATAACAACATAAACACGAAATTTTCACATATAAAATGCATACTAGTGTATGGATAAAAGAACAGGAAACTACACATTAAACAGTTTGCCACCTCGATTGGTTTCAACTTTCAGAAAACCCTACCAAATATCAGACGACTGAAAATGGAAATAACAACACAAACATGAAATTTTCACGGAGAAAGTGTATACTAGTGGGATATAGAACAGGAAAATAAACATTAAACAGATGAAATGGAGAAAAAAAAATTCACCTCTGATTTCAACTTAAGAGTGGTCGAGTGGAGATGAAAAGGCTTCGGGGAGAAGGAAGAATATATATAGGCCTGTTGGCGGCAATTAAGAGAATATTGGGCCTTTGGCGGCAATTAAGAGAGTATTGGGCTTCTTGGCAGCAATTAAAGGGAGGCGCAGGCAATGTACCCCTCCAGGGTTGTTAGATGTACTCCCCCTCATATTTTCTAATTTAATAATAATGTTAAATATCTAAATTGCCCTTTGAGTAAAATAGTCTTAATAAATACACTCTTCTAACCCTAACCCTAAGCTCTCCACAGCTGCTACCTTCCATGACCGCCGCCGCCGCCATCACCATCGAAGGAGGCGACGGCGCAGCCACCCACCACAAAAACTAAATAAAATTAAAAAAAAAAAAATAATATATTTTCGACCAATCAGGGTCGGAAATATATACTATGGTTGACAAGAATTTATCGACCATAGTGTATATTTTTTATCATGTTTGGTCAAATTTTTTTTTTTTGAATATTTTCGACAATAGAGGAAAGAAGATAGAAAAATAAAATTATGGTTTGAGTTTTTGAGGGAATGGTAGTTTAAAAATTTTGGTAAGGGGAATATATCTATAAATTTCCTTTTTTGGGAGTACATTAATCGGGAGAGTACATCTAACAACCCTGGAGGGGTAATAGCCTGGGCCTTAAAAAAATAATGGGCCTCTTGGTGGCAATTAAACTATTAAAGGAATGGCACAGTTATACGTCACGATTATACATAGTAGGATAAGTACACTCACCGTGAAAATTTAAAAATACCCTTCTCTCTCCATTAAATTCCTAAATCCTTCATATCCTTCACTCGTTGCTCAAACTAGTACTGATTAGTGTGAACATTGCTTTAAAATTCATGGATTTATTTTGTTTAATTTAATAAGATTTCTTGTATTATTTACATTAAATTAACTAATTACACTTAATTTGGAAAAAAGGTGTTGTTTGCTATTTTTATAGGAAAAATAATATTTTTAGAGCAAAACATGCCTCGATTATTTTGTGACGTCAATCGAAAAAATAAATCGAGAAGGAGTCATAACAAAAAAAAATGGAAAGTTAAATTAATCTGGACTTGACAATTGATTTATTAGGCCCATTTAATTAAATGATTAGCTCAAGTGGCAGCCCATGAATTAAAAACAAGCTTGAATGGAATTGGCCTATTTCATAAAAGAGAAGCAGTCGTCTAATTAAATTTATGGGCCATTAAGAGGAAAAAAGAGCCCATTGACTAAAATGAGAGAGAGGCTATAAACACAACCCCAATTTATTTTTGGGGTTTCCTATGAGTACACCAGGGGATGAGAACACACACAAATTGGATGAGGACACCCACTTGGAAAATCCAAAATTACCCTTTCTCCATTAAAACCCTATAAACTCATTCTTTCTCTTCTCATTCAACAGGACACCCACCTTCCGCCTCCCACCTCCGGCGCCGCCCACGCCGCCCACCTCCCACCTCCATTTTCGCCACCCCGTCGCGCCACCCTCCCCGTCGCGCTGCTGCCCTCTCCGTCGCGTCGCTGCCCTCCCCGTCGCACCGCCCTCCCCATCTCCACCGCCCCTCGTTCGCGGCCGCCCCCTCCTCCCCACAGTCGCGGCCGCTGCCCTCCCTCCTCCCACAGTCGCGGCCGCTGCCCTCCCTCCTCCCACAGTCGCGGCCGCCGCCCTCCCTTCTCCCCATAGACGCGACCGCCGCCAACCCCCTCCTCCCCTTCGCCGCGACCGTAGTGCTCCTCCCCTCGCCGCCGCCGCCGCTAACAGGTAAGTTTAGGTCTGAAAAATTAGGGTTTTCTGGGAAAAAAATTAGGTTTTTTTTTTAAGTTTGGGAATTATTTTCGAACATAGTGCGTTTGTTTTGGAAAAAAATTTGAACAACTTGAGTTTGTTTTGAAAAAAAATTCGAAAAAGATGTTCGATTTTTTTTTTCGGACAAATTTAAGTTGTTTTGAATTTTTTTTCGAACATATTGTGTTTGTTTTGAAAACAATTTCGAACAACTTGAGTTTGTTTTGGAAAAAATTTCGAACAAGATGTTCGATCTTTTTTTTCGAACAAATTTGAGTTGTTTTGGAATTTTTTTCGAACATATTGAGTTTGTTTTGAAAAAAATTTCGAACATGTTGAGTTTGTTTTGTAAAAAATTTCGAACACGTTTGTTTTGTAAAAAATTTCGAACACGTTTGTTTTGGAAATTTTTTCGAACAGTTGGTGTTTTGGATTAATTTTTGTTGCAATTTTGGAGTTTTTTTTGTTGAAGGATGGTGGAGGTGGAGGAGGACGAGGTGGTGGTGGTGAAGAGGTGGTGGTAGTGAAATAGAATGGGGTGTACTCATCTTAGTTTTTTCATAAATTTTACCCTAGGGGTATATGAGACATTTAACATGTTATGAAAAATTAAAAAAATGTTTGGTGGGTGTACTCATAGGAAATCCGGGTGCCTTTAGCTGCGCCCTTATTTTTTGAACAAATAAGATTAAAAGATTATACTACCCTCCAATGATAAGTTCACCCCACATCTATAATATAACTTTATGTCAAATCAATTAGTAAGAGTGTGTGATGTTATATTATATAATATAACTTTATGTCAAATCGATTAGTAAGAGTGAGTGATGTTGTAGTATTATAGTAGTATAATATATAGATATTTTTAGGGGTGGATGTAATTGGATGTTGAAATCCGAATGTGAAATTCGAAACTAGAACAAAGACGGGGGATGTTACGTCCCACGTCCCGATGTGTGAGTCTCAAAACAAACATGCCCTGAAGAAATTTATGGAGCTTGAAGGAACTTCAATAAACACACGTTTTGAATAACAATGATCAGTTTTTTATACACATATGTAAGTGTTTGTTTATATTTTTTAAGCATATAAAGTAATGTTTGTTGGTCAAATTCTCCTATACCCCCCACCCCAGTGTACCGTAACCCCTACTTTCAATTTTAATTTATATTTTATATGCACCTATTTATTTAATTAGTTCACCCTCAAATTATTTTTTACTACTCCATATTTTATATGCACCTGCTCATTTAATGAGTTCACCCTCAAATCATTTTTTGCTATAATTATCTGCACTTACTCATTTAATGAGTTCACCCCCAAATCATTTTTTACGTGGTTATCTTCCCACTCATTTTATGAATTCACTCTTAAATTATTATTTTACCACGATTATCTACACCCGCTCATTTTATTAGTTCACCCCAAAATATTTTTAAACAAATAATCACATTTAAAAAATGATATTATCTTTTTATTAATTTACACAAAATATAATAAAAAAACTATATTTTATATATTTACAATATGTTGCCGAGTCATTGTTGAGTTACCGTCGATTCACCACCAAGTCACCCATATTTCTAAAAAAAATTGTAGCAATATAATTAATAAAAAAACTATCGAAATTAGCCACAAATCACGATTTTTTTCTATTTAATTTTTCTTTCCCCCTCTTTTCCTTTTTTCTTCCCATTTTCATTTTTTTTTCTGCCTTTCTTTTCCATTTTTTTCATGTGTATTTTTTAAATTTTAATACAAAATAATATTATAGGTATGATTTTATTATAGTCGGTCGGCGGTGCACCTGAATTTCAATTTTAATTTGATGAGTAAAGGACCTATATGAAATCCATGCAGGTCGACGGGTGACCCAACCACCACCATGCCCGACCACCCCCTCGACGGTGACGGCGGCGCTTCCGTCCCTACCCTGAAGCCCGAGACCCCTCCTCGAATCGCAATCGTGGTTCTTCAGTTCCATGACAATCGACATCATCTTCCATCTCGGCAACGATCCATGGCGGTCGAAAACCTCTACTCATTTCGACCACCGACGAGACTACTTCAATCAATCTCCCTTGTGTTCGCGATCCAAGAGCTTCTCCGGCATCAATGGCGCCCGCCTGCAACACTCAGATCGACGCCGTCTGGCTCTCGTCGTTCATCTTTGTCAAAATCGAAGCTACATGGCTTCGTCTTCTTCACCCTGCTCCTGCTTAGCCTCTTCCTCCGGCTAACGACGGTCTGACGGAGGACTGTGAGTATGTTGCCGATGGATCTTTGATCGACCGGCACTCGGAGCCGGTGACCTTGTGGATGAAATATCAGGCGACGATTGCTAACCTAGGGTGCCCTTCTATTTGGCTAGGGTTCTCTTCAATTGGGCTTGGTAATGTGCACCCCCTATTTTCTTCAGTACACCCCGATCTGCACTTCCTACACTTTTTTATGGTATTATTGTTAGTGCTATTATTGGATTGGTACTGGTATTACTAGTTATTGAATGTGGTATTACTATTAATACACTATTGAATTAATATTATTGAGTATTGATTATTAATTGTAGTACTGTATTACTGGTTATTGTTTATGGTATTACTGATTGTGTGAAATTATTTATTATTGCTTAAGACATTACTGATTATTATTATTATTGTTTATGGTATTATATATTATTGTGTATGGTATTATATATTATTGTTTAGGGTATTACTAATAATCTTTTTTGGTATTATTGAATATAATTTGATTTGTGGAATTATTTGTTATTGTATAAGATATTACTGATCAATTTTCATGGTATTACTGATAATTATTTTTGGTATTACTGAATATAATTAGATGTGTAAAATTATTTGTTATTGTATAAAATTTTACTGATTAATATTAATGGTATTACCGATTACTGTTCGTGGTATTACTAATCATTGTTTTTTGTATTATTGAATATAATTAGATGTGTGCAATTATTTGTTATTTTATAAGATATTACTAATTATATTTAATGATATTACTGATTATTGTTTATGGTATTAATGGTTATTATTTATTGTATTAACGACTATAATAAAATTATACATATAATATTATTTTAAATTAAAATTAAAAAAAATACTAATGAAAAAAAAGGAAAAATAAGTAGGAAAACGAAAAAATAAAAAGTTTGGAATAAAAACTGAAAATGGAAAGAATTTTTTTTTAAAAAAATATTGAGATTTGTACCTAATTTCGATAGTTTTTTTTAATTATATTTTTACGATTTTATTTTTAAAAAATATGGGTGATTTAGTGGTGAATCGACGGTAACTCGACAATGACTCGGCTGCAGATTGTAAACGTATAAATCAGGGTTGATTTTATTATATTTTGTGTAAATTAAATAAAAAGATAATATAGTCTTTTAAATCTAATTATTTTAAAAAAAAATTGAGGTGAACTCATAAAATGAGTGGGTGTAGATAATTATGGTAAAAAAATAATTTGGGGTGAATTCATAAAATGAGTGGGTGCAGATAACTGTAGTATAAATATAATTTGGGGGTGAACTCATAAAATGAGTGGATGCAGATAATAGTGGTAAAATAATAATTTGGAGGTGAACTCATAAAATGAGCGTGTGTAGTTGTAAAAAAGAAATGATATGGGGTGAATTCATTAAATGAGTGGTGCAGAAAACTGTAGTAAAAATATGATTTGAGGGTGAACTCATTAAATTAGTGGGTGTAGGTAAAGTATAAATAAAAAAATAAAATTAAAATTAGGGGGTACGGTACACACGGGGGTACACAAGTGTTACCCTGTTTGTTTATATTCAGTTATTTTTTATGTTATTATTGTTTATTGAGTAATATTTGTTTATATTTAGTCATATTGTTGCATGATTGTACAGTTAAAATTAATATATTGTTCATTCTCCCGATTTATTAAAAAAAATCGAGAATGCAAAAACTCGACACTGGTCGGCCGAGTTTTTGTAAAATTCTCGAAACATTTTTACATAAAAATGTCATTTTTCGAAATAAAATTCCACAGAATATGATATTTTTCGAAAAAAAGTTCCTTAGTGTACAATACATATGCTCTTGTTGCATACAAAACCTCGTTCTCATTCTCAAACTTCATCAACGACATAAAAGTTTCCCTCAACTACTCAAGTTTGACAGAAGAGCCACATGCACCACCAATAGCTTCTATAACTTCCTCTTCTGTTCTATCCAATAACTCCAATGTTGTGAAATTAGAAGTCTATATACTTCATTAGCCTTTCATTTTTACGTCTTTAAATTAATTTATCATGATTGTATCTGAATCATATTTTTATAACTTACAATTTTCCTTCGATTAATGTCTTTTGATTTTTTACTAGTGACCTATCCAAGAATCGCCTATTTGGCACCATTCCTCCACATTTTAGGCAGCTTATAGTACTGGAACCACATTTTGGGCAGCTTATAGTACTGGAAGTGTTGGACTTTAGGGATTGAGATACAGGATTGATATATCACCTGAGGCAGCTACTCCGCGACTTTCTCCACTTTGGTGGGCTGAACTCGAGATCATATTAGCAGAGGCACATTGATTCAACACAATTTCACACAATGTAAATTCATTATATTATATATTGCAGCTTCCCACATATATACACACACCAGAAAATGTCTAAAATTGTTGTTTCATGGTAAATAAGATAGAGTGAGAAGGGATCAAGTGAAAGTTTTGTTGCATCGGATCATACAGAAGAAGATGATGACACAAAATAACATTCAATTGATTGAGCGAGCTGCATGATTAGTGTGAAAATTGTTTGAAATTCATGTATTTAATTCACATAATTTTATAGGATTTCATGCATTATTTACACTAAATTGACTAATTACACTTGATTTAGAGAAATGGTGTGATTTGCTTATTTTATAGAAAAATGAGTATTTTTGGAGCAAAACACGTCTCGATTATATTGATTATATTGTGAAGTCAATCGAAGGAATAAATCGAGAAGAAGTCAAGTCACTGCATGGGTGGCAATGCAAATTAATCAAGCTTTTAGTAGTGGACGCCTTCAATCTAGCTAGGAACTTCAATGCAAATTAATCAAGCTTTTAGTAGTGGGTAATTGTAATCTGTTCGTTTGACTTGAATTTTGAAATTAATCAAGCTTTTAGTAGTGGGTAATTGTAATCTGTTCGTTTGACTTGATTTTTTTTTAAAGATGTTACATCTTATTTGGAAATAACATCTTTTTTCTTTTCTCTCAAATTGAGAATGTTTGTAGTACTTTCAAATTCAAAATTGAAAAACTCTGCATTATTGAAAGCCAAATTTTATAAATAACATGCAAACACACCAGTAATGTACATACACATAATACATATAACTAAGGTAATCTACATGCACATAATACATAGTGTATTATTGAAAACCAAATTTTATAAAAGACACGCAAAGGTAACCTAATACACATAATACATAGTGCATTGGTTACTGACAGAGTTGCAGAAATTAGACTAGACGGTGCCTAGGTGCTAGTCGGCTACTTCGCCATTTATTGCAATACAAAAGATCTGTTTTGAGGTTCATAGTTACTCGTACATGAGAGACTTGATTAATTCCTCTCTCTAATTTTGCCCAATTCTCTCATCGTAATCTTAAACTTACACATGCCAGCTAAGAACTCGACGCCCTGCATAGGATTGAGCACCTCCAACACTCCTTTCAAAGTTTTCAGCCTCACACAATCCCCCATTTTCATCACTCCTTCCATGCCATCCACTAGTCCTCCGATCGCCACCTCCACCAAACCCTTCACCCGGCTCACAGCCGCCGAGTCTTTCGAATCTTCCGCTAAGCTCTGAAGCTGCGACAGTCTCACCAAATTTCGATCCGCAATCCTCACCTGTAAAGACAGATAAGATTAAAATTTAAAATGAACTGAAAGTCTAAAATAAAAATACAAAAATTGTTTACATAAGTTACAGAGTAAAGTTAATAAAATGTTTGGTGGACTAGAAAGTTTAAAACTCACCTGCTGCCTCTCCATTTCCATATCCACCTTCTCCTCCTCAGCCTTGATGTACGCTACCAAGGCCTCGATTTTCCGAACCTGATCCTCCGTCATGGCGGCGAGGCTCGACCCAACCCAGACGAGCTCTTCTTGAGCGAGTCGAGGAGCTGAAAAGCCATGGAGGGCTTCCAATCGGTGACCCAGAGAAAGGCTTTTTCAAAAGAGGTCAACCAAATCGGACTGAAGTGTCCCAAAACATCTCCATGGGCCCATTTGATTTTGTAGAACTCATTGTGATGGGCTGTGAGTTTGTTAACCGTGTCCACACAGATTGCATCGTCAGAATTCTCTGTTTGGACCTTGAGAAGAAGGGCAAGATGGTCCTCCTCCAACTTCCTCATCCACTCTTTGTAGAATTCTGAAAACATCCAACTTCCTCATCCACTCTTTGTAGAATTCTGAAAACATTTCGACGATTTGCAAACTTTTCACCATTATTATTATTTTATTATTATTATTATATAAAGTGGTATTGAAGGGGATATATATAGATGGGGATAACGGATAACCTTTGGGGTGGGGATAACCTTTGCCCATATGAGAGGGCAAGTGCATCGTAAATTAATACATCGGGTGCAACGTAAATGAATTTCTCATATACGTGTTGACAGTACATAACAACAGGCATGCATGTTATATACGTGTTGCATGCACGGTTCCAGCGTCTGTCTAATATATTTAATGACGCCTGTGTTTTTTTATCATTTTTCTTACATTAAAGAGAGATCTTAGAAAGATAAGAACCATGACTCAAATTTAACCCAAAAAAAAATATCATTGATAATTTAATTTTAAATTTTAAATTAAATTAAATTAAACTAAACTAAATAAATAAATAATGTCTTCAATAATTTTGTTCTTTTTTTTTTATTATTTATTTATCAATACAAACCCATTATTATATTCACTAGATAAATAGAATTCTTTGAAAAAAAATCACATCTAAATTTAGGTTTTTTAATATGTATAATGATTCTTATTTATTTGAATTCATTTTTCTATTTATAATTATTCGAGCATGATCATCTACTAACATTTTGTGGTGAAAATTAATCGTAAAGAATTCTCTAAAATTATCAAATCATATTAAGAATATTTTAGAAACTTATTTTCCTTCTTTCTTTTCTATTCTAAATATATTTTTTTTAAGATCATTATTCCAGATTTCTTGAAATGATAGCCAAACAATCACCATTTTTCAAATTTATCAAAGGAGTATATTTATGCTTGTAAACACTTTTATAGTAGAACATATAGAAACATTAAGTACAGGTTTTGGGGGAGAAAAGAAAAACTAGCCATGAATTTTGGAAATGCTTATAAGAATTCACCTAGGACACTATTGCCTCCATTAGTCCTAACAAGTTGACTAACAGTTGGATCAATTTTAATACAAAAAAGAGGTAAACTTCGGTGACCTGCAAGGCAAAAAATGTACTACTATAAGCCATACATATTTTGAACACTTAATATTGGGATGGACTTATGTGAAAATACCTTACGTGTGCTTATGTGCAAATCCATCAAATAAGGGGAAAAAAAAATCTGGATTAATATTCTCGCTGGTATCCGGAAAAAAATGGGCCCAAATTCAAAGCCCGCGAAATTAAGGTACCTGGGCCCAAATCCAAAGCCCGCGAAAAAGGAAACATTATTAAGCATATAAAACAAAATTAATAACAAACTTATGTCCTAGTGGTAAAAGTTTCTCCTCCATTTTTTTTCTTTATTTTTCAATATTAAGGGCATTTTTTTTCTTTATTTTTCAATATTAAGACAGCACTGACCCACTCCCTTATTTTTTTTACTTTTCTCAAACACTTTTCTTTCTTTTTAAATTAATTTTCTTTCCTTTTTAATTTTTTTAATTTTTTACTCTTACTCATTATTTTGCATACAAGTAACAAACAAAATACCAACACATTAATACACAATACACACAAAAATTAAGATAGTACACACATAATACTATGAGAGTATCACACATTTATGAATGTCAGTATGGGACAAAATACCAAAATAATAACACAAATTTGATGTGTATTGCTGTTTTATACATTAATATCACAAATTTTATGTAAATAGTATTACATCGTTACATTTAACAGTATTACATTATTGCAATTGACAGTATTACAAAGTGAAAACCAAAATATTTATCACTGGATCATTATTCTCTTCTTCTCTAACCACGTTATACACTACTTTACCATACCCTCATTCTTCTTACACGTTTCTTGTCTCTTTTTTTAATCACTTGTGCACATTCTTTTAACTGTATCACACCTGAAAGCATACAATATTACAGAATAAGAAACATGGTATTATAAAACAAAAATATCTAAGTATTTGAGAATTCTACAATATCAACAATTTAGGGAAGCCATACTCTATTGTTTACAAAGTAATTTATCAACTTAACACAAATAAATGAAAATAATACTACTTGATGGAGTACTATATTATTCTACATCTCAACACACCTAGACAGTAACACATGAAATACTTAGTCAGTATCATACAAAAAACCAACTATTTTTATCAAATTGAATGTTTAAAAAATGAACTAATTAACTACTCAAGTTTTGAAGGACATTAAATCAAAACAAAAACAGTATTACAATTAAAACGTAACAATATTACAATTAAAACGTAACAGTATTACATGCAATTATACCTTTTTTTTAATTACGTCACCATCATTCTCTTCTTCTCTAACAACACTGTCCAGCAATTCATCATCCTCACCTCTTGACCTTATTTTTGTCTCTATTTGCTTCATATTTTTCCACAGTATAACATCTAAAGGCACACAGTGTTATATTATACACACAATAGTATTATATTTTGCATATGATAGTATTACCAGTTATCCACGTACCAATGTACTCTACTTTATGGTCAATTTACTTACAAGGTGTAAAACATTCGTCAGAGCATAAAAATTAAAAAAATGTCTCCAAATCATGCATCGGACTATTAAAACATCACACACGCTTGACAATGTAACATCAATGTAAATTAATTAAAATAAACAATAATTCAAATCAACTTTTTTTTCTAAAGAATCGGTATATTTCATCATTAGAGTCCCTAAGTTTTAATTTTATAAACTGGATTAATAAACATAAGAAAATGTCTCTGAATAAAAATAAATAAAGGTTTCGCAAACAGTTTTTTGGGAGATATAATTCTTCCTCTCAGACAAATGCCTCGATTGTCATCAATATTTAAATGAATGGATTTCAATCAGACTCGTCATCTGTAAATTATCATCACTGAGAAACAATTATCGTCCCCTTCCTTAATTTTAGTTAATACTGAAAGACTGTAATTGCAAAAAAAAAAAAAAATTAAAAATGAGATTCGAAAATAAAGCTTCTTCAGTTCAGGTCTCCATAATTCTTCCGCACGGAATATTCTCAGAAGAACGAAAGTTGTGATTTGATCATCAGGCTAATCAGAAAACAAATTTTATGCAACAAAATAAGGGAAATTTCTCAGAAAATCAAATAAGATGAGATAAAAGATATCGAATGCAAAGCTATTCTGTTTAAAAGAAATGAAAACAGATTCTCTTCAGCCTAGGTCTCCAAATAGATTCAGCACAAAATTATTCTCAAGAGATAAAATGTCATTTATAAAAATCATCGTTAGAGAACAGAAACAAAAAACAACTTTTTGAATCAAACTCAAAATATAAAATACCTGAAGAAGAGTAGAAAATGTAAAATAGGAAATGAAAATATGGACGGATGGACGGATCGGCGCGGCGGATGGACGGATCGATGCGGCGGGAGGGCGGCGTCCGCGGCGGGCGGATGGAAGGATCGGCGCGGCGAGAGGGCGGCTTCGGCGGCGGGCGGGGATGGAGGGCGACGCCTCACTGTGTGTAAATCGCACACAGTGAGGGTGTGGGATTACAAAAGTAAATTTTGGTATTTAAACTTAAGGAATTTGCATAAAATTAAAATTTTAAGTTTGAGCGGGCCGGGTCGAAAAAATATATGGGCCAAATATAATAACCTAAATAATAAATTGGGTAATTTTCACATAAGCACACATAAAGTATTTGCACAAAAGTTTTTGCGCTTAATATTTAGGGCAAATTTTCTAGAATGTTTTTTAATATGATGTAGTACAATTTTGATATTAATATATTATAGTGATAATATTTTGACAATATATAGGTCATGCAATAAACAATCTGCTTTGGACGCGCAAATTTTTTGGATGATCCAAATTCAAAATTTTAACCAACAATATTTTTTAAAGACTTCATGGGTAAAATATTTCACATAAATATTGCAGAAAATTAAAAGACTTGGAAATAATATATAAATATTATGCTACTACTTAAATAGTTAAACGAGTAATTGTTTGGCGAGAAAGATGGAAAGCCACGTATAAATGCCTCCCTCTTGTTATGTTTCCACCCCAAATTTGAGTTCACCCCCTTCCCATTTTGAGTTAATTCCCATAAAAAAAAATACCCTTTTCATTTTTTCACTCTCTCATAATCACTTATAAATTTTTTTAACTTCACCTATTTCCCTTTCTTTTTCTATTCTCAATTTAAAAAATCCCGTCATAATCAAACCACCACTGTCGTATCGTCGCATCGCCTCACTCCTCACACTCCATGGACAAAGATAGGTTTTAATATATATATATATATATATTTATTTATTTTTACGTAAAACGTCATTTTTTTTCGAAAAAAAGTTCCACAAAATGTGAATTTTTTCAAATAAAAAATAAAAAAAATCCACGAATTGTGCATTTTGAGTTTTCATAAAAAAACTCGATTTTTTTTTTTTAGTTTCTCAGTTAAACTCGGCACAAAGTTCGGAGTTTTTGACAAAAACTAAAAAATGCACATTCCGTGGAATTTTTTTCCGAACAAATGCACATTTGGTGGAACTTTTTTTCGAAAAAAATCACTTTCTGTGGAATTTATTTCTTAAAAAATGACATTTTTGTGGAACCTTTTTCCGATAAAATGACGTTTTTGTGTAAAAAAAATTCAAATTTTTTTATAAAACTCAATCAACCAGTGCTGAGTTTTTTGCATTCGATTAAAAAAAAACTCAATAAAAACATTTAAATATATGTATCGAAAACCGTTGTAATTCAAAACGTGTGTATATTCAAGTTCCATGGATTGCTTTAAGGTTTCAATTTGTATATATTTATTTGGATAAATTTTTTGGGAAGGAGAAAGAACACATAAACCTTTTGTTTTTTTAGATGTGGGGTGAACTCATCGCTATGAATAATACACTTTTTATCTTATACTTCAACAAATAAATGGGGTAGGGGTGAAAGCATAATAAGAAGGGGTCATTTATCCTGACCTGGATTTAATTCCCTTGAGCCCAAGTCATTTACTCCACAAATGCGGCCCAGTCTTTGAATTTTTTAAGGGATGGCATAAAAGAATTGTGGGCAGTTTACTTCCCACACTTCACTCACATTTAGATTAGTTTAGCTTTTTTTTTCTTTCTTTTTTTTTTTAATAGATTTTAATTTAGTGTTTCATTTTATTGTTAGTTTTGGAGTATTTGAAGATAAGAGGTGATATATTTTATTTTTTACAAGTTAAATTTGGTGATTTCAATTTCAATTCATGTTTTGTTATTTATATTCTATGTGTTTGTTTTATTTTGTTAATTTAGTTATGGGCTAGAGTTTGATTGCTTTGAGTATTGTAATTATGTGGGTAATTAGTTGATTTATGAATTAATTGTTTAATTTACCTATGTCTTGGTTTAATTGTTTTTATTGTTGTGATTTGTGTGATTTAATTGGTTGATCAATCTTATTATCTAGCATTTTCGATTATGTTAATTGCAACGAGAGTTGGGTTTGCATGATTGGGGTGTGGGTGTGAGCCTTGATTAATTAATTGAAGTTATATAGTAATTAACTTAATCGAGAGAGATTTGATTGCTTAGATCGACAACATTAGACATTAATCGATTAGAGGTCATTTAGGAGATTGGTGAGAGGGCGAGTCGTAAACATTAGTAACCGTGTTGAAAGTGTTTATGGGTCACTATTATAGGAGTTTATGGTACTAATTAGATCTCATAATTGCTAATTAGTGCACGTGTTCACCTGAGCCTCGCGAGGGATTGGTCTACACATATATGTGATAGCCTTTAACATAATTTAAGACATTAGGCTTAATTGTTGTGATTAATTCAAGAATTCATTAGTGATCCCACATAAGGAAGACATTGAAGCAATTCTTCCACTTACACTTTCATCTTTGAGAGTTAGTTTTAGATGTTTACTTAGTGTTTATTTTTCTTATTGGTATTTGCTTTATCCTCCCATTTAATTTCTATAACACCATTTCGACGTATAGTTTTGAGACTTCAAGCTCTCCTAGGCCCTTGGACGATAACTACTAGATCGTATACTTACTCAACTATAACGAACCCATATGCTTGTGGGGATTGTTATTGTTGTACTAAAAATTGTGCAAAATACGAACCAAGTCAAGTACACCCACTCCATTTTCGCCGCCTCACCCACAGTTGTCTTCCCTCACGGACGTCGCGCCTCCGCCTCCCTACGCCGTCTTACGTAGCGCTGTCGCCTCCTTGAAGAAGAAGAAGGGCGGCCGATCGACGCCGCCGCCTCCTCACTGGAGAAGGGTGCAACCCACGCCACCGCCACTGGCCCACCTTCCACGCGGCCGCTCTCACGGTGTTGCTGCTCCGTTCGCACCCCTCCTACGCGTTTTTACGCCGCCCGTTTGTAACCCCCCCCCCAGCCTTTCGCCACCGCCTCCGTTTGAAAAAGAAGAAGGCTGATAGTTGGATCTGTAAACAAAGACAGACAATTCCGCTGCTCCATTCGTCCCCTCCACGTTTCGCCGCCGCCTCCGTTCGTACCCTCCTCTGCCCAGCCTCGCACGCACGTCGCCCCGGTATGTGTTTAGGGTTTCTAGATTTTTTTAATTTTTTTTTTAGAATTTGTTCTGGAACCTGTATTTTTTTAATGAAATTTTGGAATTTTTTTTAGGGTCTTGGAGTTTGAGAATGAAGGAAACATAATTTTGTTCAATTTTTTTTCCGATTTTGGTTTGAAATTTGTGATTTTTTATGAAATTTTGGTATTTGTTTTAAAGTTTTGGGGTTTGATTATGAAACATAAAAAAAAACTAATTTATACATATGTTCAAAAATAATGCATGAAAAATAATCTAATGTTCGAAAATAATGCATGAAAAATGATCTAGTGTTCGAAAAAGTTTCCCGATTTAAAAAAAAAAAAAATGAAAAAGTGAACTTTGTTCGAATTTTTTTTTCCGAACAATGATAATTTGTCCGTACCCATCTACCTTCATTTATTTTATTTTTTTTCGATTTTTGTGATTGTTCATATGCTTTCCCAAAGTGATAGATAAATAGTGGGTGTACTTATCTGCTTTTTATTTTTTAAATTTCACAAGAGGTGTATATAGGACCTTTCTTGTGTTCATTAAAATGAAAAAAATGTTTGGTGAGTGTCCTCAATATGTCTGTGTGTGCGTATAATCTGGCCTTAATGGAATATTGGGCCTTTTGACGACAGGTAAGGGAATATGGGCCTCTTGCCGGCAATTAGAAATGAAACCTAGTAAAGTCACAGATTCACTGTGCAAAACTAGTCTAAAAGAAAGTGTAAACGTTATTATGGAACAAAGAGAATATATATTATTATTATTTTAAATATTTATTTATTCAAATTAAATGTAATGTTTATATATTTAAAACGTGTATATATATAATAATTTAGAAAAATAGATGTTGGAGAATATTATGGACTAATAAAATCATGCACTTCTTTTACTCAATCCATTAAAATACACACAAAATACAAATCGGTCTATTGCAACACCAATCGACGACGACTGACTCTCCCGACTTCACGGGCCTCTACTAGCCGCAACTTGTTTCAATACCTTGGCCACATCATACGACTTAAAATCTTTTCCGTAGCATAAACTAAGGTCGAGGGGCGTATTTCCATCCTGTAGCCATCAATTTACCCCATGCAAATATGTCGAATACATCAGCAAGTGATTGTTGATTGAGAAATAGTATAAGAAATTCAAATTTACCTTATTTCTCCTGCTCATATCAGCACCATTAGCTGCCAAAACCTTTGCTATATATCTGTTTCTTGTTTGCATGGCCACGTGAAACGGTGTCCATCCTTCCTAAACCAACAAAAGAATCGAAATAGGTTATTGAATTTGAAAATAGTCTCTTAAATTTGCGAAATTCAAAATTTTCGTCCTTTTAACGGCTAAAACTAGTTAACAAAATTGAACCCTTTAACTAACTAAAAGGACCATGTAATCTCGTAAACTTAAGGAACGAATTTCAAAATAGAAAAAATTAATGGACTAAAATCAAATTTGGTGCAAATTAAGGGACACAAACTAGCCTTTAATTTATAAGAGCAACCCATATTTATAACACTACATTGAGATAATATCATTTTTGTTCTCTTGAGTTTACTTTTTTGTAGTATTGATTCCCCCTTTCACTCACAATCAAACTTGGGTCCTTGAAGTACACTATTATTTTCATATTTGGTCTCATCGTTAGTTGATCGTCTGTTGACTACCATAATCAACTATTTGGGACGTTAAATGCAATTAATAAATATTTGAGAGTGCTAAATATAATTAATAATTTTCAAATAAATACATTTAGCACCCCCAAATAGTTGATTCTAGTAACTGCTAGTGGGCCTAAAACTGAAAAAAAAAATGTGAACTTAGGAACCAAAAATGATATTATCCCTACACTATATGATATCATAATACGAAGATTTCCGCCCCTATTGAAGCAATTACTAGCACTTACTATAACAATTACATCTAACATAAATCTATGAAATACTAGTAAATAGGTGCTCACATTATCAGCAGCATTCACATCAACCTTGTTTTTTATCAACAATTTGACCGTTTGCATGGCGCCTACTTGAGCAGCGTAATGAAGGGGCGTAGCCCCATCCTGTGTTGACGTCAAAAGAATGTTCGTAACATAGAAATTAAATATGAATGAACTGATGATAAAGACCACACACATATTATACCTGATCTCGTGCTTCAGGATTTGATCCTTTTCTTAATTACAGCTTCTCTTTTCCCAATAACTGCAAGATGCAGGGCAGTTAAGCCATCCTGTTTCAAAATGTTCGTGCCTATTAATGCTTGAGGAACGACGCAAGAATTTCAACTCTGTTGAAATACTCGTACCTAGCTTGTTAACCTGTTCGATATTATACCCCTTTTCAAGAAGCCCATCCATGAACTTTATATGTCCTGCTAGTGCATAAGTGTGGAAAGGTTTCCACTTTGCCTGCGACAAATTTGTTCGAATAATGTAAACAAACACATAAATTAAATCAAGAATGCTATCATGGATTGACTATATATAAATCATTCAACTCACAGTTGATAATTTCTCCAGGTTAGGAGCTTCATTCTGTTCCAAAATTGCTAATTCTTCGGGTTTCAAAAGCTGTTCAACCTCTGCAATCAGCAAAACATACTATTCTGACTTTGTAATGGAAGATTTTTATGTTCTTATGGGTTAATTGCACGAAACTACCTTGTTGTTTAAAAATGTTGCACAAAATTCCCTCGTGGACAAAGTGGGATAGCTCAAGTGGTTAGAGCACCACTACCTAGGCCTTAGGTCCTGGGTTCGAGTCATGGGGAGGGGAAAAAAGGGATGGGTATTTAACTTGTACACAAAAAAAAAAAAACAAAATTCCCTCGTGGTTTGAAAATTAATGTACGAAACTCCCATGCAGTTTATTCAATTATCCGTTTTTTAAAACGAGTTAACTTCACATTATGCCATTTATTTCAAAACCACGACGGGGGTTATAAAGCCATGATGCAAAATCAGAAAACAGCAACTAGCAAGAACATCATTAAAATTTATAAACCTTTAACAAGATCCTCTTCAAACTGTCTTCGGGATTCCTCCTCGGCCTTACTAACAACAGCTTTAACATTTCCACTATCACTTTCGTAATCCGAGTCATTCCCTTCCCTTTCTTCATCTTCATCATCATCCTCGTATTCACTGTCATCATCACTTCCCTCATCGGGGTCTTCCCACGACCCTTCATACTTTCCGGCAGAGTACGCCCTTCTTTTCGAGCTCCCAATCGAGAAACGAATAGGGAAACAGGGCCCTCTACTCAAGCACCCATTTTAAGACATACATATTGGACGGATAAAAAAGGAAATTAGACTTATTATGTTTGGACGGAGGGAGTATAAAAAAATGGCAGTAGTAAATACAGATGTTGAAAGTACATAACTTGACAGTCTACAAGTGCTTCTAGATATATGTTTCAGCGTTTCCTGAAAATCCATTTCCTAAACAGTTGAGCTTAAAAACTTGCAAACCTATGTTACTAGTTTTACCATGCAATTGTTTAGGAAATGGATTTTCAGGAAACGCTGAAACATATATCTAGAAGCAAATGAAAGGCTTTGCATTTTGTGTGTCTTTAAGCATTAACATTCATGTGCTTAAGATGAGAAATAATGAAAGGCAAAAGTCGAGGGATTTGTATGATAGTCAGGAAATACAATCACATAACTTAATCAATCAAAACTATTAATCCACAAAATCCTAAGAACAATATCAAGGTTAAGAATGCGTATCTAAAACTAAAAGTACTTGACATTGAGGACAACACCCCTGATTATGATCCTGAATTAGATCCTGCATTCAATTATCCTGAATTTTATGATCAAAATGACTCAACTTCAGTAGAGGACAACTCTACTGAAGAGATCAGAAAAAGAAGGACTTGGTTGTCTGACCATCCTACTGATCTAATACTTGGTGATCCAAGTATAGGAGTCAAAACAAGGAGATTTCATGGTGAAAGTGCTCTTTTCTGTTGTTTCTTGTCAGAGCAAGAACCAAGTGACATTGAGGAAACACTCCAAGATATCAATTGGATCACAGCCATGCAGGAAGAACTGAATCAATTCACCAGAAATGAAGTATGGGAACTGGTGGATAGACCTTCACATCAAGATGTTATTGGAACAAAGTGGGTGTTCAAGAACAAGAAAAATAAAAATGATGTGATTGTCAGAAACAAAACAAGACTAGTGGCAAAGGGCTACTGCCAACATGAAGGCATTGACTATGATGAGACCTTTGCACCTGTGGCAAGGCTAGAAGCAATAAGGCTCTTTCTAGCCTATGCAGCCCACAAGAGGTTCAAAGTGTACCAAATGGATGTCAAGAGTGCCTTTCTGAATGGAGTCTTGAAAGAAGAAGTCTATGTGGAGCAACCACCTGGTTTTGAAGTTGGAAACCAAGTTTACAGACTGAAGAAAGCTCTATATGGACTCAAGCAAGCCCCTAGGGCTTGGTATGATACACTGTCACAGTTCCTCTTGGATCATGGATTCATCAAGGGAATTGTGGACAGAACACTCTTCAGAATCACTGAAGGAGAAGACATATTGCTTGTCCAAATTTATGTGGATGACATAATATTTGGATCCCCCAATGAGAAGCTGTGTGAGAAGTTCTCAAAGCTTATGCAAAGCAAGTTTGAGATGTCCATGATGGGGTTGATGAACTTCTTTTTAGGACTTCAAGTCAAGCAATCAAAAGAAGGAATCTTCATCAACCAAGCTAAGTACACCAGAGAAATGATCAAAAAGTTTGGGTGTGCAACTAGCAAGCCAGTAAGGATCCCAATAAGCACAAATTGGAAGATGGATCCTGATGAGAGTGGTGTTCCAACCAACTCTACTGAGTATAGAGGAATAATTGGTTCACTCCTCTATCTCACTGCCAGCAGACCTGACATCACCTTTGCAGTAGGTGTTTGTGCAAGGTTTCAAGCAAATCCTAAGAAAAGCCATCTTGAGGCTGCAAAGAGGATATTGAGGTATCTCAAAGGCACTGAGAATCTAGGCCTTTGGTACCCTACTGATGACAACATTGAGTTAACTGACTACTCAGATGCTGATTATGGAGGTTGCAGAATTGATAGAAAGTCCACTTCAGGGACTTGTCAATTCTTAGGCAACAAACTCATATCTTGGTTCTCCAAGAAGCAGAACACAGTGGCTACTTCCACCACTGAAGCTGAATATGTTGCAACTGGGAGTTGTTGTGCTCAAATCCTTTGGTTGAGACAACAACTAAGAGACTACAAAGTCAACTCTACTGAAGTGCCAATATTTTGTGATAACAATAGTGCAATTGCAATATCACAGAATCCTGTATTGCACACAAGATGCAAACATGTGGACATCAAGCATCACTTCATTAGAGATCATGTGGAGAAGAAGGACATAAAGTTGGTCAAAATCCACACAGATCATCAAACAGCTGATATTCTAACAAAGCCACTTGCAGAGGCAAGGTTTCTAGAGCTATCAGCAGAGTTGGGATTACTTGATCCATGGAAGTTGGACAAGTAAAATCCATTGAAGCTAATGGGAGTAAGGGGAATTAATTTGGTTTTCAGCAGACTTGGTCAAGTCTACTGAAGTTCAGGAGAGATGACCTCAAATACTCAGGACACTTGTCCATTGAATCTCAGGACACTTGTCCACATCTTTTCAGGACACTTGTCCTAGTGGGGTCAAATAAGTTGTCTTGGCTATCAAACCATTTCCTTGGTTTGATAAGCACCTATTTTGGGTAATCATTGTCTACTTTGATATTTGTCCCAATTACAGATATCATCTTTATGGGATTTAATTTGTCCCCCACCCAAAAGGTCACTTTTCATGCATTAAATGCCAAGATTTAACTCTTGTTTGCATTACACTTTTCAAGCCATGATCTATCTCGAAAACTCCCCAACCATTAACTAATATTACATAACTTCCACGTTTTGAATTAAACCAATAACTCACTGTTACATTGGATTTTGACCATTGGATCAAAACTGGACAACTCCCCTGAAATCAATCCTAGCCGTCCAAGTGTGTTTTCCATTTTTGACAACCGTTGAAAACTCTCAAAACTCACCAACTCATTGACAAACATTCTTTTTAGAATATTCTCAAGCCTTAAGATCCCCCACAAACTCTTCTTCCCCAAGTATTCGAAACCCTAGCTCTTATTTTCTTCAAACTCTCTCAAATTCATTTCTGAAACCTTCAATGGCTCCCAAAATCAGACCATAAATGATCATTGATTTCTCTAACAAGGCTCTAGACCTTGATTTTGGATACTTGAGCAACAAGAACAACCTTCACTTTGAGCCTATAGTGTCATTTGAAAGTGAAGACCCTGAAATTACACCAACCTTGAGATGGTTGAGGAGGGCAGATCTTCAAAAATTCATGGAAGAGAGGCCAAGCTCTTGTCTGGAGAGCTACATGGCAGAATTCTTTACTTTCCTCAAATGGAGAGGTAAGCCAGAAGATGGTGAAGTTTCCACCAGACTTTCTTATGTGGCAGAAGGAGAAGAGGAAGAGAGATTTCACAGGGTGAAATTCTCTTCAGAGGATCTTGTAGGAGCCTTTGGATTGCCTTCCGAGGGAAGGAATCCAGAAGTTTATGGTACTGGCCTTGAAGATGAAATAGCTCAAGAGTGGTTATTAGTGCCAGGTCCTCTCTCTGCAACACAAAATAAGAAGACTCTCAAGCCAAAATTTCTCAACCTCTTTGAAGTAGTTGCTAAGAGTCTCTTAAGCAATACTGGAAGCTTGGAGCAGGTCAGCCATCCAAGAATAAGAATTATGGCTGCAGTTATTGATGCTAGTGACAAGGGCATCAAGTTTGATTGGAGGACCTTCATCATGTCTGAGATGATGAAGGAAAAGGCTAAGTTTAAAGTGAAAGCCCACAACAAGGTTGTATTGGAGGGAAAGCTCAAGTATTGCACCAGGGCAAGCTTGCTGATTGAGAGATTTTCCCATTATTCACAAATGCAAACCTTTGCAAAGCCCCTCCCTGCCCAAAAGATCATGTTTAGAAAGCTCAGCAAGAAAACTGAGCAAAGGAGGATACTACTGGCCAAACCTGCTGAAGAGAAGGTGGAGGTGAAGCTAAAGCTGAAAAAGAGAACAAAGGCCAGAGTGGCAAAGACAAGAAAAATGTCTCAAATCCCCTCAGAGGAGAATTCAGGAGCTTCAACTGAGATTGAAGAAGTTGCTGAAGAGGGAGTAAGTGTGCCTTCTGATCATTCAGAAGAGTTGAGGCAAAAGTACAATGAGACTAGACAAAAGTTTAAGGGTGATAAGAGGATCAGGGAAGTTGTCCCTGAGAAGGATGGTGAAGGAAGTGGGAGCAGTAGGGCTAGCAAGAGAAGGGCCAAGCCTACTAAGAAAGTGTTGGAGCTTCAAGAAGAAAAATCCCTTCAATTGGCTCTAAGGGAAAGCAGAGCTGAAAGCGGGACTAAGTCTAAGTCTAGAACCAGCTCTTCTGGTTCTGGAACTCCAGAGTCCAAGGTCCCTGAAGATCAACCTTTAGTGGCCAACATCCCTGAAGCTTAGAATCCTGAACCCAACTCCCCTGAAACTCACATAACCCCAACCAACCAACCAATCACCCCCATCAATCTTACAAAGAGATATTCTCCTGAAGGGAGTGTGCAAAGAAGTGGGATAGATGTGCTAGCAGATTTAGCTGTAGATGAGACAAGGCTGCAATCACCCCTTGATTCATCTATGCTCAACTATTCAAAGTTTTTAGAAGCTGCACTCCATGAGCCAACCCCCCTGAGTAAAGCCCCTTCAGATCCATTGCTCTCAAAAGCAACTGAAGTAACTTCAATTGCACCCAACCCTTCTGAAGCCAATATCCCTGAACTCAACCTTCCTGAAGCCACTTTAGGAGAACCCAGAGCCAACTCCCCTATAACCCAAAGTCCCCATTCAAGTGGAGATGAGGAGAAGTATACTTATGAAAGTATGCTCAGAGGAGGAGCCAAAGCTACTGTGGACAGTTTGTATCCACAACTTGCTGGATTTCTAAGAATCCAGAAGATATTCCATGATTTGAGGATGCTTGTGGATATAAAAGATAAGACCATTATGGACATATCCCAAGTCATCCAAGATAAGGGTGCAAACTGGTGGCAAGTGGAGGAGAGCAGATTGCTACACTTTGCTGGTGTGATGAAAACAAGATTCCTCATTGATGAGGAAGTTTTTACAAAGTTGGTAGATGATAAGATCATTGAGGAAAATGAGAGAAAAGCCAAGGGCATCAGACACCCTGATAGTAGCTCCAATGATGATGATTCCCCTGATGATCCTTCAAACCCTTCAAAACCCAACCCTCCTGAAACCCCTCAAGCCAACCTCCCTGAACCCTTTCAACCCAAGTCTTCTGTATCAGGCAGACTTTCAAATCCCCCTAGAACCTATCATAGGAAAGGCTCTGTATCTTCAGAGGTATTGACCAAGGGTGGTAACACAACCAAAGACACATCTGCCAATGAAGGTTCTTCTGAACCCAAGGCACAGCCTAAAGATGTGGAGGTTCCTGTTTTAGAGGCTGGTTTGGTTAAGGCATATTCAGTGTCAGGAGAGTTAGACACTGATCAGCCCTTAATCATTCAGGATGACTTAGTGGCTGCTGAAATAAGCACTGTGATCTCCCCACAACTGCCATCTCTGAACCTTGTTGAAGATGGAGATGCTGCAGGATTAGGTGATGGAGTTGAAAAGGAGAATCTAGTGGAAAAACCAGAGGGAGAAGTAGATGAAAGAGAGGTTATAATCACTAAGATGGTGAGTGTACCACCAAATGAGGGTGATATAAGTGAGGAAGGGCAGGCTATTCTTGAAGTCAAATCTGAACTTCAGGAATCCCTTGATGAGAGGAGGCCTGTTCCTTTAAGTGAGGAAATTATTACTGAAGGAAGAAAAGAAAGAGTTGAAAATGAGAAGAAGACCGCTGATGTATCAGAGTCTTATGAAAAAGAAATTGAGGGTGATGAGTGTGTTTTTACTAACCCTTTTGATTTGTCTGACATTGCAGGTATAAGATTTGCACAAATCTTTGCAGATGACTTCTTGACAGATGCTCCCATCCATGTTGATTCTGGATCAGCACAAGCCTTACTTGGCTTGCAATCAACAAAGTTGGATTCCTTGGCTCATCAAGTTCAATCAGCTCATGCAGAAACTTCTGGAGCTTTGGATGAGCATGGAAGAACTTTGGCATCTGTAGAAATGAGATTAACTGGCTCTGAAGATGTGATGCTACCCACATTGGAAGCAAGAATAGAAGGAGTGGAGTCTGGTCTTCAAACCATCTCCACTGAAGTTCACAAAGCCAAAGTCAGTATGGAGAAAATCTCAAAAGAAGTCAAGAAGGATCAAAAGATGCTCAGAGACAATCACAATGCAATTTTTCAAGCTATCAGACTGACCATTAAGCAAGCTCTTGGCAAGAAGACAGCTTTGTAGAAGAAAAGAGCAGAGGCACAAAGGCTTGCTATGGTGAAAGCAGTTTCAGAGAAATTTCCCAAGAGGTGATGGCCAACATTGCTGAAGGTGCAGTGGCCAACCTCACTGAGCTCCTTAAGGCCCAATTGGATGCATCTCTGAAAGCAACCTTGGAAGAGGTTGTCCAACAAAAGATGAAGCCTGTTCTAGCTTTCCTTAACTTGAGCAGTGATAGGATGCAAAATATACATGATGAGAATGTATATTTGTTGGAAGAGATGAAGTCTCTAACCCAGGCCCAATCCTTGATGGCATCAACAATGAGTGAACTAAAGCCAACATGTTTTGATGAAGCCAAAAAGGGGGAAAGGGAAAGAGCAAGGGCAAAAGGTTCCTTAGTCATTGGAAGCCCAGTGAAAGGGAAGGACAAAGTTGCTGAAGGAAAAGGGAAAGAGCTAGCAGTGCTGAACTTAGAAGATTTGGATGAAGAGGAGCAGTTAACACTTGCTTTGAAGAACTCAATGGCCTCAGCTCAAGAGGAAAGAGTTAGGCTACAGCAAAGACCAGGAGGAGAGGTGTCTGGTTTGGACAAGGATGCTGAAGGTGTCCAAACTAGAGGAAAGATCAAGAGGGCCAAAGGAAAGAAAAGACAAGCTGAGACATTTACTGACTTTCCCAACAGCCTTGATCTGCCACCTGAGTTCAGAATTGCTGATGATGAGCCTATCTCAAAGAAGGCCAAATATGCTGAAAAAGTCAAGACTGCTGAAATGCCCAAAGCTGCTGAAAAAGACAAGTCTTCTGAGAAGGAAAAGTTTACTGAGACTAAGTCCACTGATGGTGCCAAAGCTTCTGAAGATGTAGAGGAGCTGTATGAAGAAGGCTTTGGACCAGGACCTAAGAAGAAGAAAGTTGTGTTGCTAAATGATCCATCAAAGCTGTTTCATGAAGGGTATGGCAAAGACCCTGAAACACAACAGAAACTGGCCATGATGAGGGCCCAAGAAAGGATGGACTTGATGGATGAAGCACAAAGAGCAAGAGACAAGAGAAGAGCAGACTTTCAAAAGCCCAGAAGGAAGAGAGCAACTTACAACAAGTTGAAGCCACAACTGTTGATCCAAATGGACACCAAATATCCTCACTTGGATAAATGGGTGCCAATTCAGCTGAATGACTCATGGGAGGAAGCCAAAAGGGAGTTTGTCTATGACTACTATGTCATTGACAGATGTAATGGAAGAGATGCCAACTCCACTTTTGCAGAGTTCATGATAGAGTATCATAGAGAGCTTTATCAACAACTGCTTGCAGCTGCTGATATTGCAAGATTTGAACTCATTGCCCCCAAGCCAATAATCTATATGCCTCCAAAGCTTGAAGGATGGATTGACCAAGCAAAAATCCTGAAGGAATTTACAGAGATCCTTAAGCTGAACAAGATGGTTCTTGGACCCAAGGGAACAAACCAAGAAGCCATGGACTTGAAAAGAAGAGTGTGGGCACAATATGGAATGGTGCCACCAAAGGAAGATGATCTCTAAATTGGCTAAGTCTTCTGACCTTTTATGGATGAAAACTTATCTTACCTGAAGATATGTTTTATTTGGTCATCTATGCTGAAGTTTGGTCAAGTATGCTGATATGGTGTTGATGTGCCAAAATTTGCACAAGGTGATTGGATATCCTTCGAGTAGGATATCTGACTTTTCGAACACGTGGAAGCAATCCAAATATGCCGCTACCTTGATAGAATCTTCCAGAACCTGCAAAGAACACACCGGAGGGGGGTCCGACGCGGACACTCCGATGCCTAAGTCAGGGCTTTTCAATGTATCACAAGGACCTCGAGATCCTTGATTTATCAAATCAGGTTCTCAAAGAATATCAGAATAATGTTCTTCACGAAGTATATTAAGTTTTGTAAAAGTAAGAATATCTAACCTGAAAACATGCTTGGATTTACCTATTTATAGAGACTTCCTTTTAGGAAGAAGTTAGAGCTTCCCCCTATCTCGGAGCTGCTTCTTGGACTAAGCCCTGCTGAGTGGACAAAGTCCTCCACTCTTTCCACTCCCTGAAGAACCGACCATATTCCTTCCTAGTGGACTTCGTCCCCTAAGATAAAGGAGGATGAAGTCTTTCTTCCACCAAGCCTGGACCGGAAATGACGGAATTCCTCTATATTTACGGCCCATGAATTTATATCAAGACTAATTCTTCCCGATGCTTCTCTCCAAATGGAGCTCCCTCCAGAGGGACCTCCAGAATAGATCCTTCATCCAGAGAGTATTACATAATCCAATCCTTCCATTTTTATCCTGTCCTCTATACACGTGTCGACTCCTTATTAGATGACACTTTTAGGCCGCATCATCTACTCCCCCCTACTCTCGTAAAAGGGAGATATCTTTTGTGAGAGTAGAAAATTCCAATGAACCTAGTACGGAGGCACTTCTGGAGAGACGTGTATTATTCCTACTCCGGAGAGGAAATTTAAAAAAATGCCCTTCTTCAAAGGTTTTTCCCGCCTCTAGCCTTGAAGACGTTTCGGCTTCCGCGCTTGGGCCCCACGCGGTCGCCTTTTTCTCTCTCTTGTTAGCCTCCCGAGGAAAATCCTCGATTCTACCCCATCTTCTTTCATTTACTCCACGCAACCGCCTCTTTTCCTTTCTGCAAGTCCTAATCCTACGAGAGTGCAATTGTTGTCTTTATCTCTCTTCTCAGGCGTTTTTCCTCCCGAGTCTTCACCGTCGCCGGCTGCCCCGACGGACTTCGTAATTCTTCCCATCAAGGTAACCTAGCTTTCTTCTTCTCTTTCATTAACACTATTTAGTAAATGTCTCGCCCTTCTTCTCCACTTAAATCTTCTAACCGAAACCATTCTGAGTCCACCCCGCTTCCGATGGGGAGCCCTGAAAATAGGATTTCCACCTCCTCTCTACTAACTCATACTCACCTAGCCAGCCTTACCCGAGCTCAGGTTTTCCCATCGGAATACACTCTCCGAATTCCTCGCCCAGATGAACGCCCCGATTCTCCTGAATCTCGAACCCTAGCTTTTTTCGAAGCTCAAATTAGGGCAGGTCTTCGATTCCCGATTCACCCCTATTTGGCCGCCATATCTACTCGCATGCATATTCCTCTTAATCAATTCACTCCAAATGCCCTCCGAACTATGATATGGTTTTTCATTTTAGTGAAGGGAAATGGCGGTGAGCCTTCCACCGAGCTATTCCTGAGCCAACACTCCTGTAAATTGAACGATGGCTTCTTCTATGTATCTGGGAGAAGGTCTCGTGTTTGCAAGTTTATGACAAAACTCCATGAAGAAGAGTCATCTTGGAGGGATTATTATCTTTTTGTTACAAACCCCACTGATTGGCCGTTCCCCCATGAAAACTGGATATATCATAACCTAGAAGTTCCTCCTCCTCCTCTAAAAGCTTATTCTGATTCAGATCACGCCGTTATGACTAGTCTCAATACTCATGTTCGTCAACATAATTTTTTCGATATTCTTGGTATCTGCAAAAATACTCGCATCCTCTCTCACTTTGGCTTCTGTCCTCAAGATTTACCTTTAGACCCTCGAGATGGTAAAAAATCCCCTGTTTTTGCATTTCATTTCTTGCATGTGGTTATTTTTCTAAATTTTGAAAATCTCCTTGATTATTTGCAGCAATGAGTTGGTTGACTCATATCTCGCGGGATGCCCCTGCTCTCGGAATAGTAAAGGCCCCCGCATTGACTGCTCCCGAAGATCCTCCAAAGGCCCCTCCATCTCCTGCTCTAGAAAGCTCAGCAAAGACCTCGGCTCCAGAGAGCCCTTCAGAGATTCCTCCTCTCCCAAACTCTTCTGCTCAAGTCCCTGGTTCCGTTGCCAGGAGGACTCGTTCAGCTACTAATGCCTTCTTCTCTGACTGTGGTACTTCTAAGAAGAAGAAGGGGAAAACAACTCAGGCTCTTGCTGAAAAAGGAGCTCACCTTTCTGCCTCTTACGAACCTCTTCAGCGCCTCATTAGCCAATGTCCTCCTCCCTCCAACCTTGGACTTTCCGACAAGCCTCTCCCTGAGGATCAACTGCTTCGCGGTGCTCATCTCTTCTCGGAGGTATTTTCCCTTATTTTTATAGCCTTTACCTTCTTTACATCTTTAAACATTATTTCTTTTCTTCATGCAGTTTGGCCTTGTCTATGCTAAGATATTTGACCAGGGCATCGAAATGGTTGCTGAGATCGAACTTCTTCGAGCTGAGGCCTCCTCTTTCCAGTCAACCCTCAAGGGTACCATCGCGGAGAAAGATAAAGCCCATAAGCGGGCTCAAGCTCTGGCTGAGGAGTTGCCTCTTCTCCGGGCTCAAAGCCAACAGGATGCAGCTAGGATCAAGCATCTGGAGGAGGAGGTGAAGAGGATGGAGCGCGAATTACCAGACGTTGAAGTGCAAGCCTGCCTCAAATCCCTGTTCACTTCTTCCTTAGGTCAAGAATTCTTGGGGACTCTTCATACTCAGTGGTTGTCCAGCTTCTTAAAGAGCTCGAGCTTCTTATGCGCCATGGGGCCACATATTCCTCACTTCATCGACCATGGCTTCAGCAATGCCGTGGCCGAGCATTCAGCCCCGGGGTTCAATGGGACCTACTCCCGTGCTTTTCGTTTAGACCAGCTTGCTACTCCTCCAAAATTCTTGGGAGATCCTAAGGAGAGCCCCGATAGTCCTTGGTGGCTACCCGGAATGGGTCAAGCCATCGCCAAGTTACAGGCGGCCAAGGTGGGTATGGCTGAGCTAAAGCCACTGGAGCAGTTGGTTTATCCTTACATCCCTACTCCCAATATGACAGCGGAAGCAGATGGAGAAAAAGGTGCGGAGGCTACCTTAAGAAGTGAAGAGGGCCCAGAGGAGGGCGGAGGGTCTAGCAGTCATGCTGCTATCGAGGAGACTGCGATCGAAGGAGCTACGGTTGAGGGAACTGAGGTCGAGGGGGCTGTTGCTGAGGGGGCTGCTATTGAAAAAGCAGTTTAAATTCCATATTTTCATGGTCATAACAAACAATTTACCTTTCTTCTGTTTTGCTACACTCTTTATTTTCTGCTCGTAATACTTGCTCTCATACTTTGTAGGGGACCCCACACTCCTGGATATGTGGGGGCTTTTTTGTAGTAATCGTGTTTAGCTTCATATTGCTTGTTTGTTGGCGTGCCTTTTCTTTTCTGCTTGCATGAGTAACCTACAAGACCAGTAAAGAATATGTTGGAGGTGTGCTCTCTTTCCCCCCCTTTGTTGGTCTTGTGGGTTATACCATAATCGTCTCTTGGTTGTATACCCTTTTGGTTTCAGGTGGCTTGGTTATGGGGAGACGTCCTCCATCTTTTCTTGGCTTCTGAACTTCTATTTGTCTCTCTCTTTTAGAAGGTCTTGAATCGTAAAACCTGTCTTTTCATTAACTAGTTTTTGTGGTTCTCAAGTATGGTAAGGGCTTACTGGAGCACCTTGGCCTCTAGGCCTCTGAGTGTCTCTCACTCTTATTTTTAAAAGATTTTAAATCATAAAATCCTCTCATTTCATTGGTTAACCCTTTTGGGTCTCAAATAAGGTGAGGGCTCTCTAGAGCACCTCGGCCTCTAGGCCTCTGAGTGTTTCTCACTCTTATTCTTAAAAGATTTTAATTCATAAAATCCTCTCATTTCATTGGTTAACCCTTTTGGGTCTCAAATAAGGTGAGGGCTCTCTGGAGCACCTCGGCCTCTAGGTCTCTGAGTGTTTCTCACTCTTATTCTTAAAAGATTTTAATTCATAAAATCTTCTCATTTCATTGGTTAACCCTTTTGGGTCTCAAATAAGGTGAGGGCTCTCTGGAGCACCTCGGCCTCTAGGCCTCTGAGTGTTTCTCACTCTTATTCTTAAAAGATTTTAATTCATAAAATCTTCTCATTTCATTGGTTAACCCTTTTGGGTCTCAAACAAGATGAGGGCTCTCTGGAGCACCTCGGCCTCTAGGCCTCTGAGTGTTTCTCACTCTTATTCTTAAAAGATTTTAATTCATAAAATCTTCTCATTTCATTGGTTAACCCTTTTGGGTTTCAAATAAGGTGAGGGCTCTCTGGAGCACCTCGGCCTCTAGGCCTCTGAGTGTTTCTCACTCTTATTCTTAAAAGATTTTAATTCATAAAATCTTCTCATTTCATTGGTTAACCCTTTTGGGTCTCAAATAAGGTGAGGGCTCTCTGGAGCACCTCGGCCTCTAGGCCTCTGAGTGTTTCTCACTCTTATTCTTAAAAGATTTTAATTCATAAAATCTTCACATTTCATTGGTTAACCCTTTTGGGTCTCAAACAAGATGAGGGCTCTCTGGAGCACCTCGGCCTCTAGGCCTCTGAGTGTTTCTAACTCTTATTCTTAAAAGATTTTAATTCATAAAATCTTCTCATTTCATTGGTTAACCCTTTTGGGTCTCAAATAAGGTGAGGGCTCTCTGGAGCACCTCGGCCTCTAGGCCTCTGAGTGTTTCTCACTCTTATTCTTAAAAGATTTTAATTCATAAAATCTTCTCATTTCATTGGTTAACCCTTTTGGGTCTCAAACAAGATGAGGGCTCTCTGGAGCACCTCGGCCTCTAGGCCTCTGAGTGTTTCTCACACTCACAATTTTATATTCATGTAAATATTCAAATAGGAGAAAGATAGTCAAGACACGATAATTCTGTATAAATCTTTTTCAAAAAGGGAGAAGGCTTCATTGATTTATTGTCGGTTTTCAACATAGGCCATAGATAACCTACGCCGGTCTCATTAAAAACCTCTTTACGGAAAAACCCCTACGGGGAAACCCTTAAAGAGGGAAAAAGAGCTCCGGTGAAGCCACTAAATACATTAAGCAAAATAAGAATTGATGCAAAAATTACATATGGTCTCAAGACCTTACACTTTCTTTAAACAAAGAATCTCTTCAAATGGCAAACGTTCCAGGGTCTAGTTATGTCAACTCCCTCCATGCTCTGCAATCTATAGGCTCCTCCCCTTAGCACCTGCATGATTTTATAAGGCCCCTCCCAATTGGGCTCTAATTTTCCCGTATTCTTTAGGGCATCAGCTCTTCTTAGCACTAGGTCCCCCACTCTAAAGGACCTCGGGATCACCCTTCGGTCATATGCAGCTTTAATTCTGCCCTTGTATCTTTCCGCACGTATTCTAACCATTTCCTTTTCTTCTTCCATTAAATCCAAGGCCTCTCTCATCAGCCTCTCGTTCTGATGTTCTTCAAACTGGGCAATTCGATGGGACTGCAGCACTGCCTCTGGAGGTATTACCGCCGCAGCTCCATAGACTAGCTGAAAGGGAGATTCTCCAGTCGCTGTCTTTGGACTCGTTCTATATGACCATAGCACATTGTCTAACTCATTCACCCATCCTCCTCCTATTTTCATCAGCCTCGTTCGAATACCATCTACTATCGTTCGATTGGTAACTTCCACTTGTCCGTTACCTTGAGGATGAGCTACGGAGGTAAATCTTTGTATTATGTTTAGTCTCGCACACCATCCTCGTACGTTTTCTCCATTGAACTGTGTTCCATTATCAGAGACCAATATTCTGGGTACTCCGAATCTGCAGCAAATCTGTCTTCTCAAGAATTTGATCACATTCTCTTCATCTATTGTAGCCAGGGGGGCAGCTTCAACCCATTTGCTAAAATAATCTACTGCTACTATCAGAAATTTTCTTCCTCCAGAGGCTGGAGGAAAGGGCCCTACCAAATCGATTCCCCATTTAGCAAAGGGACACGGAGAATGCATAGCTCCCATCTCCTCCGCAGGAGTCCTTAACAAGGGACCGTTTTTCTGACACTTGACACATTTTTTTACGAACTCTTTGGCATCCTTTGTATTGGAGGGCCAATATAATCCGGCCCTTAAGGCTTTCTTCACCACTGTTTTATATCCCTCATGACTAGCTGCATCTCCTCCATGGATTTCTTTGAGTGTGTACCTTGCTTCTCGAGTTGATATACACCTCAAATACGGTTGCGTGAACGACTTTTTGTATAAGTGCCCTTCGATAATACAATATTTGATCCGAAGAGCTCGGGCCTCTCGGGAGGTAGGGGCATCTGCTTCCTTGGTGAGTTCTACCCATATATCTTTCCTCCAATCATCTCCCTCCTCAATGGAACCGATGGAGTTCTCGAGAGTCTCTCTTTCTGCTACCACCAAGGTCACTGTTCCTTGTCCATCAAACTCTGTGGAGCTGGCAAGTTTGGAGAGGCTGTCCGCTTGTACGTTTTTCTCTCGAGGTACCTGGACCACCTTACAATCTTGGAATTTGCTCATCACTTCTTTGGCTCGTTCCAAATAATCAGCCATTCTGTTATCTTTGGCCGTATATTCTCCATTCACCTGTTGAACAACTAATTGGGAATCGGAGTATAGAGTTACCTTTAGAGCTCCCAATTCCACTGCCATCTCCATTCCTCGGATCAAAGCTTCGTACTCTACTCCATTATTTGAGGTTATGAATTGGAACCTCACTGAGAATTGTAGGTCCCCTCCTTGAGGGCTCACTAGCACTATCCCTGCTCCACATCCGCTCAGAGTCACTGAGCCATCTACGTATACCTTCTATCCTTCTGCCTCTTCTGGTTTGGTAGATTCTTGGATGAAATCAGACAAAGCTTGGGCTTTTATGGCCCTCCGTGGCTCGAAGTCCACATCATATTCTTGGAGCTCTATTGCCCATCTCACCATCCTTCCCGAGAGGTCTGCTCGGCCAATGACCTGTTTCAACAAGTAATTAGTGTGGACCAGTATTTTATAAGAGAGGAAATATGGGCGCAATCTTCGCGCTGTAAATACCACGGCCAGAGCGGCCTTCTCGATTTCCGAGTACCGAGCTTCAGCTCCTTGAATGACCTTACTGACGTAATAGATAGGATGCTGGAGAGGTCCCTCTTCTTTGACCAAGGCTGTGCTTAATGAGAATTCCCCTACAAAGAGATACATAATGAGAGTATCTCCGGGAGAAGGTTTTGTCAGCTTCGACAGCTGGGACAAATGATGCTTCAGATCTTCAAAGGCCTTCTGACATGTTTCACTCCACTCGAACTTGGCCCCTTTCTTGAGAATTTTGAAGAAGGGGTGGCTTTTTTCGGCAGATCTGGCTATGAATCTGCTCAATGCTGTGATCCTCCCATTGAGCGTCTGGAGCTCCTTCACGTTCCTCGGTGGCTGCATGTCCAGTACAGCCTTCACCTTAGCTGGATTCACTTTTATCCCTCTTTGAGTAACCATGTATCCGAGGAATTTCCCCGATTTCACTCCAAAAGAGCACTTGGCTGGGTTCAACTTGATACCGTTCTCTCGAATTATCTGGAAAATTTCCTCCAGGTCCTCCACATGTTGATCTGCTTTCACACTCTTGGCCAGCATATCATCCACATATATTTCCATGTTTCTTCCTAGTTGGCTTCGGAAGACAGCATCGACCATCCTTTGATACGTTGCTCCAGCATTAATTAATCCGAATGGCATTCGGACATAGCCAAACGTTCCGCATGCTGCTATGAAGCACACTTTGGGGACATCTGAGGGGTTCAGCTGGATCTGGTGGTATCCTTGGTATGCATCCATCATGCTCAGTAGCTCGAATCCAGAAGTCGCATCCACCAACTGGTCTATCCTTGGCAAGGGATAGTGGTCTTTGGGACATGCTTTGTTGAGGTCCCTGAAGTCGATACACATTCTCCATTTCCCTCCCCCTTTGGATACTAACACTGCATTGGAAAGCCATTCCGGAAATTGTACTTTCACCACGTGTCCTGCTTTCAATAGCTTCTCTACTTCTTCTTTCACTATATTATTCTTCTCCACTCCAAAGTTTCGTAACTTTTGTTTCACTGGTCTTGCCTTTGGATCAACATTAAGGCAATGTAGTGCTATCTCCGGAGGGATACCTGTCATGTCAGCTGGAGAGAATGCAAATATATCGGAATTTCGACGTAATGTAGAGATTACCTTCTCTGTGAGTTCAGGTCCCAGTTGGGTACCTATCTTAGTAGCAAAGCCGAGTTTCCCTGGGAAGAGCTCCACATTCATCAGCTCCTCGTCTGTTTTAACACTTACTTGCTCAGGTGTCATTCCTTCCACTTTCTTTCTCTTTACCTCAGGGTCGTCTCCTCTTGTTCTCTCCAGGCCCTTGGTTAAAGCCCTGTCCGCCATCTTTACAGACTCTGCGTAGCACTTCCGTGCTTGGTATTGATCTCCTCTTACTTCTCCCACTCCCGTAGCTGTAGGGAATTTCATTTTCATATGAAATGTGGAGATGATTGCCTGAAAGAGGTTCAGGCTCGGTCGTCCCATTACTACATTGTATGATGAGGGGATATCCACAATGAGGAACTCCACCAGGTAGACCTTTTGAGTTGGAGCGTCCCCCAATCCTACTTGTAACATTACCGATCCCAAGGGTTGGATGGCACCTCCGGAGAAACCATACAGGGAGGTATCTACAGGTCGCAGCTTCACACTCAGCTCCATCCTCTTGAAGCACTCAAAAAACATGATATCAGCTGAGCTTCCCGTATCTACAAAGATTCGGGCCACGTCGAACCCAGATATGTCGGTAGTGATCACCAAGGCGTCGTTGTGATCTTCCTTAACTCCTTTCACATCCTCCGGCCCAAATCTGATATTGGGCGTCTCTGTCATACGTCCTACTTCCTTCAATTGTCCTCCTTGCTCTGCTTTTAGAGCTCGAACACTTTGCTTTCTCTTTCGGAAAGAATCTCCATCTGCTGGTCCTCCCACAATCATGTGGATTACTCCTCTCTTTGGCGGTGGAGGGGGCATGTCTTCGGCCGCCTCCTTGGTTTCCTTCTCTTCCGGTTTCCTTTCATGTTCCTTCCGCTTCTGCCCCCGAGGGCCCTGCCTGTCTCTAAATATAAATTCTTTCAGATGCCCTGCTTGGATCATCCTTTCAATCTCGTCTTTCAGGTGATAACACTGATCCGTGTCATGTCCATACTCATTGTGAAATCTGCAAAATCGATCGGACTTGGGCTTCTGAGGTCCCCGACTTCTGGAGTAAGGGAATTTCAAATCAGGATGATCTCCTGCTACCTCCAGTACTTCGGCAAGTTCAATTCTCAAGGGCGTGTACTTCTCAAACCTTCCGCGAGGGCCGGACCGGGAACCTCCAGAGGGATTGCTGTCCCTTGTTGACCCGGAGGTCCGAGGGACCTCTGGGCTGGGTCGTCTAGAGGGGCCCTCTCTCCTTCTCTCTCGATCTTGTGGCCTAATCTCCAGTCTCTTGGCTTTTCGAACCTCCTCCAGGGTGAGGTACTTCTCTGCTCTATGTAGAAACTCATCAAAGTTCTTAACCGGCTTCTTAGCCAAGGAGGAGAAAAAGTCTCCATCACGCAATCCGTTAGTAAGAGCATTGATCTTCACCTCCGGAGAGGCTGTTGGGACCTCCAGAGCTGCTTGATTAAACCTCCGGAGAAAAGCTCTCAAACTCTCGTTTTCCCCCTGCCTCAGATTGAAGAGGGTCAAAGTGGTCCGCGGCTGCCTCCGGGCACTTGCGAATTGATGGAGAAATAACTCACTGAATTCCTCCCAGGATCGGATTGTATTGGGTTCCAATTGAGTGAACCACTGCTGTGCCGCTTTTGCTAGGGTGGTCAAGAACACCCTGCATTTGATTCCCTCTCTGTAGCGGTGTAATAACGCGGCGTTCTCGAACCTTACTGGGTGTTCATATGGGTCTGCCGTGCCATCGTATTCAAAATTGAGGGGATTAAAATTGAATGGTAGTTCATCCTGTAATATGTTAGGAGAGAACTGACATCCAGAAACATAAGCGGATCTACTCGCTCGATTGTTCATTTGTCTCCTCATATCCCTCATCTCCTTCTGTAGGGCCTGTATTTGGTCGCTAACTGGCCCTCCGTAGGTATCATCGGTGCTTTCTTCTGCTTCAGGGAGCTCTGTCTCTCGGGGTGCCAAATCTGCATTCCTTCTTGTATTCCGAAGGGGAATGCTTTTTTCCGCTCGGGAGGGCACCTTGTCATCTCCTTCTACCCGCATCCCTTCTTCCTTGGATAGCACTTGGGAGGCTCCTGGTGCCTCTTCCTGGGGTCTCGGGGTAGGTATCTCCAGATTCCCTGGTGTAGCTCTGGGGGCTCGATCTCCTTGAGCCGCGAAAGCTCTCTCTACAGCCTGCTTAATGAGGGCGTTCAACTGATCGGGAGAAATCAGGCATGGTTCCGAATTTGGAATATCCTCCCGTTGGGGATCGGCGGTCCGGAACTCTGGGGCTTCAATGTTCACTGTCGTCCCCTCTTCGATCGGGAGGGGATGGTTTTCCTCACCCAGGCCTGTGTTAGGCGTCACTGGCGGATTTAATCCGGAAAGGGTATGAACTGGATCTTTCCCCCGGCCTTCCTTTGGTGTGGGGTTATTCGGCAAAGGAGGATTTTCCCCCGTAAGGGGTTTCTTTCCCGAAGTAGACGTAGTCATTTTATTTCCGCCACCCATTACTCGAATAGGTAGAAATTCGTGAGAAAAACTTTCAACTCTTTCCCACAGACGGCGCCAGTTGATGTGCCAAAATTTGCACAAGGTGATTGGATATCCTTCGAGTAGGATATCTGACTTTTCGAACACGTGGAAGCAATCCAAATATGCCGCTACCTTGATAGAATCTTCCAGAACCTGCAAAGAACACACCGGAGGGGGGTCCGGCGCGGTCACTCCGATGCCTAAGTCAGTATAGGGTTTTTCAATGTATCACAAGGACCTCGACATCCTTGATTTATCAAATAAGGTTCTCAAAGAATATCAGAATAATGTTCTTCACGAAGTATATTAAGTTTTGTAAAAGTAAGAATATCTAACCTGAAAACATGCTTGGATTTACCTATTTATAGAGACTTCCTTTTAGGAAGAAGTTAGAGCTTCCCCCTATCTCGGAGCTGCTTCTTGGACTAAGCCCTGCTGAGTGGACAAAGTCCTCCACTCTTTCCACTCCCTGAAGAACCGACCATATTCCTTCCTAGTGGACTTCGTCCCCTAAGATAAAGGAGGATGAAGTCTTTCTTCCACCAAGCCTGGACCGGAAATGACGGAATTCCTCTATATTTACGGCCCATGAATTTATATCAAGACTGATTCTTCCCGATGCTTCTCTCCAAATGGAGCTCCCTCCAGAGGGACCTCCAGAATAGACCCTTCATCCAGAGAGTATTACATAATCCAATCCTTCCATTTTTATCCTGTCCTCTATACACGTGTCGACTCCTTATTAGATGACACTTTTAGGCCGCATCAGGTGTGCTCAGATATTTTGGTTGCTCTGATATGCTCTTGGTGCTCTGATATAAGTTTATGCTCTGATACTGGAAGATCTAGAAACTTTTAAGTATTTAGTTGTTTTGCTCTGATACTCTAGATCTTATGTTTAGTGTATGCTCTGAAACTTTTGTAATGAAAATGATCAACTGTAATGATTTCTTGAACTCATGCTCTGATATGTTATCTTCAACTATCAACATGCTTGTAATGATTTTCATATGAATGATAGTTGAACTGATTTTGAATCAAGAAATATTATTGCAGAAATCCCTCTATGTTTATCCTTGAAACCTACTTGCAACTTGAACAGTGAGTACACTAACACATTGTTTTTCAGGAATATTGACCTTAGTCATGTCTTCTGAATATAAATGTAATAGGTGTAGTCAAGTCACTTTTGCATAAACAGTATAGGTTTTGGCATCATCAAAAAGGGGGAAATTGTTGGGAATAAAATGAGATATGTTTTGATTCAATACCAAAACCCCCTGAGACATGCCTAAGTCAAGATGATTATGTTCTAAGATTGTTAGAACATATAGAATAAGGCTAGATGAGGAGCTAATATGTTAGGCAGCTCTTAGTTAGTTAGATGCACAATTTGAGGGGGAACATATGCTTTGAAGTCCATCAAGAACAAGTCCCCTCAAGGCTCAAATTCTGGAACAAACACTAAGTCTTTTGAAGACCAACTATGCTGATCAGGAGAGTTGTCCAGAGGAGTTGTCTCAGCACAGTTAAACCAGATCAAGTGTTCTGAAAGCCTTAAAGTCAACCATGCTGAAGAATTAAAGACAACTATACCCTAAGATCAACAATGAATCATGCTAAGATCACTTTCAAGTGAAGCAAAGGGTAAGAGCCAAGTCATCTGAAATGAGCAAGCCAACCATGCTGATAAGCAAGTCAGCTGATAGTGATAAGGAGAGTTGTCCATTTGATAAGAAATATTGTCCTTTCATTGGAACAACCTTCAGAAGCCATGTCCATGTCCTAAACAAGAGAATCTTAAAGTCAGACATTGGGAAGAGTGCTGCAGAATGAAGACAAAGTCTTAACATCCGTTTATTTCCCAAATGAGGACATGCCACTATCAAGAATCTGTCTTCTAAGTTGAAGAACTGAAAGAAGACATTTATGGACATTTGAGGCTGCCTCTCCAACGGGCAAATCCTTCATTTGTCTATAAATACAGAAGTATGAAGACCATTTGAAAGCATCTAACTGATCTCAACTTTGACAACTGTTGGTCCCAAGTTGAGTTGATATCGAGTAAGCTAGTGAAAATGTCTAGAGGGGGGTGAATAGACTTTTCAAAAATCTTTCGATATATCAGAATACGTAATGCGGAAATAATCAAAGTAACAATGAGCCCAATTCAAGATTATACTCAACTTATTATCGAGAACTCTGTTCTATACTCAACTAGTCAAGTTCAGTTAAGTAATTAAACAGTTAAGCAATTAATCAAACAGTAAAGCAACACACAAAGATTTATAGTGGTTCGACAACTTGTCTACGTCCACTCTCACAATCCCAGTTGTGATATTTTCCACTAAACTCTTCAACACGAGTACAAAGTGTAGTTCCTGTCTTTTAAGTCCCAAGAAGAAGACTTAGATCTTCAACAGAAATACCACCAGATATATCTACGATCTAACTAGAAGTTTAACAAGTATCTAGCAACTTGGTAAAAACAACAAAATAAAACTTCTCTATCTTCAGTAGTAGCCTTCTGAATATGACTTCGTCTTCTGGCTTCTTTCTGAAGTTAAACTCTGCGAGTTCTTCTTTCTTTGAATACTTCGTAAATCGCCTTTGAATGCTTAGAATATCAGTACGTCTGTAATCAGTAGTCTTCAAATGATAAACTCCTTCAAGTATTTATAGACTTCGAACTTCAAGAACTTAGGTAGTTGTAACCAACCTTTCTTGAAAACTGACTTCAACTGAATCTTCTTATCTATTCACGCGTTTCTGTTATGAATTAGTTATTCCATAACTAACTTCGTCAATCTTTATCTTTATACGCGTTTTTGTAACAACCTTCATGTTGACTTGTCTTGTGTAGTCTAGTAGATGCACTTGTCTTGTAATCCACCTGTCTTGAGTAGTAGACTGGTCTTCTCTTCTTGTGCAGTAGACTCTAATAGAACTAATCTAGTCCTAACAAGACTATTACATTACATTAAGCTTTTATAATACAAGCTTAGTCAACTTATAAACTATACAACAAATCTAATCTATTACATAGAAATATCATGAGCTCTATACAACAATTATAGCTCAATAACAAACTAATAAGAACACATATATGAAGTACTTATAAATCGTACTTATCTTTTAAACATAAAACAATACTTATCTTTTTCATGTGAACTCTACTGATCTGCTCAAGATGACTTCAACTCAACTAGACTAGATTAATCAACACTTAGAAAATATTCAAACTATTTTTGGCTTATCAAAACTTCATCTTTCATCAACAGGTAGGACTTGTTCTAGGATTCATATCCCAACAATTTCCCCCTTTTTGATGAAGCCAAAACTCCTTGAATCTTTTCTCATAAGTAGACTAGTTAAGTAGTTATCTTGTCTATTAACATCAAATAGTACTTAATTTTTCATTCATTCAAAATAGAATCAGTAGATTACACATACCAAAAAAACAAAATCAGAACAAACTAAACTATACTGAAAAGTTACCTCTTTCTGAATCTGGAACACAGAAAGCATCTAGTAGTCTAGTATGAATATCCTTGATATGTTCTTCATCTTCAATCTTTTCTTTGTCCAGTAGCTCATCTTCATACTTCTTGATCTGGTTAACATCAGCCCTTTTTCCAGAACTAGTCATGGGACACTTCCATTTTGGAAAACCAGGAACAAGAATATTAAAGTTTGCACCCGCAGAGATCCTTATGATCAAATTCCATAGCATCCTATGCTGTCCTTCCATGAATTTGTCAAATATCGCATAAAGATCGTCAGAGCTATCTGAATCTCCAAACTTCCTTATGATCCAATGATCTAGTTCCCATTGCCTCTTCACCTTCATCCATTCTTGACGATGTTCTTTGTCAATGAAGTGGTCAATGAGCTTGTCTTCTATTTGATCTTCATCAGACTTCTGTGACAACAAACTTTCAATGTGCTTCTCAATCTTCTTCTTCTGAGCATAATGAGCTTCATCACTTGGCTCATCAATCTTCTGCTTCTTCATAGTTGTTGTCTCATGAGTAGGTTCTTCAATATGAACAGACTTTCTCTTAGACACACGTCTCGTCTGAACTTCGTCTTCAGGAGATGCAATAGCCTTGCCCTTCTCCTTCTTTTTCAACTCATCTGCTTCAGCCCTGGCTTGGTCAAGTTCAGCAGTCTTAACCAACCTGCCTTTGCCTCTCTTAGGCCTCTTAAGCTCTTGTATGGCTTCAGCAGCATCTTTGGCTTCTGGTTCAGCACTAGACGTATCTTTCTTACCTTCAGCAATAAATTCAACTCGACTCGTCTCTTCCCCCTTTTTGGCTTCATCAGATGCCTTAAGAGAGAAAAGAGAAGTGAAACGAGTCATCTCTTCCATCATCGCTTGCTTCATAAGGTTTGTAGCTTTCTCAATTTGCCTTTGATGAGAGCCATCTTGACTCAACTTATCTAGCTTGGTCGCCACCAACTCTTGCTTCTGGGTAGATAAGTTCAACTCATTCTTAAAATGGGTTGCAGTCAGACGTAGCTTCCGGTTCTCTTCAGTCATAGCACGAATAATTTCACCTGCTTGTGCTAACTGATCATAGGCTTCTTTCCTCTGCACATCAGCTACTTCGATTTTGGCTCTGTAGACTCTTTCCATCTTTCTGGATTCAGTAGCTAGAACACGAGCAAAATCGATTGAACTCTTCTCCGAGTATTCAACTTGATTCTGGAGAAATCCTTCGATTTGATTGAACATCTCTTGTCTAAAGTCATTGTCCAGCTGGTTGACCTCGTTCATGATCATCTCCTTCGAACTAGTCACCAGGACACTGTTTTGTTCAACCAGAGTTTTCTTCATTTCAGACTTAAGAAACTCATCAATTGAAGACTTGATGACAGCCTTCAATTCTCCTTTCAACTCATCTATTGAGGCGGCTGGGATAGCTTGAGACGTCTGTCCAACCTCAACATGAGTAACATCTATCATGACTTCATCTACTGGAGTCGATAAAACCTCCACCATCTGACCTTCTGAAGCAGTAGTCAAGACCTCGTCTTCGACTAGCTCAGCTTCTGGAAGTACACTTCCAGCAATAGCTCTTAAGTTAAGTTGAGGAGAGTAAGGAATAATAGCTAACCGTGCTTCACGAGCCTTCCTTGCAGCAGTAGCTAAGTCCTTCTTCAATAAGGCATGCAACTTCTCCATGTATCCACAAAACTCAATGGGAAGTAGAAGATCAGAATAACGATTAATAAACGAGAAATCAGACCTTGGACTATCAGCATGGTCCATCTGAAATCTGAACACAATGCCTCTCAACTGATCTGAGACATTGTCTAAATCTATGACTGGATCAGTAGACTGGATCAACTCTGCTTGATCAGCTTCAGATATCAACATATCTTGCACAACATCAGATTCTAGAACCTGAACACCCACATCAAACTTGAATTCTGAATTCATCAACTCGTCAGAAATACCAAGTAATCTTTTGGCAAGAGCAGTGATAGCATGATTTGGGAAAAGCTCTGAGTGGTCATGAACACCACTATTCTCCTTCTGCTCCATTTCCCAATCCATGAAATTTGAAATGCCACCTTTCCCTAAGATGACTTCGAAAAGGTCGTCTGTACCAGATTTCTTCAAGGCCACCCAAGTGCAAATTCTAACCAGTTTCTCAAACTGTTCTGAAGAGTAGTCGACTTCAACAGATGAGAGCTGCTTCTTCAAATTTTTGCTCATCTTCGAACGGATTCGTTTCTCTCGCAGACACATGGGGTAGTAGACCAAGGATTCGAATCTAGCTTCAGTCGGGGTCTGAGTAGATGGGGTCTCTAACTCAGTTGTTGCAGTGGCAACTATCGTCTGATCTGAAGTAGATGGGATAATGGGTTCAACATATTCTGTTGAGGGTAAGGATAAAATTTTGTCTGTGGTTTCTTGGGGCTTTGACGTATCTTGGTTTGGTGTGACAACTGTCTGAGTATCAGTTGTATCCAATTTAGAAGTGTTTTCAGGTAGGCTGACCCTCAGCGGATATGCTGGCATCACTTGTGAGGTTGGGGGAATAGGTCGTGGCCTCGATCGATGTGATCGTGCCTTGGTTAGGACAGGGAGAGAGAGAGGAAAAGAAATAGCTGGAGAGGAGGTACCAACCTGAGGACTCGACTCGGCTGGTGAAGTGGGCGAATCGACTCTCACTAGTCGATAGACTTCAGCACCCGTCTCCTCTTCTTTTTCTGAATGTGTCTCCTCTGAGTCTTGTCTACTCGACTCAACTTTAGCATCCTCCTCTGAAACTTCAACATCCGACTCATCTTTTGAAGAACTAGACGCACCAGCATAAGGCAAAGCTTCCATAGGATCGATTCTGGCTTGCCTAGGTGCAGCTGGTCTAGCAGCAACTTGCTTCCTCACTGCTTCCTTCTTCAAGTAGAACTTCAAAGGATGGAATGGCTTACCTTTACTCCATTTTGTCTTGTTTGGCATCAAGAGGGGAAGTAGGACACTTAGCTTATTACCATATCCAACAGCAGTAGACACCACCCAATTTCGAGTATTGTCGTCTACTCGAACACTTCGCTCAAAATACATCATGCGATCGGCAATTAACTTGAACCAATTACCTTCGGTGATTCCATCATAAATTGCAGCCATAACTCTTGCCTTCATGAAGGTCACAGAGTCATGAGAACCAGTCGAACTCAGCAGAATTTTGCTGGCAATATCCAATAAAGTGCGATATTTTTCGAGAAGATCACCCTTCTTGACTGGAGCAAACTTGCCATCTGGTTTCGGCTTCAATTTCTTGCCACAAAATATACTCAAATAGCGAATTTCTTGTCCGAGAGCATAATTCTCAACATTTATCGTTCCGATGGGCAACTTCAGATGATTGAACATAGTTGTTCGAGTGATTTGCACGCGATCTTCTCCAATGAAAGACTCAAGAGTGTCGCCTTGTCTGATGACGTTGGCATAGAACTCTAGCACCTCCTCCTCCAAGACCACTTGAGGAAATGCTTCCAGATAGGGTTTGAGCCCACATCGAGTGCATTTAGTCAGAATCTCGGCATTGTCATCTGAGTGATTGCCTTTGAAGAACACAGATGGTTCAACATTCACTTTGTTATCGGAGATGTACCGTCCTAGGTCGAATGTGACCTGCATGTTAGTTCTGAGATCGAAAATAGATCGAATAGACATCACGAAAGGAACAGTAAACAGATTGTTTGAGAATAGGGAGAAACAATCTTCTTGAAAGAAAATCGGGAGTTTAAAAAATGTGAATGAAGTGAAGTGAGAAATTGGGGTTTTTATCAAAATTGTTGAGACTTTTGGTATTCGGTTACGGAATCGAGACTATTATGTAAATGGATATTGTGAACTTTGAAATCCGCCCCTTCTTAGTTAGAATAGAGGAGTGAACTCATCTGTTCTAGTGTAGATGAGTGAGAACTGGATGTATACACCACTTTAAAAGAGAGTGTATAAATCTTATTCAAGGGTTTTCAAACTTCATCGATACCTTATTACTATAATATTCTTAATCCGTTTTAATTTAAACACTTAGCATTGTGGAATTAAAAGAACACTTAGCTTGTCTGTTCGAGTCCATCCAGAACAGACGAGTAGACTTAAGCTTCACTAGATGAGTTGGCTTAAGCACACAAGACGAGTTCCCCCTTCGCTTGTGCATGTCTATTCTGAACATCGAACGACTTCATGTACCTATCTTATCATATTCAACGTGTAATCGATAGTACAAGTAGAGTAGCAATAAATACGATGAATATCAATCTAAAGCAATGATCAAGGTTTCGAACAAGATGACTATTGACAAACATAAGAGTCAACATAAGGATATTTAAGAAATCATAGATTCCCCCTTAATTGTTTATTCCCTTAGTATTACCCTCAGCTTTACCAGCTTCCTCATCGGGTTGTCTGGTCATCTAGTCTAGCCTTGTATACCTGTCTGTTGTGTGAGTAGTCGAGTGCTTCTGGTCTAGTATTCTTGTCTCCTTTTTCTTGATGTACCTGTCTGGTTAGTACATAGCTATAGACAAGTAGGGTCTAAATCAATTAGCCCTAAACTAATGCATAACTCACGAAATCGTGCCTCAGCTAATGGTTTTGTAAAAATATCAGCTCTTTGAAAATCAGTATGAATCTTTTCCATGCGAATATCCTTCTTTTCTACATGATCACGTATGAAATGATGCTTCACATCAACATGCTTACAACGTGTGTGCAATACAGGATTTTGTGTAATGGCAATTGCACTATTACTATCACAGAAAATAGGAACATTTGATTCATATATGTTGTAATCTCTAAGCTGTTGCATGAGCCAGAGTAGTTGACTACAGCAGCTACCAGCAGCCATGTACTCGGCTTCGGTAGTAGAGGTAGCAACACTAGTCTGCTTTTTCGAAAACCATGAAATGAGTTTTGTGCCTAAGAATTGACAAGAACCAGATATAGATTTCCTATCTATTCTACAGCCACCAAAATCAGAATCTGAGTAGCCACTTAGAGATAAATCATCATTTGAAGGATACCATATACCACGATTGATGGTCCCTTTCAAATATTTCAATATCCTTTTAGTGGTTTCCATATGACTCTCTTTTGGATTAGCTTGAAAACGAGCACATACACCAACAGAGAATGCAATATCAGGTCTACTAGCAGTCAAGTACAGTAATGAACCAATTAGACCACGATAATATGTTTGATCAGCACACTTACCTTGTTCGTCAGGGTCCATTCTGTATGTAGGTAGCATAGGTACGCCAGCAGACTTGCATGTCTTAATACCATACTTATCTAGAAGATTTCTAGTATACTTTGCTTGATTTATGAAAATCCCTTCAGGGGTCTGTTTTACTTGAAGACCAAGAAAGTAATTCATTTCACCCATCATGGACATCTCAAATTTACTTTGCATGAGTGTTGAGAAACTTTCACTCAGCTTTTTGTTAGGTGACCCAAAAATGATGTCATCTACGTAAATTTGAACAAGTAAAATGTCTTTCCCTTCTTGTCTTCTGAACAAGGTTCGATCGACCTTGCCCTTAGTAAAACCATTTTCTAACAGAAAGAGAGAGAGAGTGTCATACCATGCTCTTGGGGCTTGTTTTAGTCCGTATAAGGCTTTCTTCAATCTGTACACCTTGTTGCCTTTGACTTCGAAACCTGGAGGTTGTTCAACATACACTTCTTCCGCAAGAATACCGTTAAGAAATGCACTTTTAACATCCATTTGATATACAGTAAACTTCATGTGAGCAGCATATGCAAGGAACAATCGAATTGCTTCTAGTCTAGCAACAGGAGCATATGTTTCGTCATAGTCTATGCCTTCAGCTTGAGAGTAGCCTTGGGCAACTAGTCTAGCCTTATTCCTAACGACTACATCATTCTCATCTTTCTTGTTTTTGAAAATCCATCGAGTGCCAACTACATTATGATGTTTAGGCCTATCGACAAGTTCCCAGACGTCGTTTCGAACAAACTGGTTCAACTCGTCTTGCATAGCGATGATCCAATTACTATCAGCCAATGCCTCTTTAACAGTGGTAGGCTCGATAGATGAGAGGAAACAACACCAGCAAAACATAGTTGGACTAGGCTGTTCTTGTGACTCAAAGAGTTGTCGTCTAGTCTTCACACCAATAGTAGAGTCACCAATGATATTTTCTGTATCATGCGTAGATTTCCATGTTTTTCTATTCTTAACAGGAATACTATCATCATCTATATCATGTACAGCATCATGCATATCAATATCATTTGTATCATCATTTTTCACAGGAGTAGTAGAGTCAACTAGAGCAGGCATGTCTACTGGTCTAGAAGACTTACCTTGAGCACTTACTTTCACCTTATCATCAGAGTCGAGAGCTTTCATGAATGGATTGTAGGCTTGAACGGATTCATATACCTCTGAGTCTTTATCAGATTCGATCGATAGATCAGTCACCTTTTCACTGATCTTGTCGGCAGACGAGTCCTGTCGAGATTCATCGAAAACCACATGTGGTGTTTCTTCCACACAAAGAGTTGAGTAGTTGAATACCCTAAATGCCTTGCTAGTCGAGGAGTATCCTAAGAATATCCCCTCGTCTGCTTTGGCATCAAAAGCATTCAACTTGCTCTTTCCATTGTTATGGATGAAACACTTACAACCAAATATATGGAAATATGAAATGCGGGGTTTTCTACCTTTCCAAACCTCATAAGGTGTCTTGCCTAAGACTTTGTTGATCGCACTTCTGTTCTGTGAATGGCATGCAGTATTGATAGCTTCAGCCCAAAACTTTTGTGGTGTGTTGAACTCAGCTAGCATGGTTCTACAGGCTTCTTTGAGAGTTCGATTCCTTCTTTCTGCTACACCGTTCTGTTGTGGTGTCCTAGCTGCACTAGTAAGGTGCTGGATACCACGTTTAGTACAAAAGTCTTTGATATAGCAATTAATGAACTCAGTTCCCTTGTCACTATGAATTTTGACAATGGACTGATTCTTCTCAACTTGTAACTTCTTCAACAGATCAGGTAAAAGTGTTTGTGTATCACTCTTCTTGTGTAGAAAGACTACCCAAGTGAACTTAGAATAGTCGTCTACCACAACAAGTGTGTACCTTCTACCATTCAAGGTTGGAGGAGTTATTGGACCATGAAGATCCATATGTAGAAGTTCTAGGACTCTACTAGTTGAGAGGGTAGGAATTGACTTAAATGAACTTTTAACCTGTTTACCCTGTTGACAAGCCGTGCATACATGTGACTTGTAGTAGACCTCATTGGGAATACCTTCTACAAGGTAATCTCTGGCTATCTTATTAAGAACCTTAAAGTTTAAGTGACAAAGGCGTCTATGCCAGAGCCACCCAAGTTCTTTTGGATTCTTAGTAAGTAGACAGGTGTCCCTCGGACAACTGTTCCAATTCACTATATACACACTACCTTGTCTTACGCCGACTAGTAGGACTGTGTGTGTCCTTTTGTCAATGATCTGACATTTGCGGCTTTTGAACTGCACCTTGTATCCACGATCACAAAACTGTGAGACAGAGAGTAGATTGTATTTCAGGCCTTCAACGTATGAGACATCTTGTATCTCTACGTCTCCATTCCGAATGTAACCAAATCCTTTAGTGATAGCAGTGGAACTATCGCCAAATATCACTTTTGGTCCTTCTTGTTCATGATAGCTTGATAAGAGAGCCTTGGTACCAGTCATGTGGTGCGAACAACCACTGTCAATGTACCAAGTTTCTCCTACTGAGCCACCCTTCTTATACAAGTCAAGTCGACCCTGCAATAGATGATATTCAATAATTTAGGTACCCTGTTTGTTTATTGGGGTCCTGGGGGGTTAGTCGAGTTGAAAGGAATCCAAATGTACATTGGAGTCTTGAACAAGTTTGATCTTTTAAGCTTTCGCCCAAATTTGTTACAGAATAAGACCTTGTTATCCTTAACTTGCCTATCAGTCGAGTTCGGGTCTACTCTTTGAAGATAGCCTTTCGACTTAATCTCTACTTGAGCAGGCACTTGTCTATGATAGTCAGAGTAGGGTTTGAAAGCATTAGGTCCATACGGTTTATAGACGCGTTTAGGTCTTTCCTCGCTAATGATATCATATGACAAAGGTGGAGGATATAGGACAGCTTGTGTACGATATTTTGGTCCAACCTGTCTAGGTCTAGACGAGTAGAGCTGAGACTGCCTTATGAAAGGAGGTCTAGGCTCTTGTCGTCTAGTTTGTACCTGTCTAGTACTCGTCTCCTCAGGATACCAATCCTCGTATCTGACCTGGTTGGGTCGTCCACGATTAGTGGTCCTTTGAAGATTAGTTCTAGGTGAAACATGCTTGTTGTTAGCATTCTTTTTACCTCCCTTGGTAATCGGAATGTTAACTCGAGCTTGCTTAGGTACAGTACCTTGAGAGGGAGTACTAATATCGTATATCATAGGTCATTTTCCTTTATCATTTGGCAAAAGTCTTGAGTTAGTAGTAGTAGGGTTCTTATGGACTCGAGTAGACGAGTTAGATGACTCAGCACCTATACCTGTCTTGTCTGCTGGATCTCTGTACCTATCTGACAATTCAAGGTTAATCTTAGAAGAGTTAACCAGGTCAGTAAGTTTGAGATCTAGTGTGACAACCTCGGTCTCTAAGAACTTATTACGTTCTTCAAGCTTTTTGCACTTGCTCTTTAAAACATTGAATTCATTTCTCTCAGTTGCATGTGTCTTAAGTAGGTCTTGATATAACCTGTCTGTCAATGCACACTTTTCTTTGAGTTGTCTCAACTCTTCAGTTAAGCGTTCATTTAGGACTGTTACATTAGGATCTACTTTAGACTGAGCTTCTTTAAGATCAATGATTTCTTGTTTTAATGCAATGTTCTCATCACTGACTTCAATGAATGCTTGGTTAGCAAGTAGAAGGTTGTCCTCAACTGCACTAGTCGAGTGCTGAAGACTACTTCCTACTTCACTACTAGTAGTGTCACTTTCATCAGTGTCAGAATCATCACAAGATTGAAAAGAAGTATTTGAAGATACCTCTTGATCGATTTTGGCCATACAGCATAAGCCATCGTCTACAATAAATGCTTCGTCGTGGTCTGGATCGGATGGGCAGCTGGATAAGGATGATGGTAACTCGTCTGAGTCAGACTCAGATTCATCATTAGCCATCATGACCTTTTTCCCACGGTTGTATCGTCTATCTCTTCTTGCCTTCCGCTCCTCTCGATCATCAGTACTCAGGTCTGGGCATTCATATATATAATGACCTGGCTTTTCGCAGTTGTAACACAAGAGATCATTAATGGTCTTTTTGATAGGTGAGTTATCTCTATGTTTATTACGTCTATCAGGACGCTGACTCTTCCTATCATCCGACTTCCTATCTCGTCTATCAGGCGAGTTCTTCGATGTAGACGCCCTATGATCCTTGTAAAATTTCTTGTATCTACCGAAACGCTTATTCAGTCTATCAAACTTTCTAACCATGAGGTTCATCTGATCCTTCAGACTAAGATCAGTATCTAACTCGTCTTTTACAGAAGCAGACTTAGCCTTAGACTTAGACTTAGTCCTATCTACTCTAGACGACTTAGAAGAGCTAGACTTAAAGGCAACGTTCTTAGATACAGCATGTTCTCTATCACTACTGACTAATGGTTCATCTTCGTCTAGATCATACTCATGGGCTTTCAGAGTTTGGAACATTGTTTCAGCAGTCCACACATCTATATCTTGAGTGTTCTTAACAAGCATCTTTACCATTCTCCACCTGGCATCAAGACTCTTAAGAATCCTAAGATTAATCTCACGAGCAGTATATGTCTTACCAAGGACTTCTAAATCATTCATGATCTTAGTAAACCGAGTATCCAGCTGGTCGATAGTTTCGCCAGCTTTCATCCGAAATGACTCAAATCTTTGGACAGCTGTGGAGAGCTTGCTCTCTTTGATTAGGGATGTCCCTTCACAAATGATAGCCAGCCTATCCCACATCTCCTTGGCAGTTTTACATTTTAACACCTTCCCTAGATACTCGTTAGGGAGTGTGTGTAAGATGTAATTCTTTGCTAGACTATCCAAATTATTTTGACGCATTTCTTCTGAGGTTAGATCTGACCTGGGTTTCTTGACGAGAGTGTCAATTGGTTTGCTTGGGTCAAGAACAGCAGTATTTGGAACCATCGTAACAATAGGTCCTTCGGTGACAACAGAGATCATTAAGTCGTGAGTGGAACTGAAGATGGCTTCCATCCTCAACTTCCAGTAGTCATAGTCCTGAACCTGGAACTTCGGTAGCTTGTTAGCGCTTATTTCAAGAGACATGATTTATCAAATAGATCAGTGGAAAACAGAGTTATGATCAAGAAAGACAGATAAGTCAAGAACAAAGACAGGAAACAAATATAGCAATTATATTGATCAAGAACACGTAAGCAAATACAGATACGAACCAAGACTTCACCCTAAGTCTTTAAGTTGGTTATCAAGAAACAGCAGTTCGTAAACTACTGCTCTGATACCACTTGTTGGTCCCAAGTTGAGTTGATATCGAGTAAGCTAGTGAAAATGTCTAGAGGGGGGTGAATAGACTTTTCAAAAATCTTTCGATATATCAGAATACGTAATGCGGAAATAATCAAAGTAACAATGAGCCCAATTCAAGATTATACTCAACTTATTATCGAGAACTCTGTTCTATACTCAACTAGTCAAGTTCAGTTAAGTAATTAAACAGTTAAGCAATTAATCAAACAGTAAAGCAACACACAAAGATTTATAGTGGTTCGACAACTTGTCTACGTCCACTCTCACAATCCCAGTTGTGATATTTTCCACTAAACTCTTCAACACGAGTACAAAGTGTAGTTCCTGTCTTTTAAGTCCCAAGAAGAAGACTTAGATCTTCAACAGAAATACCACCAGATATATCTACGATCTAACTAGAAGTTTAACAAGTATCTAGCAACTTGGTAAAAACAACAAAATAAAACTTCTCTATCTTCAGTAGTAGCCTTCTGAATATGACTTCGTCTTCTGGCTTCTTTCTGAAGTTAAACTCTGCGAGTTCTTCTTTCTTTGAATACTTCGTAAATCGCCTTTGAATGCTTAGAATATCAGTACGTCTGTAATCAGTAGTCTTCAAATGATAAACTCCTTCAAGTATTTATAGACTTCGAACTTCAAGAACTTAGGTAGTTGTAACCAACCTTTCTTGAAAACTGACTTCAACTGAATCTTCTTATCTATTCACGCGTTTCTGTTATGAATTAGTTATTCCATAACTAACTTCGTCAATCTTTATCTTTATACGCGTTTTTGTAACAACCTTCATGTTGACTTGTCTTGTGTAGTCTAGTAGATGCACTTGTCTTGTAATCCACCTGTCTTGAGTAGTAGACTGGTCTTCTCTTCTTGTGCAGTAGACTCTAATAGAACTAATCTAGTCCTAACAAGACTATTACATTACATTAAGCTTTTATAATACAAGCTTAGTCAACTTATAAACTATACAACAAATCTAATCTATTACATAGAAATATCATGAGCTCTATACAACAATTATAGCTCAATAACAAACTAATAAGAACACATATATGAAGTACTTATAAATCGTACTTATCTTTTAAACATAAAACAATACTTATCTTTTTCATGTGAACTCTACTGATCTGCTCAAGATGACTTCAACTCAACTAGACTAGATTAATCAACACTTAGAAAATATTCAAACTATTTTTGGCTTATCAAAACTTCATCTTTCATCAACATGTAGGACTTGTTCTAGGATTCATATCCCAACAACAACTATTCTACAAGCTAGAGTGCTTTCAAAAGCTTTCAAAGACTATCTTAGTCTTCATACACTTCTTCTAAGCTGAACTTCAATTGTATATACATACAAAGCTTAGAGAGATATCCTATCCTTATACACTGATCTTCATTGTAAAGGATATCTCATTAGTTGGAACCTTACTTCAATCCTTACCCCTTTCAAGAGTGAAAGTGAGAAGGTTGTTGTAGCAGTAGTAGAAGTGGTAGGAGCTGACTGTTGAGAAAATAACAATTCAGTTCTGAGTTGAGAAGAGGGTACTAGGACTCTAGACATCCTAGGGATCAATTCACCAAGGAGTGGTGTTATTGATCAAGTGCACCTTGACACTATAAAACAAGTTAATTCCAAGAGTGAAGGAATTATCCTGTTCAATCAGGGAAAGTGGATGTAGGAGCTTGAGTCTCTGAACCACTATAAACTCTTGTGTTGATTTGGTTTCAAGTACATACATACATTCAACACTGCACACAAAACTGACCTTTCAAAGGATAAACATTCTAAGATTGTGCAAAACCAATTTGGACAAGTTCCCTGAAAACTGGACTGTATTGTTTGAACAAGTGATTTCAGAACTTTAAAGGAGTCTAATCTAAAGGGCCAACCACTATTCCGCACATATAACTCCTTTAGATAGTTATTCAACTAAGTACTCAATAGTACTTAGTAGTTTGATTATCTTTAAAGAGTTAATCATCTTCAGCAGAGTTGTCCAAGACAACATTGTTGATATTTGGTTTGATCAAATTTGAAAAGAATTTGCATACAAGTGTATTTCCCCCCCCCATACACTTGTTATATACTTTTTTCAGGACCAACAGTATGCATTATAGAATTTCATGGAATATGTTTTTCTTTATGTGCGCAGTTCGTGTGTATAACCGTGCCCTATTCATTTATTTTTGGGCCCACATCACAAAAATTGATTACCAATATATTTTCGGGCCCACGTAAGATGAAAAACGGGCCACTATGCTAGAATGTATATGACGATATATAATTTTTTTTTTACCCAATATAAAAAATTATTTTGTTTAAATAAAAAATGATAGTCATTTTTATTAAAAACAATATCACTTTTTACTTAAATATTGTCACATTATTTTATAAACATAAAATCTGAAGAAAGAAAAAAGAGTTGTCCAACCTAAAAATTTGAAATATAATTCAAAAGTCTTTATAATTAATCGCTTCATGAAAAAAATTTCCCTAGTAAAAAATAATTTCACTTTATTAAAGATGACTACTCCTATTATGGCCCAAACAGTTTTTTGGAAAAAATGCCTATTATTTTCCTTATATGTATAAATTCGTCCAACTTTCATCTTTATGACAAAGTGGGATAGCTCAAGTGATTAGAGCACCACTACCTAGGCCTTAGGTCCTGGGTTCGAGGAAGGGGAAAAAAGGGATGAGTATTTAACTTTCATCTTTACAATTCTTTTACCATCTCATTTTTTTACCATTGTTATATAATTTCACCCTACTTAATTTCACCATACATACACGTAATAATTTTACCATCTAATAATTAAATACTATCTAAACACATAATAATTTTTAATTACCTTGTTCATTAAATAACTTAAAGAAAAAATGATTTATAAGAACATAGCCACTTAATTTTATTAGAACATTATTAAAAAAAACTTGCAAATCTACACAAATTGCTAACTAATGAATTATTCATCCATCATTCCACAAAATTATTATCTCTCTCTCCTCCCAAACTGAAAGCTTTTTAATTCGGGCAAAGTGGTGAGTAGTACAAATGGGGACCCCTAAGAACCTAATGAACAAACAATGTTTTTTAGAGGCAGGTGATACAATTTGAAGAGTTGTAAAGATCAATGAGCCCTTCAATTTACCTTGAAAAGGGGAAAATAAAATTTTCAAACTCAAGAATCAGTCTCATCAACCCGCAACTACACCTCTCTCACTCAACCCTTTCAATTTTTTTATTTATATTTTATTCTGCTTTTACTCCATTTTTTTTAAAAATTATTATTTAGATTTTTTTTTTAATTTTTAATTCACACAATTTATTAAATCAGAATTTACTTCATTTTTTTAGTTTTTAATTTTTTATTCAGATTTTTTTTTGTTCAGGACTTTTTTTTCAGAAAATTACGTCAATTTTTTTTAATAATTTTTTTTATTCTGATTTTAAATTCAAAATTTTATTTTTTAATATAAAAATATTTTTAATTATATATTAACTAATTAGAATAATATAGATTTATCTCACCTTACTCAAAATCTTTAACTTTGACTTGTCAAATCATATTTTATTAAATTTTATTAATTCAATTTCTTTATTAAGATTTTAATTAATTGTAATTATATATATTGAATTTTTCTATCAACTTAACTCAAATTTTTTTATTAAATTTTATTAATTTAATCTTCTTTATTAAGATTTTATATTCATATTTTAATTAATAGTAATTATCGATAACTATATTGAACATTTACATAATTATTGTACATCGATAAGTATATTGAATATTTTGTGTTCAAATTAGATTTATTCAATTTTTTTATTTATATTTTGACTCCAAATTTTTATTTTAAAATTATTATTCAGATTTTTTAAAATTTTTAATTCACACAATTTTTTTTAATCAGAATTTACTTGATTTTTTTAGTTTTTAATTTTTTATTCAGAATTTTTTTTCAAAAATTATGTCAATTTTTTTATTCAAATTTTAAATTAAAAATTTTTAATTATATATTAATTAATTAGTATAATAGGGAGTATATTTTTCTATCAACTTTTCTTCAAATTTTTTTATTAAACTTTATTAATTCAATTTTCTTTTAACTGAATATCGACATACATATTAAATATTGAACACTGAATATCCATATATATTGAATATAATTAAATATTGAACATCAACATAAAACTGAATATCGACATATATATTAAATATTGAACACTGAATATAATTAAATATTGAACATCAACATAACACTGAACATCAAGAAGCACTATTATACATTAAGTTATAAATTAAAAAAGTTAGGGGAACAGAAGAATCTTTGAGGACTGAGAGGAATCTTTAGAGTAAAATTTTGGGTTTCTTGAAAAGCTTCTAATCATCAAGTATTTAAGACCTTTTATTTCTGCATCTTGTCCCTTCTCATCACCTTAAAACTTTTAATAAAAATTTCTTGTTTCTTATCACCAAAAAAAAATCATAACTACAACATTTATTTAGCCACTTTACATTAACTTTGTAGTCTAAAGAATAGTTGGAGCATGAATTTTGAAACACATGGGAACAAAAATAGGAAAAATATAAGGTACCAAAACTTCACATATTAAATGCTGCAAAAACTAGTGTAGCTTCAACTTCACATATTAAATGCTACAAAACTACATGGGCGTATTTCTTTGGAAACAAAATGAGGAAAAATATAAGGTACCAAAAATTTAGCTTAAAGGTAAAACACTTCCAACACATTTTGACCTTGCAACATGAAATGTGTAGGTCCCTAGTTGAGTTAGATAATATTGAGTAAGCTAGGAAAACGTCTAGAGGGGGGTGAATAGACTTTTCAAAAAATTTCAATATATCAGAATACACAATGCGGAATTATCAGATTAACAATGAGCCCAATCAAATTTATACTCAACTAATTCGCGAACTTCTGTATGAACACTCTACTAGTCTTGTTCTTATATGCAATTCAATCAATTAAGCAGTTAATCAATCAAACAACAAATAAACAGTAAACTAAATCAAACACGAGATTTATAGTGGTTCGACAACTTGTCTACATCCACTCTCACAACACCAGTCGTGAAATTCTTATTACTCTTCCAATCGAGTAGTGTGTTCTTGTGGTTTTAAGTCCCAAGAAATAAGACTTAGATCTTCTCGATTATATCTCCAGATATATCTTCGATCTAACTAGCTATTTTACAAGTAACTAGCAACTTGAAACAAAACAATAAAACTTATCTTCGTTCAGTAGCAGCCTTCTTGATTTCTTCACTTATCTTGTAGCTTCACTTTCTGAACTTGCAAACTCTGAGAGTTTCTTCTCTTTGAATACTTCGTTAATCTCTTCACTTGAATGTAGAATATCAATGCTTCAGTAGTCTTCAATCGTTGAATACGCCATGGTATTTATAGACTTCCAATCTTCAAGAACATTCTGTTATGTAACTAACTTTTCTTGAAAACTGACTTCTAACTTCTTCTTCTTATCCATCCACGCGTTTCTTCAGTTAATAAGTTATTTCCATAACTAACTCTTTAATTTTTATCTTCACACGCGTTTTATAACTAACTTCTTCCTTCTTGTCTTGTCTTGTTGCGCACCTGTCTTGTCTCCATACTTAGACAAAACTTCAGTCTTCTTCTTACTTGACTTGTCTTGCGCAGGTCTTCTTCTGTAGACTTCTGAATAGAACACTAAACTAGTCCTATCATCTAATCTTAACAAGACTATTACATTACTTTAAGCTTTATAAATCGGCTTAGTCAACTTAAGATCTATACAATGATATGTACGAATAATATGAGCTTCTATACAACTTTCAATATAGCTCAGTATAAATCTTAAACATATAAACATATACATAGTACTTATAAAACGTACTTGTCTTTTGAATCATACTTATGCTTTTCTTTCGAACTTTATCTTTTGAAACTTTACTTGTGAACTCTACTGATCTGTTCAAGAAGACTTCATAACTAGACTAGATCAGTCAACACTTAGAAAATATTCAAGTCTACTTTTGGCTTATCAAAACTCAACTCATCAATTAAGACTTGTCTTCAGGATTTATACCAATAAAATGTAGTATCAAAATACGATTTTGGTAGATACAAGATAATTAATCAACCAAATACAAGATTCATAACAACTTAACAAGTGTCTTCCTAAAATTTATTAGGAAAAAATAATATTTAATCAAGAAAATAAATTGGAGTAGATTGATACTAGAATCTTATGTAATAATTTCTTGAGTTGGAATCTTGTATATAAGTTACATACAGGTTAACTTATATTTAACACAAACTATCAGCCCATTATAACTCAAATTGAAAAGTTCAAATTTGTATTCCATCAAGGAAAATCAGTGGAAGAACAAATCATTCCTACATACCTCCCTAACAACAATACAGCTTCTGGATAAATCAATGAGACCTTATTTTAAAGTTTGATTCAAATACTGATTTGTTGGTTATCTTCTGAAGGAATGAGACCTTATTTTAAAGTTTGATTCAAGCCTAGATATTCCTAGGACTGGTTGTCCAAAACCACGAGATATAAAACGAAAGAACAAAGCAACAATCAAGAATTTTCCTAGTATCCAAAGTTTTACGAAATTATTTTACTTACTGTATTTTAATGACGAACTTGCCAAGAATTACCGTTGACCAATATGTCAATTTCAAATTAATCTGGCTGCCAAACCTTGACAAATTACTGTTGCTTTCCATTCAAACACCAAACTTAATTGGTTAAATGCCACTCACTCTACAAGTTAAAATTATGCATCATAATTCCACTCATAACTAACATAATAAGATCACTACACCAATATAAATAAGGCAGAATCTCCTAGTCTATTCTCATTCTCTCATCAATCAACTACATCATTATGACTCAAATAGAAAAGCTTAAATCTGTATTTCATCAAGGAAAATCAGTGGAAGAACAAATCATTCCTACATACCTCTCTAACAACAATACGGCTTCTGGATAAATCAATGCATTTTCCCATTCCCTGAATCAAAAGGAAACATTACACACATCAAAATAAACAGTAAAACCAAATATACAAAAAAGGAGAAATATTGATTTCAATTTATACCAATGAAGTAACAGGGCATGAAGGCTTTCCAGGATGGCTTCTCAAGCTTAGCAGAAGCAGATCAGAGGATCTGGGAAAAATGTCGAAAGGGTTTACAAATTTTATTCAAAAACTAAAGAAACAAAATTTGATTCACAAACTAAAGAAATAAATCAAGAAAACACTCCAAAAAAAAAAACCACAAATATGATTAAAAAACTACAGAAACAAAACAACAATCAGATCCCAAAACGCCATTGATGGGAGGGTTTACAGATTTCTTCATCCACCCAAGAACGTGGTCGAAATACCTGTTTTACAATTATGTTGAACAGTTCATATACACATCCACCCAGAAGAGTAACTAAAACAAAAGCCCCAAATCAGAAGCTGAATTTTAACAATATTTTCTAAAGTAAAGAAAGTAGATGGATTTTTAGAGAGAGGCACCAAAATAAAAATTTACCGAGTCAACTTAGTGTGTCAACACCACCCCCAAAACCCTATATCTACGCCGTCACCACGCGATCGGAGAAGACGAGCCCCTTGACGGAGCATTCAGGCTCTGCAACGGCGTGGAGGAGGATTTCGAACAAACCTTAGTAGACGAAGCCACATCGCTATGGTCGCCGCTGTTAGAAGACGAAGTCGGGAGCGGGCCGAGGAAGATGGAGACCGTGAACCCACCACTCGTGTCGCCGTCGTCGTTGGAGGGCCGCCGAAAATGGAGAGGGGTGTTGAACGACCACTCCAATTTCTGGGAGGGAAGGGGAGAGGAGAGAGGAAATTAATGAGAGAGAGAAGAGGGAGGAAATTAATGAGAGAGGGAAGAGGGAGAAGACGGATGAAATATTAATGCTTGCAAAAAGAAAAATGAAGGACAAAAGAGACATTTTACCTTAGATTTTGTATTGACAAGTGGAACAATTTTTCTAAGACTAAGGGTGTAAATTTTGAACCGAGGGGTTAATAATCTCTTTTTAATTCTCCCTTCTAATTTTTGTGCAAATGGCAACATGCCTTGCCCAAGACACATGCCGTAATAGCTATAAAAATATCTATATTAGCCGGTCGGAGTAACATGGTCGGTGATGAGGAATAATTCGTCATCTCCTAAGATTTGGCCTTGAGCCCAAATCGAATATATTATTACAAGTTGTATAAGCCCAAACAAATAAGTTATTGAAGACCTAAAATACCATACAAGGCCCAATTAACTCAAAGGTGTCCTAAACACCTAAAGTTACCAAAATACCCTAGGTATGAAAGTTTATAAATGCATAATTTTCTTAAGGTAAACCACGATTTTTCTTATACTATATATTAATATTAAGTTATCCATAACACATGTATTACATAAAAACAGCCCAAAACTGACTTGAGCGTCGGAGTACCCGCACCGGGGTCCTCTCCGGTGTGGCTTTTGCAGGTCGATATGATCGAGTTTGGATCGAAACCCTTGGAGAAGATGAAGTCTCAAAGGTGGATATTTTTGGTCCACATCAACTGGCGCCGCCTGTGGAAAATCCGAGCTACGACGTGAGGATTTCTGGAATTTTGGTCTGTGCACAAGAACTATGTACAAGAATCTACAAGAAATTGAAGAAATTAGTTCTATCTTCATCAATGCAGCAAATGCCCCAAATCCCGGAACATTTTAATTTTTTCTTGAAATTGATGGGAAACTTGGAAGTGATCGGAAATCAGGACGGAAGTAGCAGCATAATCTCGTGGGAAGAATTGAAAACACAAACCCAGACTTTAGATCCACAATCATTAGCGTTATGCGCCACTGTCCCCCTCCCATCGAGAGCAAGTTTCACTCAGGCTTGTCAACACCGCGTTGCTGTTCGTCGAGGCCTAGATCTACTAAAAAGCCCTAATCCACGCGCGCTCTACTGATCTCAGTGCTGGTTCTCTGAAACAGTGGCCGCCGCCGTGTAGGTGGGAGAGGCAGGCACAACCGCCACATCTGATCCACAGTCGTCTGGAATCTTAGATGATCGTCGACTCCGAGTCTCCGACTTGAGGCGTTCCGATGAGCCCAGGTCCTCCTTGATTCTGTGTACCAAGTATCTTCAATGTCTTGACCGGAATCAGGATTTCAAGCACAACACCTCTGGATACAGATCTAAAACTCATTGAGTTAGCTCGCCCAATGAACCCACCGAGTCAATTCGTTATGAGTCGACCGAACCCAACTAAATCAATCTCTATATCTCTCTCGTTTAAGCTCTAGTATGAGATCTTTCGGAACTAATGTATGCTACTAAAAACTTGACACCTTGTTCGCAGGCTCTCTCCTTTGATATGGTGAATTTAGGCTGTCTTGGAAGCCTACCACCCGTTTGCTGGAATTCTCGAATAAAAAAGAAGCAGTTGGTGCGTTTGATTTAAATCAATTCGCCCTACTTCACTAGCCGACACCGGTAAACTGTGGGAACTTTCTAATGGAGGGACGGAAACTCCATTGATGGAATTGGAGGTGAACTATTGCTCAGAAAAGTCCTTTGTCCAGGTTTGATAGGTTCTTTCCCGTTTTCTCTGCATATGCTGCAATTAATTTTACATACTGGTGACATATATTAACAATTATGTGAATGATAAAGAATTAAATAAATTCTAAGATAATTTGTGATCTGATGCACATATCTGAAAGAGGATTGACTATTAGTTGCTTTTCTAAAGCAACATTTAGTCATGATTAATTGATTATATATATGTGTCGGAAATTTGGTGATCTTATTTTGAGCAAAAATATTTAAGTGCTGAGTAAATTTACGGTGATGATGGAATTTGAATATTGGACTTCATTTATGAATGTTCATATCCCTATTTGCTTGGCGTATGGTGTCACACGCACCGCCTGCTCGATGAAATGTTCAAGAGAATTGTGGATTCTAAGCTTCACTCCTCTGTGATAGATATCTCATTCTCTAATTTAGAATATGCATGTTTGATAAATTTTGATATTGCGCCTTATAGATTTGTTATTTCTTTGATGGAGAAACTCTATACTTGCAATATGCATTGAAGATCCGGACCTCAATTTGGTGTAAATCTCAAAGTGTGTAGTTTGAGCTGTCTTGATCTAAATATCGATAATCAATAAGGTATTGCTAGAAGTTTGAGCTGGTTCGTGATGTCCACAATTTGTTTGCTAAAATTCTTTTAATGTTGAAAATGTTTGTTTCGGGAATGGAGAACATGTTAGAAAGTTATTGGCATTTTTCTGGGCCTGACTGGAAATTTAATTGTCACTGTGTTGTTTATTATTTTGATTTCGTAACTTCCTAAAATTTGCAGAAGGGTCAGATGGGTTCTTCATTGCTAATTGCTTAGTTAATTTTGAGCTGATTTTTAAGTTACAACTTGTTCTGCTTGTTGTTTCTGCTTGCTTAGCTGTTACAGTTAATAACAAATTGCTTTTCAGTTTGATTTCTTTGACATCCAAAATTGAACTTCCAGTAATAATGAAATTTAAATTGAAATACTGCGCAAAAAACAATGGTATATATGTTACATGCCAGAAAAATATATGTTCCCTTGAGTGTTCATGTCATGGGGCAAGCACCTAGCTCTCGATGTAAAGCCTCTATGTATATTATTGTGTGAACTGAGACTACATGGATGGTATCCTCTAATTCTCAAGAGAGATATGAAATCATCTAGTGAGAGAAATGCCTTGATCACTTAATTAAAATATTTATGGATAAGATTTGAGCATGTGTGTTAATTAGTATGTGATAACTAAACGTTTGAAAGGTGTTTTGTATCACATTGTAAAGATTTGTTGCCTCTTTGCTGACCTTTTCTTGGATATATGACTATGAGGTATTGATTGAGATAAATTATGTGTCTTAAATGAATGATTCAGTGCATGAAATGATTTTTCTGGATAAAAGGATTGAGGACACAGTGATGTCCAATATTTGAAAGGAATGATGGACCACATAAATTCTTGCTAGTTTTTAAATGATAAAATGGGCATTTAAAGCTGCAGAGCTGATAATAACCGTTAATTTATAGCTAATTTTTGTTCTGACTATCGAGTTATGTAGATGGCAGTTAACCGTCGATACAGAAATGTGCATAATCTGTGACATGATGCAGATCGCTAGCTTATTTGGTTTTTACCTTCAAAATTCTTGAAGTCAAGAAGGAGATATGCATATATTCACTGTTTTGTTTTTCCTGAGGCATTGAGTTTTTTTTTATTTCCTTTACAGGGAAAGAGAAATGGGATTAAGGAGGAATATTTATCTTTGGCAGAAAATTTTAGAATTATTATACCTTAAATTAATTATTAAGGTTGAATGTAAATAGTTTGACATCTAATGATTTATTTACTTTTGCTGAGGAAATGATATTGGAAAATGTTCAATACTTGAGGAAATTGCGCAGAAAAATGAATCTCGCTTCACAAGAATGGCGGGGGAATGAAGTCTGCAAATAAATGGATTCATATAATTCATGTTTGACAACCTGAGGGAGGTATCTCTACTCTTTTTATGTGAATCGAAATTAAAATATTACTGGAAACAACATATTTGATTGATAAGCAAGCTATAATTGCGTCTGCAAAATTAGTTTGCATGAGAAATATAAATCTAGCATGAGAATATGTGATAAGTTTGATAAGAATGATCATCTCTCTATGATATGCCAGGCTAGAAAGTGAATGTGTTCATATCTGCCTCAATAGTCATTTCTTGACTATTATGCTATGATAACAAGTCAAACATGTACTAAGATTTTCAACGATGTTCATCTCTTGGCTACCATGCTGTGAAAAATGTGAAATATGAAATAGCATGCAATTTCTTTGTTAATTAATTAACATCATTGTGAAATTGCCATTGAATATTTGATTAATGATTGTGATAAGTGTGAATGTAAAGAACAATCCACATGTGTTAAATTACGAGCGCATGAATAATAGAATAGACTTGAATCATCTTTTGATCAACATAATTATTAAATAACATAGTGCACTCACTGAGTTTTTGTGCATGTTGGATTTAAGGCATATTGTGTTATGCTTAAGCTAATCTTAGTGCAGGCACGGAAAAAACATTGACTCATGTCACACATGGAAAAGATTTAGGCCCACAATGAGGTGTCGAGTTCTGACTCACCTCTAGGCCACGTTTCTCTTAACCAATAATGAGGTAATGAGCCCCGACTCGCCTTTAGGCTACATTTTGCTTTGCCAACGATGAGGTATTGAGTTCTGACTCGCCTCTAGGCCACATTTTTCTTTGCCAACGATGAGGTATCGAGTTCTGACTCGCCTCTAAGCCACATTTCTCTTTGCCAACAATGAGGTATCGAGTTCTGACTCACCTTTAGGCCACGTTTTTCTTTGCTAACGATGAGGTATCGAGTTCTGACTCACCTTTAGGCCACGTTTTTCTTTGCTAACGATGAGGTATTGAGTTCTGACTCTCCTCTAGGCCACGTTTTTCTTTGCTAACGATGAGGTATTGAGTTCTGACTCGCCTCTAAGCCACATTTCTCTTTGCCAAACGAGAACTCTCCTCTAGGCCACGTTTTTCTTTTTCTTTGCTAACGATGAGGTATTGAGTTCTGACTCGCCTCTAAGCCACATTTCTCTTTGCCAAACGATGAGGTATCGAGTTCTGACTCGCCTCTAGGCCACATCTTTCCCGGTCATCGAAGGGTCGGTGTAATCCGGGGCTTATATTGAGAATAAAATTCAATGGCTTCGTGAATTGAGCCCTGAATACAAAGCTAGTCCAATAGCACGAGAAATGATATCCTCTCATATCAAAATCAAATCATCAGATTTTAATACAAATTAAATTTGGATCAAAAAGAGAATTTATGGGTATAAACTAGATCTTTAGATCTGAACCCTAATTGAATGATCAAATAAAACAAGTCTCAGTATAAACTGAGCGCAAATTATAATAGGCTTCAGTACAGCATGTGCCTGAAATAAATAAATAAACATGAAAGTACGAAAGATGTTTACGCTCATAGAAATCAAAGCTTACAGTTTCAGTGAACGAAACTTTCATCAGAAACACAAAGTTTATAGATTCTAGAATGAACTGAGCTCAGAACAGATAGACGCTCATCCTTGAATAAAAATAAAAAAATCACATGAAATTACTCCGAATAATTAACAAATCACTCGGAGTAGGGGGGAGTAGTTGATGAGGAATAATTCGTCATCTCCTAAGATTTGGCCTTGAGCCCAAATCGAATATATTATTACAAGTTGTATAAGCCCAAACAAATAAGTTATTGAAGACCTAAAATACCATACAAGGCCCAATTAACTCAAAGGTGTCCTAAACACCTAAAGTTACCAAAATACCCTAGGTATGAAAGTTTATAAATGCATAATTTTCTTAAGGTAAACCACGATTTTTCTTATACTATATATTAATATTAAGTTATCCATAACACATGTATTACATAAAAACAGCCCAAAACTGACTTGAGCGTCGGAGTACCCGCACCGGGGTCCTCTCCGGTGTGGCTTTTGCAGGTCGATATGATCGAGTTTGGATCGAAACCCTTGGAGAAGATGAAGTCTCAAAGGTGGATATTTTTGGTCCACATCAGTCGGCCAGCCCGATCCAGCGGTTCATGGGAGATGGTGGCCGACCCACTCCACGTCGATATTGACATCGCCCCGCACAAGACCGCAGGAGTCGGGCCCGGAATGCCTTTCGCAAAAACTCTTCTACAGAGGAAGCGCGTGATTGGACTCGTCCCCTGCGCCATAGGGGACACTTCAATTGACCAATGGAGCAAGGGCAGCCCGTTTCCGTTGTACATCGATACGATACAACGGGCACATACAGCTCTCCAATCCGGTGGTGGAGTTATCCGGGCGCTCCTCTGGTACCAAGGGGAATCGGATATGGGATCCGTCGAGGATGGAAAGGCGTACAAGGAAAAATTCGATCCAAAAGTTTATCGGGGACGTGATTTTTAGTTGCCACTTTCCAGTAATCGAGGTACCTATATATGATCATATATATATATATATATTAAACTATTATAATGTTTTCATTTACTTGAAACAATATTTATATTTATACTTATATATATCTAACCAACAATTAAATCAAATATTTAATACATATGATATGTAGGTACCTCGATTACGGGCAAGAGCGGCAACTGCAAATCATATCATACTTTTGGAATTTTTCCTTTACGCCTTTCCACCCTCGACGGATCCCATATCCGATTCCCCTTGGTACCGGAGGAGCGTCCGGATAACTCCACCACCGGATTGGAGAGCTGTCTGTGCCCGTTGTACCGTATTGTTGTACAACGAAAACGGGCGGCCCTTGCTCCATTGGTCGATTGAAGTGTCCCCTATGGTGCAGGGGACGAGTCCAATCACGCCGAAGTCCGGCTTCCTCTGTAGAAGAGTTTTTGCGAAAGGCATTCCAAGCCCAACTCCTACGGTCTTGTGCGGGGCGATGTCAATATCGACGTGGAAGCGTCGGCCGCCATCTCCCATGTTCGGTTCGACCGATCGGCTAAAATAAAGACATTGCCGGAAGAAATTAAATAGAAAGGAGAAGGCTAAAAAAAAACTTTCGGTTTGGGAGGAGAGAGAGACAAAGAGAGAGAGAATATATATAATTCTTGAGTGGAATGATGAATATAACTCATGAGCTTTCATGCCATTATATAGGCGCGCAACTCAACTCGGTAACTCAACTCATCAAAATTTTTTGCACTTTTTTTTCTTTCAGTTAATTAATGAAAAGGTAAATTTTATGTAGCTTTTAATGTTTTACGTACCCCCACCGAAAAAGATAAATTATTAGATATGTATTTAGATATATAAATGATATTTAAAATTTTTTTTTTTTTAGTATTTATATATGACGTATATGTGGACCGGGTAATTAATTAATATTTATCATAGTAAAGTCTCCTTTGATATTTAACCTACTCATTGGTCAATTTTTATCTGCCTTTTGACAGTAGTAAATTAAGGAGGGTGTATTCAATTGAGATTCTATTGGATTTTTTTGGACTTTAAAAAATAGGTGGATTTATAAAATCCATAGAGTCCATGCAGAGTTTGCCTGACTTTTTTTATTGATTTATATGGATTTTCATAGATTTGACAGGATTGTGGAATATAATTTTTTATTGATTTACATAAACTCCGATATTGATGCAAAGAGTTTTTTTTTTAATATGAAGTGTTTTTTTAAAAAATTAATATTATGTAAAATATTTTATCAATAATATATATATATATATATATATATATATAAAGTATTTTACCAATATATATATATAATTTATATATTAATTCGGGCGGGTCGAATACTTGCGGGTCGGGCATAAGACCCAACCCGACCCATACTATACTTAACGGGGCGAATCTGACCTGATCCAAAGCTCGCGGGTGGGGTGGGTATCTACGGGTCGGGTCAATATTGTCATTCCTACTTCTGATCTTTCGTCTTCAGAGTTCTCTGAGAGAATCCGTTGAAATCTCTTGTTTTTAGAAGAGATTTTGGATAGTGCAATTTATTTATATTTTTGGGGCAGAATCCAACAAAATCCATAGAGTATTAAAATCCATAGACTGTTGAATACCTAAAGATTTTTAAAGACATTTTAAAATCCGTATTGAATACCTCAAAATTTTAAAAGACTTTTTAAAATCCGAATTGAATACCCCCAGACTTTGAAAGTCCAAAAAAATCCTACAGAATCCACAACCAATACACCCCCTAAGTCTCCTTTATATTTATGGGAAATTTTATTTATTTATCTTTTGGGTAATTAAAGGTCACTTGTTTCAAGCATTTATTAATTGTGGAACCAATCTCATTGTTTACAAGCGGGAGGGTTCAATTGAAGCTAGAGCAAAACTCCATATGAATGGATCCCAATAGATTTTTTTATCAGTAACCAAAAAATTAGTTAATAATATATCGGTGAATCGCGTAATTTTCAATCCATCGTTAATAAGGTGTTAAAACTACCATTAACTTTTTTCGTCAGTACAAGTAGTAAAAAAGTATAACGTATCACAACTAAAAAAACAATATCGTGAGAAACATTCATTAGCAAAAAACATCAAATTTAAACGTAGCATTAATTTAATTGCCAACATATATTTCATGTTTCCAAAATAGTAGTCTTCAAATGGTATAATTAATTTATTTTTTAAATTTTCCCATGCATGACTCGAAATGGTATAATGGAAGGAGGTCCAGCGAGTGGACAATTTAAATCGGTGGAGTTGCTTTCAGCAGAACGTATGGGCGTGAGCTTATGGCTCTAATATCATGAAAGAATTTCGTCTCATTTAAAAGTCCAATCTTGTAGAGAAATTGAGAATTAATTCTTGTATATTAATTAATTGCTATTACTAACAGCTTGAACTATATATATATATATAGTGGGCAAACGTCATTCGATCAATTCATTTCCAAATTCTCCCCAACATATCATGAAAACTAGGGGATGGGTTGCATGTGTCCGTTTTTTTTCACGTGTTAATTTCATTACGTAGGGAATAGGGTAAAGAAAACTAGGGGATCGATGGGTTGCATGTGTCCGTTTTTTTTCATTGCAAGAAAATCTATATACCTAAATTGAAAATTCATGATCTAATATTGTATTAGATCAATTATGCACAATATATAATTTAATTTATTATAAGAAAATCGATTATACTCAAGACATACCAAATTATTATTTTACGTATCCCCTATATTACTAATAGCGAGTTTAGAATGCTTACGTGTCGTCTTTATATTGATTTTGCTTACGTGTCGTTCTTATATTAATTTGGTTGATGTGTCGTTATCTAAAAAAGTTACATATTTTGATAAATATGATTTTATTGGTTGATTTTTATATGTGTCATAATCATTGTGTAATTTTTTTTCATATATCAAGATTGTATTGAGTTCATAAAATATAGAAAGTTTGACTATTTCAATATTAATTATAATTAAATAAGTAATTATATTAATATTACTAATTGCTTAAAAAAATGAGATACATATATTTTATTTAAAGTAACAACTTATTTTATTCTCTTCTTCTTAGTGTAATTGTCAACATTCCGCGTAATACGTGGATTCTCGTCTAGTATTAATATATTTGTTAATACAAAATACTAAATTTTAAGAATAATTATTGCGATTAATCCTATAGAAATTTACAAAAGTCGATCATTTGGTTTGCCCTTCAAAATGTGATCGAAAGGCTTTCCGCAATGGGATTTTTCCATGAGATTTTTAAGCAATATTTGGTGGATGCAATCATAACCATACACACTGAAAATATTGTAGCAAATTGCCACAAAATCAAATTGGGAGTTTATATGTTAATAGATACTTTTTTTTTAAGTCTCAATATTCGATTCAAGAATCAACTAATTTGAGGGATCAATTCCACTGTTTACTTGTGGAGTCCATTTAAATCCAGTGTTTTGCTTGAAATAGTATTCATCATAATCGCTACTTAATGCAATTCTCTCCTTCATCATCACTACTAAAAAAAATGAAGAAATATTATTTGAATACATTAGGAAATATGACATGAGAATTTGGACCATAGAAATATGACAAGATCATGATAAAAAACATGCCTCGATAATATTGTGGAGTCAATCGAAAAAATAAATCGAGAAGGAAAAAGAAGAATTGGGCCCAAAATAAATTATAATTTTATGTTTTTAAGCCTATGGAGCAGCTCATTGCTAATTAAACTCAAAGCCCAAATTGGTGGCTGGCCTTAACATTTGATTGGAAAAAACAAATTTGATTGGGCCAGGCCCCACGCCTATTGCCACCTTACAGTTTCTTTTTTATTTCACCATTTTGATAATTTCACCCAACTTAAATTCTTCTCAGTCAATCAGAATATTCGAGTAACGTACCATTATTTTAAGGAAAAACATATTATATATATGATATAAAAATACATATATTAGGAGTAATATTTATCGATCATATTTAAAATTTGACATCGTGCGCATTGTATACATAAATTAATACATTTTTATTACAGTGTCAAATTCCGTCCCTCATCATCTAACACTAGATACGAAACAAAATTGTGATATACTTCATCCGAGCGTCCACTAATTGTGATCATTTTTTCTATTAAGAGGGTGTTCATTTCTTTATATATATACAATCATTTTATCTTTAGCACACTGTATCATCGTGCATGATTTCAGACATCAATAGAAATTTTCTAAAAAAACACATATATATCATTTATATCTAATTAAACACATGATAATTTACCTTGTTCATTAAATAACTTAAAAGAAAAAACGGTTTATAAGAACATAACCACTTAATTTTATTAGGACATTATTACAGTCTAAAAAAAAATCTCAAATATACACAAAATGCTAATTAACGAATTATTAGTTTTGATGATGATTTAGAGTTGCGCACGATATGAAAGCTTTTTTTTAGCCTTCTCCATTCTATGCCCAAGACACCTACAATAGCTATTAAATATCTTTATTCTCAACCATTTGTTATTCGAATTCTTTTGCAAAAGACCCCAGTCTACAACGATGTTCCAGTACGTGCTGTAGATCGTCGTAAATCCTGAGGTATTGTGTGGGGCGGTGTCAATATTGGCGTGGAGAGGGTCGGCCGCCATCTCTCATGTCTGATTCTTAGTCGAATCCAGCTGGGAATGAGCTCCGAAACACTTTCTCGGCCGACCATATTAGACTGGCTGCAAGAATAAAGTAATTAACTCAAATCATATAACCAAAATAAAGTGTACTGACAAATTAATTTGTGGAATGATGGATATATCATATAAGCTCATGTCATATTTATAGGCAATTAATTCATCAAAATGAACTCATCTCAGCCATATATTTTTTTATCATGAGTAGATTTTGCAATTTTTTATTTTTACTTAATGAAAAGGTAAATTATATATATATAGCTTTTCATGTTTTACCCCCACCGAACAAGGTAAATTATAGATATAAAAATTATTTCAAATATTTATTGGTTATACAGTGTGACTTTAATTTGATATATAGAAATTCGAAATATATATGTTGCATGTTCTTATCACCTTTCAATTAATTGGAAACATAGGAGTATATATTTAATTTACATTTTTTACATGGGAGGCTAAATTTTAGATTTGATATTTAAACACATTAATATATTTTAATTTGTGGGTAAGATTCATTATATAGCTAAAAGTGGAAACCCAACTTTTGCCAAACTTTTTTCTTGTCTAATATTTTTTCATGTCTTGGAACAAATTAAAAATTTGACATGACATTGTTGGCTGGCATTGTTAAATAATAAATAGTATTTCAGCACATGCATGAGCGGCGGTGCCCATAACTCCACAATTGTTTGAGACAAGCAAGCGAGGATATGGGGAAAGAAAAAGTTTACTTTTTAATTTTGTATTTTCTTTATTTGCAAACATGCATGTTAATTTGTTGTCACGCTCTTGTCATATTTCCATTGTCCCAATTTCCACAAAATCCAATCCCCCTTCCCTACTTTTTCCCTTAAGTCGATCAAATTAATTATACAATTCGCTTTTTCTTACAATATATATTATACTAGTGTAATACCCGCGTATTACGCGGGATTGTAAAAAATATTATTTAGTATGATTATATATATTTTTTGTTTTAAAAAAGTGTGTATATAAGAAATCAAACATTTACACAATTTTCAAATTACAACATAAAAAAAAAACATGTAATTGATATTTATGTTTCTAAATGGAAAACTATTGACAAAATATACACCAATTTTTTTCCGTAATGAGAGGTCCCGAATTTCAGATGAAGATCTTGACATAGAAATAATTGTTATTTAGGCAATGTCATCGTGTATTCACCACCAGTCCACCATCATACATGTTATAACTTCCATTTGACCATTGAAAAAAACATGACAATTAAATATCAATTAGTGTCGTTAAAGAATATACTTAATAATTTTACAATCAATATAAAATAGTTATTTACTCGAGAATAAATTCAAATGATCCATCAATAAATGTAAATTCAAATGTGAAATAAGGAGATCTTTCTTTAGGAGTAGAAATCTAACAAAGAAACCCGTCAATTTTCACATCCATCCCCAATTTTTATGCTATATTACAATGAGTCAAATTGTTTGGTGTGATAAGAGAACTATAAATCAATAGTTAATTCCACGATAATTTAATATATATCTCATTATAGTAGTCAATAATTGCTAAATTAAACACAAATAAAATAAGATATAAAAAATGCAAATAAAACTAAAATAATCATTTAATACAAAAGAATGATAGTGTCCCAACTAAAACAAATGTACAATAAAATAATTACAATATGAAGCTTCTATTTATAACCAATCAATACATGGATATGATAACCATAAAAAAATATGCAAAATACCATATGAAAATATATAAATAATGACTCTGTCTAACCATCAAATATAAATTAATAATAAATGGATATAAAATACAACACGTATATCTATAACCCATCAATACGTACGAACCACTTAAAAAATTTATATATTTTCGGCATCAATAAATCTCATTAAAGAAGAATAAAGTAATGGAATAAACACTCCCTGTTCACCAAGAAGATGAGAGCTTTGAAAATAATTTGTATCGAAACCTTCAAAAGAGAGCATTGTAAATCAAATTATGAAAGAGTTCGTAAAAAGACTCCACTACCAAAAGAAAGGTTCCAAAATTTATTTTGACATTTATTTAGAAGCAATGTCATACATTGTGAATATGTTCTACGCCACATAATTGTCCAAAAAATAAAAACTATACAAATTAAAATATAGAAGAAAAAAATATATAATAAGAATCACCAAAGTTTTGTCCAATCAAAACAAATTTCTGAAAATCTCCCCATAATCGAGATAATCCGAGGCACGACGGAAGTTGTCAAACAACACAAATAATAAAGTGTATATGGAGCAATCTTCTACTGTTTTTCTTCATAGTTACCTTCATATCGTTTGTTAAATTAACTCAAAAAATTAAAAACTACACACCTATGTTATTATTAAAAGCATTATCACCACTATTTCCCAAAAAACATAAAGCATATCCCTCGACAGCTTTAAGAATGTGAAAAAAATCAAGTTAAGAATGTTGTCAATACCTCATAAAAATAGCATAAGGAAATGAGTTACCAAATAGTTAATACAGAAATTTAAAAATTGTATCAATCGAAATAAATATTGATAGTCACAAAATAATTCTTGAGGTTTAGCCTATAAAAAAAAAATATGTTTTTCTTTCAAATTACATATCTCTCTCTAACTAAAGGAGGGTTGGGACAAACTAACTAATGTAATGAAATACAGCTAGTAAATACTGTTAAAAGAATTTCAAGGTGTATAAAGGTTAAAATCAGATGCTTCTACCGAATAATGTGACATTAATTGAACCTTACTTAATAATACATAAAATTACAACACAAATCTTTGAAGCTTGTATAGATTTAGTTTACATCACCTAAGATTAAAAGTAGAATTTAGGTCCAATAGGAGCCATAATAATACTTGTTCTTTTTAGAATTCTCTCCATGCATGTGAAATCTAGTTATTTTCTACATCATCATTTCTGCTGTCTAAAACCTACAATCTAGAAAGTAAAAATAGAAGGCAAATTATCCAATCTCATACCATATTGTGCAGATTACAACATATTGTTCAATCTGGAGTACAATCCATCTAAATAGTAAGAACCTAGAGAGTAGACATTGCAATTGAAAAAATCAATTCATACCAGGCTTGAGAGAAATTCACTATACTCGTAGAATTGTAACTTTTGAGTCGGAGAACATTCCAAAAAGAACAAAAGAATTACTTAACCTGCAGATCATGAAGAAAAAGGACAAATCAAAACAATGTAATCAACAACTCAATATAAATTAATTAATATACTTCCATTAGGTTGATGAATTTTTATGAGAGGAATATTTGCTCTGCAAATATATATATATATATATATATATATATATAAGAGCAGTAGAGATAATAGAGAGTGCCTGGAATGAATTCAAATGTGTTTAGTGAATTGGTAGAAGACAGAAACAGTAAATACTAAATCTAGGTGAAATGAATGGTGGATGAATTCTCTAGAAAAGTATGGCCTCCATGAGAAGTGGAGGCGAAAACTAAGAAGACGATACGCTGCCGCAAGAGATATTCATAGAAGACTGAGTAAGAATATAAGATCACAGAAGTCACAACTTTTGAAATAAACCATACTTTTGCATAAAGAGCAGGAAAAGTAAATACGCATGGCACATTAAATAATCAATTAAAGCGAACCTTATGCCGAAATGTCCAACATTTTGTATCAGTGTAGCAAGCACGTACATCTACTACTCCACCATCATCTGAAACAAAATTTAATTTGGAGGAATTGATGTTTGAATGCATAAACACACGCTTGATGGAAAAAATACCCCAAACATTAGGCCAAACACTTATGCAATTGACAGGTTACAACATAAAAAAAAAAAAAAAGATTCATATTTATATCATGATAGAGTTCTAGAACTCTAGCACTGACTGAGATAAAAAAATCAATTAGTACCAAACTTGAAATTAAAAAAAAAAGGGCAAAACATTAGCCATTCTAATTTTGCAACAACAATAATTAGATATTACAATCTTAAAATGAAAAAAGTATCACATCATAAACAACCCCATAATATTTAAATGTAGCAAGAGCATTCTTAAAAAAAAAAAAAAAATCTAATCGATTAATCTAAAGAATTAAAGTCCTTCCAAGTAGGTAAATAAACAAAATGAAACTTAAACCAATGGTTTGCAATTAATATATGATATCACGATAGAATGGGAGATAGAGGATTCAGAGAAGCCACATAGAAATAAAGTCACATTAGACATTTTGGCACATTAAAGAAGACCCCGAGAACATAAGACTGAACCTCCAATTTCAAAATAATCACCACATAAATCTTACTGATTCATACTTCATACGTAAAACTGAAGAAAACAAATCTGATATGATATCACGATAGAATGAGACTTAAACCAATGGTTGCAATTAATATATGATATCAGGATAGAATGGGAGATAGAGGATTCAGAGAAGCCACATAGAATAAAGCCACATTAGACATTTTGGCACATTAAAGAAGACCCCGAGAACATAAAATTGAACCTAAAAAATCAAAATAATCACCACATAAATCTTACTGATTCATACATCATACGTAAAACTGAAGAAAACAAATCTGGAAAAAAATACAGAGATTAGAAAATTGTACGATTGAAAGGTTAGAAAATTGACTCACCAAATCACTTACCACGCGGAAGAGTGTAATCGAGGCGGCAGAGTGAAGCAGTAGTGGGAAAGGTTTGAGATGAGCAGATAAGATGAAAGGATAACAACAATTCACACACAACATCTGTAAAACTGAAGAAAAAGAAGAATCTGACAAATAGTACCGAGATTGAGAAAATTGTATGAATTAATTAAGATTAAAAATTGACTCACAGTTAAAACGCTTACAACGACGACGTGTAATCGAGGTGGTGGAGTAGTGATGCAGTCATGGGAGAGAGTTAGGAGATGCATAGAAGAAGATGAGAGGTAAAAGTGAAAATAAATAAATTAAAATGTAAGTTAACCCCAAATCAGGGCATGTATTAAGATTTAAAACTTTAATGCTAAGATTGAAAGTTTGGAAAAGAGAATGAATGAAGGAGAAGAGAAGAAATTTGAAATGGAGTAATTTTAAGAAGAGTAGGTTAAAATAGATTAATGTGGTTGTGACATGTGTCACAACAAAAGTTTGTAAATATATATATATAGATATTGCATCATTATGGAGTATATGTTAGGTACAAAATTTTAATCAATATTTTTGCATGATATTCCATTTGATAATCATTTAATATAAGTTATATTTTGATGGAAAGTTTTTCAGGGGGACAGATGGAGTATAAGATATTCTTATTTATTCAATATCAATATTTTCAATGGGTAACTTTCATCAACATCTGAAGTATTTATCATATTTTTTTAGTTTTCTTAAAATAAAAGGTAGGTAATTTTTTTAGTCACAATAATCGAATCCAGTTGTGAAATTATTATAAGCGTGGGCCAGCAACATTGAGAGACATTCGTGACACTGCCTCATGACATTTCAGCTTTCTCAAAGCCTACCATCTTCATTATCGATCATATTCACGGTTTAAAAAATACTCTCCCTTCCTTGATTATACATGATTCGCTTTTAATTTCTTTCTATATATATTATATATATATATATTATATATATATATATATATATATATATATATATATTAGTATCATTTTAAATGCATGGACATGTACATTAATTTCTCAAATCAAGTTTCTATAAAACAAAAAAGAGATACAGGAACATAATTGGTGTATATCATTTACTTGTAATTTTATATGAATAATATTGTATATTTATATTACTTTGCACATCTTAATTTAAGCTATTTCGATTAAAGATCGTTTCAAAAAAAATTATAATCAATTGTACAAAAGTTACTTATCTTCCAAAAAAAGAATTTAATTATTACACCAATATAGAAAAGCGAATGGGCTTGCATGCATTTTAATAGAAAGACAATGGACTAAAGAAATTTGTATAATCGGTGAACAGATATGACTAGGCATCGATTCATGGTCTAACATTTTTTTTTAATATTCTCTGTGTTGCATTAAAAAATATATATGTATCCATTTATAAAATTTACAATAAAGTCATAAAATAACAACACAAAAGTTAAAAGATTTGAAACAACTCTAGTCAAAGCATAAATTTGTACGTAGAAGAATAATAAATAATTAAAAAAGATCTATTATGACCGATTTTTTCAATTTTGACCGATTCAACCGTTAAATTAGTTTTTAAAGCTGATCGTATCAGATCGATTCTCATTGTTTGTACGCTTTGTCCGATGGAAGTTGGGAGTAGGGTAGTAGGGTTCGGGTAGAGGGGTTAAAAACTTTTAAGACTAGCTAGATGCCTATTCATTAAAAAAGTGAAATTAATTACTCACTTCGTCCGCTTATAAATTTTCCATTTTACCATTTTGGTTCATCCGCTTATAAGCTTCTCATACTATTTTTTATAAATACTTTTAATTTTACTTTACTTTATATCTTACTTTTTTTTCTCTATATCTCCTTCTATCAATTACATCACTTGTACTATATCTATTATTTAATCACTTTGAATCCGAGAACAATCATGAGCCCGAGGGATCATTCATTTTTCCGATATATGAAAAAATGGATTTCAGCAAGTCGATTCTCAGTAAATGTCGAATCAAATCATTTACCCTTATTTCAACAAAGGAAGCATGGGCTTCTCGACTAGATGAACTTACTTTGTCAAGCTTTTAAGCGGATTTGAAAGGGTATGGGGTATTATGGTGAAAATATTTCTCCCGCGTGGGTCCGACCTGACGACCTCAACACAATTTTGCTACCAAAATATTGTTTTCTTTTTTTACAAATTACACAAAACAACAATTTGCTCTTTATAAATGGTAATAAAACATGAAATTATAAAAAAAAAAATTAAACTGAAATTACGTACTAATTTATGCTATTACCACCATAATCAATGACATACATGCAAAAATCAATCTTTTTTTTTTTCTAAATTTAGTTATATTGTTTTAATACTTTTGACCCAATTTGTTCCAAATGAACTTAAGAGAATCTGGTTCATACCAAAAAATGAAAGAAATAAATCTAATATCTATAAAAAAAAGATAATTTAATATTATACACAAAAGTAGAGTAGTCAATCTATAGGTATTATTTTACAATCTATATATATAAAAGGAGGAAGAGGCTCTCTAGAATTCGACACATGTACATTTTAGATGTCTTCTCCTCTGGCCACTGGCCACGTGGCAATCTGAGCATAGGGTTTTAATTTTTACACTTCTCATTCTGTAACTGAAAGTATTAACTTCTCACGCCATTTAATCTTCCTCTCCCCCTTTATTTTCTTTGAGTGCAGTCGCTCTGCCTACCTTCTAAACGCTAAATATAAAACCGAAAACAACAATTAATTGAAGGAATGCGCTAAACAGAGGGCCTTGCAGACAGTTTTCTTCTTCTTCTGCGATTAAATCAAGAGAAGGAGAAAGTGTAATCATTGATCAAAGGGCGTGTCTTGAATCTTCCTGTAGTCGTCAACTCATTAATAACACCATGAATTTCCCATTTCTTTGCAGAGTTTCCTTCTTCGACCACTTGTCAAGTTTGGGCAACTTATTCGGGTGTAAGATTCTACACAACAGAGGCTCCCAGGCTTAACCTTTTCTTACGCGCGGTATAGCTGTGTCTGGATTTTCTGATAGAAAGAATGAGTGTGCCATTTAAGTTGACAAGAAATAGAGAAAAACTTCATTATAAGCGTAAGGACGCTGCCAGAAAAAGATTGTTTTCGGTAGTTTACAATTAACTCCGATTTTATTTAAATTTGTTACTGCTTATTACAGTAATTAATATCTATATTAAGAGTAACATTTTTATTAATAATTTAGTATTCTTATGTACAGGTTAGAGCAATTCGTTATACAGTATATATTTAATTGTTTTGGAGATTAATGAGAATTGAAGCTTTCAATACACACAATGGACTGTCAATTATTTGACACTATTCAGATTACGGCTGGAGAAGCATAGCGCCGCAAAATTCAAGAGCTCAAGAACAAATTGTTGAATCCAAAGGCCATCCGGGTCTCCTCCGATTTGGCGGCTCCAGCACCTTCAAGGTATACAAGCTGTCATCGTCCATTACAGCCTTTGGATTCGGTTAATAGTTTGTTTCTCTATCAATGTGTATGGGTGTTAGTGTTATTTCATTTCCTTTAAATGGTACACATATTTATACCTGGGGTTTGTTTATGTACAACTTTATTAATTTTGGGTTATCAGAGTAAAGAGTGTATTCTCCATCACTTTTACTATTTTTGTAATCCCTATTTTAATATATGTTTTATATTTTCTCCACATCGCTTTTTATTATGCTTGCAGGTTTTAGACTTGATGTATCACTCTATTAAATCGAAATATTTCGCTTAAATTTTCTAAATTGCGTAGGTATTGCTCTCTCACTCTCTTTTTTTTATTATAACTACCTTTTTTTTATGTATTTGAATTTTCCTTAGATTTTATATGTATGTGGATGGGTATGAAATTCATTCAAAAACATTGTTAGTATAAGACTGAAATGCTTGCAAGAACATGGGTAGCTTTATAAGCAATAGAACCAATTTTAAAGATTTTGAGATAGGTAAATGCATGAAGCGAAAATCGACACTGATATGTATCAATGATATGAAACAAATTGACATTGTTAAGCACATTATAATAGTTGTTGATTTATTGAATTTTGTATTCGTTTGATGTTCAGATACTCGAGATTGTATTCAACAAGGAAGCAGTTGGGTTGAGAAGGTGTTCGGGTACTTATTTATTTGGTGATTTTCCACCCTCTTTAATTGACATTTTTATTTAAATACTACATTATTGGTGCCTTTTGTTTTAAGTTATGATATTGATTGCCAATATTTTATATATACAGTGTTGTTCCTTCTTTTTCAACAAAGAAGCGGCTCATTTATCATAGGATTTCTTGATTTAGTGACTGTACGTGTTAGTTAAGAAAATTCTTATTGAGCCAATTAACTTGAGGCTTATGAGATTAAAATATGTGATAATGACATGCAATTTTTTCATTTGACAAAGATTTTTAGATAGGATAAGCTAATTATACAAACTCCATAAAAGTAGGAAGGCATCATGATCTTTAGCTCCACAAAAATTGTCAATGGCTTTTCAAGTATGATTTTATGTAATGTTCTTCCAATCTTCTTCTTATTCTATTATGATTCAATTCAAATCAAATTTGTACTCCCTCCATTCCAGTTGAAACTATTCACGTGTTTTTTACACGGAAGTTAAAAAAATATGATAGAATAAATAGATGTATTAGAGTGATGTGATCGAGAGAGAAGAATATAGTGAAATGTAAAAAATATTAGTTTGTCAAAAAAAAAAAAAGAGTAGTTTTCAATGAAACGGGTGAAAAAGAAAAATTGAATAAGAGAAATTGGGTATCTTTCACTAAGTTGGAAGGAGTACAATTTAATATTTGTACATTCCTATATTTCCCCTTATGTTGCAGATCATGAATAAATTTATGTGCATGTTAAATTATGAAAGTAAAGACTTATTTTAAGTTTAGAATAATTTTTTAATAAAATTTAGTTCAACTAAACAAATTTAAAATTAATATAAAAAAAGGGAAAAAATATTACAGAGTAAAAGAAAACAATATTTTACCAATTTATAAAACGAAAATTAAAATAAGCCTGTGCGTCGTAAAAAACTAGTAATAGTAAATTTGATGAGTGTTGGCATAAATCTTTTCCATCTTCTTAATTAGTGGGTACACAACCCTCTAAATTCTTGAACTCTATCATTGTTGTATTACAAAAATAATTATTTGCATAAGTGAAATAAATAAGGTAATTTTTACAACATACATCATTTACTGAAATATTCATATCGAGTCCAACATAAATATCACCAATACAATATTTATAAGGTTCTTCACATAGTTTTACAAATGTGAGATTAAATTCTACTTCCACGAATACCCCATACAATACTATCAAGGTTATATACCTAATTATAAGTGTGATGTATATATGGATTTATTAATAACTAATTAAATTAACCAAGTCACAGGGGAAGTAAATTAATTTTTAGGATCAAAATAAAATCTATAGGTATTATTTTACAATAATAGTAAATTTGATGAGTGTTGGCATAAATCTTTTCCATCTTCTTAATTAGTGGGTACACAACCCTCTAAATTCTTGAACTTTATCATTGTTGTATTACAAAAATAATTATTTGCATAAGTGAAATAAATAAGGTAATTTTTACAACATACATCATTTACTGAAATATTCATATCCTGGCAGAGTCCAACATAAATATCACCAATACAATATTTATAAGGTTCTTCACATAGTTTTACAAATGTGAGATTAAATTCTACTTCCACGAATACCCCATACAATACTATCAAGGTTATATACCTAATTATAAGTGTGATGTATATATGGATTTATTAATAACTAATTAAATTAACCAAGTCACAGGGGAAGTAAATTAATTTTTAGGATCAAAATAAAAAAAAATACAAAAAATCTTATTATATAAAAGGAGGATAAGACTCTCTTGTGTGTGCCATGTGTCATTTTTTTCATATTAAGCTTTCGCCACGTGTCGTCTACGTGTCCCATAGTCTAGAAAATTCTTTATTATAAATTCATTCAATTAATGGAAATAAAAGGCCCATATTGTATTTATTTCTATGACTTGTCTCTACATCTTCAACCCCTTTCAACTTCAATCGTTTTCTCCCCCAATAATGTTTATGGTTTTAATTAATATGGAAGTTAAGAGGTCTAAGCTTTTTATATAAAAATGTACATGATCTTATAGATTTTTGGGAAACAATTATATCTTTGAAATAGCATAAAAAACTTGTGTATCAAATTTAGGGGTATTAGGAACTCTCGATGAGCATAACAAAGTTAGAGACCAGTTCAATCCTCCCATGTCACTTTCATCGAGACGTTAAAAATTAAAAAAAGGTTTACAATAAGGACTAATAGATTGTGGAAATATCAACGTATCCTTCAAAAATTTCCCATATGATCTGAGGTAAATATTATATTGTAAAATAAGCTGCCATCTTAATTTCTTAATCTTTGTTTCTTGAAAAAGGCTTGCTATTGCCACTTTTTTGAATTGTTGTATGAGTTATCAATTCGTGATTCTACTGCCTCATTTACTTATTTTAATTGTATATATTGTGATAGTGAGACCACCAAGGATATCCTTATTGCTTCAACATATATAAATATGAAATGTAATGAATTTGTAAAGTATACATCAGGTCTCCCTACAATGTGCCCAAGAATATTGTTGTCGAGTTGGTCAAAGTTCATAGGGCAATTCGTGATTATTTATCACTTTTTTTAGTTTCACAGTTTATTTCGTTAAATTAAGTAGACATTTCACTATGTTTGTTTATGATAATTGCATTTGGTGAATGTTGCATAATTGTCATATATGAAGTTTCATTCATTTTACAGATTGATTGGATTGATTAATTTCACACAATTCTAGCAACAATATTTATTTGATCCAACAAAGCTCAAGGTTAGTTCATTGCCCATAGCTAATGTTCTTCTTTGGATATAAGGTGTGTAACATGTCTTACCCTAAAATTTGATCCATCGATTGAAGTAGAAAATGTTTACATTTAAATAGAAAATATATCATATTTTATTTTTTATTTTCTTCAATTACCAATAAATATAATGTGATTTGAATTTGATCTACTAATATGGTGAAATTTATGAGAGCGATGCATTAAGAGACCATATTTTTATTGCTAAATTTGCAGGTCTCTAATTGTTTAAAGTTTCATGGGCTTCACTTTCTACGGTGCAATATATACCTCGAAAGACTTGTTGCGTAATAGTGATATAATTGTTTTTCTTCTACGTAGTAGCAAGTGTTTAATCCTTGAATTAAAATAGAAAATATTTTATGTTTTGTGGATATTGAAAAAAATTGATGTTACCTATTTTTTGTTCCTTCAGTTACTAATGCGTTTAGATTGTAAATATATACTGTCATTTGAATTTGATTCACTAATGTGGTAAAATTATGAGAGTGGTATATTAAGAGTCCCTATTTTAAATGTACAATTTACAAGTATAATTGTTTAGTTTTACGGGATTCACTTTCTACTGTGTAGTGTATAACTCGAAAGGTTTGTTGTATAAGTGTGGTACAATTGTTTTATTTCTACACTTAGATTGAAAAAAAAAAGATTGCTCACTAAGAGTTTAAAGGACGCACATATATATTTTTTATATGTGTTTTTCTTCTATTTAATTTTTGAGATTCAATTTACCCCTGTGTCCATTATTGTTTGTATGTTTGTATAGCAAATACTTAAAATATATTTGGTGATGATTCTTTTGTTGTGAAGTAAATAAATGAAAAATTTGTCTCCACTTTAATTATTTATTCAAATAGTTGAAGCTCTCTTAGGCAGGAAAAACAAAAATTTATAACTTCTCTAGTTAAGACTAAATTAAGCTTAAAACAATTGTGACTGTTTGAGGGTGTTGTCGTTTCTTCTTAGTCTTAAACATCTATATTTTTAGTGTTGCTTTAGAACATATCTAAATGTTTAAATATTTGCTTATTTCTTCGGAACCTTGAATCTTAGTTGATTTTTTGAATTGTAGGGATGTGAACACTTTTCTATATTGCTTTGCAAAATTGTGGACTTTGTTTACCCAATTTCTGAATCTGTTTGTTTGTTGGTGCTAATGGATGCAACTTTTCATTTATTTTCACAAATAAAATTTTCAATGTCTAATAGAGTAAAGACACGTAAAATTTATTAAAATTTTTGTAATTCTAACACGGAGATTCAATCTAAACCGTATAATTTTTCAACATTGAAAATTTTGAAGACCTCCACAACTGGTCGTCAATTTATTTTTCTTTATTTGGTTCATTTGAGTTTTACAACTTACCAAAAACTAGTAGGACTAAATGAGTACATTTATCCTGTTGAGACCAAAATATATTTAGCCTATGCTGATATAGTAGAGGTGAGTTTCCCATTTGTTGACTGGGCCATGATAATGGGCCCAATAAAGACTGAAATTATCTTTACTCTGGGCTCCCATTTTTAAAATAAGCCCATCATATTTTCCCATTTTTAAAACACCTTTCGATTAATTCATTCGATTGTAATAATAATTTGAGATGTCAACATTTGGTTTGAAAATAAATCTCATTTTATCTAAAAATAAAATACAAAAAATGTAAATTTAATGTAAATAAAACACACAATTCAAATAAATTGAGAAATAAAATCATATAAATTTCAGGTAATTATTACACCAATCAGCAAATCAACCAACTCGTCGCGCAGACGCCAAAATCTTGGGTGTGTAGATGCTTAAGGGCTTGTAGGATATATGGTGTGTAGACGTCAAAATCAACCAAAATCTTGGGTATGTATTTATATATGGTTTGTAGGATATATGGTGTTTAGACGTTAAAATTTATATGTATTTATGTATTTATATATGGTTTGTAGGATTTATACGACTCTACTCTTACTTCTACTATGTCATATTGTCATTACAATTGATTTTTTCTGATGTATGGACTTCTCCTGTGTTATCAACTGATGACTTTAAATATTATGTGTCATTTATTGATCATTACGTACTCTAAATATATATGGTTGTATCCTTTGAGAAGAAAATCAAATGTGTACTCCACCTTTGTTGCTTTTAAAACCCTTATCCAAAACTCTCTCAAAACCAAAATCAATACTCTCTATGCGGATAATGGTGGGGAGTTCATTGCTCTTCAACCATTATTTTGTTTCAACAATTGTGTTGGTTCTTTTTGCAGTATCAACCAGTAAAGACTACAAAATTATATTACACGAAATAATTATTTGGATTACGTGAAAATCAAATTTTATATATATATATATATATATTTTTTTTTTTTTTTTTTGGGGTGAAAATTTAACAAAATATGTTTTACCCACTTAATCAATTTCATTGTCCTCAAACTAATACTTAATTTCAATTTCGGTCATTGATAAAATTAGATAGTGTCACATTACAAGATTTCACCTACACTACAAAAAAATGTCTAAATTAGAGACCAAAGTTTTGAGACCGTCATAAAATGGTCTCAAATAAGGACTGATTTGAGACTGTTTTAAAAAAATTACGAATTTTGAGACCGATTTCACTTCAGTTTTTAATTTTATGTATTCAGACCGTTTAGAGACCGTATTGGTGGTCTCTAATCCGAAATTAAATTTTTGATTAAATTTTTTTTTTTGAGACCGCATTAGCGGTCTTTAATTGGTATTAAGAATTCCAATTCCCAAATTTTATTTTGACCGTCATTTTTGCCCTCTCATTTAGAGACTGTTTTATGAATACGGTCTCTAACCCGTTTATAAACCCGTTTGTCACCCATCTATAAACCCCAATTCATTTGTACCGCTTCTTTCACTTTCACCCTACTCAATTTCTCAAGGCCCTCACTCGCGATTCTCTCTTGCTCTCTCGCCGCGACTAGAGTTGGCAAATCGGGTTGTCCGGCCCAGCCCATTGGGCCAAGCGATGTTCGTGGGCTGGGTCGGGCCGGTCCATGAATTATTGAGGCCTATAAAATGTGAGCCCAACCTAGTCCACTGGGCTAGTGGGCCGGCCTAGCCCATGAAATAATTTAAAAAATAATATGTTTAGCAAAGATTATATATATATAAATCTTGTATTGGTCACATACTCACATATAATTGTTATTTATACAAATAATTATAATTAAAAATATGCAATACTAATGTATTAACTATACATAATTCATAAACGGTCATAATCAGTATAACATTACACTATATAACAACTTCAAATAAAATTATAAATAATTCATAAGTTCAAATTTCAAAGTCAAAATAAATTAAAAACACAATAATATTTAAATATAAAATACTTTACTTATTTTAATTGTCTATTTGCCTAAAGAAAAAATATTGATCGGGCCAAACAGGCTGTCAATGGGCCGGCGGCCCAAATTCAGCCTAGCCCATTAGGCCCATCGGACCAGGCCAAATAGGCACGGTTCTATATGGGCCTCTAATTTTAGAGCCTAACCCATACTAGGTTTCGGGTTGGCCGAGTCGGCCCATCGGGTTGGGCCCAAATTGTCGGCTCTCAAGACGATATCGCCGATGCCGCCTCTTCGCCGCCACCTGTTGATTATCAATAGTCTCCACCGAATTTAAGTCAAGATAATCTTTGGGTTTTTCTGTTTTGAATTTTGTTTTAAAGAATTGATACTAGAATATTAAAAGATGAGAGAAATAAATTGATGTGAAAAAAATATTAGATGAGTATGAGATTAAATATAATAAAATAATAAATAAAATATAAGTGAAATATGAAAAAAATAAAAAAATTGAATGAGAAACTTATATTGTGGGATTTATAGTGGGATGGAGGGAGTATATAATTAATAAAGAAATTAATTAATACATATATAATTAATTTTAAAAATTACTCAAGACATTTACTTGTCAAAGTGGTGGGTGCCCAGTAGGATCAATTCCCACCGAGAACAAATAAATTGTCATTTAAATAAAGTGGGTGTGAGTTCGGGTTAGGTCGGGTGTGGGTTCGGGTGGGTCAAGTCGGTGTGGGTTCGGGTCAGGTGGGTCAAGTCGGGTGTGGGTTCGGGTCGGGTATGGGTTCGGGTCAGGTGGGTCAGGTCGGGTGTGGGTCGGGTGGGTTCGAGTTGGGTTGGTCGGGTGTGGTTCGTGTGGGTTCGGGTCGGGTTGGTCGGGGCATATATGGGTTCGGGTCAGGTGTGGGTTCAGTTTGGCCGGGTGGGTCGGGGTTCGAGACCAAATGTGTCGGTCTCTAAATTAAAGACCGTTTTGAGACCGTCTTAGGGCCCGGAAAAAATTCGGGCCAACCAATCGTTTGAGATCGTTTGTAGACCGCATTAGCGGTCTACAATTTAGAGACCTAAAAAAATCGGTCTATAATTTGAGACCGATACATGAAAACGGTCTCAAAATATTTAAAACGAACCTAATAGTGACCAACCAAAAACGGTCTCAAAACGGTATCTAATGCGTTTAGAGACATTTTTACGGTCTCTAATCAGTTGTTAATCGAGGTGTTTTTTGTAGTGTTATTTCTATAGTATGTTTTATTTGAATCTTTAATAATGTGTCAACTCTCATTAATTAATAATTCACAAAGATCGATGAAAATTAAGTTTTCTAATATCTCATTCATAAATTTTCTTTAATTATAGTCGAGTTAGGTTAATCTAGGGAGAGAGAAAATAAATACTCCATTAGGCTTGTGTCGTTTTTAAATCTAAATTAAAGTTAATAATTAACTTCTAGACTTTGATGAAGCCTTATTTTGAAGCAAATTCTTCAAACATATCATATAATGAAACATGTTGTGTTTATGATAACTTTGAGTCTATTTAGTAGAAATATAGTGTGAAAAATCACGTCATTGATTAGTGTTGAAAGGCCCGCCCCTGACCCGCTGGGTTGGGTGGCCGAGAATTGCGCGAAATTTATGTGTTTAATTTGCTTAATTTTGTAGGATTTCATTCATTATTTACAATAAATTGAATAATTGCATTCGATTTGAAAAAATGTGTGATTTGTTATTTTTATTTAGGGAAAATGAGGATTTTTAGAGCAAAACACGTCTCAATTTTTTTTTTTTTTTTTTGTGGAAATAAATCGAGAAATGAAAAAATGATTGGGCTGAATAGATGAAAAGAAAAATTAAAGCATCCAAATTTCTGGACTTCTAAATTATTTTGTGGCCCAAGTAGAAGAATTCAGCCCACCTTATGCAGCCCATATAATTAAATTCTGGTGGCCCATTTTGATGGACAAATTTGAGAAGTCCATCATTTAGGTGGCCCATTTTGATGGACAAATTTGAGAAGTCCATAAGTAAAAAAGGAGGCAGCAGCCCATTTACTAAGGGTCTTACTATAGGCACCTCCATTTTGGAGAGATGCACTCCCCCTTTAGTTTATTAATAAAATAATAGGGTAAAAAACCAAAAATACCATTTATTTAAATAAAGCATACTAGATGCACCCCTCCTACTGAACGCACCCCCTACTATCATTTCTTTCACTTTATCTCTAAATGTCGCTGTCACCATTTTTTCCGGTAGCAAGAAATCAAAAAATTCAACAAATCAACCACATTCATCAATAAAACACAATTATCAAACCCATTAACAAACAACATTATCAAAACTTAGAAAAACTAACATTTTTTTTAAAATTTCGTCAAACCCTGTTGTCGACAGGAGTGTATACAGTCGACAACACAGAGTCGAATTAAAAAAAAAAAACTTATTGGTGCGGGGCGTAGGCCTTAGGGTGCAGTTGCGGAGGAGGGGAGTGATCGAGATGAAAAAAAAACGAAATAAAACACAGAAAAAAAGAAAAAAAAAAGAGGCGGCGACGGGTCGCGGCGGCTGGGGCGGGTGTGGGGTTGACGGGGGAGGGGGCGGCCGCGCGCGGCCTTTGACAAGTTTTTTTTTCTTTATACAGATCTGGGTGGGCAGAGAAAATAGAGGGGAGTCCTCGTGCCGGCGAACTCGAGGGAGAGGGAGGTTGACAGCGTCGGATGGACGGGGGAGAGGGCGGCCGCGCGCGACCGCCAACAATTTTTTTTTTGTTTTTTTACAGATCGGGGTGGGCGGGGAAAATGGAGGGGAGTCCTCGCGCCGGCGAACTCGAGGGAGAGGGAGGCTATCGACGAAGGGGGCCGCGGCGACAGGGGGTGGCTGCCGGCGAATGGTGGTGTGCGGCGGCGGGAATGGGGAGGAAGATGAAGTGTGAGGAAGATAGAATTATGGTTTGGGAGGGTGTGTGAAGTAATTGAGTATTTTATAAAAAAAAAAAAAAAAAAAAAAAAGGAAGAAAGTGGTATTTAGGACAATTTGCTAGGAGGGTGCCTCTATTTTGACAAATTTTGGGGGGTGCATCTATCGGGGCAGTGCATCTCTCCGAAATGGAGGTGCATATAGTCAAACCCAAAAAATAATTTTGATTGGGCCAGGCCCCACGCCAATTGCCACCTTATAGTTTCTTTTTTACCATTGTTTGATAATTTCACCCCACTTAAATTCTTCTACTCAGTCAATCAGAATATTCGAGTAACGTACAATTATTTTAAGGAAAAACACATTATTAGGTAACTATTAGATTTTACAACTCTAGTTTGCACCAATACAAATTCAGCGGGAAAATAATTTCAAGATGCAGGCAAAATTAAGCCATCATTTATATGATTATATCTAATTAAACACATAATAATTTACCTTTGTTCATTAAATAGCTTAAAGAAAAAACGGTTTTTAAAAACATAACCACTTAATTCTATTAGGACATTATTACAGTCAAAAAAAAAATTTGCAAATCTACACAAAATGCTAATTAACGAATTATTCATTTTGATGATGATTTAGAGTTGCTCACGATATGGAAGCTTTTTTTAGCCTTCTCCTTTCTATTTCTTGTGGCAGCGGAAACATGCCATGCCCAAGACACCTGCACTAGATATTAAATATCTTTATTCTTGTCAGCCAGTCTAATATGGTCGGCCGAGGAAGTGTCTGGAAGCTCATTTCGGAGCGCCAGTTGGATCCGATGATTCAGCGCTTCTCGAAGAACCAGATGTGGAAGATGGCGGCCGAACCTCTTCACATCGATATTGACATAACATATCATGAGAAAACATATCATTTGGTAACATGACATGTTTTTCTTGCATACTAAATTTTTATTCCCATGGTTTGATTAAATTGCATAACATATCATGATAAAACATCTCATTTGGTAACATGACATGTTTTAATTACTTAGTCTTCATACTAAATTTTTCTTCCCACGGTTTGACTAAATTGCATAACATATCATGAGAAAACATATCATTTGGTAACATGACATGTTTTTCTTGTATTGTTATGTAGGTACAATTACTTAATCTTCATAATCAATTATTTTATATGTGAAAGGATGATGGAGGATAAACATGGAAGCCTACAACAAACTTGTGACAACCGATCGAGTTCACGTGAATTCATTTATTTAGTATCATATATACGTAGCAACGACATTTTTTTTTCGACATCCTATGTCTTTATTCATTGTAAGAACAAATGTTCTGGGGAAGGCTAACCACAAATTCGGTAGATCATCTCAACAATAAGGGCTTCCATAATCCCGAGAGCTCCTAGCAATAGTATGTGCATAAGTGTTTGCATCACGCTTTATAAATGAGATAGAACAATGATTTAGAACGCTCAAAAGCTTCTTACAATTAAAAATATAATCTCCAAATGTAGAGGTATCCGAAGTGGAAGAGTAAATAGCGTTTGTCACTCGTTTCACACCACTTTCAACGATGACGTTGTCAATTCTTAAATTGCGTACCTATGAATATTAACGAGATTACATCATTTAACTCAAAATTAATTAATATTCATAACCTTAACATAAATAAATATTATTCCAAAATAAACAAATTAAATTCAAAGATATTGTTTAAATGACAAAGTGGGATAGCTCAGGTGGTTAGAGCACCACTACCTAGGCCCCCAGGTCCTGGGTTCGAGTCATGGGGAGGGGATGGGTATTTAACTTGTAACAAAAAAAAAAAAAAAGATATTGTTTAAATACACAAAATCAATTCTCATAGGGGCGTTGTTGCTGCCTCCAACATTACCATCCCTATATAAATAATTGTAGTCAGCTCTAGATATCTCAACGAGCTCAAATTGAATTATAAATATTGTATCTTTTGATCATTTGATTTATTTACTTAATATTTTTATGTGTTGCATATATAAAAAATTTATTCTAAGTCAAATTAGACATAAAATTTAGATTAGACATCTATTTTATGTCGATTATTCATCTATCTTGAACTAATTAATGGTAACTTTGCCTAATAAAATGAACTAACCATGAATTCCTGAAATTAAAGGCACTATATATATTGGTAGGTACAAATTTAATATATGTTATATATATATATATATATATATATACACGTTAGGTAAAAAAATTCACCAGCTAGGTAAATTTTCTCATTCAACCTGTGACAGTAAATCAAAATATATTAAATTAATAAAAAATAATAATAACAATAAATCAATTTTTTATTGTATTTTACTGACGAGCAATATACAAACACAAAATTTGTTGGTAATAAGTTGATAATCCGTCTAAAAATAATAATGTTTTGGTAAATTAATCTTGGAGTGGACGAGCCCTATGACGATAAAATTCATTAAAGATTATTCACAGACGAGATCCATTACTTTTCAACTTTTCAAAAAATATAAATGTACAATCAATTTTGTCTCAAATTAATATGTCAGAACATCGAAACAACGTTGTTTTTTGTCACGCTCTTTGTCATATTTCCATTGTCCAAATTCCCACAAAATCCAATTGGGTGGTTTATATGTTAATGGATACGTGAAATGAAATTCATTAGGATCATCGCTACTTATGCAAATCTTCCCCTCATCACCACCGCTTAAAAAATGAAGAAGAAAATTTTAATTTTTCAATTAATAATTTATATCTTAATTTTTACCGTATCTAGTCCGTACTATTTGATTAATTAGTACTCCCCCCGTCTTTCAAAAATTTTCATACTTCAATTCCCTTTTTTGTTTGTCCCCAAAAGTTTGTTATACACATATTTACCATTTATGTCATTACTTTTGGGTTCCATCATACATTCAACTCACATACTTTATATATAAAAGTTTACAAAATTATCGTTCAATATATACTCTTATCATTACAATTTTTTCTTAAATCATGTATCCAAAATCCCCGCAAACTTTTTTTGTGAACAGAGTAAGTACATCTAAATTGTAGGGATCAAAAAGATTAAAGCAGCAATTTGCGCTGATTCTCACTCTGCATTTAGCTTAATTCATGAGACATGTGATCATCCCTAATAAATTGCTGATTCTCACTCTGCATTTAGCTTAATTCATGAGACATGTGATCATCCCTAATGAAGAACAAAAAAGAGAACATTTCACAATAATTTTCACACTTATCATTTCAGAACATTTCACAATAATTTTTACATTCAAAAAATCTTTTATAAATTACACTCTCACAATATTCACCGTTTAAAAATTACTACTCCCTTCCTTTATTAAATTAGGACTTAATTATACAATTTGCTTTTTCTTTCAATATTATACTCTGTATGTGTGTGTTAGGATCAAAATTTTCACCAGCTAGGTAACTTAATTGGGTTGGTCTGCTATGGACTCGAGTGCATGTTGTGCACCCTAGTCCATGTTGCACTTTTCAGTTTTTACTGACTTACACTTTTTGGTAAATGGTGTTGTACTTTTCAATTATTAAACTGTATAATAATATTTTTAGTCATAGTGACTTACACTTTTTATTAATATTGTGTTGTACTTTTCAGTTTAATAACATACACTTTTTTTTAGATTAGGGTGCACAACATGCACTCGAGTGCATACTAGACTTTACCAACTTAATTTTCTCATTCAACTTGCGACAGTATATCAAAATTGAAAATGAGTGTATATATCTAAAATTAACAAAACAACACGGGTAAATATTGATTCGCGTGATATGCAACACTAAAATAAACAACCGCAAGTGTACGGTGTCTATCGTAGCGTGATAAGCACGAGGTCGATCCCACAGGGAGGTTAAGCGTAAAAGGGTAGTTTGTTAATCTAGTTCTAAGTAGACGTGATCGAATAGATTGAATGTTGAATTACCCCTAAGATTGTCTAACAATGTGTCACAAATAGACAACGAAAGAGTAAATAAGAAATCGATCAAATACCATACAAATCAATAAAACGAAAGTAAAGTGGGTGAAGACGCAAAGAAAGAAGGTGGGTTCCAAGGCAATTGTAATACATAGATATCCGTTTATGAATGTTATCTCGTTTAAATGGCCATTAAGGTTATCGTCATATAGGGTGATCACACAAGAAGAATTAATTAATCTCTCGATCTAATTAACCAAAGGCGCAATGTAACATAGACTCGTATTTCTACCTCACAAACGTTACACCGCCTAAAATAGCTCCTAAGATCATTCAAGTCCCTCTCCGATAATTAATCCTCTCTCGAGATCATAATAATACCGGGTTGCATGCTTGCATACGATTAAATGGAATAAATCTCTCGATCTTACCCCAATTAACAACGAATTAAACAAATCATCATGGCCAATAACAACATGCTTTACAATGGATAATTAAACATGCAAATAAGAGACAAACACCAATTAAAGCAAGAAATTAATCATAAACTTCAATCCAAGTATCTACAATGTCTTAGAACCACAAAGTGTTTAGCTAACTACTAACATAATCAAATTACAAAATCCAAATGAAATAACTAAATAAAAAGGAAAAGAAAGAGAAAACTTAGTCTAGAATGTGGTAGGGAATGGAATTTGGGAGCTATTGCATCCTTTCTTCCTTGATTTGGTGAAGAATTGAGAGAGAAATGGCCAAAACACCTCCAAGTATGTGTAACTATGTGTGGATTTGGGGGAGAATGTCTTGAATTTCAAGAAAGGGGGCTTATATAGTGTTGGGGTAGGGTTTAGATGGCATAATTGCAAGTTGGTCCCTCAAAAATGGAGAAAATACAAGTTTGGCACCGAAAATGAGGTGACTCGGCCGAGTTGGGGTCACTCGGCCGAGTGGAACACTTAAAAAGCGTGTTGCGATTTCTTCCAGCCGAGACTCGGCCGAGTTAGGGTCACTCGGCCGAGTGTGCAGTGAATGCGAAAGTTGCAGATTCGGCCGAGTAACCTCACTCGGCCGAGTGATGTCCGATTCCAGAAGCTATGACCTTCAGCCTGACTCGGCCGAGTTGGCTCACTCGGCCCAGTGCGCAGTAATGTGCAAAGTCTCAGATTCGGCCGAGTTGATTCACTCGGCCGAGTTGCCTCCTCCCCTTCTCGTTCCATGCATAACTTTCGCCTCGGGTGTCGGATTGACTTGATTCCTTTGGCTAATCCACTCCATTTTTCGAGACGAATCCAACCGTGCACTCCTCTTTCCGGTCCGATCACTTGTGGTATGTTTTTTGCTCCAAATTCCATCGTTTTACCTACAAAATCGACAAAACACAACCTTTCTCTCATTTTGGCTTAAACAATCATATTCCATGCATAATTCAATGAAATCCACATCAAAATACGCTTCACATGTGCCTCTAAAACGTGTAAATTCCACCCGAATCAAACTCCCCCAAACTTAAAATGTTGTTTGTCCTCAAACAACTAAGCACTTAAAGCAATGAGGGTGGAATGATCACAATGGAATATTCAATGTAATTAACACATGTAAAGTAAGATGCAATGATATCTCTTTCTCAAAGTGAATTTCTCAATGAAGGTCATAGGCTCATTATTGCAATTCACACTCATGGATCAAAGAATGCATAAACACACAACACATTGTGAATGGGAAACATAATCCAAATGCTCAAGTCCTCTACTCACATGACAAAGTGTTTCTCTCAAACACACAAACAAATTGAGGATATTAATGCACTCACCAACCAAGTTATGCTATGCAATCACCATATGCTTGCCCAACTTCTACTTTTCACAACACTCAAATGCTCAACAATGTGATCAATAGGGCTTAATCAAGGATGTAACATTGGCTCTTTGGACAAGGTAGGATGAATTTGGGAATTGTGACTCTTCTAGTGGAGGATAAAGCTTGTTGTTTTACAATGTGTGATTTCACTTTCAAAGCTTACAAACTTCATCCTCACTTTTCTTTTTCCATTCTTTTTCAAGCATTCATCACCTCATCTTTTGAACCATTTTTGTTTTCAAGCTTTTGGGGCTCTTTGTCCCTCTTTTCTTTTCCTTGATTTTCTTTTCATCTTTCTCTTTTTCTTTCAACTTTTCCAACTTTTCTTTTCACCAAAGACATTCATTCAAGCACATGTTTACCACTTTGTCTTTTATCCCCCACTAGATGTAGGTATCAAAGGCTCAACAAGGCTAAGTGGTTAACATTGTAGTTTGCCAAGAAAATGAGGAATTAAGCTCAAGGGGCTAACTACGGAAGATTACTTTGGTTTTGGGAAATTTTAGCTAAGTGACTCTTTTAGAACAAGATGACCTATATCACATCACAAAGTTTCACACAATCATGCTTTCAAACAAGAACTTAGGCAAGTTCTAGAATCACTAGCAATAACATGGTCCACTCTCAAACGAACTAAACCGGATTACATGCTCGATTTAAGGCTCAATTCTCACCGGTTTATTCAATAGGACTCTCACATTCATCAAATGTTTCCAAACAACAACACATCATGCATCCATGCTATCAAAGATTCACAAATATGAACACAACATGATTCCATATTCCAACACCAATCATGCATACATTCAAAGCAAATAGACATCACCACAACTACTCAACAATGGATTCCAATGATTATTCATGCTCACATTTCACCAAAGATCACTACCCAACATATGCTCAAAACCAACTTAATCAATATAATCATGTGAAAACCAAATGTGCGCCGGTGTAAAATGTGACACAAGTAGAATGACGAACCGATGCAAGGGTAACAACTAGTAGAAAAAGAAAAGAAAAATAACTCCCCCAAACTTAGAATTTTACTATGTATAAATTCTAAGTTTGGGGCTACAAGTTGTTACCTCCCTCCCTGCACATCCAATGCTTCTTCAAAGATCACCATTGCAACACTTGCTTCCCCTCTCCAAAGTTGGTTTTGCTTCCTTCTCCATTCTTCAAGATATGATGTCCATAGTATTCTTCATCCATACCTACAAAATAAACCAAGCTATCAAAACTACTAAAGCAATAAAAACACAAAGCAATTAAAACCTTGGTAACATGACATGTTTTTCTTGTATTGTTATGTAGGTACAATTACTTAATCTTCATAATCAATTATTTTATATGTGAAAGGATGATGGAGGATAAACATGGAAGCCTACAACAAACTTGTGACAACCGATCGAGTTCACGTGAATTCATTTATTTAGTATCATATATACGTAGCAACGACATTTTTTTTTCGACATCCTATGTCTTTATTCATTGTAAGAACAAATGTTCTGGGGAAGGCTAACCACAAATTCGGTAGATCATCTCAACAATAAGGGCTTCCATAATCCCGAGAGCTCCTAGCAATAGTATGTGCATAAGTGTTTGCATCACGCTTTATAAATGAGATAGAACAATGATTTAGAACGCTCAAAAGCTTCTTACAATTAAAAATATAATCTCCAAATGTAGAGGTATCCGAAGTGGAAGAGTAAATAGCGTTTGTCACTCGTTTCACACCACTTTCAACGATGACGTTGTCAATTCTTAAATTGCGTACCTATGAATATTAACGAGATTACATCATTTAACTCAAAATTAATTAATATTCATAACCTTAACATAAATAAATATTATTCCAAAATAAACAAATTAAATTCAAAGATATTGTTTAAATGACAAAGTGGGATAGCTCAGGTGGTTAGAGCACCACTACCTAGGCCCCCAGGTCCTGGGTTCGAGTCATGGGGAGGGGGAAAAGGGATGGGTATTTAACTTGTAACAAAAAAAAAAAAAAAAAATTGTTTAAATACACAAAATCAATTCTCATAGGGGCGTTGTTGCTGCCTCCAACATTACCATCCCTATATAAATAATTGTAGTCAGCTCTAGATATCTCAACGAGCTCAAATTGAATTATAAATATTGTATCTTTTGATCATTTGATTTATTTACTTAATATTTTTATGTGTTGCATATATAAAAAATTTATTCTAAGTCAAATTAGACATAAAATTTAGATTAGACATCTATTTTATGTCGATTATTCATCTATCTTGAACTAATTAATGTTAACTTTGCCTAATAAAATGAACTAACCATGAATTCCTGAAATTAAAGGCACTATATATATTGGTAGGTACAAATTTAATATATGTTATATATATATATATATATATATATACACGTTAGGTAAAAAAATTCACCAGCTAGGTAAATTTTCTCATTCAACCTGTGACAGTAAATCAAAATATATTAAATTAATAAAAAATAATAATAACAATAAATCAATTTTTTATTGTATTTTACTGACGAGCAATATACAAACACAAAATTTGTTGGTAATAAGTTGATAATCCGTCTAAAAATAATAATGTTTTGGTAAATTAATCTTGGAGTGGACGAGCCCTATGACGATAAAATTCATTAAAGATTATTCACAGACGAGATCCATTACTTTTCAACTTTTCAAAAAATATAAATGTACAATCAATTTTGTCTCAAATTAATATGTCAGAACATCGAAACAACGTTGTTTTTTGTCACGCTCTTTGTCATATTTCCATTGTCCAAATTCCCACAAAATCCAATTGGGTGGTTTATATGTTAATGGATACGTGAAATGAAATTCATTAGGATCATCGCTACTTATGCAAATCTTCCCCTCATCACCACCGCTTAAAAAATGAAGAAGAAAATTTTAATTTTTCAATTAATAATTTATATCTTAATTTTTACCGTATCTAGTCCGTACTATTTGATTAATTAGTACTCCCCCCGTCTTTCAAAAATTTTCATACTTCAATTCTCTTTTTTGTTTGTCCCCAAAAGTTTGTTATACACATATTTACCATTTATGTCATTACTTTTGGGTTCCATCATACATTCAACTCACATACTTTATATATAAAAGTTTACAAAATTATCGTTCAATATATACTCTTATCATTACAATTTTTTCTTAAATCATGTATCCAAAATCCCCGCAAACTTTTTTTGTGAACAGAGTAAGTACATCTAAATTGTAGGGATCAAAAAGATTAAAGCAGCAATTTGCGCTGATTCTCACTCTGCATTTAGCTTAATTCATGAGACATGTGATCATCCCTAATAAATTGCTGATTCTCACTCTGCATTTAGCTTAATTCATGAGACATGTGATCATCCCTAATGAAGAACAAAAAAGAGAACATTTCACAATAATTTTCACACTTATCATTTCAGAACATTTCACAATAATTTTTACATTCAAAAAATCTTTTATAAATTACACTCTCACAATATTCACCGTTTAAAAATTACTACTCCCTTCCTTTATTAAATTAGGACTTAATTATACAATTTGCTTTTTCTTTCAATATTATACTCTGTATGTGTGTGTTAGGATCAAAATTTTCACCAGCTAGGTAACTTAATTGGGTTGGTCTGCTATGGACTCGAGTGCATGTTGTGCACCCTAGTCCATGTTGCACTTTTCAGTTTTTACTAACTTACACTTTTTGGTAAATGGTGTTGTACTTTTCAATTATTAAACTGTATAATAATATTTTTAGTCATAGTGACTTACACTTTTTATTAATATTGTGTTGTACTTTTCAGTTTAATAACATACACTTTTTTTTAGATTAGGGTGCACAACATGCACTCGAGTGCATACTAGACTTTACCAACTTAATTTTCTCATTCAACTTGCGACAGTATATCAAAATTGAAAATGAGTGTATATATCTAAAATTAACAAAACAACACGGGTAAATATTGATTCGCGTGATATGCAACACTAAAATAAACAACCGCAAGTGTACGGTGTCTATCGTAGCGTGATAAGCACGAGGTCGATCCCACAGGGAGGTTAAGCGTAAAAGGGTAGTTTGTTAATCTAGTTCTAAGTAGACGTGATCGAATAGATTGAATGTTGAATTACCCCTAAGATTGTCTAACAATGTGTCACAAATAGACAACGAAAGAGTAAATAAGAAATCGATCAAATACCATACAAATCAATAAAACGAAAGTAAAGTGGGTGAAGACGCAAAGAAAGAAGGTGGGTTCCAAGGCAATTGTAATACATAGATATCCGTTTATGAATGTTATCTCGTTTAAATGGCCATTAAGGTTATCGTCATATAGGGTGATCACACAAGAAGAATTAATTAATCTCTCGATCTAATTAACCAAAGGCGCAATGTAACATAGACTCGTATTTCTACCTCACAAACGTTACACCGCCTAAAATAGCTCCTAAGATCATTCAAGTCCCTCTCCGATAATTAATCCTCTCTCGAGATCATAATAATACCGGGTTGCATGCTTGCATACGATTAAATGGAATAAATCTCTCGATCTTACCCCAATTAACAACGAATTAAACAAATCATCATGGCCAATAACAACATGCTTTACAATGGATAATTAAACATGCAAATAAGAGACAAACACCAATTAAAGCAAGAAATTAATCATAAACTTCAATCCAAGTATCTACAATGTCTTAGAACCACAAAGTGTTTAGCTAACTACTAACATAATCAAATTACAAAATCCAAATGAAATAACTAAATAAAAAGGAAAAGAAAGAGAAAACTTAGTCTAGAATGTGGTAGGGAATGGAATTTGGGAGCTATTGCATCCTTTCTTCCTTGATTTGGTGAAGAATTGAGAGAGAAATGGCCAAAACACCTCCAAGTATGTGTAACTATGTGTGGATTTGGGGGAGAATGTCTTGAATTTCAAGAAAGGGGGCTTATATAGTGTTGGGGTAGGGTTTAGATGGCATAATTGCAAGTTGGTCCCTCAAAAATGGAGAAAATACAAGTTTGGCACCGAAAATGAGGTGACTCGGCCGAGTTGGGGTCACTCGGCCGAGTGGAACACTTAAAAAGCGTGTTGCGATTTCTTCCAGCCGAGACTCGGCCGAGTTAGGGTCACTCGGCCGAGTGTGCAGTGAATGCGAAAGTTGCAGATTCGGCCGAGTAACCTCACTCGGCCGAGTGATGTCCGATTCCAGAAGCTATGACCTTCAGCCTGACTCGGCCGAGTTGGCTCACTCGGCCCAGTGCGCAGTAATGTGCAAAGTCTCAGATTCGGCCGAGTTGATTCACTCGGCCGAGTTGCCTCCTCCCCTTCTCGTTTCATGCATAACTTTCGCCTCGAGTGTCGGATTGACTTGATTCCTTTGGCTAATCCACTCCATTTTTCGAGACGAATCCAACCGTGCACTCCTCTTTCCGGTCCGATCACTTATGGTATGTTTTTTGCTCCAAATTCCATCGTTTTACCTACAAAATCGACAAAACACAACCTTTCTCTCATTTTGGCTTAAACAATCATATTCCATGCATAATTCAATGAAATCCACATCAAAATACGCTTCACATGTGCCTCTAAAACGTGTAAATTCCACCCGAATCAAACTCCCCCAAACTTAAAATGTTGTTTGTCCTCAAACAACTAAGCACTTAAAGCAATGAGGGTGGAATGATCACAATGGAATATTCAATGTAATTAACACATGTAAAGTAAGATGCAATGATATCTCTTTCTCAAAGTGAATTTCTCAATGAAGGTCATAGGCTCATTATTGCAATTCACACTCATGGATCAAAGAATGCATAAACACACAACACATTGTGAATGGGAAACATAATCCAAATGCTCAAGTCCTCTACTCACATGACAAAGTGTTTCTCTCAAACACACAAACAAATTGAGGATATTAATGCACTCACCAACCAAGTTATGCTATGCAATCACCATATGCTTGCCCAACTTCTACTTTTCACAACACTCAAATGCTCAACAATGTGATCAATAGGGCTTAATCAAGGATGTAACATTGGCTCTTTGGACAAGGTAGGATGAATTTGGGAATTGTGACTCTTCTAGTGGAGGATAAAGCTTGTTGTTTTACAATGTGTGATTTCACTTTCAAAGCTTACAAACTTCATCCTCACTTTTCTTTTTCCATTCTTTTTCAAGCATTCATCACCTCATCTTTTGAACCATTTTTGTTTTCAAGCTTTTGGGGCTCTTTGTCCCTCTTTTCTTTTCCTTGATTTTCTTTTCATCTTTCTCTTTTTCTTTCAACTTTTCCAACTTTTCTTTTCACCAAAGACATTCATTCAAGCACATGTTTACCACTTTGTCTTTTATCCCCCACTAGATGTAGGTATCAAAGGCTCAACAAGGCTAAGTGGTTAACATTGTAGTTTGCCAAGAAAATGAGGAATTAAGCTCAAGGGGCTAACTACGGAAGATTACTTTGGTTTTGGGAAATTTTAGCTAAGTGACTCTTTTAGAACAAGATGACCTATATCACATCACAAAGTTTCACACAATCATGCTTTCAAACAAGAACTTGGGCAAGTTCTAGGATCACTAGCAATAACCTAGTCCACTCTCAAATGAACTAAACCGGATTACATGCTCGATTTAAGGCTCAATTCTCACCGGTTTATTCAATAGGACTCTCACATTCATCAAGTGTTCCCAAACAACAACACATCATGCATCCATGCTATCAAAGCTCACAAATATGAACACAACATGATACCATATTCCAACACCAATCATGCATACATTCAAAGCAAATAGATATCACCACAACCACTCAACAATGGATTCCAATGACTATTCATGCTCACATTTCACCAAATATCCACTACCCAACATATGATCAAAACCAACCTAAACAATATAAGCATGTGAAAGACAAATGTGCGCCGGTGCAAAATGTGACACAAGTAGAATGACGAACCGGTGCAAGGGTAACAACTAGTAGAAAAATAAAAGAAAAATAACTCCCCCAAACTTAGAATTTTACTATGTATAAATTCTAAGTTTGGGGCTACAAGTTGTTACCTCCCTCCTTGCACATCCAATGCTTCTTCAAAGATCACCATTGCAACACTTGCTTCCTCTCTCCAAAGTTGGTTTTGCTTTCTTCTCCATTCTTCAAGATGTGATATCCATAGTACTCTTCATCCATACCTACAAAATAAACCAAGCTATCAAAACTACTAAAGCAATAAAAACATGAAAGCAATAAAACCTTGGGTTGCCTCCCAAGAAGCGCTATTTTTAACGTCCTATGCCGGACGGTTCTTCCTTGAGGGGAATATCAAGTCACCCCATCATCCTCCTTGTTCTTAACCTTCTTGGCCCATGCAACTTTCTTAAACCCATTGAAGCATCCACTAGTTAGCCCATCCGGCTCTTCAATCATGTCATAAGAGGTGGATGCCTCATTCATCCCCAAGTTTGCACAAGTAGCTTTTCTTGATTTTGGGGAGTTTTTGAAGAAAACTCCCCCAAACTTGGCCTTCTTGCCCATCTTCAACTCATTGTCTTCCACCTTGGGGTTCTCCTCCACAATATTTATCCTGGGCTCTTCTTCCACCCTCTCTTCCATGGGCTTTGAGTAAGGATCTCTCTTAGAATATACATACTCTTCCTCCTCATCCCTCATCATCACGGAATCTAACGGCCTTGTAGATGTTGAATGAGACTTTCTCCTCACCAACATGTAGTTCAAGCTCTCCGTTTCGTACATTGATGATGGCTCCACCCGTTGCTAGGAACGGTCTTCCCAAGATCAAGGGGATTGCCCTATCTTCCTCCATATCAAGTACCACAAAATCAACCGGAAATATGAATTTCCCAACTTTGACAAGCACATCCTCAACCGTTCCCAAAGGATAAACTATGGAGCGATCCGCCAATTGAAGATTCAAGGTAGTAGGTGTCAATTTTCCCAAGCCAAGTGATTTGAAGAGTGATAGTGGCATGAGGTTTATGCTTGCTCCAAGATCACACAAAGCACGATAAGTTCCCTCTTTGCCAATCACACAAGGTAATGTAAATGAACCGGGATCCCTAAGCTTTGGAGGTAGCTTAGCTTGGATGATGGCACTACACTCTTCGGTGAGGTTCACGGTTTCAAATTCTACCATCCTTCTCTTGTTGGACATAATCTCTTTCAAAAACTTGGCATAATGAGGCATTTGCTCAAGGGCCTCCGCAAATGGGATGTTGATGTGTATCTTTTTGAACATCTCCAAGAATTTGATGAACTTTGCATCCAAACTCGTCTTCTTGAGTCGTTGAGGGTATGGGATTGGAGGCTTGTGTGGAGATGGAGGCTTATATGCATCATTCTCTTTCTCACTTGTTTTCTCCTTCTCAACATCTTTCTCTTCAACTTTCCTTCCTTGTTGTTCCTCTTCACCATCTTCCTTTGGCATCATAGGGCCTTCATAGCTTGTGCCACTCCTCAACTTAATTGAGTTGCATTGCTCCTTGGGGTCCAATTCCGTGGTTGAGGGGAATCGACCCGACTTGTGTTGATTTCCAATCATATTAGCAATTTGGCCCACTTGAATCTCAATGGCTTTCACATCATTCTTGATTCCCATCACTTCGTTTTCCAATTGACCAATTTTCTCATCTTGACTCTCAAAATTTTGCCAAGTCTTTGTCATAAAACTCTTCGTCTCTCCCATGAACTTCTTAGTTTCTCCCATGAATGTTATAAACATTTTTCCATAGTGAGCTTTGACGAAGACTCTTCTCTCACACCATCTCGTACATTGAAGTTCGACGGTGGTTGAATGGCATTGTGTGGGTTAGCATATGAGAAATTTTCATGGTTTCTCAAGCCGGGATGGTATTGATTCGGATTAGAGGGGTGATAGTTCACATGGGTTTGTCTTTCTCCCCAACCTCTCTCTCGATAATTTCGGTCCCATTGGTTGTTCATGAAATGGGCCTCTTCATATTGATCATTATTGGGCTCCACTAGTGCTTTGGCCGTCATCAAAGATATTAGCTTATCCACTTTGTTGGATAAGTTGACACTTTCTTCCGAATTTTGAGTGGAAGCTACCCTTCGATTTTGCCTTCGTTCTGATGGCCATTGATTGCCATTCTTAGCCATCTCTTCCAAGAGCACATAACCTTCTTCCGTCGTCTTTCCCAATAAAGAACCTCCACCGGCCGAGGCATCTACCATCCCTCTCGTACGGTGGTCCATCCCGTTGTAGAAATAACAAATCAATTGGTCTCTTGAAAACCCGTGTTGAGGACAACTTCTTATGAGATCCTTGAAGCGCTCCCAAGCCTCGGCTAACGACTCATCATCATCTTGCATAAATGAAGAGATCTCCCCTCGTATCTTGATGGTCTTGCTTGGAGGGAAGTAATTCATTAGGAATGCATCCACAAGGTCGGCCCAATTTTCGATCGTCCTTAGATCAAGAGACATGTACCATTGTTTTGCACGATCACAGAGTGAGAAGGGGAAGAGTTGCAAGCGGATGTAGTCTTGGGGAACACGGTTGATCTTAACCGTTCCACTTATCTCTAGGAATTGAGATAAATGGAGGTTAGGATCCTCCTTCGACAACCCTCCGAATTGGATGTTTTGGACCATCATGATTAGTGCCGGTTTGAGCTCAAAGTTATGAGCGTCTACGGGTTCCCTACCCGCTCCTCCATAGGGCCTTGGAATAGGACGGAAGTGGTCTCTCAAGACTCTTTGTGGCTCCTCATCCTCCCTTCGTCTACCATCTCTTTCCATACCAATATTCTCATCAACTCTTCGACGAAAGTTGTCCCTTAGCACTCCTTGAGGTCGGTTACCTCCATTCCCGTTTGGTTCCTCAACTCCTTCCACTCCTTGATTCTCAAATTCCTCTTCAACTTCTTCTACAATCGGATTTTCCCGTCGATTCATTCTTTCCAACTTTATTCTCCTCCTTTCGGCGTTCCTTCTTCGACAATTGGCTTCAATCTCCGGATCTAAGGGTATCATTCCTTGTTGGTTCCTCCTAGATCGTGTGATCATAAACCATGTCTATCAAAAGAGCAAACGAGAGTGAGAAATACAAATAAGCTCAAAGTAACAAACACAAATATTTTTGGATTTTTGAGAAATAAGTAAAGCAAGTAAAAATGTCTAAACTAAAACTCTATTAACCTACACTCTAGAGCTATAAAACCTCATCGGCAGCGGCGCCATAAACTTGATTCGCGTGATATGCAACACTAAAATAAACAACCACAAGTGTACAGTGTCTATCGTAGCGTGATAAGCACGAGGTCGATCCCACAGGGAGGTTAAGCGTAAAAGCGTAGTTTGTTAATCGAGTTCTAAGTAGACATGATCGAATAGATTGAATGTTGAATTACCCCTAAGACTGCCTAACAATGTGTCACAAATAGACAACGAAAGAGTAAATAAGAAATCGATCAAATACCATACAAATTAATCCTCTCTCAAGATCATTCAAGTCCCTCTCCGATAATTAATCCTCTCTCAAGATCATAATAATACCGGGTTGCATGCTTGCATACGATTAAATGGAATAAATCTCTCGATCTTACCCCAATTAACAATGAATTAAACAAATCATCATGGCCAATAACAACATGCTTTACAATGGATAATTAAATATGCAAATAAGAGAAAACACCAATTAAAGCAAGAAATTAATCATAAACTTCAATCCAAGTATCTACAATGTCTTAGAACCACAAAGTGTTTAGCTAACTACTAACATAATCAAATTACAAAATCCAAATGAAATAACTAAATAAAAAGGAAAAGAAAGAGAAAGCTTAGTCTAGAATGTGGTAGGGAATTGAATTTTGGAGCTATTGCATCCTTTCTTCCTTGATTTGGTAAAGAATTGAGAGAGAAATGGCCAAAACACCTCCAAGTATGTGTAACTATGTGTGGATTTGGGGGAGAATGTCTTGGATTTCAAGAAAGGGGGCTTATATAGTGTTGGGGTAGGGTTTAGATGGCATAATTACAAGTTGATCCCTCAAAAATGGAGAAAATACAAGTTTGGCACCGAAAATGAGGTGACTCGACCGAGTTGGGGTCACTCGGCCGAGTGGAACACTTAAAAAACGTGTTGCGATTTCTTCCAGCCGAGACTTGGACGAGTTAGGGTCACTCGGCCGAGTGTGCAGTGAATGCGAAAGTTGCAGATTCGGCCGAGTAACCTCACTCGGCCGAGTGATGTCCGATTCCAGAAGCTATGGCCTTCAGCCTGACTCGGCCGAGTTGGCTCACTCGGCCGAGTGCGCAGTAATGTGCAAAGTTGCAGATTCGGCCGAGTTGAGTCACTCGGCCGAGTGCGAAGTAGAGTTCAAAGTCTCAGATTCGGCCGAGTTGATTCACTCGGCCGAGTTGCCTCCTCCCCTTCTCGTTCCATGCATAACCTTCGCCTCGGGTGTCAGATTGACTTGATTCCTTTGGCTAATCCACTCCGTTTTTCGAGACGAATCCAACCGTGCGCTCCTCTTTCCGGTCCGATCACTTGTGGTATGTGTTTTGCTCCAAATTCCTTCGTTTTATCTACAAAATCGACAAAACACAACCTTTCTCTCATTTTGGCTTAAACAATCATATTCCATGCATAATTCAATGAAATCCACATCAAAATACGCTTCACATGTGCCTCTAAAACGTGTAAATTCCACCCGAATCAAACATCAAATTCACTCAAACTAATGTTTGATCAAATTAACTCTTCAATCTCCTTTTCCACTTTTTTTTTAGTCACAATAATCGAATCCAGTTGTGAAATTATTATAAGCGTGGGCCAGCGACATTTGAGAGACTTTCGTGACACTTCCCCATGACATTTCGATCAGCTTTCTCAAAGCCTACCATCTTCATTATCGATCATATTCACGTTTTTTTTTCGATATATATTGGAGTATATATTGTTGGGAATAAAATGAGATATGTTTTGATCTAATACCAAAACCCCCTGAGACATGCCTAAGTCAAGTTGAGTATGTTCTAGAAATGTTAGAACATATAGTATAAAGGCTAGATGAGGAGCTAATATGTTAGGAAGCTCTTAGTTGATTAGATGCACAATTTGAGGGGGAACACATGCTTTGAAGTCCATCAAGAACAAGTCCCCTTTAAGGCTCAAACTCTGGATACAACACTAAGTCTTTTGAAGACCAACTATGCTGATCAGGAGAGTTGTCCAGAGGAGTTGTCTCAGCACAATAAACCATGATCAAGTGCTCTGAAAGCCTGAGGTCAACTAAGCTGAAGAAATAGAGACAACCACACCCTAAAGAACTACAAATCAACATGCTAAGATCACCTTGAAGTGAAGCAAAGGGGTATGAGCCAAGTCATCTGAAGAAGAGCAAGTCAACCTTGCTGATAGTGATAAGGAGAGTTGTCCAAATGATGAGGAATGTTGTCCTATCATTGAAACAACCTTCAGAAGCCATGTCTATGTCCTAACAAGAGTATCTTAAAGTCAGACATTGGGAAGAGTGCTGCAGAATGAAGACAAAGTCTTAACAGCCGTTTATTTCCAAAATGAGGACATGTCACTATCAAGAATCTGTCTTCTAAGTTGAAGAACTAAAAGAAGACATTTATGGACATTTGGGGCTGCCTCTCCAACGGGCAAATCCTTCATTTGTCTATAAATACAGAAGTGTGAAGACCATTTGATAGCATCCAACTGAACTCAACTTTGACAACTATCCTACAAGCAAGAGTGCTCTCAAAGCTTTCAAAGACTATCTTAGTCTTCAAACACTTCATCTAAGCTGAACCTATTGTATATCCATACACAAGCTTAGAGAGATATCCTAATCCTTATACACTGATCTTCATTGTAAAGGATATCTCATTAGTTGGAACCTTACTTCAACCCTTACCCTTTTCAAGAGTGAAAGAGAGAAGGTTGTAGTAGTAGAAGTGGTAGGAGCTGACTGTTGAGAGAAGAACAGTTCAGTTCTGAGTTGAGAAGAGGGTACTAGGACTCTAGACATCCTAGGGATCAATTCACCAAGAAGTGGTGTTATTGATCAAGTGCACCTTGGCACTATAAAACAAGTTAATTCCAAGAGTGAAGGAATTATCCTGTTAAATCAGGGAAAGTGGATGTAGGAGCTTGAGTCTCTGAACCACTATAAACTCTTGTGTTGATTTACTTTCAAGTACTTTCATACATTCAACACTGCACACAAAACTGATCTTTCAAAGGATAAACATTCAAAAACTGTGCAAAACCTATTTGGACAAAATCCCTGAAACTGGACTGTATTACATTGATTAAGTAATTTCAGAAACTAAAGGAGTCTAAACTAAAAGGGCCAACCACTATTCCGCACATTTAACTCCCCTAGATAGTTATTCAACTAAGTACTCTATAGTACTTAGTAGTTTGATTATCTTAGAAGAGTTAATCATCTTCAGCAGAGTTGTCCAAGACAACCTTGCTGAGCTCTGGTTTGATCAAAGTTAAAAAGAATTTGCTTACAAGTGTATTCCCCCCCCATACACTTGTTGTATACTCCTTTCAGGACCAACATATATATATATATATATAAGGTCTGAACGTTTAGTTAAATAAAAGACGCTCAGTCCACGCACAACTCTAAGAAAGAGAAGGCGTAATCGTATCACAACTCTCAACACTCACTACACCACCTATCCAAGGTCGGGTTAAAAACCCCCTCCGGTAAACCCAATGGGAAAAACCCGGATGAGGGAAAACCGTGCCTCTTCATGTAGACGGGCAGTCCTCCCAATAACTTGTTCTATTACAAATCAACCGACCCGCTCTAAAACTAGCTATACTATTACATTAAGCAAGCCAAACTCTATCAGTATAATCCATCCAACCCTTAGCCCACGCAACTTCACACGCACGCCTAGTCGAACTCCATGCGTCCACACAAATAGCCCTCGCGCTCCAGCCGTCGTCCAAGCCATCACCACACCAATCATGCATCCTCCTAGCATCCCTTCGAGTACCATAGTCATTCCAGCCTTCAACAGTACCTACACATGAATAACACCCACAGCAGTACCTAATCCAAAGCAATAAACCATACCAGATACATGCAATCATAACAACAAAAAATAAAAAACACCCCCTAACCCTAAAAAAAGGCAAAGTGACCATCCAAACCTTTAATAAACCCACCGAACATACACATGCTAATTTGAATATATTTAATAATACGTTCAACATGATATTTCTTGTCTTCAAACTGAAATTTATTTCTAGTCTGCCACACATGATACACCACCGAAACGATCCACAACCTAAAAATCCTTTTCCTAGTCACACTAATGCCTCTATCTCTATGAATATCATCTAACACCTCCTTAAGATTCCGCATCCTCCCCTTCCAACCAAGCTCCAAGTGGCAGTGTAGAAGTTTGAACAGTTCACAATGGAGTCTGAGGAGTCCATTGATAAATTTGCTGGTAGATTCACTGATGTGATGAATGAAATCAACTCCTTGGGCAAGGTTTACACCAAGAGAGAAGTTGGATTGAAGATATTGAGAAGTCTCACTCAAAAGTGGGATGTCTATGCTGTAATGATGCAAAACACCAAAGATCTCTCCACCATGCCCATGCAACAAATCTTCTCTGAACTCAAGGCTTATGAGTTCGACCTCAATAGAAGAAAGCCTGTTGAGGAACCTTCAAATCCTACTAAGGGAGTGGCATTCAAAGCCAAAACTGCTGAACTAGAAATGCAGTCCACTCCAAGATCATCAAAGTCAGTCTCCAAGACTGAAATGAAGGAGGAACTAGCCTTGATGGCTAGGAGGTTTGAAAAGCTAAATTCAAGGTTTGGTAGATACAAGAAATTCTACCAGGACAACAAATTCAGGAGAAGATACAACTCTCCTGAAGCTCAGGCTGAGGTCAAAAAGCCTGAAGAGAAAAGATCAGAGGACAAGTACTCTGATAGGAGAAGGTCCAGTAGAGCTGAACCTTCATCATCAAAAAGAAGAGAAGAATCAAAGAAAGATGATGATGAAGACCTGTGCTATAATTGTAAGAAGAAAGGGCACTTCCAGTATGACTGCCCTGAACTAAGCTCTAAAGAGAGAAGAGAAAGGCAAGCTAAAAGAGACAGAAAATTCACCAATAGAAAGGCCATGATGGCTGGTGAAGAATCTGATAGTGCTGAAAGCTTCAACTCTTCTGATGGACTGTTCTCTAACAGTGATGATGATGATGATGTCTGCAACATGGCTCTTGAGGATGATGAGGTATCCTCTACTTCTAGTTCACCATCATTCATCTCACAAAACAATAGTGAGGTCAACCTGAAACTCTCCCTTGGAAAGTTGATGGAAGATTTCACTATGTTACAAGAATTTCATGATAATTGTGTGAGAGAAAATGAAAGATTGGCTATTGAACTTGCCAAAAACTCTGAGGCAGTTGTTGATGTCAAATCTACTGAGTTGTATCAATAAGTCTTGAGAGAGCTTGAGGAAGCAAATCTCAGGATAGTTGACCAACAAAAGGAGATTGATGATCAACTTCTATCTCAGAAGAGAAGAGATTTTGAACTGAAAATCCTAAATGCCAAGTTTGAAAACCTCTCACATGAATATGACATTCTTAAATCAAGTGAAGAGAGCCTGAAACTAAAGATGTCTGCTCTGAAGAAATCCTCTAGAGCAATAGAGGAAATTCAGAGTTATCAAAGACCTATGGCTCAAAGAAGTGGATTAGGCTTTGATCCATTTGAATCTTCACCTTGTCTTAGTGTTGCTTCCACAAGTAACACTAAGAGAATCTTTGTTAAATCAGTGGCACAAACTGAAAATGAAGTAATTCAGCCACTGAACAAAGGAAAGGGCAAAATAGATGATCTGCCTACTCAAGTGCTTCAGGAGACTAGGCCAAAACCTAAGGAAATGGCCAAAGCTCCTGAACATAAGAGGAATGTTGGTCAGCAGAGTAGACCCAATGGAAGGGCAACTCTCCTGAACAATGTTCAGAGGAATTATCCAAAGTATAATCAGCCTAGGCCAACTCTTCTGAGAAAGCCTCAGCTGAATAGACCTAAGGACAAATATCTTCAAAGGCAAAATAAAATGAGACAACCAAAACCCTTCATGCCAAAGGGTAATGGTCATAAGAAAGCCTTTCCTCAAAGATTCCTTCAAGTAGCACAAAGAACTCAAAAGTTCAGGATATTTGACAACTCTCCTGAAACTTACAGAGTTAACACATTTACACAAACTTTCCCAAAGACATTTAAGGGAAAGACAGTGTTTGTAGATGCTAGAGGAAGACAACTTAGCCACCTTGAATCAATCAGGGTTATTAGGCAAGTTTGGGTTCCTAAAGGTACAACTAACCTCTCAGGACCCAAAACTCAAAGGGTACCTAAACCAATCTAATTGCAGGTACCATTGGGCCACAAGAAGACGAGCATGAGCAAAAAGTCAGCATGGTACCTTGACAGTGGATGTTCAAGGCACATGACTGGAAACAAGGAACTCCTCATTGATTTTATTGAAAAAGAAGGCCCAAATGTCACATTTGGAGACAGCTCACAAGAAACAACAAAAGGTTATGGTACTTTGATGATTGGTAACATCAAAGTATCCAATGTGTCTTATGTGGCTGGTCTCAAATATAATCTCCTAAGTATCAGTCAATTCTGTGATAAAGATTTCAATGTTGAGTTTTCTAGTGGTAAATGCTTAATCAAAGATAAGACTCAACAAATCCTACTGACTGGAACTAGGAAAGGAAATGTGTATTTTGCAGACTGGGACAAGTCTACTGATGCTGCATGTTTCATTGCTAAGAGTTCTAGTGAACAAAGTTTGTTATGGCATAAAAGATTAAATCACTTGAAATTCAAAACAATGAACAAGATTGCTAGAAATGCATTAGTTAAAGGACTACCTAATGAGGTTTTCATTAAAGAGCATGTTTGCAAACCATGCTAAGAAGGAAAACAGATTAAAGCCTCATTTAAAGGAAAACCAGTCATCTCTACTGAAAGGGTACTTGAACTTCTTCACATGGACTTATTTGGACCAATTACCCCTGCAAGCATAAATGGTAGAAAATACACATTGGTGGTAGTAGATGACTTCTCTAGGTTCACATGGGTAGTATTTCTTCATAATAAGAAGGAAACTCAAGTTAAACTACCTGAACTTCTAAAGAGATTGTCAAATGAGAAAAGCCTTAGCATTATCAAGATAAGATCTGATAAAGGCACTGAGTTCATAAATTCATACATCAATGAGTATTGCACAACTAATGGAATAGCTCATGAAACCTCAGCAGCTAGAACTCCCCAACAAAATGGAGTTGCAGAAAGGAGAAATAGAACCTTAAAAGAAGCTGCTAGGACCTTAATTGCTGATTCAAACTTACCTAAGAGGTTTTGGGCTGAAGCTATAAACACTGCATGCCATACTCAAAATAGATGTTTGATCACCAAGGGGCAAGGCAAAACCCCCTATGAACTCTGGAAAGGAAGATTGTCTAAAGTGTCATACTTTCACATCTTTGGTTGTAAGTGTTTCATACACAATAATGGGAAAGAACAGTTGAAAGCCTTTGATAGCAAAGCTGATGAGGGGGTATTCCTTGGATATTCTCAAATTAGTAGAGCTTTTAGAGTCTACAACAAGAAAAACCTTATTGTGGAGGAAACACCTCATGTTGTGTTTGATGAATCTACTCATGAGTTCAGGAATGAGAACTTGGAATCAGAAGAAATCACACAAAGGACAACCAGACTAAGTCTAAAAAACAAAGACACTGAAACCATAGATGTTGTCCAAGCCAACCTGCCTGAAAACTTCACTTTGGACAACACTCCTGAGGGCAACCTTCCTGAGGCAAATCCCACTGAAAGGAATGGTGAACTGAATGATCCAATCCCAGTTCACATCCAGGTAACAACTACCAATGAAGAAGCAGTCCATGCTGAGGTAGTTAATGGGTCAAATAATTAAGGGGGAACTCAAAATGTTGAAAATACCAATGTCCCTGACATTGAGGACAACACCCCTGATTATGATCCTGAATTAGATCCTGCATTCAATTACCCTGAATTTTATGATCTAAATGACTCAACTTCAGTAGAGGACAACTCTACTGAAGAGATCAGAAAAAGAAGGACTTGGTTGTCTGACCATCCTACTGATCTAATACTTGGTGACCCAAGTGTTGGAGTCAAAACAAGGAGATTTCATGGTGAAAGTGCTCTTTTCTGTTGTTTCTTGTCAGAACAAGAACCAAGTGATATTGAGGAAGCACTTCAAGATGCCAATTGGATCACAGCCATGCAGGAAGAACTGAATCAATTCACCAGAAATGAAGTATGGGAGCTGGTGGATAGACCTTCACATCAAAATGTTATTGGAACAAAGTGGGTGTTCAAGAACAAGAAGAATGAAAATGATGTGATTGTCAGAAACAAAGCAAGACTAGTGGCAAAGGGTTATTGCCAACATGAAGGCATTGACTATGATGAGACTTTTGCACCTGTGGCAAGGCTAGAAGCAATAAGGCTCTTTCTAGCCTATGCAGCCCACAAGAGGTTCAAAGTGTACCAGATGGATGTCAAGAGTGCCTTTCTGAATGGAGTCTTGAAAGAAGAAGTCTATGTGGAGCAACCACCAGGTTTTGAGGTTGGAAACCAAGTTTACAGACTGAAGAAAGCTCTATATGGACTCAAGCAAGCCCCCAGGGCTTGGTATGATACACTGTCACAATTCCTCTTGGATCATGGATTCACCAAGGGAACTGTGGACAGGACACACTTCAGAATCTCTGAAGGAGAAGACATCTTGCTTGTCCAAATTTATGTGGATGACATAATATTTGGATCCCCCAATGAAAAGCTGTGTGAGAAGTTCTCCAAGCTAATGCAAAGCAAGTTTGAGATGTCCATGATGGGGTTGATGAACTTATTTTTGGGTCTACAAGTCAAGCAATCAAAAGAAGGAATCTTCATCAACCAAGCTAAGTACACCAGAGAAATGATCAAGAAGTTTGGGTGTACTACTAGCAAGCCAGTGAGGATCCCAATGAACACAAATTGGAAGATGGATCCTGATGAGAGTGGTGTTCTAACCAACTCCACTGAGTATAGAGGAATCATTGGATCACTCCTCTATCTCACTGCCAGCAGACCTGACATCACCTTTGCAGTAGGTGTTTGTGCAAGGTTTCAAGCAAATCCTAAGAAAAGCCATCTTGAGGCTGCAAAGAGGATTTTGAGGTATCTCAACGGCACTGAGAATCTAGGCCTTTGGTACCATGCTGATGACAACATTGAACTAACTGGCTACTCAGATGCTGATTATGGAGGTTGCAGAATTGATAGAAAGTCCACTTCAGGGACTTGTCAATTCTTAGGCAACAAGCTTATTTCTTGGTTCTCCAAGAAGCAGAACACAGTGGCTACTTCCACCACTGAAGCTGAGTATGTTGCAGCTGGAAGTTGTTGTGCTCAAATCCTTTGGTTGAGACAACAACTCAGAGACTACAAAGTTAACTCTACTGAAGTGCCAATATTTTGTGATAACAATAGTGCAATTGCAATATCACAAAATCCTGTCTTGCACACAAGATGCAAACATGTGGATATCAAGCATCACTTCATTAGAGATCATGTGGAGAAGAAGGACATAAAGTTGGTCAAGATCCACACAGATTATCAAAAAGCTGACATTCTAACAAAGCCACTTGCAGAGGCAAGATTTCTAGAGCTATCAGCAGAGTTGGGATTACTTGATCCAGGGAAGTTGGACAAGTAAAATACATTGAAGTTAATGGGAGTTAAGTAACTGAATTGGTCTTCAGCAGACTTGGACAAGTCTACTGAAGTTCAGAAGAGATGATCACTATTACTCAGGACACTTGTCCATTGAATATCAGGACACTTGTCCACACCTTTTCAGGACAGTTGTCCAAGTGGGGTCAGATAAGTTGTCTTGGCTATCAACCTATTTCCTTGGTTTGATAAGCACGTATTTTGGGTAATCATTGTCTACCTTGATATCTATCCCAATTACAGATATCATCACTGTGGGATTTAATTTGTCCCCCACCCAAAAGGTCACCATCCATGCATTAAATGCCAAGATTTAACTCTTGTTTGCATTACACTTTTCGAGCCATGATCTATCTCGAAAACTCCCCAACCATTAACTTATATTAAATAACTTCCACGTTTTGAATAAAACCAATAACTCACTGTTACATTGGTTTTTGACCATTGGATCAAAACTGGCCAACTCCCCTGATATCAATCCTGGCCGTCCAAGTGTACTTTCCATTTTTGACAACCGTTGAAAATACACAAATCTCACCAACTCATTGACAAACATTCTTTTTAGAATATCCCCAAGTCTTAAGATCCCCCACAAACTCTTCTTCCCCAAGTATTCGAAACCCTAGCTCATCTTTCTCAAACTCTCTCAAAACTCTCTCAATTTCATTTTTGTGAACCTTCAATGGCTCCCAAAGCTAAGTAAGAAATGGTTGTTGATTTCACCAATAGAGACTTAGACCTTGATTTTGGGTATCTAAGTCACAAAAACAACCTTACTTTTGAGCCAATCCTCTCTTTTGAGAGTGAAGATCCTATAGTTACTCCAACTCTAAGATGGCTAAGGAGAGCAGGTCTTCAAAAGTTCATGCAAGAGAAGCCAGATTCTTGCCTTGAATCTTACATGGCTGAATTCTTTGCCTTTCTAAAATGGAGAGGCAAACCTGAAGATGGAGAAGTTTCAACAAGATTATCTTTTGTTGCAGAGGGAGAAGAGGAGGAAAGATTCCATAGAGTGAAATTCTCAGTGGAAGAGGTTGATGCTGCCTTTGGATTGCCTTCAGAGGGAAGGAATCCTGAATTCTATGGAAATGGACTTGAGCAAGAAATTGCTCAAGAATGGCTAATTACTCCAGGGCCATTATCCTCTACACAGCACAAGAAAAGTCCCAAGCCAATCATATATATGCCTCCAAAGCTTGAAGGATGGATTGACCAAGCAAGAATCCTGAGAGAATTCACTGAGATCCTTAAGCTAAACAAGATGGTTCTTGGACCTAAGGGAACAAACCAAGAAGCCATGGCCTTGAAAAGAAGAGTGTGGGCACAGTATGGGATGTTGCTACCTCCTGAGGATGATCTTTGAAATGGCTAAGTCTTCTGACCTTTCTTGATTGATCAACTATGCTGAAATATAGTCAAGATTGCTGATGTGGTGTGCTAATCTGTTTGCTCTGATTTGTTCTGGATTGCTCTGATACAAGCTTTGTGCTCTGATACTGAAAATCTTGTATATGCTTTGAAATGTTATAATGAAATGCTCTGATGTATTTAGTGTTATTGATTCATGCTCTGATATGTTAATTTCAACTATCAACATGCTTGTAATGATTTTCAAATGAATGATAGTTGAACTTATTCTGAATCAAGAAACACTCATCTCTCTATGCCTATCTATGAAACCTATTTGCAACATGAATGGTGAATACACTAACACATTGCTTTTCAGGATAATTGACCTTAGTCATGTCTTCTGAAGATAAATGTAATAGGTGTAGCCTAAGTCACTTTTGCATAAGTTGTATAGGTTTTGGCATCATCAAAAAGGGGGAAATTGTTGGGAATAAAATGAGATATGTTTTGATCTAATACCAAAACCCCCTGAGACATGCCTAAGTCAAGTTGAGTATGTTCTAGAAATGTTAGAACATATAGTATAAAGGCTAGATGAGGAGCTAATATGTTAGGAAGCTCTTAGTTGATTAGATGCACAATTTGAGGGGGAACACATGCTTTGAAGTCCATCAAGAACAAGTCCCCTTTAAGGCTCAAACTCTGGATACAACACTAAGTCTTTTGAAGACCAACTATGCTGATCAGGAGAGTTGTCCAGAGGAGTTGTCTCAGCACAATAAACCATGATCAAGTGCTCTGAAAGCCTGAGGTCAACTATGCTGAAGAAATAGAGACAACCACACCCTAAAGAACTACAAATCAACATGCTAAGATCACCTTGAAGTGAAGCAAAGGGGTATGAGCCAAGTCATCTGAAGAAGAGCAAGCCAACCTTGCTGATAAGCAAGACTGCTGATAGTGATAAGGAGAGTTGTCCAAATGATGAGGAATGTTGTCCTATCATTGAAACAACCTTCAGAAGCCATGTCTATGTCCTAACAAGAGTATTTTAAAGTCAGACATTGGGAAGAGTGCTGCAGAATGAAGACAAAGTCTTAACAGTCGTTTATTTCCAAAATGAGGACAAGTCACTATCAAGAATCTGTCTTCTAAGTTGAAGAACTAAAAGAAGACATTTATGGACATTTGGGGCTACCTCTCCAACGGGCAAATCCTTCATTTGTCTATAAATACAGAAGTGTGAAGACCATTTGATAGCATCCAACTGAACTCAACTTTGACAACTATCCTACAAGCAAGAGTGCTCTCAAAGCTTTCAAAGACTATCTTAGTCTTCAAACACTCCATCTAAGCTGAACCTATTGTATATCCATACATAAGCTTAGAGAGATATCCTAATCCTTATACACTGATCTTCATTGTAAAGGATATCTCATTAGTTGGAACCTTACTTCAACCCTTACCCTTTTCAAGAGTGAAAGAGAGAAGGTTGTAGTAGTAGAAGTGGTAGGAGCTGACTGTTGAGAGAAGAACAGTTCAGTTCTGAGTTGAGAAGAGGGTACTAGGACTCTAGACATCCTAGGGATCAATTCACCAAGGAGTGGTGTTATTGATCAAGTGCACCTTGGCACTATAAAATAAGTTAATTCCAAGAGTGAAGGAATTATCCTGTTAAATCAGGGAAAGTGGATGTAGGAGCTTGAGTCTCTGAACCACTATAAACTCTTGTGTTGATTTACTTTCAAGTACTTTCATACATTGAACACTGCACACAAAACTGATCTTTCAAAGGATAAACATTCAAAAACTGTGCAAAACCTATTTGGACAAAATCCCTGAAACTGGACTGTATTACATTGATTAAGTAATTTCAGAAACTAAAGGAGTCTAAACTAAAAGGGTCAACCACTATTCCGCACATTTAACTCCCCTAGATAGTTATTCAACTAAGTACTCTATAGTACTTAGTAGTTTGATTATCTTAGAAGAGTTAATCATCTTCAGCAGAGTTGTCCAAGACAACCTTGCTGAGCTCTGGTTTGATCAAAGTTAAAAAGAATTTGCTTACAAGTGTATTCCCCCCCCCATACACTTGTTGTATACTCCTTTCAGGACCAACATATATATATATATATATAAGGTCTGAACGTTTAGTTAAATAAAAGACGCTCAGTCCACGCACAACTCTAAGAAAGAGAAGGCGTAATCGTATCACAACTCTCAACACTCACTACACCACCTATCCAAGGTCGGGTTAAAAACCCCCTCCGGTAAACCCAATGGGAAAAACCCGGATGAGGGAAAACCGTGCCTCTTCATGTAGACGGGCAGTCCTCCCAATAACTTGTTCTATTACAAATCAACCGGCCCGCTCTAAAACTAGCTATACTATTACATTAAGCAAGCCAAACTCTATCAGTATAATCCATCCAACCCTTAGCCCACGCAACTTCACACGCACGCCTAGTCGAACTCCATGCGTCCACACAAATAGCCCTCGCGCTCCAGCCGTCGTCCAAGCCATCACCACACCAATCATGCATCCTCCTAGCATCCCTTCGAGTACCATAGTCATTCCAGCCTTCAACAATACCTACACATGAATAACACCCACAGCAGTACCTAATCCAAAGCAATAAACCATACCAGATACATGCAATCATAACAACAAAAAATAAAAAACACCCCCTAACCCTAAAAAAAGGCAAAGTGACCATCCAAACCTTTAATAAACCCACCGAACATACACATGCTAATTTGAATATATTTAATAATACGTTCAACATGATATTTCTTGTCTTCAAACTGAAATTTATTTCTAGTCTGCCACACATGATACACCACCGAAACGATCCACAACCTAAAAATCCTTTTCCTAGTCACACTAATGCCTCTATCTCTATGAATATCATCTAACACCTCCTTAAGATTCCGCATCCTCCCCTTCCAACCAAGCTCCAAGTGGCAGTGTAGAAGTTTGAACAGTTCACAATGGAGTCTGAGGAGTCCATTGATAAATTTGCTGGTAGATTCACTGATGTGATGAATGAAATCAACTCCTTGGGCAAGGTTTACACCAAGAGAGAAGTTGGATTGAAGATATTGAGAAGTCTCACTCAAAAGTGGGATGTCTATGCTGTAATGATGCAAAACACCAAAGATCTCTCCACCATGCCCATGCAACAAATCTTCTCTGAACTCAAGGCTTATGAGTTCGACCTCAATAGAAGAAAGCCCGTTGAGGAACCTTCAAATCCTACTAAGGGAGTGGCATTCAAAGCCAAAACTGCTGAACCAGAAATGCAGTCCACTCCAAGATCATCAAAGTCAGTCTCCAAGACTGAAATGAAGGAGGAACTAGCCTTGATGGCTAGGAGGTTTTAAAAGTCAGTCTCTAAACTTGCATATCGATCGCTACATCATCGAGCTATTGCTGCCCTTATACATTTGCCATATCGAACCACCTTTAAGCCAATTATCGATCACCCACTTGACCCACAACGTATCCTTCTTCCTATGAATATCCCACAACGTTTTGCTAACTAGAACTCTATTCCAGCCCTCCATATCCTTCAACCCAAGACCCCCCTTCGCTTTTTGATGACAAATGTCACTCCAAGCAACCAAAGGGGTCCTACCACTCCACAAGAACTGCCTACACAGATTTTCCAGCTTTCGAATCACCCATTTAGGCGTGGGTAAAACACCGAACCAATAGCTAAGGATACCGTATATCACCGAAGAGATCAGCTCCACTTTACCGGCATAGGACAGCAGCTTGGAGTTCCATTTAATAATTCTATCACGAACCTCAACAAGTAAAGGCTCATACTCCCTAATCTTGACCCGACTAGCAGCCCACGGCACACCCAAATACTTCACCGACAGTTTTTCCTCAACAAACCCTAAAAGCTCTAAAATACGCACCTTATCATCATCTTTAACCTCTGCCATAACTATGCTAGACTTCGCCGAACTAATGCCCAAACCAGCCACAGCCTCGAAACGAATAAGAGTATCACGCATAACAGAAATAGAATCAATGTCGCCACGAGAAAACAAGAGCAAATCATCCGCAAACATAATATTAGTTATCTTCAAATCAGCACATTTCGGATGATATTTAAATCTACTATTGCATGCATTAAAACTAAGAGCCCTATGCAAATATTCCATACATATTACGAAAAGATACGAAGAAAGGGGGTCACCTTGACGAAGCCCTCGTTTGCCCTTGAAAAAACCGCATGGCATCCCGTTCACAATGATCGAGTAGGAAGGCATTGTGACGCACTGCATAATCCACTCAACATATTGACTCGGAAAATTCATAAGCAACAACAGCTTCTTGAGAAAGGCCCACGAAACAGAATCGTAAGCCTTTCGAATGTCAATTTTAAGCATCGCCCTCCTTGACACGTCCGCCCTATCATACCCCTTAAGAAGCTCTTGAGCAAGAAACACATTATCTGAAATCGATCTACCCGAAACAAACGCGTTTTGATTAGACAAAACAACCACTTTAGTCGCCATACTTAATCTATTAGCAAGCATCTTGCTAATGATTTTGTAGACGACGTTGCAACATGATATAGGCCTAAAGTCCGTCACTCCAAGATTATGGGTTTTCTTAGGTATTAAAGTTACAAACGTGCAATTTAATTGCCTAAGAATCTGCCCATTATTGAAAAATTCCTGAACAGCGCCTATAATATCCTCCTTCAATATGCTCCACGACTTCTTAAAGAACGCCGAAGTGTACCCGTCCGGCCCCGGAGCCTTATCCTCGCCTATCGTCCATAAAGCAGCTTTTATCTCACCCTCTTCGACACTCCTAACAAGCTCGCTGCCCATATTATTACTAACGCAAACGCCATGATTCACCACAGTTTCGTCGATATTAGTTGTAGGTCCCGAAAGTTGAGTTAATATCGAGGGAAGCTAAAGAAAATGTCTAGAGGGGGGTGAATAGACTTTTCTAAAATCTTTCGATATATCAGAATACAATGTGCGGAATACGAAATTAAACAATGAGCCCAATACAATTTTATACTCAACTTATTAAATTCGAGAACTCTGTTCTAGTAATACTCAACTTGTCTTGTTCAGTTATGTGTGTAAACAATTAATCAGTTGATCAATTAAGAAGTAAACAAAACAGTAAAGTAAACAACACAAACAATTTATAGTGGTTCGACAACTTGACTACGTCCACTCTCACAACCCAGTTGTGATATTTCCACTAACTCTTCCAATCGAGTACAAAGTGTGAGTTCTTGTGATTTTGAGTCCCAAGAAAAAGACTTAGATCTTCTAAGACTATACCACCAGATACGTCTACGATCTTACTAGAATTTTAACAAGTATCTAGCACCTTGATAAAAACAACAAACAAAAAGGAAAACTTATTCAGTAGCAGTCTTCTGGTTTCTTCACTTGACTATTACATTACTTTAAGCTTTATAACACAGCTTAGTCAACTTATAACCTATACAATCAATCTATCTATTACATACAAATCATGAGCTCTATACAACGATTATTCATAGCTCAACATCAATCTAACATGTATACGAATAGCAAATATGAAGTACTTATAGATCGTACTTATCTTTTAAACTTTAAACAATACTTGTCTTTTAAATGTGAACTTGTGTGAACTCTACTGGTCTGTTCAAGATCACTTCTCTTTAACTAGACTAGATCAGTCAACACTTAGAAAATATTCAAACTACTTTTGGCTTATCAAAACTTCATCTTTTATCATCATGTAGGACTTGTCTAAGATTCATATCCCAACAATTTCCCCCTTTTTGATGAAGCCAAAACTACTTGAATCTTTTCTTAATAGTAGACTAGTTAAGTAGTTATCTTGTCTTAACATCAAATAGTACTTATATTTTCATTCATTCAAAAATAATACCAGTAGATATTACACATACTTCAAAAATCAAAACTAAATAATCAGAGCAAATAAAACTAAGTATCAGAGCATATAATCAACTAATCTGAAAGAGTACCTCCTTCTGGATTTAGAACACAGAAAGCATCAAGGAGTCTCTTGTGAATAACTCTGACATGGTCTTCATCATCAATCTTCTCTTTATCCAGTAGATCTTCTTCAAACTTCTTGATTTGATTAAGATCAACTCTTCTACCAGAAGTAGTCATAGGACATTTCCATCTTGGAAACACAGGAACTAGAATATTGAAGTTCGCTCCAGCAGATATCCTTAAGATCAAATTCCACAACAATTTGTTCTGACCTTCCATAAACTTTTCGAACATAGAATACAACTCATCTGGACTATCAGAATCACCATACTTACGAATAATCCAGTGATCAAGTTCCCATTGCCTCTTCACTTTCATCCATTCAGATCGATGTTCTCTATCAATGAAGTAGTCAATGAACTGATCTTCCATCTGATCTTCATCTTCCTTCAGCTTCTGCAAACTTTCAATGTGTTTACCAATCTTCTTCTTGTTTGCATAACGACTCTCATCATTTGGATCAACAACTTTCTGCTTCTTCTCAACTGTTGTGATCTCAGGCTCTTCAATAACAATAGCTTTTCTCTTTGATACCTGTCTTGTCTGAACCTCTGCTTCAGGAGTAGCAACTCCCTTGCCTTTCTCCTTCTTCTTTAACTCATCTGCTTCAGCTTTAGCTTGCTCAAGACCTGCAGTTTTAACCAACTTGCCTCTGCCTCTGTTAGGCCTTCTAAGATCTTGCATAGCTTCCGCAGCTTCTTTAGCTTCTGGTTCAGCACTAGACTTAGCTTTCTCACCTTCAGCAGCTTCAACTCTGCTTGTCTCTTCCCCCTTTTTGGCTTCATCAGTCGCCTTGAGAGAGAAAAGAGAAGTGAAACGAGTCATCTCTTCAAACATAGCTTGCTTCATCAGGTTTGTAGCTTTTTCTATCTGCCTTTGATGAGAACCATCTTGACTCAACTTGTCCAGATTGGTTGCCACCAACTCCAACTTCTGAGTAGACAAGTTTAACTCATTCTTAAAATGTGTTGCAGTCGGACGTAACTTCCTGTTCTCTTCAATCATAGCATTGATAATCTCTCTCGCTTGAGCTAGCTGATCATAGGCTTCTTTTCTTTGAACATCAGCTATTTCAATCTTAGCTCTATAAACTCTTTCCATCTTCGTGGACTCAGTGGCTAAGACTCGAGAAAAATCGACTGAGCTCTTCTCCGAATATTCAACTTGGTTCTGGAGAAATCATTCAATTTGATTAAATATCTCTTGTCTGAAATCATTATCTAACTGGTTGGCCTCATTCATGATCATCTCTTTTGAACTTGTCACAAGGACACTGTTCTGTTCAACAAGAGTCTTCTTTAACTCAGACTTGAGAAATTCATCGATAGACGACTTGATAACAGCCTTCAAGTCTTCTTTCAACTCATCTATTGAAGCGGCTGGGATTGCTTGAGACGATTGACCAACTTCAACATGAGTAGCTTCTTCCATAATCTCATCATCTGGAATTGATAACACTTCCACCAACTGGCCTTCTGGAGCAGCAGTCAAGACCTCGTCTTCAACTACTTCAGCCTCTGGAAGCACACTTCCAGCAATAGCCTTTAAATTTAGTTGGGGAGAGTAAGGAATTATAGCTAACCTTGCTTCATGAGCTTTCCTTTCAGCATCAGCCAAGTCCTTCTTTATCAAGACATGTAACTTCTCCATATATCCACAAACTTCGATGGGAAAGTATACATTAGAATATCGATTGTTAAACGCAAAATCTGACCTCGGACTGTCAGCATGATCCACTTGAAATTTGAACACAATGCCTCTCAACTAGTCTGAGACATTGTCAAGATTTAATACAGGATCAGTAGACTGAGTCTCCTCAGCTGGTGCAGCTTCAAGCATAACTACATCTTCTTCAAAATCAGCCTCTGAAACCTGAATTCCGATATCAAATTGCGATTCTGAACACATTAATTCATCAGAAATGTTCAGCAATCTCTTCGCAAGAGCAGTAATGGCGTGAGCTGGAAATAACTCTGAGTGGTCTCGAACACCACTATTCTCCTTCTGTTCCATCTCCCAATCCATGAAGTTTGAAATACCACCTTTTCCTAAGATGACTTCGAAAAGATCATTTGTTTCAGACTTCTTCAATGCCACCCAAGTGCATATTCTTAGAAGCTTTTCAAACTGCTCTGACGAGTAGTCGACTTCGATAGATGAGAGCTGCTTCTTCAAATTCTTGCTCATCTTCGAACGGACTCTCTTCTCCCTTAAACACATGGGGTAGTAGACCAAGGATTCGAATCTATGTTCAGAAGGGGTCTGAGCAGGTGGGGTCCCTGCCTCAGTTGTTGCAGTGGCAACTGGAGTAATTTCTGAACTAGATGGGATAGAGGGTTCAACATTTTCTGTTGAAGGTAAGGATAGAATTTGGTCTGTGGTTTCTGTGGGCTTTGATGTGTCTAGGATTGGTGTGACAACTGTCGGAGTATCAGTTGTATCCATTATGGGAGTGTTTGGGGGTAGGCTGGCTCTCAGCGGATGTGCTGCCAGCACTTGTGAGGTTGAGGGAGCAGGTCTAGGCCTAGATCGATGTGATCTAGCCTTGGTTCGAATAGAAGAGAGAGAGAGAGAGAGAGGAATTGAAATATCTTGAGAAGAGGTACCAACCTGGGGACTCAACTCGTCTGGTGGAGGGGGCGTTCCAATTCTTACCAGTTGATACATTTCAGGAATTTGGGCGCTTGGCTCCTTCTCTCGTTCGGACTCCTCTTCCGACTGAGTCTCCTTAGAGTCATCTGCACTAGACGAGTCTTGTGCAGCTTCCTTCGACTCTTCTTCACTTGACTCATCTTCCGAAGAACCAGACGAAGCGGCATAAGGCAAGGCTTCCATGGGGTCAATGCGAGCTTGCCTAGGTGCAGCTGGCCTAGCAGCAGCCTCCTTCGTCAAGGCCTCCTTCTTTAAATAAAATTTTAAAGGATGAAAGGGCTTTCCTTTGCTCCAGTCAGACTTGTTTGGCAACAACAAGGGTAGTAAGATACTCAACTTGTTGCCAAACCCAACAACATTCGACACCACCCAACTACAAGAGTCGGTGTCAACCCTGACACTTCTTTCAAAGTACATCATCCGATCAGCTATCAACTTAAACCAATTACCCTCTGTGATTCCGTCATATATCGCTGCCATCACCCTTGCCTTAGCCTGAGTGACTGCATCATGAGAGCTAGTGGCACATAGTAGCATCTTGCTTGCTATGTCCAGTAGAGTGCGATACTTTTCCAGAAGTTCTGACTTCTTGACGGCAGGGGCCTTGCCATCTGATTTGAGTTTTAATTTCCTACCACAAAAGATGCTCAAATACCTCATCTCCTGACCAACAACATAGTTTTCCACATCAATCGTTCCAATGGGCAACTTCAAATGATTAAACATAACTTCTCGAGTGAGTTCAACCCGACTTGATCCAATAAATGATTCAATGATATCTCCTCGTCTGGTGGCGTTGGCATAGAACAGCAACACTTCTTCTTCCAAAACGACTTGAGGGAATGCCTCCAGATACGGCTTCAATCCACATCGAATGCTCTTGTCGATGATTTCTTGGTTTCCAACAGTGTGAAGCCCTTTGAAAAACATCGAGGGTTCCACTTGTACCTTGCCTTCTGAGGTGTACTGGCCAAGGTCAAACCTAGCTTGCATGTTAGTTCTCACATCAAATAGAGAAACAATCGACATCTTTAGTAGATAGAGTAAGAACAGGGGAGTTTGATTTTGCAAGAAATTCGGGAGCAAGAATAGGGGAGTTATGAAATTGTGGGGCACGCTGTGTGTGGAAGATGAGTTTTGTTTAAGAACTGAATTTTGATCCAACGGCCAAGATTAAAGGATTAGATCCAACGGTTGGGGCCTTTGGTATTCAGTTATGGAATCGAGAATATTATGTGATTTGATATTGTAAAATTTGAAATCCGTCTCTTCTTAGTTAGGACAGGGGAGTGAACTAATCTGACCTAGTGTAGTCGAGTGCGAACTGGGTGTATACACCCCATTAAATGGGAGTGTATAAATCCAATTCTAGGGTTTTCAAATTTTAGCATTATCGAATTACTATAATACCCTTAATTCGTTTTGATTAAACACTTAACATATTTCAATCAAGAGAAACACTTAGCTTGTCTGTTCGAGTCTATCCAGAACAGACGAGTAGACCTATGCTTCATAAGTGCACAGAACGAGTAGACTTATGAACACCAGTCGAGTTCCCCCTTCGACTGTGCTTGTCTATTCTGAACGTCGAACGACTTCATGTACCTATCTTATCATATGGAATGTGTAATTGTGGGTACAAGTAGAGTAAAATAAATAAGATGAATATCATTCTAAAGCAATGATCAAGGTTTCGAACAAGATGACTTGTAACAACATAAGAGTCAACATAAGGATATTTAAGAAATCAAAGATTCCCCCTTAAATGTTTATTCCCTTAGTATTACCCTCAGCTTTACCAGCTTCCTCATCGGGTTGTTTGGTCATCTAGTCTAGCCTTGTATACCTGTCTGTTGCGTGAGTAGACGAGTGCTCCGTTCTGGTGATCTTGTCTCCTTATTTCTTTGATGTACCTGTCTGGTTAGTACATAGCTATAGGCAAGTAGGGTCTAAGTCAATTAGCCCTAGACTAATGCATAACTCACGAAAACGTGCCTCAGCTAATGGTTTTGTGAAAATATCAGCTCTTTGAAAATCAGTATGAATCTTTTCCATGCGAATATCCTTCTTTTCTACATGATCACATATGAAATGATGCTTCACATCAATATGTTTACAACGTGTGTGCAATACAGGATTTTGTGTAATGGCAATGGCACTATTACTATCACAGAAAATAGGAACATTTGATTCATGTATATTGTAATCTCTAAGTTGTTGCATGAGCCAGAGTAGTTGACTACAACAGCTACCAGCAGCCATGTACTCGGCTTCGGTAGTTGAAGTTGCAACACTAGTCTGCTTTTTCGAAAACCATGAAATGAGTTTTGTGCCTAAGAATTGACAAGAACTAGAAGTAGATTTTCTATCTATTCTACAGCCTCCAAAGTCTGAGTCTGAGTAGCCACTTAAGGATAGATCATCATTTGAGGGATACCATATACCACGATTGATGGTCCCTTTCAAATATTTCAGAATCCTTTTGGTGGTTTCCATATGACTTTCCTTTGGATTGGCTTGGAATCGAGCACAAACACCAACAGAGAATGCAATGTCCGGCCTACTAGCAGTTAGATATAGTAAGGAACCAATTAATCCACGATAATAAGATTGGTCAGCACATTTACCGTTTTCATCTGGGTCCATTCTGTAAGTTGGTTGGATCGGTACTCCAGTAGACTTACATGTTTTGATCCCGTACTTGTCTAGAAGGTTTCTAGTGTACTTCGCCTGATTTATGAAAATACCTTCTGGAGTTTGTTTTACTTGAAGACCAAGAAAGTAGTTCATTTCACCCATCATTGACATCTCAAATTTACTTTGCATGAGTGTTGAAAAACTTTCACTCAGCTTTTTGTTAGGTGACCCAAAAATGATGTCATCTACGTAAATTTGGACGAGTAAAATGTCCTTCCCTTCTTGTCTTCTGAACAAGGTTCGATCGACCTTGCCCTTAGTAAAACCATTTTCTAATAGAAAGAGAGATAAGGTATCATACCATGCTCTTGGAGCTTGCTTTAGTCCATACAAGGCTTTCTTCAATCTGTACTCCTGGTTGCCTTTGACTTCGAAACCTGGAGGTTGTTCAACATACACTTCTTCCGCAAGAATATCGTTAAGAAATGCACTTTTAACATCCATTTGATATACAGTAAACTTCATGTGTGCAGCATATGCAAGAAACAAACGAATGGCTTCTAGTCTAGCAACAGGAGCATATGTTTCATCATAGTTTATGCCTTCAGCTTGTGAGTAGCCTTGGGCGACTAGTCTAGCCTTATTCCTAACGACTAAATCATTCTCATCTTTCTTATTCTTGAAAATCCATCTAGTGCCAACTACATTATGATGTTCCGGTCTATCGACAAGTTCCCAGACGTCGTTTCGAACAAACTGGTTCAAATCGTCTTGCATAGCGATGATCCAATTACTATCAGCCAAGGCCTCTTTAACAGTGGTAGGCTCAATAGCAGAGAGGAAACAACACCAGCAAAACATAGTTGGACTAGGCTGTTCTTGCGACTCAAAGAGTTGTCGTCTAGTCTTCACACCAATAGAAGAGTCACCAATGATATTTTCAGTATCATGCACAGATTTCCATGTTTTTCTATTCTTAGCAGGAACACTATCATCATCTATATCATGTACAGCATCATGCATATCAACATCATTTGTATCATCAACAGATTTACCAGGAGTAGACGAGTCAACTAGAGCAGGCATGTCAGCTGGTCTAGAAGACTTACCTTGAGCACTTACTTTCTCTTTGTCGTTAGACTCTAGAGCTTTTAGGAATGGGTTGTAGGCTTGAACGGATTCATATACCTCTGATTCTTTGTCAGATTCGATCGTTAGATTAGTTGCTTTCTCACTGATCTTGTTGGCAGACGAGTCCTGTCGAGATTCATCGAAAATCACATGTGGTGTTTCTTCCACACAAAGAGTTGAGTAGTTGAATACTCTAAATGCCTTGCTAGTCGAGGAGTATCCTAAGAATATCCCCTCGTCTGCTTTAGCATCGAAAGCATTCAACTTGCTCTTTCCATTGTTGTGGATGAAACACTTACAACCAAATATATGGAAATATGAAACTCTGGGTTTTCTACCTTTCCAAACCTCATAAGGTGTCTTGCCTAGAGCTTTGTTGATCGCGCTTCTGTTCTGTGAATGGCATGCAGTATTGATAGCTTCAGCCCAAAACTTTTGAGGAGTGTTGAACTCAGCTAGCATGGTTCTACAGGCTTCTTTGAGTGTTCGATTCCTTCTTTCAGCTACTCCGTTCTGTTGTGGTGTCCTGGCTGCACTAGTAAGATGTTGGATACCACGTTTAGTACAGAAGTCTTTAATATAGCAATTAATGAACTCAGTTCCCTTGTCACTACGAATCTTGACAATAGACTGGTTCTTCTCAACTTGTAACTTCTTCAACAGATCAGGTAGAAGTATTTGTGTATCACACTTCTTGTGTAGGAAGACTACCCAAGTAAACTTAGAATAGTCGTCTACAACAACAAGTGTGTACCTTCTACCATTCAAGGTTGGAGGAGTTATTGGACCATGAAGATCCATATGTAGTAGTTCTAGGACTCTACTAGTTGAGAGAGTAGGAATGGACTTAAAAGAACCTTTAACCTGTTTACCCTGTTGACAAGCCGTGCATACATGTGACTTGTAGTAAACTTCATTGGGAATACCTTCTACAAGGTAGTCTCTGGCTATCTTATTAAGAACCTTAAAGTTTAAGTGACAGTGGCGTCTATGCTAGAGCCACCCAAGTTCTTTAGGATTCTTAGTAAGTAGACAGGTGTCCCTCCGACAACTGTTCCAGTTCACTATGTACACACTTCCTTGTCTTACGCCGACTAGTAGGACTGTGTGTGTCCTTTTGTCAATGATTTCACATTTGCGGCTCTTGAACTGCACCTTGTACCCACGATCACAAAACTATGAAACAGAGAGTAAATTGTATTTCAAACCTTCAACATATGAGACGTCTTGGATCTCTACGTCTCCATTCCGGATGTAATCAAATCCTTTAGTGACAGCTGTGAAGCTATCACCAAATATCACTTTTGGTCCTTCCTGCTCATGGTAACTTGATAAGAGAGCCTTAGTACCAGTCATGTGGTGCGAACAACCACTTTCTATGTACCAAGTTTCTCCTACTGAGCCACCCTTCTTATACAAGTCAAGTCGACCCTGCAGTGAAGATATTCAATAATTTAGGTACCCATTTGTTTATTGGGGTCCTGGGGGGTTAGTCGAGTTCAGAGGAATCCAAATATACATTGGAGTCTTGAACAAGTTCGATCTCTTAAGCTTTCGGCCATACTTGTTACAGAATAAGACCTTGTTGTCCTTATCTGGCCTATCAGTCGAGTTCGGGTCTACTCTTTGGAGATAGCCTTTCGACTTAATCTCTACTTGAGCAGGCACTGGTCTATGATAGTCAGAGTAGGGCTTATATGCATTAGGTCCATACGGTTTATAGACGCGTTTGGGTCTTTCCTCACTTAAGATATTATATGACAAAGGTGGAGGATATAGGACAGCTTGTGTACGATATTTGGGAGCTACATGTCTAGGTCTAGACGAGTAGAGCTGAGACTGCCTTATGAAAGGAGGTCTAGGCTCTTGTCGTCTAGTCTGTACCTGTCTAGTACTCATCTCCTCAGGATACCAATCCTCGTATCTGACCTGGTTGGGTCGTCCACGATTAGTGGTCCTTTGAAGATTAGTTCTAGGTTCAACAGACTTGTTGTTACCATTCTTTTTACCTCCCTTGGTAGTTGGAATGTTAACTCGAGCTTGTTTAGGTACAGTACCTTTAGATGGAGTATCAATATCGTATATCATTGGTCCTTTTCCTTTATCATTTGGCAAAAGTCTTGCGTTAGTAGTAGGGTTCTTAATGACTCGAGTAGACGAGCTAGATGACTCAACACCTATACCTGTCTTGTCACCTGGGTCTCTATACCTATCTAACAGTTCAAGGTTAATCTTAGAAGAGTTAACCAGGTCAGTAAGTTTGAGATCAAGTGTGACAACCTCGGTCTCTAACTTATTACGTTCTTCAAGTCTGTTGCACTTGCTCTTTAAAACATTGAATTCATTTCTCTTAGTTGCATGTGTCTTAAGTAGGTCTTGATATAACCTGTCTGTCAATGCACACTTTTCTTTGAGTTGTCTTAACTCTTCAGTCAAGCGTTCATTTAGGACTGTTACATTAGGATCTACTTTAGACTGAGCTTCCTTAAGATCAATGATTTCTTGTTTTAATGCGATGTTTTCATCACTAACTTCGATGAATGCTTGATTAGCAAGTAGAAGGTCGTCTTCAACAGCACTAGTCGAGTGCTGAAGACTACTTCCTACTTCACTACTAGCAGTGTCACTTTCATCAGTTTCTGAATCATCACAAGATTGAAAAGATGTAGCAGATGATACCTCTTGGTTGATTTTAGCCATACAGCAAAGACCATCATCTACTATGAATGCTTCATCGTGATCTCGATCAGATGAGTGGCTAGACAAGGACGATGGCAACTCGTCTGAATCCGAATCAGAGTCATCATTGGCCATCTTCTTTCCCTTCGTGCTTTCCTTTCTTCTCGATCGTCAGTACTCAGGTCTGGACATTCATATATGTAGTGACCTGGCTTTTCACAATTATAGCACAAGAGATCATTAGTAGCCTTTTTAATAGGAGATTTGTCCCTACGCTTATCACGTCTATCGGAACGCTGAATCTTCCTATCGTTAGACTCTCTATCTCGTCTGTTACCTTTTGAGATTTCGTCTCTCCTTTCGGACGAGTTTCGGTCTCGTCTGGTCTCAGACGAGTTCTTAGAAGTGGACGCTCTATGATCCCTATAGAACTTCTTGTATCTTCCGAAACGTTTATTAAGCATATCAAACTTTCTAACCATGAGACTCACCTGATCCTTCAGACTAAGATCAATATCTAACTCATCTTTCACAGAGGTAGACTTAGCCTTAGGCTTAGACCAGTCTACCTTAGAGGATTTAGAAGTACTGGACTTAAAGGCAACGTTCTTAGACACAGCATGTTCTCTATCACTACTGACTACGGGTTCATCTTCGTCTAAATCAAACTCATGGGCTTTGAGAGTTTGAAACATGGTCTCTGCACTCCAAGCATCTATGTTCTGGGTATTCTTAACGAGCATCTTTACCATTTTCCATCGAGGATCTAAGCTCTTAAGAATCCTAAGATTGATTTCACGAGGAGTATATGACTTACCAAGGACTTCCAGATCATTCATAATCTTAGTAAAACGAGTATCCAGCTGGTCGATAGTTTCGCCAGCTTTCATCCGAAATGATTCAAATCTTTGGACAGCTATGGATAATTTGCTCTCTTTGATTAGGGATGTCCCTTCACAAATGATAGCCAATCTGTACCACATGTCTTTGGCAGTTTTACATTTCAACACCTTTCCGAGATACTCATTCGGAAGTGTGTGTAAGATGTAATTCTTTGCCAAGCTATCCAAATTATTTTGACGCATTTCTTCTGAGGTTAGTTCTGACCTGGGTTTCTTGACAAGAGTGCCGATTGGTTTGTCTTTGTCGAGGGCGGCAGTATTTGGGACCATTGTCACGATTGGGCCCTCTGTGACAACAGAGATCATTAGGTCGTGCGTGGAGCTAAAGATCGCTTCCATTCGCAGCTTCCAGTAGTCGTAGTCCTGGACCTGGAACTTGGGTAACTTGTTAGTGCTGATCTCAAGAGACATGATTTCAAGAAATAAGTGCTAAGCAGATTTATGATCAAGAAGCAGTTAAGTCAAGAACAGGGAACAAGAAACAGATATAGCAAGAATGTAGATCAAGAACACGTAAGCAAGTACAATCACGAGCCAAGACTTCACCCTAAGTCTTAAGTCGGTTATCAAGAAACAGCAGTTCGTAAACTACTGCTCTGATACCACTTGTAGGTCCCGGAAGTTGAGTTAATATCGAGGGAAGCTAAAGAAAATGTCTAGAGGGGGTGAATAGACTTTTCTAAAATCTTTCGATATATCAGAATACAATGTGCGGAATACGAAATTAAACAATGAGCCCAATACAAGTTTATACTCAACTTATTAAATTCGAGAACTCTGTTCTAGTAATACTCAACTTGTCTTGTTCAGTTATGTGTGTAAACAATTAATAAGTTGATCAATTAAGCAGTAAACAAAACAGTAAAGTAAACAACACAAACAATTTATAGTGGTTCGACAACTTGTCTACGTCCACTCTCACAACCCAGTTGTGATATTTCCACTAACTCTTCCAATCGAGTACAAAGTGTGAGTTCTTGTGATTTTGAGTCCCAAGAAAAAGACTTAGATCTTCTAAGACTATACCACCAGATACGTCTACGATCTTACTAGAATTTTAACAAGTATCTAGCACCTTGATAAAAACAACAAACTAAAACGAAAACTTATTCAGTAGCAGTCTTCTGGTTTCTTCACTTGACTAGCGGACTTGCTTTCTGAACTTCAGTAAACTCTGTGAGTAACTTCGAACAATTCTTCAGTATGTAGCTTCAGTATATGTATTTGCAGTAGTCTTCAAATGATAAACACCTTGAGGTATTTATAGACTTCAACTTCAAGAACTTAGTTAGTTGTAACCAACTCTTCTTGAAAACTAACTCTGTAACTGCATCTTCTTATCCTTCCAAGCGTTTAGTTAGTTAATTAGTTATTTCATAACTAACTCTTTAATCTTTATCTTTACACGCGCTTCACCTTTAGTTCACTTCAAGTTGACTTTTGACTTGTTTTGTAGTCCACCTGTCTTGTGTAGTAGACTTCAATCCTTCTTGTCTGGTCTTCTTGTGCAATCTTCAATAGTAGACTATTCTAATCCTAACAAGACTATTACATTACTTTAAGCTTTATAACACAGCTTAGTCAACTTATAACTTATACAATCAATCTATCTATTACATACAAATCATGAGCTCTATACAACGATTATTCATAGCTCAACATCAATCTAACATGTATACGAATAGCAAATATGAAGTACTTATAGATCGTACTTATCTTTTAAACTTTAAACAATACTTGTCTTTTAATTGTGAACTTATGTGAACTCTACTGGTCTGTTCAAGATCACTTCTCTTTAACTAGACTAGATCAGTCAACACTTAGAAAATATTCAAACTACTTTTGGCTTATCAAAACTTCATCTTTTATCATCATGTAGGACTTGTCTAGGATTCATATCCCAACATTAGTAACCTCAATGTCCGACCCAAGGAGACTCTCATAATAGGTGACTAAACAAGGAGACTCCTCCGTTTGAAGATACGCAATAAAATTCCGCTTGTTGTTTCTTTTAACGATAGAATGGAAATACTTTGTGCTCTTATCTTGATTCTTAATATACTTGCTCTTCGCCATTTGCCTCAAGTAACACTCCTCCCATTTCTTAACCTTGCAAACCTCATCCTTTTTCCTATGAATATCCGCATAGATCTCCTCCATTCTAGTATTATTTTGACACCCAAGAACCTCGCGTTGCAAATCCATAAGCTCACTCTCGGCCCTCTCAACCCTACTTGATATATTCATGAAGTCCTTCTTGTTTAAATCCTTTAACGAATTTTTTAATCTTTTCAGCTTCTTCGTAAGAACATATTGTTTTGTGCCAATAATCCCAGGCTCCTCCCAACTATTCTTGACGACATCCAAAAAGCCCTCATACTCAGCCCACATATTGTAGAATCGAAATGGCCTATTCACCTTTTTATTTTTCGCAAACAGCTCCGTAACAGAAATGGCGTGGTCCGACTCGACCCCTGGAGGAATAAATTCTGTCTTGATGCTCCAACCCTCATCCGTCCATCGATCGTTCACCATGACCCTGTCTAACTTACTCTTAATGTTGTTAGATGTCCAAGTAAAATAGCAGCCAATCGATGCCACATCAACGAGACAAAGAGACGTAACACAATTAGCAAATTCTTCCATTCAAAGAGTGCTCCTGGTCGCGCCCCCGTGCTGCTCATCACTGTGCAGAATCGTATTAAAATCGCTAGCAAGCACCCAAGGCAGCTGCTGACTCTCGTTATAATCCACGAGGTTACTCCATAATGCATGTCTTTCTTCAACGGTGTTCCTAGCATAAACACAAGAATAGGTGAAGGCTTTTTACGTAATAAGGCAACGAAATTTAATGTGGATCACCTGATCGGTTTTGATAATATCGGTGGCCACGACTTTGTCGCCTCTCAAAATCACTAAGATTCTGCCCATATTGCTTAATTCAAAATTATGGACCATCTCCCACCCTTCGAACTCCTTCTCGATCCACTCGCTATTGTCGTTTTTTACCTTAGTTTCCACAAAGCCAAACACGTCAATATTTTTATCAATAAATAACTTTCTTACCTTCCTAAGGGTGAAATCACCCCTTAGGCCACGGACATTCCACGTCGTAATAATCATGATGAACATTGGGGATCACCCCCGCTGCATACAATCATAGGATCCTCAAAATCGACAGTGGTCCTTTTGTCGACCTTTTGGATTTTCGTATACGGCCCTTTAACATTCTTCTCCAACCTTGGCACCCTCGAACTCTCTCCACTTTCCACAAGCCTTCTATCATCGGACCTTTGCACAATATCTGGCCCTTTTTTTATCACTGCCTCTTTTCTTAACTTTTCAAATTTCTCAATGGTTTCAGCCACTTCAGTATGATCCAAATTTTTCTTTACATCAATCTGTTGCTCTTCTAAGTTGTCCTCACCAAGGTCTCTCAAAGAATCAAACCTGCCACTACTAACAACTCTATCCTCCTCGACCTTTTTCTGATTAAACGTACGCCCCTTTCCAAAATTGTTGTTGTTGACTTTCTTTGGATACCTAGGATTAAGGAAGCCCATGCTATCTATACGATATTGATCAACTTCGGCTTGATGGACTGCCTCAAATTGATGATTATCGAGATCAATCGTAGGGGACACATCATTAGCACGAACCTGGGCTTTATTAATTCCAGAATTGGCTTGGTGCTGAGCTCTATTATGCCCTTGTTTCGTTTGCTGCTGGAAGGGAGGACACTCACCACTTGGATGTCCGAATTTTCTGCATTTGTGACAATACCTCGGTTCAGTTTCGAACTCTATTTGCTGCACCCATTCTTTTTGGCCTCCAAGGTTGATCTCGACCTCCCTTACGAGGGGTTTTGCCGCGTCAATTTCCACGAGAACTCTAGCATAAGATATTCGTTCCATTGTGTGGGACAATTTGTCCGTATACAGCGGTCGCCCTATGAATGATGAAATAGTTTCAATTATCTTCGGGTTCCAGCAACATAAGGGGAGATTCTGAAGCTTGATCCAAACTGGAGTGACGCTGATCTCGTAATCACTAAAGTCAAACGCTAGAGGATTGTGCTTCAACATTTAGAGTCCTACCCCACATACTGTACGAACCACCTTTAAGCACGCTCTCAAGGTCTGCATCTTGTTTAAATCTGAAGATAAGCCATCCGCTCTCATGGCTCTTGATTTGGTGTGGAACAGCCCATGCCTTACATAATTGACGTAATGCCTTAAAGCCCGGAAAACGACCTAAAAAGTATCCTATAAGGACGTGCTCCCATTCCTTCATCACAAGGTCCATTGGAATATAAACCTTGTTTGCACTTGGGGGAACATAGCCCAGTTTAAACTCATCTTTAAGGATACGATTGCCGCGAACGCTATCGGGGACAGCCCCTTTCGACCAAGCCTTAGGTTTCTCATTTAAGCCAACTTTGGTAGTCTCCTTCGATTGGGCCTCATTATGCAACTGGATATCGTTGTTTTCATCTCCAAACTCATCCATACGAGCGTCCTCTTCTGGAGCATCATCACCTGCAGATTTCAATAAGGAAATTTCGTCAAAATTGCCATTATCATTCATGTTCGTTACCTGATTTAGCTGTTGTTCCTCATTGTTATCAAAAGCCCTGTGATTTGACGCTAATTTGATCGGAGGCAAGACTACTTCCAGAACCAAATCATCACCATCCTTGGTTTCTCCTCCATGCGACTCTGAATCTTCCCTCGAGCCTTCATCATCGGGGCAGATTTTAGGGTTTTCTTCACGCTGCCTACGAGCGTCTTCATCTCTCTCCGCGACAGCCATGACAATTAGGTTCTGCCTTCTTTCTTCTTCCAAATTAGACTCCTCCCTCATCTCTCTCGACTGCAATCTGTCAAGAGACATTCCACGCGAACGTTTTCTAACATTCCTTGGCGATTCAGGCCGCGCCGCCTTCTTCATCGGAGACGACGGCCGAAGAACAGATGGTGTGGCAGTTACATTGTTGTCAACAACCTTCGCTTCTTTGTTACGTTTGGATTTCCCCATCGCAACTTCAGAATTCCGGCGAAGTAACCGCCCAAAACTTGTGTGAAAAGAGCAGGTTCCTCGATTTCAAGAAGAAATCATTTTTGCGCCTATAAAAAGAACCTTCTAAATCATTCCATCTCACCCCTCTCTCTCCTCTTTTTTCTCTAGCCTCTTTCCAATTAAACAAAAACCTTTGGAAAACTCATTCATATTAGATCCATAATAATGAAGCTTTTCTAGCCTCGATCTCATTTATATTTCTACGCAACATGCCTTACCCAACCCACAACTAGTTACAACAATATTTTTATTTTAGCCCCCCCGGTCTAACACGGTCGGTAGGGGAACTCTTCCGGGTCCGTTGATCCACTAGTTCGCGAAGAACGGGACATGGGAGACGGCTGCCCGACGCTCTCCACGCCTACATTGATATCGTCTGAAGCAAGCCTGCAGGCCCGGAGTGCCCTGTTTGAAAGCTCTTCCGAAAAGGAAACCCACTCTTGGGGTCTTGTGCGGTGTCAATGTCCGCGTGGAGAGGGTCGGCCGCCATCTCCCACGTTTGGTTCTTTGCGAACCACTGGATCATAGGATCGGGTTGACGCTCAGGGATGAGCTCCCAGAGACTTCCTCGGCCAGTCCATGGACTGGCCGGCTAAAATAAATATATTATTTTTAAATAGTTGTGGCTTCGGTGGTAATTGCTAGAAATAGAAACGAGAAGGCTAGAAAAGCTTCCATGTAAATAATGCAAGTTTTTTTTTTTTTTTTACTATTACTGTCTAAAAGAATTAAGTGGTAATGTTCATTATGTTCTTGTAAACTGTTTTTTAAGTTTCTTAATGAAAAGGTGGCTTCTAGCCTTTAATTTAAATTTTGAAACGAGTTTTAAATATATAGTATAATTTTAAATGCATGCACATGCACATTAATTTCTCAAATCAAGTTTCTATAAAACAAAAAAGAGATACAGGAACATAATTTTGGTATATCATTTACTTGTAATTTTATATGAAGTTTAAGCTATTTCGGTTAAAACTCATTTCAAAATTTTCTATGGGTCTAATTGCACACAGTACAACTAGAACACAGCAGACCACATGGGACATATATAAAAAAATTATTCCCTTCCAAAACAAGAATTTAATTATTACAACAAAATAGAAAAGTGAAGGGGCTTGCATGCATTATAATAGAAAGAGAATGGACTAATGATATTTGTATATAATGTGGTAAATAGAAAGGGAATATAAAGGTATGGGCTATTATATTGTGTGAATTTCAAACTCTAAAATCGTGAAAATATTGTTTTCTCCATACTTAATTTTCGCGTGGGCCCGACCTCGACACTTTTGCTACCAAAATATTGTTTTCTTTTTTTACAAATTACACAAAACAACAATTTGCTCTTTATAAATGGTAATAAAACATGAAATTATATAAAAAAAATAAACCTAAAATTACGTACTAATTTATGCTATTAATTACCACCAGAATTACTGACATGCATGCAAAAGATCCATCATTTTTTCTAAATTTAATTATATTGTTTTAGTACTGTTAACCCAAATTTGTTCCAAATGAACTTAAGAGAACTCGGTTCAGACCAAAAAAATGAAAGAAATAAATTCGATATCTGTAAAAATCTTGAGTTAATGTCGTGTATTTTTTTAAATATGAAGCTTGACACGTGTCATTCATCCGGAGTGTGGAATAGTAGATGAAACACCATTTTTAAACAGGGAATCCGAACCGATAATTTTGGTATATCATTTACTCGTAATTTTATATGAATAATAGTGTATAGTTATATTAACTTGAACATCTTAATTTAAGCTATTTCGATTAAAACTCGTTTAAAAAAAATTATGTATCTAATTGCACGGTACAACTAGAACACCAAACAGTTACTCAAGAAATAGAGTAGAAAACAACGGATAGCAGACCACACGGCATGGGACATATATAATCAATTGTACAAAAGTTTCCTGTCTTCCAAAAAAAGAATTTAATTATCACACATATATATAGAGAAAAGCAAATGGGCTTGCATGCATTATAATAGAAAGAAAATGGACTAAAGAAATTTGTATATATATGTGACGATGCTTATATAACCCAATCGGTGAACAATTATGACTAGGCATCTATTCATGGTCTAACATATTTTTTTTTTAATATTCTCTATTTTACATTAAAAAATATACATGTATCCGCTTATAAAATTTACAATAAAGTCATAAAATAACAGCACAAAAGTTAAAAGATTTGAAACAACTCTAGTTAAAGCATAAATTTGTAGAAAAAAATAAATAATTAAAAAAAATCTATTCTGACCGATTTAACCGTTAAAATAATTTTTAAAGTAGATCGTATCAGATCGATTCTCATTGTTTATCTTACTTTTTTCTCTATTTTTTTTTTATCAATTACATCACTTGTACTATATCTATTATTTAATCATTTTTTTAAAAAAAATATTATGCTAAAAAGTAACGAGAAGCTTTTAAGCGGACGGAGGTAGTATTATTACAATAAAAATGGAAAAGTGGATAATAGAAAGGGTATGGGCTATTGAAAAGTGTATATTCATAATTCATGCATGGTATATTGTAATAGAAAGGTATATATGGGTTATTGTGTGGTAATAGAAAGGTATATATGGGTTATTGTGTGAATTTCAAAGGGTGAAAATATTGAATTCCCCTAGGCTGGCTATATATCATTAAATTATTCATATCTATCTATACTAATATAATACACCTACATGTTACCTTTTATAATTTAGGCGGGAAACTTTGTGGTCCGTTGATCACTTTTTTTTATCATCATCATGACCGTTCATTTAGTCTTCTTTCTAATTATAATAAAACTCATTTATTATTTATAATTAAATATATCTATTTTCTCTTCCTTCTTTTTGGCCGTTGATATTCTTTGATGAAATATGAACCTTAGGATTAAATGCTTAAATTTAGGAACCGTTACATTTTTTTCTCTCTATATATTCATGTTTTTTATTTGTCATCTTACCTCACGTCACCTCACATCTCCATTTTATTTAATTTCAGATTAAACCGATGAATATTGCGGGTTACAATCTCTAATTTCTCCTCTGATTCTCTCTTCTTGAACTTCACTTGAACTTCTTGAGTTTTTGGAACTTCTGGAATTGGATCCGCAGCCGAATCCTATCCGATCTTGTATTTGGGGCTTTATAACGTTAATCCAAAGGTTTAGCACCGTATTTTTGGATTAAACGTTGAATTTAGGGACTTTTGTGATGAACGTCGTTGAAGATCGTTCTTGAACTTGGGACTTCGTAACATTAATCCAAGGGCTTGACGCCGTATTTTGGATTAAACGTTGATTTTCGGGACTTATCGGGACTTTTTCGGGACTTGTTGGGACTTTTCCGTTGAAGATCCACGAAGAACCTTGAAGAAACGCCGAATCGAAGGGGCTTAGCACCTTGATCTCCACTCGAACGCTGATTCTTGCCGCTTTGCACGAAGAACGCCTTGAAGAAACGTCGAATCGAAGGGGCTTAGCACCTTGATCTCCACTCGAACGCTGCTTCTCGCCGCTTTGCACGAAGAACGCCTTTGAAGCTCCTCCGCTTGCTGAAAAACACTCTAAAATCTCTGCAGAGAATTTTAGAGCCTTCAATGCTTCTGATTTGTTCATTCTGAAATGAATGAAATTAGGCCTCTATTTATAGGTGTAGGCTTGGAGATATTTGTGCAAGTGGTTAGGGCTTAATTCAAATTTTGAATTATTTGATGGGCTAAGAATACCCTATTTGGGCTTGATTTGATTTGTTGGACTTTAGAGGCCCATCTTCATTTATGGGACTTTTAGAGGCCCGTCTTCATTTATCGGACTTTAGAGGCTCGACTACATTTATCGGACTTTAGAGACCCGATTTGAATTTGTTGGACTTTAGAGGTCCGACTTGATTTGTTGGGCTTTGGAGGCCCAAATTAATTAAATTTTGCTTGTTTACAAATTGCCCCTCGCATTTCGTTCACGAGAACGTTTGTCTTTGATGTGGACGAATTGCGAATTACTTTCAAATGATTTTCCACATGCGAGCTAGGAGTGACTATTTTTTAACTACTTTTGACAACGTAGGGATTTAATTATTTAACCACTTAAAATGCCTTTAGTGGAGTAAGTTAACAGTTTAACCACATGTATTTACCTTTGGTGGTCGTCGTACACAGTTTAGACTCATGCGGACCAGGAGTAATAAGTAGTTTAGACTCGTGCATTATGGAGCAACAAGCAGTTTAGACTCATGCGTTCTTGGAGCAACAAGCATTTTAGGCTCGTGCGTTTATGGAGCAACAAGCAGTTTAGGCTCGTGCGTTTATGGAGCAACAAGCAGTTTAGACTCATGCGTTCTTGGAGCAACAAGCAGTTTAGGCTCGTGCGTTTATGGAGCAACAAGCAGTTTAGGCTCGTGCGTTTATGGAGCAACAAGCAGTTTAGACTCATGCGTTCTTGGAGCAACAAGCAGTTTAGGCTCGTGCGTTTATGGAGCATACTTGTTTTCTTTACGCGTAATTCGCCGTTGTTTCCGTTTCTTCTAGCAAGATTTTCCCATCTTTGGCTAGCCGCATAATTTTCTCTTTAAGTATAAAACAGTCTTGGGTTGGATGTCCTACCAATCGATGGTACTTGCAATATTTGGGGTCGTCCGTTCGCCCAGCCTCATCGGGTCGTTTCATTTGTGGTAGTTCAATGAGATCATTATTGATCAAGTCATCGAAAATTTCGGGGATGTCTGAGTCTAAAAATGGATATTGCTTTCGTTGCAACTCTTTCAAACTCGTTTTCCTTTGCCCCCACTCTTGAGATAACGACCCTTCAAATCCACTTGTAGACATGCTCAACTCCATGTCATGAGCCTTAGTAGCCAAATCCTCGAATGATCTTGGTCGAATTGCTTGAAGGATATATCGAAGACCCCACTGCATTCCTTGGATGCACATCTCGATAGCTGAAGCTTCAGTCAATCTATCCTTGCAATTTAGACTTAGATTTCTCCATCGATTTATGTAATCGATCACCGGCTCTTCCTTTGATTGACGAGTGTTCGTCAATTCAAGCATGCTAACCGTTCTACGAGTGCTGTAAAATCGGTTGAGAAATTCCTGCTCCATTTGCTCCCAACTGTCAATCGAGCTAGCTTCCAAATCGGTATACCAATCGAATGCATTGCCCTTTAAAGAGCGTACAAATTGCTTTACCAAGTGATCTCCGTACGTGCCGGCATTGTTGCAGGTCTCCACGAAGTGAGCAATATGTTGCTTTGGATTACCCTTGCCATCGAACTGCTGCAACTTTGGAGGTTGATAACCAGCTGGCATCTTCAAACTGTCAATCCTCTTCGTGTAAGACTTGATGTAGGTGAATGAAGACTTAGGACTTTCCTCGAACTTATCTTTGATCGCCCCGAGTATGATTTCTTTTAGCCGGTCAACGGGCACCAAACCATCGGGAGAAACTTGTAACTCCTTAAGAGCTGGGTCAATTTCCATTTGTTGACGTTCACCAGACATCTCAGCATCATGCCCTTCGATTTGCTTTCCTTTATCTGCATTGCTCATCAGTTTAGCAATCTGGGCATCTTGTTCATGGACGTGTTTCGTGAGTCCTTTTATAGCTCTTGTTAAGCTTGTTAATTGCTCCTCAACAGTCGTAGTGTCTGTCACCATTGCTGAGGCTGTGCTTGAATGTGATGAGCTCGCTGTAGAACGAGTAGGGGAACATGCTGGATTGTTCTCCTCATTCGCAGTGTTGGGTGGTGGACCCTCTGTTGTAGCCTTCTCTGAAGAAGACGATGACTTGGAGCTTCTTGACATACTCTTCGTGACTACGTTCACGTCTTCAAAGTCAAGACCAGCTGATCCGGATGCAACACCTCTCTTGATCTTAATCTTGATTGGTGTCATCATCGAGACTTGATTTGCTTGAAGAGTAGAGATGAGAGGTAGAGATAGTCCCACCGGGCGTGCCAATTTGTAAACACAAATTCGTGAATTAAATATAAAAACGCGAAAATGCGAACAATTTTATTTAATTTCGGATTAAACCGATGAATATTGCGGGTTACAATCTCTAATTTCTCCTCTGATTCTCTCTTCTTGAACTTCACTTGAACTTCTTGAGTTTTTGGAACTTCTGGAATTGGATCCGCAGCCGAATCCTATCCGATCTTGTATTTGGGGCTTTATAACGTTAATCCAAAGGTTTAGCACCGTATTTTTGGATTAAACGTTGAATTTAGGGACTTTTGTGATGAACGTCGTTGAAGATCGTTCTTGAACTTGGGACTTCGTAACGTTAATCCAAGGGCTTGACGCCGTATTTTGGATTAAACGTTGATTTTCGGGACTTATCGAGACTTTTTCAGGACTTGTCGGGACTTTTCCGTTGAAGATCCACGAAGAACCTTGAAGAAACGCCGAATCGAAGGGGCTTAGCACCTTGATCTCCACTCGAACGCTGATTCTTGCCGCTTTGCACGAAGAACGCCTTGAAGAAACGTCGAATCGAAGGGGCTTAGCACCTTGATCTCCACTCGAACGCTGCTTCTCGCCGCTTTGCACGAAGAACGCCTTTGAAGCTCCTCCGCTTGCTGAAAAACACTCTAAAATCTCTGCAGAGAATTTTAGAGCCTTCAATGCTTCTGATTTGTTCATTCTGAAATGAATGAAATTAGGCCTCTATTTATAGGTGTAGGCTTGGAGATATTTGTGCAAGTGGTTAGGGCTTAATTCAAATTTTGAATTATTTGATGGGCTAAGAATACCCTATTTGGGCTTGATTTGATTTGTTGGACTTTAGAGGCCCATCTTCATTTATGGGACTTTTAGAGGCCCGTCTTCATTTATCGGACTTTAGAGGCTCGACTACATTTATCGGACTTTAGAGACCCGATTTGAATTTGTTGGACTTTAGAGGTCCGACTTGATTTGTTGGGCTTTGGAGGCCCAAATTAATTAAATTTTGCTTGTCTACAGTATTATTACAATAAAAATGGAAAAGTGGATAATAGAAAGGGTATGGGCTATTGAAAAGTGTATATTCATAATTCATGCATGGTATATTGTAATAGAAAGGTATATATGGGTTATTGTGTGGTAATAGAAAGGTATATATGGGTTATTGTGTGAATTTCAAAGGGTGAAAATATTGAATTCCCCTAGGCTGGCTATATATCATTAAATTATTCATATCTATCTATACTAATATAATACACCTACATGTTACCTTTTATAATTTAGGCGGGAAACTTTGTGGTCCGTTGATCACTTTTTTTTATCATCATCATGACCGTTCATTTAGTCTTCTTTCTAATTATAATAAAACTCATTTATTATTTATAATTAAATATATCTATTTTCTCTTCCTTCTTTTTGGCCGTTGATATTCTTTGATGAAATATGAACCTTAGGATTAAATGCTTAAATTTAGGAACCGTTACATTTTTTTCTCTCTATATATTCATGTTTTTTATTTGTCATCTTACCTCACGTCACCTCGCATCTCCATTTTATGTTTGATGTTTTAGAAGTTTGAATTAGAGTTTGTAAATTTGAGATGTATTATTCTAGAAGTAGATTGATGCTTTATTTGTAATAGTTGAATCTGTATTTTATGATTTTTGTATAGATTTGAAAGTTCATCGTATATTTTCGTTTGTATTCATCAAGATTTGAAGATTAGTTGAAGATTCTCCAAATGCATTGATCAATGATTTGAAGATTTGTTCAAAGTTTTGAAAATATTCGCTAGAAGTTTGAAGATTTGTTGAAAATTTCGAATATATTCATCATAAATTTGAAGATTTGTTGAATTTTTTCAAATGTGTTCATTTGAGATATTAAAATTTGATGTCAATAGGATACGTTTTCATCTTCTCATTTCTCTTTTATTGAATCATCTTCATATAGATGAAGCAAACATGTTTTTAGTTTGATAGAGTTTGTGTATTTACTTTTTTTTATTGATTATAAATGTTGATTCTATTATTCAATCTTAATTATTAGATTGTACAATTAATATAGGGAAAATATCAATTTTGATCACTCAATTTTACCTATTTTCATATTTGGTCACCCACATTTAGTCACTATCAAAATCGATCACTCACTTATTATATTCTATCAAATTTGATCATTCCGTTAGTCAATCTGTCATTGACTAACAGAGAAAGAGTTTTGAGCTCAAAATTTTTAAAATGTTAAAAACTTCTGACTGATGCATCTTCGAGAACTAATGAAACAAACGTAGTAGCAAAAATGAAACATGTGGAACCTACTGGAACGTGAAAAAATACTCATTGAAGAATCTTAGTCAATCACAAAAATTATACAGTACATTATTTCTTATTTCAATTTAAGTTTTAAGTTATTTTATGACAAAATTATTTTATTATATTTATCTTATAGATCAGAAGAAAATCTCATTATATTTATCCGTATGTCAAAAGGAATTCTCATGCATCTTTTAGAAGAATTTTCATTATATTTATCCTTGATCAAAAAGAATTCTCATGCATCTTCTAACTCAATTATGAATTCATTTGTTGTTGGTTTACTTTCTAGAACGTGATTCAATCAACTGGTAGTAAAAAAAATTTCAGTAATTTTTTAATAATTATTTAACTCAATTATGTATTCATTTGTTGTTGGTTTACTTTTTATTTTACAGGAAATGAGAAACTCAAAAGATAGAATGAAACTTTGTACTCTGTTTTTTTTTTTTTTAACAATTGTACTCTGATTTTCAATTTTTTGTTTCATATTGAATTTGTATGAACGTGATTCAATCAACTTGCTGTGTAGTCAAAAAATCAAAAAAATTCAGTAAATTTTTAATAATTATTTAACTCAATTATGAATTCATTTGTTGTTGGTTTACTTTCTAGAACGTGATTCAATCAACTTGCTGGTAGTCAAAAAATTTCAGTAAGTTTTTAATAATTATTTAACTCAATTATGTATTCATTTGTTGTTGGTTTACTTTTTATTTTACCGGAAATGAGAAACTCAAGAGATAGAATGAAACTTTGTACTCTGTTTTTTTTTTAACAATTGTACTCTGTTTTTCAATTCTTGGTTTCTTGAATTTGTATAATAAGTGAGTGACCAATTTTGAGCTCAAAACTCTTTCTCCGTTAGTCAATGACAGATTGACTAACGTAATGATCAATTTTGATAGAATATAATAAGTGGGTGACCAAATATGAAAAGAGGTAAAATTGGGTGATCAAAATTAATATTTACCCATTAATATATTAGAAAATAAGTTGACCATTTATTACAAACACAAACAATTGTTTTATTTAAAATTTTAAATAAAAAATATTTTTTTGACGGGGTTAAATAAAAAATATTGAAGATGAGATAAGATTTGATGAAAAAAAAATTTCAAATTTTTTATTTCATTCATTATTATGTAAACATTAATATTTGAAATACTATTATTATAATTTAAAAAATATATTCACAAATAATTTATTGTATTAATTTTTCTCATAATTGTATATTCTTATTACTTAAATTGTAAAAAAAAAATACATAAATATTCATTTTGTGTAAATCCTAAATTGTGCTATTATTTTAATTTTATTTTTTATTGCAAAATATATTAATTTCAATTCAATATTAAAATTATTGATCTCAGTTGTATTATGGAACCTTTATGTTTTTATAATTAAGGTATTATTATGGAACCTTTATGTTTTTATAATAAAAGATTCAATAGAAATATTAAATTGAAGGCTTATTGTATGGAAATAGCTTCTTTAAATTTTTAGACTTTTTTAATGTATTTTACATTGTAACTTTGACCATAAATTTAATAGTGATTGATAATTTTTATGTAAAGTTTGTTAATTTCATTACACCCTCAAAATTATGACAATTAATTTTTTGTTACTGGCCGTTTATTATTGACTCTAAGTATTTATTTGTTTTATAGCCTCAAATATTGATGATTTAATATAAACAAATTTTATTTCATGTTCATATTGACTGTTTTATCTTGACCCTAAACAAGTCATTTTGCGTAGTTCTCTAATAATAATAGTAAAAAAAGATGACAATTAATTGTTATATCAGTTAGACTAAGAAATTTTCATTATATCATTATTGGTAATTGATACTACAAAATGGATGTGATTGATGTTTTATTTAATGTTTTTTGTTTTAAAAAAAAATACTCATATTTATTATTTAATATAACATACATCGACTCTCACTTAGTGTCCATAATTTTTTTTTACAACTACTTTGCATTTAACTAATTCGTTATAACCATTGTAATTTATAATTTCATGAAAATTTTATAAATATATAAAGCACCATCGCATTTTTTCGCTTTTTTTTTTTTTTGGACCGTTGATAATTTTTTCATGAAGGAATATTTGACCTATTTAATTAAAAAAACACATGTTATACTCATCTTGACACTTAATCTAACAATATCACACCATGACCATTTATTTTGTTCCGCTAATTATGAAAACATTACATTTTCTCCATTATCTCATTCAATCTTGAATTCTCCACTTCTCCCAATTTTTTGACTATATATACTTCATTTGAGAATAGCTTGAGTTGTCATCTAAGTTTTCCTAATTTCACATTTTTGTTTATTTAGATTAGATTTAATATGTATTAGTCTATTTGTATATATCGATGTCACATTCAATTAACTCGATAATATTGCAGTGGTTTCTATTGTTGATTTGTTTCAATGTGCAAATGCATATTTTAATTAAATTAATAGTTTTTGTTAATTTTATGTTGAGTCGCACGGTAAAATGTTGGACTAAGCTTTTAATATAATTGAATTTATAGTTTAATTATGTTGTGTTAATTCTTCAACGTGAATGAATCTCCTCAAATTTCATGGCGCAGATGAGATAAATGGTTGATGGCTCGACATTATATCAAACGACATGAAGTTTCATGAGAAACACCTACGCAAATGCTTTTGCTTCTCAACGTACGATAACACCTTTATTTCTAATGGTGACAACAACTTTCAGATTTTGCCGAAAATTACTTTTATAAGTATATATAATTTCTACATTCTAAAATTAATGAATATATAATACACAACCACAAATTTTCTAAAATAACTTTCCCACCTGTTTTTAACCATTGGCATGTTGATGAATTATGGTCGTTTATCTATCTTACATATTGCATGATATATTTTACTTTTATTATATTTTCTTATACATTTATTTCTTCTAATATTTCAATTATGTGCATATTTTAAGGATACATTTTGGACCATTAATCAACTTTTCTCGATTTCATCATAATCGTTAGTTTTTTTTGTTGGCTATTAATGGTAGGTTTTTGACAACGTTCTCATTAAATTCATCATTTTATCCTACTTCATATTGACTATTTATTTTTTGTTGATGATATATTGATATATGTACATTTAGAATAATTGCTTAAATATAAGACCAATTATTTTTTGGCCAAATAATCAATTTTAGCCCATACTTTCCACTTTTGATTAAATCTAGCACATACTTTTCTTTTTAACTAAATTATACCCATACTTTTCATTTTGTTATCAAATTTAACACAAATATTTTCTTTTATACCCATACTTTTCATTTTTAATCAAATGTAGCACATACTTTTTATGTTTTACCAATTTTAGCACATGTTTTTATCAATTGTTTTTTTCGTAGACTATTTATATAAATCATTTCATTGTTCATTTTCATCACCTCACTTCTCCATTTTCTTTTAGATTTTTATTGAGTTTGAATTATATTTGTAAATTTAATTTCTAGATATGTTATTTTGAAAAGATATAGAAGTCAAAACAAATGTGTATTATATTTGAAAATTTTAGTAATTCATCTTTTGTACGTAGTCATGAAGATTTGTTGAAGGTTTTGAAATTTATTCCATCAGATATAATTTGAAGAATATTTTTAATTCATTCATCGTAAATTTGAAGATTTGTTTTAAAAAAAAAATAGTTATTTATCAGAGGTTTAAAGATTTGTAGATTTTTTTATATTATTTTATTTTTAATTTAAGATTGTAGTGTTTTTATCATTTTCTATTTATCTGTAAAATGAAATGATTTTTCATTTATATAAAAATATGTATTAATGTGAATATAGTCCAATCTATTGTTTATCTTATTTTTTAATTGTATTAATCTTTCTTTCTTCTTTTTATTATTTTCTAGGTTATTTATTTCCTTAATATGAATCTAACGAAATTAAATTTAATTGATGCTGTATTAATGAATCTTTTATATGATTTTTTTATAATTGATTTACTTTAACTAATAATATTAAAATAGATAATCACGTAATTGGAATTGATCGACTATAAAATCTTATATGGAATGTAGGCTATAATTGAAATGTGTATTCATATGAATATAGTTCAAATTATATTGACTATAAAATCTAATTTGGAATATAAATTCATCACTTTTATTTATTTTACATTTTGGCGACGTAATGACTCTATATTTTTTATTACTTGAATTTAATTTAATTACTATTAAATGTTCTTCTAAATAAATAAAAAAAATTACTCCATCCGTCCACAATAAGTAGCCACATTGAGAGTGGGCACATGTTTTAAGAAAATAGTGGATAAAGTAAGGGTATTGTAGAGTATTGTGGGATCCATTGTGAATAAAGTGATTGTTTGTGAATAAAGTTGATGACAATTTAAGTAATTAAGTGATGGTTCAAGGGTGATGATAAAATGATAGTTGGAATAAAGTGTATGAGACTACATTTTGTGGACGAGAAATATAAGACAAATGAGACTACATTTCATGGACGGAGGGAGTAGTATTTAATTTTATCGTGAATTGATAATTTATGTATGTTTATCAATTTATGCATTACATTTTTATGAGAAGTGAGAATTTGAATATAAAAATGACATTTTTCATATATTTTATTCATAAATTACTGTCGATAATAAAATTAATTATTTTTAACTAAAATTTTTGTGTTTACTGATATTTTGTGTGTCCATAAATTAGTTCAATTATATATATATATATATATATAATATGAAATGTGATATATAATATCTTATTTGTTATATATTATACTAAAAAATATGATGGCATCATATATAATCTAAAAACCATAAATACATAAATATTTAGATATATAATATTCTATTATTGTAGAGAAATTAATCGTCATCCGATCTTTTAATATTTTGAGGCATAATTTTATTTATGTTAACATTTGTCCGTCTATAAGCTTTCCATTTTGGTCCGTCCGTCTATAAGCTTCTTATACCCTTTTTGACAAATATCTTTTAATTTTTTATACTTACACTCCACTTTATATCTTACCTTTTCTCTCTATCACTCTCTCTCAATCACATCACTTGTACTATATTTATTATTTAATCACTTTTCTTAATTCATGTGCCCAAAAGTAACGGAAAACTTATATGCGGACAAGCGAGTAGTTATTAATGGTATAATGAACCATCCACAGTGGAACCAAATGAACTCATATAATGTAATACTGAACTGTTCGCCTATAAGTTTCACATTACTTTTTGGCACAGAGATTAAGAAAAGTGATTAAATAATAGATATAGTACAAGTGATGTGATTGGGAGAAGGAGAGAGATAGAGAGAAAATGTAAGATATAAAGTGAAGTGTAAGAAAAAGTACTTACCAAAAAGGGTATAGGAAGCTTATAGGCGAACGAACCAAAATGATAAAATGGAAAGCTTATAGGCGGACGGAGGGAGTACTATACCTATTATTGATTGTACATATATAAAAAATAAAAATCAACACAATTTAATGACACCTATTATCAATTGCACATATATATCTCAAAATTATTGATTCAAATAAATAATCTATCAATTTATCTTAAAAGTCATTCTATTACACCATTAAATTTTCAAAATTATTGATTATAATAGATAATGTCTACTTTATTTGTCTTCTAATAAAATTTATAATTGATCATCACGATATATAATTTAAAACAGTGATCAATGTTAGATGTCACTTCGTAGTTTGTGGTTGAATTGACTGGTGATAATACATGTTGAATTACATGCAAGATCCACTATTCAGAAAATTGATGAGTTTAAATGAAAACAGTGCTGAGATTATTGAACTAGACTTCAATGATACGTGTGATCACGTACGTATAATAATCACGTAGAATGTAAGTGATAACGTACTTTTTAAAATTGATTAAAATATACTCCGTATATAAATACAAATATATTTACTAATAATACTCCCTTCGTCTTACTATAAGTTTTCCCTTTCTTTTGGGTGTTTTGATTAAGGAATATGATAAAATAATAGATAAAATATAAATGATGTGATAATTAGAGAGAAAATAATAGATGAGTACATGGGATGAAGTGTAATAAAATAATAGATAAAATATAAGTCATGATATTATTTGAATTAATTACTCTTTCTTATAATTATCTTAGATTAGAGAATGAAGCACCACATACTCAGAGAAGTACTAGATCTACTTCAAGAAAAAAAAAATTAAGTTAAGTAGTGAGTATGATATTAAGGCAAAAACTTATATAAAATTTTCTGCAAGAATATGGAGACATGAGGAGGAGGGGACTTCCGCCATTGTTACTGACTGTGAAAAGTTGTATATACATTGACTTCGACCCTTTTTTTTTTTTTTAATAATTTTCCATTACAAGAAAAAAGGCTTATAGTCACACATCTTTTATCACACTATAAAATAAATGTGGTAAAATGTATTATGTAGTCACATTAAATTTTTTATGTGTTAATATGTATGTTATAAATACACTAAATATTAGGTGTGTGAATATATACTCAATTACCACACAATAATAATACAAATTGTCTATCGTCACATCTCTTTTATCACACTAAAAATAGATGTGTTTATAAATATATTTTAAGTGTGTTAATAAGTATGTAATTTACCACACTAAAAAAATAAGGTTTGTTAATATTAACTTTAATACCACACTATTGTATTAAGAATTATAAAACTCAAATTATATTAATTTTTTATTTTCATTTTATGTATGACTGGTAAAATATATATTAAAAAAATATAAGAACATATTTTATTAATAAAATTTATTTTTTACTTGAACAAAATTTTGATAGAATAAATAATTAATTGTTGGAATACTAATTTTTTTTTAATGATTTTTAATTATTCTTGTGCACAAGAATATATATATATATTCTTGTACTTTTTTTATACTAAATGAGTTGTAGTAGAATGGTATAGTCATTAACATGATTATGAGGGATTGTGAGAGGTGCGGGGTTCGAGTCTCTTAAACTAAGGGCTCATTTGGTAGAAAATACTAAAAATCATAGATTTGGGCCCAAGATTGGGCCCAGCTTGATTAAGTCAAGATAAAGAGTGCACCTACTTGTTTGGTATACACCTTGGTTGTGTGGCTCAATAGGTTTCACCCCAAATTATTCTAATATGCAATTGACCAAAATACCCTCACTTTAATATCAATATTCCAACTTTGCCCCACCCCCAATTTGAACAGCCTCTCATCTTTACCTTAGGGAATGACGATTTATTGTGACCTTCTCAATTTTCGTCTCTTACAACGTCGCCGATGTAGAAATCTGGCGATGCGGGAGCAACCATTCGCGTAGTATGTATCACAATCGATGTCTTCATCATCGCTGGCTCGTTTGCTTCAATTTGGTCGATTTATAATCTTCCCCTACGGTGGTCGATCGATTTGGCCGTTCTCATGGTGGTCGATTGATGAGCGATTTTGACCATTCTTATGAACAAATTATGTGGTATGTACTGAAATACATGCGTTACTTGATTATCTATTCTTGATGCATACATTTTTTGATTTATTCTTGATGCATAAATTTTTTGATTTATTCTTGATGCATAAATTTGTTGATTTATTCTTGATGCATAAATTACGTGGGTATACCTTGTAAGAATTTTACCATTCTTTTTGCACTATAGTGTGGTATTAACATAAAATTTCTGTGGGTATACCTTGTTAGGTATAGGGTCTGCAGTTGAGGTATTAGGTTTCTTTGGTTTTTGATTTCACTATTTAATGTGGTGTGGAATAGACGAAAAAAAATTTCTCAGAAAGATTTTACTTGCAAATCTTTGCGTTTCACATCAATGTAAATGCATTCGTACTTTCATCACTGTTACAACTTTCAACTACATTCATTCAATGCGTAATCCATTTTTCTAATTGCAAATTCACCTGTAATCTACCTCTATTTAAGATGATACGTACTCAATAAACCATCACTCCATACTTATTGTTCCTAATTTTGAACTCTTCCAGATGGAGTCCATTGAGAAACGGGTGAAGGTTGAGGAAATACCTCCACAAGAGTCATACTTGTACACTGGAAAGTGGAACGAACGGTCGGTGACCACTTTTGTTAACATTCTAGTTAAGGAGAAGCGTGAAGGGTACTGGAAGAACAATGGTTGCAACGACGCATCACTGGCAGAGGCACATGGCGTCGTTAATATCGTGACATCTCATGATTTCACTTGGGATGATGTTTTGATGCAGGTTAATATGCTGAAAAGGAGGTATGCTACATTTAGGAGTGTTCTCAATACCCCTGGTGTTAACTAGGACAAGGAATTGAACTTCGTGCGCGGTTTTGCTACCCGCTGTTCTCATCTCACACAGGTATATTATTTTGTAGTTGTAGTTTTCAAACAATTCTGGCTACATATAGGCATAAATATCCTCGTCTTGATAGTTGATTTGTGTTGTCTCTCACGTGTGTAGGTCGATGACTTTGCTAATGCTTACTTCCACAAGGGTGACTTGTTGTACGACCGACTTCATTTACTATTTGAACCTGACTCTCCCCGTCGTCCCGAGATTATCCAAATCAGCTCGGGTGATGTGCCGAACTGTGCTCGTAATCCCATTTCGGTCGTTGACTCTGATGATGAGCATGAGGTTGAATCACCAGTTACTGCATTCCGGAAGCCACCTCGTACAAGGCTATTTCACAGTCCAGCCGATAGTCCATCTTGCTTCATGATAAGCGCTGAATCCAACAATCTGCAGCCAGGCGAGGTGCGTCAACCGTTTGGGACCACATCTAACAACATGTTGGTCGTGGAGAACGATCAGCGCGGAGTTGTTGATGCTCAAGCTAGCTCGTGTGCATCGTGTAGCCCTCATAAGCTGTCCTACTCACACAGTCGAGATTAGAGGCTGTGTACTTCGTCCAAAAGTATTACTGTGTTTAAGTAGTTAGTGGGTTATAACCTACGCTTCTATGTATGTGATGATCTTATGTGTTTGTGTTTTTTAATCATACCTTTTGTATCTGGTGTGTGTGACATTTGTGGTATTAGTCACACCTTTTGAAGTTGGTAGTCTAGAACTCAGTGGTGTGTGCTACTTGGATGATTTATGCCTAATTATGCAATCTATATTTTGTCAGTGTTGTTATGTTATCAGGGGCTTTAAATCCAAGTATATGTTGTTATGTTATCAGTGTTTCGAGGGATTGTTGTTAACTGTTGTGAATCTGCTACTGTGCAATGCAGCTGCAATTGAGGTTTGTTGTTAACTGTTGTGGGTTTTGATTGTCGTTAGTAATTTATGTTGTTTGGTTCAAAATTTTGATTGATGGAACTACAAAAGATGAAGAAATCGATTCGAATTTAACTTTGTTGCATGACATCTTTAATTCAAAGAATGAATTCGTTGATATTGGCATGTAGATGTATATTGAATTTTCAAGATTGTTTGTTCCAGCAGAAGCATAATTTTCTATTTTCTAGATTCTTATTCCACAAGCAGCATAATTATCTACTTGCAATTAACCAATATATATTTCAAAAATCAACTAAAACAGATCCATGAGCACAATAACTAGCACACCTGACAAGCATCTCCATCAAAAATCCAAAACAAACGCATGTATTACTATTAATCACTCAAAAACCAAAAGACATACATGTTACTATTCATCTACACCCATAAAGCAGAGTAAAATCTCATGCCACTGTTAACCAAAATTTCTAAGCATCAAATTCAAGAATCAACACCAGAAATTCCTGCATGCAACCCACAAAAAGAAAAGTGGAGACCTTTTTATATAAGCTGAACTAAGTGCAATGCAATAACACACAAGCAAAGTACATGAACTAAGAGCCTTTTACATACTCTGCAAGTAATATACTAAATTACCCTGCTTGGATCATTTTAATACGTCAAAGTACATGGATCCATCCAATTACACACAAACTATCAAAATGAAGGTTGGAATACATTGATCACAACATTAGCCACAATATTAGTTTACAAAAAACAAAATGTTAGTGGCCAAAACATGCACCCAAATAAATAACGTTTGCTCAGCTGGGCAACATCAAGTTCCACTAATACATAAGCATCGTCCATTACCACATTTATATAAGCAAAACTTGTTCACAATATGTTCCAGCGATGTTGGGACTTGATGCCTAGGGGTGAAAACGGATTGGATACGGACGGATAGTGCTTATACCGTATCCTAAACCATATTTTTTTCTCGAATTCGGAGTCGGATACGGAAAAGCCGGATTCGGATACGAATTCGGAATATTCGGTATACGGATACGGAACGGATATCGGACGAATCAGGGCCGGATTCGAATAACTATAATCGGATAATATATTTCAAATGGAAATCATCAAAATGTGATTGAAACACATAAAAAATCAACAAACATGAAATCATCAAAATATATCCTTCGTAAACATCACCACTCCAGCACAACATAACGCCTAAGAAGACATATATAATATTATACCCAAGCATGAATAAAGCAATCAACAAACTACTCCTAAGCCAAAGAATTACAGTTCAAAGTAATTATCAATGTTTTTCAAAATCTGAAGAAAAGAACAACACAAAATCGCACCACCTCCTCGGCCATTGTCGCTACAAAAAATGGGAACAGAGCCGCATCTGTTTTTGTGGGTCGCCTCCATGGATTGTCGAAAGAGAGAGAGATAAAAGGGGGTTCTGAGAGAGTCGATTGAAAAAACAATTGAAACAAAATGTGAAACTATCAAAAGTGGAATAATTGATTTCAATCCATTTTTATGTTCTACAATTGGTTTTTGGTAAGGAAATGTACACTCTAATTCTTATATTAGATTACAAATTGATATGTCCCAGTCCATGAATGTTTAATTTTTCTAATTTATTGTATGGTGCAAACTTAGATGAACCATTTTGATTTTATCCATATAAAAAAATGGAATGATAATTGAATAATTGACTATGTGTGGACATAAGTTATATTAGTAAATTATGGTTTGTTAAATTTACATCTAGGTTTATGTGATGTAGTGGTTATCACGTTAGCTTTACACGCTACAGGTCCCCGGTTCGATCCTGGACAGTAACATTACTTTTTATTAGGTTTTTTAATTTTTAATAAGGTCCAATAATGTTATAAGTTATAATAGAGCTTTAATAAAATTAATATAAAATATAAAATAAAATATATTAAAAAATCCGGGTATCCGGATAATATCCGATAAAATATGGGAAAACTCGAATACGGTCGGATATTATGTATTCCGAATTCGAATCCGAAGTCAACTATCCGTATTCGAATCCGTATCCGCCCGGATACTAAATTTTTATACCAAATTCGTATCCGACCGGATACGGTTCCGGATCGGTCGGGAAATATCCGATCCGTTTTCACCCCTATTGATGCCTACTTTGGTGCATTACGTGCACGTTCGAGTAGCAGGTTGCAATATACTTCACGAGCATCGTCCGTGTACCCCATGAATATCTCGAGCTGGTTAGGATTTGCGCCTAAAATCTCGGACACACTGATCTTATCCAACAAAGACAACGACTTAATGTTGCCCAACAAATCGAACAATGATTTTCGAGCAACTCCCATATCATGATCATGGCCGATTCGAGATGCAAGCTGCGAAATCTGTTCACGAGTAGATACATAAAACTCCCGAAGCTCGCCGCCAACAGACGGCTCACTTGTATGACAGTTTTTCTTGCACTTTGACGTAGTTGCTGTAGACGGGTCAGTATCCTTCTTCATCTCAGTTGTGTTGTTCGTCATGCCTTCATTATCTTTGAGTCCGCTCTCGACATGATCTCCATTCATGCTGTCAATGTCTATGAAGTTGTCGCCATTCGAGTCTTGGTTAACCTCTACACGAGCGCGCTTGGCACGTGCTTCTATCGCTCTCTTAGCTGCGTCAGCCGCGTCTATCGCACCATCTCCGGTTGCCCTGTCTTTCCCGAAGATTTCCTTCTAATTGGGGTAAAGTGGTCATTCCTTTTCGCGCATGCCACGCATGAGTGGGTCTTTCTGCAGGAATTGTATAATTCACATAAAAAAAATGAGTTGCCTACAAATACAAATAGGACAACAACACAACTATATGACCTTAAAAAAAAAAATCATGGGCTGCCTATAATTCACATCAAATAAATGTCTTTTTGGCAGTAAGTTGCATAATTTTCAATTCATATGAAATCATATAAACAACTATTATATGAACTTATACAAACAACTATATGAACTTATATAAGCAACAAGTATATATGAACTTATATAAACAACAACTACATGAGCTTATCACAATTTTATTAGTTGACTGTTAGTTGTGTAAACTTCAACTCATGTGCTTCTCAAAATAAGAATGGCAGTAAGTTGAATAATATTCACCTACAAACGCATGTATTAACTTCAGTGTATTCAATTATGAAATGGCAATTAACTTTCCATCACATTATGTCAATATGTTTTGGTTGCATGCAATTCTGAAAGTGGCAATTAACTGTAAGAATTATAAATTCATTGAGGATGATGCAGTATTATAGAAATGATATTTTACCCTAACAATTTATTCCCATTGCTCGTCCGTCACATCAAAGGTGTTTGTTGTGTTGTTCCACCCCGCACCAGTCGTGTCTCGTTGAGAAGTTACAATTGATCCGTATATTTTCCTCCATATGGTTAACTTGGAATTGATATTTGGGCTCGAGTGTAGATCCGTACCTGGAAGTGCTATTAAAAGTGCCTCTTCAAGCTTGTTTAAATACCCGGTACGAAATCCGTTTTCGCTCTTCCAGCCATGAGCAACCAAGTCTTTCAATGCTGCTATCAATGCTGTCTCTTCCTTAATAGTCCACACTCTCCGTGTGCTGCTCGTTGGGACCTTGAATGCACCTCGACCTTTCTTATTATTAGTGCCCTGATGCTCCATTGTTTCAGCTGCAAGATTGTACATTAAATAAATCAGACTACCGTTTCGAAACAAATCGACATATCAAACAAGCAGCATACTATTTGGAACATGTTCATTGCAAAGTTTGCCATCAAATACAAGTACATTAAACTAACAAATTAAAATAACATCACACTTAATCATAGAACGCAGTTAAGAAGTCTGACTCTAATAACATAACTAAGGCACAATATTCCAAATCCAAAGGTTCATCTACTGATACATAATGCCTAAACACTATCAACTATTAAATTCATTCCACATCTCTTGTGCAAGCGTCTCCCGTTGGGCGGACCATTCTGGTGTGGCTCCTAATGTAGACACAAACTCTACATTATCATTGTCGTTATCGAAATCATCCCCACGCCCATCAACCAGTGTCTCCATGGGATCATTGGTCATCTCACGGCGGATGTAGTTATGGAGTAGGAAGCATGCCATAATCAAGTCGATTTGTGTATCAATCGGGTAATAAGCGGTGCTACGTAGAATAGCCCAACGCATCTTCATAATCCCAAACGCACGCTCAATTATCGTACGTGCGCGCGAATGACGCATATTGAACAGCTCTTGGTAGTTCTCCGGTATACGGTTTTGAGGTCCCCATTCACTTAGATGATATCGAACACAACGATACGGCGACAGGAACCCTCTACTATTTGCGTATCCGTTGTCACACAAGTAGTAGTTTCCTAAAAAAAATAGAAACACAATTAGGCAGTGGATCCAATTCAAATTTCATAAATGTGAGAGCAAATGTATTAGGAATCCAGATTGAACTATTAAGTGTATGCATTAGAAAATGAATAACACAAAGAGAAATTATACCTTTCGGGACCTTTAACCCATTTGTTCGATTAATCGCATCACGCAAGATCGTGCCATCGTTGGCCGAGCCCTCCCATCCTGGTAGGACATACACAAATTGCATGTGTCGATCACAAATGCCAAGGACATTGGTTGATATATCGCCTTTCCTTGATCTGTATCTACCTCGATCGGCAGCGGATACGCGAACATTTATGTGAGTTCCGTCTAACGCCCCAAGACAACCCTACGCATAGCAAGATGTTGTATGATTGTTAGTTGTATTCTCTTACACATGCTATTAAAGTAATAATTCCATTTTAAAACTAACAAATTACCTTGAACCATTTCCAACGTTGGTCATCACAGTCGTCAGGTACGGGCAATGGTTTTGCAAGTAGAATCGAGTGCAGCTGCAATACGGCACATAGAACCTCCCACACATAATATGATACTATCTGCCCGGACCATTGGAAATCGAACTTGACCACCGAATTTTTCTTGTGGTGCGCCAAAACACTTAAGAACATGGCAACTTGTTCTTCTACCGACACGAATTTCTGGTCTTTCAGACCACCAATGGTTTTCAGTATTACACAAAGCCTCCCAAATGCATTTCGGTCCATACGCAGGTTCTCGACACATTCAGTGTCACTACCACCAACTAATCTACATCGAAATTGCACTTGTTGGGGTAGTTTGTTTATCATACTGTACCTACCATTTCGCAAACGCTTTCTACTACCTTCGATTCTCAAATGTTGAATGACTAGTTCGGTAACAACGATTGTCTGTATTAGGATATCCTCGAGCAACAACCATACAATGTCATTTTGGTTGGTACTGGAACTCATCCTATTGGGTGTAAGAGACATACATTAGTTAACAAAACAAAACACCAAACTCCAAGCTCTTACCGACGATATTTTGAAGCAATAGATTGTTGTGAATTGTGATGCAGAAAACACGCATTATTGTTGATCAGATGCACATAGTAAGTCTTTCTTATTCTATTTTTATCATATTCATCATAAAAAACCAGTTCTTTTCATATCCAGTTTCTACAACTTGGAAGAGGCATACCTTAGTTAAAAAAACAAAACACCAAACAACGAATGTACGCATCATCTCACAGTCAAAAATCCAGATTTTTGCATCACAATTCACAACAAACTATACCAAAAATCAGACTCACGCACTAAAAATCAAGATTGGAACACTTATTTACACATTTTATACAAACCACTCAACAAAATTGGACACACGAACCAACACTTTGACCAGTTGTTATGCATACAAACAAAAAAAATATGAAGAACGTCTAAATAACAGGAACAATTTCATGACTATGTGTTTGGTTCAGCGTGGGAGTCGTACCTTTTTCTTGTGTGGATACGAAGAACGATAGCTTGTATGGTTAATCTGACCTGCGATCAGAGTGCCCAGTAAATACAAGAGAATCGTAAGTAAATAATGCGTGTAACGGGCATGATTTCACAAAAAAATGAAAAATTGGCGTCGGTTCATCCTACCCCTGTTTGTCGAAATGACTCCAGTTGAAAGTGAATTTGTGTGGATGATAATGTATGTATTTCATCGATGTACAGAGGCGTGAGTGGCGGCAAAAATGGGCGCCAATACCCTACCTCCAATTTCACTTTACCGCCACATTCCTTAAATCGCACCGTACAAATACAATTGGGGGTAGGCAATTTTTAATTCACAACTACCCCCACCTACCACCTATCAATCACCTACTTGTAATTAAACACAATTGGTACCACATTTGTAGCTATATAAACAACACATCTGATATGCATAAAAAATTAGCAAAACTTAATATCATACTCCACATTCTACCAGGAAGTAAGTGAGTGATATTAAGAAAAATCTTAGGTTGGCTATCTCATTTTAGATCGACTTTACTTGATAAACTCTGCTTATTTTATAGGTTATGGGCTCTAGATTGAAGTTCGATAACGTCGGCTCGTCGCTCAATCGATCATATGCGTACCAAACGAACATGTGTTGTTATTGTGGATATCATCTCAGTGTGCAGACGTCGCGAACGAGGGCAAACCCTGGAAGACGATTTATTGCGAGTACGAACAAAAGAGTACGAACAATCTCATTGTTTACGCACTTTTATAAAAAGTCACTGTCTAACAAGACTTGTATTCGTTTGGTTTTTTGTAGGATGGAAAATGCGGGTTTTTTGAGTGGTTGGACGAAGAGCTACCCGAACGGACTTTGGTCGTAATTCAGGCGTGGTACGACAAGATAGATAAATACGAGAAGCATATCGCGAAGTACGAGGCATACGAAGAAAGTCTAAAAAAACAATTAAAGTCGGAAGAGTATGCTTGTGTGTGCTTGTAGTTGCAATTATTTTACTATTTGCTACCAGCAATTGAATAATAAGAAATGTTTGTTTTTTCCAAAAAAAAAAAGGAACAAAAAAATTGACAACACAATACACATAAGAAAGCAAACATTTCACGTAAGTTTTTTGAAGTTGGCAGAGGAATATATTCCCTGCATGGTTTGGTAACTTTGGTCTATGCCCACTTATTACTTGCCATACCAATTGATTATTGTTTTTGTGGATGCAAATGAGGACAAGCCAAATGCATGCGTCCACAACTTTTTATGTTGCGGGTGAATATATTCCCTCTATTTTGGTCAACATAGCAATCACTCCCAAGCCTAAGCCCTAAACACTTCTATTTGAAAAAACACAAGCATGTCTATATATATAAGAACCCATCTATACATTACATGCCACTTGTCTATTACCATAAAATTTTACAAAATACCTAAGGATAATATAAGGAGAGAGTGTAAAAAAATGAGTCGAGAAATAGCCCTCACTCAGGATGATTTTCTGTACGGATTGGAATGGACGGCGAAAATAGACCGAGAGTTCTCGGAATCGTTGTCCGACAATGTTCGAATGGGACTTTTTTATGCTCACGGTAGCGGATACGACAACTTCTATGGAATAGATGGTGCTCGCTTCGCGGTGAACATGCTAAACAAAACGTCGTTCGACAATGAATTCTGTAACATACAAGTGGAGCGCCTACGGATGCGGCACGATGTTTTTTCATGGTTGATATGTCTTGAGGGTGTTGAATACGAAGAATCTACAAATCTTATTCGCACAGATGACGACACGTGGTCGAACATCATCCGGGTAAAAATTATTATTTCGGGGCATGTTGCGAAAAAACATAAAAAGTGTATACTAATATTTTTGCAAATAACAGGTCAATCTGTTCGCCCAAGCATATCAAAAGGAGGGTGAGCCTGAATGGGGGGCTTTAAAAATTATATTTGGAGAACCCACGGATGAGCGCACTCAACTACACGAGTCTCCTACACACTTTGTTGAGCATATTGAACAGCTCGAGCATGCCATTGATTGTGCAACCATGAAGGGAAAGGGTGTTGTTGGAAGGAGTAGTTCGGGTGGCGACACAAGTTCATTCAATCGTTTCTGGAAATCACTTAGCAAATTTCGTGACGATCCAAGTTCCGTTAACTCAAAATCTTCGGCATCGGACGGTACATGCGGTACCCCGAAGAAAGGTCCGTCGCCAAGCTGGGTTAACGCCTCTCCATGGAAGAAGTGAATCAATGAGCCGTTGATCTTGTGTCGAACGCCTGTGTTACGCTTGTGGTTTTAAAATTATGAATGTACTATTGAGTTGGTATGAAGTCAGGTGCTGTTAAGTTTGTTATGCATTTATCCTAATATTTTCACTAGTGTCTAGGTTGTTCTTTAATGTACTACTTTATTGTGCTTATTATGTATTTCTCTATGCATACCACTATCGTTTATGTTTAATTTGCCATTCAGTCATTGTTGTATTAGTAGAAATATGTGTTTAAAGTGTTATATTTTCCATTTCGAATATTACGTATTCATATCAATCTGGTTGTGATTTAAAAATATATGAACAATGCTCATAACAAAAAGCATAAGACACATGGCCTAAAACAAAAATAATGAGCAAGCAAATCAAAAATAAATAGCCACAATATTAGTTCAAAGAGTACAAAAAAGACGACACATTAGTTGTTCAAAATGTACAAGAATATACCACATTAGTTCATGTACTGGACGTCTACCAAAAGTTACATCACTACGAATTGTTATACTTCGCACTAGTAAGTCCCTCGAACACACGGACAGGGAATATGATGATAGCAGTCACGGGGCCGATTAATATTTTCAGAATATCCAATTCCAGCCGGGATGAGAGGTTCCACTGCAATATATGGCCGAGCGTACTTGTCTAGCCCTTTCAGCTCAAACACTCGATGACAGCTATTGTACATAGGAAACCCACACAATTGAAACCATGCATTCCACTCCCACTCCTACAATCAAATATTGAATTGGTCACCAACACCAACATCAGTGTAATTGACTCAAAAATATATAAGCAAATAAAAGGTTTCTACTACCTTTCCATTGTTTCAGTACACAGCTGGATCAATCATCGCCTCGTTAGTGGCGAAGTTGTACAACACCCCCTTTGTCCGAAACAAGAATGCACGGAAGTATATGTAACGAGTGGAGATGTCTTCCATCTTCTTCTTGATATGAGCAGCTGAGTTGATGGTTCAACACCCCCTCTGACTTGTAACGCCGTGCAACATCACCAATAAGAATGTTATACTTCACAGCTGAGTTGATGGTTCGTTTCTTCAACAGGTCCTCCACCATCTCAAGTAGCATGTCTTCCTCATAGAGAGTCCAACCTCGAAATGCACGCGTCTCAAAGTCATCGCTGAGCTGGCACTCGTTCGGATGGACACTGGAACTAGCCATTCTGCACAGCTGTATTGGTAAAGAGAAAGATACGGTTTCGTTAATATGCATGTACAAATGTGACGCTGTATAAACTACAACTAATGTTCATAACAGCAACCGTCACAACATTCAACACTCCATACACCACAAACATACTACTTCCCCTCCTAGATAACCAATCAATAAGTGTTGTGTGGCCATAGAAGTTATACGACACCCCTTTGGTGCAGAAAATAAACATCCGGAAGTACAAGTAATATGTAATAAAGTGAATTTCAATTTAATAAAGACAGTAATATTGATACAAGGTCTCCAAAAAATAAAGTGAATTTCACTTTAATAAATACAGTAATAGAAGTTTTAGAGATGCATATGTAATAAGAGTTAACCAGAAAACTCAATAATTATAAAAGGTGTGTAATCAGTATTTATAAATACAGGGGTATATACACAAAACCCAACTACATTCCATCAACAAGAAGATCATCCAACTTCCCTCACTGTAGAAGGGCGTATGCAACTAAGTAATATAATACCACCCATGACAGCAACTAACACACAAGTACTACTGTTTGACAAGCAAACTTGCAGGGCAAAGAAAGCATGTAGCATAAGAACATGAACCCATCATCAGAAAAAATATGATTGTACAAATAGACCAGAATACTATCATTCTATGACTAAATAACCCAAGAAATCACCAATACAAAAAAAACTTAAACATATCGTGCAACAAACAGAAGCATACGCAATACTAAGCACCCAAGTTACACCAAATCGTGCAACAAAGCAAATCCACAACCCTCATACTGTAGACATAATGAAAAAACCAGAAATTAGGTTTTGAGTGGTTCGTACTGATGGAACACAGACAGATCCAAACTTTTACAACTCGTAAACGCCGTTTCGAGACACTTGTCCCAGAACCCTAGCAAAAAATAAAAAGATAATCAAAATGCATGTGCATAAAACCAAAAAAAGAAAAAGAAAAACAAGAAACGTGAGCGACGACGACTAACTCCGATGCGCAAGGTCGCCGACTCCAACAGATCCCTTCGCCACGAGGTCGCTGGCCTGAAAAAATCGCCAACTCAAAATCGTCGTTTCGGAGTGGGAGAGAAAGAGACACGCAGATGAAAATGAATTGTGACAGAAATTTTAGGGTTCTGTCTTTAAATATGAAGGGTAGGGATGGTATTTGGGTTTTCACGCCAACTCCGCCTTTTCACAAGATTACTTATCTCACCTATTTGCTCAAGACAAAAAATGCATCTTATTCCTTAATTTGTAGTGGGCTTCCGGATTTGTATTGGGCCTTGGTGACTTCCACCAAACACAAAAAAGGCCAAGATTAGCTCATATCTTACATTTATCATGTCTAATCTTGGCCACCAAATAGTCCCTAAAAGTACCACTAAATACACTCAATGCCACCATCCACCACTTCCGTGTTGCCAACTCTACCCAAACAATTTTTTGAGATGGTAATGGAAGATAAATCAGAATATAACAATTTTTTGAGATGGTAATGGAAGATAAAAAAAGAGTATGTTTGTTTCGGGATTATGTAGGGCGGGAAAAATTCGGATGAGAAAATCTTGGATGGAGAAATATTGATTGTGTGTGTTTGTTTTGAGATTTTGAATAGAATATGACGTAACTTTATGTCAAATCAATTGTGTAAGAGTGAGTAATGTTGTATTATTATAATAGTAAAATAAATATGTATTTTTAGGGGTGAATGAAGTAGGATAGTGAAATCCGGATGTAAAATCTCAAACTAGAACAGGACGGGAGACGTTATGTCCCCGTTCGGACGTGATAGTCCCAAAAAAAAAGGCCCTTAGGGTTTTTTTTTTTTTTTTTTTTAAAACAGACCCTTAAGGTTTTGAGATATACAAATTCTCTCATGTAATTGAATGTATATATACTTGAATTTTAATGTTTAGTTTACACAATCTAATATTTGACCCAACACTTTCACTCAACTTATTGAAGTCCAATTTCAATTGTATAGGTTAAACAAATTGCACTCAAGTATCGCTCTTTGAGGTGGGTATATTTAGTGAGCAAATTTTATTTTATAGAGAAAAAAAAAAATTGAACAATTCACAGAGAGTTCATGTAGTAGCCGAATCCCTTCATGTACAGAAAAGTTCATGTGCAAGAAAAAGATCATTGGATCACACCTACTTACATAAGTGTTTGCATGTGCATAATTCAAGGCTGCATTTGGTTGGGTGAATTTGGGCTTATGGATTTCAAATTCAAAGCCCAAATTCATTCTACATATTTGGACAAAATAATGAAGGGAAGGATTTATAAATTCAAATTTAAATTTTAAAATTACTGGATTTTAAATATTAGTATTTGACACCAATATACTTTTAGTTAAAGTGTGAGAATTTTAAATTCATCCCTAAAGGTCTCTCTCTCCGTCACGTGATGAAATCTAAAATCTTCTTATTCTCCTTTTATTAATCCCGCCCTCCTTGTTTACCGGAGGGATCATCGTCGTCGCTTCCTCTCCTTCCAACTCCCTCATCATAGCTCTACCAATCCATCAATAGAAAACCCCCGCTCCAGCGGCGGCAGAGAGGATTGCTGAAGCGAATGCGCCACCGCTGCCTAATTGACGCTTGGGGTGAAAGGTATTTGGAGTTGAGCCGGAGAAACCTCAAGCAGAAGCACTGGAAAGATGTAGCTGACATTGTTAGCAGCCGAGAGGACTACACCTTTGATACATAGTATTAACATCGTGTAATCTGATTTGAAGATTTGAAATCACAGTGCCCTCTCCCATTCACGTTCACTGATATGGAATTTGGGGAAGATCAAAGAGAGAGGAGGGTAGGGCTGAGACGTATAAGATCAATAAGATTAGCAGATAAAATGGGAACGAGATACTTTGTAACTTTAATTGATAATTACATTATAGAGATGCATAATATATATATAGGATACAAGAGAAAAGGTTTTACAGAGGAGATGCCTATTGATCCTTTATTGGCCGAGGTTGATAAAGAATTAGTCGACCAACCTATACGCTATAACTGAAGATGATGATTCGAGTGTTGAAGAACAAATAAGAGTAATTAAAACTACATCGAAATTGACAACTTTTCGGGACAATCATACTAAGCAAATGTTCAAGGAGTATCAAGCTCGGCGTGCATAGTTCATTAAACTATTGAAATTATATAATTTTGGATTTAGAATAATATTCCATGAACCATGAAATGATTGTTTTGTAGATAGTTCATTTAATTTTATTGAAATTCTTACAATTTTTTGTTGTTCTGTAGTATTGTATAAAAACATATTTTATGAATCATATATGATTGGTGCACAACCAATCATTTCCAAATTTCTTGTTTTTCTAATGACTTCATCCAAACACAAAGTTGTGTTTGGATGGAGAGATCTGATTTGAGAAGGTATTTCATATGAAAGGATTTAAAAATAGATAGATTTCAAATGATATGGTTTTGGTGAAAATTTAAAATCCTCTAAATTTTAACTAAAAAAATGTTAAGTATTTGAAATTCATTCATTTACTTTTTAATCCAAATAAATAGAGTGGATTTAGATTATAGATTTAAAATCCATACCTAAATTCCTCCATCCAAACACAAGTTAATAGTTTTCTCCTACGGGAATGACTTGGGTGGAAATCCCTTAGGTGTCGAATAGTGTAAAACATACCTCAATCAAAATACACCACCTGATTTGATAGATCCACCCTCACTCCGCATCATACACCGTCTGATCCACTAAATACACCTCATGCACCCCCAAAACTACTAATTCACCCATACACCTCCTGATCCACTAAATACACCACCTGCACCCTCAGAACCACTAAATCCACTCATACACCTCCTGATCCACTAAATACACCACCTGCACCCCCAAAACTACTAAATTCACCCATACACTTCCTGATCCACTAAATACACCACATGCACCCCCCCCAAACCACTAAATTCACCCATACCTCAATCTAAATACACCACCTGACTTGATAGATTCACCCCCACTCCACAACATACACCTCCTGATCCACTAAATACACTACCTGCACCTCCAGAACCACTAAACTCACCCATGCAAATGGTGTAAAATGCCAATTTAATGGTACCCGCTCCATTTTATAAATCGGTACCTACTTCATTTAATATTTAATTTTTCTCTTTATAAAATAGTAATTGAAGCCAAAACCTCAATCATCACTCATCCCGTCCTTTGTCAAGGTATATGATAACAATTCTCATCTCCACTACCGCCACACCGTCGGCACGCCATAGTCCACAATTAGAGAAAACTCATCGCCACACCTCCTGATCAACTAAATATACCACTTGCACCCCCAGAATCACTAATTCACCCATACACCTCCCGATCCACTAAATACACCACATGCACCCCCAAAACCACTAAATTCACCAATACACCCCCTGGTCCACTAAATACACCACATGCACCCCCAAAACCACTAAATTCACTCATGCACCTCCCTAAAACTCTTTTTATTTTGGGATTATGTAAGATGTTTGAAATTCGGATGGAAAAATTATATAAATATTTTTAAAAGTGGATGTAGTTGAATGATAAAATATAAATGTAAATTTTGAATTAGAACATTACGTCCCACGTTTAAACGTGAGTTCCAAAACAAACATGTACATACATGTAAATTGTTTCAGTTATTTAAATGTGTTGAATAATATCCATATATTATGGGTTGCATTTTTAGATAATTAATAATTACCGTTATTTATCCCCCTCTTTTTAATGAGTTCACCCCCATTTTATTTTTTTTTGAAGAAAACTTCATTTAAAAAATATATTATATTACCCGGTTAACAATTAAATTAAATTACAACTCATTAAAAATTTAATTGTACACCCACCACTGAGTCACCAACGATCACCGCTGAGGCACATATTATATTGTTTTTTAAATTTTTGAAAAAAAATAACCGTAAAAAACTATGAATATGGAAAAAAATTACTGGAAAAAAATGTGAATCTCAAAAATAAAATTCGAGAAAAATTTTTTCAAAATTTTTTTATTTTTTGAAAAATGAACAAATTTTCGAAAATAAGCTTTTGAAAAAATACAAAAAATCGAAGAAAAAAGAATTTCCAAATTTTTTTCTAGATGACATTGATAAAAGTATGGTGGATTGCTATAAAGTATTGATCTGATCGTGAAGAGCTCCGCAGTACAATAGTTGCATTTAGGTATTTTACAATTAAATTTCAATATTTATTTGTTGTAAACCCAATAAATATTGTGAAAAATATATTCAACTTGGTGGTGAACTTTCTGTTATATTTTTTTACTATATGTTTGTTATGATCGAAGACACATTGATGTTAATTCTAATTTATTATGATAATTTATCTAATATTGTTGACTTTGTTTTTATCAAATCAAACTCTTGATATGACTTTAGAATTGAGCAACTTTGAGTTTATCACACACCTTTTCAATTGTTAGTATAATATTAGTTTAAATATGGTATAGTATTAATTCAGGTGCGGTATATTATTAATTCATATACTGTATTATTTTACTATGTCTAGTTTGTTCAAGTATATCAACAACTATTATTTATTCTTTTAATACTAGAGTTCAGTAGTATAATAATGTTTTGGTTTATATACAATATAGTATTAGTTCATATGCAATATAGTATTAGTTCATATATAGTATAGTATTAATTTACAAACAAACAAATTATTGTAACTTGCATTCCTTGTGTATAATTTTGTCAACTTGCTTCGAACTGTAGAAAATAAAGATGTTTTTTAATGATTCAGTGGTTGGAGGTGTGATTGGAAAGAAAATTTAAACTAATACTATATTATACGCGAACTAGTATTATATTATATATAAACTAATACTATACATTTTTTTAGCCTAGATCTTATAGCACATCATATATACTTTAAAACTGGAAGACATTACAACTTATACATGTATAATACTATACCATAACACTTATAACTTATAAACTAAAAGTTATGTTCATAATGATTAAAAAATTGGAGGTTCAAAGGGAAAAAATAATTAAACTATGTAAAATGAAGTAAAATTTAAGAGGTCCAAATGAGAAGATAATTAATTGAGGTAAAATTAAGTAAAATTTGAGAGATTTAGGTGAAAAAAATAATTAAAGTAAAACAGTACTAACAGAAATTGAACACATACTACAAATATAGAAGCAAACCTCTTGCAACTAAGCAAGGGTGTAAGAGAGTCGAGCCAACTCGCGAGCAACTCGTGTTCGACTCGAAAAAAATTGAAATTGATTCAAATTTTTAATCGAGTCGAATTTTGAGCTACTCGAGTAGCTATCGACACTACAAAAAATACATCAATTAACAACCGATTAGAGACCGTAAAAATGGTCTCTATAACGTATTAGAGACCGTAAAAATGGTCTCTAAACGTATTAGAGACCGTTTTGAGACTGTTTTTGGTCGGTCACTATTAGGTTCGTTTCAAATATTTTGAGACCGTTTTCATGTATCAGTCTCAAGTTATATACCGATTTTTTTAGGTCTCTAAATTGTAGACCGCATAAGCGATCTACAAACAGTCTCAAACGATTGTTCGGGCCTAAGACGGTCTCAAAACGGTCTTTAATTTAGAGACAGCCATATCCGGTCTCGAACCCCGACCCATCACCCACCTGACCCGAACTAATACCCGCCCCGTGCCACCTGACCTGAACCCATACTCGCCCGACCCACCCGACCCGAACCCATACCCGCTCTGAACCACCCGACATGAACCCACACCCGCCCTGAACCACCGACCCGAACCCACACCCACTTTATTTAAATGACCATCATTTGGTCTTGGTGGGCATCCACCACTTTGACAAGTAATTGTCTTGTGTAATTTTTAAAATTAATTATATATGTATTAATTAATTTCTTTATTATATATACTCCCTCCATCCCACTATAAATTCCACAATAATTTTCTCATTAAATTTTTTTTTTTCATATTATTTTTTCTCTTCTCTTCTTCTCCTTCTCTTTCTCAATCACATCACTTATATTTTATTTATTATTTTATTATATTTAATCTCATACTCATCTAATATTTTTTCAAATCAATTTATTTCTCTTATCTTTTAATATTTTAGTATCAATTTTTTCAAACAAAATCTCAAAATAAAAAAATCCAAAAATTAACTTGACTTAAATTCGATTGAGACGATTGATAAATCAACATGAGACAGCGATATCGTCTTGAGAACAGGGACAAAGTCAAAGTCGTCGAGGCTAGAGCCGGTAATTTGGGCCCGACCCGATGGGCCGACTCGGCCAACCTGAAACCTAGTATGGGCTGGGCTCTAAAATTAGAGGCCCATATATATCTGGGCCTATTTGGCTCGACCCAATGGGCCCGGTGGACATAATGGGCTAGGCTGAATTTGGCCCACCGGTCCATGGACAGCCCGTTTGGCCTAATCAATATTTTTTCTTTAAGCAAATAAATAATTAAAATAAGTAAAGTATTTTATATTTAAATATTAATGTGTTTTTATTTTATTTTGACTTTGAAATTTGAACTTATGAATTATTTATAATTTTATTTGAAGTTGTTATATAGTGTAATGTTATACTGATTATGACCATTTATGAATTATGTATAATTAATACATTAGTATTGAATATTTTTAATTATAATTATTTGTATAAATAAAAATTATATGTGAATATGTGACCAATACAAGATTTGTATATATATTTTTTGCTAAAAATATTTTTTTTAAAATTATTTCATGGGCTGGGCGGCCCGCTAGTCCATTGGGCTAAGATGGGCTAGGTTGGGCTCACATTTTATAGGCCTGACTAATTAATGGGTCGGCACGACCCAGCCCACGAACATCGTTTGGCCCGATGGGCTAGGTTGGGCGGCTCGATTTGCCAGCTCTAGTCGCGGCGGGAGAGCAAGAGAGAATCGCGAGTGAGGGTCGTGAGAAATTGTGTATGGTGAAAGTTAAAGAGGCGGTACAAATGAACTAGGGTTTATATACGGGTTTATAAACGGGTTAGAGACCGTATTCACAAAACGGTCTCTAAATGAGCAGGCAAAAATGGCGGTCAAAATAAAATTTGCACTACAAAAAATCACGCATTTCGTGACGAAATTTTTTACGACGACACAAAAATCGTCACAATTTGTTGCTTAAAGGCGACGAATTTTATTTTTCGTCATTAAAATACTAGAAACTGTGACAAATTTTTAACTCGTCACCACTTATAATTTTTTTCGTCACAAGCTTGTATATTCCATGACGGCGTTAATAAATTTGTCACAATAATAATATGTGACGATTTTAATAATAATTGGTGACGAAATTCGACATCATGAATTCTATTTTCTCTTGACAATGCTAAACTTTCATCATTAATTATAAAAAATAATTTATGATGAAATTATTTCGTCACAATAATACTTGATGACGATTTTAATAATAATAGATGACGATATTCGACGTCATAAAAAATATTTTTTCATGACGATACTCTTCTTCGTCATTAATTATTTAAAATATTTAGTGACAAAATGTTTTCATCACAAAAATTGTTGGTGACGATTTTAATAATAATTGATGACAATATTCGACGTCATAAAAAATATATTTTTATCACGATACTATTTTTCGTCATTAATAATTCAAAATATTTATTGACAAAATATCTTCGTCACAAAAATAATTGGTGACGATTTCAATAATAATTAATGACGATATTCTATGTCATAAAAAAAATATTATCATGACAATACTATTTCTCGTCATTAATTATTCAAAATATTTAGTGACAAATTTTTTTGTCACAATAATAATTTGTGACGAATATAATAATAATTGATGACAATATTCGACGTCATAAAAATATATTTTCATGACAATATTATTTTTCATCATTAATTATTCAAAATATTTAGTGACTAAATGTTTTCATCACAAAAATAATAGGTGGCGATTTTAATAATAATTAATGTCGATATTCAACGTCATAAAAATATATATTTTCATGACGATACTATTTTTCATCATTAATTATTTAAAATATTAGTGACAAATGTTTTTTTTTTTTGAAGTCAGTGACAAATGTTTTTCGTCACTATAATTAGTGACGATTTTAATAATTAGTGGTTACAATATTTGTCATCATAAATAATATATTTACATGACGATTGTTAATTTTCGTCATTAATTATTTGACATTGATAAATTTATGGTTTTATCACCTAGCAAAGCTGGAACCCGTGAATCCAACGCATTTTGCGCGCACATTCCCTACACACATCCAAAATAACATTTTCACTCACAAAATTCCATAATTCACACAACAAATTGAATCGAGAGAAGTTAGAAACATAGCAACTAAGGTTCAATTAAATATACCAGAAGGGACCACCCACACACATGAATCACTTCATTGTCCTTGTGGATATCAGCATGAACAAGAAAACACATATGGAATTTGTTTGGAAGTCAAGGGTAAAACAAGGGATTTGTGAATATCGGAATCTTGAGAATATATGAAATCATATTTATTCTTGCAACATTAAAAAAAAAGTAGATAAAATATGATTTCATTGGAAAAATAATGCAGAATCGATATATCAGCTCAAAATAAGAAATAAAATTTGCAGTTTGTACATAGCTGGTGAGATGACAATTTTTTGCAAGTCAATTGTACACTCGAGAAAACAAATAAAAAAAAAAAGATGAAATTACAATTTGGAGAAACAGATACTATTATTGCTATAAGACAATTACTGGCGTAAATTAAACAAAAAATTTGTATGGAGAAGGGTCAGTTTTCAAATTGGATACTCTGTACAAGTATTTGCAACAAAGCAACACATAAGCAAGTGACTTTGACCCAAATGCAGCCTAGAATGTATATAAAGTGAGGCTTTATTACCACTGCAATTGTTAAAATAATAGACTTTAGGATAACTTTTCCTATAAATAATTATCAGCAACGTCCAACACATTAATGAGGAAAATGGCTGATATGAAAGACATTTCAATCTATCAACAATCTTGTTACCGGTTGTAGAGCTTAACAAATTTCAATCGATCAAAGAGTCAAAAACTTTACTTAAGTTTCTCTATTTGACAGTCAAAAGAGTCGTACCAGATGTACCTAAGAGACCTAGGTAAAACAGTACAAAGCGATCAAATTTTTCACATATAAATATATTTACTAAAACAACTACAGGGTTGGAACAAAACTAACCCAGACACCCAGGAGAGGAAGAAACATGGCAGATGCAAAAATATGCATGTCCAACCAATCATATTTATGTGACCCTCAAGATGATCAATTACACATCAAAACTACTTTTTGCTATTTCTATTAAACCAAAATAAATTTCACCCTACAAACAGAAAACGGGACACAAAATTCTGTACACAAAAGAATAATCAAAGCACATAACTTATCATAACACTTTGGACTATGAGCACACCTCTACAACAGGACCAACCACAAGCAGTTCCAGATGAAATTGCTTTGTAATGATGTATATATTAAAAAATCAGACTAAAGATGGCATCATGTATTCATTTTTCCATGTTATTAATTCAATATGAAGTTTAAGAGTTAACAGTCATACCACAAGACACTAGTTGAGTGCAATACAAGAGGCTCAAATGAGAAACATATCAAGAGAAGATAGATTGACACAAGTTAGGATATATTTCAGAGGAGTTAGGATAAATGATTGGTGACTGAATCTGGGGCTTCTCTTTATATTCTTGAAATACTTTTCACATTGAAAAATACGATTTAGATAATATATGCATATATTGGGCTCTCTGTTTTCTTTAGATTAGGAATATATCCAGCTGAATATATCCATTGATGATGAATAGTTTGCACTTTTGGTGTTGGGAAGCTTGGAAAGTAAGGCGTGTTTCCATTTATGTATTATCATTAACCCAACACTACACTTGTTGACATAATTAATTATATAAGGTAATAATCCATTCCCCATGATAAAACGACTTGAGTGGTTATCTCAGACTGGTGTTTTTGGATGTTGTATTTCGTATCTAAAATGATCAAAGCTGAAAAACAGTTTTCACACAAGGGGCCCTTTTTTGTGGGGGTTAATCCAATAACTTCTGAATTTCTACTTAACTATTGGTGTCTTATTGAGTTGTGTCCAATGTCAGGAAAATTCTATTATTAATTGTAAAGCATGCTTATGAGTGTCTAAACTATATTGCTTACTCATTTGGAGTCTCAATTGCAAATCTCGTGAATATTAGATTATGAATTTTGTCTGCTTAAGCTACTTTCAAGTTCTACTGTTCTGATTACCTAAACTAAAATATTCAAAGATGTTGTAATACCACCTTAATAGTTGCAATACCATGGACATAAAGACATTTTAGGCAATCACTAAAATGGGAATTTAGTAGAAATTAAAAAATTTCAATCTAATTATCATAATGTGCAGTAAGTATTTGCAATAGAACTGAAGAATCAATCTTATCTAATAAAAGTTGTTATTGTGTTTTAAACAGGGTAAATCTTCACTACATTTATAGATTTCGTCTTAATCATAAACTAAGGCTTAGCACCGTGTCAACGAGCTTATAGCTGGATAGAGAAAATGAAAGTCCACTATTTTGTGTAGGCTCCGTCTTTGAGAAAGCAAGGACCTTAAAAAATAAGAGCTACCTTATAAATAATTTTAAATTGTTTTAAACATAAGTGTGGCCTTTCAATCAAGTTATGTTTACACTTCCGAGCATATATAATGGTTGAAATTCTGATGGGGGGCTTTTCAAGCAATTTAATGGTACTTACTTCCTAGCATATTTGTACTTGAATTTGACCTCAGGTGGTGAAAATTATGAAGTACATATGTATACATCGAAATATTTGAAATTATGAACAGTCCAATCATGCTCAGATATTTATATATATATTTGATGACATACATCTGAGTATTAAAACTATGAAGTACATCTGTATGCATTAAAACTCGATTAAATATCAAATAAATTTGATGTACTGATATATATTATAATTAATTTAAAGAAGAAAACAACAAAACATCCTCTCAAAACCGTAAAAAAAAAAAAAAAAATCCTTAAATCAACTTAGGCATTTTTTCAAACAGGTAGAGGGCATGAAAAATTGAACTAGTTGCTGTTAAATTCTCACACGCTTAAACATTCAGAAAATAGAGCATACAGAGAGACCGTGCACAAGTAATCGAAGCCATTCTGAAATCAACATGGGGAGATAGCATAGCATAGTAAATGAACGAAGACGAAGCAATAACAAAGATATGACATTTTGAACAGAAACTCACAGTATATGAGAGAGGCTATCGGAAGAATAGGTTTGAGGAAGAGAGGGTATTTGAGATTTTGATGCATATGCAAAATCACATTAAAATCTTGATATTCTTTCACGATTCAAATCTATTTTTTTGGGATTTCCTAACCAAAGATTCGAGAAATCTATTTGTTTGAAAAATACCGCTAAAAATAAAAAAAATGGCTCCCGAATCTTGAATTTTTTGGGGCTCTCAATCTGTGAAATATAAAAAAAAAAACCGCTAAATTTTTTGCTCCAAATTAATCATTTAAGCTCTCAATCTGCAAATTAATTTGGATGATAAAATTGTCTAATCTGATGTAATTTAAACAATTATTTTAGTTTGTGTTTTATGGTTAAATTTTTTAGGTGGTACTTGAATTTATATTATAAAAATTGGTGAGTAAACTTTTTAATAATTTTAAGATTTCGTAGGTGAATACCATAGTAAGTTTGTCATAAGTACTGTTCTCACGAAAATGAGCAAGTATTGTATATATTGTCTCATATATGATTTTTTTTATATGAAAATACTTGTAAATCATGATCTTTTGCAAAAAAATTAATCAATTAATTAAAAAAATCAAAATTGAGTGGGTGGAGTATGCATGGAATGGGTTGAATTGAAGATGCGTATTTTGAACAACAAATGTAAACGAGTTGAGACAATTCAAGCCAAGCTCAAACCTGACTCGACTTTGATCGAGCTCTAATATATTGAACTCAAGCTTAACTCAAAGGAAAACTAAAAAAAAAAACAAGCTTAAGTCGATTGGGCTCGCAAGCCTAACGAGACTAGTATTACTGAGCTCGAAATAATTAGAGTGTATTTTATAAATAATTAATATTTTATGAGTAAAATTGTAAAATCATGTGACCTTGAATAGGCTTGCAAGCCTAACGAGACTAGTATTACTGAGCTCGAGCTTGAGTCGATTTTGAGCTTTTTTCAAGTCAAGTACGAGTAGATTGTGAGATGACTTGTGTGATGACATGAGTGCTCGTGAGCTTAACATCCAATATTTGGCAACCCGCTGGACATATTTTTTGTTTTGGAATAGTATTTTCTATTTTCGGTTATTATGTTTATTTGGCAACCCGTTGTGCAACAACTAGTTTCTACACAATGACTAATTTTTCAATTCTACCTATAAATCCAAGAAATCATTCATGGAAATGGTTACGAATTACTAGAGAGACGATCCTTGTGAGGGAGAAACTCATAACTCAAACAACTGATACCAGACTTTAGGGCTCAAAGAGTTTGAGAGAGCCTGTTCTGATTCCTAGAAATCTATATAGCTCCAAACAGTTTCTACTTTCAATAGAAAGGCTAGATTCACTTATTCAAATTTATGAGCCTTTAGAATATATCCATCGGATATATTAGGATCATACACTTAAGAAACCATATTCATCACAATATCGGTTCTCTTTCTTTGTAAAGAGAGTAGCATCTTTCAAGATCTTTTAAGAGATCATCCACAGTTCAATTGTGAAAAAAGTGGACGTAGGATACTTACATCTGAACCACTCAACAATCTCTGTGTCTTATGGTTTACAGTTTATTTCAATACTCCTGGTGATTTTATATTCTCATATCATTCTCAAATATTTTTTATTCTTCAAAGCATAAAGAGTAGTTTCGTCAAGCTCATGCCTATTTTGAAAATCGATTTTTGTAAAAGATTTTTTTCACATAAGTGAGTATAAATAACTTTGGGTCACTCACATTTTCGCACTCACAATTGGAAGGTACTCGAGAGTTCGAACTAGTTGAGAAAACTTTCAGTCTCTTGAATATCATCCTACTGTGTTTCTCGCTTCGCGCTCTAACCAACTGTTTTCTCACTCTGCACAACTGTGTTTCGAGAGGATTTATAGTCGAAGAGGTTGAAAAATAGTAAAGTCTATTCACCATTCCCTTATAGAGTTTAAACCCCTCACTACTCGTTTAGGGACCTACACTTTTTATTTCCATCACAAATGATTATTCAAATTCTTTACATGAGAATGATAATGTGAATAATGGAATAATAAATTAAATGAAAGTATTTTTGAATAAGGTTGTATTATAAATATTAAAAGAAAATGAAGTTTTGCCCTAATTTTTTATTAACTTAGAACAAAACATAATTGTTGATTGATACTTAATAAAATATTTACTATAATTCTCTTATTATATATACATAACAATTCTGTAACAATTTTTAAAACTTAAATGAAACATTATTTCGTAAATATTCAAAAAGTTAAATTTAGTCGATTTTTTTTTATCTTTAAGTGATTTGAGAGCCAAAAAAATTCACAGATTAAGAGCTAAAAAGACTTTGGGAGCCAGATTTTTATTTTTAGCGGTCTTTCAAAAATTTCAAACAGATTTTTAGGATTTTGTTTAGAAAATCCCAGAAAAATAGATTTTAATTATGGAAGAATATCAAGGTTTTAAGGTGATTTTGTATTAACATCAAAATCTCAAATACCCTCTCTTCCTTAAATCTATTCTTCCGATGGCCTCTCTCTCGGATACAAATATACAGTGAGTTTCTGTTTCAAATGTCATATACGAGTATTTGTTATTGCTTCGTCGTGGTTCATTTACTACCCTATGTTGTCTCTCTCTTATTGATTTCAGTATGGATTCAATTACATATTTCTCTGTGCACCGTCTTTGTATGCTCTGTTTTCTGAATGTTTAATCATGTGAAAATTTAATAGCAATTGGTTCAATTATTCACGTCCTCTATCTGTTTGATAAAATGCCTAAGTTGTTTAAGGATATTTTATGGTTTAGGGAGTGTATTTTTGTTGTTTTCTTCTCTCTATATATTTGTTCACATTTATATTTGAGTATTTAAACGAGTTTTTAATGTAATCTCTGAACATGATTGGACTAATCATTATTTCGAAGACTTTGATGTATATAGATGTACTTGATAATTTTCACCACTTGAGGTCAAAATTTAAGTACAAATATTACCAAATGGAAGAGTAATTCTCAGCCTAATTTATTTATTTATTGAGTCGAACTCAAATGAGAATAATATTGTCGTAGGAATTGTGTAACCTGGATAGCAATAAATTGGATTTACGCGTTTCATTACCAGATCGAAGTAAGAATAATAAACACAAGTCTTGTGTAGCATACCACAGACTTGTATGCCTTTCTTTGACTGTTTAGATCAAAGTGCTATGGATTCTGGGCATGACAAATATCCATAGGCCCCTACCACACTTCACTCATTTCATTATTTTAAGTCACTCATAGGTATGCGACAGAAAGAAACAAATAATATGTTGGCTTTTACTTGAAACAGGCTGTTAATTATGTTAATAGTGGAAGTATTTACAAACATATGTATCAAGTATTTAAGTGTGCGAAATATGCTTAGAGTTCTGATTAGAAGTTTCTTTGGAAACTATAATTTATTTGATTTAATAATTTGATATATGTTTATCTTGTGAATTTTTTATGGAAGACTACGTTTAGGAATATTATTTTGCAGGGGTCCTAATCCCTTCAGATTTTAGAACTTATCTTTAGGTGAATCATTCAATCATCAAAATCTTGTATATATGCGTATATATCCAAAGTTATAGGTTTCTACCTTTTCTCATATTTTGTTCATGATTAATTGTTTGTGATGCTTTGTTGAGTAAAAGTGAAAGAAATAGGCTTTCATTTCCAATGAATTTATAGCAATTTAGAGTTGTTTAATATAACATATGTAATAATTAGAAACTTTATTAATGAGAATTTGCATCCATGCTTGCGCTTGTGTTGGTTCAGTTTGAAAAATAGATGAGCTAGATCCTATATTAGCCCATACAAGTATCAACGTCTAGATGCTTAGTTTTTTAAAAAAATCAACTTAGACCATGTTTGATAGCTATTATTAAAGGTAGATTAACTCCATCTCAATCCTTATAAATTGTTTGATAGATAAGATTAATGGTAGATTATGCTTTAAAATATGTAAAGTTTAGATATCATCCTAATCTCAGCTTAATCCATCTTACCTATCACAAACATGGCCTTAGTAATCTCCTTATCTTGTCCAGAAATTTGATCTGGGATGAACTGGGGAAAAAACAATAAGAAATTTATTCTTCTGTATTTATGTTGATGGATATAACTAATGTTGCAGAAAGTTAACCTTCTACAGTGATTGTTCAACATGTAACATAGCCTGGTTTACCAAAAGGATGTGTGACTATCTTTTATACAAAAAAAATAGGGACGAAAGAGAAGAGAGTGAATTAGTACATGAGTATCACATTGTATTACAGAGTGAAAAAATGATATTGGATTCATAAACGTTTCACCTCCAATACTGTAACTTTCCATGTATATATGTATTTGTCCTTCGCAAAAATAATTTATATTTTTCTACTGTAGTGGGGCTTAAGGCTATAAAAATGACAAGGCATCATAGTGTGAGAAGAGTTGGACGAAAAGTCGAAAACTTGGTCATGAGCATGCTGGCTTTATATAATTTTTTATTATAACAAAAATTATTTAACTGACAAATGACAATGTAGGTATCTAGAAACTTTGTCTCTAAATATACACAAGTCTAGTTAATTGACAATATGCTCCAATGTTATTGAAATTGTTTTTCTTCTGTGTAGATCACCAACAAATGCTTATCACAGATCCTAGAATATATTGCAACTTGCAGCTCCTTTCTAGAAGGATGTTTTACCATAAATGTTATGACGACAACCTTGCATCTCTCAAGCAAGGACGCAAATCATTGGATGTATCAATTCCAGGAATATTTATTGAAGTTTGTTTTGATTCAACTTAATTAGTTTCTCCAATTGTAAAAAATAAAAACAAAAACATACTGTGTTCGCATTATAGAAACAATTTTGGTATAAGTTTTTACAAGGCATACATTAAAATTAATCAGCTAGCAATCCATATGAAATATATTTGGCAACTGCTTTGTGAATTGTAAGTTACTCTTACGATTGTTTCTTATTTTCTAACTACATTTTATAATTTCTATGTACTCAACTGAAGAACATGAGACTGTTGGGTTGTTGTATATGGTGAGTTGCTGATTATGTTATTATAAGCTAAGAAAAAATGTGATGTTAATATTTAAGAGACGCTAGCATGATATGCCAATCTTTCATAAGTCACATGACATGAGCTTGTCTCCTATCGTATGGTTCTCTTGTCAGTCCTAGCATCTTATCCTTGAACTATTTCTAACTTTTAATTTCAAAAAAATTTGTTTTACTGATTTTTCAGGTGGATCTTGCTCTTGCTCTTCTGGGGACAAAGCCATTGAAAAATGTTGTGTAATCCTAAAGGAACTGAGTTTAAGCAAGCACATTGGAGGGAGTGACAGAAGGACTTTCCTCCCTCGTTACTAAACTCCACAATTTGAGAACGCTAGACGTCACCTGCTATCACAAAATAACTCAGGCATTGATTGTAACTTCACAAATTAATGTACCTCTCTCGCTTCTCTCAAGATGCAACTTGCATTTAGACTTTTAGCTGAAGCTTTTGTTTGGATAGGGCAAGAATGCTCATTTTTGGAGGAACTTCACCTTTTACATAATGAACTTGTTGATGAAGGTAACTAATTTCTTTAGTTCGATGAGGTTTTTGTGGAATATTGCATAAGCTTGGAAGATTTTTACTAATAATGATTTATTGTATCCAATCAGGCCTAAAATTCATCTCAAGGTGCTCTCAACTCAAAATCTTTAGGTTGAGAATCTGCTTGAACATATCTTATGAGAGGCATATCCATATTGGCACCGAGTTGTTCAAAGCTGAAAGATCTTACACAGGTTAGATTATATACTTTCATTACAGTAGGAGAAACTTATTGGATGGCCTGTACGGAACATGATTAACATAGTGTATTGTAAATCCATCACTGACTTTTTCTTAATGTATAACCAAAGCAATGACGATTAACTTTTAGATTTAAATATAAGTTTGGACTGATGTGGATTTGAAAGCCAACCTTCTTAATATACTCTTTCTTTCATGTTTATTGTATTTCAATTATATTATCTCAAATTATCACTTGTTCACTGGGATTTGCTAGTTACCTGTCAATTGATCTCTCACCGTCTTTTGTGTGGGCATGTTTTCTTTTTATTCCACTTCACTTTTCAATTAATTATGTGCACATTTCACCAATTGAATAACTAGCTTTATGTTGCTTACTTATTTCTGTGATTTTTTTTTAAATTTGCGAATATATCTTTGTAGAATATTTTTATGAAAGATTAGCACATACTTTCTTTATTATTAATTTTCAGGACCTAAAGGCCTACCAAGGAAGAAAGTTCGAATTGTGATCAAGATTTCGATTACCGTATGTTAAGAGTTGAAGAACATAGTTATGGACAGTGGAGAGCCTGAAAATAAGACATAGGAGAATATTTTTATATTTTTTTCTATTTTTTTTTAAGTTTTTTTTTTCTGTTTTTCTTTTTATTTCTAACTCGAGATGCTTCTGACTTTCAGTACAATTTTAATTATTGCATTTATTATCTATGTTCTTTAATTTTGTGGTCAGTGTAAATATTTATTATAATTTATTAATTAAATTAGTTTATTACGATAATTAATATAGATATTTACAATTCAATTGAAATCTCAATAAAAAATATTTATTTTATGATAATTTATTTGTCACGGTAAAAATGCAATTAATGAGATTTTTTTTTGTCACCGTATACTAATTAGTAATGAGGATAGATGTCACTATATATATATTTTTTATGACGATTACTATTTTGTCACTAAATATTATTAATTAATGACAAATTTTGTTGTCATTATATATGAAGACGAAATATATTTTGTCACTATAACTAGAAATTTAGTGACAATTATCATATACATCATTGAATAATAATTCTTATGACAAAAATGTTTCGTTACCATTTCTACGCTATTTAGTGATCAAAAATATTTTGTCACTGAATATTACCCTTTCGTGACGCATTCGTCGTCATTATACATACATATATATAAGAACGATTAAAATTTTGTCACTAAAGTGTTATTCTTTGGTGACGAACTATATAAAAGGTGACGAAATTATTCGTTTAATTGTGACGATGATGTTGTCACTAAAAATTGACAAATTCGGTAGAAAATGGAAAAAAGCGTCACTTAAAATTAACATTTTAGTGACAATAAATCAAATCGTCATGTAAGGTTGAACTATTTGGTGACGAACTATATAAATTACGACGAAATAATTAATCTATTTGTGACGGAAATTTCGTCATTACAATTTTAAAAGGTTGATATGAAATGGATAATTGTCGCTAAAAATTAATATTTTAGTGACAATAAATCAAAACGTCATTTAAAGTTGAACCTCTAGTGACGAAATATCATATTTAGCGACAAAATTCAATGTCAAATGTGACGCTTTATTCGTCACCATAGATGGAATAATATAGCGACGTTAACTTTAGCGTCGCCAAAAGATGACTTTTGATGACGAATTCAAATAAAGTCACATTTACCTAATGTGACGCACCTACGACGACCTTCTTTGCGACGGAGAAAAAGCGTCGTCAAACTCATTTTGTGACGAAAAATGATGTTTTTATGACGAATTGTCGTCGTCACGATTTCTCAAATTTCCTGTAGTGTTGGGAATTGAAATTTTTAATACCAATTAAAGACCGCTAATGCGGTCTCAAAACAAAATTTAAAATCAGAAATTTAATTTCGGGTTAGAGACCGCTAATAGGCCCAATACGGTCTCTAAACGGTCTGAATACATAAAATTAAAGACTGGAGTGAAATCGGTCTCAAAATTCGTAATTTTTTCAAAACGGTCTCAAATCAGACTCAGGGGTGGCCCTGAGGCAGGGCGGGAAGGGCGACCGCCCCGGGCCCCTAATTTTTAGGGGCCTACTTTTTTATATATATATTTATATATAATATTATTAAATGAAATTAAGAGATAAATATAATAATTAATCTGAGTGCGATAATTTTTTTTAATAAGTTAGCATTAATTGTATTCTTGAAAACAATCATGGCTTTAATACTAAACACAATTATTTACTCTTAATTAGTAATTAATAAGCTAGCATAGTATCGTTGTTGTACCTATAAAATTAGGATGTGCATTTCACTTCTATATTCCATTCTATTTCAATCTATTTTTAATTTATTTATTTATATTATTTATTGTTTATTATTATTTTTTTTTTTACTTATTGAATATTGATTATTTAACTTGTTGTTTCTTTTTCATTTTTACTTTTAATTGAATTATTATTTATTGTCATTTAGTTATCAATTTTTACTTTTTAATATAAATATATTTTCTAGAAAACATGAATCTGTAGTGAGAAAAAGAAAAAAAAGAAAAAGAACGAAAAAAGTAATTTTATCACAAAAAGGGGCATTGGATAAATTCTTTCCATAAAATTTAGGACAAGTTTGTTTAAAAGACTTGAATGATAATGTTAATAGTGGACTAGAACTAAACAACATAGATGTAAATAATTTGAATGGACAAACTAGTCTATAGGTCCCCAAAGTTGAGTTAATATCGAGGGAAGCTAAAGAAAATGTCTAGAGGGGGTGAATAGACTTTTCTAAAATCTTTCGATATATCAGAATACAATATGCGGAATACGAAATTAAACAATGAGCCCAAGTAGTTTATACTCAACTTCTTAATTCGAGAACTCTGTTCTATACTCAACTAGTCTTGTTTAGTTATGTATGTAAACAGTTAAGCAATTAAACAAAAACAGTAAAGTAAACAACACAAACAATTTATAGTGGTTCGACAACTTGTCTACGTCCACTCTCACAACCCAGTTGTGATGTTTCCACTAACTCTTCCAATCGAGTACAAAATGTGTGTGTTCTTGTTCTTTTGAGTCCCAAGAAAAAGACTTAGATCTTCTAAGACTATACCACCAGATACGTCTACGATCTTACTAGAAATTTAACAAGTATCTAGCACCTTGATAAAAACAAACACAAAAATGAAAACTTATTCAGTAGCAGTCTTCTGGTTTCTTCACTTGACTTCTGACTTGCTTTCTGAACTTCAATAAACTCTGAGAGTAAACTTCTTCGAATGCTTCAGTAATTCAGTATTTTGATTTGCAGTATTCAGTAGTCTTGAATCGATGAACACCTATAGGTATTTATAGACTTCTGAAATCAAGAATTCAGTTAGTTGTAACCAACTCTTCTTGAAAACTAACTCATAACTGATTCTTCTTTATCCATCCACGCGTTTCAGTTAATTAGTTATTTCTAACTAACTCTTGAATCTTATATTTATACGCGCTTCACCTTTACTTCAAGTTGACTTGTCTTGTTGAGTCTTGTAGACCACCTGTCTTGAGTAGTAGACTTCATTCTTCTTGTCTGGTCTGGTCTCCTTGTGCGATCTTGAACAGTAGACTATTCTAATCCTAACAAGACTATTACATTACTTTAAGCTTATAGCTTAGTCAACGTATAAACTATACAATGAAGTATATCTATTATATACGAAAATCATGAGCTCTATACAATGATTACTATAGCTCAATAACAACTTAAACAGTATACAAATAGCAAATATGAAGTACTTATAGATCGTACTTATCTTTTAAACTTTAAACAATACTTGTCTTTTAAATGTGAACTCTACTAGTCTGTTCAAGATTACTTCTCTTAACTAGACTAGATCAGTCAACACTTAGAAAATATTCAAACTACTTTTGGCTTATCAAAACTTCATCATTTATCTTTTAATCATCAATTAGGACTTGTTTAAGGATTCATATCCCAACAATTTCCCCCTTTTTGATGAAGCCAAAACTACTTGAATATTTTCTCAATAGTAGACTAGTTAAGTAGTTATCTTGTCTTAACATCAAATAGTACTTTATCTTTTCATTCATTCAAGATAAGAACAGTAGATATTACACATACTTCAAAAATAAAAAACTAACAACAATTAATCAGAGTAAATAAAACTAATCTGAAAGAGTACCTCCTTCTGGGTTTGGAACACAGAACGCATCTAGAAGTCTCTTATGAATTACTCCAATATGGTCTTCATCTTCTATCTTCTCTTTATCCAGTAGCTCTTCTTCAAATTTCTTGATTTGATTTAGATCAACTCTCTTACCTGAGCTTGTCATAGGACATTTCCACTTTGGAAAGATATGGACTAGAATGTTGAAATTTGCTCCAGCAGATATCCTTAAGATCAGGTTCCATAGCAGCTTGTTTTGACCTTCCATGAATTTGTCAAACATAGAGTACAACTCATATGCACTATCAGAATCACCATACTTCCTGATAATCCAATGATCAAGTTCCCATTGTCTCTTCACTTTCATCCATTCAGCTCGATGCTCTTTGTCTATGAAGTAGTCAATGAACTGGTCTTCCATCTGATCTTCATCTGCCTTCAGCTTCTGCAATCTTTCAATGTGATTTCCAATTTTCTTCTTGCTTGCATAGCGACTTTCATCATTTGGATCAACAACCTTCTGCTTCTTCTCAACAATAGCAGCAGGTTCTTCAGCTTCTTCAATAGCTAACTTCCTTTTAGTTCGTCTGGTCTGAACCTCAGCTTCTGGAGATGCAACACCTTTGCCCTTCTCCAATTTCTTTTGCTCATCAGTTTTAGCTTGCTCCAGCTCTGCAGTTTTAACTAATTTGCCTCTCTTAGGCCTCCTTAACTCTTGCATTGCAGTAGCAGCTTCCTTCTCTTCCGGTTCAGCACTAGACTTAGCTAATTCAGCTTTCTCAACTCTACTTGCCTCTTCCCCCTTTTTGGCTTCATCATCTGCCTTAAGAGTGAAAAGACTTGTAAAGCGAGTCATCTCTTCCTTCACAGTTTCCTTCATCGCCTCAGCAGCCAACTCGATCTGCTTCTGATGCGTCTTGTCATGACTCATCTTGTCAAGACGATCAGTAGCCAACTCCAGCTTCCTTGAACTTGAAACTAGTTCATCCTTGAAATACGTAGCTGTCTGGCGAAGGAGTCTGTTCTGCTCTGTTAGCTCAGTGAGAACTGCTCGAGAACGCACCAACTGATCTTGTGCTTCCCTTCTCTGTTCATCAGCAATCTCAATCTTAACCCTGTAGAGTCTTTCCATTTTGCTTGACTCTTCAGCTAACGAACGAGCAAATGAGATAGATCTCTTCTCAAAAAAATCAACTTGCTTCTTAAGAAAACTTTCAACTTCAGCATACATCTCTGCTCGGAAAGTTGAGTCCATCTTGTTGACCTCTCCAACAATTAGCTCTCTTGAGTTGTCAACAAGTGATTGGTTCTGCTCAACTAGCATATCCTTCACTTTCGAATGCAAGAATTCATCAATAGCAGAGTGGACAACTTCTTTCAAGTCCGACTTCAACTCTTCAAGATAGCCTTCAGGAAAAGCTTGAGTAGACGACTGAGCTTCAACCACCACTTCTTCTTGGACTTTCTCCACAAGTTCATTTTCATTAAACATAACGGCATCCATGAACTCATCGTCTTCTTCTCCAAGCTCGAAAGAGTCAGCTTCTTCAGAACTTTCAGTCTCTTCTTCAGCTTGCTCAGGAGCATTTTCTAATTCCAATAAGGGTTCTGAAGTTTGAACAGCAATATCAACAAGTTCTGCCTTTGGCTCTTCTTCCACCAGATCAGTCTGAGTTCCAATATCGAATGAGAACTCTTCACACAGAACTCCATCAGGGATGCTCAACATTCGCTTCACAAGATCAGTTAAGGCCTTGCGAGGAAACAGTTCTGAGTGGTCTTGAACACCACTGTTCTCTTTCTGCTCCATCTCCCAATCCATAAAATTGGAGATTCCTCCCATGCCTTGGATGACTTCAAAAAGATCATCAGTTGGGGACTTCTTCAATGCAACCCATGTGCATATTCTTAGAAGTTTCTCAAACTGTTCTGTGGAGGTGTCGACTTCGATAGTCGAGAGCTGTTTCTTCAGATTCTTGGACACTCGAGCACGAACTCTCTTCTCCCTTAGACACATCGGATAGTATATCAGGGAATCAAATCTAACATCAGACGGGGTCTGAGCAGGTGGGGTCCCTGTCTCAGCTGTTGCAGTGGCACCTGGCGTCTTGTCTGAAGTAGATGGGTTAGAGGGTTCAACATTTTCTGTTGAGGGTAAGGAGAGAGTTTGGACTGTGGTTTCTAGGGGCTGCGATGTGGCAAGGTTTGGTGTGACAACTGTCGGAGTATCAGTTGTATCCTTTATAGGAGTGTTTTCGGGATGACTGGCTCGTAGCGGTAATGCTGCCAGTACTTGTGAGGTTGAGGGTACAGGTCTGGGCCTAGGTCGATGTGACCTTGCCTTGGTTCGAATAGAAGAGAGAGAGAGAGGAATTGAAACAGATTGAGTAGAGGTACCAACCTGTGGACTTGACTCGTCTCGTGGAGTGGGCGACCCAACTCTTATGAGTGTATACAATTCAGGAACTTGAGCACTTGGCTCCTTCTCTTGTTCTGACTCGTCTTCCGATTGAGTCTTCTCCGAGTCATCTGCATCAGCTCCAGTTTGAGCAACATCCTCAGACTCTTCATCATCTGACTCGTCTTCTGAAGAGCTAGACGAGGCAGCATATGGCATTACCTCCGAATCATCAATCTGGACTTGCCTTGGGGCAAATGGCCTTGCAGCAACTTGTTTCTTCAGCGCCTCCTTCTTCAGATAGAACTTCAATGGGTGAAAGGGCTTTCCTTTGCTCCAATCAGATTTGTTTGGCAACAACAAGGGTAGTAGAATACTCAGCTTGTTGCCAAAACCAACAACATTCAACACCACGCAACTGCAAGAGTCGGTGTCAACCCTAACACTTCTTTCGAAGTACATAATTCGATCAGCCATTAACTTGAACCAATTACCCTCTGTAATTCCATCATATATCGCCGCCATCACTCTTGCCTTAGCTAGAGTGACTGAATCATGAGAGCCAGAGGCACATAGCAACATCTTGCTTGCTATGTCCAGTAGAGTGCGATATTTCTCAAGGAGTTCCATCTTCTTGACGGCTGGGAGTTTGCCATCTGGTTTGAGCCTCAATTTCCTTCCACAAAAGATGCTCAAATACCTCATCTCCTGGCCAACAGCATAGTTTTCCACATCAATCATTCCGATGGGCAATTTCAAATGATTGAACACAACTTCGCGAGTGAGTTCAACTCGACTCGTTCCAATAAACGATTCGATCACATCTCCTCGTCTGGTGGCGTTGGCATAGAACTGCAACACCTCTACTTCCAACACGACCTGAGGGAATGCCTCCAGATACGGTTTCAATCCACATCGAATGCACTTGTTGATAATTTCTTGATTTCCTTCGGTGTGAAGTCCTTTGAAAAACATCGAAGGCTCCATATGCACTTTACCTTCAGAGATGAACTGGCCAAGGTCGAATTTGGCCTGCATGTTCGTCCTTACATCAAATAGAGAGACAATCGACATTTTAGTAGATAAGGTAAGAACAAGGTAGTGAGGTTTTGCAAAGAATTGAAAGCTTGAGTAGAAAGGTTATGAAATCGTGGGGCAAGTTGTGTGTAGAAGATGGGTTTTGTTAGAACTGAAATTCTAATCCAATGGCCAAGATTGAAGGATAAGATCCAACGGTTGGGGCTTTTGAAATTCAGTTACGGAATCGAGAATATTATGTGATTTGATATTGTAAAATTTGGAATCCGCTACTTCTATAGGTTAGGACAGGGGAGTGTATTCATCCGACCTAGTGTAGTAGAGTGGGGTGCGAACTGGGTGTATACACCTCATTAAAATGGGAGTGTATAAATCCAATTCTAGGGTTTTCCAATTTTAGCATTATCGAATTACTATAATACCCTTAATTCGTTTTGATTAAACACTTCGAGTATTGAAATCAAAAGAACACTTATCTTGTCTGTTCGAGTCTATCCAGAATAGACGAGTAGACCTAAGCTTTACAAGACAAGTAGGCTTACGTGCACAAGACGAGTTCCCCCTTCGACTGTGCTTGTCTATTCTGAACGTCGAACGACTTCATGTACCTATCTTATCTTATGCAACGTACAATCGTAGGTACAAGTAGTAAAATAAATAAGATGAATATCAATCTAAAGCAATGATCAAGGTTTCGACCAAGATGACTTGTAACAAACATAAGAGTCAACATACGGATATTTAAGAAATCAAGGATTCCCCCTTAAATGTTTATTCCCTTAGTATTACCCTCAGCTTTACCAGCTTCCTCATCGGGTTGTTTGGTCATCTAGTCTAGCCTTGTATACCTGTCTGTTGAGTGAGTAGACGAGTGCTCTATTTTGGTGGTCTTGTCTCCTTATTTCTTTGATGTACCTGTCTGATTAGTACATAGCTATAGGCAAGTAGGGTCTAGATCAATTAGCCCTAAACTAATGCATAACTCACGAAATCGTGCCTCAGCTAATGGTTTTGTGAAAATATCAGCTCTTTGAAAATCAGTATGAATCTTTTCCATGCGAATATCCTTCTTTTCTACATGATCACATATGAAATGATGCTTCACATCAACATGCTTACAACGTGTGTGCAAAACAGGATTTTGTGTAATTGCAATGGCACTATTACTATCACAGAAAATAGGAACATTTGTTTCATGTATATTGTAATCTCTAAGATGTTGCATGAGCCAGAGTAGTTGACTACAACAGCTACCAGCAGCCATGTACTCGGCTTCGGTAGTTGAGGTAGCAACACTAGTCTGCTTTTTCAAAAACCATGAAATGAGTTTTGTGCCTAAGAATTGACAAGAACCAGATGTAGATTTTCTATCTATTCTACAGCCTCCAAAGTCTGAGTCTGAGTAGCCACTTAAGGATAGATCATCATTTGAGGGATACCATATACCACGATTGATGGTCCCTTTCAAATATTTCAGAATCCTTTTGGTGGTTTCCATGTGACTTTCCTTTGGATTGGCTTGGAAACGAGCACAAACACCAACAGAGAATGCAATGTCCGGTCTACTAGCAGTTAGATACAGTAAGGAACCAATTAATCCACGATAATAAGATTGGTCAGCACATTTACCGTTTTCATCTGGGTCCATTCTATAAGTTGGTTGCATAGGTACGCCAGTAGACTTACAGGTTTTAATCCCGTACTTGTCTAGAAGATTTCTAGTGTACTTCTCCTGATTTATGAAAATACCTTCTGGGGTTTGTTTTACTTGAAGACCAAGAAAGTAGTTCATTTCACCCATCATTGACATCTCAAATTTACTTTGCATGAGTGTTGAAAAACTTTCACTCAGCTTTTTGTTAGGTGACCCAAAAATGATGTCATCTACGTAAATTTGGACGAGTAAAATGTCCTTCCCTTCTTGTCTTCTGAACAAGGTTCGATCGACCTTGCCCTTAGTAAAACCATTTTGTAATAGAAAGAGAGATAGGGTATCATACCATGCTCTTGGAGCTTGCTTTAGTCCGTATAAGGCTTTCTTCAATCTATACACCTGGTTGCCTTTGACTTCGAAACCTGGAGGTTGTTCAACATACACTTCTTCCACAAGAATACCGTTAAGAAATGAACTTTTAACATCCATTTGATATAAAGTAAACTTCATGTGAGCATCATATGCAAGAAACAAACGAATGGCTTCTAGTCTAGCAACAGGAGCATATGTTTCATCATAGTCTATGCATTCAGCTTGTGAATAGCCTTGGGCGACTAGTCTAGCCTTATTCTTTCTTTCAACAATTCCATTTTGTTGTGGAGTTTTAGGAGATGAATATTCTTGCAAGATACCCTTTTTATCACAAAAGTCATTAAACATGCTGTTTTCAAATTCCCTACCATGATCAGTACTAATACGGCCAACTTTCAAGTTAAACACATTTTTGAACCTCTTATAAAGAATTTTAAATGCAGCAAATGCTTCAGATTTGTCTCTCAAAGACTCTACCCAGGTATATCTAGAAAAATCATCTACCACAACTAAGGAATACCTCTTTCCTCCAATGCTTTCAGTTTCCATAGGACCCATCAAATCCATGTGCAGTAATTCAAAGCATCGATGTGTAGTACAATGTGACAGCATTTTATGTGACATTCTTACCTGCTTACCTTTTTGGCATGGTCCACATACAGTGGTGTTGTGAAACTTCAGTTCTGGAATTCCTTTTACTGCATCTGCTTTGATTAGTTTTTTCATTGCTCTGTAATTTGCATGACCCAATCTTTGATGCCATAGAACATTTTCATCATGTTTTGACAATTTACACATATTTGTTCCAATAAGATAGCAATTATCAGCTGACCTAGTACCAGTCATGACACAAACTTCATCTTTATTAAGAACATAACATGAATCTTTATCAAATTTCACATGCAAATTATCATCACAAAGTTGACTAATGCTAATCAGATTTGCAAGTAAGCCATCAACATGTAATACATTTTTAAGCTTAGGAAAACCTTCAACATTCAAAGTTCCTTTACCAACAATTTTTCCTTTAGAACCTCCACCATATGTAACACTACCACTATTCAAGGTCACATAATCAGATAAGAAATCAATTCGTCCTGTCATATGTCTAGAACAACCACTATCAAAGTACCATAAATCAGGTAGACATGCTTTTAAGGAGGTATGAACAACATTACAGGTAGCTTTTGGTTTCCATGCAGATTTCAAAAACTGTTTACCAGGATGTGACAGTTTCTTATGCAGCATTGTCAAGTTTTTCTGTTCTTCAAACAACTTTATGCAGTAAGGACGAATGTGACCAATTTTGAAACAGTAATGACAGATATACTTCCTTTTAACTTTGTGAGACTCTGTTTCTGCAGATGTTGACCCAGATGTGTCAACATTTGCCTTAACAAATTTCACAGGTTTTCTAAATTTATCAGAAATAGAAGCAGTAGTACCATCATAACCTAAACCATGATTGTTAGACTTACCAGTAGCTATAGCATTATTTACCTCAGAAGCACTCTTGGAATATTTCTTGAAACATAAAGTAGAACTTATCAGTTTCTCCTTTAAGTTACAGATTTCCAGATCTCTTTTGGTAAGAATAACTTCTAGTTTGTTGATTGTGTCTGTCAGATCCTCATTCCTTTTATTCAGAGAATCAAGGGTGAGTTTCTGATTCTTCCAATCATCTAACAGCTTTTGGTATTCATTGTCATCATTCCTTTTTCCTGCATCATCAACTAAACCATTAAAACAGTTCAAATCTGGGTGACTCTGTTCTGATGTTGCTGTAGATGTTGAAGCATCAGGTACAGCATCAGAAACTGTTTCATCCAGATCATCATCTGAGGAATCATTATAATCAATTCTGGTAAAATTAGAATATTCATTCTGATTTAATTCATCAAGATCATCATCAGAATCATCACTCAAGGTAGCACTAAAATTCAGTTTTTGCTTAAGTCTAGTATTGGCACATTCATTTGCATAATGGCCATAACCTGAACAAGCATTGCATTGAACTGATTTTCGAAATTCAGGATCATACCTTGGTTTACCTTCACTCTTTGACAGTCTTGGTGTGAATTGACCTTTCCTCCTTTCTGGTTGAGGTGTTGATGTGTTGATTTGAATCTTAGGCTGAATATTTCTAGATTTGTTCTTAAGAAACTTATTAAAATGCTTAGTGAGCAAGGCAACATTGTTAGGATTTTTGAGGCATACATCAAGCAATTCTTCATCAGTGTCAACTTCAGTAATGATGGGTTGAACTTCAGAAGTGTTTGATGTTTCCCCTTTAAAAACCACAACTTTCTTATCAGCATTATTTTCATCAATTTGATTAGTGTTTATTTCATATGTTCTAAGAATACTCACTAACTCATTTTGACTTAATGTATCTGTATTTTTTGCCTCTTCAATAGCACAAATTTTAGCATCAAATCTTTTAGGAACAGATCTTAATATCTTATGAACTACTCTAACATTAGAAATAGGGTCACCAAGAGAATGTGATTCATTGATAATCTCACTTAACCTTTCATTGTAGGCTGTAATTGTTTCATCTTCCTTCATTCTGAGATTCTCAAATTTTGTTCCCAACATTCGAAGCTTAGTCCTTCGAACACTTTCTGAACCTTCACAATGCTCTTGCAACCTGTCCCATGCATCTTTAGAAGTAGAACAGTTAGATATAATTTTAAACATTGAAACATCAACAGAAGTAAAGATAGCATTTAAAGCTTTAGAATTGTAGCTTGCTGTTGTTATTTCATCAGCCGTCCAATCAACTTCTCTTTTGAGTTGAACTTCACCATCTGCGTCTGCTGGTCTTTTTGGAGCTTCCCAGCCTGTAAGTACAGTCCTCCAAGCACGTTCATCAATTGACTTGATGTACATACGCATCTTAGGCTTCCAATAAGAATAATTCGAACCATCTAAAACGGGTGGCCTAAGTGCAGTGGATATGTGATGTGTTTCCATTGCTAAACTAAACTAAAAACACACTTGACCAAAGATCTAACCTAGTGTCGTCAGGTATCTGCTCTGATACCAACTGAAAGTGTGCTGTATATATGGAATGTAAAAGTGTTTAAGTATAAGTAGATAAATGTTGCACAGAATGTTGAGACAAATAGTGCAACACTGACTCTAACAGAATATCAGAAATTAAGATTGACACAGCGGAAGACTTGAACACTAAAAACAAACGAGACACAATGGAAATACTTTTAACATAGATTTTATAAATAAAAATCTATGCCTGCCTTATGGCGTAAAATCAATACTTATCTTCAAGTACAAATGTTGTGTGAAATGTTACAGCATTAACATTCACAACAGAAACTATAAACGAGGCAGGTGCCAAGTCTAGAAAACGAACTAAGTGTATAAATTATACACTGTCGAAATGCCTAGTCTATCTAATGATTACACTCTCAATAGATAAGAAGACACACAGTCATACGGGTGGTATACAGCGTATGAACTAAAATGTAGAACTATTGGCCACAATTTCCTAACAGGGATGAACGCTCGGTCTAGGATATTGATCGAATAGAGCACACCGAATTATGAAGCCTTCAATGGGTATTTATAGTGGTGGTATGCGAATTTCTAGAGGCTTCCACATTGAGGTCCTATTTTTTAGGAAACTCAACTTCCACAACTTCCATGATCTTTCTAGATCCTTCTAGGCTGCTCCAGGTCGTTCCAAATGGATCCAGGCTGTTCTAGCATGTTCTCCAATGTTCTGGAATCTTCCAGGTTCCAGATCCTTGTAGAAGCTTCTAGATCCTGCCAGAAATGCGACAACATTTAGGACAACATTTAATGTAGCATTTCAGAAAAGACTTAGAAAAAATCTCGGAAGGTCAAATTAAGATGTTGTTGATAATGTTAAGACATTTAAGAATTAACAACATCTACAAGTAGTCTTGAATCGATGAACACCTATAGGTATTTATAGACTTCTGAAATCAAGAACTCAGTTAGTTGTAACCAACTCTTCTTGAAAACTAACTCATAACTGATTCTTCTTTATCCATCCACGCGTTTCAGTTAATTAGTTATTTCTAACTAACTCTTGAATCTTATATTTATACGCGCTTCACCTTTACTTCAAGTTGACTTGTCTTGTTGAGTCTTGTAGACCACCTGTCTTGAGTAGTAGACTTCATTCTTCTTGTCTGGTCTGGTCTCCTTGTGCGATCTTGAACAGTAGACTATTCTAATCCTAACAAGACTATTACATTACTTTAAGCTTATAGCTTAGTCAACGTATAAACTATACAATGAACTATATCTATTACATACGAAAATCATGAGCTCTATACAATGATTACTATAGCTCAATAACAACTTAAACAGTATACAAACAGCAAATATGAAGTACTTATAGATCGTACTTATCTTTTAAACTTTAAACAATACTTGTCTTTTAAATGTGAACTCTACTAGTCTGTTCAAGATTACTTCTCTTAACTAGACTAGATCAGTCAACACTTAGAAAATATTCAAACTACTTTTGGCTTATCAAAACTTCATCATTTATCTTTTAATCATCAATTAGGACTTGTTTAAGGATTCATATCCCAACATAGTCTAACAATGGATGTAGATATACATAATTTAAATGAGGATATAAATGAAAATGAATCTAATATTGTTGATGAGGAATATCCAACTCTGATGCTAGAATTAGATATTTATGACCCTCCAATTTGGGATAGTTTTGATGATAAAACAAGAGATATATTAATTGAGAAAGGTCCAAAATTCTTGAGTTTGTAAATGTTTTGGGTTGTTATCCTAATGTCTTAATTGCGTATAGAATTTTATTGACTATTTTTGTGACTGTGGCACAGAAAGAAGTTTCAACTTGGTGGTGAACTTTTGTTATATTTTTTTACTATATGTTTGTTATGATCGAAGACACATTGATGTTAATTCTAATTTATTATGATAATTTATCTAATATTGTTGACTTTGTTTTTATCAAATCAAACTCTTGATATGACTTTAGAATTGAGCAACTTTGAGTTTATCACACACCTTTTCAATTGTTAGTATAATATTAGTTTAAATATGGTATAGTATTAATTCAGGTGCGGTATATTATTAATTCATATACTGTATTATTTTACTATGTCTAGTTTGTTCAAGTATATCAACAACTATTATTTATTCTTTTAATACTAGAGTTCAGTAGTATAATAATGTTTTGGTTTATATACAATATAGTATTAGTTCATATGCAATATAGTATTAGTTCATATATAGTATAGTATTAATTTACAAACAAACAAATTATTGTAACTTGCATTCCTTGTGTATAATTTTGTCAACTTGCTTCGAACTGTAGAAAATAAAGATGTTTTTTAATGATTCAGTGGTTGGAGGTGTGATTGGAAAGAAAATTTAAACTAATACTATATTATACGCGAACTAGTATTATATTATATATAAACTAATACTATACATTTTTTTAGCCTAGATCTTATAGCACATCATATATACTTTAAAACTGGAAGACATTACAACTTATACATGTATAATACTATACCATAACACTTATAACTTATAAACTAAAAGTTATGTTCATAATGATTAAAAAAATGGAGGTTCAAAGGGAAAAAATAATTAAACTATGTAAAATGAAGTAAAATTTAAGAGGTCCAAATGAGAAGATAATTAATTGAGGTAAAATTAAGTAAAATTTGAGAGATTTAGGTGAAAAAAATAATTAAAGTAAAACAGTACTAAGAGAAATTGAACACATACTACAAATATAGAAGCAAACCTCTTGCAACTAAGCAAGGGTGTAAGAGAGTCGAGCCAACTCGCGAGCAACTCGTGTTCGACTCGAAAAAAATTGAAATTGATTCAAATTTTTAATCGAGTCGAATTTTGAGCTACTCGAGTAGCTATCGACACTACAAAAAATACATCAATTAACAACCGATTAGAGACCGTAAAAATGGTCTCTATAACGTATTAGAGACCGTAAAAATGGTCTCTAAACGTATTAGAGACCGTTTTGAGACTGTTTTTGGTCGGTCACTATTAGGTTCGTTTCAAATATTTTGAGACCGTTTTCATGTATCAGTCTCAAGTTATATACCGATTTTTTTAGGTCTCTAAATTGTAGACCGCATAAGCGATCTACAAACAGTCTCAAACGATTGTTCGGGCCTAAGACGGTCTCAAAACGGTCTTTAATTTAGAGACAGCCATATCCGGTCTCGAACCCCGACCCATCACCCACCTGACCCGAACTAATACCCGCCCCGTGCCACCTGACCTGAACCCATACCCGCCCGACCCACCCGACCCGAACCCATACCCGCTCTGAACCACCCGACATGAACCCACACCCGCCCTGAACCACCGACCCGAACCCACACCCACTTTATTTAAATGACCATCATTTGGTCTTGGTGGGCATCCACCACTTTGACAAGTAATTGTCTTGTGTAATTTTTAAAATTAATTATATATGTATTAATTAATTTCTTTATTATATATACTCCCTCCATCCCACTTTAAATTCCACAATAATTTTCTCATTAAAATTTTTTTTTCATATTATTTTTTCTCTTCTCTTCTTCTCCTTCTCTTTCTCAATCACATCACTTATATTTTATTTATTATTTTATTATATTTAATCTCATACTCATCTAATATTTTTTCAAATCAATTTATTTCTCTTATCTTTTAATATTTTAGTATCAATTTTTTCAAACAAAATCTCAAAACAAAAAAATCCAAAAATTAACTTGACTTAAATTCGATTGAGACGATTGATAAATCAACATGAGACAGCGATATCGTCCTGAGAACAGGGACAAAGTCGAAGTCGTCGAGGCTAGAGCCGGTAATTTGGGCCCGACCCGATGGGCCGACTCGGCCAACCTGAAACCTAGTATGGGCTGGGCTCTAAAATTAGAGGCCCATATATATTTGGGCCTATTTGGCTCGACCAAATGGGCCCGGTGGACCTAATGGGCTAGGCTGAATTTGGCCCACCGGTCCATGGACAGCCCGTTTGGCCTAATCAATATTTTTTCTTTAAGCAAATAAATAATTAAAATAAGTAAAGTATTTTATATTTAAATATTAATGTGTTTTTATTTTATTTTGACTTTGAAATTTGAACTTATGAATTATTTATAATTTTATTTGAAGTTGTTATATAGTGTAATGTTATACTGATTATGACCATTTATGAATTATGTATAGTTAATACATTAGTATTGAATATTTTTAATTATAATTATTTGTATAAATAAAAATTATATGTGAATATGTGACCAATACAAGATTTATATATATATTTTTTGCTAAAAATATTTTTTTTAAAATTATTTCATGGGCTGGGCGGCCCGCTAGTCCATTGGGCTAAGATGGGCTAGGTTGGGCTCACATTTTATAGGCCTGACTAATTAATGGGTCGGCACGACCCAGCCCACGAACATTGTTTGGCCCGATGGGCTGGGTTGGGCGGCTCGATTTGCCAGCTCTAGTCGCGGCAGGAGAGCAAGAGAGAATCGCGAGTGAGGGTCGTGAGAAATTGTGTATGGTGAAAGTTAAAGAGGCGGTACAAATGAACTAGGGTTTATATACGGGTTTATAAACGGGTTAGAGACCGTATTCACAAAACGGTCTCTAAATGAGCAGGCAAAAATGGCGGTCAAAATAAAATTTGGGAATTGAAATTTTTAATACCAATTAAAGACCGCTAATGCGGTCTCAAAACAAATTTAAAATCAGAAATTTAATTTCGGGTTAGAGACCGCTAATAGGCCCAATACGGTCTCTAAACGGTGTGAATACATAAAATTAAAGACTGGAGTGAAATCGGTCTCAAAATTCGTAATTTTTTCAAAACGGTCTCAAATCAGACTCAGGGGTGGCCCTGAGGCAGGGCGGGAAGGGCGACCGCCCCGGGCCCCTAATTTCTAGGGGCCTACTTTTTTATATATATATTTATATATAATATTATTAAATGAAATTAAGAGATAAATATAATAATTAATCTGAGTGCGATAATTTTTTTTTTAATAAGTTAGCATTAATTGTATTCTTGAAAATAATCATGGCTTTAATACTAAACACAATTATTTACTCTTAATTAGTAATTAATAAGCTAGCATAGTATCGTTGTTGTACCTATAAAATTAGGATGTGCATTTCACTTCTATATTCCATTCTATTTCAATCTATTTTTACTTATTGAATATTGATTATTTAACTTGTTGTTTCTTTTTCATTTTTACTTTTAATTGAATTATTATTTATTGTCATTTAGTTGTCAATTTTTACTTTTTAATATAAATATATTTTCTAGAAAACATGAATCTGTAGTGAGAAAAAGAAAGAAAAGAAAAAGAACGAAAAAAGTAATTTTATCACAAAAAGGGGCATTGGATAAATTCTTTCCATAAAATTTAGGACAAGTTTGTTTAAAAGACTTGAATGATAATGTTAATAGTGGACTAGAACTAAACAACATAGATGTAAATAATTTGAATGGACAAACTAGTCTATAGGTCCCCAAAGTTGAGTTAATATCGAGGGAAGCTAAAGAAAATGTCTAGAGGGGGGTGAATAGACTTTTCTAAAATCTTTCGATATATCAGAATACAATATGCGGAATACGAAATTAAACAATGAGCCCAAGTAGTTTATACTCAACTTCTTAATTCGAGAACTCTGTTCTATACACAACTAGTCTTGTTTAGTTATGTATGTAAACAGTTAAGCAATTAAACAAAAACAGTAAAGTAAACAACACAAACAATTTATAGTGGTTCGACAACTTGTCTACGTCCACTCTCACAACCCAGTTGTGATGTTTCCACTAACTCTTCCAATCGAGTACAAAATGTGTGTGTTCTTGTTCTTTTGAGTCCCAAGAAAAAGACTTAGATCTTCTAAGACTATACCACCAGATACGTCTACGATCTTACTAGAAATTTAACAAGTATCTAGCACCTTGATAAAAACAAACACAAAAATGAAAACTTATTCAGTAGCAGTCTTCTGGTTTCTTCACCTGACTTCTGACTTGCTTTCTGAACTTCAATAAACTCTGAGAGTAAACTTCTTCGAATGCTTCAGTAATTCAGTATTTTGATTTGCAGTATTCAGTAGTCTTGAATCGATGAACACCTAGAGGTATTTATAGACTTCTGAAATCAAGAACTCAGTTAGTTGTAACCAACTCTTCTTGAAAACTAACTCATAACTGATTCTTCTTTATCCATCCACGCGTTTCAGTTAATTAGTTATTTCTAACTAACTCTTTAATCTTATCTTTATACGCGCTTCACCTTTACTTCAAGTTGACTTGTCTTGTTGAGTCTTGTAGACCACCTGTCTTGAGTAGTAGACTTCATTCTTCTTGTCTGGTCTGGTCTCCTTGTGCGATCTTGAACAGTAGACTATTCTAATCCTAACAAGACTATTACATTACTTTAAGCTTATAGCTTAGTCAACGTATAAACTATACAATGAACTATATCTATTACATACGAAAATCATGAGCTCTATACAATGATTACTATAGCTCAATAACAACTTAAACAGTATACAAACAGCAAATATGAAGTACTTATAGATCGTACTTATCTTTTAAACTTTAAACAATACTTGTCTTTTAAATGTGAACTCTACTAGTCTGTTCAAGATTACTTCTCTTAACTAGACTAGATCAGTCAACACTTAGAAAATATTCAAACTACTTTTGACTTATCAAAACTTCATCATTTATCTTTTAATCATCAATTAGGACTTGTTTAAGGATTCATATCCCAACATAGTCTAACAATGGATGTAGATATACATAATTTAAATGAGGATATAAATGAAAATGAATCTAATATTGTTGATGAAGAATATCCAACTCCGATGCTAGAATTAGATATTTATGACCCTCCAATTTGGGATAGTCTTGATGATAAAACAAGAGATATATTAATTGAGAAAGGTCCAAAATTCTTGAGTTTGTAAATGTTTTGGGTTGTTATCCTAATGTCTTAATTGCGTATAGAATTTTATTGACTATTTTTGTGACTGTGGCACAGAAAGAAGTTTCTCTAAATTAAAATTGCTAAAAATATACCTACGATCCATTATGTCACAAGAAAGATTAAATGAACTAACAACTTTATGTATTGAAAAACATATGCTAGAACAAATTAACTATATGAAGATATTATTAAAGAATTTGCTTCTCAAAATGCTAGAAGAAGTCATTTTAAATTATTTATTTTTATAACATTCATTTTTAATATGTGCATACGTATTTCACTTATTTTATTTGATGTTTTTTTTTAGAAAATGGGCCCATTTTTTTTGTTCGCCTGCCTACAAAATCTCAGGACGGGCACTGAAATCAGTCTTTATTTGACACTGTTTTATCACGGTCTCAAAACTTTAGCCTCTAATTTAGGCATTTTTTTGTAGTGCGAGTTCGAGTTCATAAATATTCGACTCGTCTCATGTGCACTCGAGTACACGGTGTACTTGAGTGGGCCTTGACTGGTCAACCGTTGACCGGTCAACGGTCAAACCTTGACTTTTTATTTTATTCGATTTTTATTATTATTATTTTTTTAAAAGTGTATGATAGTATATTGAAAAGTGCATCTTTGTTTTTTAATGAAAAGTGTATATTACTATATTGAAAAGTGCAACATTGTTTTTAATGAAAAATGTATGTTATTATAACTGAAAAGTATATGTTATTATAACTGAAAAGTGTATGTTATATTAATGAAAAATGTATGTTATTATAACTGAAAAAGTGTATGTTATTATAACTGAAAAGTGTATGTTATTATAACTGAAAAGTGTATGATATTATAACTGAAAAGTGTATGATCTATTAATAAAAAGTGTAAGTTATATATTAATGAAAAGTGTATATTATTATAACTGAAAAGTGTATGATTTATTGATTAAAAGTGTATGTTATTATAACTCAAAATTGTATGTTCTATTAATGAAAAGTGTAAGTTATATATTAATAAAAAGTGTATGTTATTATAACTTAAAAGTGTATGATATTATAACTGAAAAGTGTATATTAATATAGCTGAAAATATTATTAAAAAATGTAAATTTTCTGTTTAAAAAAAAAACGAAAAAAAAAATTGACCGTTGAACAGTTAACCAGTCAAAGTCCACTCAAGTATACCGTGTACTTGAATGCCCAAGAGAGCCACCCATATTTTAGTCATTTTGCAATATATTTTATTGTTTATTCCTGATTATTTACTTTATTTGTAATTTCCAGAGATGGTGTGAGTAAATCACAATTCTAAACATTGAACTTACTCAAATGATGGAGGTAAGCACTCTAACCAACATTGTTCTACAAAAAGTTAAAACATATTTTGCTCAAAATTCAATTTTTGCAGGTATCCAAATTCCTTGATGAGAGAAGTGGAATCCTAAGTTTGTTGTCATCATTGCATAGAAGAATCATCATACTAAATTTTTTCTGTCAAATTCAAAGTGGCCTAATTAGAGTGGAAGAATTAATTTAGATTATTTATTTGTTCTGATTTTGAGAAAAGAGAAAGAAAAAAAAGGCCACATACGTACAAAATCCACATTACATTCGAAAAATCAAAATCTAAGTTAAAGTTACCCAGATTTCTAGAACAACGAAAAAGCAACCACGCGAAGTCGTGAACACCCAAACAAAACCAAAAAACAATTTACAACAAGGGAAAAGATGAAAATAAATAGAAACTCGCATACAAAACTCACAATAATTTTTTTAAACCAATATGTAAATTAGACAAGAAAATGAAAGGCGAGTTCAGTGAGTACTTTATTACTACCATTTACTTGAGGACTTAATCACAGTCGTTAATCTTTTAGGGCCATTCGAATTTATTTCTAGGCAAAAAAAAAAAAAAGAGATTGAGGAATGTCGATACACATAGCAAATCAAGGAATTATATTTTGTAAATGGAAAAGTAACACATAATTCAGTTCCACACACAAAGAACGGGCCTATTTGAATGTATAACATCAATACTTTACAAGACAAAACTTCAGAGAATTGAAACACAAAAACGAGTGGAGCACAATTAACAATCAGCTGAAATCAATTTTCTTAAGCTTCAACACCATTTTAAAAAATGAAAAAACACAGATATTAAAAATCCCCAAAATAATAAAAAAACTTAAATTCCTGCATAAACAAATTTCAGTAATCATCAAATTGTATTGGGAATTGCCTTTTATATCATAATGGGCCTTAGGCCCACCAATATTAATTTAACATACACGACCCATGTTCAATATCTTAGGGCCTTCATTAGTATGCATTTAGATACAATTAGATAGATACTGTGTATATTCTTGTTTAGATACACTTAGATACAACATATATTCTTGTTACGCGTGTATATATATGCGCTTCCTTCTGTTACTTTGCAATCAAGAAATATATGAAATTCATTGGTTTTATTCACCAGATTTAACAAATTGCAAGACAAACAACAAATATTCTGTGAAGGAGTAGTGATAAAATAAAACAATATTTCGTGAAGGGAATTGAGACTCTGGAGATGGTTATAAGGGATTAGACTGTAGAAGATTTTAAAATTTAAATTTAAATTTAAATTTGGCGAGTGGAATATGATGTATAAACCAAATTGTTGAGAAAAGCAAAACAGATGGAAGAAAAGAATTCTCGATTTATACTTGTCATTCTTGATGATTTTTTGCATTGTTTCAATTTTATGGGATGTTCATTGAAGGGACAATTTGAGGATGAATTTTGAGTTTGTTAACTATACCTTAAACCTAAAATCTGGCCACTTCGACCAAACAGAATGATTAGGGTTTAGACTAATATCAATTTTTATCTTCAAATTTATAGAGCGTAATGCGCGGGATTGAAAAGAAATTACGATAAAAATTAGTAATTGATAAAGAGAATTAATAGAAAGAGAGATGGAAAAAAGAGAAGGAGAAAATAATTTGTAAATAAAGAAAATTGAATTGAAACTACTCCATTATACAATATTTGCACGAAAATGAAAGAATAACAATTGTAAATGGATTTTATACTCTATTGTCATGTCTGGTATCAGTTGTTATCTTTTTATTGTTCAATGTCAACCGATTATGTAGTTTATGTTGTATATCCCACATCGGATATGTATATTTTATTTACATAATAATAATAGAGTCTTATAAGTTGCATCATTTCAGAAGTTATGACTTTTCAATGTGGGATTGCAACCCATCATTGCAGCCTTTAACTATCTATAAATAGTTTAGGCTTTGTAGAGTTGAGACAATTCGAAATATAACAGCCTTGCAATAGCTTCTATCTTTACTTTCTTAAAGTCTTTTGATTTTATAAACACTTGTCGATTTCTGCTTCTAAAATTCGTTAGAGTGTAACTATCGAATTTTCGTGGAATAGGTTTTGTATCCTGGAAGGTTAATTTCTTGAGAGAACCATTTACACCTGTGTGGGAGGAATTAATACCTTTAAAGATAGCATCGTTTTTCGGTGTGCCTAACCTATCATTAAATCCATTACCCAAAATTATACAACAATTTTAAAGGTATTAAGTTTTCTACAATGGAGTCGGTATTGGTGAAGGCACAACTAAATGATGGAGAAAAGCTCGAGAGACTGAACGGGCTCAACTACAAGCGTTGGAGTTTGAAAATGGAGTACCTTTTGACGATTGCAAAGGTATTCTATGTTCTGTTTGAAACATGTCCGGAGGAAGACACTAATTCGGATGCAACTGAGGAACAAAAGAATGCTGCTAAGGAGAAGGCAAAGAAGTGGAAGAATGATGATTACATTTGTCGCTACACCATTCTGCAGTCGCTGAACAACACACTGTTCAACGTGTTTCACATCCATAAGACTGCTGCGGAACTTTGGAATGCTTTAAAAAGAAGGTATGTCAATGAAGATGCTGGTAATAAGTCATTTCTGGTTAACAAGTATGTTGAATACAAGATGGTGGATACTCGACCGGTCATTGATCAGGTCAACGAGTTAAATGATATAGCCACAGAATGTGCTGATGCTGGTGAACCCATTTCTGAAACTTTTCAAGTTTCGACCATCGTGGGTAAACTTCCACCTTCATGGAAAGATTACCAAAAGAAACTGAAACACAAGAAGAAATCTCTCTCATTGGATGAACTTCTTCAAGGTATCCAAATTGAGAGCGAAAGTCTCAAAAGAGAAAATTTAGTTTCTTCGAGAAATGATGGTGTTAATCATGTTGATATTTCTAGAACTTCTAAGGGAAACCAAGGAAAGTTCAAAAAGAGAAAGAGGAATGATAACAACAATAATAAAGAAAATGGGAGTGAAAATAACAGCAACAAGAAAAAGAAAGGTAGTTGTTGGGTATGTGGCAAACCTGGTCACTATGCTAGGTCATGCCGTAACCGAAAGGGGGACGACGACAAAAAGGAACAAACTAATGTGGTTGACAAAAACTTTGTTGTGGTTATGTCTGAAGTTTGCCTTATTAACAATGGCACTACTGATTGGTGGTTGGATTCGGGCGCAACCTGTCATGTCACTCCAAATAAGAGTTTGTTCAAGACATATGAAAAGGTGAAAGAAGCCAAAGCCGTCTACATGGGAAATGCTTCTTCAAGCGAAGTTCTCGGTGTAGGAACCGTTGTTCTTCCCCTCACTTCGGAAAATACTTTAACTCTGAGAAATGTGTATCATATCCCCGCTATGCGGAAGAATCTTGTATCAGTCACTAAGTTAGATGAAAATGGTTTCAAAATAGCCTTTGGTTCCCAAAAGGTGTCCATCACCAAGAATGGAAAATTTGTGGGAAAAGGCTACATGAAAGACAATATGTACTTGTTGAATGTTGACTATAGTAAAACTACATCTTCTGCTTACTTTTCTGATTTTTTACTTAGTATTGATGAGAATGTTAATTGGCATAATAGACTAGGACATATTGGTATAAATGCTATGCATCGCATGATAAGAAAAGATTTAATTCCCAAGTCTTCTCAAACTTTCACTACTAACACATGTGAATGTTGCTCCCAATCTAAGTTGACTAAAACTTCATTTAAATCTGTTTCAAGATCAACTAGTTTACTTGAACTCATTCATACAGATATTTGTGATAACAAAGAGCATATTACTAGAGGTGGTAAAAGATACTTTATAACATTTATTGATGATTATTCAAAATTTACTTATGTGTATTTGCTTAGAACCAAGGACGAGGCCTTTGATAAATTTAAAATCTTCAAGGAGGAAGTTGAGAATAAAACCAATTTAAGGATTAAACGGTTAAGATCGGATAGAGGTGGTGAATACTTATCTAATGAATTCAAATCATTTTGTTTACAAAATGGAATTGTTAGAGAATTTTCAGCACCCAATACTCCACCTCAAAATGGAGTAGCCGAAAGAAAAAACAGATCCTTAATGGAAATGGTTAGTGCAATGCTTATAAACTCAAAATTGCCAATGAGTTATTGGGGAGAGGCACTATTAACCTCTTGTTACATTAGAAACAGGGTTGTGGATAAAAAGCATATGAAAACTCCATATGAATTGTTCATTGGGCATGCGCCTTCTATTAAACATCTACGAGTATGGGGTTGTATTGCATATGCCTTAGACGCAACTTTGAAAAGGCCGAAGCTTGGTAGTAAAGCTGTGAAATCTGTCTTTATTGGTTATTCTGCACTTAGTAAAGCATATAGATTTCTTAGACTTCATGATAATAGTGTATTTGAGGGTGCACATGCTATATTTTATGAACACTTGAACATTAAAAATGCTGATAAAGTAGAATTAAATAATGATTTACTTGTTGAACTTGATAATGATGATCATACATCTAATGATGAAATTATGAATGATGAGAATTCTAGTCAAACATCTGGTAATGAAATTATGAATGATGATTTAGAAGAAAAGGAGAATGATGAAATAATTGAATTGAGGAGAAGTAAGAGACGTAGAATTGAAAAGAATTTTGGTCCTGATATGTTGACATACACTTTAGAAGAGGATCCAAAAACTTTTCAAGAAGCTATGTCACAACCAGATTCTGGTATGTGGAAAAGAGCCATGGATGATGAAATCAAGTCCATACTTGAAAATCAAACTTGGACTCTTGTTGATTTACCTCCTATGACTAAACCTATTGGTTGCAAGTGGGTTTTAAAAAAGAAACTCAAAACTGATGGTACTATTGATAAGTACAAAGCTAGATTGGTGGCCAAAGGTTATAGTCAAAAAGAGGAAATTGATTATTTTGAGACATTCTCCCCTGTTTCTAAATTTACATCTATTAGAACCATGTTTGCAATCGCATCAATTTATGGATTGGAGGTTCATCAAATGGATGTTAAAACTGCGTTCTTAAACGGAGACTTAGATGAGGAAATTTATTTACATCAACCTGAGGGTTATGTTGTTAAGGGTGAAGAACATAAAGTATGTAAATTAAAGAAGTCTCTGTACGGGCTTAAACAAGCACCAAGACAGTGGTACAAAAAGTTTAATAAAGAAATTAAAAGGTTTGGATTTAAGAGTAGCAAAGTAGAAAGTTGTGTTTTTACTAAAGTTACTCCTGAATATAAAGCAGTAGTGACTTTATATGTTGATGACTTGCTAATTTTTGGTTCTAACATGAGAGGAATAAATGAAACCAAAAATTTCCTAAAACAAGCTTTTGACATTAAGGACTTAGGTCCCGTAGATGTCATTTTGGGTGTCAAAGTACTTAAAAGAGATGAAACTTATATTCTAACACAATCACATTACATTGAGACAGTGTTAAGAAAGTTCAATTACTTTGACTGTAAGGATAGTTCAAGTCCTATCAATCCAAATGTGAAGTTAGTTCCTAACAAAGGAAAATCTATAAATCAAGAAGAATATGCCAAAATAATTGGTAGTGTTATGTATGTGGTAAATCACACAAGACCCGATCTTGCGTGTTCTATTGGCATATTGAGTAGATTTACTAACAATCCAGGAGAAGATCATTGGAAAGAACTAAAAAGAGTGCTAAGGTACTTAAAATCGACAAGAAATTATGGTTTGCATTATAAATGCAATTCATCCACACTTGAGTGCTTTAGTGATGCAAATTGGGCATCAGATGCAAATGACTCTAAGTCAACTAGTGGATGGTTATTTACCGTTGGAGGTGCCATAGTTTCGTGGGCATCGAAAAAACAAAATTGTGTTGCTTTATCTTCGATGGAATCTGAATATATAGCCTTGTCCACAGCTAGTAAAGAGCTTGTGTGGTTTAGAAGATTCCTACGAACTATTCCTTTTATAGAACCTAAAAGGGGTCCTATAACTTTGTATTGTGATAATCAAGCTGCCATTTACAATGCAAAGAACGAGAGGAATTCAGAGCATAGTAAACATATTGCCATGAGATATAATCATGTAAGAAGTATGATTAAAAAGGGAAAGATCATACTTGAGTATCTCCCAACAAATCAAATGCTTGCGGATCCGTTAACAAAACCTTTATCGGGGGATAAGATAAAAAAGGTCGTAAGAGATATAGGGCTATTACCGATTAAATAAGATGTCTTGATTGAAACCCACTCCATCTTAAGGTACAAGTGAAAAATTGGCACCTTATGAATTGAGTTTGCAAAGGCAATTCAATATTAGACATCGGTGAAATGGAAACATGGACACATTTCAAAGTGCACATAAATCGGAAATAGTGGGGGTAAAACTATTTCTAATTCGAAAGCTTTATATTTGACCTGTGCACTTTCTATTACCACAACAAGTTAAGGTTGGATTCTAAAAATCCTTAATAGACTCATAGCTCTGTGGAATGCGTTGTGGACATTCATGATGAGTCTACCTATGCAAGTAGAGAAGTGAGAGGCCGCTTCTTAGGAGTTATATCGGTAAAATTCTAGAGTACTGCGAAACCAGGATAAGCACAAGGCCCATTACAAATTGGTGCTACCATAATTAAAGAAGCAAGAAATCATACGCGACGAGAATATGATTCCATAGAGTTTCATGATTCAACCATAAGTTAAAGGCCTAGTCCACTTCATGGATATTCGTTGTGTAAAACAAGTGTATTTTTATTTGTATTTTTATTTTATTATTATATATATAAATAAGTGGGGGATTGTTGTATATCCCACATCGAATATGTATATTTACATAATAATAATAGAGTCTTATAAGTTGCATCATTTCAGAAGTTATGACTTTTCAATGTGGGATTGCAACCCATCATTGCAGCCTTTAACTATCTATAAATAGTTTAGTCTTTGTAGAGTTGAGACAATTCGAAATATAACAGCCTTGCAATAGCTTCTATCTTTACTTTCTTAAAGTCTTTTGATTTTATAAACACTTGTCGATTTCTGCTTCTAAAATTCGTTAGAGTGTAACTATCGAATTTTCGTGGAATAGGTTTTGTATCCTGGAAGGTTAATTTCTTGAGAGAACCATTTACACCTGTGTGGGAGGAATTAATACCTTTAAAGATAGCATCGTTTTTCGGTGTGCCTAACCTATCATTAAATCCATTACCCAAAATTATACAACAGTTTAGTCTAATAGATATACAAATGACTGAAATTGATTCTTATATTTATCAACTTTCTATTCTAGATTCCTTTTGTAGCTTTAGCTAACATTGATTTTTTATTCCCAACACACATGAATGGGATACAATTTGTGTTGAATGAGCAATAGTCTGAAATTCCACATTCTCTAGGCCCCTTACGAATCCTTCAAACGTTGCACTTGGGTTGCAATAATCTCTTTGGACATTTGTCTTCAACTTTGAAGAATTGTCGATTTCTACAATTGACAGATGTTGGAGGACAGAGCCGGTCGTGAGATTTTGTAGGCCTGGGGCGAACAAGAAAAATGAGCCCCTTCTCTAAACAACATCAAATAAAATAAGTGAAATATGTGTCCATATTAAAAATGAATAAACGTTTAAATATAAATCATTTAAAATTCAAGAATCTCAATAGCAGTCTTTTTTTTCTGTTGATAAAGTAACTTGCAACACTTTTAGTTCAGAAAATAAATCATTTGAATCAATATCTTTCGATTGTCCTAAATTTTTTGGAAAGAATTTATCCAATGCTCCTTTTTGTGATAAAATTAGTTGTTCAGAACTTCAGATCTCTTTTTTTTTTTTTTTTTCTTTTCTCACTACCAGATTTCATGTTTTTTAGAAAACATATTTATATTTATAAAGTAAAAATTGATAACTAAATAACAATAAAACAATAAGTAAATATAGAGAATCAGAGATAAAATAAAATAAAAGAATAAAAATTGATTAATATAACCGTGATTGTGGATCGTAAAAAACTGAAAAGGAAAGTCGAATGTCGATTGCCAAACGTAATCAAAAATTTGAAAGTGGATAATTTATAGGCACTACCCTGTACGCCTAGTGTAGTGACATTCAATTAGATATTGGTCTTGGACCTTGGGGTGATTGCTATGGTCATTTTCGAGAAAGAGTGCATAATAAATTCATATTTAATATTTTTCCGTTATAATATTATATTATAAACTTATATTAGATATTCAAATTAATTATATTTTTTTTTTACCTTTTAATTTCTATTAAAAAATATTAATTATTATATATATATATATATATATATATATAAAAGTAGGCCCTTAAAAATTCGGGGCTCAGGGCGGTCGCCCCTCAGGCCCACCCTCAGGGCCACCACTGTTGGAGGAAACAAATTGAGTGGAAATATCACACTAAATATGTGAAGAATGTGTGAATTTGACGTATCATAGCTTACATGTAAATCGATTTTATGGTGGTATTCCGCAGGAAATATGCAAGCTTACACGGATTCAAAAGTTGGATCTTTCTAGAAACAACTTATCGGGAAAAATTCTCCTGCTTTAATAATTTTACTTCATTGGTTGATAAGCATAGTACAGCTGCCTCCACAATTCGCATCAAAATTGGTTACAATGACTACATTAACTACACATTAGTTCAGTGGGAAGGTGTTGAAGCAGAGTACAAAAATACTTTGGAACTTCTTAAGCTCATCGATCTTTCAAGCAATATATTGGTTGACAACATTTCCAAAGTTTTTTCCAATTTGAAAGGGCTTATTTCTTTGAACATGTCAAGAAACAGTCTAACAGAAAACATGGATCCAAATATTGGTGAAATGGAGATGCTAGAATGTCTTAATCTATCACAAAACCAACTCTCGGGGTGAGAATGTGGGATACCCATTGGCTTGGCACAACTGACCTTTCTAAATGTTCTTGATTTGATAAACAATAATTTATTGAAAAAAAAATCATTGAGCACTCAACTACAAAGCTTCAATGAATCTGTGTTTGGTGGAAATTCAAATCTTTGTGAAAAATCCTTGCTCATGTTGTGCCCAGAGGACCTCAGGCCTCCCATTAGTGGTGTAGAAGACAATAAAGATGAAGAAAGTGATGGATTTTTTAACTTATCTTCCTTGCAAGAATTTTGCTTATCGATTGTGTGTGAATTTATTGTTGGATTTTGGGGAGTAGTGTTCATTGATACTGAAGAAATTATGGGGAAGTGCATATTTCTCTAAATTTAATACCAATAAACAATTACTCCCTCCGTCCCAGGATTTTATGCACACTTTCCTTAACGGGCGTCCCAACATTTTTTGCACACTCCAAAAAAGGAAACATTAATACCAATAATACTCCTCCTTTATTTTACCTTTAATCAAATCTCTTTCACTTTAATCAATGAATTATCAATAATACCCCTCATTTATTTACCTTACACATCACTTTATTCAATTTTCTTAATCTCCGTGTCGGTCAAAATGTGCATAAAATCCTGGGACGGAGGGAGTACAATTTACAAACATGCTTCTTTCTTTTCTGCCGACCAATTCCACCCCTTAAATGCCCTCACGCCTAAAAAAATATAAATTATGGGCTAAAGTATTAATCAAATTAAATGGGCCAGAAAATTAAATAGAAATGGCCCATCTTCTTTCTTTTCTGCCTGCATCCCCCAAAAGGGTGGGACTATTTACACCTCCATTTCGGTTTAGAACACTCCCCCGATTGATGCACCCTCCCATAATTTCGTCAAGATAGATGCACCCCCATCAAATTGTCATAAATGCCCTTCTCTTATACAATTTCAATTACTACTCACACCCTCCCTAAATCCTACTTTCTCCCCCCAAATCCTCCATCTTCTTCCTCCTCAATTTCTTCTTTCATCTTCTCCCCCACCCCTCACCACCACCGACGACGAACTGCCCCTCCACCACCCGTCGCCGGCGACGCCACCCCCTCCCTCCCTCGCCGAGCCCGTCGCCCCCCCCCCCCCCCCCCGCCTGTAAAAAAAAAAAAAAACAGATTGCGGTCGCGGCCGTCCCCTCCCTCCCCCCTCCTCCTCCTCCCTCCCTCGTCAAGCCAGTCGCCCCACCCCCAACTGTAAAAAAAACAGATCGCGGCCGCCGCTGCCATCCCCTCCCTCCCCCCTCCTCCTCTCCTCCTCTCTCCCTCCATGGTGCCCCGTAGTCCTTCCGCCGCTCTCCCCCTCCCTCTCCCTTCTCCCATCTCAATTTGTAAAAAAAAAATTACAGTAATTGGCCGCCGCCGCCCCCGCTCAACGGCCCTCGCCCCCGCTCCCGTCCATCGGCCAAATCCAGGTTTGTTTTTTTTTTCCTTCTTTTTCTTACCTTTCAACCACTTTAGGTCGATCCAAATACACTTCGTCGACAACAGGGTGTCGACGAGTGTATTTTTGGTCGACCTAAAGTTGTCGACGGGTTTTTAATTTTTTTTTTTTCGATCAACAAATGTCGAGCATATAAAATCTCGTCGACAAACCAGTGTCGACGGGAGTGAATATGGTCGACACTGGTTTGTCGAAATTTGAAAATTTTTAAAGTTTTTTTTTTCGATAAACTAGTGTCGACCATATTCACATATGGTCGACACTGGTTTGTCGAAATCTTAAAAAAAAAGTTGAAATTTTTTAAGTTGAATTTTTTTTGTTTGGGGAGAAATTTTTGTGTTTGGTGTTTGGTGGTGGTGGCGGCAGCGGCGGCGGCGGCGGAGGATGGATAAAACTTAGGTTTAAAGGTGAGGGGTGCATTTAGTAGTTTAATATGACTTAAAAGGGTATTTTTGATTTTTTACCTCATTATTTTATTATTAAATTTATAGGGGGAGTGTTCTAAACCGACCTCCAAATATGTCATAGGCCAGCAGCTTGGGCTGCAATTGATGAAAGTGGATTAATGGACTTTTACTCTAGTTCGAAAATGGCCACGGATAAATGACCCCCCACATATTATGTGTTCACCCCAAACCCCAATTTATATTTTGAATCAATAGATAAAAAGGCTATTCTACCCCTGTATGCTGAGTTCACCCCACCCATAAAAAAACAAATTTTTTACATTCCTCTCACCCAAAACATAGTACTCCGTATTTCTTTGTAATTAATTATTTTTCATGTTATTATTGTTATATTTGACCAAATGCAAGCCAGGAATTTGAGTGTTGAGCTCTCTTACTAAATCATTCAACTTACTATTAAAGCTCATTGCCACTATATTATAAGTTTCCATGCATTCATTCCCATTTCCCAGATTTTGTGCCCTTTCTAAAGGCATACAACCCATGGGCGGGATGCCTCCCAGGCTTATTTTACGCGCCCCGAGGCGGTGGAGGTCGACGATAAATTTTTTGGCGATCCCGATGAGAAACGTTTGGTATGCATCGACCGTATATTGCGATCGTCTCTGTGAATTGAATGCATAATAATTTTCCAAAAAATCATTTGTTCCAATGCTTATTACATACAATGATTTGGAGATGATTTAGGGATTAGACTGTAGAAGATTTTAAAATTTAAATTTAAATTCGGCGAGTGGAATATGATGTATAAACCAAATTGTTGAGAGAAGCAAAACAGATGGAAGAAAAGAAGATTAAGATATGATGGGGTATCAAATTGAAAAAAAAAAAAAAGGTAAATTCTAGTATGCACTCGAGTGCATGCTGTGCACCCTAGTCCATGTGCACTTTTCAGTTTAATGACTTACACTTTTTGGTAAATGGTGTTGCACTTTTCAATTATTAAACTGTATAATAATTGAAAAGTGCAACACCATTTACCAAAAAGTGTAAGTCAGTAACTGAAAAGTGCAACATGGACTAGGGTGCACAACATGCACTCGAGTCCATAGCAGACCAACCCAAAAAAAAAAGAAGGGGCGATTTCAATAGTTACCTGAACTTTAGGAAGAGTTCTCGATACTTGTCATTCTTGATGATTCTTTGCATTGTTTCAATTTTATGGGATGTTCATCGAAGGGACAATTTGAGGATGAATTTTGAGTTTGTTAACCGTACCTTAAACCTAAAATCTGGCCACTTCGACCAAACAGAATGATTAGGGTTTAGACTAATATCAATTTTTATCTTCAAATTTATAGAGCGTAATGCGCGGGATTGAAAAGAAATTACGATAAAAATTAGTAATTGATAAAGAGAATTAATAGAATGAGAGATGGAAAAAAGAGAAGGAGAAAATAATTTGTAAATAAAGAAAATTGAATTGAAACTATTATACAATATTTGCACGAAAATGAAAGAATGACAATTGTACATGGATTTTATACTCTTTTGTCATGTCTGGTATCAGATAACATGTCAACCGATTATGTAGTTTAGTCTAATAGATATACAAATGACTGAAATTGATTCTTATATTTATCAACTTTCTATTCTAGATTCCTTTTGTAGCTTTAGCTAATATTGATTTTTTATTCCCAACACACATGAATGGGATATTCAATTTATGTTGAATGAGCAATAGTCTGAAATTCCACATTCTCTAGGCCCCTTACGAATCCTTCAAACGTTGCACTTGGGTTGCAATAACCTCTTTGGACATTTGTCTTCAACTTTGAAGAATTGCCGATTTCTACAATTGACAGATGTTGGAGGAAACAAATTGAGTGGAAATATCACACCATGGATATGTGAAGAATATGTGAATTTGACGTATCATAGCTTACATGTAAATCAATTTTATGGTGGTATTCCGCAGGAAATATGCAAGCTTACTGATGGAGATACGGCCCCCTTGGCCTTCTTTTTGACAAGTTGACCATCGTGTCAAGATCAGCTAATTGAAAAATTAACGAGTGTTTCCTTTTCTGTTTTAGTTTTACCAATAATACATGTTTTAAATTTAGTACAATTACTTAAAGTTAGTACAATTACGAGAGGATCAATTATTGATTCAATCCACCTTATTATAAAAGGATGGAGAATAAAGTTGTAAGAGGCATTAGTTTTTTAATAATAAAGAATAAAGAACAGAGTTCTTTTGAATTGCAATTACGGTATTCTTATTGAATCAACGTTTTTGAATTCTTGTCACTTTTTCGGGTATTCTTAGAATCAACGATTTAGTGTGTGTTTTCGTATTTTCATCTTTTATATGCTTCCGCAGCCTGCATCAGTTGGTATTCAGAGACCGGGCACGATGCCTCCTCGCCGTCAACCTCCACTCGACGTCGTCGCCGCCGCACAGAGTGATGCGGTCGCTGATCTCAGCCGTCAAGTGGCCGCTCTCACGGCAGGCCTTAAGGATCTCCGGAAGATTGTTGTCACTAACTTCACGGGAGTACGACACGGCCCCTGTCCGAAACGTCCTTACGCTGAGGGCCTTCGCAAAAGGCGTGACCCACCGCTTATGCGATCGCCGCGTTCGGTTCGTTTCGATTCGGATGAGGACGAGACTCTCTTCGACGTCGATCTATTTGCTCCCTTGGCTCGCGAGCCAAGTTTTCGAGGGGACGACGATCGTCGTTGGGAAGCGGGGTTCCAGTTAGAAATTCCTGAGTTCACGGGGTGTCTCGACCCGTGCGAGTTTCTTGATTGGAACACCACAGTTGAAGATGTTTTGGATTGTAATGCAATCCCGGGCGAGGTGGATTTCGATGGCGATGAAAACATGTCCAATTTAACTCAGAGTTTGTTTTTTGATAACTTTTCAATTACAGATGATGACGTCACTATGGGATATGAAGGGCCACCGATTTTTGATGATGATGTGAATGATCTTTTCGTGAAAGGCGATTATGTTGTTCTTATGGATAAAAAAACTATGATGGAGAGTGGAAACCTTCTCATTCCTATGCTTGTTGAAAAAATTGGATTGTTCTTTACCAAAGGTAAGGAAGTGAGTGAGAAATGTGCAAAGTACAAGGTTGGAGCGCTTGCTCGTGTTGATTTACACCACCTAAATTTTGGTTACTCTAAGGATGTTTTGGCAGATCGATCCTGACGCGCTCTTCAGATTTTCGATTCGAGGGCGAATCTTTCCTACATCGGGAGAGATGATGGATATGGAGATCAATTAGCAACAATTAAGACGTGATTTGAGAGTATTATTGCAGCATTAGTCAACTCTGTTAATTTCAGCATGTTTCCTTCTATTGTAATCCTTTATTTTTGGTATTAGCCCACGATAGTGTTGGGCCTCAATTATTAGGGTTTTAGAAGTCTCAAGCTATTTATACTCAAGGTGGTTGATTCACGCGTTATACAACACTAAATAAACAACCGCAAGTGTACGACGTCTATTGTAGCGCGATAAGCACGAGGTCGATCCCACGAGAAGGTTAAAGCATAAAAGGGTAGTTTGCTAGTTGAATTCTAAATAGACGTGATCGAATAAATTGAGTGTTGAATTACTCCTAAGATTGCCTAACTATGTGTCACAAATAGACAACGAAAGAGTAAATATGAAGTTGATCAACTAATCATGCAAAATAAGAAAACAAAAGTAAACGATTGTAACTCAAAGAGAAAAGGTGGGTTCCAAGGCAATTGTAGTTCTTAGATGTCCGTTTATGAATGTTATCTCGTTTAAAGGGGCATTAAGTTTATCTCATATAAGGTGATCACACAAGAAGAACTAATCGACCTCTCGATACAAATTAATCCAAAGATGCAATGCAATGTAAGCTCGTATGTCTACATCACAAACATTACATCATCTAAAATAGCTCCTAAGATCATTCGATTCCCTCTCCGATAATTAATCCTCTCTCGAGATCATAATAATACCGGGTTGCACATTCGCATACGATTAAATGAAATGAATCTCTCGATACCACCCCAATTAACAATAAATCAAGCAAATCATTATGACCACTAACAACATGCTTTACAATGAATAATTGAATATGCAAATACGAAATAAACACCAATTAAAGCAAGAAATTACTCATAAACATCAATCCAAGTCTTACAATGCCTTAGAACCACAAATGTGTTTAGCTAATTACTAACATAATCAAATTACAAAAATCCCAATGAAATAACTAAATAAAAAGGAAAAGAAAGAGAAAGCTTAGTCTAGAATGAGGTAGAGAATGGAATTTGGGAGCTATTGCATCCTTCCTTCCTTGATTTGATGAAGAGATGAGAGAAATATGGCCAAAACACCTTCAATTATGTGTAACTATGTGTGGATTGGGGAAGAATGTCTTGGGTTTCAAGAATGAGGCCTTATATAGTGTTGGGGAAGGGTTTGGGTGCCAAAATTGCAAGTTGGTCCCTCAAAAATGAAGAAAATGGCCAAATACCCCCGAGAGCAATGTCACCCGGCCGGGTGGCTCCCACCCGGGCATGCCACCCGGCCAAAAGTCGAAGCTACCAATGATTCCGCCTTGCCCGGGTCGAAACCACCCGGCCGGGTGGGTTTCACCCGGGCGAAACACGAATGTATGCCAAAATTGGCCTAGGCCGAGCTGAAGTGGCCCGGCCGGGTTAGTCCTACCCGGCCTAAACGCGTTTTGCCTCCCCTTGCTTCGTCTTCTGCCCGTGCTGAGGCTACTCGGCCGGGTTGATTCCACCCGGCCGGGTGATGTCTACCCGGCCATGTGGTTTCTACCCGGCCACTTGTCTTTTGGCTCGTCCTCTCGTTTTCGTCCCTTCGTTTCTTGAGCTTCCGACCTCCGATCGACTTGATTCTTTTACCTATTCCGCTCCATTTTTCGAGCCGGATCCAATGGTGCGCTCCTCCTTTCGGTCCGATCACTTGTGGTATGTGTTTTGCTCCAAATTCCATCATTTTACCTATAAAATCGACAAAACACAACCTTTCCCTCATTTTGGCTTAAACAATCATATCCAATGCAAAAATCAATGAAATCCACATCAAAATACACCTCACATGTGCCCCTAAAACGTGTAAATTCCACCCGAATCAAACCCCCCCAAACTTAAAATGTTGTTTGTCCTCAAACAACTAAGCACTTAAAGCAATGAGGGTGGAATGATCACAATGGAATATTCAATGCAAATCACACATGCAAAGTAAGATGTAATGATATCTCTTTCTCCAAGTGCATTTCTCAATGAAAGTTATAGGCTCACTCTTGCAATCCACATTCATCAATCAAAGAATGCACAAATACACAACACATTGTGATGGGAAACATAATCCAAATGCTCAAGTCCTCTACTCACATGATGGAGTGTTTCTCTCAAACACACAAATAAATTAAGGATATTAATGCACTCATCAACCAAGTCATGCTATGCAATCACCATATGCTTGCCCAACTTCTACTTTCTACATACACTCAAATGCTCAACAATGTGATCAATAGGACTTAATCAAGGATGTAACATTGGCTCTTTGGACAAGGTAGGATGAATTTGGGAATTGTGACTCTTCTAGTGGAGGACAAAGCTTGCTTTTGTACAATTTGTGCTTTCACTTTCAAAGCTTACAAACTCCATCCTCACTTTTCCTTTTCTTTCTTTTTCAAACATTCATCACCTCATCTTTTGAACCATTTTTCTTTTCAAGCTTTTGGGGCTCTTTGTCCCTCTTTTCTTTTCCTTGCTTTTCTTTTCATCTTTCTCTTTTTCTTCTTTCAACTTTTCCAACTTCTCCTTTTCACCAAAAGTATTCATTCAAGCACATGTTTTCCACTTTGTCTTTTATCCTCCACTATATGTAGGCATCAAAGGCTCAAAAAGGCTAAGTGGTTAACATTGTAGTTCGCCAAGAAAATGAGGAATTAAGCTCAAGGGGCTAACTACGGAAAATTACTTTGGTTTTGGGAAATTTTGGCTAAGTGACTCTTTTAGAACAAGATGGCCTATATCACATCACATCATCTCACACAATCATGCTTTCAAACAAGAACTTAGGCAAGTTCTAGAATTACTAGCAATAACCTAGTCCACTCTCAAATGAACTAAACCGGATTACATGCTCGATTTAGGGCTCAATTCTCACCGGTTTATTCAATAGGACTCTCACATTCATCAAATGTCCCCAAACAACAACACACCATATATCCATGCTATCCAAGATCACAAATATGAACACAATCATGATACTATATCCAACATCAATCATGCTTACATTCAAAGTAAATAAACATCATCACAACTACTCAACAATGGACTCCCATGACTATTCATGCTCACATTTCACCAATTGTCCACTACCCAACATATGCTCAAAACCAACTAAACCAATATACTCATGTGAAAGTCAAGTGTGCGCCGGTGCAAAATGTGACACAAGTAGAATGACGAACCGGTGCAAGGGTAACAACTAGTAGAAAAATAAAAGAAAAAAAATAACTCCCCCAAACTTAGAATTTTACTATGTAAAAATTCTAAGTTTGGGGCTACAAGTTGTTACCTCCCTCCTTGCACGTCCAATGCTCTTCAAAGATCATCATTGTATCACTTGCTTTCTTTCTCCAAAGTTGGCCTTGCTTCTTCTTCATTCTCCAAGACAAAGTATCCACAACTCTCCTCATCCATACCTACAAAGAAACTAAGCTATCAGCACTACTAAATCAATAAAAACAAGAAAGCGATAAAACCTTGGGTTGCCTCCCAAGAAGCGCTATTTTTAACGTCCTATGCCGGACGGTTCTCTCTACTTTCAAGCCTCAATCAAGTGAAGTATTTCCACCCTTCGAATTTGCTCATTTCCAAAGTAGTGCTTCACTCTTTGACCATTCACCACAAAGGTTGTTCCATCTTTATCAACAAGCTCCACATTTCCCATGGGTGTCACATTCTTAATCACAAATGGCCCCGACCATTTTGACTTCAACTTGCCCGGAAATAACCTCAACCTTGAATTGAACAATAGAACTTGTTCTCCCACTTGGAACTCCCTCTTTTCAATCATCTTGTCATGAAACCTCTTGGCTCTCTCTTTGTGAATCTTGGAATTCTCAAAGGCTCCATTCCTAAACTCATCAAGCTCATTAAGCATCATCTTCCTTCTTTCTCCGGATGCCTTAAGATCAAGATTCAACTCGTTAATGGCCCAACGAGTTCTCAACTCCACTTCCACGGGTAAATGACAAGATTTACCATACACAAGTTGGTAAGGAGATGTGCCCAGAGGTGTCTTGTAGGCGGTTCGATATGCCCAAAGAGCATCATCCAACTTGATAGCCCAATCCTTCCTCTTCAATCCAACGGTTTTCTCCAAGATTTGCTTCACTTCTCGATTAGCAAGCTCCGTTTGTCCATTTGCTTGAGGGTGATATGGTGTGGTCACCCTATGCTTCACTCCATACTTTGCTAAGAGTTGATCTAGCCATCGGTTGCAAAAGTGTGAACCACCATCACTCACTAGTGCTCTTGGAGTGCCAAAACGAGTGAAAATGTTTTTCCTCAAAAAGTTGAGGACCACCTTGGCATCATTTGTAGTGGTTGGAATGGCCTCAATCCACCTAGAGACATAATCAATGGCCAAAAGGATGTATGAAAATCCATGAGAATTGGGGAATGGCCCCATAAAGTCTATCCCCCACACATCAAAAAGCTCCACCTCAATCACATTCTTCATAGGCATCTCATGCCTCTTTGAAATGTTCCCCATCCTTTGACACTTATCACATTTCTTCACAAAAGCTTCACAATCCCTAAAGATGGATGGCCAATAAAAACCACTTTGAAGAACTTTGTGAGCCGTCCGATTTGCTCCAAAATGACCTCCATAAGAAGATGAATGGCACTCCACAATCACTTTTTCCCACTCATCTTCCCCTAAACACCTCCTCATGATCATATCCGAACACCATCTATAAAGAAATGGATCCTCCCAAACATAGAACTTGACATCATGATAAAACTTCTTCTTTTGATGGAATGAGAGGTTCGGTGGTGGTGTTCCGGTGGCTATGTAATTCACAAAGTCGGCGAACCATGGACATGCTTCCTTGATGGCAAGGAGTTGTTCATCGGGAAACCACTCCTTGATAGGGACTTGGATGTCTTTTTCTTCCACATTCTCAAGTCTTGAGAGATGATCCGCCACCACATTTTCACATCCTTTCCTATCCCTTATCTCTACATCAAACTCTTGCAAAAGGAGCACCCATCTTATCAACCTCGGTTTAGCCTCCTTCTTCTCAACCAAGTATTTCAAGGCCGTGTGATCCGTATACACAATAGTTTTTGCTCCAACCAAGTAGGCTCTAAACTTGTCGAAACTATACACTACGGCTAGCATCTCCTTCTCCGTTGTGGTGTAGTTCCTTTGAGCCGGATTCAATGTTTTGCTCGCATAGTATATCACACGGAAAAGTTTATCTCTCTTTTGGCCCAAAGCCACTCCAATGGCATAGTCGCTAGCATCACACATGATCTCAAATGGTTGGCTCCAATCGGGTATCACCAACACCGGGGCTTTAATCAAGGCCTCCTTCAAAATCTCAAACGACCTCACACATTCTTCACTAAAAATGAAGGTGGCTCCCTTTTCCAATAATGCACACATAGGCTTTGCTATCTTTGAGAAGTCTTTGATGAATCTCCTATAGAAACCGGCATGTCCAAGAAAGCTCCTAACCGCCTTCTCATTTGTTGGTGGGGGTAACCTCTCAATAGCCACAATCTTGGCTCTATCAACCTCAAGCCCTTTTGCCGAAACCTTGTGTCCAAGCACAATCCCTTCCTTCACCATGAAGTGGCATTTTTCCCAATTAAGCACCAAGTTGGTATCTACACACATCTTTGTAAAACACAAGAAAGGTTACGTAGACATGTATCAAAGCAAGAACCAAACACGGAAAAATCATCCATGAATACCTCCATTATGCTTTCAATCATACCATGAAAAATAGCCATCATGCATCGTTGGAAGGTGGCGGGAGCATTACATAATCCGAATGGCATTTTTCTAAAAGCAAAAGTACCATAGGGGCACGTAAAAGTTGATTTCTCTTGGTCTTTAGGATCAATCAAAATTTGATTGTAATTCCCGAGTAACCATCGAGAAAACAATAATACTCGTATCCCGCCATCCTATCCAACATTTGATCAATAAAAGGCAAAGGGAAGTGATCTTTCCTAGTGGCACTATTCAATGCACGATAGTCAATACATACTCTCCATCCCACGGGGATCCTAGAAGCAATTACCTCTAAGGTATCGGTTGTAACAATGGTCATACCCCCTTTCTTAGGTACCACTTGTGTTGGGCTCACCCACTCACTATCACTTATGGGAAAAATTATATCATTATCCAACCACTTCAACACTTCTTTTCTTACAACATCTTGCATAATGGGGTTCAATCTTCTTTGACCTTGGGCTTTAGGCTTAATAGACTCATCTAGTCTAATTTTATGCATGCAAATATGAGCCGGTATACCCTTCAAATCCGAAATATCCCAACCAATAGCCGATTTATAAGTTCTAAGCACCCTAAGCAATTTTTCTAACTCAAGCTCATGCAAATGTGAAGAAACAATAACCGGAAAGAGTTCACCTTGTTCAAGATAAGCATATCTCAAGTGCTCCGGAAGTGGTTTCAAGTCAAGCTTCCTCCCCCTCTCTTGAGCTTTTGGTTTCTCCTTAGCTTCCTCCTTTGGTGCTTCTAATGAGTAACATGAGGGCCAAGTGTCAAGATTTTTGTGAGGAAATCTTTGACACTCTTCAAGTAAAACCCCCCCAAATTTGGCTTCTTGTCGTATCTCCTTGAATTTTTCCTCCTTCTTGAGTGGAAGCTCCTTCAAATCATCAAGAGAAGACATGTATTCAAACAATTCTACATCATTAAGTTCATCAAAATTGAAATCAAAAGGAATAGAAGAGAGTGAGTTAAGAGAGTTTCTTATGCAAAGGTCAAGTGGATCCTTTGAGTTGCTCTTTTCCATGTGCATATCCACACAAGCTTGCACGTGGTTGATCATGTTGCACTCATAGACCTCATCCTCATCATCTCTAAACTTGATGGCCTTGTAGATGTTGAACAACACTTTCTCGTTGTTCACTTGAAGTTCCAACTCCCCTTTCCTCACATTAATAATGGCTCCACCGGTCGCCAAAAATGGCCTTCCCAAGATGAGTGGAATATACTTGTCCTCCTCCATATCTAATACCACAAAATCCACCGGGAAAATGAACTTATCGATCTTCACCAACACATCTTCTACTATACCCAAGGGGTATGTCATGGATCGATCCGCCAATTGAAGGCTCATAGTAGTTGGTGTAAGCTTCCCCAAACCAAGTGACTTAAATATGGACAAAGGCATAAGATTAATGCTAGCTCCCAAATCACACAAAGCTTTAAATGTACCTCCATCTCCAATAACACATGGCAAGGTGAAGGATCCGGGATCTCTAAGCTTTTGAGGTAGCTTTGCTTGAATGATTGAGCTACATTCTTCGGTCAAATGCACCGTCTCATATTCCACCATCTTTCTCTTGTTGGACATGATTTCTTTCAAGAACTTAGAGTAATGGGGCATTTGTTCTAGAGCTTCGGCAAAGGGGATGTTGATGTGGATCTTCTTGAACATCTCCACAAACTTAGCAAATTTGTTGTCCAAGCCCTTCTTCTTCAACCTTTGAGGGTATGGAAGGGGTACCACACTCTTGCCTTTGTCTTGAGAAGGGATTGCCTCCTCACTCTTTTTCTCCTCTACTTTCTCTTCTTCCCTCACTATCTCCTCTTGCCCTTCTTTCTCTTGTCCATCTTCTTTGTCTACACAATCGGGTGCCGTTACCATTTCCTCCTCTTGTGGCATCTTTGGCCCCTCGTAGCTCGTCCCACTTCTTAGCTTAATAGCTTTGCAATGCTCCTTAGGGTTGAGCTCCGTGTTTGAAGGAAATTGCCCCGGAGTGTGTTGACTACCGATGACATTAGAAAGTTGGCTCACTTGCTTTTCCATGGCTTTCATGTTGTTTGCCATATTCTTGATCATTTCTCCTTGCTCATCAAATCTTTGCCGAGTTATGTTTGCATTCTCTCTAGTCTCTCTCATGAATTTTGTGGTTTCTCCCATAAAAGTGCAAAACATATCCTCCATTGATGGCTTTGGTGAAGGCTCCACAATAGCCCCATCTCTCACGTTGAAATTTGGAGGTGGGATGATTGCATTCCTTGTGTTGGCATAGGAGAAGTTCTCATGTTGCCTCAATCCGGGATGGTATTGATTTGGGTTAGGAGGATTTTGCCTTTCATTCCAACCTCTTTCTCGGAATTGACGGTCCCTTTGATTGTTCATATAATGGGCCTCTTCATATTGTTCATCACTAGGTCCCATTAATGACTTGGCCGCCATCATCGAAGTTAACTTGTCCATTTTGTTGGACAATGTAGCAAAATCATCCGACTCCTTCGTGGAAGCAACCTTCCGGGCTTGCCTTCTCTCGGATGGCCATTGATGTCCGTTCTTTGCCATCTCCTCTAGAAGTACATATCCTTCATCCGTCGTTTTTCCTAGCAAAGAACCTCCACCGGCCGAGGCATCTACCATCCCTCTTGTTCTATGGTCCATCCCATTGTAGAAGTAGCAAATCAATTGATCTCTTGAGAATCCATGTTGAGGACAACTCCGTATCAAATCCTTGAAGCGCTCCCAAGCCTCGGCTAACGACTCGTCATCGTCTTGCATGAAAGAGGAAATTTCTCCTCTTATCTTGATTGTCTTGCTTGGGGGAAAGTACTTCATAAGGAAGGCATCAACAAGGTCGGTCCAATTCTCAATGGTTCTTAGGTCAAGGGACATGTACCATTGCTTTGCCCGATCACGGAGGGAGAAGGGGAACAATTGAAGCCGGATGTAGTCTTGAGGGACACGATTGATCTTAACCGTTCCACTTATCTCTAAGAATTGAGATAAATGGAGGTTAGGATCCTCCTTTGACAACCCTCCAAATTGGTTGTTTTGAACCATCATGATGAGAGCCGGTCTGAGCTCAAAGTTATGAGCGTCAACGGGTTCCCGACCCGCTCCTCCATAGGGCCTTGGGATAGGGCGGAAGTGATCTCTCAAAACTCTTTGATTTCCATTGTCCTCCCGTTGCTCTCCATCTCTTTCAATATTGACATTCCCTTCCATCCTCCGGTTGAGGTTATCTCTTATGCCTCCTTGTGGTCGATTACCACCATTCCCATTAGGCTCTACTATGCCTCCAACATCCTCTTGGTTCCTTTCTTCTTCCACTATTGGATTCTCTCTTCTATTCATAGCTTCCAATTCAATCCCTCTTCTTTCGGCGTTTTGTCTTCGACAACTAGCTTCAATTTCCGGGTCTAGAGGTAGCACTTCTTGTTGATTCCTCCTAGATCGGGTGATCATATGCCATGTCTAGACAAAAGTTCAAACGAAGTAAGAATCACAAGTGAAATCAAGGTAAAACAAATAAATATTTTTGGATTTTTGCAAATAAAGAAAGCAAATAAATTGTCTAAACTAAAACTCTCCTAGCCTACACTCTAGAGCTTATAAAAACCTCCCCGGCAACGGCGCCATAAACTTGATTCACGCGTTATACAACACTAAATAAACAACCGCAAGTGTACGGCGTCTATTGTAGCGCGATAAGCACGAGGTCGATCCCACGAGAAGGTTAAAGCATAAAAGGGTAGTTTGCTAGTTGAATTCTAAATAGACGTGATCGAATAAATTGAGTGTTGAATTACTCCTAAGATTGCCTAACTATGTGTCACAAATAGACAACGAAAGAGTAAATATGAAGTTGATCAACTAATCATGCAAAATAAGAAAACAAAAGTAAACGATTGTAACTCAAAGAGAAAAGGTGGGTTCCAAGGCAATTGTAGTTCTTAGATGTCCGTTTATGAATGTTATCTCGTTTAAAGGGGCATTAAGTTTATCTCATATAAGGTGATCACACAAGAAGAACTAATCGACCTCTCGATACAAATTAATCCAAAGATGCAATGCAATGTAAGCTCGTATGTCTACATCACAAACATTACATCATCTAAAATAGCTCCTAAGATCATTCGATTCCCTCTCCGATAATTAATCCTCTCTCGAGATCATAATAATACCGGGTTGCACATTCGCATACGATTAAATGAAATGAATCTCTCGATACCACCCCAATTAACAATAAATCAAGCAAATCATTATGGCCACTAACAACATGCTTTACAATGAATAATTGAATATGCAAATACGAAATAAACACCAATTAAAGCAAGAAATTACTCATAAACATCAATCCAAGTCTTACAATGCCTTAGAACCACAAATGTGTTTAGCTAATTACTAACATAATCAAATTACAAAAATCCCAATGAAATAACTAAATAAAAAGGAAAAGAAAGAGAAAGCTTAGTCTAGAATGAGGTAGAGAATGGAATTTGGGAGCTATTGCATCCTTCCTTCCTTGATTTGATGAAGAGATGAGAGAAATATGGCCAAAACACCTTCAATTATGTGTAACTATGTGTGGATTGGGGAAGAATGTCTTGGGTTTCAAGAATGAGGCCTTATATAGTGTTGGGGAAGGGTTTGGGTGCCAAAATTGCAAGTTGGTCCCTCAAAAATGAAGAAAATGGCCAAATACCCCCGAGAGCAATGTCACCCGGCCGGGTGGCTCCCACCCGGGCATGCCACCCGGCCAAAAGTCGAAGCTACCAATGATTCCGCCTTGCCCGGGTCGAAACCACCCGGCCGGGTGGGTTTCACCCGGGCGAAACACGAATGTATGCCAAAATTGGCCTAGGCCGAGCTGAAGTGGCCCGGCCGGGTTAGTCCTACCCGGTCTAAACGCGTTTTGCCTCCCCTTGCTTCGTCTTCTGCCCGTGCTGAGGCTACTCGGCCGGGTTGATTCCACCCGGCCGGGTGATGTCTACCCGGCCATGTGGTTTCTACCCGGCCACTTGTCTTTTGGCTCGTCCTCTCGTTTTCGTCCCTTCGTTTCTTGAGCTTCCGACCTCCGATCGACTTGATTCTTTTGCCTATTCCGCTCCATTTTTCGAGCCGGATCCAATGGTGCGCTCCTCCTTTCGGTCCGATCACTTGTGGTATGTGTTTTGCTCCAAATTCCATCATTTTACCTATAAAATCGACAAAACACAACCTTTCCCTCATTTTGGCTTAAACAATCATATCCAATGCAAAAATCAATGAAATCCACATCAAAATACACCTCACATGTGCCCCTAAAACGTGTAAATTCCACCCGAATCAGTGGTGCATTGTAATACGCAGTGGAATTTGATTATTAAATAAAAGTTAAGATCGTCACCTCAAGGTGTTCATCTTTTCGTGTTTATCCTTCCACTACGTCAGTTGGTATCGGTGAATCAACGATTCTTGTTGTTCTTTCTTGATGATGATTCCAATTATCGATGCATGTTTTGATGAAAATTGTGGTTATGATGGACCACCAATTTTCGATGATTATTAGAATGAAGAATGTGGTTGTGATGAACTGCCAATTTTCGATAATTTTATCGATGTTTTGGTTGATAATGTTGATGATGGCTATAGTGACCCTTCAATTTTTATGAGAAGAATGAAATAATTTTTATAATTGACGATATTCATCCCAATATCATTGACTCAATGATGGAGGTTGAGCAAATTTATTTTGTTTGTTTTACGGATAATGATGGAAATCGCACTGTTTTGCTATTGGAATATCTTGTTATTATTTTGTGGTCAAAAGAGTTCAAAGATGTTTCAGTTCGTCTTCGTACCTTTACAATGAGGATGAAGCTAGCAGCGATTCAAGGACGAATCGTTTTCAACCGGGTGAGAATGATGGAGATACGGTCCCCTTGGCCTTCTTTTTGACAAGTTGACCAAATCAAGAAGAAGAAGAATCGTGTCAAGATCAGCTAATTGAAAAATTAACGAGTGTTTCCTTTTCGGTTTTAGTTTTACCAATAATACATGTTTTAAATTTAGTACAATTACGAGAAGATCAATTATTGATTCAATCCACCTTATTATAAAAGGATGGAGAATAAAGTTGTAAGAGGCATTAGTTTTTGAATAATAAAGAATAAAGAACAGAGTTCTTTTGAATTGCAATTACGGTATTCTTATTGAATCAACGTTTTTGAATTCTTGTCACTTTTTCGGGTATTCTTAGAATCAACGATTTAGTGTGTGTTTTCGTATTTTCATCTTTTATACGCTTCTGCAGCCTGCGTCACTTACACGGATTCAAAAGTTGGATCTTTCTAGAAACAACTTATCGGGAAAAATTCTCCTGCTTCAATAATTTTACTTCATTGGTTGATAAGCATAGTACAGCTGTCACCACAATTCGCATCCAAATTGGTTACAATGACTACATTAACTACACATTAGTTCAGTGGAAAGGTGTTGAAGCAGAGTACAAAAATACGTTGGGACTTCTTAAGCTCATCGATCTTTCAAGCAATAAATTGGTTGACAACATTCCCAAAGTTTTTTCCAATTTGAAAGGGCTTATTTCTTTGAACATGTCAAAAAACAGTCTAACAGAAAACATGGATCCAAATATTGGTGAAATGGAGATGCATGTCTTAATCTATCACAAAACCAACTCTCGGGTGAGAATGTGGGTAGGGGTGGGAATAGGCCAGGCCGGGCAGGCCTTAAGAAAAAAAGTCTGGGCCTGGAATATAATATTTGGGCCCAAGCCTGGCCTGTGGCCTATTATAGGCTTTTTTTAGATGCTAAGCCTGACCTTTTTAGTAAATAGGCGTGGCCCGAAAGCCTTTAAGGCCTCTTTAATGTTATTCAAAATTAATTTTTACCACACTTGTATTACCATTAAATTATAAAAACTAACTTTTTAAATCTCAAAATGAAGAAATAAGAACAATAAAAAATTAATCAAAAGATCCATAAAATTATACTAAAATGCAAATATTCATATCAATTATTTTTAACTATTACAAAAAAAAAAAAAATCTTCAAGATAATCTCATCATATATTGAATATTATATTATATAGTTATTGTATTTTTATATATTATATATTTATACATATAGAAATAGAGTTAAATAGGCCGGCCTGTTGGGCTTCAAAGGCTTACGAAAAAGCTCAAGCCCGACCTATTTAATTAAAAAGGCATTAAAAAAAGCTTGAGTCTAATAAACAAGCCGAGCCGAGCTTTAGAAGGCCGAGCCGTAGACCCCTGTCGGGTAGCCTGGCTCATTCCCACCCCTAGCACAACTGACCTTTCTAAATGTTCTTGATTTGACAAACAATAATTTATCAGAAAAAATTTCATTGAGCACTCAACTACAGAGCTTCAATGAATCTGCGTTTGGTGGGAATTCAAATCTTTGTGGAAAATTCTTGCTCATGTTGTGCCCAGAGGACCTCAGGCCTCCCATTAGTGGTGTAGAAGACAATAAAGATGAAGAAAGTGATGGATTTTTAAACTTATCTTCCTTGCAAGAATTTTGCTTATCGATTGTGTGTGAATTTATTGTTGGATTTTGGGGAGTAGTTGGTTCATTGATACCGAAGAAATTATGGGGAAGTGCATATTTCACCTTATTTAATACCAATAAACAATTACAATTTACAAACATGCTTCTTTCTTTTCTGCCGACCAATTCCCAAAATGCCCTCATGCCTAAAAAATACTCCCTCCGTCCATGAAATGTAGTCTCATTTGGCTCATTTTCTTTGTCCATCAAATGTAGTCTCATACACTTTATGGAAACCATCACCCCTCAAACATCATTTAATTACTCAATTTGCCATCAACTTTATTCACAAACAATCACTTTATTCATAATAGACCCCACAATACCATATAATACCCTTACTTTATCTACATTTTTCTTAAAACTTGTGTCCATCCACCATAGGACTACTTTTGGTGGATGGAGGGAGTATGAATTATGGGCTAAAGTATTAATCAAATTAAATGGGCCATAAAATTAAATAGAAATGACCCATCTTCTTTCTTTTCTGCTTCCCCCAAAATCCTCTACTGGTAATATTAAAATGGGCCTCCAAATAGGCCAGCAGCTTGGGCTGCAATTTAATTGATGAAAGTGGACTAATGGAATTTTACTCGGGTTGGGGTATATACCCCTCCAGCTTTGTTTAATACACTCCCCCTTCATTTTTATTAATTCAATATATATATAAAATACCAATTTTACCCTTTTACTAAATCATGTTAGATACATACACTCCCATTACAATTTAAAACACAACCCTAACCCTAATTCTAGACAGCCGTCAACGCCGGTCGCCGCCGTTGCTAATGTTGCACCCATCTTCTTCTTTCTCATCTTTCACCACCAATAAACTCCATCTGCTCCTCCATGCACCCCAAATTTACAAAAATACACATCAAATTCCAGCAGAGGATGAAGAAGCCACGGGCTTATATAAACAAAAAAATCTTAGTTTTTTTAATAAACACTTCAATCGACACTGGTTTGTCGACCGAAGTGTATCGACACTGGTTTGTCGACCGAATATACTTCGGTCGACACTGGTTTGTCTACCGAAAACACTCCGGTCGACACTGGTTTGTCGACCGAAAATACTCTGGTCGACACTGGTTTGTCGACCGAAAATACTCCGGTCGACACTGGTTTGTCGACCAAATTTCGAAAGAAAATTAAAAAAAAAATTAAATTGAAATTTTCGACTATTATTGATTGCTCAAAAACACTCTCGTAGACAACCTATTGTCGATGAGAGAGTTCTTGAGCGACCAATAATGGCCGAAAAAAAAAAACAAAACAAACCTGTTCTTGCCGGTGATGGCGGGCCACGACTGTCGGGGGCGAGCGCCGACGGGACGCGACGGATAGGGGCGAAGGATGGCGGCGGCGTCGCAGGGCGAGAGGGGCGGCGCCGCCGCTTGTTACAGAAATTAAAAAAAAAAAAAAGGAGGGAAGGGGGGAGTGCGACGGCAGGGGGGAAGGAGGGGGGAGTGCGATGGCGAGGGGGGGAGGGGGGAGTGCGACGGTGAGGGGAGAGGGAGGGGGAGAGCCACGCCGAGGGGAGCGTAGAAAACAAAAAAAAAAGGGGAGGGGAAGGGAAGGGAAGAGGGAGGCGGCAGAGAGGTTGGGGAAGAAGAGAAGATTAGGGTTAATGGGATGGGGTGTGTATGTATCTATACATTTTATTTAAGGACAAATATGGTATTTCATATATATATTTAATTAAAAAATAGAAGGGGGGAGTGCATCAATCAAAGCTGGAGGGGTATATACCTCAACCCATTTTACTCTGGTCCGAAAATTAACCCTTTAATTGGGCTGCTTCAATTTAATTGTTGACCCAAATAATTTTCATCCTCCATTTTTACTCGTTTTGCTCTAGACTTTGATTTCTTCCTTCGTTGGCTTCACTAAAATTTAGTATTTTTGTATTTCAAATCACCGTTTTTATATTGGAGATTGGTATTTCGATAATACTTCTACATCAAAACTTTTACTAAATATGTATGGGTAGCAGTAATAAATTAGAAAAGAAATTAAAAAAAAAAAGGACAAAAGGCATGTATTCAATTAGTAATTGAAATAAGGAGATGAATTACAATATTAATCAGCTGGATATATAGAAGAAAATGAATGAGTTAAAAAAGAACGTGGCTAGGGTGCTGTGGTGGGCATCTCGAAACGGCATAAAGGGCAAGAGTGATTGATTTTGAGCCATTTTGTGATGCAATCCCAGTGAAAAACATGATCACACGGCATGGAAGCTCCGACTTCGCTAAAATCCTCCAAGAAACACTGCAATTCCCTTCAGTTACTTTAATAGCCGGGAGGGACTGTATCGACGATTCATCGGCCCGAATCATACCGGCAATGGGAGTCGGACGGAGAACAACGTCGTGGTGGACGGTGAGATAGCAACTGACAAAGATGAGGGAATGGGTTGGTGGCATTGATTCAAGAGCTTGAACAACATGGGCGTGTACCTTATCGAACAGATTTTCGTAGAATTGAGCATGAAGGAGGAAGGATTCGATCTTCTGTTTGATGAGGGAGAATGTTTGTTGAGCATTGTGGAACTGCGCCAGATTGACGGAGACGGTGGAGGTGGAGTGGCAGTGTTGTTGGGAAAGAAGGACCCTTTGAGGAGGTGATTCCCAGACAGAGACGCTGCATTTGGTGGAGAAAACGAAGATGATGTGGGGTGAGGAGAGGGCGGCTGGAATGGCAGAGGATTTAAGGTATTCGATTTCAAAGCTAGAATCCAAATCGACATGCAGCCTCCTCCTTCTCCTTGCGATTCAATCAGAAATTCCATTGGTACGAAGTAGAATGTAGATGGTGAGTTTGAAACAGGGTTGCCTCTCCTCTACTTATGTAGTAGTTGATTAACTAAGGATTCCCGCTTTTTTTTACCTTTATAATCCTATTAACACGATTTTGAGAGAGAGAGAGAGTATTAGCCGAAGAGATGTTCTTTATTTTATTTTTGGTAAGTTTTTTAAATATAGTAGGTAGAAGACTTAATCTGACTGGAATTAATTATTTGTAAAGATATGGGTGTATACTTTTAATTTAGGTAATCCAATTTAACGTTGTAAGGTATCAAAATTTTAAATTTTGTGGGTTTAGCTTCTTTTTAATTGTGTTGTTGTTTTAGGTCGAGGTTTGGCATTCTTGAACCTAGCACAGTCAGTGTCGTATGCCCTTTAATTGTTGTGCCTTAGATTAAATGTTTAGATGTCCAATTTTTTATATTTGACAAATACAACAAACATACAAATTTGGAGGTGTTATGTTTCATGGATACTATTTGGTACACTTGAGAGAAATGAAACCCAAGGATAAAACTTTTCATGAATACTAATCTGTCAGAATTATATTCAATCATCATTTAATTTAATGAGATGATAAGAGTGATCCGATACACAAAAAAATACATAAATAAGGAAATAAATATAATCCATAAATAATCCAATTAAATAATTTAACCCAGGCCCATGACCCATTTACTCTAAAACCCCATGGCCCATTTAATTTAAAACGTGCGCTGCTCATAGTTTTAGAAAAAACTAACGGCTCCACAAATCATAGTTTTAATTGCTAAATTGTTAGGCTAAGTTGAATTAGAATTTAGTTTATTTTTTTCCTCCGTTTAATTCAATTATTTTGTCTTTGTATCAATCTTTTTTTAAAAAAAAAACTTTTTATCAATTAATTAATTCCACTAATTCTTTGGGTTGTTTAGGATATTATATTTGTATTGTTTAGCAACGCCCTTTACAAAATGAAATGAAAAGAATATTTACAACCTACTTAGTTTATTTATTATTGAATTAGTTCTACACAGTCCAGCAACCTATCGAGGAGCATAAATGACCTTAAAAGTTATTTTAGTTTTTGAAAGCTAAATGTTAGTAAACATTGTAGGTAACTGCAGATTTTCTAATAAATTTGAAAAATAAAGTAAATTAATTGTAACCAAAATAAATGCAGATTATAATGCGAAAAAAGTGGATGGATAGACAGAGTTAAACAACAACAATAATTTTGATGAAACTATTTCATCACACAAATGAAATGGAAATGACAGAAAGCAAATCTACCAATACTAAATACTGTAAAAACGAGGATCAGCATGCATAATGTAAAACTTTGTTCAAAACAAAAGAGAAAAGCCAAAAAAAATCTTTGTTAAAAATATTCTGAAAATGCACTAAACATCAGCATTTGTTCATGTAACTCTTGTTTACAATCAATTTCATTCCAAAATGACAACCAACACAATCAAAAGCACAAAAGCCAGAGTACTGTTCATAATCTTGAGATTCTATTTGCAAATTTAATACATCCGCCTTGTCCCACTTCTATAGTGTGCAACTCTTCTTTTTTTTTTTTTTTTTATCAGTAACAACTTTTATATATGACGGCTTCTCCTTATAAAATTCATAAGCTTTTTGAATCACCGAAGTTCTTACTCGACTCGTCTCTGACAGAATTATTGTTGCTGCAATTTGAGACCTTAATACATTTCATATTCCAGCCTACAAAAGAAAAATAAAATCAGTTAAAAAAAATCAATTCCTAAAATAAAATCAGCCTACAAAAAATTAAATTAATATTATACAATATTCTAACCAATACTATACAACAATTAAATTAATACTATACAGAAAATAAATTAAAATATACAAAAATTAAACTAATACTATACAATATTCTAACCAATACTATACAACAATTAAACTAATACAATACAAAAAATAAACTAAAATATTACAAAAAATTAAACTAATACTTAGGGGTGTCAAAAGCAGTCCGGCCCGATGGGCTTGCCCGGCCCACCCGACAAACAGGCCAGACTGGGCCTGATTTATAGAGGCCCAAAAAAAATCGAGCCAATTTGGCCCGGCCCAAATGGCATGTCGGGCCGACCGGGCTCAGGCCGGGCTTGGCCCGGATTTTCGGGCTGGCCCGGAACTTTGCTTTTTTTTTAAAAAAAAATCAATAAATAAATTAAATAGGTACTTCAGTAAATAAAAACTAAGGGCGCGGCTAAAGGCACCCGAGTTTCCTATGAGTACACCCAGGGGATGAGAACACACACAAATTGGATGAGGACACCCACCTGGAAAACCCAAAATTACCCCTTTTTCCGTTAAAACCCTAAACTCAATTCTTTCTCTTCTCATTCAACAGGGACACCCACCTTCCACCTCCCACCTCCGTTTTCACCACCTCCGGCGCGGCCCACGCCGCCCACCTCCATTTTTGCCACCCCGTCGCGCCGCTGCCCTCCCAGTCGCGCCACCCTCCCCGTCGCGCCGCCCTCCCCATCTCCACCGCCCCCCTCCTCCCCACAGTCGCGGCCGCTGCCCTCCCTCCTCCCCACAGTCACGGCCGCCGCCCTCCCTTCTCCCCACAGACGCGGCCGCCGCCAACCCCCTCCTCCCCTTCGCCGCGGCCGTAGTGCTCCTCCCCTCGTCGCCGCCGCCGCTAACAGGTAAGTTTAGGTTGAAAAATTAGGGTTTTGAAGTTTGGGAATTATTTTCAAACATAGTGCGTTTGTTTTGGAAAAAAATTCGAACAACTTGAGTTTGTTTTGGAAAAAATTTCGAACACGATGTTCGATTTCTTTTTTCGGACAAATTTAAGTTGTTTTGAAAAAAAATTCGAACATATTGTATTTGTTTTGAAAACAATTTCGAACAACTTGAGTTTATTTTTGAAAAAATTTCGAACAAGATGTTCGATCTTTTTTTTCGAACAAATTTGAGTTGTTTTGGAATTTTTTTCGAACATATTGAATTTGTTTTGAAAAAAATTTCGAACATGTTGAGTTTGTTTTGTAAAAAATTTCGAACACGTTTGTTTTGGAAATTTTTTCGAACAGTTGGTGTTTTGGATTAATTTTTGTTGCAATTTTGGAGTTTTTTTTGTTGAATGATGGTGGAGGTGGAGGTGGTGGTGGTGAAATAGAATGGATGGGTGTACTCATCTTAGTTTTTTTCATAAATTTTACCCTAGGGGTATATGGGACATTTCACATGTTCTGAAAAATTAAAAAAATGATTGGTAGGTGTACTCATAGGAAATCCGAGTGCCTTTAGCCGCGCCCAAAAACTAAACCTAAAATAATCTGTAAGACTAACGCTATAAACTTAAACCAAGGCCCATCTCCTAAATCAAAACTTAAATAAAAAATTATTGCTAGTCTCTGCAGAGACATTCTCCCTCCCAAATAAATTAGAGAAACCCTAATACAGAGTCGCCCACGACCCACCTCTGCACCTCCTTATCCAGCCTCGCCCACGACGGCGTACAAGGCGCACGAGCTCGGTACGGCGCGTAGGCACCTCCAGCGTCCAGCCGCCGGCTGCGCACACGGCCACGCCCACCTCTACGTTTTGTATTTTCAAGAATAAATAAGTTTCTTTAGTAGTTGTGGTTTCGGAAATCCGTAGTTTTGCTACTCTTTTCTAAGATTAACCTTTCGATTCTATATGACTTTATAAATTTTTTTTTGGATTGCAATTATGTGTCTTTTTTGCTGCTGTTTTTTGCGCAGATCTTTTATTTACATTGAAATCTATATATATAAAAGGAAGAACCTTTTCTCCATCTTCTGTCATGTGGCTCTCCTGCATTTGCCATGTGTCATTTCTATTCTTGCCATATGGCTTTTTATTTTAATTTAATGTGTCAATTAGGTGGCTAATAAAGGTAGAATTTCAAGAGACTTCGCTGCTCCAAATTCCACCACACCAAGAAATTTCAAGAGACTTGCCGAGAAATTCAAGAGGCATATAAGATGTTTGAGAGAATGCCTAAGAGGGATTTAGTGTGTTGAAACATTGGGGTTTTTGCACAGAATGGGATGCCGAAAAGGGCGCTAGAGTTGGTTGTAAGAATGCAAGTAGAAGGGCATATCCCTGATTTGGTTACTGTTGTTTCCGTTTTGCCTGCATCTGCTGCAATTGGAAATTTGAGGACTGGGAGGTCGATTCATGCATATGTTTTAAGACGCGGGTTAGATTCATTTGTGAATGTCTCAATTACCACGTCTTCTCTACAGTCGTGATTCATGGCGACGCCGTATCCAGAGAACGGGAACCCGCCGGTGCGAGCTCATCAGACTTTTACGCTGCTATGGTGTACAAGGATGACGTCGTTGAAGACGAGGAGGAATCACGACCACCTCTATTGAAACACGTCCCCAAGGATTTCGGCAGCGACGGAGACGACATCGAGGACTCCACCTGATCCACTGCATCTCTTCCCCGCAAGCGGTCCTCCAAACTCCAACTCCGACAATCGACCCTTTTCTATGGAATCTTTTGGAATTGCAGTTATTTTTGTTTGAGTTCCAACAGAAACTACAGTGATAACTTCCTCGCAAGCGGTCCTCCAAGACTCGAAATTAAAAGGCAAATAACCATTTGTATAAGTAAATTTATTTTCGCGCATTAGATTTAGGTGATTTTGTATCAATAATTCACTAAAAATTGAGTCGTATGATATCACTGCAAAATTAACTAATTAAGAACCAAGATTCATCCTTACTCGAAGGCAAAACACCAGAAATAATTTGCCCTCTGATCCCAATAATTTGTGAAGAGGGTTGACAATTGATGGTGCTGGGTGCAATAGGTTTTAGTTGAAGCACAATTTCGTCATGTAAAGACTTTGTCTTCTTCAATTTCGTATAAAAAGTCGTTTCATGCTTTGTATTTCTTGTGGTGATTGATTAAGTGCAGGTGCAGTATTATGCTAATTTGGGGGCATTGGAAGCTGGTTTTTTTGCTTTTCGGGACTTTTTTTTATTAATGATGTGGTATTTTGCAGGTGCTCCAACAATTATTGTTTGATTCTACATAATGAAACTCAATCAGCAATCTCCTGAAATTCTAACACAGAAACTGTCCACACAGTTGTCTACGTCACCAAAGCAACGTTGAGAAGACTATCAAGCTTAAATCTTGTGTATCCACCCTCAATCAGGTATTAATTTTTATTTGTGTTTCAGTTGAAGCAATTTAGACTTTTAGTTGTTGATTGCCTCCAGCCTCAATCAAGTTTTTTTATTTGTGTTTCGGTTGAAGAATTTTGGACTCTTAGTTGACAATTGTGGTAGACCTGGCCTGACTGATGTTTGGTATATGTTTATGGTGTTTTTAGTACCCAAAAAGGAGGCAATGGAGATAATACGTCTGTTCGATCTCGGTTATACCCTCTGCACTTCTGGTACGCTTTCTTTCCTCCTCTTTATTGTTTTTATTAATCAATTCTCACAACTTTTTTTCTAAAATTAAGTTTCAATTGAAATTTTCTTCTAGGAAAATCTATGATTTTCATAGTTTACCAAATGTTATTGTTGCCATTAATTTTTATTTTACACTTTCTTTGATGTTTCTGATATTTTATACTCCAGTTTCATAAGGATGCGTTTATTTAGTGCAAAATCTTATTTCACTCTATTGATTAATTTACGGAGCTGTATTTCTGGAATTTCATATGTTCTTTTCTGTGAGTTAATTATGTATTGGATCGTAGACATTTTTTTATTATATTTATGATAATTCCGTGTATACGTGGCAAGTATTGGTGGTATGAAAATAAATACAATTGATATTGATCTTTGCCTTCTGAATACTAGATGTCTGTATTGATATACAGTAGCTTAGTCTGTCTAGGATAATTTTGTTCTACTTTTAATGTCACACAAACCTTTTTTGGATAACTAATTTGTCAAATTGCCTTGTCAAACATTGGGAGAAGATATTATGAGCTTGAAAGATGACATTCACAATCTACCTAAACTTGCTGATTTTGTTGCTAATTTCTAAAGCCTGTTATATATTGTTGCAGTCATATCGTCCCTGAATACAGCTTCTTGGATGCTTGGGAATTAGGAGCGTAAGAAGGGTAAAAACTGTATATCAATACAGTATCATTGGTGAGTCATCGCTCTGAGCTTTGTTTTAAGGTTATGTATTTAGATTATCTTGTGTTTTGTTTGCAATTTTGAATCAAGAAACTGGATTGTTCTATGTCCCTGCTGCTTGATTTTGCCCTCTTATTGATTGTTACTAAGACTACATGTGTGCTTTATTGTTTATTAATGTACCTCTTGGTTTGAAGATTTTCATTTGATCCTGCTATTCAAATAATTCTTATGAATCAAGATTTTGATGAAACTCTGGAAATGGATATAAACCGAAATCTTTATTCAATAATTTTCTCTATGAAAGGGTTTTTTTTATAGAGGTAATCTGCTGGCCTTTTTTGTGATTCTGTTGACAACGTCATTGTTTCTATTTTTGAATTCATATCAGTTTCTGGTTTTGGTTACAATTTCAGTCCGAATATAGTTGATTTTTCAATTGCAGAAATTGATTCGTGCTGGGATTAAAACTTTTGCTGGATTTCTTTGGATTAAAACTCCGATTTTCATATGCTTAGGGAAGAACTTTCCTCCTTTTACAATATAAGATTTTGGGCAAAATCGAGGGCTATCATCAGGTACTATTTCAGTTTCAGAATAAATGTTCATTTCTCTACCTCTTCAACTTCATTTCAACAATTTTTTCACATTAACAATATTTATGGCTTTAATTATTAAGACCAAATGTTCATGTCTCTTTTTATCGATAATCTTTTTATTATCATCATCTAAAACAAATATGTAAATGTCTATTTCACTTGTGAGTGCAGCTGACGTATTTGAGGAAACAACTCCACTGAAAATTTTAGTTTTAGATGGATATAATGTTTGCAAAATGCCTATGGACAAACTGGAACCGGGAAGACTTTCACGATGGAGGGGAACAGATGAAGCTCATGGAGTTAATTACAAAACTCTTCAGAAGTTATTTGACATCATTGAAGAAAGGAAGAACACATTTCACTACGAAGTATGAGTGAGCGTTTTGGAGGTTTATAATGAGCAGATAAGGGATTTGTTAGTTTTAGATTCATAGCCTTGTGTAGGTGCAAAGAGGTAAATTATTAGGTAAATTATTAGCTAAATACTAATAACAAATTTATTTTGTGTTCTGAATATTCCACATAAATTTATTAAGACTTTATTTCTTGTCATCCCTTCTTTTGTAAGTATTTCATTCTTCTTCTTTACAATACTTTTACTTTTGTGTTTGCAAAATGTTTCTTCGATAACTTGTGAAACCATCCTTAATTAATGTCATAAGTATATGCTAATAATATTGCTTTTTCCAAGTGCTTGATGATCGGATTGGGTGTGAACTAAACGTTGAAGGAATTTATTTTCTTCAAAAGATTGGATAACCTCCACATGTCATTTTGCTCATTAAAGATAAATTTTCAAAGGTTGGTTTAACAATTTTGTAAAAATCACATTAAGTGGATCCACTAATAAAACTATTCGCCACAAACTGTTTTTGGTTTACTTTGTTAGTTTTTTATATCCATGAATTCACTTTTATTAGATCTAAATGTCAGCAACTCACAATTCACTTGTGGCATTGCGGTATGCGCGTAATTGTCTAAATTATAGAATTCTTTTTTTATCTAAAAATAAATACATAAAATTTATGAACATGTTAAAGTTATAAAAAAAATAACATTCCACCTATATAAAGTGATTGAAAAATTGATTATAAAAAAAATGAAATAAAAAATATTTTTGCAAGTAAAAGTACAACAAGCCCGTGCATCGCACGGGTAAAAACTAGTATTTCTAAGTAGAAGAGTAATGAATTAAAAAAAGCAATTCACATGTAGTGTTGTAGAAATATTTATTATTTTTTAATTTTAAAATCATTTATAAAATCGGGCCAAAATAGCCCGGAGGCCCGGTAGCCTGCATAGGGCCAGGCTGGGCCACAGAATTACAGGCCCGATAGAAATCGGGTCGGGCTTGCCTGGCCCGACAAAAGTTGTTGGACCGATGGGCTGGTGCCGGGCTGGCCCGGCCTGGCCTGTTTGACAGCCCTACTAATACTATATAATATTCTAACCAATACTATACAACCATTAAACTAATACTATATAAAAAATAAACTAAAATATTGCAAAAAAAATTAAACTACTCCCTCCGTCCCATGTTAACTTTCAGAGGAGGGAGGGCTCAAGTTTTAAGAAAACTTGCTTTATTGACTTTATTGACAAATTAATGGAGGGTAGTTTTGTCCTTTCATATGTTCACTTGGTAGAGATTAACTTTATCATTAAAGTTAATTACTTTCACTGTTCAAATTTTATAGAGCAAAATACACACTAATATACATACATGCCCACTGTTCATAAATACAAAATACAGAAATACACCAAAAGTGTGTTCAGTTGTTCACCTCAAAATACAACAAAATATACGGTGACTGTTCATAATATAAATACAGAGAAAATACAAAATACACCCCGCTGTTAAATATTTCTGCATTACAAAATCACTTCACCTGTAGAAATACAAAAAAAAAAAAAAAACAAGAATACATTAAAATAAAGTGGGTTCAAAATAACACAGATACACCTAATTAATTTTACACAAAAACGTGAAATTTAACTTTACCTCCCAAAATTATCAACTATTCCCTCCAAAAACACATCAAATAAAAAATTCAGCCACATCAATGTCTAATCAAAGGTACTAAGCTGACAACTACACCAAACTTATCAATTATTCCCTCCAAAAGCACACTAAAATCAAACAAAATTTGCATTTCCCTCTAATTTTAAAGCCATAAATACACATTATTCCCTCCAAAAGCACACTAAAATCAAACAAAATTTGCATTTCCCTCTAATTTTAAGGCCATAAATACACAACATAGCTTTAATTGCATCATTCAAAGCCTCAACTACACCAATATACAAAAAAAAAACAACACACCCAAATTTATGTCAAGAAAAAAACCAGACCTCACCTTAGATGAGAAGAACAGAGTTGCACAATTCCTCATTGCAAATAGTAGCAATGAGGTTGTGCACTATGGAAAGGTAAGGGAAGCAGCTGAGTTTTTTGGGGTTACTAGAAGGACGGTTCAGTACATTTGGCAAGCTGCAAGAAAACAAATGTCAGAAGGGGCTGCAGTCAATTTAACATCAAACAAGGTAGGTATTTCAAAGAAGAAGCATGTACTTATTGATATTGAGATAGTGAGAAGCATACCATTTCAAAAAAGAAGCACAATAAGAAGACTTGCAAGAGAGTTAAATGTTAGCAAAAGTTATGTTGGTAGATTGTTGAAATCAGGGGTGCTTAGAGCACATACAAATGCTATAAAGCCTGAGCTTACAGAAAAGAACAAGCTACAAAGGCTGAATTTTAGCTTGAATGCTTTGGTACATGATAGGGATGCAAACAAACTCAAATTTTCAAGCATGTACCATGTAGTGCACATAGATGAGAAATGGTTCTACATGTCAAAAGCATCTGAGAGATATATCATGCTTCCAGGGGAAGAAGAACCACATAGATCATGCAAGTCTAAAAGGTTTATCCCAAAAGTGATGTTCATGTGTGCAGTGTCTAGGCCACAACTTGCAATTGATGGGCAACAAGCGTTTGATGGAAAAATAGGTATGTTCCCTTTCACCACAAAAGAACCAGCAACGAGGAATTCAAAAAATAGAGTGAGGGGGACATTGATTACTAAACCAATTGACTCAATCACAAAGGAGGTCATAAAGGCATGCATCCTAAATCAGGTATGAGCACATATTCTGAACACAAAGTAAGTTTTCACTATCGAATTTTAAATTCATCATTCATTTTTAAGCATAAGTAAGTCTCCTAACTAGGTTGTAATATCCTATTGGTAACTTTAATATGCTTATATTTGTGGTTTTCAGATTATTCCAGCCATTAAGGCTAAATGGCCTCCTAATGCAAGCAAGAACATCATTATTCAGCAAGATAATGCTAAACCACACATTAGCAACAATGATCCAGACTTTAGGGCAGCTGCAAGCTCAGATGGATTTAACATCATACTTGTATGCCAACCCCCTAACTCACCAGACACCAATATAAATGATTTGGGTTGGTTTAGAGCAATTCAATCACTACAAGTGGACACTTCTAGTTACAATGTTGATAAACTAGTTAAGAATGTGATGCTGTCATTTGAAAATTTGACAGCCATCACACTTAACAATGTTTTTCTTACCCTTCAAACTTGCCTAGTTGAAGTGATGAAGCAGAAGGGCCACAACAATTACAAAGTGCCACATATGGGCAAAGCAAGGTTGATCAGGGAACAGAGGCTACCAATAAGCTTAGAAGTGGATGAAGGACTTGTAAGGGAATGCATACAATTTCTGATGGAAGCTGGGCCAATTGATGGAATGCCATATGACATAAGTGGTCTAATGTCTCATCTAGGCTATTGAACTCAGATTAGGCAGCCTATATTTTGTTAACTTTTTGATGTTTACAGCTTAAACATATGTCCATATAGGCAAGTTGTTTATGTTGTAATCAAACTTTTGATGTACATGTGTATTCACATTAATGTAAGTGAACACTTAATATTTTACCGCACAAGCCCTCAGAAAGATACCATCACGGGGCACAAAGTCTCCTAAACAAAGGACATTATCTAGTGGTGACTCTAAGCATAAACTCAAAAAATTCAAAGAATGCAACCATCATTTCACTCAAATAATCTAATCACCCAAATACCAACAAAAACATGTTACCATCAATATTTTCATCATACTTATAAGCATAAATAAGGATTGAACTTCACCATATAAGCTTAAATAAGGGCTGGACTTCATCATATATGCATAAATCTCCACTGAAATCATAATAACATGCTTAAATATAATAAAATTCTCAATATGTTCATCATAAAAACATTACCGATGAATATGCGGGAAGTAAGATCTTCAACATTGTTTCAATTGTGTCTTCCAATGAATTAGGTTCCACTTGATCTGCAATTAAGGATACAACCTAATGTTCAATTACTATTGAATGTGATGCAATACAAACTCAAGAACTTCAATAAATTGCAACATTTCTACAACTCCTGATTGCTACAGAAGCAATAAATTGCAAATGTTTAAATTGATGAGAAAAATAAATGGTGAGAAAGTATCGGAAATTTATAATCCATAGATGCTTAAATAGGGCCTGAAATCAAACATGCAAACCCAAGAACCTCATCATATAGGCAAAATACCACACATGCAAACACAAATCGAGTTCTCAATCACATAAATTACCCTAAATCCTGAAACTGAAGAAAACTCTTGAGATATTAGAGTACCTGAATACACCGCATCACACTCAAAAGTCCCCATCTCAGACTTACGCTTCCCCAAATCAAACTCTAGAAGCTCCAACTCAGACTTGAGACTAGCCAAATCGAACTCAAAAATTGCTAAATCGGACTCAATAATCCCCACATCGAACTCCATAATCTCCAAACCTACTTCTAGAAAGGCCCAATCGGACTCTATAATAACCGAATCAGACTCAGGGTCGACGGTGTCAAATGAGTCAGAGTCAGATTCAGAGTCAGGAACAACAAGAGATTCCAATTCCATTTCCTCGGAAGTCATCATCTCGTATTCACAATATGTGTCGTCGACGATTAGGGTTTGTCGGTGGACAGAGGTAGAATAATCGGGACTGAATTTCATCGCAGGGGGTGAGAGAGCATTAAAATAATGGGGGTTAGGATTTTTCGAAGGTGAGAGGACATTGAAATGATGAGGGTTATGGTTCTTTGGGGTGAGAGACATTACAGAGTTGTTGGGGAAGATGAAGTTTGAAGAAGATGAAGTTTGAAGAAGATGAAGCGTGAGAGAGAAAGTGTATGATTTGGAATAGTGGATACTGGATAGATTGTGTATTTGGAATTAGTCCAAATACATATGGTGATTATTTAATTTGGGTATAAATTAGTTGAATTAGTTGCTTAAAGAGTGGGTTAAGTAAAATATGTGGGCCCAATTTCAATGGCAATTTTGAAATAAAATGGGTATTGTGAGGGTGTTTAATTTATAAGTTGTTTCCATTTTAAGGGTGTGAAAGTTATTATGGGACGTCCCGAAAAGGAAAGTGTGAAAGTTATTATGGGACGGAGGGAGTAATATTATACAATATTCTAGCCAATATTATACAACAATTAAACTAACAATATATGGAAAAAAAACTAAAATATTTACAAAAAATAAACTAATACTATACAATATTATATCGAATACTATACAACAATTAAACTAATACTATACAGAAAACAAACTAAAAAAATATTGTAACAACTCTTACCATGTTAGCGGACCTTAATGTGTTCTTTGAAATCATTAAGGTCATTATTAGCAATTTTTCTGCTTCCTCTGTACACGACGATAACAGGGGCTTGTTGAAAGATGTGCATTTTTTTCTTCTGTTCTAGACCTCGTCCGAGAAGAAAAGCATAACTTTCACTTCCTTTTCTTAATACTAGCGTAAGGCCCCATGTCCTTAGTTGCACATTGTTTACTTTTCATAATCTAAAAAAATGGGTGAGAAAGAGCACATATAATACACAATTAATGAACACGATCACACTCAATAAGCATATGAATGCATCAACATGCAACGTGTGGAGAAGGGGCAGTTGCCAAGGAAATCTATTATGACTCAATAAGTAAATTCACATCGAAAAAAAATAAAAATTGTTAAGCTCTGTGAATATGCTTATAAAAATCCTCTCAGGATACAAAAGGTGACCTAATTTGCTTGCTGGAGGTATTTTCACGCAATCACTCAATAATGAATGCTATGCTACCACTAAAGCAACTACTTCTTCTGTAATTACCTCAAATCTCATTTATTCTTGACACGTTTGTTAGTCATTCCTTGATTTCTGTTTTCTCAAGTTTTTGTCATGTTGGCTTATGAAAAATAAAATAAAGACTAGCCTAAGATAAACTACTCAATATAATGAAAAGACAAAGTGGGATAGCTCAAGTGGTTAGAGCACCACTACCTAGGCCTTAGATCCTAGGTTCGAGTCATGGGGAGGGGAAAAGGGTAATTCAAAAAAAAAAAAAAACTCAATATAATGAAAAGACAAGCAAAACAATTCAGGTCTCTAAACAACCATTAATAAGAACTGGTGGGTTCCCAGAAAAAGATATCAACATCAATGACAAGTGATAAATTTCAAAATCTCATTGTAATTTTAAACAATAATTTTGCAACTTCCAAGAATTAGCTCATTTCGCTTACAATCAAGGGAAACCCTTTTCCCGCAGAACAGAATACGCACAGGATAGTGCTCGACTGTTACGGCGTTCGGTTCCCAAAGGTAAAACGACTTTCACTTCCTACACAGTAGCACCACTGTATAGGAAGTATCGGCGAACGTACTTAGTACGAACTGAACACTCTTCGGATATTAATCCGTCACAAGAAAGAACAGTGTAAGGCTTTCGGGAGCTCAGTACACTGCGTAGGGACGAGAGGAGAGTAGAAGGTTGAGGGGCGAATTTCAGCGTAGGATGTATGAGGGAAGAGTCTGATATTTATAGGCAGAATAAACCCTTGGACGGAGAGGAAAAACGCGTGGGCCAAGGCCCGATTCTTGGGAATATATTGCGAAAATATCGCAGCGGTTGAGATAATATCTCGCACGTGGATAAGTCTGGAAGATCGAATCTTAACATTCTTGAAGTAATTCGAAATGGGCCGAGCCCATTCCTGAGTTGGGCTTTTCGGAGTTTTTGGGTCTGCAAAAAGATAGGCGAGCCCCAAAGACCAAAGACCAATTGCCAAATCCGAAGCCGAAGCCGAGCCGACAGGACGGGCGGGAGCGCACGCGTGTGGCTCTTAGAGGAGTGTACCTCTTTTAGATAGTTGAACTACCATGCTACTTCAATACCTTTATACATCATAAATGTTTTGTAGGTTTCCTATGTGGGACAATTTCCCACATTCTCAAACTTCCAAATTGAAACCCTTCAACTTCAACAATTAATTTCTCACTCACCTTAACTCGGTTTTGAGATATTAAATATACCACGTTTATCTACTCCGCGAGTAGATCGACTATGTCACGTTCAATTATTTCTTAATTAACGTTTAGTCTGTCTAATTAATTAAATTAGATAAGGGTGTCAAAACCCAATTAATTCCCATTAATTCCAACAGAAAATAACAGTACGACAGATAAAATGTGTTCTTCGCAAGTGCTTTCAAAAAGCCCCAAATCATAAAATCATAAATTAGGGTTTAAAACTACAAGTGTAGGGTTTAAAACTAATAAACGCGTACACAATGGGTAACAATTACCTCACAGTGAAGAAAACAATCTTTGCAGATAATAAAATTCCCTCGAATGAAGAAGCCGTACTCAACCTAACACCTCCACAAATTAAATCACTTCAACACAAGGCTAGAATGGACTGGCGAACAAATCAAATTCGAAAGTTCAAATCTGAAGAAATTTTCGAATCGAATTTGAGAGAAGAAAAGACATAAGACCAGGAAATTAAAGATCATGCAAACAAAAAAAAGTATGATTCGAGAAATTGAAGGGAATCACGATGATTCGAGAAAGTGATTGGAAGCAGGAGTTTCGAGAGCCGGAAAATTTTAATGAATTGATGAAGATGAACGGTTATGACCGTTTGATACCTGAGAGTCAGAGACCCAATGCAAATTCTAAAAAAATCAGCCCACGGGTTATTGATCTGGCCCATTTAGAAAAATGGTACCAGTTACATGTACGTAACTGGTACATATAAGTAAATGTCTTCCTATAATATATTATTCTATTATATTCTCTAATACCCCGGTCAAGCGAAGCTGGGAATGTAAATGGACACGAGTTTGGTACGCAACAATCTGAAGCGAGTTTGAGATAGAAACTTTGTGAAGACATCCGTAAAACAATGCACTTTTGTTGTCATAGAGCAAGAGAAATAATGGAAATTCGGAATCACCAAATAGGACATGCCAAAGCGCAAAAAAAACGGGAAGCAAATGGATCGAAACACCGAAATCTATTGAAGGACGAACGATGATAAAAAAATAGGTAAAAAACACTTGCAAGCTTTGTGAAAACAATTGAACCGAGCACAAACAAGATAGATAGGAAGGGCGCGAAGCCAATAAAGTCGGTCATGGGCTCTCTACAGAGAGAGGAAAGTAGAAGAAGAAAGATGTAGCGTGAAGCTATAGAGAAAATTAGAGTGTAGGTGAATGTGACTAACACCATATGAGTGAAAAGAGTCATGGAGATAACTTGATCGGCCATGAGAGGGAACGAGTAGACGTGCTCACTCAAAGAAGAAAAAAAAATTAGGGGGGATGAGGAGACTTGCTCGCTCGAGAAGAAGAAGAAGGGGGGATGAGGAGACTTGCTCGCTCGAGAAGAAGAAGAAGAAGGGGGGACGAGGAGACTTGCTCGCTCGAGAAGAAGAAGAAGAAGGGGGGACGAGGAGACTTGCTCGCTCGAGAAGAAGAAGGAGGACGAGGAACACAAGCTCGTCGGTGGCGGCTAAAAGCGGCCAAGAGAGGGAACGAGGGAGACCAGCTCGTACGAGAAGAAGAAGAAGGGTGACGAGGAATACAAGCTCGTCGGTGGCGGCTAAAAGCGGCCGGGAGAGGGAACGAGGGAGACCAGCTCGTTCGAGAAGAAGAAGGGGTACGAGGAATACAAGCTCGTCGGTCGCGGCTAAAAGCGGTCGGGAGAGGGAACGAGGGAGACCAACTCGTTCGAGATTAAAAATAAAAAAAAAAACAAGGCGGCGACGAGGGATACCTACTCGTCGAGAACGCCAAAAAAATTGAGAAGAAAGGGAAAGGGGCAAGGCGGCGACGGGGGATACCAGCCCGTCGGAGACGCCGAAAAAAGGGTTTCAGTGTATAAGGCTGATACCATGTGAGAATACCAGCTCTGATACCATGTGAGAATTATATTCAATCACCGTTTAATGAGATGATAAGAGTGGTCCACTATATATAGGGATTACAAGAGATACACAAGAAAATACATAAACAAGGAAATAAATATAAACCATAAATAAAAGATTGTTATCTATAATATATTATACTATTCCTATAATACATTATACTATTCCTATAATATATTATTCTGTTATATTTTCTAATATAATCCAAGTCTTTTAACTCCATTTTTGTAGCCTGCTTGTGTGTGTGTTCTCTGCGGTGACACTATAGTATTTCTCTTTGTTCTAGTTGGGGATAGTTTCAAACCATTGTTACCTGGAATTCAAGCCTGGTTGCAATTATCGCCCTGACTATTTCCTTTGATATAATGAAATAAATGAGAAATCTTACTTTAGCCCTGTTTCTTGTGCAGTTATGCTGATGGGATTAAATATACCTTCCCCCCCCCCCCCGAGTATGTCTGCTCGTTGCTTGTCGCTGCAGGAGGTGTATCCACTTTTGCACTTTCAAAGGTAATCAATTATCTGAGTGATGCTTTTCTCTTGTTTCTGCATCTTTTAAATCACCATTGATGGAACAGTAAGAAAATGAAGCCTGTTCAACAAAGAATTTTGTGTTTCTGAATATAATCTTTATTGTGGCTTTCCCTAATTTACGTTAGTAACGAAAATATTTGAATTAGTAGTTAAATTGCAGTTTTCTTGTATTACCCCTAGTGAGAAGCAACTACAAGTTAATTAACCAACTATCAGTCCTTGCTAACAAGCAGGTCGTTTGATAGCAAAAAGCGATGTATACAGTTTCGGAGTTGTGTTACTTGAATTGCTATCAGGACGTAGGGAAGTTGACAAAAGCAAAGTCAAAGCAGAGAAAAACCTAGTCGACTGGGCAAGGTCAGCGATAAAAGAAAATTGTTCCGGATCATGGACACTAAATTGGAGGGACAATACCTAGAAAAATGTGTGTTATCTATTGCTACAATCGCTCTGCAATGCCTAAACCACGAGGCCAAACTGAGGCCTTGCATGGTGGATGTCTATCATGTCTTGGCAACGTCTTCAAGGTGCAAAAAAAAAAAAAAAAGGAATCGTTGATCTGAAGACACATAATCGTGTTTCTTTAAGTCATGTGCACCTTGAAACAACATTTGCCACTCAACTTGCGCCTTTGACGTGGTAGGCTGCTGCTTGTAATAAAATGTTAGGTCTACTTTTTGTTATATTCCCCTGTTGTATGCAGAGACGACACACACTATGCCCATGCCCAAGCCCAAGGCTCCCACACTTTTTCAAAAAAATTAGTATATATATATCTTATTTTATGTTTTATTTAAGGGGGAGTGATTCTTAGTGCCATCTAGGATTTAGTGCTACTTTTTTTAGTTACTATTAGGTGCAAAATGATACCTAAAATTACTATTATATCCATTTGTTTGAATTTTTGAATTATGATGGAACATTTTCATTGATTTTTATTTTTTCAATCTTCCCCCAATTTTCATTTTATTCCTATAATAATTTTCGTTTCCTTCTTACAATAATTTTTATATTTTTAAATTTTCTCCAATTTTCATTTTTTTCAATGCACCAAGCATCATTTATTGATATTCTTTATTTCGGCTTCGTCTTCGGGGCTTAGTGGGAGAGCTCAGTCGAAGGTGCAGATCCGTCGAAGTCGGCCGGATGGAGTGTGGCCTCGATTTTCAAATCTGTACCTCGTCACATAGGGGTGGTAGAAGGCGACCTATACCTCTTCTCCGGCAGCGTCTGTGCCTCATCACTTAGGGGCGGTGGGCGACAGTCAGTTCATCTTCGCGCGTGGACGGTGAAGATGGAGGCGATGGTAGAGGCTCCCTTCGTCTTCACGTATATTCCGTAGGAGTTGCAGATCAGCCGACGGGAGCTAGGACTTGGCACGATTGTCAGTCGTCTTCGCCAGAGTGATGGAAAAGCTTTGGGGCGGCGGCGACCAAAGATCTGCCAGAGGTGGGGGGGGGTCGGCCGACGATGGAGGCCATGGTAGGGTGTAGGCCGACGGCGGCGGCCATATGGGGATTAAGGTTTGGGAGAGTGTTTTTTAGAAAAGAATTAGAATGAGGGAAATGGTGGAAATTATTTATTTTTACAGGGGGTAGAAGTGGTATTTTACTACATATTTGACACTTATTAATAACTTTTAATACGGAATATATTGTTATTAAATATATATTGAAGGGTATTTTAGTAATTTAAGATAAACTCTTTACATTATTTTTCATTTCATTTTATTATACTAATCATGAGAATGGAATCAATCAAGGAATGCTTTTTCCATTCCTAGTTCATACCAATCACGAGAATAATCATTCTTATGTCATTTCATTTAGACATTCATTCCATTCATGAGTTCATTCCATTCACGAGTTCATTCCATTCAGCCATAATTTCATTCAGTCATACCAATCATGCCCTTAGTATTTTTTATCCAAAAAAAAAAAGAACTCTTAGTATAAGAGTCACTGTTATTTTTGTACAGGTTGGATTTTGAGTAGTTCATAGAAAATAATATATTTTATTATTCTTTATTTACACACATATAAAGTTTCTTAATTAGTTCTTTTAAGAGAATTATTAATAGGAAAAATACTTTCCTTTGGCTCCACATATTTTAAATCTTTTTTTTTCTTCACAAAAAATGTGAATAATAGGGGAGTTATTGAAACTTGAAAGAATTCGTATCACTTTCACAACTTAAAATTTAAATAAAAAAATTTGAGAAATAGAATTGAATGAGACAGATAAAATCAATGAATTAAATTTAATATGTAATTTAAGAAAAGTACATCTATGAAATGTCTATTTTATTTTAGGGAGAGTGCATCTAATATTTTTGGAGCCGCCACAGCCGTTGGATACACATTGGGTAATATCTGACCCATAAGATAAGCCCAAATGACCCATAAACTAAACTAAAAAAAGTGACAATAAACTCAAAAAATTGATACAATTAATAAAAATAATTATATAATTATATCTACTAGACTACTAACGTATAATCTCATTCACCCATAAACTAAAATTTATGGAATTTGTTGAACAAAAAACACCTACTCATCAAATTTATGAAATTATATCAAGTAAAAAGATACAACAATTAACTCTGAAAACTAACACAAAATTAGTAATCATGCCCAATAAAATATAATCTTATTCATTAACTCAGATGTGAAAAGTGACAATATTTATGCAAAAAGTGATAGTCACTTTTAATAAAAACGTTATCACTTTTCAACCAAACTTTATCACTTTTTGAATAATGATATTTTTCTAAATAAAAAGTGACAATAAACTCAAAAATTGATGCAATTAATAAAAATAAATATATGTACTAATACATAATCACATTCACCCATAAACTAAAATTATATCTCTAACAAATAATCTCATTCAAAACTAAAATAATTGTTAAAGATACTCATGTCCACTAACATATAGTCTCATTCATTAACTCATAACTAAAAAATGACAATGTTTTAAAAAAAAATGATACTGTAAATTTTAAAGTAAAAAATGATAATGATAAAATCATTATTATTTTAACTAAATTTTTATCATTTTTTGAATGAATAATTTTATCAAGTAAAACTCTAAGAACTAACACAAAGTTAGTAATCATACTCAGCACCATATAATCTCATCTATTAACTCATATTTAAAAAGTGACAATATTAATGCAAAATGTGATAATGTTTGATGCGGCCTAAAAATGTCACCTAATAAGGAGTCGACACGTGTATAAATGATAAGATCGAGAGGGAAGGATTGGATTATCTAGTACTCCCTGAATAAGGAATCCCCTCTAGAGATCCCTCTGGAGGGAGCTCCGTCTGGAGAGAAGCATCAGAATGAAGCAGTCTTAACTTGAAGTCATGGACCGTAAATGTAGAGGACTTCCGTCATTTTCGGTCCAAGCTGGGTAAAAGAAAGACCTTATCCTCCTTTATCTTAGGGGATAAAGTCCACTAAGAGTGCAGATTGCCGAATCTTCAGGAAGTGGAGAAAAGGAAAGACTTCGTCCACTCAGCAGGGCTGAGTCTTAGAGGCAGCTCCGAGATAAGGGGAGGTCCTAACTTCTCTCCACGAAAAAGGCTCTATAAATAGGTAAATCGAAGGAGATTTCCAGGTTAGACATTCTTATATTACAAAACTTGATATACTAAACACGAAACACTTTATGAGATTCTTTGAGAACTTATTTGATACATCAAGGATCTCGAGATCCTTGGGAGACATTGATAAGCCCTATACTGACTTAGGCATCAGAGTGTCCACGCCGGACCCCCCTCCGGCGTGCTCTTTGCAGGTTCTTGAAGATTTCGAGTAAAGGCAGCATATTTGGAGTGATTATACGTGTTCGAAGAGTGGGACATCCAATCCAGAGGACGCGCAATCCTCTCGTGCAAATTTTGGCACATCAATGTTTAAGTAAAAAGTGATATCATCTTGATAAAAACATTATAACTTTTTAATAATTATATTTAAAAAAAATGACTATAAACTTAAAAAATTGATGCAATTTATAAAGATAATCATGTGTACTAACAATAACCTCGATCAAAAACTAAAATTTTATGAAATTTCAAATTTATAGATTCATAAATATTTTTTTTTTCTTCAGAAAATGGAAAAATTGAGAGATCAGAAAAATCGGATAAAACTGAATTTCTATATAAAAATGAAGAAACTAGATTGAAGGAATATGGAAATAATCACGAAGAAAATCGGAAAATAAGAATGGTTGAAAATTATATATTGGGCTTTAATACAAGGTGGTTGGGCCGAATTTGTTAATTAAAATAACAGAAAATACTAATGCGGCCATTAGAATATGTTTTAAAAAATATGGATCAAAAGAGATCTGTCTCACGGAATGGGATCCGTGAGACGGTCTCACACAAGTTTTTGCCTAACTCTTTCAACAATCTCCATCTGCGCCATTTTTGGAGTGTATCCAGTTGTCCCTATTTTACATTGGATTAATAATAGTCGCTCCTTACTTTCTGCTATACGAGTATGTACGTTACGGAAAACAATTGCATTCCATTCTCTCAGAACACTTTTAGGGTGTGTTTGGTTTGGGATTGGCCCATCCGGATTTGGATGGGCCATCCCCCATCCCATCCCTCTCCATCCAAATACCCATTCAAATACTAATATATTCCTATAATACATCTACAAACCTATTTTTATACAATCACATCACTTTTTTTTCTTTTAATCACTCATTCTCTCTCCTACTTTTCTTCCACATATTTATTCCCTCTTCTACTTTTCTTCCACATATTTATTCCATCTCCTACTTTATTCCACACATTTGTTCTCTCTCCTACTTGATTTGACATAAAGTTCTCCATCCACACCTATTTTTCAATCTCTATCCAAACACAACTATTATTCAATTACTATTCATGGATTACCCCCATCCATATTTTTTCAATCCCCATCCCATCCACCACAATCCCTAACCAAACAGCACCTTAAGTCTTTTCAACTTCAACTTGACAAGCGATATAGGATCCGGGGTTGCGATAAATATTTCTCAAGATCTTTGTATCTCTTCTAGACAGCGCGGATCACTCAACCACATCTTCTGGAAATGAAAGGGAGAACGACCAAACTGAGGGCCCACTCCACACTTTTAAAAGGATCGGGTGGTGATCCGAAGAGGCTCTCGTGAGAGGGCAGAGGCTGAAACTGATGACCAGCTCTCCATGAATGGTGTCGAAACCATAATTCTATCCAAACGCGAGGCTGCCACTGATCCATCTTTGCGTCGGATCGCCCAAGTGAAATTTGGGGCCATTATATTCATCTCCAAAAGGCCCGAGTCCACTATAAATTCCCGAAATTCCCGACATGCAACTGGACTTGGATTAGCCAAACCCACATGCCCGTGAGCACCCATCACCGCATTAAAATCTCCAAACAGGCAAAGGGAATTAAGGCGTAGACTGATAATAGATTGCCATAACAACCGTCGTCACATAATCCGAGGCAGCATGAACTAATCCAAAATGGAATGTAAAATTTTCATTTCCTTCTTACAATAATTTTTATATTTTCAAATTTTCTCCAATTTTCATTTTTTTTTCTAACAAACAATTTTAATTAGTAAAAAATACAAAAATAACAAAACATACCAAAATAAATTCACAAAAATATAGAAATTAATATAAAATTCACAAAATCACAAATTTTATTTTTTCAACCTTCCTTCAATTTTCATTTTTTTCTAATAAAAAAATATAATTAACAAAAAATACAAAATTAATATCACAACAACAACAAATAAAATTTGCACCAACGAAGAAAATGTTTACATCAACACAATAAAAATTTGAAAAAGAAGATGAACAAATATTCTTCTTCAAGAATATTCACAGTTACAGTTTGAAAAATTTTAAAAATTAAAACTGCTCTAAACACTCACCCTCACAAAATCAATTTCTTCTCACGAAAATCACTTTAAAAAAGTAGATCTGTATCAGAACTCAAACCGGAGGAGATGATCGACGTTTTTAGAAAAGAATTAGAATGAGGGAAATAGTGAAAATGATTTGTTTTTATAGGGGATAGAAGTGATATTTTACTACATATTTGACACATATTAGTAACTTTTAAATTTTATAGCACCTAAATGTAATGAGAAGATATGACACTTATTAGTGAAAAAAAAACTATTTATTTAATGTTATTTCAAAGTGTGGAAGTGATTTAGAACTCTTAGGGGGTGTTTCTTTTGGGCTTTGGGTGGTTTTAAAAACCAGATTTTTGAAATCCTGGTTTTTGAAATCCCGATGAATAGTAATAGGGGTTTTTCTTTTGGGTTTTGGAATAGTAAAGGATTTAACTTTATGTCAAATCAAGTTGTAAGATTGAATGAGTTTGTATTATTATATTATTGTTTGATGAGATTGTAATAATTAGTTAAGTGTGTAATGATTAAATGTATTATATTATTGTATTATTATATTATTATAGTATTATTATATTATTGTTGAGAAAGAATATAATGATTGAAGTAATATTATATAGATATAACTTTATGTCAAATCAATATGTTTGATAGGGGTGGTTTTGAGTGGATTTTGAAAACCATTTTTTAAATCCCGAAGTAAAACGGGTTTTGGATCTTGAAATCCAAAACCTGGTTTTTCAAACCAAAAGGAAACATACCCTTAGTATTTTTTATCAAAAAAAAAAAAAAAAAGAACTCTTAGTATAAGAGTCGCTGTTATTTTTGTACAGGTTGGATTTTGAGTAGTTGATAGCAAATAATCTATTTTATTATTCTTTATTTACACACATATAAAGTTCCTTAATTAGTTCTTTTAAGAGAATTATTAAGAGTTAATTGCAAATTAAATCACCACCTTTCACTTTATTGCAATTTAATCTAAACTTTTGAATAATTGCAAATAAAAGCACCACCTTTAAATATTGTTGCAATTTAGACTTATAGACAATCTTATTTGTGTCCGAATTTAACGTTTTGAGATTAGATCGAAATAAAAAATAATTTTGTTTCATTAAGGAATTGTCACATTAGCTAGTCACGTTAGATTTGAGCACAAATTAGGCTATCTAGGAGTTTAAATTGCAACAATTTTTAAAGGTGGTGATTTTATTTGCAATTATTCAAAAGTTTAGATTAAATTGCAATCCAAGGAAAGGTGGTGATTTTATTTGCAATTAACCCAATTATTAATAGGAAAAATACTTTCCTTTGGCTCCACATATTTTAAATCTTTTTTTTTTCTTCACAAAAAATGTGAATAATAGGAGAGTTATTGAAACTTGAAAGAATTCGTATCACTTTCACAATTTAAAATTTAAATAAAAAAATTTGAGAAATAGAATTGAATGAGACAAATAAAAATCAATGAATTAAATTTAATATGTAATTTAAGGAAAGTACATCTATAAAATGTCTATTTTAGAGAGTGCATCTAATATTGTTTGAGGAGCAAATAACCCACAGCCTTTGGATACACATTGGGTAATATCTGGCCCATAAGATAAGCCCATAGTTATCTTGTTGGGAATAAAATGAGACATGTTTTGATTGAATACCAAAACCCCCTGAGACATGCCTAAATCATGATTGAATATGTTCTAAGAAATGTTAGAACATATAGTATAAAGGCTAGATGAGGAGCTAATATGTTAGGTAGCTCTTAGATGATTAGAAGCACAATTTGAGGGGGAACACATACTTTGAAGTCCATCAAGATTAAGTCCCCTCAAGGCTCAAATTCTGGATACAACACTAAGTCCTTTGAAGACAAACTATGCTGACCAGGAGAGTTGTCCAGAAGAGTTGTCTCAGCACAATTGAACCAGATCAAGTGCCTTGAAAGCTTGAAGTCAACTATGCTGAAAAGTTTGAGACAATCATTCCCTAAAGATCTTCAAAGAAACAAGCTAAGATCACCTTCAAGAGAAATAAAGGGAAAGAGCCAAGTCATCTGAAGAAGAGCAAGTCAACCTTGCTGATAAGCAAGACTGCTGATAGTGATAAGGAGAGTTGTCCAAATGATGAGGAATGTTGTCCTATCATTGGAACAATCTTCAGAAGCCATGTCTATGTCCTAACAAGAGTATCTTAAAGTCAGACATTGGGAAGAGTGCTGCAGAATGAAGACAAAGTCTTATACAGCCGTTTATTTCCCAATTGAGGACATGTCACTATCAAGATTCTGTCTTCTAAGATGAAGAACCAAAAGAAGACATTTATGGACATTGGAGGCTGCCTCTCCAACGGGCAAATCCTTCATTTGTCTATAAATATAGAAGTGCGAAGACCATTTGAAAGTACCTCAACATAATCCAACTTCAACCTCAACCTCAACCAAGCACCTCTAACCTCAAGATTCTTACAAGCTAGAGTGCTTTCAAAGCTTTCAAAGACTATCTTAGTCTTCAAACACTTCTTCTAAGCTGTACTACATTGTATATCCATACACAAGCTTAGAGAGATATCCTATCCTTATACACTAATCTTCATTGTAAAGGATATCTCATTAGTTGGAACCTTACTTCAATCCTCATATCTTTCAAGAGTGAAAGTGAGAAGATTGTAGTAGTAGAAGTGGTAGGAGCTGACTGTTGAGAGAAGAACAGTTCAGTTCTGAGTTGAGAAGAGGGTACTAGGACTCTAGACATCCTAGGGATCAATTCACCAAGGAGTGGTGTTATTGATCAAGTGCACCTTGGCACTATAAAACAAGTTAATTCCAAAGAGAAGGAATTATCCTGTTAAATCAGGGAAAGTGGATGTAGGAGCTTGAGTCTCTGAACCACTATAAACTCTTGTGTTGATTTGCTTTCAAATACTTTCATACATTCAACACTGCACACTAAACTGATCTTTCAAAGGATAAACATTCAAAGACTGTGCAAAACTGATTTGGACAAGTTCCCTGAAAGCTGAACTGTTTGATTGATTAAGTGATTTCAGAAACTAAAGGAGTCTAAACTAAAAGGGCCAACCACTATTCCGCACATATAACTCCCCTAGATAGTTATTCAACTAAGTACTCAATAGTACTTAGTAGTTTGATTATCTTAGAAGAGTTAATCATCTTCAGCAGAGTTGTCCAAGACAACCTTGCAGAGCTCTGGTTTGATCAAAAGACAAAAAGAATTGCATACAAGTGTATCCCCCTCCCCCATACACAAGAGGGCTCATCTTGCATCTGTACACACTGATATGCTGAGAGTGATCACAAGAGGTCCTTTTGTGTTCACTCAAGTCAACCCCAGAGTCACTGAAGCTCAAAGGGCAGATATAAGGGAATTGATTCCCAAGGATGAGGATGACTTCACTGCTGATGAAAAGAGGAAAGATAATTTGAATTATCTTGCTATGAACACCCTCTACCAAACAATTCCAGATGCAATTATGGGTAGAGTCTACCACTGCACAACTGCCAAGGAGATTTGGGATACTCTTGCTAAAATGTGTGAGGGTACTGATAAGATCAAGGAGAATAAGCTCCAAGTGGTTGTGCAGAAGTTTGAACAATTCACAATGGAGTCTGAGGAATCCATTGATAAATTTGCTGGTAGATTCACTGATGTGATGAATGAGATCAACTCATTGGGCAAGGTGTACTCCAAAAGAGAAGTTGGGTTGAAGATCTTGAGAAGTCTCACTCAAAAGTGGGATGTCTATGCTGTAATGATGCAAAATACCAAAGATCTCTCCACAATGCCCATGCAACAAATCTTCTCTGAACTCAAGGCTTATGAGTTCGACCTCAATAGAAGAAAGCATGTTGAGGAACCTTCAAATCCTACTAAGGGAGTGGCATTCAAAGCCAAAACTGCTGAACCAGAAATGCAGTCCACTCCAAGATCATCAAAGTCAGTCTCCAAGACTGAAATGAAGGAAGAACTAGCCTTGATGGCTAGGAGATTTGAAAAGCTAAATTCAAGGTTTGGCAGATACAAGAAATTCTACCAGGACAACAAATTCAGGAGAAGATACAACTCTCCTGAAGATCAGGCTGAAGCCAAAAATCCTGAAGAAAAGAGATCAGAGGACAAATACTCTGATAGGAGAAGGTCCAGTAGAGCTGAACCTTCATCATCAAAAAGAAAAGAAGAATCAAAGAAAGAAGATGATGAAGATCTGTGCTATAATTGCAAGAAGAAAGGGCACTTCCAGTATGATTGCCCTGAATTAAGCTCTAAGGAGAGAAGAGAGAGGCAAGCCAAAAGAGACAGGAAATTCACCAACAGAAAGGCCATGATGGCTGGTGAAGAATCTGATAGTGCGGAAAGCTTCAACTCTTCTGATGGACTGTTCTCCAACAGTGATGATGATGATGATGTCTGCAACATGGCTCTTGAGGATGATGAGGTATCCTCTACTTCTAGTTCACCATCATTCATCTCACAAAACAATAGTGAGGTCAACTTGAAGCTTTCCCTTGAAAAGTTGATGGAAGATTTCACTATGTTACAAGAATTTCATGATAATTGTGTGAGAGAAAATGAAAGATTGGCTATTGAACTTGCTAAAAACTCTGAGGCAGTTGTTGATGACAAATCTACTGAGTTGTATCAACAAGTCTTGAGAGAGCTTGAGGAAGCAAATCTCAGGATAGTTGACCAACAAAAGGAGATTGATGATCAACTTCTCTCTCAGAAGAGAAAAGATTTTGAACTAAAAATTCTAAATGCAAAGTTTGAAAACCTCTCACATGAATATGACATTCTTAAATCAAGTGAAGAGAGCCTGAAATTAAAGATGTCTGCTTTGAAGAAATCCTCTAGAGCAATAGAGGAAATTCAAAGTTATCAAAGACCTATGACTCAAAGAAGTGGATTAGGCTTTGATCCATTTGAATCTTCACCTTGTCTTAGTGTTGCTTCTGTGAGTAACACTAAGAGAATCTTTGTTAAGTTAGTGGCACAAACTGAAAATGAAGTAAATCAGCCACTGAACAAAGGAAAGGGCAAAATGGATGATGTGCCTACTCAAATGCTTCAGGAGAATAGGCCAAAACCTAAGGAAATGGCCAAAGCTCCTGAGCATAAGAGGAATGTTGGTCAGCAGAGTAGACCCAATGGAAGGGCAACTCTCCTGAACAATGTTCAGAGGAATTATCCAAAGTATAATCAGCCTAGGCCAACTCTTCTGAGAAAGCCTCGGCTGAATACACCTAAGGACAACTATCCTCAAAGGCAAAATAAAATGAGACTACCAAAACCCTTCATGCCAAAGGGTAATGGTCATAAGAAAGCCTTTCCTCAAAGATTCCCTCAAGTAGCACAAAGAACTCAAAAGTTCAGGAGACTTGACAACTCTCCAGAAACTTACAGAGTTAACACATTCACACACACTTTCCCAAAGGCATTTAAGGGAAAGACAGTGTATGTAGATGCTAGAGGAAGACAACTTAGCCACCTTGAATCAATCAGGGTTATTAGGCAAGTTTGGGTTCCTAAAGGTACAGCTAACCACTTAGGACCCAAAACTCAAAGGGTACCTAAACCAATCTAATTGCAGGTACCATTGGGCCACAAGAAGAGGAGCATGAACAAAAAGTCAGCATGGTATCTTGACAGTGGATGTTCAAGGCACATGACTGGAAACAAGGAACTCCTCACTGATTTTATTGAAAAAGAAGGCCCAAATGTCACATTTGGAGACAGCTCACAAGCAACTACAAAAGGTTATGGTACTTTGATGATTGGTAACATCAAAGTATCCAATGTATCTTATGTGGCTGGTCTCAAATATAATCTCCTAAGTATCAGTCAATTCTGTGATAAAGATTTCAATGTTGAGTTTTCTAGTGGAAAATGCTTAATCAAAGATAAGACTCAACAAATTCTATTGACTGGAACTAGGAAAGGAAATGTGTATTTTGCAGACTGGGACAAGTCTACTGATGCTGCATGTTTCATTGCTAAGAGTTCTAGTGAGCAAAGTTGGTTATGGCATAAAAGATTAAACCACTTGAACTTCAAAACAATGAACAAGATTGCTAGAAATGCATTAGTTAAAGGACTACCTAATGAGGTTTTCATTAAAGAGCATGTTTGCAAACCATGCCAAGAAGGAAAACAGATCAAAGCCTCATTTAAAGGAAAACCAGTCATCTCTACTGAAAGGGTACTTGAACTTCTACACATGGACCTATTTGGACCAATTACCCCTGCAAGCATAAATGGTAGAAAATACACATTGGTGGTAGTAGATGACTTCTCTAGGTTCACATGGGTAGTATTTCTCCTTAATAAGAAGGAAACACAAGTCAAACTACCTGAACTTCTAAAGAGATTGTCAAATGAGAAAAGCCTTAGCATTATCAAGATAAGATCTGATAAAGGCACTGAGTTCATAAACTCATACATCAATGAGTATTGCACATCTAATGGAATAGCTCATGAAACCTCAGCAGCTAGAACTCCTCAACAAAATGGAGTTGCAGAGAGGAGAAATAGAACCTTAAAAGAAACTGCTAGAACCTTAATTGCTGATTCAAAATTACCTAAGAGGTTTTGGGCTGAAGCTATAAACACTGTATGCCATACTCAGAATAGATGTTTGATCACTAAGGGGCAAGGCAAAACCCCCTATGAACTCTGGAAGGGAAGATTGCCTAAAGCGTCATACTTTCATATCTTTGGTTGTAAGTGTTTCATTCACAATAATGGGAAAGAACAGTTGAAAGCCTTTGATAGCAAAGCTGATGAGGGTGTATTCCTTGGATACTCTCAAATCAGTAGAGCTTTCATATCTGAAGCTATAAACACTGTATGCCATACTCAGAATAGATGTTTGATCACTAAGGGGCAAGGCAAAACCCCCTATGAACTCTGGAAGGGAAGATTGCCTAAAGCGTCATACTTTCATATCTTTGGTTGTAAGTGTTTCATTCACAATAATGGGAAAGAACAGTTGAAAGCCTTTGATAGCAAAGCTGATGAGGGTGTATTCCTTGGATACTCTCAAATCAGTAGAGCTTTCAGTTGAAAACCTTTATTGTGGAGGAAACACCTCATGTTGTGTTTGATGAATCTATTCATGAGTTCAGGAATGAGAACTTGGAATCAGAAGAAATCACACAAAGGACAACCAAACTGAGCCTAAAAGACAAAGACACTGAATTCATAGATGTTGTCCAAGCCAACCTACCTGAAAAATTCACTCTGGACAACAATCCTGAAGGCAACCTTCCTGAGGCAAATCCCACTGAAGGAAATGGTGAACTGAATGATCCTATCCCAGTTCACATCCAGGTAACAACTACCAATGAAGAAGCAGTTCCTGCTGAGGTAGTTAATGGATCAAATAATCAAGGGGGAACTCAAAATGTTGAAAATGCCAATGTTCCTGACATTGAGGACAACACCCCTGATTATGATCCTGAATTAGATCCTCCACTCAATTTTCCTGAATTCTATGATCAAAATGACTCAACTTCAGTAGAGGACAACTCTACTGAAGAGATCAGAAAAAGAAGGACTTGGTTGTCAGACCATCCTGCTGATCTAATACTTGGTGACCCAAGTATAGGAGTCAAAACAAGGAGATTTCATGGTGAAAGTGCTCTTTTCTGTTGTTTCTTGTCAGAGCAAGAACCAAGTGATATTGAGGAAGCACTTCAAGATGCCAATTGGATCACAGCCATGCAGGAAGAACTGAACCAATTCACCAGAAATGAAGTATGGGAGCTGGTGGATAGACCTTCACATCAAGATGTTATTGGAACAAAGTGGGTGTTCAAGAACAAGAAGAATGAAAATGATGTGATTGTCAGAAAAAAAAAGCAAGACTTGTGGCAAAGGGTTATTGCCAACATGAAGGCATTGACTATGATGAGACTTTTGCACCTGTGGCAAGGCTAGAAGCAATAAGGCTCTTTCTAGCCTATGCAGCCCACAAGAGATTCAAAGTGTACCAGATGGATGTCAAGAGTGCCTTTCTAAATGGAGTCTTGAAGGAAGAAGTCTATGTGGAGCAACCACCAGGATTTGAGATTGGAGATCAAGTCTACAGACTAAAGAAGGCTCTATATGGACTCAAGCAAGCCCCTAGAGCTTGGTATGATACACTGTCACAATTCCTCTTGGATCATGGATTCACCAAGGGAACTGTGGACAGAACTCTCTTCAGAATCTCTGAAGGAGAGGACATCTTGCTTGTCCAAATTTATGTGGATGACATAATTTTTGGATCTCCAAATGAAAAGCTGTGTGAGAAGTTCTCCAAGCTAATGCAAAGCAAGTTTGAGATGTCCATGATGGGGTTGATGAACTTCTTTTTGGGTCTCCAAGTCAAGCAATCAAAAGAAGGAATCTTCATCAACCAAGCTAAGTACACCAGAGAAATGATCAAGAAGTTTGGGTGTACTACTAGCAAGCCAGTAAGGATTCCAATGAATACAAATTGGAAGATGAATCCCTTGATGAGAGGAGGCCTGTTCCTTTAAGTGAGGAAATTAACAATGAAGGGAGAAAAGAAATAGTTGAAAATGAGGAGAAGACTGTTGATGTATCAGAGTCTTATGAAAAAGAAATTGAGGGAGATAAGTGTGGTTTTACTGACTCATTTGATTTGTCTGATATTGCAGGTATAACCTTTGATCAAATTTTTGCAGATGAACTCTTAACAGATGCACCCATCCAAGTTGATAGTGGATCAGCACAAGCCTTGCTTGGGATGCAATCAGAGAAGTTGGACTCCTTGGCTCATCAAGTCCAATCAGCTCATGCAGAAACCACTGGAGCATTGGATGAGCATGGAAGAACTTTGGCATCTGTAGAAATGAGACTAACTGGTTCAGAGGATGTGGTGTTGCCTACCTTGGAAGCAAGGATCAGTGGAGTTGAGTCTGGTCTGCAAACCATCTCCACTGAAGTCATCAAAGCTAAAAACACCATGAGGTCAGTTTCAAAGGATGTAAAGAAAGAGCAATCCTTGCTAAGAATCAACCACAATAGAAATGTGAAGACATTGAGGTCAGTGGTGAGGAAAGCCCTTGGAAGAAAGACTGCCCTGCAAAGACAAAGAGCTGAAGAGCAAAGGCTAGCTATGGTGAAAGCAGCCTCAGAAAAATTTTCCCAAGAGGTATTGGCCAACATTGCTGAAGGTGCAGTGGCCAACCTCACTGAGCTTCTTAAAGCCCAACTGGATGCATCTCTAAAGGCAACCATGGAGGAAGTTGTCCAACAGAAAATGAAGCCTGTTCGAGCTTTTCTTAGCTTGAGCAGTGATAGGATGCAAAATATACATGATGAGAATGTATATCTGTTGGAGGAAATGAAGTCTCTAACCCAAGCCCAGTCCTTATTGGCATCTACTATGAGTGAACTGAAGCCAGAATGTTTTGATGCTGCCAAAAAGGGGGAAAGGGAAAGAGCAAGGGCAAAAGGTGCCTTAGTAATTGGAAGCCCAGTTAAAGGAGGAAATGGTAAAGACAAAGCCCCTGAAGGAAAGGGAAAAGAGCCAGCAGTGCTGAATTTGGATGATTTAGATGAAGAGGAGCAGTTGGCACTAGCCTTGAAGAACTCTATGGCCTCAGCTCAAGAGGAAAGAGTAAGGCTACAGCAAAGACCAGGTGGTGAAGTGTCTGGTTTGGACAAAGATGCTGAAGGTGTCCAAACCAGAGGAAAAATTAAGAGGGCAAAAGGAAAGAAAAGACAAGTTGAAACATTCTCTGACTTTTCCAACAGCCTTGATCTTCCACATGAATTCAGAGTTGTTGATGATGAGTCTATCTCAAAGAAGGCCAAAACTGCTGAAAAGCCCAAGAATGCTGAAATATCCAAGACTGCTGAAGAAGACAAGTCTTCTGAAAAAGACAAGTCTACTAAGACCAAGTCCACTGAAGGTGCCAAAGCTTCTGAAGATGTAGAGGAGCTGTATGAAGAAGGCTTTGGACCAGGACCCAAGAAAAAGAAAGTGATTGTGCTAAATGATCCATCAAAACTGTTTCATGAAGGGTATGACAAAGACCCTGAAACACAACAAAAATTGGCCATGATGAGGGCTCAAGAGAAGATGGATCTGATGGATGAAGCACAAAGAGCAAGAGATAAGAGAAGAGCGGACTTCCAGAAGCCAAGAAGAAAGAGAGCAACTTACAACAAAATGAAGCCACAGCTACTGATCCAAATGGACACCAAATATCCTCACTTGGATAAATGGGTGCCAGTTCAGCTGAATGAATCATGGGAGGAAGCCAAAAGGGAGTATGTCTATGATCAATATGTCATTGACAGATGGAATGGAAGAGATGCCAACTCCACTTTTGCTGAGTTCATGATAGAATACTACAGAGAGCTCTATCAACAATTGCTTGCAACTGCTGACATTGCAAGAATTGAACTCACAGCTCCCAAGCCAATCATATACATGCCTCCAAAGCTTGAAGGATGGATTGACCAAGCAAGGATTCTGAGAGAATTCACTGAGATCCTCAAGCTGAACAAGATGGTTCTTGGACCTAAGGGAACAAACCAAGAAGCCATGGCCTTGAAAAGAAGAGTGTGGGCACAGTATGGAATGGTGCCACCTCCTGAGGATGATCTTTGAAATGGCTAAGTCTTCTGACCTTTCTTGATTGATCAACTATGCTGAAATATAGTCAAGATTGCTGATGTGGTGTGCTAATCTGTTTGCTCTGATGTGTTATGGATTGCTCTGATACAGACTCTGTGCTCTGATGATGAAAATCTTGTATATGTTTTGAATTGTTAGAATGATATGCTCTGATGTATTTAAGTGTTATTGATTCATGCTCTGATATGTTAATTTCAACTATCAACATGCTTGTAATGACTCAAATGAATGATAGTTGAACTTACTTTGAATCAAGAAACACTCATCTCTCTATGCCTACTTATAAAACCTATTTGCAACATAAATGGTGAATACACTAACACATTGTTTTTCAGGATAATTGACCTTAGTCATGTCTTCTGAAGATAAATGTAATAGGTGTAGTCTAAGTCACTTTTGCACAAGTTGTATAGGTTTTGGCATCATCAAAAAGGGGGAAATTGTTGGGAATAAAATGAGACATGTTTTGATTGAATACCAAAACCCCCTGAGACATGCCTAAATCATGATTGAATATGTTCTAAGAAATGTTAGAACATATAGTATAAAGGCTAGATGAGGATCTAATATGTTAGGTAGCTCTTAGATGATTAGATGCACAATTTGAGGGGGAACACATACTTTGAAGTCCATCAAGATCAAGTCCCCTCAAGGCTCAAATTCTGGATACAACATTAAGTCCTTTGAAGACAAACTATGCTGATCAGGAGAGTTGTCCAGAAGAGTTGTCTCAGCACAATTGAACCAGATCAAGTGCCTTGAAAGCTTGAAGTCAACTATGCTGAAAAGTTTGAGACAATCATTCCCTAAAGATCTTCAAAGAAACAAGCTAAGATCATCTTCAAGAGAAATAAAGGGAAAGAGCCAAGTCATCTGAAGAAGAGCAAGTCAACCTTGCTGATAAGCAAGACTGCTGATAGTGATAAGGAGAGTTGTCCAAATGATGAGGAATGTTGTCCTATCATTGGAACAATCTTCAGAAGCCATGTCTATGTCCTAACAAGAGTATCTTAAAGTCAGACATTGGGAAGAGTGCTGCAGAATGAAGATAAAGTCTTATACAGCCGTTTATTTCCCAATTGAGGACATGTCACTATCAAGATTCTGTCTTCTAAGATGAAGAACCAAAAGAAGACATTTATGGACATTGGAGGCTGCCTCTCCAACGGGCAAATCCTTCATTTGTCTATAAATATAGAAGTGTGAAGACCATTTGAAAGTACCTCAACATAATCCAACTTCAACCTCAACCTCAACCAAGCACCTCTAACCTCAAGATTCTTACAAGATAGAGTGCTTTCAAAGCTTTCAAAGACTATCTTAGTCTTCAAACACTTCTTCTAAGCTGTACTACATTGTATATCCATACACAAGCTTAGAGAGATATCCTATCCTTATACACTGATCTTCATTGTAAAGGATATCTCATTAGTTGGAACCTTACTTCAATCCTCATATCTTTCAAGAGTGAAAGTGAGAAGATTGTAGTAGTAGAAGTGGTATGAGCTGACTGTTGAGAGAAGAACAGTTCAGTTCTGAGTTGAGAAGAGGGTACTAGGACTCTAGACATCCTAGGGATCAATTCACCAAGGAGTGGTGTTATTGATCAAGTGCACCTTGGCACTATAAAACAAGTTAATTCCAAAGAGAAGGAATTATCCTGTTAAATCAGGGAAAGTGGATGTAGGAGCTTGAGTCTCTGAACCACTATAAACTCTTGTGTTGATTTGCTTTCAAATACTTTCATACATTCAACACTGCACACTAAACTGATCTTTCAAAGGATAAACATTCAAAGACTGTGCAAAACTGATTTGGACAAGTTCCCTGAAAGCTGAACTGTTTGATTGATTAAGTGATTTCAGAAACTAAAGGAGTCTAAACTAAAAGGGTCAACCACTATTCCGCACATATAACTCCCCTAGATAGTTATTCAACTAAGTACTCAATAGTACTTAGTAGTTTGATTATCTTAGAAGAGTTAATCATCTTCAGCAGAGTTGTCCAAGACAACCTTGTAGAGCTCTGGTTTGATCAAAAGACAAAAAGAATTGCATACAAGTGTATCCCCCCATACACTTGTTATATACTCCTTTCAGGACCAACATATTTGCACTCAAATAGTACAACCAACAACTCTCAAAATAAAGGACGGTGGAAGGCATCAGCATATCTTGGTTATTCGACTAGTCAATGGATTATGGGTGTAAATAACTTTGGCCAACGATTAAAAAATCCACAATTATTGAATTGAACATTTTAGTATTGAATTTTTTTTTGGAATTTTAGTGTTTTTGTACATTTTTATTTAAATGTGGTATGCTAAAAATATTGTAATTTGTAATATCTAAGAACATTTAATAATTTTTTAAGACATTCATCGTCTCAATAATTAAAAGTCGAATTTAGATGGATGTTGGAGGTTAATTATATTCTAACTAAAAAAAGAAAGTAATGATATTAATATTTTAGAACTATTTTAATTCTTGATTTTAATTTGGTGGGTCAAAAATTTAATTGAACAAATAAGAATATATCTAAATTAATTAAAATTCAATTGCATACAAGAATTTGTTTATGATATATATATATATATTTTTATCTTGAGTGGGGACAAAATGACAAAGTTTTATAAAGTTGAAGACATAAATAATCTCCATTTGTTTCGATGAAGCTTACTTATGATCATTGAAAACAAAAATAAAAAACTATAATAAAATAAACAGATTGTGTTATATATTAGGGGTTTCACTCATTAATCTCTTCACAAATACTCAAATTAGGATTGTGGCCAACTATTAACCCTAATTAAAACATCAAAATTTGGATAGATTATCCATCAGATTTGGCCCCGGTAACTATGATGATCTTTACCATTTCCGTTGAAAAAACACGCAGCCGAGTTTCATGGGCCATTCATATGACAGCGAAAAGTAGTAGATTTATTATCAACACTAAACAGTAGACGCACATTCACCACAAGAATCAATCAATCCCGATATAAATCCCATTATTATTATGATCGAAATGTAAATTATATATATATATATTTGACAAATGGCGGTGATTCGACATCTCTACACTTTGGATGAACATGCAGTAAGTAAATGGCACACAAGTTTATAGTGGTTCAGAGACTCAAGCTCCTACATCCACTTTTCCTGATTGAACAGGATAATTCCTTAACAATGGAATTAGCTTGTTTTATAGTGCCAAGGTGCACTGATCAACAACACTCTCTTAGTGCTTTGATCCCTAGGATAATCTGAGTCCTAGTGCTCAATCTCTCTGAGTTAAGACTGTGTTTCACAATAACAGTCCTTAACTCCTCACTTCTACAACAAACACTCCTTCACTTAATGAGGTAAGGGTTTGAGGTTTGGTTCCAACTAGTAGAGATATCCTTTACAATAAGAATAGTGTAAAGGATTAGGATATCTCTATGCTAAGCTTTGGATGTTTACAAAGATTGGCTTAGCTATATGAAGTGATCAGGAAACTTGGAATTCTTAAGAACAGCTTTGGTTTCCTTTGATTGCTTGATGATAGTTTGATAGCAAGTAGTTGGATGTTTGAATCCTTTGATCACTTCTGTATTTATAGGCAAATTTGAACAACTAACCGTTGGAGGGATAGCAATTCAAACTTGTCTATTTGCAGCACCATTGAAACGGTTATGAAGCTTGGCATCCTTTTATCCACTGTGTAAAAGCTTCTTCAATGGTTGCTTGAATGAATGTGTTGACTTCTGAAAAATGCGGCTGAGATGACTTGTGTCTGATTCCAAATATGCACATTTCCCAAGGTTGATTTGTGGCAGAATCTATACTCAACCACCAGTCAGATGGGACAACTTCCCTGAACATTCCTGCTGCAATTTAGAATGTTCCAACATTCATTCAATGCTTCAATCTTTAATGCTCTCAGGTCTTCAATGCTTAGTTCAGGTTGTATGTTAATAAATGCTTCAATAAATGTATCTTCTGTGAGCCTAACATTCAATGCTCTTGATCATTTGCACTTCAATTGATCTGATCATTTGCATTTATGAGCATTGCCTTCACACTCTTGATCTTTTCAGCCATGTTGTCCTCTCAGTCAGCTTGTCTTGTATACTTCAACAAGTTTGACCTAAAGTACTTAACACTTATCAAGCTGCCTAAACATTTCAGCTTTGGACAACTATCCTGAACTATAAAATCTCACAACATTTCTGAGATTTTAGACTTAAGCATTTCTACTTACTTAAGTATCCTGAGACAACTTATCTGATTTATACTTGAGCATATCTCAACTAATCTGAACATCTTCAATCAGGAGTTTTGGTATCTAAATCAAAATCATTTTATTCCCAACAAGACCGCACAAGAAGAAGAAGTCTACACAAGACAGGTGCGCGACTACAAGACAAGACAAGTCAACGTAATAGAAGGAAGAAGATAGTTATTCAAGCGCGTGTGAAGATAAGGATTAGACATGCGCAACTGTTAGAAACCGCCGGTTACGGTTTTCGAAAATCGGTAACCGTAACCGAACCGCCGGTTTGCCGGTTTGCATTTTTTTTTTATTTTTTAAATATTATCTCCGTTTTCGCTCATTTTCACTCCGTTTTTGTTCATTTTTTATTCATTTTAACTCATTTTTTAGAAAATACATTACTAGAATTGAATAAAAATTATATAAATTAAATTTATACATTAAAAATAGAAGAATTGTGTATTAAATTTTTTTTTTTTTTTTTTTAAAAAACCGGCGGTTAACCGTCAAAACCGGTCAAACCGGCGGTTTGCGGTTTGTCAAAATGTCAAACCGTAACCGAACCACCATTTTACGGTTACGGTTCGGTTTTTAAACCGTAACCGGCGGTTTGCCAAACCGGCGGTTTTGCCGGTTTCCCGGTTACGGTTTGAACATGTCTAATAAGGATTGAAGAGTTAGTTAGAAATAACTAATTATTAACAGAAACGCGTGGATGGATAAAGAATCAGTTATGAAGTTAGTTTTCAAGAAAGGAACTGAAAGTTCTTGATAATTGGAAGTCTATAAATACCACAAGGTATTCATTGGTTAAAGACTACTGCAATTCTACATACTAAAGCGTAATTGAAGTATTCGAAGAAAAGTTACTCACAGAGTTTGAAGTTCAGAAAGCAAGTCCGGAAGACAAGTGAAGAACGAAGAAGACTGCTACTGAATAAGTTTTAGTTTACTGTTTTCAAGTTGCTAGATACTTGTAAATCTCTAGTAAGATCGAAGATATACTTGGTAGTATATTCGAGAAGATCTAAGTCTTATTTCTTGGGACTTAAAGCTACAAGAACACACATTACTCCATTAGACGAGTTAATAAGAATATCACAATTGGGTTTGTGAGAGTGGACGTAGACAAGTTGTCGAACCACTATAAAATCGTTGTGTGTTGTTTAATTGATTAACTGTTTAACTACATATCTGAACAAGACAAGTTGAGTGTTCATAACAGAGTTCTCGAAATAAGTTGAGTATAAACTAGAATTGGGCTCATTGATTAATTCTGATTTCCGCATTGTACTTTGATATATTGAAAGATTTTTGAAAAGTCTATTCACCCCCCTCTAGACATTTTCACTAGCTTACTCAATATTAAACTCAACTTTGGGACCTACACTTTCACAACTTAAAATTTAAATAAAAAATTTTGAGAAATAGAATTGAATGAGACAGATAAAATCAATGAATTAAATTTAATATGTAATTTAAGGAAAGTACATCTATAAAATGTCTATTTTAGAGAAGAGTGCATCTAATATTGTTGGAGGAGCAAATAACCCACATCCTTTGAATACACATTGGGTAATATCTGGCCCATAAGATAAGCCCAAATGCGGAAGGAGTACAATTAAGTCCATAGTTATCTGCACTCAAATAGTACAACCAACCACTCTCAAAATAAAGGACGGTGGAAGGCATCATCATAGGGTGGGACTATTTACACCTCCATTTCGGTTTAGAACACTCCCCCTATGAATTTAATAATAAAATAATGATGTAAAAAACCAAAAATACCCTTTAAGTCATATTAAACTACTAAATGCACCCCTCACCTTTAAACCTAAGTTTTATCCCCCCCTCCCCGTCGCCACCACCACCACCACCACCACCAAACACCAAACACCAAAATTTCTCCCCAAACAAAAAAAAATTCAACTTAAAAAATTTCAACTTTTTTTTAAGATTTCGACAAACCAGTGTCGACCATATGTTTATTTTTAAATTTCGACAAACCAGTGTCGACCATATTCACTCCCGTCGACACTGGTTTGTCGACGAGATTGTATATGCTCGACATTTGTTGATCAAAAAAAAAAAATTAAAAACTCGTCGACAACTTTAGGTCGACCAAAAATACACTCGTCGACACCCTGTTGTCGACGGAATGTATTTAGATCGACCTAAAGTGGTCGAAAGGTAAGAAAAAGAAGGAAAAAAAAAACAAACCTTGATTTGGCCTAATTATGGGAGGGTGCATCAATCGGGGGGAGTGTTCTAAACCGAAATGGAGGTGTAAATAGTCCCACCCATCAGCATATCTTGGTTATTCGACTAGTCAATGGATGATGGGTGTAAATAACTTTGGCCAACGATTAAAAAATCCACAATTATGAACCTCATTATTGAATTGAACATTTTAGTGTTGATTTTTTTTTTGGAATTTTAGTGTTTTTGTACATTTTTATTTAAATGTGGTATGCTAAAAATATTGTAATTTGTAATATCTAAGAACATTTAATAATTTTTTAAGACATTCATGGTCTCAATAATTAAAAGTCGAATTTAGATGGATGTTGGAGGTTAATTATATTCTAACTAAAAAAAGAAAGTTATGATATTAATATTTTAACACTATTTGAATTCTTCTCAGTCAGAACAATCAAAAAAAAAATTCAACGTAATGATAGTCTACTTTTTCATTTTAAATTAATTAAATGAGATAATTATTGAAAATTTTACAATGAATTTTTTTTAAATATAAATATTATTTCACTTTAAAATAAAATAATATTATTTGCCCCAATTCAACTTAAAATTATACATAGTTTAAAGGAAATGAGGTAACCTAATTATATTTAGGTTAAAACTTTTATTTAATACTTTGTATTATGAATTTAATTTTTTAATATGTATAATAAATTAGAAAAGAAATTACTAAAATAAAAAAGAGAGTATTCAATTAGTAATTGAAATAAGTACAAAATGAATTTGTATCTATTCTATTCTATTCAATTCTATAGAAAATGAAAAAGAAAAAGAAAGTAGCTAGGGCGCGGTGGTGGCGGTGGGCATTTCGAATCGGCAGAGGGGGCAATTGCGATTGATTTGTAGCCACTTGGTGATGCAATTTCGGTGAAAAAAGTGGGCACAAGGCAGGGTGGAAGTGCCTTCTTCTTCTTCTTTGCAAAACTCTTCCAAGCAAACACTGCACTTAATCGAGGATTCATCGGCCGGCCGGAGAATGGCATGGTGGTGGACGTTGAGATAGGAATGGATACAGATGTGGGAATGGCTGCTGGGCGGCATTGATGCAAGAGTTTCGACGGCATGCGCGTGTACCTTAGAGAAGAGAATTTGGTAAAATTGAGCATGAAGGAGTACGGATTCGGTCTTCTGTTTGATGAGGGAGAACGTTTGTTGTTGGGAGTCGTGGAACTGCGCCAGATTGACAGAGACAGTGGAGGTGGAGCGGCGTTGTTTTTGGGAAAGAAGGACCCTTTGAGGAGGGTGTGATTCGTAGACGCTGCTCTTGCTCTCAGTGGTGAAAAAGAAGACGATTTGGGGTGCGGAGAGGGCGGCTGGAATGACGGAGGTTTTAACGGATTCAATTTCAAAGCTAGAATCCAAATCGACTGGCCTCCCTCTTCCTTTTCCTTGCGACTCAATCTGAAATTCCATTGGTATGTTGTAGAATTAGAATGGAGATGGTATGTATTAGTAGTTCATTAAGTAAGTAAGGATTCCCGCTTTTTTTTTTTTTTTTTTTTTGACCGTTATTAGCTTAGCTTAGCTGTAGACATTTTCTTTATTTTATTTTTGGTAACTTTTTTAAATATAGTATGTAGGAGACTTAATCTGACTTTGGGTGTATACTTTTAATTTAGGTAATCCAATTTAAAATTTTTAAATTTTGTGGGTTTAGCTTCTTTTTAATTGTGATGTTGTTTTTGGTCGAGGTTTGGCATTCTTGAACCTATGCCCTTTAATTGTTTGTTGTGCCTTAGATTAAATGTTTAGATGTCCAAATTTTTATATTTGACAAACAAATACAACAAACATATGAGTTTATGTTTCATGGATACTATTAATTTGGTACACTTGATAAAACTTTTCATGAATACTAATCCAAGTCTTTTAACTCCATTTTTTTTTGGTGTGTGTGTTCTCTGCGGTGGTGACACTATAGTATTTCTCTTTGTTCTAGTTGGGGATAGTTTCAAACCATACTTACCTGGAATTCAAGCAATTATCACCCTGACTATTTCCTTTGAAATAATGAAATAAATGACAAATTCTTACTTTAGCCCTGTTTCTTTCTTGTGCAGTTATGCTGATGGAATTAAATATTATACCTTCCCCTCCCCCGAGTATGTCTGCTCGTCTGCTGGAGGTGTATCCACTTTCAAAGGTAATCAATTATCTGAGTGATGCTTTTCTCTTGTTTCTGCATCTTTTAAATCTCCACTGATGGAACAGTAAGAAAATGAAGACTGTTCAACAAAGAATTTTGTGTTTCTGAATATAATCTTTATTGTGGCTTTCCCTGCTTTCCTCCTCAGACTAGCTCGAAGATAATAAACAAACTACAGTCTGTGTTTCTGAACCTTGTGCAACTCAGGATTCAATTACAGTTAGGTAAACCAAATCTGCTGGTCCTCAGTTTTATGACATATTGTTATTATGAAAATGGGCCCGAAACAAGTGCGTGGAACATAATGCTAGGAATGAACTTATGGGGTACCATTTTCATGTTTGGATACGATGCAATCGGCTTCTGTAAGCAGCAGCATCCAGAGGCAGCATGGGACATTTTACTCTACTCTGTGTGTGGTGCAGCAGGCCAGAATTTGGTTAAGTGAAGAAACAGTACTTGTGCTAATATATTTCTGTGTATGTTTGAAAACAAGTTTGAGCATAATAAGAATTGACTAATATGTCCTCATGCTGAGCCTGGTGACTAAATTCCAAAGAGTGGAGCAGTCTTTATTCTGGATGCCTCTTTCTTCTTCTACAGTAGTTCGATTTTTTTATTTTTTTTTCTCGGACCTGTAAGAAGAAAAAAAGATGACAACATATCAAATAGTGGTGTTGTTTTCTTTTGCCCTCTTCTTGCACAGCATTATCAGTTGTGCAACACAGGATATTTGTTACTACAAAACTTGTACTTTTCTACATTAAGAATATGTAAAGTATGTTTGAAGTATCACCTTCCTGAAACCACCTTTGCTATCTCCTCAGTCCATCTGTTACCAGTGCCTGTGAGAATTGAGATGCTTCACTGATTAGATCATATTATATTTCAGAAATTTATGATTTTGAATAAATTACCTCACATAAGAGCATATCTTCCTCAGGTGACCATCCATCTTTTGGTGATAAGGTCCTCTTTGATTTATAGTTTCTGAGTTTTTTACCTTGACTTTGATTACTGAAATTGATCATTGTATTAGGTGAGATATTGAGTCGAAAAAGCTGAGAGAGGAAATTATAGTGGAGGAATTGAGCTTAATTAGAAAGCTTTTGATTAAAAGATTTGTTCATTTGGAACCTCAGAGTTGACCCAAATTCCAACAAGCTAAGGCTACTTTGCACCCAGAATATTCAGGTTTTAAAAATTCTTTTTAGTTTACTGATATGCATTTTTTCTTCTGCACGAATTGTGTTACTGCCTGTTCATGCGTTGTAGTTCATTTTGGATTCGGTTTAGTTATTGATTTACGTGGTTCATTTTTTATGGAGAAATTTGATCGTCTGGCGTTGTTGTTAATTAAGGCTTCACGAGATGCATACTTTTTCGAGTTTGTTATGGTATCCCTGAATCCATAATTTGTTATCATTGAGTTGGAGAAAATGGAGTATTTCAATAAATCAGTTTGATCGAGTAACTGAAATTTTTGTTCTAAAATTGTTTCCATTTTTTATTACCTTGATTTTTTGTGTTATTCATGGAGGTGTTGTGTGGAATTAATTTGTGTTTGAATGGCTAATCCTCATGAGATTTCATTGTGGGCAAGAAACATAGAATTGGATAGATACTTTGGATATATCCGTAATTATGTGATCATGTTTTATATGAAGGTACTTAGGGGTGGGAATGGGCCAGGCTACGCGACAGGGGCCTACGGCTCGGCCTATTAAAGCTCGGCTTGACTCGTTTAATAAACAAGTCGAGCTCAAGCTTTTTTAAAAGCCTATTTAGTTAAATAGGTCGGACTTGAGCTTTTTCGTAGGCCTTTCAAGCCCAACAGACCGGCCTATTTAATTAATTTAATATATAAAATATAAAAATATAATAAATACCTAATATTTATACTTAAATATAGAAAACATCTTAAATAAGAGTGTCTAATGTATATAATTTCTAACTAGTAAACATTAAGCAATATAATTTGTGGATTTTTTATGATTTGATAAAATACATGTGTTAGAGGTTTTTTTTATTAAATGCACTAAAAGGCCTTTAAAAGGCTTTCGGGCCTGACCTATTTATTAAAAAGGTTAGGCCAAGCCTTTAAAAAAAAGTCTATAGCAGGCTATGGGCTAGGCTCGGGCCTAAAAAATATTTAACAGGTCAGGCTTTTTTTTTCAAAAGCCGGCCTGACCTATTTATTAAAAAGGTTAGGTACTGATTGTTTTTGTTTTATGGCAATTTATTGAAATGTGTACATGGAGTGTATTAAAAATGTAAATCAATGGCTCTCGTTTATTTTTTATTATTGATGAATGTCTTTGATTTAGATTCATTGTGATGTGCTTTCAATAATGCCTGCAAGTTTTTCTACTGATATACATGAACAATTTATCGACTGTTATAGGGATTGTTCACACAAATTAGTTAGAATATGTGAAGAGAGAGAAGAATGTGCAATTGCAAGCTTTTCTACTGATATACATGAACAATTGGGTTGTCCATATATATTGCCATAGGGTAAGCCTCTTCGTAACTCCTTTTGCAAATTACTAATTGTGTATATATCAATTAGCTAATAACATATTGTATTCATTATTTTAGAGTATCTCAGGTCAAATTTTGTTTCAGAATCTGGTATTCTTACTACTAGTTTTATGGCACGGGCCATTTATTGTAACCCTTTAAGTTTAAAAAATATATGGATAATCAAATATTATTCGCATAAATCTGAATAAAATACATATGTTGATATGTACCATGTTTAGAGAAGAATATACACCTCCTATATACAAACATTTTTTTGTGGTTTGCAAAGTTGAAATTCTTTAATTGAGACGCTATAGTTGTTATCTTATTTTCAACTAATTATTTGACACAATAAGAAAACCAGTTAGACAGTTCTTGAACTGAGGCTATAGTTGTTATCTTATTTTCAACTAATTATTTGACACTTCTTGAACTGAGGCCATAGAGTTTTTCAGGGCAATTGTTAGTTGCTCTTCTTCATCAAGATCCTCTATGTCCAACACTTTCTTGCCCTTCCCTTCAGCTTCAGGCATTTGTTATTTCCCTTTACTGCCTTCACCAAACTTCAAGGCACCTTTGACTCTTGCTCTTTCTCTTTCCCCATTGAACTGAGGCCATAGAGTTCTTGAACTGATGCAGGGAAGCGTCTCAATTGAAGTGATACAAACTCTATGGAGAATGAAGCTGCAAATGAAGAGTTCTTTCTAATTTTCTACAATCTATTTCATTAAGTCAAGATTGGTTTCAAGACCATTTATTTTATTGTCATTAAGAATTTTGACTCTTCTATTGTAAAATCTTATAAAAAGAGGATGTATGATGCATTTGGAGACATTCAGAAATTATATGAAAATTCTTAAGGTGTAATCCTTAATCGTTGTTGTGTTTATTCCGAATATTTCGTTATCGAAATCAACGGTTCTCACTTCATTTTATCCTTAATTGATATTGTGTTTGTCCGGATATTTCTTTAGAAAATCAACAGAGTTCTCACTTCAATTAAGACACTCTCTGCATCAGTTGGTAATCAGAGATCAGGTACGATTCTTGATGATGGTTCCAATTTTTTATGAACATTTTGTTGAAAATCGTGGTTATGATGGACCACCAATTTTCGATGAATATTTTGATGAAGATAGTGGTTATGATGGACCACCAATTTTTGATGAATATTCCAATGACATTTGTGGTTATGATGTACCACCAATTTTCAATGAGTTTGTCAATATTTTGGTTGATGATATTGACGTAGGATATAGTGGCCCCCCAATTTTTATCGAGGAGAATAAAAATATTTTTACAATTGAGGATGTTGATCCCAATATCCATGCCTCAACAATAAGAGTTGAAAAAAAACTATTTTGTGTTATTTACTTATGGTGATGGAAACCACACTGTTTTTACGACGGAATGTCAAATTATACTATATGTTAGGTATGAAATTTTAATTAATATTTTTGCATGAATTCCATTTGATAATCATTTAATATAAGTTATATTTTGATGGAAAGTTTTTCAGGAACAGATGGAGTATAAGATATTCTTATTTATTCAATATCAATATTTTCAATTGGTAACTTTCATCAATGAAGTATTTATCATATTTTTTTAGTTTTCTTAAAATAAAAATAAAAGGTAGCTATGTAATTTTTTAAAGTCACAATAATCGAATAATCGAATCCAGTTGTGAAATTATTATAAGCGTGGGCCAGCGACATTGAGAGACTTTCGTGACACTGCCTCATGACATTTCAGCTTTCGTATAATATCATTTTAAATGCATGCATGGACATGCACATTAATTTCTCAAATCAAGTTTCTATAAAACAAAAACAGCTGGTGGAATTAAATGTCCATATTATGGCCTTTAATATTATATATATATATATATATATATATATATATATATAAAAATAAGACAATGTTTTTATAACCGAACTGGTGACTAAATATTTTTCAATATTATGTATGTTACATCAAAAATATATACATGTATCTACTTATAAAATTTACAATAAATTCATAAAATAACAACACAAAAGTTAAAAGATTTGAAACAACTCTAGTCAAAGCATAAATTTGTACGTAGGAGAAAAATAAATAATTAAAAAAGATCTATTTTGACCGATTTTTTCAATTTTGACCGATTCAACCGTTAAATTAATTTTTAAAGTCGATCGTATCGGATCGATTCTCATTGTTTATACGCTTTGTCCGATGGAAGTTGGGACTAGGGTTCGGGTAGAACGGGTTTAAAAACTTTTAAGACTAGCTAGATGCCTATTCATTAAAAAAGTGAAATTGATTACTCACTTCGTCCGTCCACTTATAAGTTTTTCATTTTACCATTTTGGTTCATCCGCTTATAACCTTCTTATACCATTTTTTATAAATACTTTTAATTTTTTATTCTTATACTTTACTTTTTTTCTCTATATCTCTCCTTCTATCTATTACATCACTTGTACTATATCTATTATTTAATCACTTTGAATCCGAGAACAATCCTGAGCCCGAGGGATCAATCATTTTTTCGATATATGAAAAAATGGATTTCAGCAAGTCGATTCTTAGTAAATGTCGAATCAAACCATTTACCTTTATTACAACAAAGGAAGCATGGGCTTCTTGACTAGAAGAACTTTTTTTGTCAAGCTTTTAAGCGAATTGAGATGGAAATGGAAAAGTGGATTTGAAAGGGTATGGGTTATTTTGAAAAGTGTATGGGGGTATTATGGTGAAAATATTTCTCCCGCGTGGGTCCGACCTGACGACCTCAACACAAGTTTGCTACCAAAATATTGTTTTCTTTTTTTACAAATTACACAAAACAATAATTTGCTCTTTGTTGGTCCTAGGTGGAGTATGACACAAGTGTATGGGGGGGGGGAATGCACTTGTGTATGCAAATTCTTTTCTTTTCAAACACTTTGGTCTTATCAGGAAGGTTGTCTCACAACAAGCCTGAGTGTGTACTTTGATAGATACTTGTCCTACTGATTACTATTAAGTGATCAGTTGGCTAAATATCTAAAAGAGTTGCTAAGTGCGGAATGTGGTTGGCCTTTTACTCAAAGAAATACTCCAAGTTGCTAAGTTCGGAATGTGGTTTGTCCAAAACAGATTTTCTTAACTTACTGAGAATAGCTTCTTTGAAATATAATTGATTGCAAGTGCTATAATGAATGAAGTAAGTAAATGGCACACAATTTATAGTGGTTCAGAGTCTCAAGCTCCTACATCCACTTTCCCTGATTGAACAGGATAATTCCTTAACAATGGAATTAGCTTATTTTATAGTGCCAAGGTGCACTGATCAACAACACTCTCTTAGTGCTTTGATCCCTAGGATAATCTGAGTCCTAGTGCTCAATCTCTCTGAGTTAAGACTATGTTTCACAATAACAGTCCTTAACTCCTCACCTCTACAACAAACACTCCTTCACTAAATGAGGTAAGGGTTTGAGGTTTGGTTCCAACTAGTAGAGATATCCTTTACAATAAGAACAGTGTAAAGGCTTAGGATATCTCAATTCTAAGCTTTGGATGTTTACAAAGATTGGCTTAGCTATTTGAAGTGATCAGGAAACTTGGGATTCTAAAGAACAACTTTAGTTTCCTTTGATTGCTTGATGATAGTTTGATAGCAAGTAGTTGGATGCTTGAATCCTTTGATCACTTCTGTATTTATAGGCAAATTTGAACAACTAACCGTTGGAGGGATAGCAATTCAAACTTGTCTATTTGTAGCACCATTGAAACGGTTATGAAGCTTGGCATCCTTTTATCCACTGTGTAAAAGCTTCTTCAATGGTTGCTTGGATGAATGTGTTGACTTCTGAAAAATGCGGCTGAGATGACTTGTGTCAGATTCCAAATATGCACATTTCCCAAGGTTGATTTGTGGCAGACTCTACACTCAACCAACGATCAGATGAGACAACTCCCCTGAACATTCCTGCTGCAAACTTAGAATGTTCCAACATTCATTCAACGCTTCTATCTTTAATGCTTCTAAGTCTTTAATTCTTGGTTCAGGCTTGATGGTAATAAATGCTTCATTGAATGTGTCTTCTGTGAGTATAGCATTCAATGCACTTGATCATTGGCACTTTAATTGATCTGATGCAGCTCCTATCAATGCATGAAGCTTTGCCTTATTACACTTGGTCTTTCAGCCAGGTTGTCCACTCAGTAAGCTTGTCTTGGAGACTTCAGCAACCTTGTTCTAAAGAACTCAACACTTATCAAACTGCCTAACATTCCAGCTTTGGACAACTATCCTGAACTTTAAATCTCACAACATTTCTGAGATTTTTGACTTAAGCATTCCTACATACTCAAGTGTCCTGAGACAACTTATCTGATCTATACTTGAGCATATCTCAACTATTCTGAACATCATCAATCAGGGGTTTTGGTATCTAAATCAAAATCATTTTATTCCCAACAATTTCCCCCTTTTTGATGATGCCAAAACCTATTACAAATGGAACTTGACTTATACTAGACTTTACCTTCAGGATGAGTGATCTGGTCATCTTTCCTGAAAGAAACTGTTAGTACAATAATAAATCAAGTAAATAGGTCATGTTAGGTTAGTTGAGATAATGAGTTGTTATCTCTTGATAGAAAATCAGTGGTCCTTTCATATATTTCATGAGGCATTACAAATCAGAAAATCAAAGGACTTACTAAGCTGATATAAGTGAAACAGAATAACAACAAACAATAAAATCATAGATAGAGAGGGAAGGAATGAACTTATGCTTCAGAGAGTTCCATCATCTTGAGGGGCAATCCCATACTGAGCCCAGACCCTCTTCTTCAGCTCCCAGATATCCTTGTTGGATCCTTTAGGGCCAGGCTTCATCTTCTCCATCCTCATAATTGAGATGAACTCCTCCAGAATCTTTCCTTCATCAATTAGGTTCCCATTGAACTTTGGAGGCATGTACAGAATAGGACCAGGGGCCTTGAACTCAACTCTAGCCATCTCAGCTGCTGCAAACAACTTTTGGTATAGGTCCCTATGGTTCTCAAACATGAACTGTACAAATACCTTATTAACACTCTCTTCAAACCATTTCCCTATGACATAAAAGTCATACACAAAGCTTCTCTTGGCCTCCTCCCATGCATCATTCAGTGAGATTGGAACCCACTTATCATGGTGAGGGTACTGAGTGTCCCATCTCTGCAGCATCTGAGGCTTGAGTCTCTTGTATGATGCCCTTCTCCTTGGTGCTCTGAAGTTTGCCCTTCTCTCATCTCTTGCCTTGTTGGCCTCAACCAACTGATCCATCTTTTCCTTAGCTCTCTGAAGAGCTAGCTTCTCCTGAGTTTCAGGATCCTTTCCAAATCTTTCTTCAAACAACTTTGAAGGATCATCAGCAAGCTTGGGCATTCTGACTTCAGGCTCTTTGTCCTGTTCTTCTTCTTCATCTTCTTCTTCTTGGATTTCAGGCAATTTGGCTGCTTTCTTCAACCTCTTAGACTGCCTCAGTGGAGTTGACTCTTCAGATTGGAATTCAGATGGAAGGGTCAGACTGGTTGGGAATTCATTGAAGGCTTGTTCCTTCCTCTTTCTCTCAGAGGCCCTGGTCACCTCCCCCCTTACTTCAACAACCTTCTCCTTGGAGTCAAGGCCTGTAGACTCACCACCAGGTCTCTGTTGCCTTCTTGCCTGACTTTCCATTACTGAAACCATGGACTCTTTAACTGCAATCTTGATTTGCTCTTCTTCAGTCAAATTTTCAATGTTCATTGGACCTTTGCCTTTCCCAATGTCTTCTTCTTCCTCCTCCTCAACTTCAGGGACCTTCTCCTTTCCTTTGGATTCACCAATCCTCAAGGTTCCCTTTGCTCTAGCTCTCTCTCTTTTCCCCTTTTTGGCATTATCAAAACATTGGGGCTTCAACTCACTCATAGTGACAGAGAGATGTGAGTGAGCATGAGTGAGGGACTTCAATTCTTGCAGCAAGTACACATTCTCATCATGAATGTTCTGCATTTTGTCATCAACCATACTCAGAAATGTATGGACAGGCTTCATTTTCTGAGCAACAATGGCATCCAGAGTGGCTTTCAATGATTGATCAAGTTTGGCCTGCAGTTGGTCAGTGAGGTTGGACACAACTTGATCAGACACTTTGGCCATTAGTTCAACTGTGAACTTTTCAGCAGCCTCTTTCACCATAACAGCCTTCAGCTCCTCAGCCTTCCTTCTCTGAACTGCTGTCCTTTGCCTCAATGCATCTTTGATTGTCCTTCTTAAAGCTCTCACATTGTGCTTGTAAAGATCTTTGAGGCCTTGCTGCTCTTTCTTCACTGTCTTAGTGAACTTTGCCATTGCATCCTTTGCCTTAGTTACCTCTGTTGAAACTGTTTGCAGTCCAGTTTCAACACCACAAATCCTGGCATCCAAAGTTGGCAAAATCACTTCTTCTGAGCCTGTAAGCCTCATCTCCACAGAGGCTAGAGTCTTGCCTTGTCCATCCAGGGTATCCACAGTTGCAGCATGTGCTTTCCCAACTTCTCTGACCAATGTGTCCAACTTCTCTGATTGCTCCTCAATGGAGGTTGCAGTCTGAGTAGCAATCTGCAGTCCAGCCTCAGTGGCATTGGCTTGCTCAAAGTAAATCTTGTTCATGGTGGACACATTTGCTGATATTGCTTCAAGATCAATGTCAGCATCAACTGGGATATCTGTAAGGGAAGCATCTGCAAAAATTTGTTCTATGGTGACAGCAACAGAATCTGCAAAACTCAAAGTGTTAGTTAAATCTCCCTCAACACCCTCATTCTTTTCTTCTCCCAATAGGTCTGATACATCAGCACCTATACTCTCATTTTCAACTAAATTCTTTTCTTCATTCATATCAGATGTACTCACATTCACTGGAGAATCAGGCCTCCTTTCACCAAGGGATTCATCAAGTTCAGATTTGACTTGAAGAATAGCCTGACTCTCATATTGGGCTGCACCCAATATTTCTACTTCATCTCCCTCTAATTTTGGTGCACTCATAATTCCAGTAATCACACAATCCTCACCATCTCCCTCTGATTTTTTGAAGCTATCAGCCTTTTCAACTCCTTCCATTCCTAAACCTGACACCTCCATATCCTCAACAGGATCCACAGAGGGCAGTTGTTGGGAGATCACAGTGCTTGTGCATCCCAAGGCCACTGAGTCATCCTGAATGACTAAAGGCTGGTCAATGTCCAACTTTCCTGACATTGATGAGGCTTTAGTCAAACCAGCTTCTCCCATGGAAGTCTCAACATTGTCAAGCTGTGCCTCAGGCTCAGAAGAACCATCCTTGGCCAATGCATCTTGGACTGAGTCACCACCCTTGGTCAACTCCTCTGATTGATCAGAGTCCTTAACAGAATGATAGGTCAAGTAATGTACCTGAGCAGAATTGAGGCCAGGAGGGTTGGGATTGGTGTTGTCATCATCATCATCATCATTATCATTAGAGGTGCTATCAGGATGCTTGATTCCTTGTGCAATTCTTTCTCTATCAGCAAGCACCTTCTCATGGAATATTGTGCAAAATAAGGCTTCAGTGGTCAACACACTGGACTTCTTTACATTTGCAAAATGTAAGAGCCTGTTTTCTTCAACCTGCCACCAGCTGGCTCCTTTATCCTTGATAGCTTGAGCTATCTCCACCATAGTTCTATCCTTGATCTCAACAAGTGCCCTGAGATCATAGAACTGTTGTTGTAACCTAGGATAAGCCTTCAATCCTGGGTACAATTCATCCACATTGGCTTTGGCAATCTGCCTCAGCATCCCCTCATATGTGTACTCTTCATTACTTCCATCTCCATCAGAAGAGTTGGCTTGGGATTCAGGGGGGTTGGATTGAGCTTCAGGTAAGTTGGGTTGGGGCTCAGACAGGTTGGGTTCAGAAGGATTGGGTGTAGGAAAGAAGTCTGGGATCAAGTGGGGAGAATTGCCTATCATCAATATCAACTAAATCGGCCAGCACATCAATACCTGACCTGTCAGGGGCACCTTCAGGAGAGTAAACTTTCTTGGCCACAATTGGGGCATCTTCAGGAGTCTTGCACTACTCTTCTTCATGCCTTGGTGATATTCTTTGAGATTGAATATCAGGAGAGTTGGCTCCAGGGCTGTTGGGCTTTGATTTAGACTTGGAGTTAGACCTACTTGCTTGTCTAATCTCCTTGAAGAATTCCTTCTTCTTCTTTTCCTCTTCCATCAACTTCTGCTTCTCAGAAGTTTTGATTATCCTTCTCCTTCTTTCTAAACTTGTTGGCTTATCAAGGTCCCTGAACTCAGTCACAGATTCAGGTTGCAGAGGGACAATCTCTCTGAATTCTTCTCCCTCTTCACGGGGGTTGACTCCTTCTTCAGCTACTTTCTCAATCTCCTCAGAAGTGGCACCTCCACTTCTAGACTGGCTTTCTGGGGAAGATTCACTCAGAATCTTCTTCATCCTTTTCATCTTAGGCTGAGCTTTCACAGGTTGAGCTTTCCTCTTTCTTGGAGAGGATCTGACAGTTGGTGCAACATTTAAGGCTTTCTTGGAAGCTGCCTCTTGCTTCCTCTTCTCAGTCTTGGAGGACAGCTTTCTAAACATCACCTTTTGGGCTGGAAAAGGCTTTGGCTTGGCTTGGAGGTGAGTGTAGTGAGCAAATCTTTCCAAGAGCAAGCTGGCTCTTGTGCAAAATTGAAGTCTACCATCCACCACCACCTTGTGGTGCTTCACCTCTTTGAACTTAAACTTTTCATTCATCATTTTATCTAGAATGAAGCTTTTCCAGTCAAACTTGACTCTCTTCTCAACAGAGTCAATCACAGCAGCCATCACTCTCAATTTTGGCATACTGATTTGTTCAACACTCCCAGAGTGGCTCAATAGACTTTTCACAACACAATCAAATAAGTGCTCATAAACTGGTTTTAATGTTTTCTTGTTCTGAGCACTTACCAGATTTTTGGGTACCTTCATCCATGGGTTGGAGAACTCCTGCTCCTCTCCTTCTCTGTAGAGCTCTGTATTCAAGCCTTCAGAGGGTAGCCCGAAGCTGGCATCAAGGTCCTCAGCAGTGAAGATGATGGTGTGTTGACTTTCTTCTTCTTCACCTTCTTCAGCATAAGTCAACTTTGTGCATACATCACCCATTTTGCCCTTCCATCTGAGATGGGCAAAGAACTCTGCCATAAAAGGATTTAGGCAGGAATCAGGCTTGGTGCCAAGAAATTTTTCAAGCCCTACCTCCCTAAGCCAATGGAGGACTGGATGAACATCTGTATCTGGACTATCAAAGGCTACTAACTTCTCAAACCAAATAGAGTTTGGATTACTGAGATATGAGAAGTCAATATCCAAAGATGAATCATTGAAGTCTACTAACTCTTCTCTTTTAATTTTGGGAGCCATGGATGGATTGTAAGTAAGATGAGAAATTTGCAGGTTGAGAGGTTTTCAAAAAGTTTAAGGGTTTGAAAGAATGAATGCGTAGGGAAGGAAAGTAAAAACCTAGGAGTTTTTATATGATCAGAATTTATTAACCGTTGGTTAATAGTGATTGATGGTGGGTAAAATTAAAAACCAAGTGGATAAAGTGGGGTAGTGGGCTTTGGGGCGGTTTGATGAAGATTAATGCTAATCAATGGCTTTGATGATGGCACAAGAATTCATGTAATCTTAATGAAGATTTTGCATTAAATGCTGATTTGCCATTTTGGTGGCAAAAATCTTAATATCTCACGCCATCCTAAAATAGCCTACTCTTAGACCAAGAAATCTTTTAAATGTCCAATCAATGCTAAAAATAGCAATTATCACCCTATTAACTCGGACAAACATCCTGAGATGTGTTTTGACTTCTGTAAAGGTCAAAATGTCTGACCAACATGCCTGAGTGGGTCCCAAAGTTGCTGAGTGGGTCCTACTAAGACAGATCTCCTGACCAACATTGCTGAATGCCATAGGGACAACTTTGCTGAGTTTCCCTTTTTGGCAGACTGCTTCAGTGAGGTTGGTCAACCTTGCTGAAGTTCATCTTAATGAACTTCCCCCTTCATATGAGCTTTCTTCCTTCATTTCTCCATCTTCCCTGGATCAAGTAAGCCTAATTCAGCTGAAAGTTCCAAGAACCTTGCTTCAGCTAGTGGCTTAGTCAAGATATCAGCTTTTTGCTTATCAGTGTGAATTTTGATAAGCTTGATATCTTTCTTCTCCACATGATCCCTTATGAAGTGATGCTTGATATCAACATGTTTGCATCTGGTGTGTAGCACTGGATTCTGTGAGATGGCAATTGCACTATTGTTGTTACAGAATATTGGAACTTCATTGGAGATGACTTTGTAATCTCTAAGTTGTTGTCTGAGCCAAAGTATCTGAGCACAGCAACTTCCAGCTGCTATATATTCTGCTTCAGTTGTTGATGTGGCAACTGTATTTTGCTTCTTGGAGAACCATGAGATAAGCTTGCTGCCCAAGAATTGACATGTTCCAGAGGTGGACTTTCTGTCAATTCTACATCCTCTATAGTCAACATCTGAATATCCAGTGAGCTCAATGTTGTCATCAGCTGGATACCATAATCCAAGATTCTCAGATCCCTTGAGATATCTTAGAATTCTCTTGGCAGCATCAAGGTGGCTCTTCTTTGGATTTGCTTGAAATCTTGCACAAACTCCAACTGCAAATGTGATATCAGGCCTACTTGCAGTGAGATATAGCAAGGATCCTATGATTCCCCTGTAGTTAGTGGAGTTTGTTGATTCTCCACTTTCATTAGGATCCATTTTCCAGTTAGTATTCATAGGAATTCTGACTGGCTTTCTTGTAGCACATCCAAATTTCTTGATCATGTCCCTTGTATATTTGGCCTGATTGATGAATATTCCTTTCTTAGATTGAGTGACTTGAAGTCCTAAGAAGAAATTCATCAATCCCATCATGGACATCTCAAATTTGCTCTGCATGAGTTTGGAGAACTTCTCACACAGCTTCTCATTTGGAGATCCAAATATAATGTCATCCACATAGATTTGGACTAACAAAATATCATCTCCTTCACAGATTCTGAACAAGGTTCTGTCAACAGTGCCTTTGACAAAACCATGATCTAGAAGAAACTGTGATAAGGTGTCATACCAAGCTCTTGGAGCTTGTTTTAAGCCATAGAGGGCTTTCTTCAATCTGTACACCTTGTTTCCTTCTTCAAAGTCTGGGGGTTGTTCAACATATACTTCTTCCTTGAGTACCCCATTGAGAAATGCACTCTTCACATCCATTTGATACACCTTGAATCTCATGTGAGCTGCATATGCTAAGAAGAGTCTGATTGTCTCAAGTCTGGCCACTGGAGCAAAAGTCTCATCATAATCAATCCCTTCTGATTGACAATATCCCTTGGCCACTAGTCTTGCTTTGTTTCTCACAATGATGTCATTTTCATTTTTCTTATTTTTGAACACCCATTTGGTTCCAATGACATCTTGATGAGTTGGCCTATCCACCAACTCCCATACTTCATTTCTGGTGAACTGGTTCAGCTCTTCTTGCATGGCTATGATCCAGTTGGTGTCTTGAAGTGCTTCCTCAATATCTTTTGGTTCTTGTTCTGAAAGGAAACAACAAAACAGAGCACTTTCTCCATGAAACCTTCTAGTTTTGATCCCTTCACTTGGATTACCAAGTATCAGGCTAGTTGGGTGGTCATGAAACCAAGTCCTTCTAGACCTGATCCCTTCAGGAGGATTGTCCACATCTGAAGTTGGATCACTAGACTCATTAAATTCAGGAAAGTTAATTGAAGGATCAAGTTCAGGATCATATTCAGGGGTATTGTCCTCATTGTCAGATAAGTTGACATTTTCATTGGTTCCCCCTTGAATATTGGATCCACTTACTACCTCAGCATTGCCTGCTTCTTCATTGGTAGTTGTTACCTGGTTTTGAACTGGGATGGGGTCAGTCAGTTCAATTTCACCTTCAGGTTGGTTGGCTTCTGGTTGATTGTCATCAGGTAGGTTGTCCAGTTTTTGATTGTCATCAAGTTCAGGCTGGGCAACATCTACAAACACTGTCTCCTTGCTTTGAAGCCTTAGTCTGGTTGTTCTTTGTGTTATCTCATCAATATTCAGGTTTCTATCCCTGAACTCATTAATAGATTCATCAAACACAACATGAGGTGTTTCTTCCACAATAAGGGTTTTGCAATTGTAGACTCTGTAAGCTTTGCTGATTTGTGAATATCCAACAAATATTCCTTCATCAGCTTTGCTGTCAAAAGCTTTCAATTGCTCTTTCCCATTATTATGAATGAAACACTTACAACCAAATATGTGAAAATAAGCAACAGTGGGCAATCTACCTTTCCATAATTGATATGGAGTTTTACCTTGTCCTTTGGTGATTAAGGACCTGTTTTGAGTGTGACATGCAGTGCTAATGGCTTCAGCCCAGAACCTTTTAGGAAGTTTGGATTCAGCAATTAATGTTCTTGCTGCCTCTTTCAAGGTTCTGTTTCTTCTTTCAGCAACCCTATTTTGTTGAGGTGTTCTTGCTGCTGAAGTCTTATGAGTGATGCCATTCTTGCTGCAGTACTCATTGATGTATGAGTTTATGAATTCAGTGCCTTTGTCTGATCTGATCTTGACAATACTTAGGCCCTTTTCATTTCTCAATCTCATCATCAATTCAGGTAGCTTGACTTGGGTCTCCTTTTTGTTCAGCAAGAATACTACCCAAGTGTACCTAGAGAAATCATCAACAACAACTAAAGCATATTTTCTTCCATTTATACTTACTGGGATAATTGGACCAAATAAATCCATATGCAGTAGTTGAAGAACTCTCTCAGTTGAAATGACAGGCTTTCCTTTGAATGAAGCCATGATCTGCTTTCCTTCCTGACATGGCTGGCATATATGTTCTTTGGTGAACACTTGATTTGGCAGCCCTTTAACTAGAGAGTTTCTTGCAATCTTGTTGACGGTTTTGAAGTTCAGATGGTTTAGTCTTTTGTGCCACAGCCAGCTTTGCTCATTTGTGCTTTTGGCAACAAGACAAACTACTTCAGGGGTTTTGCTCCAATCTGCAAAATAGACATTTCCCTTTCTCACCCCTGTTAGTAGCACCTGTTGTGTTGAATTATTTTTAATAATGCATTCATTTGGTGTAAATTCAACACTGTATCCTTTATCACAGATTTGACTTATGGACAGCAAATTGTATTTTAGGCCTAGGACATATGAGACATCAGTAATTTTGACATTACCAATGTTTAATGTACCATAACCTTTTGTGATTCCTTGAGAGCTGTCTCCAAAGGTTACTGAAGGACCATCTTTTTCAATGAACTCTGAGAGAAGCTCTTTATTCCCAGTCATGTGTCTTGAACATTCACTGTCCAAGTACCATGCTGTTTTCTTGTTGATGCTTCTCCTCTTCTTGTGGTCCTTGCAGTCCTGCAAAGTCAAAATTTAGGTACCCTTTGAATGTTGGGTCCTAGAGGGTTAGCTGTACCTTTTGGAACCCAAATCTGCCTAATTACTCTGATTGACTCAAAGTGACTGACTTGGTTTCCATTTACATCTACATACACAGTCTTACCCTTAAATGCCTTGGGTGGCTTCTGTGTATAAGTGTTAGCCTTGTAAGGTTCAGGAGAGTTGGTGAATTTCTTTGGGGCATTTCTCCTGAAGTTACTAGACTTAGGTGCAGCTTGGTAAGACTTTTGAGGATAGGGGTTTGGATGGCCTTTTCCTTTTGGCATGTAAGGTCCAGGCTTCCTGAAGTTTTTATACCTATCAGAGGGGTTGGGCCTTAATCCATTCAGTTGAGGTTGCCTCATTTGAGTTGGCCTTTTCTGAGCAGATTTTGGACAACTCCACTGATGAGAATTCAGATAGGTTGACCTTCCATTGGTTCTACCCTTCTGAACCTCATTCCTCCTGTAAGCAATGTTCTTAACCTTTTCCTTAGGTATGGGTTCAGAGACATTGTTTACTTGAGTAGGTATAGCAATTCCTTTTCCCTTTTCCTTGACCAGTGGTTGATTTACTTCCATTTCATTTTGTTGAGCCACTGATCTTACAAAAGTCATCTTAGAATTGCTTGTTGAGGCAATACTAAGACTAGGTGAGGGTTCAAATGGATTATAGCCTAATCCACCTTTTTGAGCAAATGGTCTTTGAAACCCTTGAATTTCTTCTATTGCTTTAGCAGATTTATTCAAGGCAGACATCTTCATTTTTAAGCTCCCCTCACTCAATTTCAGAGTATCAAATTCACTTGAGAGATTATCAAATTTAGCTTGAAGGATTCTAAGATCAAAATCCTTTTTCCTCAAGGCCAGTTCTTGTTCATCAATCAACTTTTGTTGTTCAGTGACTTTGAGAGACATTTCGTCATGTTCTCTCACAGTCTGTTGATACAACTCAGTTGATTTAATGTCAAACTCTGGTTCAGGAAGGTTGGGAGTTTGAATTTTAGAATTCAGTAGCTCATTTTCTCTCAATGCCATATTGCATACTTCTTGTAGCCTGGTAAAATCCTCAAGTAACTTCCCAAAGTTGAGTTTCAAGTGGATTTCACTGGAATCATGTGTGTTATTAGAAGAATTGGAAGATGAACATACCTCTTCATTTTCAAATGCCATTTGACAGTCATCATCACTGTCACTGTTGGAGAATATCCCATCATCAGAAGAATATACACTCTCTTCACTTGCTGATTCCCCAGCTACCATGGCCTTCCTGTTGTTCAGCCTCTTGTCTCTTTTGTTCTGCCTTTCTTTTCTTTCTTTTGCAATTAGGTCAGGACAATCATACTGAAAGTGGCCCTTTTTCTGGCAGTTGTAACACACATCTTCATCATCATTCTTTTTGCTTGAGGACTCCTTCCTCCTTGATGATGATGGTTCAGTTTTGCTGTACTTCTTTCTGTCAGCATATCTTTCTTCTTTCTTCTCATCAGAGACTTTGTCCTCTGATTTGTTGTCAGGAGAGCTGAATCTCCTTCTGGTTCTGTTATCTTGGTAGAACTTTTTGTATCTACCAAATCTGGAGTTGAGCTTCTCAAATCTCCTAGCCATGAGTGCCAGCTCCTCCTTCATTTCAGATTTTGAAACAGTTTGAGAGGATCTTTGAGTACTCTTCTTTTCTGTTTCAGCAGCTTTAAAAGCAACACCTTTGCTTGAGGAGGATGGCTCATCATGCACTTTCTTTCTGTTCAGATCAAACTCATATGCTTTGAGTTCAGAAAACACTTGCTGCATGGGCATGTTGTCAAGATTGCTGGTGTTTTGCATCATGACAGAGTATATGTCCCACTTGGATGTGAGACTTCTCAGAATCTTCAAAGCAACTTCTCTTTTGGAATAGAACTTGCCAAGAGAGTTTATCTCGTTCATGATGTCAGTGAATCTGCCATCAAGATGATTAATAGTTTCATTGGGCTCCATAGAAAATTGTTCATATTTTTGGATAGCCACTTGAAGCTTGTTTTCTTTTATCTTTTGGGTACCTTCACACATAAGTGCTAAGGTGTCCCAAATCTCTTTTGCTGTTGTGCAGTGGTATACTCTTCCCATCACTGCATCTGGAATAGTCTGGTACAAGGTATTCATTGCAATGTAGTTCAGGTTGTGCCTTTTTCTTTCTTCAGCTGTAAACTCATCCTCATCCTTTGGCAGCAATTCCCTTGGATCTGCTTTCTGAGCATCAGTGAGTTTGGGATTTACTTTGGTGAATTTGAAGGGCCCTCTGGTGATGACTTTGAGCATTTCATCATGCTGGCAAGCAAGATGTGCTCTCATTCTGATCTTCCAGAAATCATAATTCTCAATTGAGAACATTGGCAATTTGTGATGAGAAATATGATTGACTTGGTTTGTACCCATTTTGTTGATGGTGTTGACAGCATCTCCTGGAACTGCATTGTTAGCCATTTCTATATAAATAGAATAAGATAAACACAAATAGGTTTTTCAGAAATTTGGATCAGTTCAGTGACCACTGAAATAATGTGAATTTTTGAAAATCAGTTGGATTTTCAGAAGCAGTGGTCTATGAACCCCTGCTCTGATACCACTTGTTGGTCCTAGGTGGAGTATGACACAAGTGTATGGGGAGGGGGGGGAATGCACTTGTGTATGCAAATTCTTTTCTTTTCAAACAGTTTGGTCTTATCAGGAAGGTTGTCTCACAACAAGCCTGAGTGTGTACTTTGATAGATACTTGTCCTACTGATTACTATTAAGTGATCAGTTGGCTAAATATCTAAAAGAGTTGCTAAGTGCGGAATGTGGTTGGCCTTTTACTCAAAGAAATACTCCAAGTTGATTTCTGAAAAACACAGTGATCAGGGACTTTGTCCAAAACAGATTTTCTTAACTTACTGAGAATAGATTCTTTGAAATATGATTGATTGCAAGTGCTATAATGAATGCGGTAAGTAAATGGCACACAATTTATAGTGGTTCAGAGTCTCAAGCTCCTACATCCACTTTCCCTGATTGAACAGGATAATTCCTTAACAATGGAATTAACTTGTTTTATAGTGCCAAGGTGCACTGATCAACAACACTCTCTTAATGCTTTTATCCCTAGGATAATCTGAGTCCTAGTGCTCAATCTCTCTGAGTTAAGACTGTGTTTCACAATAACAGTCCTTAACTCCTCTGTCACGCCCCAATTTTCACAAAAGTAGATTTTGCAAAAATAACTAATTAAAATATTGCAAAAGGCATGAACTAAAAAATTTAGCTAAAGAAATTAAGCTTTTAAACATATTTAACAATGAAAGCACTAGATTAAAAGTGAAAGACTCAAAATAATTTAAAATATCAACAGTAAGTCTCACAATCTCAGAAGAAGTTTAATACATAAATTGAAATATTCAATTACTTTACTAAATATTAATAGATTTGTCATCCACCGCTCCTCCTCGTCATCAGCTCCTTAACCTAAAATGTTAAATGAAAGGGGTGAGTAATGCAAGCACACTCAGTGGGGCCCAGTTGTTCACAGTTAAATATTAAATAGATAGTTAAACACATCAATGCAAACATGAGAACATTGCCACATTCTGAACTGACTGATATACTGACTGAGCACTGCGAGCCTTGCCAAAGCCATTTTAATGACCCTGGTGATTCTCGAGGACAACTTATATGGTCCCGGACCCGTGAACTAGTCCCTGGCTATCTGATTTCATAACATGGATAACATGGAACATAACACGTAGCAGACACATCCAACATATCACGTAAAACATTTAACAATGAACAACTTGCTCTACTAACCACTGTAGAGATAATCAATGAATAAGAAAACTCCACCTCAAAATATATGTCGCGGATGAAATGGATGCAAAGGTCCTATAGCTTACTTCTCGCGATTACCTATTGTATATTAAATCTATTTAGAAAATAAATACTCAAATGAAAACAATATAAATTCTAATTATATCTCTCCTGATACTGCTCTAATTAGTAGGAAACCCAATTAATAAAATTCCTAACTCAATAAATCTATAATTTATATTGAACTTAGATTATAAATTTCTATTAATCTACTAATCGCATAAATCTTCTCATCTTATGTTTTTCACATATTAAGATGTCAACTTGATAAAACTATAATCTAATCTAACCTAACCTAGCATAAAAATATACTGAATTAAATTATAGAAATCTCGATTAAGTAATCTATTAATCACAACTTAAATAATTCAACACTAAACAAATTGATCTATCTATATACACACTGCTTTACTGTCATCTACTTGAAAACCAATATAAAACAACTAACTAACATACACATATATACATACACGCATAATGAAAGAGGTGAATAATGTATGTATTCTACAGTACATAACAATTACTAATGAAAACTAAATTTTAGATTGTTTAAAAGTATGATTAGCTTTGACGGCAAACATAAAATAAATTAATGAAACGAGAGAAAAATGAAATACCGTGATTAAGGAGCAGAAAACTTGATTTAGAATTTTAGATCGTGTTAGATTAAATTTAGGGCAACATCTATTATATATATGCATATTAAAAGCGGGCTTGGGCTTTAAATGAAGACTAGGTTTTAAAATTTTAAAAGCCTCAAATATAAATGGGCTTTGAATATTTATCTCAAATTAATAATTAAATATTTATATAAAAAAAATTGTGGATATTACATCCTCACTTCTACAACAAACACTCCTTCACTAAATGAGGTAAGGGTTTGAGGTTTGGTTCCAACTAGTAGAGATATCCTTTACAATAAGAACAGTGTAAAGACTTAGGATATCTCAATTCTAAGCTTTGGATGTTTACAAAGATTGACTTAGCTATTTGAAGTGATCAGGAAACTTGGGATTCTAAAGAACAGCTTTGGTTTCCTTTGATTGCTTGATGATAGTTTGATAGCAAGTAGTTGGATGCTTGAATCCTTTGATCACTTCTGTATTTATAGGCAAATTTGAACAACTAACCGTTGGAGGGATAGCAATTCAAACTTGTCTATTTGCAGCACCATTGAAACGGTTATGAAGCTTGGCATCCTTTTATCCACTGTGTAAAAGCTTCTTCAATGGTTGCTTGAATGAACATTTCCCAAGGTTAATTTGTGGCAGACTCTACACTCAACCAACGGTCAGATGAGACAACTCCCCTGAACATTCATGCTGCAAACTTAGAATGTTCCAACATTCATTCAATGCTTCTATCTTTAATACTTCTAAGTCTTCAATGTTTGGTTCAGGCTTGATGGTAATAAATGCTTCATTGAATGTGTCTTCTGTGAGTATAGCATTCAATGCACTTGATCATTGGCACTTTAATTGATCTGATGCAGCTCCTATTAATGCATGAAGCTTTGCCTTATTACACTTGATCTTTCAGCCAGGTTGTCCACTCAGTAAGCTTGTCTTGGAGACTTCAGCAACCTTGTTCTAAAGAACTCAACACTTATCAAGCTGCCTAACATTCCAGCTTTGGACAACTATCCTGAACTCTAAATCTCACAACATTTCTGAGATTTTTGACTTAAGCATTCCTACATACTCAAGTGTCCTGAGACAACTTATCTGATCTATACTTGAGCATATCTCAACTATTCTGAACATCATCAATCAGGGGTTTTGGTATCTAAATCAAAATCATTTTATTCCCAACACTCTTTATAAATGGTAATAAAACATGAAATTATAAAAAAAAATTAAACTGAAATTACGTACTAATTTATGCTATTACCACCAGAATCAATGACACACATGCAAAAATCAATCATTTTTTTCTAAATTTAATTATATTGTTTTAATATTGTTAACCCAATTTGTTCTAAATGAACTTAAGAGAATCCGGTTCAGACCATAAAATGAAAGAAATAAATCGAATATTTGTAAATTAAAAAAAGATAATTTAATATTATACACAAAAGTAGAGTAGTTAATCTATAGGTATTGTTTTACAATAATCATAGATTTGATGAGTCTTGACATCAATCTTTTCCATCTTCTTAATGGGTACACAGCCCTCTAAATTCTTGAACTTTTTGTTGTATTACAAAAACAATTATTTGCATAAGTGAAATAAATAAGGTAATTATTACAACATACATCATTTACTGAAATATTCACATCCTGGCAAAATCCAACATAAATATCACCAATACAATATTTATAAGGTTCTTCACATGGTTCTACAAATGTGAGATTAAATTTTGCTTCCACGAATACTCCATACAATACTACCAAGGTTATATACCTAATTATAAGTGTAATGTATATATGAATTTATTAATAACTAATTAAATTAACCAAGTCACTAAATAAGGGGAAGTAAATTAATTTTTTTCGGGACGTTTTTTTTAAAAAAGTGAAAGTTACATGACATAAATAATATTTTTCCAATTATAAAATTCCTTTTTTTTTTTTTTTTGCTATTACATCTAACATTTTTGAGATTAAAATAAAAAAAAATACAAAAAATGGAACTAAATTAATACATTTATCGAAAAGACCAAAATATATTTAGCCTATGCTGATATAACAGAGGTGAGTTTCCCATTTGTTGACTGGGCCATGATAATGGGCCCAATAAAGACTGAAATTATTTTTACTCTGGGCTCCCATTTTTAAAATAAGCCCATCATATTTTCCCATTTTTAAAACACCTTTCGATTAATTCATTCGATTGTAATAATAATTTGAGATGTCAACATTTGGTTTGAAAATAAATCTCATTTTACCTAAAAATAAAATACAAAAAATGTAAATTTAATGTAAATAAATTGAGAAATAAAATCATATAAATTTTAAGTAATTATTACGCCAATCAGCAAATCAATCAACTCGTCGCGCAGACGCCAAAATTTTGGGTGTGTAGACGCTTAAGGGCTTGTAGGATATATGGTGTGTAGACGTCAAAATCAACCAAAATCTTGGGTATGTATTTATATATGGTTTGTAGGATATATGGTGTTTAGACGTTAAAATTTATACGTATTTATATATGGTTTGTAGGATTTATACGACTCTACTCTTACTTCTACTATGTCATATTGTCATTACAATTGCTTTTTCCTGATGTATGAACTTCTCCTGTGTTATCAACGGATGACTTTAAATATTATGTGTCATTTGTTGATCATTACTCTAAATATATATGGTTGTATCCTTTGAGAAGAAAATCAAATGTGTACTCCACCTTTGTTGCTTTTAAAACCCTTATCCAAAACTCTCTTAAAATCAAAATCATCACTCTCTATGCGGACAATGGTGGGGATTTCATTGCTCTTCAACCATTATATATTTTGTTTCAACAATTGTGTTGGTTCTTTTTGCAGTATCAATCAGTAAAGACTATGAAATTATATTACATGAAATAATTATTTGGATTACGTGGAAATCAAATTTTATATATATATTTTTGGGTGGCAATTTAACAAAATATGTTTTACCCACTTATAGTGGGCAAACGTCATTCGATCAATTCATTTCCAAATTCTCCCCAACATATCATGAAAACTAGGGGATGGGTTGCATGTGTCCATTTTTTTTAACGTGTTATTTCATTACGTAGGGAATAGGGTAAAGAAAACTAGGGGATGGGTTGCATGTGTCCGTTATTAATTTAGACATTTACTGTTTGCACAAGTTTTAATGTTAAAATTGTTTATTACTGTACTCCGTAGTATTAAAAGGTGATAAAGCTGACTTTTATGGAGATATTATGGATAATTCAAATTTATTGGAGAGAAAATCTTTAGTTAGTGTGTAAAAAATAATGACATACAGTATAAATAAGTGATGTTTACTTATTCCAAATAAGAAATCATTGAATCATTCGAGTTTGATTCAATGATCGTCTTTCTACACAAAACTCTCTTATACACAAGGAAATCTTGTTCCTATAGTAAATCAAGAAAAAGATAATTTTTTGGTGAATGAGCACATGCATGGATGGTGAATTGAAATGAAATGGCAGAGTAATTGAAATGAAATGGCAGACACACAACATGCATGGAATGGATCGAAGGAATGGGCAAGACCTCTTTTTTCTCTTTAACACGAATTATAGTAGAAAGAGAAGAAGAATGAGGTGAAAATAGTGCAAACATTTCTGGTATAGAAAGAACTCGCTTGTGTTCGACTCGAATTTATACTCGAGTCTATCTAGTTTCGAGCTATTCAAATAGCTTCTGAGTTCGAATTCATAGATATTTTTCTAACTGAAAATTGTACTCTTTTCATGGAAGGAGTGGACGAAGCAAATGAAAAAGAAAGAAAGGTATATATATATATATGGGCTAATTTAATTTGTTTCTTTCATTAATTTCCATACCAACACGTTCACGATACAGAAAAAACTGCCCTAGCTTTTTTTTTTAATTATTTAAATATGCATTTATTTTACTAATTAGTGTCTTACATTTGATTATATTCTCTAATCCTTCAAACACCGAGTTTCTAATACATCTATTTATTTTATCATCATATTCAAACTTCATAGATAGCTTTCATTGGAATGGAGAGAGTGCTACAATGGTCAATTGTTGCGACGAAAAAAGGGTCGGAATAGTGAGAGTGACAAAAACTTTGACAATTTAATTAAGGGTGGGTTCACAGTAAACGCGCAATAGACCTGCGACTTTCTATTTCATTGACCAATTTAACCGCAATGATATATATGGACATGGGTGTCACTTTCAAATTTCAATCCACATCACCGATCAATTTTCAATTAAATAATTGAGCATCATGTTATTTGATATTTATTGGGTTAATATTAAAAAAATTTCTATAAGTTAGTTTTCAAATTCTGTCTTGTGTTTTTATTAAATGTTTAAACCTGAGATATGGTTTTGTATCACAATTAAAAGAATTTTATAATGATTTTAAAATAAAATAAAAACATAAAAGGGGTGTATCTTACAAACTTTAATGTATAAATAGCCTTACCAAAAAAAAATCCACAGTCCAAGAATTACAAACAGGCAAATTCAACAGTAATTAAGGCCCATGTAAAATTTGTCTCATTTGTTTATGGCAGCCCACGAATCCAACCAAACAGTTAATACTTAAGGCGTGGGTTATTTGTCCTCCATGAATGTTAGATGCACCCCCAATACACGTACCCCTCAAAACACATGTAAGATAGATGTACTCACTCCAAATGATCTATTATACCATTTTATCTATTGAATTCCCAATTCGCATCATAAACGTCCCACCCCCACCCCCACCCCTCAAACTATAAGAAAATTTTGTTTAACCCAAAAGATGCAAAGTATGAACATGAGTGTTACTTTCAAATTTCAATTCTCATCACCGGTCAATTTCCACTTAAAAGACAAATATACCAACCTAATTATTAGTGAAGCCAATAAAGATAGAGTTCAAAGTATACTACATATATAAATATTCGTAGTAAATTATTGATTATATATATATAATTTGGTGACTTATGTATGACCGTGAAGAATTATACAATAATCCACAATTTGCAGAAGCCTTTTTTCCACACGGGTTTTCCTCGATGATTTTTAGGGTTACATCGTACAAGCATTCACTCAGATAATACACAATTTCACTGCAACAATAAATATCCATTGTCTTGTTTAATGGAACATTAATCTTCTCGCAAACTCCGTCAATAATATTATTCTTGCATTCATTGTAACATCAAAATCTTTCTGTACACATGGTTGGGATTCAGTATTTTGGATCCCCATAATTACCACTTGAAAAACATATTTACTAAGATTTTGTACAATTTCTTGTATTAATGTTAATTCAAAGTATGATTTATAAATTGAGTTATATATATATATATAACTCAATTTAATTAATGATGTAAAACGTAACATTCGTGTGCGATTTAATGACGTAAAATCATCGTACGTAACACTAAAAGGATCAAATTGAAAATTTATAGAAAAAATGCAGGACTAAAATTGAACATAAACTAAATTACATATCGATTTTATAATACATATGAAGTAGATTTTATGATGTTAAAATAAATTCATATATAACATGTAGTATGTTTCATTTTAAACATTAATTAAATTGAGTTGCATTGAATGCATACGCATTCATTCAACTCTTATAAATTCATAAATCATATATATATATATATATATATATATATATATATATATATATAATTAATGTTTAAAATGACCATGTTTTCCAAAAAAATATATTGCAATATTAATTTCATACTCACAAATACTAATTAGACCATGTTTTCCAAAAAAAATGACAATACTTCAAATCTTTTTTCTAGTGATAATCATCGAGGCAACAATGAATGAATCCAAAGCAATTGAGAAATTGATTCAAGAAAGTTCGTCCTCGTCGCCATCACCAAGTGAAAAAGGGTAATGTGACGGCAATTTTTTTCCTGTTGAGAAAAGGTCAAACAAATGTCCCACATCGAAAAGGCATTGAAGGATTGTTGGCTATAAAAAGGATGGATTAGTATCCCCATTGGTATGAGACCTTTTGAGGAAACTCAAAAGTAAAGCCGTGTGAGGGTTTAGCAAAACCCAAAGCGGACAATATCATACGAAGTGGGGAATACGGAAGGGTCCATCCCGAAGAGCCCGTGCACTGTCACGAGCCGCCTTTGCCATCTTTCGGTGTCGGTCTTGGGACTCAACTGCCTTTTTCCTGGCCATGTGTTGTTCCCCCGGCGGCGGCGGCGAGGTGGTTGTTGGCGGTGGCGCCTGCAGGCTGAACTCAAGGAAAGAAAAAGAACTGGCCGGTATGGATGGTGAGTGGAGGGGAGAAGTAGGAATTATTAATGGGATATAAATTCTTATCAACGCGTCTTCCTTTTATAGAAGGAGATATGTGGGTACTAAGTACTAACACTCTATTCAAACTCATTTATTTTGTATAAATAAAATAGATTCTTGTATACTACCAATTGAGTGCTTACGAATAAAATTGTGACTACTCTAATTTATGTTTTCACGAGTTTTAATGTAACAATTGTTTATTACTCCATAGTATTAAAAAGTGATAAAGTTGACTTTTATGGAGATATTATGGATAATTCAAATTTATTGTAGAAAAAAACTTTAATTAGTGTGTAAAAAATAATGATATGCAGTGTAAATAAGTGATGTTTGAAGGAGTAAAAAAGTTACTTATTTCAAATAAGGAGTCATTGAATCATTCGAGTGTGATTCAATGATCGTCTTTCTACACAAAACTCTCTTCTACAGAAGGAAATCTTGTTCCTATAGTAAATCGAGAAAAATATAATTTTTTGGTGAATGAGCACATGCATGGAGAAAAAGATAATTTTTTGATATGTTTGGGACCAAACAAGGAAGGATGGGGAACCTGCATTGTGTCCCAGAATGTGTAATTAAAAAAATGAATTGATCCAATTTAATATAATAGAAAATCAAAGCTACGCTAGCTCATTGCTAGAAGACCAAGATAACAACCATGATCAAAATGGACATAGCATGCCAAGAGTTTATTATTGAGTTTCTTGTCGATTCGAGCTCGAGCTTAAAAAAATTATAGTCTCTATTGAATTTGAGTCGAGTTTCAAGCTTCAATAATAGCAATCGAGTTAAGTTTCAAACTTTAAAGTCTAGGGTTCGGGTAGGGTACGTTTTAAAGGCTAGATTGATGTTTTTTCATTAAAAAACTGAGATTTTAGACGGAATTGATCGAGCTGCCTTCCATCATAATTTACACGTACGAGTCGGGACTGAAGCGTTAACCTTGAAACTGTAAACACATGTTCTAAAAAATGAATTCTAAAATTATGAAATTCATTTCCCATCAAGTGGCTGGCCTGTAAAGAAAAGTATGAACGAAACAACTAATTTAATCCTTTTGTGGGTAATATATAGCAATTAATGACTTTTTTTAACTTTATACATTTTTTTATGCTTTAATATTCGATTCAACAACCAACTAATTTGAGGAACTAGTTCTGTAAGAATATAATTCCTTGTCTTTCTCATTCCACAAATGTCAATGATATACATATGAAATCTCTCTAATCTAGGCTATCATCAAGGAGTAAATCCACGCCTACCATATGAAATCATTAAGGTCATTATTAGCAATTTTTCTGCTTCCTCTGTGCACGACGATAACAGGGGCTTGTTGAAAGATGTGCATTTTTTTTTCTGTTCTAGACCTCGTCCGAGAAGAAAAGCATAACTTTCACTTCCTTTTCTTAATACTAGCGTAAGGCCCCATGTCCTTAGTTGCACATTGTTTACTTTTCATAATCTAAAAAAAAGGGTGAGAAAGAGCACATATAATACACAATTAATGAACACGATCACACTCAAAAAATTACCTGACCCCTGCAATACTGCTATAAACATTCATTCCATTCATGAGTTCATTCCATTCACGAGTTCATTCCATTCAGCCATAATTTCATTCAGTCATACCAATCATGCCCTTAGTATTTTTTATCCAAAAAAAAAAAAAGAACTCTTAGTATAAGAGTCACTGTTATTCTTGTACAGGTTGGATTTTGAGTAGTTCATAGCAAATAATATATTTTATTATTCTTTATTTACACACATATAAAGTTTCTTAATTAGTTCTTTTAAGAGAATTATTAATAGGAAAAATACTTTCCTTTGGCTCCACATATTTTAAATCTTTTTTTTTCTTCACAAAAAATGTGAATAATAGGGGAGTTATTGAAACTTGAAAGAATTCGTATCACTTTCACAACTTAAAATTTAAATAAAAAAATTTGAGAAATAGAATTGAATGAGACAGATAAAATCAATGAATTAAATTTAATATGTAATTTAAGGAAAGTACATCTATGAAATGTCTATTTTATTTTAGGGAGAGTGCATCTAATATTGTTGGAGCCGCCACAGTCGTTGGATACACATTGGGTAATATCTGGCCCATAAGATAAGCCAAATGACCCATAAATTAAACTAAAAAAAGTGACAATAAACTCAAAAAATTGATACAATTAATAAAAATAATTATATAATTATATCTACTAGACTACTAACATATAATCTCATTCACCATAAACTAAAATTTATGGAATTTGTTGAACAAAAAACACCTACTCATCAAATTTATGAAATTATATCAAGTAAAAAGATACAACAATTAACTCTGAAAACTAACACAAAATTAGTAATCATGCCCAATAAAATATAATCTTATTCATTAACTCAGATGTGAAAAGTGACAATATTTATGCAAAAAGTGATAGTCACTTTTAATAAAAACGTTATCACTTTTCAACCAAACTTTATCACTTTTTGAATAATGATATTTTTCTAAATAAAAAGTGACAATAAACTCAAAAATTGATGCAACTAATAAAAATAAATATATGTACTAATACATAAATCACATTCACCCATAAACTAAAATTATATCTTCTAACAAATAATCTCATTCAAAACTAAAATAATTGTTAAAGATACTCATGTCCACTAACATATAGTCTCATTCATTAACTCATAACTAAAAAATGACAATGTTTTAAAAAAAAATGATACTGTAAATTTTAAAGTAAAAAATGATAATGATAAAATCATTATTATTTTAACTAAATTTTTATCATTTTTTGAATGAATAATTTTATCAAGTAAAACTTTAAGAACTAACACAAAGTTAGTAATCATACTCAGCACCATATAATCTCATCTATTAACTCATATTTAAAAAGTGACAATATTAATGCAAAATGTGATAATGTTTAAGTAAAAAGTGATATCATTTTGATAAAAACATTATCACTCTTTTAATAATTATATTTAAAAAAAAAAGACTATAAACTTAAAAATTGATGCAATTTATAAAGATAATCATGTGTACTAACAATAACCTCGATCAAAAACTAAAATTTTATGAAATTTCAAATTTATAGATTCATAAATATTTTTTTTTTCTTCAGAAAATGGAAAAATTGAGAGATCAGAAAAATCGGATAAAACTGAATTTCTATATAAAAATGAAGAAACTAGATTGAAGGAATATGGAAATAATCACGAAGAAAATCAGAAAATAAGAATGGTTGAAAATTATATATTGGGCTTTAATACAAGGTGGTTGGGCCGAATTTGTTAATTAAAATAACAGAAAATACTAATGCGGCCATTAGAATATGTTTTAAAAAATATGGATCAAAAGAGATTCGTCTCACGGAATGAGATCCGTGAGATGGTCTCACATAAGTTTTTGCCTAACTCTTTCATCAATCTCCATCTGTGCCATTTTTGGAGTGTATCCAGTTGTCCCTTGTTGAGATATGAATCCTGAAACAAATCCTAATTGATGATTAAAAGATAAATGATGAAGTTTTGATAAGCCAAAAGTAGTTTGAATTTTTCTAAGTATTGACTGATCTAGTCTAGTTGGGAAGAAGTCATCTTGAACAGATCAGTAGAGTTCACATGTAAAAGACAAGTATTGTTTATATTAAAAGATAAGTACGATTTATAAGTACTTCATATTTGTTGTTCATATTTGTTTAGTTGTTATTGAGCTATAATAATCGTTGTATAGAGCTCATTATTTTCGTATGTAATAGATTGAATTGTTGTATAGTTTTATAAGTTGACTAAGCCTTATAAGAAGAGCTTAAAGTAATGTAATAATCTTGTTAGGATTAGATTAGTTGTTACTAAGTCTGCTACTGAAGAAGGACGCACAAGAAGAGAAGAGTGAAGTCTACTACTCAAAGGCAAGTGCGCAACAAGGCTCAACAAGACAAGAAAACTTGAAGTTTGTTACAAGCGCGTGTAGAGATAAGGATTGAAGAGTTAGTTAGAAATAACTAAATAACTGAAACGCGTGGATGGATAAGAAGAATCAGTTGGAAGTTAGTTTTCAAGAAGAGTTGGTTACAACTAACTTAGTTCTTGATTTCAGAAGTTTATAAATACCCCAAGGTATTGATCGATTAAAGACTACTGACATACTGATATTCTAAACACTCAAAAGGCGATTTACGAAGTATTCAAAGAGACGAAGAACTCGCAGAGTTGAACTTCAGAAAGAAGCCAGAAGACTAGTGAAGATCAAAGAAGGCTACTACTGAAGACAGAGAAGTTTTATTGTTTTTGTTTTTCAAGTTGCTAGATACTTGTTAAATTTCTAGTTGGATCGAAGATATACTTGGTAGTATAGTCGAGAAGATCTAAATCTTATTTCTTGGGACTTAAAGCTACAAGAACACACTGTACTCGATTGGAAGAGTTAGTAAGAACATCACAACTGGGTTTGTGAGAGTGGATGTAGACAAGTTGTCGAACCACTATAAATTGTTTGTGTTGTTTACTTTACTGTTTTGTTTAATTGCTTTATTGTTTACATACATAACTGAACAAGACTAGTTGAGTATAGAACAGAGTTCTCGAATTAAGAAGTTGAGTATAAACTTGAATTGGGCTCATTATTAATTTCGTATTCCGCATATTGTATTCTGATATATCGAAAGAATTTTGAAAAGTCTATTCACCCCCCTCTAGACATTTTCACTAGCTTACTCGATATTAACTCAACTTTAGGGACCTACAAGTGGTATCAGAGCAGTAGTTTACGAACTGCTGTTTCTCGATAACCGACTTAAGACTTAGGGTGAAGTCTTGGTCCGTAATTGTACTTGTTTACGTGTTCTTGATCAACATTCTTGTTGTATCTGCTTTCGTGTTCCCTGTTCTTGATCTATCTACTTCTTGATCATATAACTGATTAGCACTAATCTACTTGTGTAAACATGTCTCTTGAAATAAGCGCTAATAAGTTGCCCAAGTTCCAGGTTCAGGATTACGACTACTGGAAGCTACGTATGGAAGCTATTTTCAGCTCCACGCACGATCTAATGATCTCTGTTGTGACCGAGGGGCCGATCGTGACAATGGTTCCAAATACTGCTACTCTTTACAAGAATAAACCAATTGGTACGCTCGTCAAGAAACCCAGGTCAGATCTAACCTCAGAAGAAATGCGTCAAAATAATTTGGATAGCTTGGCGAAGAATTACATCTTACACACTCTTCCTAATGAGTATCTAGGAAAAGTGTTAAAATGTAAATCTGCCAAAGAGATGTGGGACAGATTAGCTATCATTTGTGAAGGGACATCCCTGATCAAAGAGAGCAAATTATCCACTATTGTCCAAAGATTTGAATCATTTCGGATGAAAGCTGGCGAAACTATCGACCAGCTGGATACTCGTTTTACTAAGATCATGAATGATTTGGAAGTCCTTGGTAAGACATATACTCCTCGTGAAATCAATCTTAGGATTCTTAAGAGCTTAGAGCCCAGATGGAGAATGGTAAAAATGCTTGTTAAGAACACTCAAGATATAGACGTGTGGACTGCTGAAACCATGTTTCAAACTCTTAAAGCCCATGAGTTTGATTTAGATGAAGATGAACCTGTAGTCAGTAGTGATAAAGAACATGCTGTGTCTAAAAACGTTGCCTTTAAGTCTAGTTCGTCTAAGTCCTCTAAGGTAGACAGGTCCAAGTCTAGAACTAAGTCTACCTCTGTGAAAGACGAGTTAGATACTGATCTTAATCTGAAGGATCAGGTGAGCCTCATGGTTAGAAAGTTTGATAGGCTTAACAAACGTTTTGGAAGATACAAGAAGTTCTATAGGGATCATAGAGCGTCTACTTCTAAGAACTCGTCTGAGACCAGACGAGACCGAAACTCATCCGAAAGGAGAGACGAAGTCTCGAAAGGTAATAGGCGAGATAGAGAGTCTGATGATAGGAAGATTCAGCGTTCTGATAGACGTGATAAACGTAGGGATAAATCTCCTATTAAAAAGGCTACTAATGATCTCTTGTGTTATAACTGTGAAAAGCCAGGTCACTATATATATGAATGTCCAGACCTGAGCACTGACGATCGAGAAGAACGTAAAGCAGGAAGGGAAAGAAGATACAACCGTGGCAAGAAGGTAATGATGGCCAATGATGACTCTGAGTCTGATTCAGACGAGTTGCCATCGTCCTTATCTAGCTACCCATCTGATCCAGATCACGATGAAGCATTCATAGTAGATGATGGCCTATGCTGCATGGCTAAAATCGATCAAGAGGTATCATCTGCTACTTCTTTTCAATCTTGTGATGATTCAGATACTGATGAAAGTGACACTGCTAGTAGTGAAGTAGGAAGTAGTCTGCAGCACTCTACTAGTGTTGTTGAAGACGACCTTCTACTTGCTAACCTAGCATTCATCGAAGTCAGTGATGAGAACATTGCATTAAAACAAGAAATCATTGATCTTAAGGAAGCTCAGTCTAAAGTAGATCCTAATGTAACAGTCTTAAATGAACGCTTGACTGAAGAGTTGAGACAACTCAAAGAAAAGTGTGCATTGACAGACATGTTATATCAAGACCTACTTAAGACACATGCAACTGAGAGAAATGAGTTCAATGTTTTAAAGAGCAAGTGCAACAGACTTGAAGAACGTAATAAGTTCTTAGAGACCGAGGTTGTAACACTTGATCTCAAACTTACTGACCTGGTTAACTCTTCTAAGATTAACCTTGAATTGTCAGATAGGTATAGAGATCCAGCTGACAAGACAAGTATAGGTGCCGAGTCATCTAGCTCGTCTACTCGAGTCAATAAGAACCCTACTACTACTAACTCAAGACTTTTGCCAAATGATAAAGGAAAAGGACCAATGATATACGATATTGGAACTCCATCTAACGGCACTGTACCTAAACAGAATCGAGTTAATATTTTGACTACCAAGGGAGGTAAAAAGAATGTTAACAACAAGCCTGTTCCACCTAGAACTAATCTTCAAAGGACCACTAATCGTGGACGACCCAACCAGGTCAGATACGAGGATTGGTATCCTAAGGAGACGAGTACTAGACAGGTACAGATTAGACAGCAAGAGCCTAGACCTCCTTTCATAAGGCAGTCTCACTCTACTCGTCTAGACCTAGACAGGTTGCTCCAAAATATCGTACACAAGCTGTTCTATATCCTCCACCTTTGTCATATGATATTATTAGTGAGGAAAGACCCAAACGTGTCTATAAACCGTATGGACCTAATGCATATAAGCCCTACTCTGACTATCAAAGAACAGTGCCTGCTCAAGTAGAGATCAAGTCGAAAGGCTATCTCCAAAGAGTAGACCTGAACTCGACTGATAGGCCAGACAAGGACAACAAGGTCTTATTTTGTAACAAGTATGGGCGAAAGCTTAAAAGATCGAACTTGTTCAAAACTCCAATGTATATTTGGATTCCTCTGAACTCGACTAACCCCCAAGGACCCCAATAAACAAATGGGTACCTAAATTATTGAATATCTTCACTGCAGGGTCAACTTGACTTGTATAAGAAGGGTGGCTCAGTAGGAGAAACTTGGTACATTGACAGTGGTTGTTCGCACCACATGACTGGTACCAAGGCTCTCTTATCAAGTTACCATGAGCAAGAAGGACCAAAAGTGATATTTGGTGATAGTTCCACTGCTATCACTAAAGGATTTGGTTACATCCGAAATGGAGACGTAGAGATACAAGATGTCTCATATGTCGAAGGTTTGAAATTCAATTTACTCTCTGTTTTCCAGTTTTGTGATCGAGGATACAAGGTGCAGTTTAAAAGCCGCAAATGTCAGATTATTGACAAAAGGACACACACAGTCCTACTAGTCGGCATAAGACAAGGTAGTGTGTACATAGTGAACTGGAATAGCTGTCCGAGGGACACTTGTCTACTTACTAAGAATCCTAAAGAACTTGGTTGGCTCTGGCATAGACGCCTCTGTCATCTAAACTTTAAGGTTCTTAATAAGATAGCAAGAGATTATCTTGTGGAAGGTATTCTCAACGAAGTCTATTACAAGTCACATGTATGCTCTGCTTGTCAACAGGGTAAACAGGTGAAAGGTTCTTTTAAGTCAATTTTTACTCTCTCAACTAGTAGAGTCCTAGAACTCCTACATATGGATCTTCATGGACCAATAACTCCTCCAACCTTGAATGATAGAAGGTACACACTTGTTGTTGTAGACGACTATTCTAAGTTTACTTGGGTAGTCTTCCTACACAAGAAGAGTGATACTCAAACACTTCTACCTGATCTGTTGAAGAAGTTACAAGTTGAGAAGAACCAGTCCATTGTCAAAATTCGTAGTGACAAGGGAACTGAGTTCATTAATTGCTATATCAAAGATTTCTGTGCTAAACGTGGTATCCAGCATCTTACTAGTGCAGCCAGGACACCACAACAAAATGGTGTAGCAGAAAGAAGGAATCGAACTCTCAAAGAAGCCTGTAGAACCATGATAGCCGAGTACAACACGCCTCAAAAGTTTTGGGCAGAAGCTATCAATACTGCATGCCACTCACAAAACAGAAGCGCAATCAATAAAGCTCTAGGAAAGACACCTTATGAGGTTTGGAAAGGTAGAAAACCCCGCATTTCATATTTCCATATATTTGGTTGTAAGTGTTTCATCCACAACAATGGAAAGAGCAAGTTGAATGATTTCGATGCCAAAGCAGACGAGGGGATATTCTTAGGATACTCCTCGACTAGTAAGGCATTTAGGGTATTCAACTACTCAACTCTTTGTGTGGAAGAAACACCACATGTGGTTTTCGATGAATCTCTACAGGACTCGTCTACCAACAAGATCAGTGAGAAAATTACTGATCTAACGATCGAATCTGACAAAGACTCAGAGGTATATGAATCCGTTCAAACCTACAATCCATTCATGAAAGCTCTCGAGTCTGATGACAAAGAGAAAGTAAGTGCTCAAGGTAAGTCTTCTAGACCAGCTGACATGCCTGCTCTAGTTGACTCTACTACTCCTGTTAAATCTGTTGATGATACAAATGATGTTGACATGCATGATGTTGTACATGCTATAGATGATGATAGTGCTATTGTTAAGAATAGAAAAATATGGAAATCTGCGCATGATACTGAAAACATTATTGGTGACTCTACTATTGGTGTGAAGACTAGACGACAACTCTTTGAGTCGCAAGAACAGCCTAGTCCAACTATGTTTTGCTGGTGTTGTTTCCTCTCATCTATCGAGCCTACCACTGTTAAAGAGGCATTGACTGATAGTAATTGGATCATCGCTATGCAAGACGAGTTGAACCAGTTTGTTCGAAACGACGTCTGGGAACTTGTCGATAGGCCTAAACATCATAATGTAGTTGGCACTCGATGGATTTTCAAAAACAAGAAAGATGAGAATGATGTAGTCGTTAGGAATAAGGCTAGACTAGTTGCCCAAGGCTATTCACAAGCTGAAGGTATAGACTATGATGAAACATATGCTCCTGTTGCTAGACTAGAAGCCATTCGATTGTTCCTTGCACATGCTGTTCACATGAAGTTTACTGTATATCAAATGGGTGTTAAAAGTGCATTTCTTAACGGTATTCTTGCGGAAGAAGTGTATGTTGAACAACCCCCAGGTTTCGAAGTCAAAGGCGACCAGGTGTACAGATTGAAGAAAGCCTTATACGGACTAAAACAAGCTCCAAGAGCATGGTATGATACTCTCTCTCTCTTTCTATTAGAAAATGGTTTTACTAAGGGCAAGGTCGATCGAACCTTGTTCAGAAGACAAGAAGGGAAAGACATTTTACTCGTCCAAATTTACGTAGATGATATCATTTTTGGTTCACCTAACAAAAAGCTGAGTGAAAGTTTTTCAACACTCATGCAAAGTAAATTTGAGATGTCCATGATGGGTGAAATGAATTACTTTCTTGGGCTTCAAGTAAAACAAACTCCAGAAGGGATTTTCATAAATCAGGCGAAGTACACTAGAAATCTTCTAGACAAGTACGGGATTAAGACTTGTAAGTCTACTGGCGTACCAATGCAACCAACTTACAAAATGGATCCAGATGAACGTGGTAAAAGTGCTGACCAATCTTATTATCGTGGATTAATTGGTTCGTTACTATATCTAACTGCTAGTAGACCAGACATTGCATTCTCTGTTGGTGTTTGTGCTCGTTTTCAAGCCAATCCAAAGGAAAGTCACATGGAAACCACAAAACAAATTTTGAAATATTTGAAAGGGACCATCAATCGTGGTATATGGTACCCCTCAAATGATGATCTATCCTTAAGTGGCTACTCAGACTCTGACTTTGGAGGCTGTAGAATAGATAGGAAATCTACATCTGGTTCTTGTCAATTCTTAGGCACAAAACTTATTTCATGGTTTTCGAAAAAGCAGACTAGTGTTGCTACTTCTACTACTGAAGCCGAGTACATGGCTGCTGGTAGCTGTTGTAGTCAACTACTCTGGCTCATGCAACAGCTTAGAGATTACAATATACATGAATCAAATGTTCCTATTTTCTGTGATAGTAATAGTGCCATTGCCATTACACAAAATCCTGTTTTGCACACACGTTGTAAGCATGTTGATGTGAAACATCATTTCATACGTGATCATGTAGAAAAGAAGGATATTCGCATGGAAAAGATTCATACTGATCTTCAAAGAGCTGATATTTTCACAAAACCATTAGCTGAAGCTCGATTTCGTGAGTTATGCATTAGTTTAGGGCTAATTGATCTAGACCCTACTTGCCTATAGACATGTACTAACCAGTCAGGTACATCAAAGAAACAAGGAGACAAGAACAGAGCACTCGACTACTCACGCAACAGACATGTATACAAGGCTAGACTAGATGACCAAACAACCCGATGAGAAAGCTGGTAAAGCTGAAGGTAATACTAAGGGAATAAACATTTAAGGGGGAATCTATGATTTCTTAAATATCCTTATGTTGACTCTTATGTCTGTTACTAGTCATCTTGTTCAAAACCTTGATCATTGCTTTAGAATGATATTCATCTTAATTATTCTTCAACTTGTACCTACGATTACACGTTGTATATGATAAGATAGGTACATAAAAGTCGTTCTACATTCAGAATAGACAAGCACAGTCGAAGGGGGAACTCGTCTTGTGTTCATAAGTCTACTCGTCTGTTCTGAATAGACTCGAACAGACAAGCTAAGTATTTCTTTGATTGAAATATACTAAGTGTTTGATCAAAAACGAATTAAGGGTGTTATAGTAATTCGATAATGTAAAATTGGAAAAGCCTAGAATTGGATGAATACACTCCCACTTAATGAGGTGTATACATCCAGTTCGCGCCATATTCTACTACACTAGGTCAGATGAGTACACTCCTCTGTCCTAACCAATAAGAAAGGCGGATTTCAAGATTTACAATATCAAATCACGTAATATTCTCGATTCCGTAAACAGAATTTCAAAAGGCCCAACCGTTGGATCATCTATCTCAATCTTGGCCATTGATTTACAAATTCAGTTGCAACAAAACCCAACACTTACACAATTCTCAATTCACGTTTCTTTTCTTAACTCTCCTACTCTCGCGCACTCAAATTTCTTGCGAATCCAATCTATTTGTTCTTAATCAAATACTCACTATGTCAATCATCTCACTTTTTGATGTAAGGACTAACATGCAGGCCAGGTTTGATCTTGGCAAATTCATCTCTGAAAACAAGGTGCATGTGGAACCATCTGTGTTTTTCAAAGGGAAACACACTGATGAGAATCAAGAAATTCTAACAAAGTGCATTCGATGTGGGTTGAAACCGTATCTGGAGGCATTCCCACAAGTTGTATTGGAGGAGGAGGTATTAGAATTCTATGCCAACGCCACCAGACGAGGTGACACCGTTGAATCTTTCATCGGAAATAGTCGAGTGGAAATCACTCGAGAGGCTGTGTTTGATGTGTTGAGGCTGCCCATCGGATCAATTGATGTGGAGAACTACGCTATTGGACAAGAATTAAGGTATCTGAGTGTCTTCTGCGGTAAGAAGATTCGATTGAACCGTGATGGTAAAATTCCAGCAGTCAAGAAGAAGGAATTACTGGAAAAGTATCGAACCCTACTCGACATAGCTAGCAAGATGCTACTGTGTGTTACTGGTTCTTTTGATTCGGTCACTCTATCGAAGGCAAGAGTGATGGTTGCCATCTATGATGGAATCACTGAAGGAAATTGGTTCAAGCTCCTGGCAGACAGAATCATGTATTTCGAGAAAAATGTTAGAGTCGACACCGACACGGCAAATTGGGTGGTGTCTAATGCAGTTGGATTCGGAAATAAGCTATCAATTCTTCTACCCGTGTTGATGCCAACCAAAACGGAATGGAGCAAAGGGAAGCCCTTTCACCCTTTGAAGTTTTATTTGAAAAAGGAAGCCTTGAGGAAGCAGGTCGCTGCTAGACCAGCTGCACCTAGACAAGTATAGATTAACCCTTTGGATGTTATGCCAACTGCTGCTTCGTCTAGTTCTTCAGAAGATGAGTCGGAAGATGAAGAATCCGAGGAGGTTGCACAAGTTGAATCGAGTGCAGAAGACTCGGAAGAAACTCAATCCGATGAGGAGGCTGAGGAAGAAAAGGAGACAAGTGCTAATGTTCCTGAATTATATCGACTTATGGTGGTCGAGTCGAGTCCCTCACCAGACAAGACGACTGCACAACAGGTTGGTACTTCTTCCCAGTCTGTTTCAATTCCTCTCTCTCTCCCTCCTGTCCGAACCAAGGCTAGATCACATCGATCTCATCCTAGACCTATTCCCTCATCCTCACAAGTGCTGGCAGCATTACCGCTGAGAGCCAGCATTCCCTAAAACACTTCCATAATTGATACAACTGATACTCCGACAGTTGTCACACCAAACCAAGCTGCATTACAGCCCCCAGAAACCACAGACCAAAATCTTTCCTTACCCTCAACAGAATATGTTGAACCCACCAACCCATCTACTTCAGACAAGACGCCAGTTGCCACTGCAACAGCTGAGGCAGGGATCTCACCTGCTCAGAACCCGTCTGATGTTAGATTCGATTCCCTGGTATACTATCTGATGTGTCTAAGGGAGAAGAGAGTTCGTGCTAGAGTGTCCAAGAATCTGAAGAAGCAGCTCTCAACTCTCGACATCGACACTTCCTTAGAGCAGTTTGAGAAACTCCTCAGGATTTGCACCTAGTTTTCTTTGAAGAAATCTTCTACAGATGATCTTTTCGAGGTCATTCAAGGCATGGGTTGAATCTCCAATTTTATGGATTGGGAGATGGAACAAAAAGAAAACAGTGGTGTCAAAGACCACTCCGAATTATTTCCGCGCAAGGCCTTAGTTGATCTTGTCAAACGACTGCTTAATATTCCTGATGGCGTTCTGGTTGAAGAGTTCTCATTTGATGTTGGAACTCAGACTGATCTGGTAGAAGATGAGGTAAAGCCAGAGGTTGCTAATGTTGCAATCCAGACCTCAGAACCCTTTTTGGAGATAGAAGGTGGTTCTGCTGAAGAGGAAGCTGAAAGTTCTGAAGAAACTAACTCTTTTGACTTTGGGAAAGAAGACGATGAGTTCATGGATGCTGTGATGTTTGATGAAGATGAGCTGGTTGAAAAAGTTCAAGAAAATGCTGTTGCTGAGACTCAGTCGTCTATTCAAGTATTCCCTGAAGGATTCTTAGAAGGATTAAAAACGGATTTGAAGGAAGTAGTTCAATCGTCTATTGAAACCTTCTTGGAATCAAAGCTGAAAGATGTCCTTGTGGAACAAAATCAGTACCTTGTTGACAGCTCAAGAGAACTGATAGTTGGTGAGGTCAACAAGATGGACTCATCTTTCCGAAAAGAGATGTATGCTGAAATTGACAATTTCTTGAAGAGACAAGTTGATTTTTCGGAAAAGAGGTCGATTGATTTTGCTAGATCTTTAGCTGAAGAGTTAAGTAAGATGGAGAGACTCTACAGAGTAAAGATTGAAATCGCAGATGAACAGAGACGAGAAGCACAGGATCAGTTGGTGCGTTCTCGAAGTGTTCTAACTGAGTTAACTGAGCAAAACCGACTTCTAAGGCAGACAACTACTCATTTTAAGGATGAACTGATCTCTAGTTCAAGGAAGTTGGAGTTGGTTACTGATCGTCTAGACAAGATGAGTAATGAGAAGACGCATCAGAAGCAGATTGAGCTAACTGCTGAAGCCATGAAAGATGCTATTAAAGAAGAGATGGCTCGCTTTACTAGTCTTTTCACTCTCAAGGCATCTGATGAAGCCAAAAAGGGGAAAGAGGCGAGTAGAGTTGAGAAAGTTGAAATAACCAAAACCGATGCTGAACCAGAAGAGACGGAAGCTGCTACTGCTATGCAAGAGCTCAAGAGGCCTAAGAGAGGCAAGTTGGCGAAAACTGCAGAGCTAGAGCAAGCTAAAGCAGAAGAGCAGAAGAAACTGGAGAAAGGCAAGGGTGTTGCATCTTCAGAAGTTGAGGTTCAGATGAAGAAGAAGACAAAAAGGAAGTTAGTTATGGAAGAAGCTGATGAACCTACTGCAATAGTAAAGAAGCAGAAGGTGACTGATCTTGATGATGAAAGTCTTTATGGTAACAAGAGGAAGCTTGAAAAGCATATTGGAAGGTTACAGAAGCTGAAGTCGAATGAAGACCGGATTGAAGATGCTTATATTGATTACTTCATTGACAGAGAATATCGTCAAGACTGGATGAAAGTGAAGAGACAATGGGAATTTGATCACTGGATTTTCAGGAAATTTGGTGATGTTGAAAGTCCTGAAGAACTTCATACTATCTTTGGTAAATTTGTTGAAGGACAGAATCGGATGCTTTGGAATTTGATTTTAAAGATATCTGCTGCTGCAAATTTTAACATTTTAGTACCGGTCTACCCCAAGTGGAAATGTCCTATGACAAGCTCTGGAAGAAAAGTTGATCTAAATCAGATTAAAAAGTTTGAAGAAGAGCCACTGGATAAAGAAAAGATTGATGATGAAGACCATATCAAAGTAATTCACAGGAGACTCCTAGATGCATTCTGTGTTCCTAACCCAGAAGGAGGTACTCTTTCAGACTAGAATCACTGCTTTGATACTTAGTATTTTGATTATTAGTTTTTGATTCTGATATTTAAGTATGTGTAATATCTACTGATATTATTTTGAATGAATGAAAAATTAAGTACTATTTGATGTTAAGACAAGATAACTACTTAACTAGTCTACTATTAAGAAAATTCAAGTAGTTTTGGCTTCATCAAAAAGGGGGAAATTGTTGGGATATGAATCCTGAAACAAATCCTAATTGATGATTAAAAGATAAATGATGAAGTTTTGATAAGCCAAAAGTAGTTTGAATTTTTATAAGTATTGACTGATCTAGTCTAGTTGAGAAGAAGTCATCTTGAACAGATCAGTAGAGTTCACATGTAAAAGACAAGTATTGTTTATATTAAAAGATAAGTACGATTTATAAGTACTTCATATTTGTTGTTCATATTTGTTTAGTTGTTATTGAGCTATAATAATCGTTGTATAGAGCTCATTATTTTCGTATGTAATAGATTGAATTGTTGTATAGTTTTATAAGTTGACTAAGCCTTATAAGAAGAGCTTAAAGTAATGTAATAATCTTGTTAGGATTAGATTAGTTGTTACTAAGTCTGCTACTGAAGAAGGACACACAAGAAGAGAAGAGTGAAGTCTACTACTCAAAGGCAAGTGCGCAACAAGGCTCAACAAGACAAGAAAACTTGAAGTTTGTTACAAGCGCGTGTAGAGATAAGGATTGAAGAGTTAGTTAGAAATAACTAAATAACTGAAACGCGTGGATGGATAAGAAGAATCAGTTGGAAGTTAGTTTTCAAGAAGAGTTGGTTACAACTAACTTAGTTCTTGATTTCAGAAGTTTATAAATACCCCAAGGTATTGATCGATTAAAGACTACTGACATACTGATATTCTAAACACTCAAAAGGCGATTTACGAAGTATTCAAAGAGACGAAGAACTCGCAGAGTTGAACTTCAGAAAGAAGCCAGAAGACTAGTGAAGATCAAAGAAGGCTACTACTGAAGACAGAGAAGTTTTATTGTTTTTGTTTTTCAAGTTGCTAGATACTTGTTAAATTTCTAGTTGGATCGAAGATATACTTGGTAGTATAGTCGAGAAGATCTAAGTCTTATTTCTTGGGACTTAAAGCTACAAGAACACACTGTACTCGATTGGAAGAGTTAGTAAGAACATCACAACTGGGTTTGTGAGAGTGGATGTAGACAAGTTGTCGAACCACTATAAATTGTTTGTGTTGTTTACTGTACTGTTTTGTTTAATTGCTTAATTGTTTACATACATAACTGAACAAGACTAGTTGAGTATAGAACAGAGTTCTCGAATTAAGAAGTTGAGTATAAACTTGAATTGGGCTCATTATTAATTTCGTATTCCGCATATTGTATTCTGATATATCGAAAGAATTTTGAAAAGTCTATTCACCCCCCTCTAGACATTTTCACTAGCTTACTCGATATTAACTCAACTTTAGGGACCTACATCCCTATTTTGCATTGGATTAATAATAGTCGCTCCTTACTTTCTGCTATACGAGTATGTACGTTACGGAAAACAATTGCATTCCATTCTCTCAGAACACTTTTAAGTCTTTTCAACTTCAACTTGACAAGCGATATAGGATCCGGGGCTGCGATAAATATTTCTCAAGATCTTTGTATCTCTTCTAGACAGCGCGGATCACTCAACCACATCTTCTGGAAATGAAAGGGAGAACGACCAAACTGAGGGCTCACTCCACACTTTTAAAAGGATCGGGTGGTGATCCGAAGAGGCTCTCGTGAGAGGGCAGAGGCTGAAACTGATGACCAGCTCTCCATGAATGGTGTCGAAACCATAATTCTATCCAAACGCGAGGCTGCCACTGATCCATCTTTGCGTCGGATCGCCCAAGTGAAATTTGGGCCCACTATATTCATCTCCAAAAGGCCCGAGTCCACTATAAATTCCCGAAATTCCCGACATGCAACTGGACTTGGATTAGCCAAACCCACATGCCCGTGAGCACCCATCACCGCATTAAAATCTCCAAACAGGCAAAGGGAATTAAGGCGTAAACTAATAATAGATTGTTGTAGATGTTGTTAATCCTTAAATGCCTTAACATTATCAACAACATCTAAATTTGACCTTCCGAGATTTTTTCTAAGTCTTTTCTGAAATGCTACATTAAATGTTGATCTAAATGTTGTCGCATTTCTGGCAGGATCTAGAAGCTTCTACAAGGATCTGGAACCTGGAAGATTCCAGAACATTGGAGAACATACTAGAGCGGTCTGGAACCATTTAGAACGACCTGAAGCATTCAAGAAGGATCTAGAAAGATCATGAAAGTTGAGTTCCTAAAAAATAGGATCTCAATGTGGAAGCCTCTAGAATCAGCACCCCACTTCTATAAATACCGATTGAAGGCTTCTCAAATCAGTGTATTCTATTCGATCAATTTCCTAGACCGAGCGTTGATCCCTATTAGGAATTTTGGCCAGTAGTTTTACCTTTTAGATCATACGAAGTATCCCACCCGTATGGCTGTGTGTCTTCTTATCTATTGAGAGTGTAATCATTAGATTGACTAGGCATTTCGACAGTGTATAATTTATACACTTAGTTCGTTTTTAGAACAAGGCACCTGCCTCGTTTGTAGTTTCAGTTGTGAAGGTTATTGCTGTAACATTTCACACAACATTAGTACTTGAAGATAAGTATTGAATTTCGCCGTAAGGCTCGCATAGATTTTTATTTATAAAATCTATGCGAAAAATTATTTCCATTGTGTCACGTTTGTTTTTAGTGTTTCAAGTCTTCCGTTGTGTATCTTAATTTCTGATATTCTGTTAGAGTCAGTGTTGTACAATTTGTCACAACATTTAGTACAGCATTATTCTACTTAAACTTAAACACTTCATACCAGCACACTTTCAGTTGGTATCAGAGCTGATACCTGACGACACTAGGTTAGATCTTTGGTCAAGTGTGTTTTTAGTGTAGGTTAGCAATGGAAACACATCACATATCCACGACACTTAGGCCACCCGTTTTAGATGGTTCGAATTATGCTTATTGGAAGCCTAAAATGTGTATGTACATCAAGTCAATTGATGAACGTGCTTGGAGGACTGTACTTACAGGTTGGGAAGCTCCAAAAAGACCAGCAGACGTAGATGGTGAAATACAACTCAAGAGAGAAGTTGACTGGACGGCTGATGAAATAACAACAGCAAGCTACAATTCTAAAGCTTTAAATGCTATTTTTACTTCTGTTGATATTTCAATGTTTAAAATTATATCTAACTGTTCTACTTCTAAAGATGCATGGGACAGGTTGCAAGAGCATTGTGAGGGTTTAGAAAGTGTACGAAGGACTAAGCTTCGAATGTTGGGGACAAAATTTGAGAATCTTCGAATGAGGGAAGATTAAACAATTACAACCTACAATGAAAGGTTAAGTGAGATTATCAATGAATCACATTCTCTTGGTGACCCTATTTCTAATGTTAGAGTAGTTCATAAGATATTAAGATCTGTTCCTAAAAGATTTGATGCTAAAATTTGTGCTATTGAAGAAGCAAAAGATACAGATAAGTTAAGTCAAAATGAATTAGTGAGTATACTTAGAACTTATGAGATAAACACTAATCAAGCTGATGAAGCTAATGTTGATAAGAAAGTTGTGGTTTTTAAAGGGGAAACATCAAACACTTCTGAAGTTCAACCTATCATTACTGAAGTTGATTCTGATGAAGAATTGCTTGATGAATGCCTCAACAATCCTAACAACATTGCCTTGCTCACTAAGCACTTTAATAAATTTCTTAAGAAATCTGTGAACAAATCTAGAAACATTCAACCTAAGATTCAAATCAACACATCAACACCTCAACCAGAAAGGAGGAAAGGTCAATTCACACCAAGACCATCAAAGAGTGAAGGTAAACCAAGGTATGATCCTGGATTTCAAAAATCAGTTCAATGCAATGCTTGTTCTGGTTATGGCCATTATGCAAATGAATGTGCCAATACTAGACTTAAGCAAAAACTGAATTTTAGTGGTACCTTGAGTGATGAATCTGATGATGATGATCTTGATGAATTAAATCAGAATAAATATTCTAATTTTACCAGAATTGATTATAATGATTCCTCAGATGATGATCTGGATGAAACAAATTCTGATGCTGTACCTGATGCTTCAACATCTACAGCAACATCAGAACAGAATCACCTAGATTTGAACTGTTTTAATGGCTTGGTTGATGATGCAGGAAAAAGGACTGATGACAATGAACACCAAAAGCTGTTAGATGATTGGAACAATCAGAAACTCACTCTTAATTCCTTGAATAAAGAGAATGAGGATCTGAAAGACACAATCACCAAGATAGAGGTTATACTTACCAAAAGAGATCTGGAAATTTGTAACTTAAAGGAGAAATTGATAAATTCCACCTTATGTTTCAAGAAATATTCCAAGAGTGCTTCTGAGGTAAATAATGCTATAGCTACTAGTAAGTCTAATAATCATGGTTTAGGTTATGATGGTACTACTGCTTTTATTTCTGATAAATTTAGAAAACCTATGAAATTTGTGAAGGCAAATGTTGACACATCTGGTGTAACATTTGCACAATCAGATACTCACAAGGTTAAGAGGAAGTATATCTGTCATTACTGTTCCAAAGTTGGTCATATTCGTCCTTACTGTATAAAATTGTTTGAAGAACAGAAAACCTTGAAAATGCTGCATAAAAAGCTGTCACATCCTGGTAAACAGTTTATGAAATCTGCATGGAAACCAAAAACTACCTGTAATGTTGCTCATACCTCCTTAAAAGCATGTCTACCTGATTCATGGTATTTTGATAGTGGTTGTTCTAGACATATGACAGGTCGTACTGATTTCTTATCTGATTATGTGACCTTGAATAGTGGTAGTGTTACATATGGTGGAGGTTCTAAAGGAAAGATTGTTGGAAAAGGAACTTTGAATGTTGACGGTTTTCCTAAGCTTAAAAATGTCTTACATGTTTATGGCTTACTTGCAAATCTGATTAGCATTAGTCAACTTTGTGATGATAATTTGCATGTGAAATTTGATAAAGATTCATGTTATGTTCTTAATAAAGATGAAGTTTGTGTCATGACTGGTACTAGGTCAGCTGATAATTGCTATCTTATTGGAACAAATGTGTGTAACTTGTCAAAGTATGATGAAAATGTTTTATGGCATCAAAGATTGGGTCATGCAAATTACAGAGCAATGCAAAAACTAATCAAAGCAGATGCAGTAAAAGGAATTCCAAAACTAAGGTTTCACAATATCACTGTATGTGGACCATGCCAAAAAGGTAAGCAGGTAAGAATGTCGCACAAAATGCTGTCACATTGTACTACACATCGATGTTTTGAATTACTGCACATGGACTTGATGGGTCCTATGGAAACTGAAAGCATTGGAGGAAAAAGGTATTCCTTAGTTGTGGTAGATGATTTTTCTAGATATACCTGGGAAGAGTCCTTAAGAGACAAATCTGAAGCATTTGCTGCATTTAAAATCCTTTATAAGAGGTTCAAAAATGTGTTTAACTTGAAAGTTGGCCGTATTAGAACTGATCATGGTAGGGAATTTGAAAACAGCATGTTTAATGATTTTTGTGATAAAAAGGGTATCTTGCAAGAATATTCATCTCCTAAAACTCCACAACAAAATGGAATTGTTGAAAGAAAGAATAGAACTTTACAAGAAATGACTAGAATCATGCTAACATCCAAATGTCTTGCTAAGAAATTTTGGGGAGAAGCATTAAATACTGCATGTCATATCATAAATAGAGTTTTTATTCGTTCTGGCACAAGTCAAACACCTTATGAGATTTTGAACAACAGAAAACCAAGTGTGAAATATTTTCATGTATTTGGTTGTGTGTGTTATATTTTGAATGATAGGGATCAACTTCATAAGTTTGATTCTAAAAGTGATAAAGGTTTCTATTTAGGATATTCTAGAAATAGTAAAGCTTATAGAGTATATAACCTTAGAACTAACACTGTTCAAGAATCTGTTAATGTTGTGTTTGATGATGATAAAGGTCTTACAGATGACAAAGATGAAGAATATGTATCACAGGTTACTGACACTTCTGAGAATACACTGAAGTCTGAAAATGTTGCACTAAATGTTAACACATCTGGGTCAACATCTACAGAACAAACAGTTGTAACTTCACAGAATGACCACTACGTTCCCAAAATGAATCCTTCTTCAAGAATAGGTAAAAGTCATCCTTCTGACCAGATCATAGGCGATGCTACAGTTGGAGTGCAAACAAGAGGAAGAGTAAGATCAAACAAGGTAGATGTGGTAAGAACAATATGCATGTCTTCTATGTGTAATGTTGTAAATGCTGAATGCTATTTATCTAAAATTGAACCTAAGAGTGCTAAAGAAGCCTTAACTGATGAAAACTGGATTAATGCTATGCATGAAGAACTTGGTCAGTTTGAAAGAAATGAAGTGTGGACACTTGTTCCAAGACCTAGTCATACTAATGTCATTGGAACAAAGTGGATATTCAAGAATAAAACTGATGAATCTGGTAATATTGTTAGAAACAAGGCTAGGTTAGTAGCACAAGGTTACACCCAAATTGAAGGAGTTGATTTTGATGAGACTTTTGCACCTGTTGCTAGGATAGAATCTATTAGATTACTGCTAGCTATTGCATGTTTTATTGATATTAAACTTCATCAAATGGATGTAAAGGCTGCATTTCTAAATGGCATATTGAATGAAGAAGCATATGTTGAACAACCTATAGGATTTGAAGATCCACAATATCCTGATCATGTATATAAACTTAAGAAAGCATTGTATGGTCTTAAACAAGCTCCTAGAGCATGGTATGGTAGGCTTACTGACTTTCTTTTGTAATATGGATTTATTAGAGGAGAAGATGATAGAACTTTGTTCATTAAGCACACTGAAGGAGATTTACTTATTGCTCAAATATATGTTGATGACATTGTGTTTGGTTCTACTTGTGATAAAATGTCGAGTAACTTTGTTGAGGCAATGACTGCAACATTTGAAATGAGTATGGTTGGAGACTTGAACTATTTTCTAGGTCTTCAAATCAAACAGTGTAGTGATGGTATTTTCTTCTCCCAGAGTAAGTATGCTAAGAACTTGGTTAAAAGATTTGGTCTTGAGAATTCAAAACCAATGAAAACTCCTATGGGATCTTCTTTGAAACTTTGCAAAGATAGTGCTGGTACAGATGTTGATCCAACACTTTACAGATCCATGATAGGTAGTTTACTATATTTAACCTCTAGTAGACCAGATATTATGTACAGTGTGTGTGTTTGTGCTAGGTACCAAGCTAATCCAAAGGAATCACACCTGAATGTTGTGAAGAGGATTATCAAGTATGTTTCAGGTACAAGTGACCTTGGAATCTGGTATACTAAGGACACCAACAACATTTTGATTGGTTATAGTGATGCTGATTGGGCTGGAGACATAGATGATAGAAAGAGTACGAGTGAAGGATGTTTCTACATGGGAAACAATCTTGTATCATGGCACAGCAAGAAACAGAATTGTGTTTCACAATCCACTGCAGAATCTGAGTATATTGCTGCTGGAAACTGCTGCACACAACTCTTGTGGCTGAGCAAGATGTTCCATGACTATGGTATTGAGAATGGTATACTTACTATCTTTTGTAATAATACTAGTGCCATTAACATTTCTAAGAATCCTGTACAACACTCACTCACTAAGCACATTAGCATAAGACACCATTTTATGAGAGATTTAGTAGAGAAGAATATTGTTAAGTTGGAGTATGTAACTACTGAAAAACAGAATGCTGATATTTTTACAAAAGCCTTAGACCATGAGAGATTCTCCACCTTGAGGAAATCTCTTGGCATGAGCACTATCTGAAAAGAATTCGGATGGATGTTGTCACAAATGCGTCAGCATTTGGGACAACATCATGGGTTGTATAAATTTTATAAGTTGGATTTATTTCTTACTTAGTTAAATAATTCATTTGTAAAATATCTACGAATCTAAGAACCTTGGAGTGCAAAAATAAACGTCTTACACCTCTCAAATGCATAAAAATGAGAATGTTATTAGCATACTAAAAGATGTACCAAATCACTGAGTAACTATGGAGCACGGAGTTCACTACTACGATGCCTTCTTTTCAAAAGGTGATATTTGGTAAAAACATCAACATATTTGTAATCCATTAAGTAAGTATGGGGCACGGAGTTCGCTACTACGATGTACTCTACAGGAACAATGGATCAATACAAATTAGATGCTATAACACAAAAAGAAAAAATATGGTGCAACACAAATGAAGCAAATTCATGTAAAAACCGTGTTGAGGTGTTTGTAACAGTTTTGAGCACAACATTGCCTGATTCGAATTTATTTTTATATGTTGTAATTATTTAATTATTTATTGAGATTCATTTTATTTATTTAATTAATTACTGACCCACATCTATTTTTTTTCAGATTATGCGATTTTTATTCTGGAAGCTTCTTTAATTTTAATTAATTTAATTAATTGATTTTTCCCACTAATTAACCATGATCTAGGTTGTGGCTAAAAATGTGGAGCACTATCGAAATTTCTAGATTAATTCTTCTGTTTTATTTTCTTAACCTCCAACTACATTATTCTCTCTATAAATATCGAACATAAGATGCCATTCACTTGCTAATTGTGATTTCTGAATTTGTTGAGTACTAAGATTGCAGAATTGATTTTTGGTTGTGTATATCTCAAAGAAGTGTGTGCAAATTCTCATCCTATACCTTGAAATTCCAACCGCCTAACTTAAATGGCTGGAACAAACTCGAATTTCTCAAAATCTCTCTCTGATTCGAAAACCTCATCCCACTCTCGCACAAATCCTCTCGAAATTCTTGCTTCCATGGCTTCACAAAACTCTACCTCGTCAAATGCTGACTCGAATGTTTCTGCAACACCATCAACAACCGCTCCCACTCCTCAAACCACTCCTCAAACCGCTCCTCAAACAACCTTTCCTCAAGATGCAACCATCGAACAGGTCACTAGGGCTATCGAAGAGGTGTCTGATACTCTTCGAACTACTGGTCATCTGCCCGTGATGACTTTTGGAGATATCACTGTGGATATCTCGAGCTATTTGGCTGATCAAACCGCCCAAATGGCTTCTGCTTCAAAAAGCCCCAAATCACCTACTGTTCACGAACCGCAAACTGGAAATGTTGAAGCTTCTGTTGAAGAAGAAGACGAAGCTACTGCTACGTCTGACCCTGAAGACGTTGAAATGGAGGAAGCAAACATCTCTGAAGGTACAAACTCCTCACTCTCTGTTTCAGATGAGTCTGCCCCCATTCCTCTCAAGAAGAATGCACAGAAAGGCAAAAGACAGAGAAGCCCTGTACGAAGAAGGAGATCAAACCGCGTATTCACTCGTGTGGATTATTATGAATCCATGAGGAAAAAGAAGAAAGTTGGAGCTGATGCTGGTTAACCCATCCAAGTGTTCACAGATTCTGAGGAAGAAGCTCATGTTGTTGCTGAGAAAACCAAGAAAGTTGTTGCTGAGAAACCGAAGAAGAAGAAAGCTGTTGATGATCCCAAAGGCAAAGGGAAGGCCAAGATGATTGCTGAAGAAGAACCTGCTAAATCAGATTCCAATTCTGATTCTGAGAGATGCTTGAGAGACATACTACAGTCTCTAAAGAAAAATGTTGAGCATTATGCTGCTGCAAAGGAAGCTGCACCAGAACCTGAAGATGGTGGCAGTGGAGATAGCTCTTCCAGTGCAGAAAGCAGCCCTGATCAGAGCTCTGCTAAAAGCTCTACACCAAACTCAGATGACCTTGTTTCTGAAGAGGAAGGTATTTCTGATTCTCTTGAAACTCTAGAGAATAGGTTGGCCATTTATTCTAAGAGAAAACTGTTGATAGAGAAGAGGATTAATATACCTGACTTTGATAGTAAAGACATGATTAGTTTCTTAGAGGAGAGGAATTTGATGCATGCTGTGAACTTTGGTGAATCTTTCTTGACAAATTAGGCCTATGAATTTTATTCCTGTATGAAAAAGAGCACTGGTAGGAGATCATCTAGGTGGTATGGGACTGTTAATTTTAGGGGGAGGGATGTACCTTTTACTCCTGAATTGATAAATGAGTTTTTGGAAATTCCCAATGTTGAGGTTGATGAAGAACCTGACATGGATGTGGTCATTTCTGCTATAACTGGTGGTAGGGTAGTTAAATGGACTAGACAGATGCTAGTCAAAGACCTCACTTCCCTACACTCTGTGTTATACAAACTCATTATCTACAACTGGATTCCCACCACAAACACTACCAAGATCACAAAGGATCAAGCTGTTTTGATGTATAGGATTTCTGTGCTTAAGAGATTCAATTTGGGCCTTACAATTTTCCAACATATGATGAGATTTACTGGGAGAGTTTCTGAAAAAGGCAATTTAACCTATCATGTACTGATTTCTAATTACTTGAGGCATCATGGATTTGTTGCCAAGAACACTGATGTGTTGAGGGGGAGAGTTCCATTATTGGCCATAGCTCCTGCCTTACTCACTGGGGATAGAGTAATTGATCTACCTTTGATTGCTCCTGGTACTGAACATCAGCACAGACCCTCTACTTCTGCTCAACCAGAACCTTCCAGACCCTCAACTACTGATCATCCAGAATCATCCAGATCAAAACAGAGAAATGCAACCCCAAATGTTGAGAACATCCGTATCAACATTTCTGGTAATGTGTATCTTTCACATGAATTCATCAAACTCCAACTCCAACACTTGCAGGAAACAATTGATGAGCTCCAGTTTCTGAAGGACAGGTGGACCAATCTGCTTTCACCTACAACAGGGGGAGTACCACCACCATTGAACTCCAATGTGGTGATTGAAGAGATGGCTGCTGATGATGGAGTTCCAGCTGCTGCTGATGCTGGTGATGGACCTGATGCTGCAGTGACTGATGTAGTTGCACACCTTGCATCTACTTACTTTGTTGATGAAGGAGATGATAATGATGCTGCTGAGATGGACACCTTGTATGGTGATCTTCATAGAGGAAGCTGCTAGACAGGGGGAGATCTGAATTCCATAATGGCTATGGTGCAGGAAGATGATGTTGCAGCTATTACCACAGCAATATATGCCATTTATTCAGTTCAATCTCTGTAATTATTGTTTAAGTTTGGATTCTGAAATTCTGATACACTTGTTATTTATTTTTCTAGATGATAGGATGTTTATTGTCTTTACAACTTGCTTAATTATGGTTCCACTTGATGATATTTGTTTACTGCCCTTGCTTAATTTGTTTACAGGTTATCATGTGTTCTACTGCAGGTTGTATAGTGTTAGTGTCTGCTTATTTTTTTTTTGTTTATTGTTTTTGCTTTGATGTTTGTTTTTTGTTAGTGTCTTACTTAGATTCTAAGTTAATTCTTCCAGTTCAACTTATGATCTTAGTAAAGTTACTTATGTTGTGAATAAGTGTAGTGTTTATACTTGTTCTATTTTGGATAAAATTTATCTTGATCTTATGGCACAGATCATTGTAAAATTGTCCTTGATCTTCATTTGATTTGATCCAACGATTACAACAGGTATTGTCTTGACTAGTGCTTAGCAATGATGTTGACCTCAACTAAGTACATAATACTGAGTATGTATAGAAATATATGTGCATCAGGTGTGTTGTAGTCGAAAGGTCAAATTGGGGGAGATTGTAGATGTTGTTAATCCTTAAATGCCTTAACATTATCAACAACATCTAAATTTGACCTTCCGAGATTTTTTCTAAGTCTTTTCTGAAATGCTACATTAAATGTTGATCTAAATGTTGTCGCATTTCTGGCAGGATCTAGAAGCTTCTACAAGGATCTGGAACCTGGAAGATTCCAGAACATTGGAGAACATACTAGAGCGGCCTGGAACCATTTAGAACGACCTGGAGCATTCAAGAAGGATCTAGAAAGATCATGGAAGTTGAGTTCCTAAAAAATAGGATCTCAATGTGGAAGCCTCTAGAATCAGCACCCCACTTCTATAAATACCGATTGAAGGCTTCTCAAATCAGTGTATTCTATTCGATCAATTTCCTAGACCGAGCGTTGATCCCTGTTAGGAATTGTGGCTAGTAGTTTTACCTTTTAGATCATACGAAGTATCCCACCCGTATGGCTGTGTGTCTTCTTATCTATTGAGAGTGTAATCATTAGATAGACTAGGCATTTCGACAGTGTATAATTTATACACTTAGTTCATTTTTAGAACAAGGCACCTGCCTCGTTTGTAGTTTCAGTTGTGAAGGTTATTGCTGTAACATTTCACACAACATTTGTACTTGAAGATAAGTATTGAATTTCGACGTAAGGCTCGCATAGATTTTTATTTATAAAATCTATGTGAAAAATTATTTCCATTGTGTCACGTTTGTTTTTAGTGTTTCAAGTCTTCCGCTGTGTATCTTAATTTCTGATATTCTGTTAGAGTCAGTGTTGTACAATTTGTCACAACATTTAGTACAACATTATTCTACTTAAACTTAAACACTTCATACCAGCACACTTTCAATTGCCATAACAACCGTCGTCACATAATCCGAGGCAGCATGAACTAATCCCAAATGGAATGTAAAATTTTCATTTCCTTCTTACAATAATTTTTATATTTTCAAATTTTCTCCAATTTTCATTTTTTTTTCTAACAAACAATTTTAATTAGTAAAAAATACAAAAATAACAAAACATACCAAAATAAATTCACAAAAAATATAGAAATTAATATAAAATTCACAAAATCACAAATTTTATTTTTTCAACCTTCCTTCAATTTTCATTTTTTTCTAATAAAAAAATATAATTAACAAAAAATACAAAATTAATATCACAACAACAACAAATAAAATTTGCACCAACGAAGAAAATGTTTACATCAACACAACAAAAAATTGAAAAAGAAGATGAACAAATCTGCTTCGTCTTCTTCAAGAATATTCACAGTTACAGTTTGAAAAATTTTAAAAATTAAAACTGCTCTAAACGCTCACCCTCACAAAATCAATTTCTTCTCACGAAAATCACTTAAAAAAAAATAGATCTGTATCAGAACTCGAACCGGAGGAGATGATCGACGTTTTTAGAAAAGAATTAGAATGAGGAAAATAGTGGAAATGATTTGTTTTTATAGGGGATAGAAGTGATATTTTACTACATATTTGACACATATTAGTAACTTTTAAATTTTATAGCACCTAAATGTAATGAGAAGATATGACACCTATTAGTGAAAAAAAACTATTTATTTAATGTTATTTCAAAGTGTGGAAGTGATTTAGAACTCTTAGTATTTTTTATCAAAAAAAAAAAAAAAGAACTCTTAGTATAAGAGTCACTATTATTTTTGTACAGGTTAGATTTTGAGTAGTTGATAGCAAATAATCTATTTTATTATGAGAAAATTTATAAAAAAGGCCATTTAGGCACCTAGCTTCTTAAATAAAGACAACTTTTATAATCTTTTTAAAAAAGGACAAAAACGCATGTTAATAACCCATTATACCCTTATATTTAAATATGGAAATTAATTTATTAATTTAATAATTAAATAACAAGTCTTCATCTTCCTTATTTGTCGCCATAGATTTTTGGTTAATTAAATAATTAAAGAACGGGTTTCTTGGCCGGAAAACTCAAATCTTCAAGCTTTTTGGTTAATCCATGATGAATCAAACATAATCCCGCTGCATCTACAAACGATTGGCCATAGATTTCAGATTGGTGAAGCAACAATCCTCGATTTCCTCTTGAAATCGAGGGATTTTTTTCTTCTTTTAGTTTCTGTTTCAGTTTTGGGTAACCCCTCACGCCTAAAAACTGATTTCCGATGATTCTCAAAGTTTCTGCTGCTTAGAGGCTTGTTCCTCTCTTTCAACGACGGCCATGGCTATAAGGTCTCGTCTCCTTTGCTCTTCCATAATTGTTTCCTCGATCTGTTCTTTCGACTGCACATGATCAAGAGACTTTCCACGCGATCGTTTCTTTATATTCCTAGGGGATTCAAACTTCACCGATTTCTTCATTATGGATGACGGACGCGAAGCCGCCGGAGATACAGTAGAAACTTTTAATTCCAAGGGTCAGATGAAGAGTTTTGCCAAGGGTATGATTTTTAATTCCACACGTACACACATAATTTGCAAAGAATTTTAGGATTTTTTGAGATGATTTTAATTTAGGTTCAATTTGATCCGTTTTCGTGTAATTGTGATGATTTACGTGTGCGTTGCTGGAATGTAGTTCATGATTATTTGTTATTGGTTTGGTCAAGGGATAATGCAGATCTTATTTTGCATAAGTATACGTATTTCTGCATAATCACATTCTAATATGAAGACACCGTACTATTTTTTCTGCATTATTCATTTTATTATGCAGTTTTAGATTTCATTGTTCTGCATTATTCATTTTATTATGCAGTTTTAGCTTTCATTGTTCTGCATTATTCATTTTATTATGCAGATTTAGCTTTTATATTACTTTTCCAACCATGGTCTAGGGAGCAAAATGTTCTTCTCACTTCTCACTTCGTCTTCTTCCGTACTTCACGGTTTCCTTTCTTCACAAATTGGAAAACCCCAAAATTCTGCACAAAATTAAGCTCTTCTGACCGGTGTTAATTAATTTTAGGAAGGTTTTAATTAATTGCGTAATTCTTGGAATTAATGAGCTGATAGAGTCAGCTTTAAATTTCAAACATAAGGTTTTAATTAATTGCGTAATTCTTGGATTTAATGAGCTGATAGAGTCAGCTTTAAATTTCAAACATTTAAAGAATTTCTCCATATTAATTTCGAATTTTATGTATTAAGGGCATGATGGTACATTTATGTGCCATTTTGTCCTTATTCTGAAACTATTTTGAATCATGTCTTTATTTAAAAAAACACTAGGTGAAATGACCTTTTATGTGAAATCCCCATTTATTATTCTTTATTTACACACATATAAAGTTCCTTAATTAGTTCTTTTAAGAGAATTATTAAGGGTTAATTGCAAATTAAATCACCACCTTTCACTTAATTGCAATTTAATCTAAACTTTTGAATAATTGCAAATAAAATCACCACCTTTAAATATTGTTGCAATTTAGACTTATAGACAATCTTATTTGTGTCCGAATTTAACGTTTTGAGATTAGATCGAAATAAAAAATAATTTTGTTTCATTAAGGAAGTGTCACATTAGCTAGTCACGTTAGATTTGGGCACAAATTAGGCTATCTAGGAGTTTAAATTGCAACAATTTTTAAAGATGGTGATTTTATTTGCAATTATTCAAAAGTTTAGATTAAATTGCAATTCAAGGAAAGGTGGTGATTTTATTTGCAATTAACCCAATTATTAATAGGAAAAATACTTTCCTTTGGCTCCACATATTTTAAATCTTTTTTTTTTTTCTTCACAAAAAATGTGAATAATAGGAGAGTTATTGAAACTTGAAAGAATTCGTATTACTTTCACAACTTAAAATTTAAATAAAAAAATTTGAGAAATATAATTGAATGAGACAGATAAAAATCAATGAATTAAATTTAATATGTAATTTAAGGAAAGTACATCTATAAAATGTCTATTTTAGAGAGAGTGCATCTAATATTGTTGGAGGAGCAAATAACCCACAGCCTTTGGATACACATTGGGTAATATCTGGCCCATAAGATAAGCCCATAGTTATATGCACTCAGCATATCTTGGTTATTCGACTAGTCAATGGATGATGGGTGTAAATAACTTTGGCCAACGATTAAAAAATCCACAATTATTGAATTGAACATTTTAGTATTGAATTTTTTTTGGAATTTTAGTGTTTTTGTACATTTTTATTTAAATGTGGTATGCTAATTTGTAATATCTAAGAACATTTAATAATTTTTTAAGACATTCATCGTCTCAATAATTAAAAGTCGAATTTAGATGGATGTTGGAGGTTAATTATATTCTAACTAAAAAAAAGTTATGATATTAATATTTTAACACTATTTTAATTCTTCTCGGTCAGAACAATCAAAAAAAAAATTCAACGTAATGATAGTCTACTTTTTCATTTTAAATTAATTAAATGAGATAATTATTGAAAATTTTACAATGAATTTTTTTTAAATATAAATATTATTTCACTTTAAAATAAAATAATATTATTTGCCCCAATTCAACTTAAAATTATACATAGTTTAAAGGAAATGAGGTAACCTAATTATATGGGATTTTCTTAGGATAGTTTTTGTATCGCCTGGACTATTAATAGTTCGGATGTCAAATTGCATCGCTCTGTGTCGCCCTCTGTGTCGCCTTAACTTGATACCTGTTGCCTTTTTTTAATATTTTAAAATAATTATTTAAATTTTATTTTATTATTTACTATTTTATCCTTTATTAAAATTAATAATAATATTATTTAAATTAAACAATACGAACGTAAAATTAGATTTTTTTAATAGAATTAAATTATTATTTTATTTATATTTTATCTACACCTGCTCATTTAATTAGTTCACTCTCAAATTATTTTTTTACTACGGTTATCTCTGCACCCGCTCATTTTATGAGATCACCCCAAATCATTTTTTATAAGTTCACCCAAAATTATTTTTTACTGCTCATTTTATAAGTTCACCTCAGAAGATTTTTTTTAAATGGAGTAATTACATTTAAAGTACTATATTATCATTTTATTAATTTACACAAAATATAATAAAATCAACCCTAATTTGTAGGGTGATACTCGAGTACATGCAAGATACCGGTACACACCAATTTTAATTTTTTATTTATATTTTATCTACACCCACCTATTTAATGAGTTCACCCAAAAATCATTTTTTTACTACGGTTATTTGCACCCGTTCATTTTATGAGTTCACCCCCAAATCATTTTTTTATCACGTTTATGTGCACCCGCTCATTTTATGAGTTCACCCCTAAATTATCTACACCCCTCATTTTATGAGTTCACCCCAAATTTTTTTTACTACGGTTATCTGCACCCATTCATTTTAGGAGTTCACCCCCAAATCATTTTTTATCACGGTTATGTGCACCCGCTCATTTTATGAGTTCACCCCTAAATTATTATTTTTACCACGTTTATCTACACCCCTCATTTTATGAGTTCACCCCAAAAATATTTTTAAAGAAGTAATTACATTTAAAATACTATATTATCCTTTTATTAATTTACACAAAATATAATAAAATCAACCTTAATTTGTATATTTACAATCTGTAGTCAAGTCATTACCGAGTTACCGTCGATTCACCATCAAGTCATCCATATTTTTAGAAAAAAATCGTAAAACATAATTTTAAAAAAAAACTATCGAAATTAGGCAAAAATCTTGATTTTTTTTCTTTCTAAGTTTTCTTCCCTTTCCTCTTTTTCTCCCATTTTCAGTTTTTATTCCAAACTTTTAATTTCTTCGTTTTTTTTTCCTTTTACTTTTTTTTTATTTTCCATTTTTTCATGTGTATTTTTTTTTAATTTTAATACAAAATAATATTATATGTATGATATTATTATAGTCGTTAATACAATAAGTAATAACGAGTAATACCATAAATTGTAATCAGTAATACCATTAACAGTAATTAGTACGAATAAATACTTATCTTATTAAAAGTGAGATGGTCTCATGGCGACACTGTTCATAAATTAGTAGAAATAAACACTTTATTTTTTTCAAAGTGTTAAAACGTCATTCTCAAACTATGTTTTGGAAAGCAGAATTTTGGTGAAATCAGAATAAAAAAACTTTAGAAAATGCGAATGGAACTATAGGAAAACGTCATGATCAGACCATCGATTAGTTCTAAAAATTATGTGTCCATATAATGTTGCTTACGAACATTGACCTAATGTCCGATTTGTATAATGTAACTAGATTGATTGTTACCAGACTTGAAAATTACATTATTGAGGACACATTTTTATTTTGGAAGGAATGTTGGTAGTAAAGTTTTTATTTTGAGAATAATATTGAGTGTTTCGATGACACGGCTCCCATAAAGTTTCGAATAAGATAATTTCTTATTCTATTGTCTTTTGCAATGACGATAAATAAAAGTTAAAGGTCAGTCTCTTTTCATGGTAGGTGTGTAGTGTGTACCTTCTGAAACATGTTCATGCATAGACAATTATATGTTGCAGCCCTCTAGAGTTAAGAGTGTATTGAAAAATATTTACCTAGATTCAAATGAATAACAAATTTACAAATTTATACTATGGAGTACATGTTTCAAATATTTTTTTAATTGACAAATTAAACTTAAAATATATTATAAATTTATTTGAATTCTTTACGGGCACTAACAGTCCTACGTTGCCCATTGTGACATTGTCCCTCCTTTACGTCAAAAAAAAAAATAAAAAATATTGTGATCGAGAGCAAACCGAGTAAGTGGAGACTTTTTGGGCCAACAATGTTATCCCATTTAATTAAAAGTGGAGAATGTTTTGGGCTAGCATTTAATTAAAAGTGGCCAGCCCAATTGTTTTATCAAAGAAAATAACCAAATTGAACAGCCAATTTCTTGAATTGTGCGTGAGTAATAACAAATGTTAAAAAAAAAAATAACAGAATGTTCTTTCAACAATTACAACGAAAAAATACATCAGTTTTCAAAATAATCTCATCTTCATGTTGAGCCCCCTAAAATATTATAAAACATGCTGAAATTTTATAATATTATAAAACATGCTGAAATTTTATAATGAATGAACAAAAAATTCCTCAAAATTAATCCACACAATTGATGTCTTTTGTCTTTTCTTTTTAATGACAAAATCATTATCTTATGTATTATTAGATGAAGTTGTATCATCATTCTCATGTTGAGAAGACATATATCTGCAAAATATACATTAAAAATAAAATTAATAAATGTCAGAATCTAATTATATTCATAAATAAAATTCATAAATTTCAAATAAATCTCATAAATCAATAACCATATACTCATGTTAGAGAAGATATATCTGCAAAATATACATTAAAAATAAAATTAATAAATGTCAGAATCTTATTATATTCATAAATTTCAAATAAATCTCATAAATCAATAACCATAGAGAAATCATACAAATTTTATATGAATAACAATTGAGATTTGAGAATACTGCGTTAATGTGATTGTGCAGAAAAAACAAAGTATTAACACAGAAAAAAAATCAAAAGTTCAATCAGAGGAATGCTCAATATCACATAAAAAAACTAGAAGTAATTATCAACAATTTGAGAATACCTCTTTTTACTCATGATTCGACTAAAAATGAAAAAAATAAATAAATATAAATTACATAATGTTAACTGGATCGAGCAGCGGATGTGCAGAGAGTTTTTTTTGGAACGTGTTTGGGATCGGGAATGGAATTTTGTAGGTTTTCTCCTGATTTTAAAAAATCCAAACGAATCTCTTTCTGTTAGATTATATAAAGTATCTTCTGCTAATTTTCTGATCATAAACATATCAATTACTCCATGATCATAAATTGTAACAACTAGTTTTCTGAATTTTGAATAGACGACAATCAATAGCACATACAAAATAGTCGCGTCCAATTTTGTGATCTCGAAACAGAAATTTGTATAAAAAATTCAACTAAATTAATAATTTAACCTAAAATTCAATTCATTCAAATAAAAAAAGATAATTTATTGTTTATTATGATTATTAATGATATGAGAATTAAAATAAAGATTATATATTATCAATTAATTTTTTTATTAATCATGTGAGGATAAATTTGTAATTTTATAATTATATATTTAAAATGATTAAATTTAATTTAAAAGTGTAATAGGGCGACAAAAAACGATAATAAGTGCAATGCAAGGCGATGGATTCTGCGACGCCAAATGCAACAGGTAGTAGGTCATCAAATATAAGCCATTAGATTTCAGATCTGATGGCTCAGATTACTGGACTGTCGATAGTCCAGGCGACATTGGACTATCCTTAGAAGGCCCCTAATTATATTTAGGTTAAAACTTTTATTTAATACTTTGTATTATGAATTTAATTTTTTAATATGTATAATAAATTAGAAAAGAAATTACTAAAATAAAAAAGAGAGTATTCAATTAGTAATTGAAATAAGTACAAAATGAATTTGTATCTATTCTATTCTATTCAATTCTATAGAAAATGAAAAAGAAAAAGAAAGTAGCTAGGGCGCGGTGGTGGCGGTGGGCATTTCGAATCGGCAGAGGGGGCAATTGCGATTGATTTGGAGCCACTTGGTGATGCAATTTCGGTGAAAAAAATGGGCACAAGGCAGGGTGGAAGTGCCTTCTTCTTCTTCTTTGCAAAACTCTTCCAAGCAAACACTGCACTTAATCGAGGATTCATCGGCCGGCCGGAGAATGGCATGGTGGTGGACGTTGAGATAGGAATGGATACAGATGTGGAAATGGCTGCTGGGCGGCATTGATGCAAGAGTTTCGACGGCATGCGCGTGTACCTTAGAGAAGAGAATTTGGTAAAATTGAGCATGAAGGAGTACGGATTCGGTCTTCTGTTTGATGAGGGAGAACGTTTGTTGTTGGGAGTCGTGGAACTGCGCCAGATTGACAGAGACAGTGGAGGTGGAGCGGCGTTGTTTTTGGGAAAGAAGGACCCTTTGAGGAGGGTGTGATTCGTAGACGCTGCTCTTGCTCTCAGTGGTGAAAAAGAAGACGATTTGGGGTGCGGAGAGGGCGGCTGGAATGACGGAGGTTTTAACGGATTCAATTTCAAAGCTAGAATCCAAATCGACTGGCCTCCCTCTTCCTTTTCCTTGCGACTCAATCTGAAATTCCATTGGTATGTTGTAGAATTAGAATGGAGATGGTATGTATTAGTAGTTCATTAAGTAAGTAAGGATTCCCGCTTTTTTTTTTTTTTTTTTTTTTGACCGTTATTAGCTTAGCTTAGCTGTAGACATTTTCTTTATTTTATTTTTGGTAACTTTTTTAAATATAGTATGTAGGAGACTTAATCTGACTTTGGGTGTATACTTTTAATTTAGGTAATCCAATTTAAAATTTTTAAATTTTGTGGGTTTTGCTTCTTTTTAATTGTGATGTTGTTTTTGGTCGAGGTTTGGCATTCTTGAACCTATGCCCTTTAATTGTTTGTTGTGCCTTAGATTAAATGTTTAGATGTCCAAATTTTTATATTTGACAAACAAATACAACAAACATATGAGTTTATGTTTCATGGATACTATTAATTTGGTACACTTGATAAAACTTTTCATGAATACTAATCCAAGTCTTTTAACTCCATTTTTTTTGGTGTGTGTTCTCTGCGGTGGTGACACTATAGTATTTCTCTTTGTTCTAGTTGGGGATAGTTTCAAACCATACTTACCTGGAATTCAAGCAATTATCACCTTGACTATTTCCTTTGAAATAATGAAATAAATGACAAATTCTTACTTTAGCCCTGTTTCTTTCTTGTGCAGTTATGCTGATGGAATTAAATATTATACCTTCCCCTCCCCCGAGTATGTCTGCTCGTCTGCTGGAGGTGTATCCACTTTCAAAGGTAATCAATTATCTGAGTGATGCTTTTCTCTTGTTTCTGCATCTTTTAAATCTCCACTGATGGAACAGTAAGAAAATGAAGACTGTTCAACAAAGAATTTTGTGTTTCTGAATATAATCTTTATTGTGGCTTTCCCTGCTTTCCTCCTCAGACTAGCTCGAAGATAATAAACAAACTACAGTCTGTGTTTCTGAACCTTGTGCAACTCAGGATTCAATTACAGTTAGGTAAACCAAATCTGCTGGTCCTCAGTTTTATGACATATTGTTATTATGAAAATGGGCCCGAAACAAGTGCGTGGAACATAATGCTAGGAATGAACTTATGGGGTACCATTTTCATGTTTGGATACGATGCAATCGGCTTCTGTAAGCAGCAGCATCCAGAGGCAGCATGGGACATTTTACTCTACTCTGTGTGTGGTGCAGCAGGCCAGAATTTGGTTAAGTGAAGAAACAGTACTTGTGCTAATATATTTCTGTGTATGTTTGAAAACAAGTTTGAGCATAATAAGAATTGACTAATATGTCCTCATGCTGAGCCTGGTGACTAAATTCCAAAGAGTGGAGCAGTCTTTATTCTGGATGCCTCTTTCTTCTTCTACAGTAGTTCGATTTTTTTATTTTTTTTTCTCGGACCTGTAAGAAGAAAAAAAGATGACAACATATCAAATAGTGGTGTTGTTTTCTTTTGCCCTCTTCTTGCACAGCATTATCAGTTGTGCAACACAGGATATTTGTTACTACAAAACTTGTACTTTTCTACATTAAGAATATGTAAAGTATGTTTGAAGTATCACCTTCCTGAAACCACCTTTGCTATCTCCTCAGTCCATCTGTTACCAGTGCCTGTGAGAATTGAGATGCTTCACTGATTAGATCATATTATATTTCAGAAATTTATGATTTTGAATAAATTACCTCACATAAGAGCATATCTTCCTCAGGTGACCATCCATCTTTTGGTGATAAGGTCCTCTTTGATTTATAGTTTCTGAGTTTTTTACCTTGACTTTGATTACTGAAATTGATCATTGTATTAGGTGAGATATTGAGTCGAAAAAGCTGAGAGAGGAAATTATAGTGGAGGAATTGAGCTTAATTAGAAAGCTTTTGATTAAAAGATTTGTTCATTTGGAACCTCAGAGTTGACCCAAATTCCAACAAGCTAAGGCTACTTTGCACCCAGAATATTCAGGTTTTAAAAATTCTTTTTAGTTTACTGATATGCATTTTTTCTTCTGCACGAATTGTGTTACTGCCTGTTCATGCGTTGTAGTTCATTTTGGATTCGGTTTAGTTATTGATTTACGTGGTTCATTTTTTATGGAGAAATTTGATCGTCTGGCGTTGTTGTTAATTAAGGCTTCACGAGATGCATACTTTTTCGAGTTTGTTATGGTATCCCTGAATCCATAATTTGTTATCATTGAGTTGGAGAAAATGGAGTATTTCAATAAATCAGTTTGATCGAGTAACTGAAATTTTTGTTCTAAAATTGTTTCCATTTTTTATTACCTTGATTTTTTGTGTTATTCATGGAGGTGTTGTGTGGAATTAATTTGTGTTTGAATGGCTAATCCTCATGAGATTTCATTGTGGGCAAGAAACATAGAATTGGATAGATACTTTGGATATATCCGTAATTATGTGATCATGTTTTATATGAAGGTACTTAGGGGTGGGAATGGGCCAGGCTACGCGACAGGGGCCTACGGCTCGGCCTATTAAAGCTCGGCTTGACTCGTTTAATAAACAAGTCGAGCTCAAGCTTTTTTAAAAGCCTATTTAGTTAAATAGGTCGGACTTGAGCTTTTTCGTAGGCCTTTCAAGCCCAACAGACCGGCCTATTTAATTAATTTAATATATAAAATATAAAAATATAATAAATACCTAATATTTATACTTAAATATAGAAAACATCTTAAATAAGAGTGTCTAATGTATATAATTTCTAACTAGTAAACATTAAGCAATATAATTTGTGGATTTTTTATGATTTGATAAAATATATGTGTTAGAGGTTTTTTTTATTAAATGCACTAAAAGGCCTTTAAAAGGCTTTCGGGCCTGACCTATTTATTAAAAAGGTCAGGCCAAGCCTTTAAAAAAAAGTCTATAGCAGGCTATGGGCTAGGCTCGGGCCTAAAAAATATTTAACAGGTCAGGCTTTTTTTTTCAAAAGCCGGCCTGGCCTATTTATTAAAAAGGTTAGGTACTGATTGTTTTTGTTTTATGGCAATTTATTGAAATGTGTACATGGAGTGTATTAAAAATGTAAATCAATGGCTCTCATTTATTTTTTATTATTGATGAATGTCTTTGATTTAGATTCATTGTGATGTGCTTTCAATAATGCCTGCAAGTTTTTCTACTGATATACATGAACAATTTATCGACTGTTATAGGGATTGTTCACACAAATTAGTTAGAATATGTGAAGAGAGAGAAGAATGTGCTCTACTGATATACATGAACAATTGGGTTGTCCATATATATTGCCATAGGGTAAGCCTCTTCGTAACTCCTTTTGCAAATTACTAATTGTGTATATATCAATTAGCTAATAACATATTGTATTCATTATTTTAGAGTATCTCAGGTCAAATTTTGTTTCAGAATCTGGTATTCTTACTACTAGTTTTATGGCACGGGCCATTTATTGCAACCCTTTAAGTTTAAAAAATATATGGATAATCAAATATTATTCGCATAAATCTGAATAAAATACATATGTTGATATGTACCATGTTTAGAGAAGAATATACACCTCCTATATACAAACAATTTTTTGTGGTTTGCAAAGTTGAAATTCTTTAATTGAGACGCTATAGTTGTTATCTTATTTTCAACTAATTATTTGACACAATAAGAAAACCAGTTAGACAGTTCTTGAACTGAGGCTATAGTTGTTATCTTATTTTCAACTAATTATTTGACACTTCTTGAACTGAGGCCATAGAGTTTTTCAGGGCAATTGTTAGTTGCTCTTCTTCATCAAGATCCTCTATGTCCAACACTTTCTTGCCCTTCCCTTCAGCTTCAGGCATTTGTTATTTCCCTTTACTGCCTTCACCAAACTTCAAGGCACCTTTGACTCTTGCTCTTTCTCTTTCCCCATTGAACTGAGGCCATAGAGTTCTTGAACTGATGCAGGGAAGCGTCTCAATTGAAGTGATACAAACTCTATGGAGAATGAAGCTGCAAATGAAGAGTTCTTTCTAATTTTCTACAATCTATTTCATTAAGTCAAGATTGGTTTCAAGACCATTTATTTTATTGTCATTAAGAATTTTGACTCTTCTATTGTAAAATCTTATAAAAAGAGGATGTATGATGCATTTGGAGACATTCAGAAATTATATGAAAATTCTTAAGGTGTAATCCTTAATCGTTGTTGTGTTTATTCCGAATATTTCGTTATCGAAATCAACGGTTCTCACTTCATTTTATCCTTAATTGATATTGTGTTTGTCCGGATATTTCTTTAGAAAATCAACAGAGTTCTCACTTCAATTAAGACACTCTCTGCATCAGTTGGTAATCAGAGATCAGGTACGATTCTTAATGATGGTTCCAATTTTTTATGAACATTTTGTTGAAAATCGTGGTTATGATGGACCACCAATTTTCGATGAATATTTTGATGAAGATAGTGGTTATGATGGACCACCAATTTTTGATGAATATTCCAATGACATTTGTGGTTATGATGTACCACCAATTTTCAATGAGTTTGTCAATATTTTGGTTGATGATATTGACGTAGGATATAGTGGCCCCCCAATTTTTATCGAGGAGAATAAAAATATTTTTACAATTGAGGATGTTGATCCCAATATCCATGCCTCAACAATAAGAGTTGAAAAAAAACTATTTTGTGTTATTTACTTATGGTGATGGAAACCACACTGTTGTTACGACGGAATGTCAAATTATACTATATGTTAGGTATGAAATTTTAATTAATATTTTTGCATGAATTCCATTTGATAATCATTTAATATAAGTTATATTTTGATGGAAAGTTTTTCAGGAACCGATGGAGTATAAGATATTCTTATTTATTCAATATCAATATTTTCAATTGGTAACTTTCATCAATGAAGTATTTATCATATTTTTTTAGTTTTCTTAAAATAAAAATAAAAGGTAGCTATGTAATTTTTTAAAGTCACAATAATCGAATAATCGAATCCAGTTGTGAAATTATTATAAGCGTGGGCCAGCGACATTGAGAGACTTTCGTGACACTGCCTCATGACATTTCAGCTTTCGTATAATATCATTTTAAATGCATGCATGGACATGCACATTAATTTCTCAAATCAAGTTTCTATAAAACAAAAACAGCGGGTGGAATTAAATGTCCATATTATGGCCTTTAATATTATATATATATATATATAAATAAGACAATGTTTTTATAACCGAACTGGTGACTAAATATTTTTCAATATTATGTATGTTACATAAAAAATATATACATGTATCTACTTATAAAATTTACAATAAATTCATAAAATAACAACACAAAAGTTAAAAGATTTGAAACAACTCTAGTCAAAGCATAAATTTGTACGTAGGAGAAAAATAAATAATTAAAAAAGATCTATTTTGACCGATTTTTTCAATTTTGACCGATTCAACCGTTAAATTAATTTTTAAAGTCGATCGTATCGGATCGATTCTCATTGTTTATACGCTTTGTCCGATGGAAGTTGGGACTAGGGTTCGGGTAGAACGGGTTTAAAAACTTTTAAGACTAGCTAGATGCCTATTCATTAAAAAAGTGAAATTGATTACTCAGGAAGGTTGTATGCAAATTCTTGTGTATGCAAATTCTTTTCTTTTCAAATACTTTGGTCTTATCAGGAAGGTTGTCTCACAACAAGCCTGAGTGTGTACTTTGATAGATACTTGTCCTACTGATTACTATTAAGTGATCAGTTGGCTAAATATCTAAAAGAGTTGCTAAGTGCGGAATGTGGTTGGCCTTTTACTCAAAGAAATACTCCAAGTTGCTAAGTGCGGAATGTGGTTTGTCCAAAACAGATTTTCTTAACTTACTGAGAATAGCTTCTTTGAAATATAATTGATTGCAAGTGCTATAATGAATGAAGTAAGTAAATGGCACACAATTTATAGTGGTTCAGAGTCTCAAGCTCCTACATCCACTTTCCCTGATTGAACAGGATAATTCCTTAACAATGGAATTAGCTTATTTTATAGTGCCAAGGTGCACTGATCAACAACACTCTCTTAGTGCTTTGATCCCTAGGATAATCTGAGTCCTAGTGCTCAATCTCTCTGAGTTAAGACTATGTTTCACAATAACAGTCCTTAACTCCTCACCTCTACAACAAACACTCCTTCACTAAATGAGGTAAGGGTTTGAGGTTTGGTTCCAACTAGTAGAGATATCCTTTACAATAAGAACAGTGTAAAGGCTTAGGATATCTCAATTCTAAGCTTTGGATGTTTACAAAGATTGGCTTAGCTATTTGAAGTGATCAGGAAACTTGGGATTCTAAAGAACAACTTTAGTTTCCTTTGATTGCTTGATGATAGTTTGATAGCAAGTAGTTGGATGCTTGAATCCTTTGATCACTTCTGTATTTATAGGCAAATTTGAACAACTAACCGTTGGAGGGATAGCAATTCAAACTTGTCTATTTGTAGCACCATTGAAACGGTTATGAAGCTTGGCATCCTTTTATCCACTGTGTAAAAGCTTCTTCAATGGTTGCTTGGATGAATGTGTTGACTTCTGAAAAATGCGGCTGAGATGACTTGTGTCAGATTCCAAATATGCACATTTCCCAAGGTTGATTTGTGGCAGACTCTACACTCAACCAACGATCAGATGAGACAACTCCCCTGAACATTCCTGCTGCAAACTTAGAATGTTCCAACATTCATTCAACGCTTCTATCTTTAATGCTTCTAAGTCTTTAATTCTTGGTTCAGGCTTGATGGTAATAAATGCTTCATTGAATGTGTCTTCTGTGAGTATAGCATTCAATGCACTTGATCATTGGCACTTTAATTGATCTGATGCAGCTCCTATCAATGCATGAAGCTTTGCCTTATTACACTTGGTCTTTCAGCCAGGTTGTCCACTCAGTAAGCTTGTCTTGGAGACTTCAGCAACCTTGTTCTAAAGAACTCAACACTTATCAAACTGCCTAACATTCCAGCTTTGGACAACTATCCTGAACTTTAAATCTCACAACATTTCTGAGATTTTTGACTTAAGCATTCCTACATACTCAAGTGTCCTGAGACAACTTATCTGATCTATACTTGAGCATATCTCAACTATTCTGAACATCATCAATCAGGGGTTTTGGTATCTAAATCAAAATCATTTTATTCCCAACAATTTCCCCCTTTTTGATGATGCCAAAACCTATTACAAATGGAACTTGACTTATACTAGACTTTACCTTCAGGATGAGTGATCTGGTCATCTTTCCTGAAAGAAACTGTTAGTACAATAATAAATCAAGTAAATAGGTCATGTTAGGTTAGTTGAGATAATGAGTTGTTATCTCTTGATAGAAAATCAGTGGTCCTTTCATATATTTCATGAGGCATTACAAATCAGAAAATCAAAGGACTTACTAAGCTGATATAAGTGAAACAGAATAACAACAAACAATAAAATCATAGATAGAGAGGGAAGGAATGAACTTATGCTTCAGAGAGTTCCATCATCTTGAGGGGCAATCCCATACTGAGCCCAGACCCTCTTCTTCAGCTCCCAGATATCCTTGTTGGATCCTTTAGGGCCAGGCTTCATCTTCTCCATCCTCATAATTGAGATGAACTCCTCCAGAATCTTTCCTTCATCAATTAGGTTCCCATTGAACTTTGGAGGCATGTACAGAATAGGACCAGGGGCCTTGAACTCAACTCTAGCCATCTCAGCTGCTGCAAACAACTTTTGGTATAGGTCCCTATGGTTCTCAAACATGAACTGTACAAATACCTTATTAACACTCTCTTCAAACCATTTCCCTATGACATAAAAGTCATACACAAAGCTTCTCTTGGCCTCCTCCCATGCATCATTCAGTGAGATTGGAACCCACTTATCATGGTGAGGGTACTGAGTGTCCCATCTCTGCAGCATCTGAGGCTTGAGTCTCTTGTATGATGCCCTTCTCCTTGGTGCTCTGAAGTTTGCCCTTCTCTCATCTCTTGCCTTGTTGGCCTCAACCAACTGATCCATCTTTTCCTTAGCTCTCTGAAGAGCTAGCTTCTCCTGAGTTTCAGGATCCTTTCCAAATCTTTCTTCAAACAACTTTGAAGGATCATCAGCAAGCTTGGGCATTCTGACTTCAGGCTCTTTGTCCTGTTCTTCTTCTTCATCTTCTTCTTCTTGGATTTCAGGCAATTTGGCTGCTTTCTTCAACCTCTTAGACTGCCTCAGTGGAGTTGACTCTTCAGATTGGAATTCAGATGGAAGGGTCAGACTGGTTGGGAATTCATTGAAGGCTTGTTCCTTCCTCTTTCTCTCAGAGGCCCTGGTCACCTCCCCCCTTACTTCAACAACCTTCTCCTTGGAGTCAAGGCCTGTAGACTCACCACCAGGTCTCTGTTGCCTTCTTGCCTGACTTTCCATTACTGAAACCATGGACTCTTTAACTGCAATCTTGATTTGCTCTTCTTCAGTCAAATTTTCAATGTTCATTGGACCTTTGCCTTTCCCAATGTCTTCTTCTTCCTCCTCCTCAACTTCAGGGACCTTCTCCTTTCCTTTGGATTCACCAATCCTCAAGGTTCCCTTTGCTCTAGCTCTCTCTCTTTTCCCCTTTTTGGCATTATCAAAACATTGGGGCTTCAACTCACTCATAGTGACAGAGAGATGTGAGTGAGCATGAGTGAGGGACTTCAATTCTTGCAGCAAGTACACATTCTCATCATGAATGTTCTGCATTTTGTCATCAACCATACTCAGAAATGTATGGACAGGCTTCATTTTCTGAGCAACAATGGCATCCAGAGTGGCTTTCAATGATTGATCAAGTTTGGCCTGCAGTTGGTCAGTGAGGTTGGACACAACTTGATCAGACACTTTGGCCATTAGTTCAACTGTGAACTTTTCAGCAGCCTCTTTCACCATAACAGCCTTCAGCTCCTCAGCCTTCCTTCTCTGAACTGCTGTCCTTTGCCTCAATGCATCTTTGATTGTCCTTCTTAAAGCTCTCACATTGTGCTTGTAAAGATCTTTGAGGCCTTGCTGCTCTTTCTTCACTGTCTTAGTGAACTTTGCCATTGCATCCTTTGCCTTAGTTACCTCTGTTGAAACTGTTTGCAGTCCAGTTTCAACACCACAAATCCTGGCATCCAAAGTTGGCAAAATCACTTCTTCTGAGCCTGTAAGCCTCATCTCCACAGAGGCTAGAGTCTTGCCTTGTCCATCCAGGGTATCCACAGTTGCAGCATGTGCTTTCCCAACTTCTCTGACCAATGTGTCCAACTTCTCTGATTGCTCCTCAATGGAGGTTGCAGTCTGAGTAGCAATCTGCAGTCCAGCCTCAGTGGCATTGGCTTGCTCAAAGTAAATCTTGTTCATGGTGGACACATTTGCTGATATTGCTTCAAGATCAATGTCAGCATCAACTGGGATATCTGTAAGGGAAGCATCTGCAAAAATTTGTTCTATGGTGACAGCAACAGAATCTGCAAAACTCAAAGTGTTAGTTAAATCTCCCTCAACACCCTCATTCTTTTCTTCTCCCAATAGGTCTGATACATCAGCACCTATACTCTCATTTTCAACTAAATTCTTTTCTTCATTCATATCAGATGTTCTCACATTCACTGGAGAATCAGGCCTCCTTTCACCAAGGGATTCATCAAGTTCAGATTTGACTTGAAGAATAGCCTGACTCTCATATTGGGCTGCACCCAATATTTCTACTTCATCTCCCTCTAATTTTGGTGCACTCATAATTCCAGTAATCACACAATCCTCACCATCTCCCTCTGATTTTTTGAAGCTATCAGCCTTTTCAACTCCTTCCATTCCTAAACCTGACACCTCCATATCCTCAACAGGATCCACAGAGGGCAGTTGTTGGGAGATCACAGTGCTTGTGCATCCCAAGGCCACTGAGTCATCCTGAATGACTAAAGGCTGGTCAATGTCCAACTTTCCTGACATTGATGAGGCTTTAGTCAAACCAGCTTCTCCCATGGAAGTCTCAACATTGTCAAGCTGTGCCTCAGGCTCAGAAGAACCATCCTTGGCCAATGCATCTTGGACTGAGTCACCACCCTTGGTCAACTCCTCTGATTGATCAGAGTCCTTAACAGAATGATAGGTCAAGTAATGTACCTGAGCAGAATTGAGGCCAGGAGGGTTGGGATTGGTGTTGTCATCATCATCATCATCATTATCATTAGAGGTGCTATCAGGATGCTTGATTCCTTGTGCAATTCTTTCTCTATCAGCAAGCACCTTCTCATGGAATATTGTGCAAAATAAGGCTTCAGTGGTCAACACACTGGACTTCTTTACATTTGCAAAATGTAAGAGCCTGTTTTCTTCAACCTGCCACCAGCTGGCTCCTTTATCCTTGATAGCTTGAGCTATCTCCACCATAGTTCTATCCTTGATCTCAACAAGTGCCCTGAGATCATAGAACTGTTGTTGTAACCTAGGATAAGCCTTCAATCCTGGGTACAATTCATCCACATTGGCTTTGGCAATCTGCCTCAGCATCCCCTCATATGTGTACTCTTCATTACTTCCATCTCCATCAGAAGAGTTGGCTTGGGATTCAGGGGGGTTGGATTGAGCTTCAGGTAAGTTGGGTTGGGGCTCAGACAGGTTGGGTTCAGAAGGATTGGGTGTAGGAAAGAAGTCTGGGATCAAGTGGGGAGAATTGCCTATCATCAATATCAACTAAATCGGCCAGCACATCAATACCTGACCTGTCAGGGGCACCTTCAGGAGAGTAAACTTTCTTGGCCACAATTGGGGCATCTTCAGGAGTCTTGCACTACTCTTCTTCATGCCTTGGTGATATTCTTTGAGATTGAATATCAGGAGAGTTGGCTCCAGGGCTGTTGGGCTTTGATTTAGACTTGGAGTTAGACCTACTTGCTTGTCTAATCTCCTTGAAGAATTCCTTCTTCTTCTTTTCCTCTTCCATCAACTTCTGCTTCTCAGAAGTTTTGATTATCCTTCTCCTTCTTTCTAAACTTGTTGGCTTATCAAGGTCCCTGAACTCAGTCACAGATTCAGGTTGCAGAGGGACAATCTCTCTGAATTCTTCTCCCTCTTCACGGGGGTTGACTCCTTCTTCAGCTACTTTCTCAATCTCCTCAGAAGTGGCACCTCCACTTCTAGACTGGCTTTCTGGGGAAGATTCACTCAGAATCTTCTTCATCCTTTTCATCTTAGGCTGAGCTTTCACAGGTTGAGCTTTCCTCTTTCTTGGAGAGGATCTGACAGTTGGTGCAACATTTAAGGCTTTCTTGGAAGCTGCCTCTTGCTTCCTCTTCTCAGTCTTGGAGGACAGCTTTCTAAACATCACCTTTTGGGCTGGAAAAGGCTTTGGCTTGGCTTGGAGGTGAGTGTAGTGAGCAAATCTTTCCAAGAGCAAGCTGGCTCTTGTGCAAAATTGAAGTCTACCATCCACCACCACCTTGTGGTGCTTCACCTCTTTGAACTTAAACTTTTCATTCATCATTTTATCTAGAATGAAGCTTTTCCAGTCAAACTTGACTCTCTTCTCAACAGAGTCAATCACAGCAGCCATCACTCTCAATTTTGGCATACTGATTTGTTCAACACTCCCAGAGTGGCTCAATAGACTTTTCACAACACAATCAAATAAGTGCTCATAAACTGGTTTTAATGTTTTCTTGTTCTGAGCACTTACCAGATTTTTGGGTACCTTCATCCATGGGTTGGAGAACTCCTGCTCCTCTCCTTCTCTGTAGAGCTCTGTATTCAAGCCTTCAGAGGGTAGCCCGAAGCTGGCATCAAGGTCCTCAGCAGTGAAGATGATGGTGTGTTGACTTTCTTCTTCTTCACCTTCTTCAGCATAAGTCAACTTTGTGCATACATCACCCATTTTGCCCTTCCATCTGAGATGGGCAAAGAACTCTGCCATAAAAGGATTTAGGCAGGAATCAGGCTTGGTGCCAAGAAATTTTTCAAGCCCTACCTCCCTAAGCCAATGGAGGACTGGATGAACATCTGTATCTGGACTATCAAAGGCTACTAACTTCTCAAACCAAATAGAGTTTGGATTACTGAGATATGAGAAGTCAATATCCAAAGATGAATCATTGAAGTCTACTAACTCTTCTCTTTTAATTTTGGGAGCCATGGATGGATTGTAAGTAAGATGAGAAATTTGCAGGTTGAGAGGTTTTCAAAAAGTTTAAGGGTTTGAAAGAATGAATGCGTAGGGAAGGAAAGTAAAAACCTAGGAGTTTTTATATGATCAGAATTTATTAACCGTTGGTTAATAGTGATTGATGGTGGGTAAAATTAAAAACCAAGTGGATAAAGTGGGGTAGTGGGCTTTGGGGCGGTTTGATGAAGATTAATGCTAATCAATGGCTTTGATGATGGCACAAGAATTCATGTAATCTTAATGAAGATTTTGCATTAAATGCTGATTTGCCATTTTGGTGGCAAAAATCTTAATATCTCACGCCATCCTAAAATAGCCTACTCTTAGACCAAGAAATCTTTTAAATGTCCAATCAATGCTAAAAATAGCAATTATCACCCTATTAACTCGGACAAACATCCTGAGATGTGTTTTGACTTCTGTAAAGGTCAAAATGTCTGACCAACATGCCTGAGTGGGTCCCAAAGTTGCTGAGTGGGTCCTACTAAGACAGATCTCCTGACCAACATTGCTGAATGCCATAGGGACAACTTTGCTGAGTTTCCCTTTTTGGCAGACTGCTTCAGTGAGGTTGGTCAACCTTGCTGAAGTTCATCTTAATGAACTTCCCCCTTCATATGAGCTTTCTTCCTTCATTTCTCCATCTTCCCTGGATCAAGTAAGCCTAATTCAGCTGAAAGTTCCAAGAACCTTGCTTCAGCTAGTGGCTTAGTCAAGATATCAGCTTTTTGCTTATCAGTGTGAATTTTGATAAGCTTGATATCTTTCTTCTCCACATGATCCCTTATGAAGTGATGCTTGATATCAACATGTTTGCATCTGGTGTGTAGCACTGGATTCTGTGAGATGGCAATTGCACTATTGTTGTTACAGAATATTGGAACTTCATTGGAGATGACTTTGTAATCTCTAAGTTGTTGTCTGAGCCAAAGTATCTGAGCACAGCAACTTCCAGCTGCTATATATTCTGCTTCAGTTGTTGATGTGGCAACTGTATTTTGCTTCTTGGAGAACCATGAGATAAGCTTGCTGCCCAAGAATTGACATGTTCCAGAGGTGGACTTTCTGTCAATTCTACATCCTCTATAGTCAACATCTGAATATCCAGTGAGCTCAATGTTGTCATCAGCTGGATACCATAATCCAAGATTCTCAGATCCCTTGAGATATCTTAGAATTCTCTTGGCAGCATCAAGGTGGCTCTTCTTTGGATTTGCTTGAAATCTTGCACAAACTCCAACTGCAAATGTGATATCAGGCCTACTTGCAGTGAGATATAGCAAGGATCCTATGATTCCCCTGTAGTTAGTGGAGTTTGTTGATTCTCCACTTTCATTAGGATCCATTTTCCAGTTAGTATTCATAGGAATTCTGACTGGCTTTCTTGTAGCACATCCAAATTTCTTGATCATGTCCCTTGTATATTTGGCCTGATTGATGAATATTCCTTTCTTAGATTGAGTGACTTGAAGTCCTAAGAAGAAATTCATCAATCCCATCATGGACATCTCAAATTTGCTCTGCATGAGTTTGGAGAACTTCTCACACAGCTTCTCATTTGGAGATCCAAATATAATGTCATCCACATAGATTTGGACTAACAAAATATCATCTCCTTCACAGATTCTGAACAAGGTTCTGTCAACAGTGCCTTTGACAAAACCATGATCTAGAAGAAACTGTGATAAGGTGTCATACCAAGCTCTTGGAGCTTGTTTTAAGCCATAGAGGGCTTTCTTCAATCTGTACACCTTGTTTCCTTCTTCAAAGTCTGGGGGTTGTTCAACATATACTTCTTCCTTGAGTACCCCATTGAGAAATGCACTCTTCACATCCATTTGATACACCTTGAATCTCATGTGAGCTGCATATGCTAAGAAGAGTCTGATTGTCTCAAGTCTGGCCACTGGAGCAAAAGTCTCATCATAATCAATCCCTTCTGATTGACAATATCCCTTGGCCACTAGTCTTGCTTTGTTTCTCACAATGATGTCATTTTCATTTTTCTTATTTTTGAACACCCATTTGGTTCCAATGACATCTTGATGAGTTGGCCTATCCACCAACTCCCATACTTCATTTCTGGTGAACTGGTTCAGCTCTTCTTGCATGGCTATGATCCAGTTGGTGTCTTGAAGTGCTTCCTCAATATCTTTTGGTTCTTGTTCTGAAAGGAAACAACAAAACAGAGCACTTTCTCCATGAAACCTTCTAGTTTTGATCCCTTCACTTGGATTACCAAGTATCAGGCTAGTTGGGTGGTCATGAAACCAAGTCCTTCTAGACCTGATCCCTTCAGGAGGATTGTCCACATCTGAAGTTGGATCACTAGACTCATTAAATTCAGGAAAGTTAATTGAAGGATCAAGTTCAGGATCATATTCAGGGGTATTGTCCTCATTGTCAGATAAGTTGACATTTTCATTGGTTCCCCCTTGAATATTGGATCCACTTACTACCTCAGCATTGCCTGCTTCTTCATTGGTAGTTGTTACCTGGTTTTGAACTGGGATGGGGTCAGTCAGTTCAATTTCACCTTCAGGTTGGTTGGCTTCTGGTTGATTGTCATCAGGTAGGTTGTCCAGTTTTTGATTGTCATCAAGTTCAGGCTGGGCAACATCTACAAACACTGTCTCCTTGCTTTGAAGCCTTAGTCTGGTTGTTCTTTGTGTTATCTCATCAATATTCAGGTTTCTATCCCTGAACTCATTAATAGATTCATCAAACACAACATGAGGTGTTTCTTCCACAATAAGGGTTTTGCAATTGTAGACTCTGTAAGCTTTGCTGATTTGTGAATATCCAACAAATATTCCTTCATCAGCTTTGCTGTCAAAAGCTTTCAATTGCTCTTTCCCATTATTATGAATGAAACACTTACAACCAAATATGTGAAAATAAGCAACAGTGGGCAATCTACCTTTCCATAATTGATATGGAGTTTTACCTTGTCCTTTGGTGATTAAGGACCTGTTTTGAGTGTGACATGCAGTGCTAATGGCTTCAGCCCAGAACCTTTTAGGAAGTTTGGATTCAGCAATTAATGTTCTTGCTGCCTCTTTCAAGGTTCTGTTTCTTCTTTCAGCAACCCTATTTTGTTGAGGTGTTCTTGCTGCTGAAGTCTTATGAGTGATGCCATTCTTGCTGCAGTACTCATTGATGTATGAGTTTATGAATTCAGTGCCTTTGTCTGATCTGATCTTGACAATACTTAGGCCCTTTTCATTTCTCAATCTCATCATCAATTCAGGTAGCTTGACTTGGGTCTCCTTTTTGTTCAGCAAGAATACTACCCAAGTGTACCTAGAGAAATCATCAACAACAACTAAAGCATATTTTCTTCCATTTATACTTACTGGGATAATTGGACCAAATAAATCCATATGCAGTAGTTGAAGAACTCTCTCAGTTGAAATGACAGGCTTTCCTTTGAATGAAGCCATGATCTGCTTTCCTTCCTGACATGGCTGGCATATATGTTCTTTGGTGAACACTTGATTTGGCAGCCCTTTAACTAGAGAGTTTCTTGCAATCTTGTTGACGGTTTTGAAGTTCAGATGGTTTAGTCTTTTGTGCCACAGCCAGCTTTGCTCATTTGTGCTTTTGGCAACAAGACAAACTACTTCAGGGGTTTTGCTCCAATCTGCAAAATAGACATTTCCCTTTCTCACCCCTGTTAGTAGCACCTGTTGTGTTGAATTATTTTTAATAATGCATTCATTTGGTGTAAATTCAACACTGTATCCTTTATCACAGATTTGACTTATGGACAGCAAATTGTATTTTAGGCCTAGGACATATGAGACATCAGTAATTTTGACATTACCAATGTTTAATGTACCATAACCTTTTGTGATTCCTTGAGAGCTGTCTCCAAAGGTTACTGAAGGACCATCTTTTTCAATGAACTCTGAGAGAAGCTCTTTATTCCCAGTCATGTGTCTTGAACATTCACTGTCCAAGTACCATGCTGTTTTCTTGTTGATGCTTCTCCTCTTCTTGTGGTCCTTGCAGTCCTGCAAAGTCAAAATTTAGGTACCCTTTGAATGTTGGGTCCTAGAGGGTTAGCTGTACCTTTTGGAACCCAAATCTGCCTAATTACTCTGATTGACTCAAAGTGACTGACTTGGTTTCCATTTACATCTACATACACAGTCTTACCCTTAAATGCCTTGGGTGGCTTCTGTGTATAAGTGTTAGCCTTGTAAGGTTCAGGAGAGTTGGTGAATTTCTTTGGGGCATTTCTCCTGAAGTTACTAGACTTAGGTGCAGCTTGGTAAGACTTTTGAGGATAGGGGTTTGGATGGCCTTTTCCTTTTGGCATGTAAGGTCCAGGCTTCCTGAAGTTTTTATACCTATCAGAGGGGTTGGGCCTTAATCCATTCAGTTGAGGTTGCCTCATTTGAGTTGGCCTTTTCTGAGCAGATTTTGGACAACTCCACTGATGAGAATTCAGATAGGTTGACCTTCCATTGGTTCTACCCTTCTGAACCTCATTCCTCCTGTAAGCAATGTTCTTAACCTTTTCCTTAGGTATGGGTTCAGAGACATTGTTTACTTGAGTAGGTATAGCAATTCCTTTTCCCTTTTCCTTGACCAGTGGTTGATTTACTTCCATTTCATTTTGTTGAGCCACTGATCTTACAAAAGTCATCTTAGAATTGCTTGTTGAGGCAATACTAAGACTAGGTGAGGGTTCAAATGGATTATAGCCTAATCCACCTTTTTGAGCAAATGGTCTTTGAAACCCTTGAATTTCTTCTATTGCTTTAGCAGATTTATTCAAGGCAGACATCTTCATTTTTAAGCTCCCCTCACTCAATTTCAGAGTATCAAATTCACTTGAGAGATTATCAAATTTAGCTTGAAGGATTCTAAGATCAAAATCCTTTTTCCTCAAGGCCAGTTCTTGTTCATCAATCAACTTTTGTTGTTCAGTGACTTTGAGAGACATTTCGTCATGTTCTCTCACAGTCTGTTGATACAACTCAGTTGATTTAATGTCAAACTCTGGTTCAGGAAGGTTGGGAGTTTGAATTTTAGAATTCAGTAGCTCATTTTCTCTCAATGCCATATTGCATACTTCTTGTAGCCTGGTAAAATCCTCAAGTAACTTCCCAAAGTTGAGTTTCAAGTGGATTTCACTGGAATCATGTGTGTTATTAGAAGAATTGGAAGATGAACATACCTCTTCATTTTCAAATGCCATTTGACAGTCATCATCACTGTCACTGTTGGAGAATATCCCATCATCAGAAGAATATACACTCTCTTCACTTGCTGATTCCCCAGCTACCATGGCCTTCCTGTTGTTCAGCCTCTTGTCTCTTTTGTTCTGCCTTTCTTTTCTTTCTTTTGCAATTAGGTCAGGACAATCATACTGAAAGTGGCCCTTTTTCTGGCAGTTGTAACACACATCTTCATCATCATTCTTTTTGCTTGAGGACTCCTTCCTCCTTGATGATGATGGTTCAGTTTTGCTGTACTTCTTTCTGTCAGCATATCTTTCTTCTTTCTTCTCATCAGAGACTTTGTCCTCTGATTTGTTGTCAGGAGAGCTGAATCTCCTTCTGGTTCTGTTATCTTGGTAGAACTTTTTGTATCTACCAAATCTGGAGTTGAGCTTCTCAAATCTCCTAGCCATGAGTGCCAGCTCCTCCTTCATTTCAGATTTTGAAACAGTTTGAGAGGATCTTTGAGTACTCTTCTTTTCTGTTTCAGCAGCTTTAAAAGCAACACCTTTGCTTGAGGAGGATGGCTCATCATGCACTTTCTTTCTGTTCAGATCAAACTCATATGCTTTGAGTTCAGAAAACACTTGCTGCATGGGCATGTTGTCAAGATTGCTGGTGTTTTGCATCATGACAGAGTATATGTCCCACTTGGATGTGAGACTTCTCAGAATCTTCAAAGCAACTTCTCTTTTGGAATAGAACTTGCCAAGAGAGTTTATCTCGTTCATGATGTCAGTGAATCTGCCATCAAGATGATTAATAGTTTCATTGGGCTCCATAGAAAATTGTTCATATTTTTGGATAGCCACTTGAAGCTTGTTTTCTTTTATCTTTTGGGTACCTTCACACATAAGTGCTAAGGTGTCCCAAATCTCTTTTGCTGTTGTGCAGTGGTATACTCTTCCCATCACTGCATCTGGAATAGTCTGGTACAAGGTATTCATTGCAATGTAGTTCAGGTTGTGCCTTTTTCTTTCTTCAGCTGTAAACTCATCCTCATCCTTTGGCAGCAATTCCCTTGGATCTGCTTTCTGAGCATCAGTGAGTTTGGGATTTACTTTGGTGAATTTGAAGGGCCCTCTGGTGATGACTTTGAGCATTTCATCATGCTGGCAAGCAAGATGTGCTCTCATTCTGATCTTCCAGAAATCATAATTCTCAATTGAGAACATTGGCAATTTGTGATGAGAAATATGATTGACTTGGTTTGTACCCATTTTGTTGATGGTGTTGACAGCATCTCCTGGAACTGCATTGTTAGCCATTTCTATATAAATAGAATAAGATAAACACAAATAGGTTTTTCAGAAATTTGGATCAGTTCAGTGACCACTGAAATAATGTGAATTTTTGAAAATCAGTTGGATTTTCAGAAGCAGTGGTCTATGAACCCCTGCTCTGATACCACTTGTTGGTCCTAGGTGGAGTATGACACAAGTGTATGGGGAGGGGGGGGAATGCACTTGTGTATGCAAATTCTTTTCTTTTCAAACAGTTTGGTCTTATCAGGAAGGTTGTCTCACAACAAGCCTGAGTGTGTACTTTGATAGATACTTGTCCTACTGATTACTATTAAGTGATCAGTTGGCTAAATATCTAAAAGAGTTGCTAAGTGCGGAATGTGGTTGGCCTTTTACTCAAAGAAATACTCCAAGTTGATTTCTGAAAAACACAGTGATCAGGGACTTTGTCCAAAACAGATTTTCTTAACTTACTGAGAATAGATTCTTTGAAATATGATTGATTGCAAGTGCTATAATGAATGCGGTAAGTAAATGGCACACAATTTATAGTGGTTCAGAGTCTCAAGCTCCTACATCCACTTTCCCTGATTGAACAGGATAATTCCTTAACAATGGAATTAACTTGTTTTATAGTGCCAAGGTGCACTGATCAACAACACTCTCTTAATGCTTTTATCCCTAGGATAATCTGAGTCCTAGTGCTCAATCTCTCTGAGTTAAGACTGTGTTTCACAATAACAGTCCTTAACTCCTCTGTCACGCCCCAATTTTCACAAAAGTAGATTTTGCAAAAATAACTAATTAAAATATTGCAAAAGGCATGAACTAAAAAATTTAGCTAAAGAAATTAAGCTTTTAAACATATTTAACAATGAAAGCACTAGATTAAAAGTGAAAGACTCAAAATAATTTAAAATATCAACAGTAAGTCTCACAATCTCAGAAGAAGTTTAATACATAAATTGAAATATTCAATTACTTTACTAAATATTAATAGATTTGTCATCCACCGCTCCTCCTCGTCATCAGCTCCTTAACCTAAAATGTTAAATGAAAGGGGTGAGTAATGCAAGCACACTCAGTGGGGCCCAGTTGTTCACAGTTAAATATTAAATAGATAGTTAAACACATCAATGCAAACATGAGAACATTGCCACATTCTGAACTGACTGATATACTGACTGAGCACTGCGAGCCTTGCCAAAGCCATTTTAATGACCCTGGTGATTCTCGAGGACAACTTATATGGTCCCGGACCCGTGAACTAGTCCCTGGCTATCTGATTTCATAACATGGATAACATGGAACATAACACGTAGCAGACACATCCAACATATCACGTAAAACATTTAACAATGAACAACTTGCTCTACTAACCACTGTAGAGATAATCAATGAATAAGAAAACTCCACCTCAAAATATATGTCGCGGATGAAATGGATGCAAAGGTCCTATAGCTTACTTCTCGCGATTACCTATTGTATATTAAATCTATTTAGAAAATAAATACTCAAATGAAAACAATATAAATTCTAATTATATCTCTCCTGATACTGCTCTAATTAGTAGGAAACCCAATTAATAAAATTCCTAACTCAATAAATCTATAATTTATATTGAACTTAGATTATAAATTTCTATTAATCTACTAATCGCATAAATCTTCTCATCTTATGTTTTTCACATATTAAGATGTCAACTTGATAAAACTATAATCTAATCTAACCTAACCTAGCATAAAAATATACTGAATTAAATTATAGAAATCTCGATTAAGTAATCTATTAATCACAACTTAAATAATTCAACACTAAACAAATTGATCTATCTATATACACACTGCTTTACTGTCATCTACTTGAAAACCAATATAAAACAACTAACTAACATACACATATATACATACACGCATAATGAAAGAGGTGAATAATGTATGTATTCTACAGTACATAACAATTACTAATGAAAACTAAATTTTAGATTGTTTAAAAGTATGATTAGCTTTGACGGCAAACATAAAATAAATTAATGAAACGAGAGAAAAATGAAATACCGTGATTAAGGAGCAGAAAACTTGATTTAGAATTTTAGATCGTGTTAGATTAAATTTAGGGCAACATCTATTATATATATGCATATTAAAAGCGGGCTTGGGCTTTAAATGAAGACTAGGTTTTAAAATTTTAAAAGCCTCAAATATAAATGGGCTTTGAATATTTATCTCAAATTAATAATTAAATATTTATATAAAAAAAATTGTGGATATTACATCCTCACTTCTACAACAAACACTCCTTCACTAAATGAGGTAAGGGTTTGAGGTTTGGTTCCAACTAGTAGAGATATCCTTTACAATAAGAACAGTGTAAAGACTTAGGATATCTCAATTCTAAGCTTTGGATGTTTACAAAGATTGACTTAGCTATTTGAAGTGATCAGGAAACTTGGGATTCTAAAGAACAGCTTTGGTTTCCTTTGATTGCTTGATGATAGTTTGATAGCAAGTAGTTGGATGCTTGAATCCTTTGATCACTTCTGTATTTATAGGCAAATTTGAACAACTAACCGTTGGAGGGATAGCAATTCAAACTTGTCTATTTGCAGCACCATTGAAACGGTTATGAAGCTTGGCATCCTTTTATCCACTGTGTAAAAGCTTCTTCAATGGTTGCTTGAATGAACATTTCCCAAGGTTAATTTGTGGCAGACTCTACACTCAACCAACGGTCAGATGAGACAACTCCCCTGAACATTCATGCTGCAAACTTAGAATGTTCCAACATTCATTCAATGCTTCTATCTTTAATACTTCTAAGTCTTCAATGTTTGGTTCAGGCTTGATGGTAATAAATGCTTCATTGAATGTGTCTTCTGTGAGTATAGCATTCAATGCACTTGATCATTGGCACTTTAATTGATCTGATGCAGCTCCTATTAATGCATGAAGCTTTGCCTTATTACACTTGATCTTTCAGCCAGGTTGTCCACTCAGTAAGCTTGTCTTGGAGACTTCAGCAACCTTGTTCTAAAGAACTCAACACTTATCAAGCTGCCTAACATTCCAGCTTTGGACAACTATCCTGAACTCTAAATCTCACAACATTTCTGAGATTTTTGACTTAAGCATTCCTACATACTCAAGTGTCCTGAGACAACTTATCTGATCTATACTTGAGCATATCTCAACTATTCTGAACATCATCAATCAGGGGTTTTGGTATCTAAATCAAAATCATTTTATTCCCAACACTCTTTATAAATGGTAATAAAACATGAAATTATAAAAAAAAATTAAACTGAAATTACGTACTAATTTATGCTATTACCACCAGAATCAATGACACACATGCAAAAATCAATCATTTTTTTCTAAATTTAATTATATTGTTTTAATATTGTTAACCCAATTTGTTCTAAATGAACTTAAGAGAATCCGGTTCAGACCATAAAATGAAAGAAATAAATCGAATATTTGTAAATTAAAAAAAGATAATTTAATATTATACACAAAAGTAGAGTAGTTAATCTATAGGTATTGTTTTACAATAATCATAGATTTGATGAGTCTTGACATCAATCTTTTCCATCTTCTTAATGGGTACACAGCCCTCTAAATTCTTGAACTTTTTGTTGTATTACAAAAACAATTATTTGCATAAGTGAAATAAATAAGGTAATTATTACAACATACATCATTTACTGAAATATTCACATCCTGGCAAAATCCAACATAAATATCACCAATACAATATTTATAAGGTTCTTCACATGGTTCTACAAATGTGAGATTAAATTTTGCTTCCACGAATACTCCATACAATACTACCAAGGTTATATACCTAATTATAAGTGTAATGTATATATGAATTTATTAATAACTAATTAAATTAACCAAGTCACTAAATAAGGGGAAGTAAATTAATTTTTTTCGGGACGTTTTTTTTAAAAAAGTGAAAGTTACATGACATAAATAATATTTTTCCAATTATAAAATTCCTTTTTTTTTTTTTTTTGCTATTACATCTAACATTTTTGAGATTAAAATAAAAAAAAATACAAAAAATGGAACTAAATTAATACATTTATCGAAAAGACCAAAATATATTTAGCCTATGCTGATATAACAGAGGTGAGTTTCCCATTTGTTGACTGGGCCATGATAATGGGCCCAATAAAGACTGAAATTATTTTTACTCTGGGCTCCCATTTTTAAAATAAGCCCATCATATTTTCCCATTTTTAAAACACCTTTCGATTAATTCATTCGATTGTAATAATAATTTGAGATGTCAACATTTGGTTTGAAAATAAATCTCATTTTACCTAAAAATAAAATACAAAAAATGTAAATTTAATGTAAATAAATTGAGAAATAAAATCATATAAATTTTAAGTAATTATTACGCCAATCAGCAAATCAATCAACTCGTCGCGCAGACGCCAAAATTTTGGGTGTGTAGACGCTTAAGGGCTTGTAGGATATATGGTGTGTAGACGTCAAAATCAACCAAAATCTTGGGTATGTATTTATATATGGTTTGTAGGATATATGGTGTTTAGACGTTAAAATTTATACGTATTTATATATGGTTTGTAGGATTTATACGACTCTACTCTTACTTCTACTATGTCATATTGTCATTACAATTGCTTTTTCCTGATGTATGAACTTCTCCTGTGTTATCAACGGATGACTTTAAATATTATGTGTCATTTGTTGATCATTACTCTAAATATATATGGTTGTATCCTTTGAGAAGAAAATCAAATGTGTACTCCACCTTTGTTGCTTTTAAAACCCTTATCCAAAACTCTCTTAAAATCAAAATCATCACTCTCTATGCGGACAATGGTGGGGATTTCATTGCTCTTCAACCATTATATATTTTGTTTCAACAATTGTGTTGGTTCTTTTTGCAGTATCAATCAGTAAAGACTATGAAATTATATTACATGAAATAATTATTTGGATTACGTGGAAATCAAATTTTATATATATATTTTTGGGTGGCAATTTAACAAAATATGTTTTACCCACTTATAGTGGGCAAACGTCATTCGATCAATTCATTTCCAAATTCTCCCCAACATATCATGAAAACTAGGGGATGGGTTGCATGTGTCCATTTTTTTTAACGTGTTATTTCATTACGTAGGGAATAGGGTAAAGAAAACTAGGGGATGGGTTGCATGTGTCCGTTATTAATTTAGACATTTACTGTTTGCACAAGTTTTAATGTTAAAATTGTTTATTACTGTACTCCGTAGTATTAAAAGGTGATAAAGCTGACTTTTATGGAGATATTATGGATAATTCAAATTTATTGGAGAGAAAATCTTTAGTTAGTGTGTAAAAAATAATGACATACAGTATAAATAAGTGATGTTTACTTATTCCAAATAAGAAATCATTGAATCATTCGAGTTTGATTCAATGATCGTCTTTCTACACAAAACTCTCTTATACACAAGGAAATCTTGTTCCTATAGTAAATCAAGAAAAAGATAATTTTTTGGTGAATGAGCACATGCATGGATGGTGAATTGAAATGAAATGGCAGAGTAATTGAAATGAAATGGCAGACACACAACATGCATGGAATGGATCGAAGGAATGGGCAAGACCTCTTTTTTCTCTTTAACACGAATTATAGTAGAAAGAGAAGAAGAATGAGGTGAAAATAGTGCAAACATTTCTGGTATAGAAAGAACTCGCTTGTGTTCGACTCGAATTTATACTCGAGTCTATCTAGTTTCGAGCTATTCAAATAGCTTCTGAGTTCGAATTCATAGATATTTTTCTAACTGAAAATTGTACTCTTTTCATGGAAGGAGTGGACGAAGCAAATGAAAAAGAAAGAAAGGTATATATATATATATGGGCTAATTTAATTTGTTTCTTTCATTAATTTCCATACCAACACGTTCACGATACAGAAAAAACTGCCCTAGCTTTTTTTTTTAATTATTTAAATATGCATTTATTTTACTAATTAGTGTCTTACATTTGATTATATTCTCTAATCCTTCAAACACCGAGTTTCTAATACATCTATTTATTTTATCATCATATTCAAACTTCATAGATAGCTTTCATTGGAATGGAGAGAGTGCTACAATGGTCAATTGTTGCGACGAAAAAAGGGTCGGAATAGTGAGAGTGACAAAAACTTTGACAATTTAATTAAGGGTGGGTTCACAGTAAACGCGCAATAGACCTGCGACTTTCTATTTCATTGACCAATTTAACCGCAATGATATATATGGACATGGGTGTCACTTTCAAATTTCAATCCACATCACCGATCAATTTTCAATTAAATAATTGAGCATCATGTTATTTGATATTTATTGGGTTAATATTAAAAAAATTTCTATAAGTTAGTTTTCAAATTCTGTCTTGTGTTTTTATTAAATGTTTAAACCTGAGATATGGTTTTGTATCACAATTAAAAGAATTTTATAATGATTTTAAAATAAAATAAAAACATAAAAGGGGTGTATCTTACAAACTTTAATGTATAAATAGCCTTACCAAAAAAAAATCCACAGTCCAAGAATTACAAACAGGCAAATTCAACAGTAATTAAGGCCCATGTAAAATTTGTCTCATTTGTTTATGGCAGCCCACGAATCCAACCAAACAGTTAATACTTAAGGCGTGGGTTATTTGTCCTCCATGAATGTTAGATGCACCCCCAATACACGTACCCCTCAAAACACATGTAAGATAGATGTACTCACTCCAAATGATCTATTATACCATTTTATCTATTGAATTCCCAATTCGCATCATAAACGTCCCACCCCCACCCCCACCCCTCAAACTATAAGAAAATTTTGTTTAACCCAAAAGATGCAAAGTATGAACATGAGTGTTACTTTCAAATTTCAATTCTCATCACCGGTCAATTTCCACTTAAAAGACAAATATACCAACCTAATTATTAGTGAAGCCAATAAAGATAGAGTTCAAAGTATACTACATATATAAATATTCGTAGTAAATTATTGATTATATATATATAATTTGGTGACTTATGTATGACCGTGAAGAATTATACAATAATCCACAATTTGCAGAAGCCTTTTTTCCACACGGGTTTTCCTCGATGATTTTTAGGGTTACATCGTACAAGCATTCACTCAGATAATACACAATTTCACTGCAACAATAAATATCCATTGTCTTGTTTAATGGAACATTAATCTTCTCGCAAACTCCGTCAATAATATTATTCTTGCATTCATTGTAACATCAAAATCTTTCTGTACACATGGTTGGGATTCAGTATTTTGGATCCCCATAATTACCACTTGAAAAACATATTTACTAAGATTTTGTACAATTTCTTGTATTAATGTTAATTCAAAGTATGATTTATAAATTGAGTTATATATATATATATAACTCAATTTAATTAATGATGTAAAACGTAACATTCGTGTGCGATTTAATGACGTAAAATCATCGTACGTAACACTAAAAGGATCAAATTGAAAATTTATAGAAAAAATGCAGGACTAAAATTGAACATAAACTAAATTACATATCGATTTTATAATACATATGAAGTAGATTTTATGATGTTAAAATAAATTCATATATAACATGTAGTATGTTTCATTTTAAACATTAATTAAATTGAGTTGCATTGAATGCATACGCATTCATTCAACTCTTATAAATTCATAAATCATATATATATATATATATATATATATATATATATATATATATAATTAATGTTTAAAATGACCATGTTTTCCAAAAAAATATATTGCAATATTAATTTCATACTCACAAATACTAATTAGACCATGTTTTCCAAAAAAAATGACAATACTTCAAATCTTTTTTCTAGTGATAATCATCGAGGCAACAATGAATGAATCCAAAGCAATTGAGAAATTGATTCAAGAAAGTTCGTCCTCGTCGCCATCACCAAGTGAAAAAGGGTAATGTGACGGCAATTTTTTTCCTGTTGAGAAAAGGTCAAACAAATGTCCCACATCGAAAAGGCATTGAAGGATTGTTGGCTATAAAAAGGATGGATTAGTATCCCCATTGGTATGAGACCTTTTGAGGAAACTCAAAAGTAAAGCCGTGTGAGGGTTTAGCAAAACCCAAAGCGGACAATATCATACGAAGTGGGGAATACGGAAGGGTCCATCCCGAAGAGCCCGTGCACTGTCACGAGCCGCCTTTGCCATCTTTCGGTGTCGGTCTTGGGACTCAACTGCCTTTTTCCTGGCCATGTGTTGTTCCCCCGGCGGCGGCGGCGAGGTGGTTGTTGGCGGTGGCGCCTGCAGGCTGAACTCAAGGAAAGAAAAAGAACTGGCCGGTATGGATGGTGAGTGGAGGGGAGAAGTAGGAATTATTAATGGGATATAAATTCTTATCAACGCGTCTTCCTTTTATAGAAGGAGATATGTGGGTACTAAGTACTAACACTCTATTCAAACTCATTTATTTTGTATAAATAAAATAGATTCTTGTATACTACCAATTGAGTGCTTACGAATAAAATTGTGACTACTCTAATTTATGTTTTCACGAGTTTTAATGTAACAATTGTTTATTACTCCATAGTATTAAAAAGTGATAAAGTTGACTTTTATGGAGATATTATGGATAATTCAAATTTATTGTAGAAAAAAACTTTAATTAGTGTGTAAAAAATAATGATATGCAGTGTAAATAAGTGATGTTTGAAGGAGTAAAAAAGTTACTTATTTCAAATAAGGAGTCATTGAATCATTCGAGTGTGATTCAATGATCGTCTTTCTACACAAAACTCTCTTCTACAGAAGGAAATCTTGTTCCTATAGTAAATCGAGAAAAATATAATTTTTTGGTGAATGAGCACATGCATGGAGAAAAAGATAATTTTTTGATATGTTTGGGACCAAACAAGGAAGGATGGGGAACCTGCATTGTGTCCCAGAATGTGTAATTAAAAAAATGAATTGATCCAATTTAATATAATAGAAAATCAAAGCTACGCTAGCTCATTGCTAGAAGACCAAGATAACAACCATGATCAAAATGGACATAGCATGCCAAGAGTTTATTATTGAGTTTCTTGTCGATTCGAGCTCGAGCTTAAAAAAATTATAGTCTCTATTGAATTTGAGTCGAGTTTCAAGCTTCAATAATAGCAATCGAGTTAAGTTTCAAACTTTAAAGTCTAGGGTTCGGGTAGGGTACGTTTTAAAGGCTAGATTGATGTTTTTTCATTAAAAAACTGAGATTTTAGACGGAATTGATCGAGCTGCCTTCCATCATAATTTACACGTACGAGTCGGGACTGAAGCGTTAACCTTGAAACTGTAAACACATGTTCTAAAAAATGAATTCTAAAATTATGAAATTCATTTCCCATCAAGTGGCTGGCCTGTAAAGAAAAGTATGAACGAAACAACTAATTTAATCCTTTTGTGGGTAATATATAGCAATTAATGACTTTTTTTAACTTTATACATTTTTTTATGCTTTAATATTCGATTCAACAACCAACTAATTTGAGGAACTAGTTCTGTAAGAATATAATTCCTTGTCTTTCTCATTCCACAAATGTCAATGATATACATATGAAATCTCTCTAATCTAGGCTATCATCAAGGAGTAAATCCACGCCTACCATATGAAATCATTAAGGTCATTATTAGCAATTTTTCTGCTTCCTCTGTGCACGACGATAACAGGGGCTTGTTGAAAGATGTGCATTTTTTTTTCTGTTCTAGACCTCGTCCGAGAAGAAAAGCATAACTTTCACTTCCTTTTCTTAATACTAGCGTAAGGCCCCATGTCCTTAGTTGCACATTGTTTACTTTTCATAATCTAAAAAAAAGGGTGAGAAAGAGCACATATAATACACAATTAATGAACACGATCACACTCAAAAAATTACCTGACCCCTGCAATACTGCTATAAACATTCATTCCATTCATGAGTTCATTCCATTCACGAGTTCATTCCATTCAGCCATAATTTCATTCAGTCATACCAATCATGCCCTTAGTATTTTTTATCCAAAAAAAAAAAAAGAACTCTTAGTATAAGAGTCACTGTTATTCTTGTACAGGTTGGATTTTGAGTAGTTCATAGCAAATAATATATTTTATTATTCTTTATTTACACACATATAAAGTTTCTTAATTAGTTCTTTTAAGAGAATTATTAATAGGAAAAATACTTTCCTTTGGCTCCACATATTTTAAATCTTTTTTTTTCTTCACAAAAAATGTGAATAATAGGGGAGTTATTGAAACTTGAAAGAATTCGTATCACTTTCACAACTTAAAATTTAAATAAAAAAATTTGAGAAATAGAATTGAATGAGACAGATAAAATCAATGAATTAAATTTAATATGTAATTTAAGGAAAGTACATCTATGAAATGTCTATTTTATTTTAGGGAGAGTGCATCTAATATTGTTGGAGCCGCCACAGTCGTTGGATACACATTGGGTAATATCTGGCCCATAAGATAAGCCAAATGACCCATAAATTAAACTAAAAAAAGTGACAATAAACTCAAAAAATTGATACAATTAATAAAAATAATTATATAATTATATCTACTAGACTACTAACATATAATCTCATTCACCATAAACTAAAATTTATGGAATTTGTTGAACAAAAAACACCTACTCATCAAATTTATGAAATTATATCAAGTAAAAAGATACAACAATTAACTCTGAAAACTAACACAAAATTAGTAATCATGCCCAATAAAATATAATCTTATTCATTAACTCAGATGTGAAAAGTGACAATATTTATGCAAAAAGTGATAGTCACTTTTAATAAAAACGTTATCACTTTTCAACCAAACTTTATCACTTTTTGAATAATGATATTTTTCTAAATAAAAAGTGACAATAAACTCAAAAATTGATGCAACTAATAAAAATAAATATATGTACTAATACATAAATCACATTCACCCATAAACTAAAATTATATCTTCTAACAAATAATCTCATTCAAAACTAAAATAATTGTTAAAGATACTCATGTCCACTAACATATAGTCTCATTCATTAACTCATAACTAAAAAATGACAATGTTTTAAAAAAAAATGATACTGTAAATTTTAAAGTAAAAAATGATAATGATAAAATCATTATTATTTTAACTAAATTTTTATCATTTTTTGAATGAATAATTTTATCAAGTAAAACTTTAAGAACTAACACAAAGTTAGTAATCATACTCAGCACCATATAATCTCATCTATTAACTCATATTTAAAAAGTGACAATATTAATGCAAAATGTGATAATGTTTAAGTAAAAAGTGATATCATTTTGATAAAAACATTATCACTCTTTTAATAATTATATTTAAAAAAAAAAGACTATAAACTTAAAAATTGATGCAATTTATAAAGATAATCATGTGTACTAACAATAACCTCGATCAAAAACTAAAATTTTATGAAATTTCAAATTTATAGATTCATAAATATTTTTTTTTTCTTCAGAAAATGGAAAAATTGAGAGATCAGAAAAATCGGATAAAACTGAATTTCTATATAAAAATGAAGAAACTAGATTGAAGGAATATGGAAATAATCACGAAGAAAATCAGAAAATAAGAATGGTTGAAAATTATATATTGGGCTTTAATACAAGGTGGTTGGGCCGAATTTGTTAATTAAAATAACAGAAAATACTAATGCGGCCATTAGAATATGTTTTAAAAAATATGGATCAAAAGAGATTCGTCTCACGGAATGAGATCCGTGAGATGGTCTCACATAAGTTTTTGCCTAACTCTTTCATCAATCTCCATCTGTGCCATTTTTGGAGTGTATCCAGTTGTCCCTTGTTGAGATATGAATCCTGAAACAAATCCTAATTGATGATTAAAAGATAAATGATGAAGTTTTGATAAGCCAAAAGTAGTTTGAATTTTTCTAAGTATTGACTGATCTAGTCTAGTTGGGAAGAAGTCATCTTGAACAGATCAGTAGAGTTCACATGTAAAAGACAAGTATTGTTTATATTAAAAGATAAGTACGATTTATAAGTACTTCATATTTGTTGTTCATATTTGTTTAGTTGTTATTGAGCTATAATAATCGTTGTATAGAGCTCATTATTTTCGTATGTAATAGATTGAATTGTTGTATAGTTTTATAAGTTGACTAAGCCTTATAAGAAGAGCTTAAAGTAATGTAATAATCTTGTTAGGATTAGATTAGTTGTTACTAAGTCTGCTACTGAAGAAGGACGCACAAGAAGAGAAGAGTGAAGTCTACTACTCAAAGGCAAGTGCGCAACAAGGCTCAACAAGACAAGAAAACTTGAAGTTTGTTACAAGCGCGTGTAGAGATAAGGATTGAAGAGTTAGTTAGAAATAACTAAATAACTGAAACGCGTGGATGGATAAGAAGAATCAGTTGGAAGTTAGTTTTCAAGAAGAGTTGGTTACAACTAACTTAGTTCTTGATTTCAGAAGTTTATAAATACCCCAAGGTATTGATCGATTAAAGACTACTGACATACTGATATTCTAAACACTCAAAAGGCGATTTACGAAGTATTCAAAGAGACGAAGAACTCGCAGAGTTGAACTTCAGAAAGAAGCCAGAAGACTAGTGAAGATCAAAGAAGGCTACTACTGAAGACAGAGAAGTTTTATTGTTTTTGTTTTTCAAGTTGCTAGATACTTGTTAAATTTCTAGTTGGATCGAAGATATACTTGGTAGTATAGTCGAGAAGATCTAAATCTTATTTCTTGGGACTTAAAGCTACAAGAACACACTGTACTCGATTGGAAGAGTTAGTAAGAACATCACAACTGGGTTTGTGAGAGTGGATGTAGACAAGTTGTCGAACCACTATAAATTGTTTGTGTTGTTTACTTTACTGTTTTGTTTAATTGCTTTATTGTTTACATACATAACTGAACAAGACTAGTTGAGTATAGAACAGAGTTCTCGAATTAAGAAGTTGAGTATAAACTTGAATTGGGCTCATTATTAATTTCGTATTCCGCATATTGTATTCTGATATATCGAAAGAATTTTGAAAAGTCTATTCACCCCCCTCTAGACATTTTCACTAGCTTACTCGATATTAACTCAACTTTAGGGACCTACAAGTGGTATCAGAGCAGTAGTTTACGAACTGCTGTTTCTCGATAACCGACTTAAGACTTAGGGTGAAGTCTTGGTCCGTAATTGTACTTGTTTACGTGTTCTTGATCAACATTCTTGTTGTATCTGCTTTCGTGTTCCCTGTTCTTGATCTATCTACTTCTTGATCATATAACTGATTAGCACTAATCTACTTGTGTAAACATGTCTCTTGAAATAAGCGCTAATAAGTTGCCCAAGTTCCAGGTTCAGGATTACGACTACTGGAAGCTACGTATGGAAGCTATTTTCAGCTCCACGCACGATCTAATGATCTCTGTTGTGACCGAGGGGCCGATCGTGACAATGGTTCCAAATACTGCTACTCTTTACAAGAATAAACCAATTGGTACGCTCGTCAAGAAACCCAGGTCAGATCTAACCTCAGAAGAAATGCGTCAAAATAATTTGGATAGCTTGGCGAAGAATTACATCTTACACACTCTTCCTAATGAGTATCTAGGAAAAGTGTTAAAATGTAAATCTGCCAAAGAGATGTGGGACAGATTAGCTATCATTTGTGAAGGGACATCCCTGATCAAAGAGAGCAAATTATCCACTATTGTCCAAAGATTTGAATCATTTCGGATGAAAGCTGGCGAAACTATCGACCAGCTGGATACTCGTTTTACTAAGATCATGAATGATTTGGAAGTCCTTGGTAAGACATATACTCCTCGTGAAATCAATCTTAGGATTCTTAAGAGCTTAGAGCCCAGATGGAGAATGGTAAAAATGCTTGTTAAGAACACTCAAGATATAGACGTGTGGACTGCTGAAACCATGTTTCAAACTCTTAAAGCCCATGAGTTTGATTTAGATGAAGATGAACCTGTAGTCAGTAGTGATAAAGAACATGCTGTGTCTAAAAACGTTGCCTTTAAGTCTAGTTCGTCTAAGTCCTCTAAGGTAGACAGGTCCAAGTCTAGAACTAAGTCTACCTCTGTGAAAGACGAGTTAGATACTGATCTTAATCTGAAGGATCAGGTGAGCCTCATGGTTAGAAAGTTTGATAGGCTTAACAAACGTTTTGGAAGATACAAGAAGTTCTATAGGGATCATAGAGCGTCTACTTCTAAGAACTCGTCTGAGACCAGACGAGACCGAAACTCATCCGAAAGGAGAGACGAAGTCTCGAAAGGTAATAGGCGAGATAGAGAGTCTGATGATAGGAAGATTCAGCGTTCTGATAGACGTGATAAACGTAGGGATAAATCTCCTATTAAAAAGGCTACTAATGATCTCTTGTGTTATAACTGTGAAAAGCCAGGTCACTATATATATGAATGTCCAGACCTGAGCACTGACGATCGAGAAGAACGTAAAGCAGGAAGGGAAAGAAGATACAACCGTGGCAAGAAGGTAATGATGGCCAATGATGACTCTGAGTCTGATTCAGACGAGTTGCCATCGTCCTTATCTAGCTACCCATCTGATCCAGATCACGATGAAGCATTCATAGTAGATGATGGCCTATGCTGCATGGCTAAAATCGATCAAGAGGTATCATCTGCTACTTCTTTTCAATCTTGTGATGATTCAGATACTGATGAAAGTGACACTGCTAGTAGTGAAGTAGGAAGTAGTCTGCAGCACTCTACTAGTGTTGTTGAAGACGACCTTCTACTTGCTAACCTAGCATTCATCGAAGTCAGTGATGAGAACATTGCATTAAAACAAGAAATCATTGATCTTAAGGAAGCTCAGTCTAAAGTAGATCCTAATGTAACAGTCTTAAATGAACGCTTGACTGAAGAGTTGAGACAACTCAAAGAAAAGTGTGCATTGACAGACATGTTATATCAAGACCTACTTAAGACACATGCAACTGAGAGAAATGAGTTCAATGTTTTAAAGAGCAAGTGCAACAGACTTGAAGAACGTAATAAGTTCTTAGAGACCGAGGTTGTAACACTTGATCTCAAACTTACTGACCTGGTTAACTCTTCTAAGATTAACCTTGAATTGTCAGATAGGTATAGAGATCCAGCTGACAAGACAAGTATAGGTGCCGAGTCATCTAGCTCGTCTACTCGAGTCAATAAGAACCCTACTACTACTAACTCAAGACTTTTGCCAAATGATAAAGGAAAAGGACCAATGATATACGATATTGGAACTCCATCTAACGGCACTGTACCTAAACAGAATCGAGTTAATATTTTGACTACCAAGGGAGGTAAAAAGAATGTTAACAACAAGCCTGTTCCACCTAGAACTAATCTTCAAAGGACCACTAATCGTGGACGACCCAACCAGGTCAGATACGAGGATTGGTATCCTAAGGAGACGAGTACTAGACAGGTACAGATTAGACAGCAAGAGCCTAGACCTCCTTTCATAAGGCAGTCTCACTCTACTCGTCTAGACCTAGACAGGTTGCTCCAAAATATCGTACACAAGCTGTTCTATATCCTCCACCTTTGTCATATGATATTATTAGTGAGGAAAGACCCAAACGTGTCTATAAACCGTATGGACCTAATGCATATAAGCCCTACTCTGACTATCAAAGAACAGTGCCTGCTCAAGTAGAGATCAAGTCGAAAGGCTATCTCCAAAGAGTAGACCTGAACTCGACTGATAGGCCAGACAAGGACAACAAGGTCTTATTTTGTAACAAGTATGGGCGAAAGCTTAAAAGATCGAACTTGTTCAAAACTCCAATGTATATTTGGATTCCTCTGAACTCGACTAACCCCCAAGGACCCCAATAAACAAATGGGTACCTAAATTATTGAATATCTTCACTGCAGGGTCAACTTGACTTGTATAAGAAGGGTGGCTCAGTAGGAGAAACTTGGTACATTGACAGTGGTTGTTCGCACCACATGACTGGTACCAAGGCTCTCTTATCAAGTTACCATGAGCAAGAAGGACCAAAAGTGATATTTGGTGATAGTTCCACTGCTATCACTAAAGGATTTGGTTACATCCGAAATGGAGACGTAGAGATACAAGATGTCTCATATGTCGAAGGTTTGAAATTCAATTTACTCTCTGTTTTCCAGTTTTGTGATCGAGGATACAAGGTGCAGTTTAAAAGCCGCAAATGTCAGATTATTGACAAAAGGACACACACAGTCCTACTAGTCGGCATAAGACAAGGTAGTGTGTACATAGTGAACTGGAATAGCTGTCCGAGGGACACTTGTCTACTTACTAAGAATCCTAAAGAACTTGGTTGGCTCTGGCATAGACGCCTCTGTCATCTAAACTTTAAGGTTCTTAATAAGATAGCAAGAGATTATCTTGTGGAAGGTATTCTCAACGAAGTCTATTACAAGTCACATGTATGCTCTGCTTGTCAACAGGGTAAACAGGTGAAAGGTTCTTTTAAGTCAATTTTTACTCTCTCAACTAGTAGAGTCCTAGAACTCCTACATATGGATCTTCATGGACCAATAACTCCTCCAACCTTGAATGATAGAAGGTACACACTTGTTGTTGTAGACGACTATTCTAAGTTTACTTGGGTAGTCTTCCTACACAAGAAGAGTGATACTCAAACACTTCTACCTGATCTGTTGAAGAAGTTACAAGTTGAGAAGAACCAGTCCATTGTCAAAATTCGTAGTGACAAGGGAACTGAGTTCATTAATTGCTATATCAAAGATTTCTGTGCTAAACGTGGTATCCAGCATCTTACTAGTGCAGCCAGGACACCACAACAAAATGGTGTAGCAGAAAGAAGGAATCGAACTCTCAAAGAAGCCTGTAGAACCATGATAGCCGAGTACAACACGCCTCAAAAGTTTTGGGCAGAAGCTATCAATACTGCATGCCACTCACAAAACAGAAGCGCAATCAATAAAGCTCTAGGAAAGACACCTTATGAGGTTTGGAAAGGTAGAAAACCCCGCATTTCATATTTCCATATATTTGGTTGTAAGTGTTTCATCCACAACAATGGAAAGAGCAAGTTGAATGATTTCGATGCCAAAGCAGACGAGGGGATATTCTTAGGATACTCCTCGACTAGTAAGGCATTTAGGGTATTCAACTACTCAACTCTTTGTGTGGAAGAAACACCACATGTGGTTTTCGATGAATCTCTACAGGACTCGTCTACCAACAAGATCAGTGAGAAAATTACTGATCTAACGATCGAATCTGACAAAGACTCAGAGGTATATGAATCCGTTCAAACCTACAATCCATTCATGAAAGCTCTCGAGTCTGATGACAAAGAGAAAGTAAGTGCTCAAGGTAAGTCTTCTAGACCAGCTGACATGCCTGCTCTAGTTGACTCTACTACTCCTGTTAAATCTGTTGATGATACAAATGATGTTGACATGCATGATGTTGTACATGCTATAGATGATGATAGTGCTATTGTTAAGAATAGAAAAATATGGAAATCTGCGCATGATACTGAAAACATTATTGGTGACTCTACTATTGGTGTGAAGACTAGACGACAACTCTTTGAGTCGCAAGAACAGCCTAGTCCAACTATGTTTTGCTGGTGTTGTTTCCTCTCATCTATCGAGCCTACCACTGTTAAAGAGGCATTGACTGATAGTAATTGGATCATCGCTATGCAAGACGAGTTGAACCAGTTTGTTCGAAACGACGTCTGGGAACTTGTCGATAGGCCTAAACATCATAATGTAGTTGGCACTCGATGGATTTTCAAAAACAAGAAAGATGAGAATGATGTAGTCGTTAGGAATAAGGCTAGACTAGTTGCCCAAGGCTATTCACAAGCTGAAGGTATAGACTATGATGAAACATATGCTCCTGTTGCTAGACTAGAAGCCATTCGATTGTTCCTTGCACATGCTGTTCACATGAAGTTTACTGTATATCAAATGGGTGTTAAAAGTGCATTTCTTAACGGTATTCTTGCGGAAGAAGTGTATGTTGAACAACCCCCAGGTTTCGAAGTCAAAGGCGACCAGGTGTACAGATTGAAGAAAGCCTTATACGGACTAAAACAAGCTCCAAGAGCATGGTATGATACTCTCTCTCTCTTTCTATTAGAAAATGGTTTTACTAAGGGCAAGGTCGATCGAACCTTGTTCAGAAGACAAGAAGGGAAAGACATTTTACTCGTCCAAATTTACGTAGATGATATCATTTTTGGTTCACCTAACAAAAAGCTGAGTGAAAGTTTTTCAACACTCATGCAAAGTAAATTTGAGATGTCCATGATGGGTGAAATGAATTACTTTCTTGGGCTTCAAGTAAAACAAACTCCAGAAGGGATTTTCATAAATCAGGCGAAGTACACTAGAAATCTTCTAGACAAGTACGGGATTAAGACTTGTAAGTCTACTGGCGTACCAATGCAACCAACTTACAAAATGGATCCAGATGAACGTGGTAAAAGTGCTGACCAATCTTATTATCGTGGATTAATTGGTTCGTTACTATATCTAACTGCTAGTAGACCAGACATTGCATTCTCTGTTGGTGTTTGTGCTCGTTTTCAAGCCAATCCAAAGGAAAGTCACATGGAAACCACAAAACAAATTTTGAAATATTTGAAAGGGACCATCAATCGTGGTATATGGTACCCCTCAAATGATGATCTATCCTTAAGTGGCTACTCAGACTCTGACTTTGGAGGCTGTAGAATAGATAGGAAATCTACATCTGGTTCTTGTCAATTCTTAGGCACAAAACTTATTTCATGGTTTTCGAAAAAGCAGACTAGTGTTGCTACTTCTACTACTGAAGCCGAGTACATGGCTGCTGGTAGCTGTTGTAGTCAACTACTCTGGCTCATGCAACAGCTTAGAGATTACAATATACATGAATCAAATGTTCCTATTTTCTGTGATAGTAATAGTGCCATTGCCATTACACAAAATCCTGTTTTGCACACACGTTGTAAGCATGTTGATGTGAAACATCATTTCATACGTGATCATGTAGAAAAGAAGGATATTCGCATGGAAAAGATTCATACTGATCTTCAAAGAGCTGATATTTTCACAAAACCATTAGCTGAAGCTCGATTTCGTGAGTTATGCATTAGTTTAGGGCTAATTGATCTAGACCCTACTTGCCTATAGACATGTACTAACCAGTCAGGTACATCAAAGAAACAAGGAGACAAGAACAGAGCACTCGACTACTCACGCAACAGACATGTATACAAGGCTAGACTAGATGACCAAACAACCCGATGAGAAAGCTGGTAAAGCTGAAGGTAATACTAAGGGAATAAACATTTAAGGGGGAATCTATGATTTCTTAAATATCCTTATGTTGACTCTTATGTCTGTTACTAGTCATCTTGTTCAAAACCTTGATCATTGCTTTAGAATGATATTCATCTTAATTATTCTTCAACTTGTACCTACGATTACACGTTGTATATGATAAGATAGGTACATAAAAGTCGTTCTACATTCAGAATAGACAAGCACAGTCGAAGGGGGAACTCGTCTTGTGTTCATAAGTCTACTCGTCTGTTCTGAATAGACTCGAACAGACAAGCTAAGTATTTCTTTGATTGAAATATACTAAGTGTTTGATCAAAAACGAATTAAGGGTGTTATAGTAATTCGATAATGTAAAATTGGAAAAGCCTAGAATTGGATGAATACACTCCCACTTAATGAGGTGTATACATCCAGTTCGCGCCATATTCTACTACACTAGGTCAGATGAGTACACTCCTCTGTCCTAACCAATAAGAAAGGCGGATTTCAAGATTTACAATATCAAATCACGTAATATTCTCGATTCCGTAAACAGAATTTCAAAAGGCCCAACCGTTGGATCATCTATCTCAATCTTGGCCATTGATTTACAAATTCAGTTGCAACAAAACCCAACACTTACACAATTCTCAATTCACGTTTCTTTTCTTAACTCTCCTACTCTCGCGCACTCAAATTTCTTGCGAATCCAATCTATTTGTTCTTAATCAAATACTCACTATGTCAATCATCTCACTTTTTGATGTAAGGACTAACATGCAGGCCAGGTTTGATCTTGGCAAATTCATCTCTGAAAACAAGGTGCATGTGGAACCATCTGTGTTTTTCAAAGGGAAACACACTGATGAGAATCAAGAAATTCTAACAAAGTGCATTCGATGTGGGTTGAAACCGTATCTGGAGGCATTCCCACAAGTTGTATTGGAGGAGGAGGTATTAGAATTCTATGCCAACGCCACCAGACGAGGTGACACCGTTGAATCTTTCATCGGAAATAGTCGAGTGGAAATCACTCGAGAGGCTGTGTTTGATGTGTTGAGGCTGCCCATCGGATCAATTGATGTGGAGAACTACGCTATTGGACAAGAATTAAGGTATCTGAGTGTCTTCTGCGGTAAGAAGATTCGATTGAACCGTGATGGTAAAATTCCAGCAGTCAAGAAGAAGGAATTACTGGAAAAGTATCGAACCCTACTCGACATAGCTAGCAAGATGCTACTGTGTGTTACTGGTTCTTTTGATTCGGTCACTCTATCGAAGGCAAGAGTGATGGTTGCCATCTATGATGGAATCACTGAAGGAAATTGGTTCAAGCTCCTGGCAGACAGAATCATGTATTTCGAGAAAAATGTTAGAGTCGACACCGACACGGCAAATTGGGTGGTGTCTAATGCAGTTGGATTCGGAAATAAGCTATCAATTCTTCTACCCGTGTTGATGCCAACCAAAACGGAATGGAGCAAAGGGAAGCCCTTTCACCCTTTGAAGTTTTATTTGAAAAAGGAAGCCTTGAGGAAGCAGGTCGCTGCTAGACCAGCTGCACCTAGACAAGTATAGATTAACCCTTTGGATGTTATGCCAACTGCTGCTTCGTCTAGTTCTTCAGAAGATGAGTCGGAAGATGAAGAATCCGAGGAGGTTGCACAAGTTGAATCGAGTGCAGAAGACTCGGAAGAAACTCAATCCGATGAGGAGGCTGAGGAAGAAAAGGAGACAAGTGCTAATGTTCCTGAATTATATCGACTTATGGTGGTCGAGTCGAGTCCCTCACCAGACAAGACGACTGCACAACAGGTTGGTACTTCTTCCCAGTCTGTTTCAATTCCTCTCTCTCTCCCTCCTGTCCGAACCAAGGCTAGATCACATCGATCTCATCCTAGACCTATTCCCTCATCCTCACAAGTGCTGGCAGCATTACCGCTGAGAGCCAGCATTCCCTAAAACACTTCCATAATTGATACAACTGATACTCCGACAGTTGTCACACCAAACCAAGCTGCATTACAGCCCCCAGAAACCACAGACCAAAATCTTTCCTTACCCTCAACAGAATATGTTGAACCCACCAACCCATCTACTTCAGACAAGACGCCAGTTGCCACTGCAACAGCTGAGGCAGGGATCTCACCTGCTCAGAACCCGTCTGATGTTAGATTCGATTCCCTGGTATACTATCTGATGTGTCTAAGGGAGAAGAGAGTTCGTGCTAGAGTGTCCAAGAATCTGAAGAAGCAGCTCTCAACTCTCGACATCGACACTTCCTTAGAGCAGTTTGAGAAACTCCTCAGGATTTGCACCTAGTTTTCTTTGAAGAAATCTTCTACAGATGATCTTTTCGAGGTCATTCAAGGCATGGGTTGAATCTCCAATTTTATGGATTGGGAGATGGAACAAAAAGAAAACAGTGGTGTCAAAGACCACTCCGAATTATTTCCGCGCAAGGCCTTAGTTGATCTTGTCAAACGACTGCTTAATATTCCTGATGGCGTTCTGGTTGAAGAGTTCTCATTTGATGTTGGAACTCAGACTGATCTGGTAGAAGATGAGGTAAAGCCAGAGGTTGCTAATGTTGCAATCCAGACCTCAGAACCCTTTTTGGAGATAGAAGGTGGTTCTGCTGAAGAGGAAGCTGAAAGTTCTGAAGAAACTAACTCTTTTGACTTTGGGAAAGAAGACGATGAGTTCATGGATGCTGTGATGTTTGATGAAGATGAGCTGGTTGAAAAAGTTCAAGAAAATGCTGTTGCTGAGACTCAGTCGTCTATTCAAGTATTCCCTGAAGGATTCTTAGAAGGATTAAAAACGGATTTGAAGGAAGTAGTTCAATCGTCTATTGAAACCTTCTTGGAATCAAAGCTGAAAGATGTCCTTGTGGAACAAAATCAGTACCTTGTTGACAGCTCAAGAGAACTGATAGTTGGTGAGGTCAACAAGATGGACTCATCTTTCCGAAAAGAGATGTATGCTGAAATTGACAATTTCTTGAAGAGACAAGTTGATTTTTCGGAAAAGAGGTCGATTGATTTTGCTAGATCTTTAGCTGAAGAGTTAAGTAAGATGGAGAGACTCTACAGAGTAAAGATTGAAATCGCAGATGAACAGAGACGAGAAGCACAGGATCAGTTGGTGCGTTCTCGAAGTGTTCTAACTGAGTTAACTGAGCAAAACCGACTTCTAAGGCAGACAACTACTCATTTTAAGGATGAACTGATCTCTAGTTCAAGGAAGTTGGAGTTGGTTACTGATCGTCTAGACAAGATGAGTAATGAGAAGACGCATCAGAAGCAGATTGAGCTAACTGCTGAAGCCATGAAAGATGCTATTAAAGAAGAGATGGCTCGCTTTACTAGTCTTTTCACTCTCAAGGCATCTGATGAAGCCAAAAAGGGGAAAGAGGCGAGTAGAGTTGAGAAAGTTGAAATAACCAAAACCGATGCTGAACCAGAAGAGACGGAAGCTGCTACTGCTATGCAAGAGCTCAAGAGGCCTAAGAGAGGCAAGTTGGCGAAAACTGCAGAGCTAGAGCAAGCTAAAGCAGAAGAGCAGAAGAAACTGGAGAAAGGCAAGGGTGTTGCATCTTCAGAAGTTGAGGTTCAGATGAAGAAGAAGACAAAAAGGAAGTTAGTTATGGAAGAAGCTGATGAACCTACTGCAATAGTAAAGAAGCAGAAGGTGACTGATCTTGATGATGAAAGTCTTTATGGTAACAAGAGGAAGCTTGAAAAGCATATTGGAAGGTTACAGAAGCTGAAGTCGAATGAAGACCGGATTGAAGATGCTTATATTGATTACTTCATTGACAGAGAATATCGTCAAGACTGGATGAAAGTGAAGAGACAATGGGAATTTGATCACTGGATTTTCAGGAAATTTGGTGATGTTGAAAGTCCTGAAGAACTTCATACTATCTTTGGTAAATTTGTTGAAGGACAGAATCGGATGCTTTGGAATTTGATTTTAAAGATATCTGCTGCTGCAAATTTTAACATTTTAGTACCGGTCTACCCCAAGTGGAAATGTCCTATGACAAGCTCTGGAAGAAAAGTTGATCTAAATCAGATTAAAAAGTTTGAAGAAGAGCCACTGGATAAAGAAAAGATTGATGATGAAGACCATATCAAAGTAATTCACAGGAGACTCCTAGATGCATTCTGTGTTCCTAACCCAGAAGGAGGTACTCTTTCAGACTAGAATCACTGCTTTGATACTTAGTATTTTGATTATTAGTTTTTGATTCTGATATTTAAGTATGTGTAATATCTACTGATATTATTTTGAATGAATGAAAAATTAAGTACTATTTGATGTTAAGACAAGATAACTACTTAACTAGTCTACTATTAAGAAAATTCAAGTAGTTTTGGCTTCATCAAAAAGGGGGAAATTGTTGGGATATGAATCCTGAAACAAATCCTAATTGATGATTAAAAGATAAATGATGAAGTTTTGATAAGCCAAAAGTAGTTTGAATTTTTATAAGTATTGACTGATCTAGTCTAGTTGAGAAGAAGTCATCTTGAACAGATCAGTAGAGTTCACATGTAAAAGACAAGTATTGTTTATATTAAAAGATAAGTACGATTTATAAGTACTTCATATTTGTTGTTCATATTTGTTTAGTTGTTATTGAGCTATAATAATCGTTGTATAGAGCTCATTATTTTCGTATGTAATAGATTGAATTGTTGTATAGTTTTATAAGTTGACTAAGCCTTATAAGAAGAGCTTAAAGTAATGTAATAATCTTGTTAGGATTAGATTAGTTGTTACTAAGTCTGCTACTGAAGAAGGACACACAAGAAGAGAAGAGTGAAGTCTACTACTCAAAGGCAAGTGCGCAACAAGGCTCAACAAGACAAGAAAACTTGAAGTTTGTTACAAGCGCGTGTAGAGATAAGGATTGAAGAGTTAGTTAGAAATAACTAAATAACTGAAACGCGTGGATGGATAAGAAGAATCAGTTGGAAGTTAGTTTTCAAGAAGAGTTGGTTACAACTAACTTAGTTCTTGATTTCAGAAGTTTATAAATACCCCAAGGTATTGATCGATTAAAGACTACTGACATACTGATATTCTAAACACTCAAAAGGCGATTTACGAAGTATTCAAAGAGACGAAGAACTCGCAGAGTTGAACTTCAGAAAGAAGCCAGAAGACTAGTGAAGATCAAAGAAGGCTACTACTGAAGACAGAGAAGTTTTATTGTTTTTGTTTTTCAAGTTGCTAGATACTTGTTAAATTTCTAGTTGGATCGAAGATATACTTGGTAGTATAGTCGAGAAGATCTAAGTCTTATTTCTTGGGACTTAAAGCTACAAGAACACACTGTACTCGATTGGAAGAGTTAGTAAGAACATCACAACTGGGTTTGTGAGAGTGGATGTAGACAAGTTGTCGAACCACTATAAATTGTTTGTGTTGTTTACTGTACTGTTTTGTTTAATTGCTTAATTGTTTACATACATAACTGAACAAGACTAGTTGAGTATAGAACAGAGTTCTCGAATTAAGAAGTTGAGTATAAACTTGAATTGGGCTCATTATTAATTTCGTATTCCGCATATTGTATTCTGATATATCGAAAGAATTTTGAAAAGTCTATTCACCCCCCTCTAGACATTTTCACTAGCTTACTCGATATTAACTCAACTTTAGGGACCTACATCCCTATTTTGCATTGGATTAATAATAGTCGCTCCTTACTTTCTGCTATACGAGTATGTACGTTACGGAAAACAATTGCATTCCATTCTCTCAGAACACTTTTAAGTCTTTTCAACTTCAACTTGACAAGCGATATAGGATCCGGGGCTGCGATAAATATTTCTCAAGATCTTTGTATCTCTTCTAGACAGCGCGGATCACTCAACCACATCTTCTGGAAATGAAAGGGAGAACGACCAAACTGAGGGCTCACTCCACACTTTTAAAAGGATCGGGTGGTGATCCGAAGAGGCTCTCGTGAGAGGGCAGAGGCTGAAACTGATGACCAGCTCTCCATGAATGGTGTCGAAACCATAATTCTATCCAAACGCGAGGCTGCCACTGATCCATCTTTGCGTCGGATCGCCCAAGTGAAATTTGGGCCCACTATATTCATCTCCAAAAGGCCCGAGTCCACTATAAATTCCCGAAATTCCCGACATGCAACTGGACTTGGATTAGCCAAACCCACATGCCCGTGAGCACCCATCACCGCATTAAAATCTCCAAACAGGCAAAGGGAATTAAGGCGTAAACTAATAATAGATTGTTGTAGATGTTGTTAATCCTTAAATGCCTTAACATTATCAACAACATCTAAATTTGACCTTCCGAGATTTTTTCTAAGTCTTTTCTGAAATGCTACATTAAATGTTGATCTAAATGTTGTCGCATTTCTGGCAGGATCTAGAAGCTTCTACAAGGATCTGGAACCTGGAAGATTCCAGAACATTGGAGAACATACTAGAGCGGTCTGGAACCATTTAGAACGACCTGAAGCATTCAAGAAGGATCTAGAAAGATCATGAAAGTTGAGTTCCTAAAAAATAGGATCTCAATGTGGAAGCCTCTAGAATCAGCACCCCACTTCTATAAATACCGATTGAAGGCTTCTCAAATCAGTGTATTCTATTCGATCAATTTCCTAGACCGAGCGTTGATCCCTATTAGGAATTTTGGCCAGTAGTTTTACCTTTTAGATCATACGAAGTATCCCACCCGTATGGCTGTGTGTCTTCTTATCTATTGAGAGTGTAATCATTAGATTGACTAGGCATTTCGACAGTGTATAATTTATACACTTAGTTCGTTTTTAGAACAAGGCACCTGCCTCGTTTGTAGTTTCAGTTGTGAAGGTTATTGCTGTAACATTTCACACAACATTAGTACTTGAAGATAAGTATTGAATTTCGCCGTAAGGCTCGCATAGATTTTTATTTATAAAATCTATGCGAAAAATTATTTCCATTGTGTCACGTTTGTTTTTAGTGTTTCAAGTCTTCCGTTGTGTATCTTAATTTCTGATATTCTGTTAGAGTCAGTGTTGTACAATTTGTCACAACATTTAGTACAGCATTATTCTACTTAAACTTAAACACTTCATACCAGCACACTTTCAGTTGGTATCAGAGCTGATACCTGACGACACTAGGTTAGATCTTTGGTCAAGTGTGTTTTTAGTGTAGGTTAGCAATGGAAACACATCACATATCCACGACACTTAGGCCACCCGTTTTAGATGGTTCGAATTATGCTTATTGGAAGCCTAAAATGTGTATGTACATCAAGTCAATTGATGAACGTGCTTGGAGGACTGTACTTACAGGTTGGGAAGCTCCAAAAAGACCAGCAGACGTAGATGGTGAAATACAACTCAAGAGAGAAGTTGACTGGACGGCTGATGAAATAACAACAGCAAGCTACAATTCTAAAGCTTTAAATGCTATTTTTACTTCTGTTGATATTTCAATGTTTAAAATTATATCTAACTGTTCTACTTCTAAAGATGCATGGGACAGGTTGCAAGAGCATTGTGAGGGTTTAGAAAGTGTACGAAGGACTAAGCTTCGAATGTTGGGGACAAAATTTGAGAATCTTCGAATGAGGGAAGATTAAACAATTACAACCTACAATGAAAGGTTAAGTGAGATTATCAATGAATCACATTCTCTTGGTGACCCTATTTCTAATGTTAGAGTAGTTCATAAGATATTAAGATCTGTTCCTAAAAGATTTGATGCTAAAATTTGTGCTATTGAAGAAGCAAAAGATACAGATAAGTTAAGTCAAAATGAATTAGTGAGTATACTTAGAACTTATGAGATAAACACTAATCAAGCTGATGAAGCTAATGTTGATAAGAAAGTTGTGGTTTTTAAAGGGGAAACATCAAACACTTCTGAAGTTCAACCTATCATTACTGAAGTTGATTCTGATGAAGAATTGCTTGATGAATGCCTCAACAATCCTAACAACATTGCCTTGCTCACTAAGCACTTTAATAAATTTCTTAAGAAATCTGTGAACAAATCTAGAAACATTCAACCTAAGATTCAAATCAACACATCAACACCTCAACCAGAAAGGAGGAAAGGTCAATTCACACCAAGACCATCAAAGAGTGAAGGTAAACCAAGGTATGATCCTGGATTTCAAAAATCAGTTCAATGCAATGCTTGTTCTGGTTATGGCCATTATGCAAATGAATGTGCCAATACTAGACTTAAGCAAAAACTGAATTTTAGTGGTACCTTGAGTGATGAATCTGATGATGATGATCTTGATGAATTAAATCAGAATAAATATTCTAATTTTACCAGAATTGATTATAATGATTCCTCAGATGATGATCTGGATGAAACAAATTCTGATGCTGTACCTGATGCTTCAACATCTACAGCAACATCAGAACAGAATCACCTAGATTTGAACTGTTTTAATGGCTTGGTTGATGATGCAGGAAAAAGGACTGATGACAATGAACACCAAAAGCTGTTAGATGATTGGAACAATCAGAAACTCACTCTTAATTCCTTGAATAAAGAGAATGAGGATCTGAAAGACACAATCACCAAGATAGAGGTTATACTTACCAAAAGAGATCTGGAAATTTGTAACTTAAAGGAGAAATTGATAAATTCCACCTTATGTTTCAAGAAATATTCCAAGAGTGCTTCTGAGGTAAATAATGCTATAGCTACTAGTAAGTCTAATAATCATGGTTTAGGTTATGATGGTACTACTGCTTTTATTTCTGATAAATTTAGAAAACCTATGAAATTTGTGAAGGCAAATGTTGACACATCTGGTGTAACATTTGCACAATCAGATACTCACAAGGTTAAGAGGAAGTATATCTGTCATTACTGTTCCAAAGTTGGTCATATTCGTCCTTACTGTATAAAATTGTTTGAAGAACAGAAAACCTTGAAAATGCTGCATAAAAAGCTGTCACATCCTGGTAAACAGTTTATGAAATCTGCATGGAAACCAAAAACTACCTGTAATGTTGCTCATACCTCCTTAAAAGCATGTCTACCTGATTCATGGTATTTTGATAGTGGTTGTTCTAGACATATGACAGGTCGTACTGATTTCTTATCTGATTATGTGACCTTGAATAGTGGTAGTGTTACATATGGTGGAGGTTCTAAAGGAAAGATTGTTGGAAAAGGAACTTTGAATGTTGACGGTTTTCCTAAGCTTAAAAATGTCTTACATGTTTATGGCTTACTTGCAAATCTGATTAGCATTAGTCAACTTTGTGATGATAATTTGCATGTGAAATTTGATAAAGATTCATGTTATGTTCTTAATAAAGATGAAGTTTGTGTCATGACTGGTACTAGGTCAGCTGATAATTGCTATCTTATTGGAACAAATGTGTGTAACTTGTCAAAGTATGATGAAAATGTTTTATGGCATCAAAGATTGGGTCATGCAAATTACAGAGCAATGCAAAAACTAATCAAAGCAGATGCAGTAAAAGGAATTCCAAAACTAAGGTTTCACAATATCACTGTATGTGGACCATGCCAAAAAGGTAAGCAGGTAAGAATGTCGCACAAAATGCTGTCACATTGTACTACACATCGATGTTTTGAATTACTGCACATGGACTTGATGGGTCCTATGGAAACTGAAAGCATTGGAGGAAAAAGGTATTCCTTAGTTGTGGTAGATGATTTTTCTAGATATACCTGGGAAGAGTCCTTAAGAGACAAATCTGAAGCATTTGCTGCATTTAAAATCCTTTATAAGAGGTTCAAAAATGTGTTTAACTTGAAAGTTGGCCGTATTAGAACTGATCATGGTAGGGAATTTGAAAACAGCATGTTTAATGATTTTTGTGATAAAAAGGGTATCTTGCAAGAATATTCATCTCCTAAAACTCCACAACAAAATGGAATTGTTGAAAGAAAGAATAGAACTTTACAAGAAATGACTAGAATCATGCTAACATCCAAATGTCTTGCTAAGAAATTTTGGGGAGAAGCATTAAATACTGCATGTCATATCATAAATAGAGTTTTTATTCGTTCTGGCACAAGTCAAACACCTTATGAGATTTTGAACAACAGAAAACCAAGTGTGAAATATTTTCATGTATTTGGTTGTGTGTGTTATATTTTGAATGATAGGGATCAACTTCATAAGTTTGATTCTAAAAGTGATAAAGGTTTCTATTTAGGATATTCTAGAAATAGTAAAGCTTATAGAGTATATAACCTTAGAACTAACACTGTTCAAGAATCTGTTAATGTTGTGTTTGATGATGATAAAGGTCTTACAGATGACAAAGATGAAGAATATGTATCACAGGTTACTGACACTTCTGAGAATACACTGAAGTCTGAAAATGTTGCACTAAATGTTAACACATCTGGGTCAACATCTACAGAACAAACAGTTGTAACTTCACAGAATGACCACTACGTTCCCAAAATGAATCCTTCTTCAAGAATAGGTAAAAGTCATCCTTCTGACCAGATCATAGGCGATGCTACAGTTGGAGTGCAAACAAGAGGAAGAGTAAGATCAAACAAGGTAGATGTGGTAAGAACAATATGCATGTCTTCTATGTGTAATGTTGTAAATGCTGAATGCTATTTATCTAAAATTGAACCTAAGAGTGCTAAAGAAGCCTTAACTGATGAAAACTGGATTAATGCTATGCATGAAGAACTTGGTCAGTTTGAAAGAAATGAAGTGTGGACACTTGTTCCAAGACCTAGTCATACTAATGTCATTGGAACAAAGTGGATATTCAAGAATAAAACTGATGAATCTGGTAATATTGTTAGAAACAAGGCTAGGTTAGTAGCACAAGGTTACACCCAAATTGAAGGAGTTGATTTTGATGAGACTTTTGCACCTGTTGCTAGGATAGAATCTATTAGATTACTGCTAGCTATTGCATGTTTTATTGATATTAAACTTCATCAAATGGATGTAAAGGCTGCATTTCTAAATGGCATATTGAATGAAGAAGCATATGTTGAACAACCTATAGGATTTGAAGATCCACAATATCCTGATCATGTATATAAACTTAAGAAAGCATTGTATGGTCTTAAACAAGCTCCTAGAGCATGGTATGGTAGGCTTACTGACTTTCTTTTGTAATATGGATTTATTAGAGGAGAAGATGATAGAACTTTGTTCATTAAGCACACTGAAGGAGATTTACTTATTGCTCAAATATATGTTGATGACATTGTGTTTGGTTCTACTTGTGATAAAATGTCGAGTAACTTTGTTGAGGCAATGACTGCAACATTTGAAATGAGTATGGTTGGAGACTTGAACTATTTTCTAGGTCTTCAAATCAAACAGTGTAGTGATGGTATTTTCTTCTCCCAGAGTAAGTATGCTAAGAACTTGGTTAAAAGATTTGGTCTTGAGAATTCAAAACCAATGAAAACTCCTATGGGATCTTCTTTGAAACTTTGCAAAGATAGTGCTGGTACAGATGTTGATCCAACACTTTACAGATCCATGATAGGTAGTTTACTATATTTAACCTCTAGTAGACCAGATATTATGTACAGTGTGTGTGTTTGTGCTAGGTACCAAGCTAATCCAAAGGAATCACACCTGAATGTTGTGAAGAGGATTATCAAGTATGTTTCAGGTACAAGTGACCTTGGAATCTGGTATACTAAGGACACCAACAACATTTTGATTGGTTATAGTGATGCTGATTGGGCTGGAGACATAGATGATAGAAAGAGTACGAGTGAAGGATGTTTCTACATGGGAAACAATCTTGTATCATGGCACAGCAAGAAACAGAATTGTGTTTCACAATCCACTGCAGAATCTGAGTATATTGCTGCTGGAAACTGCTGCACACAACTCTTGTGGCTGAGCAAGATGTTCCATGACTATGGTATTGAGAATGGTATACTTACTATCTTTTGTAATAATACTAGTGCCATTAACATTTCTAAGAATCCTGTACAACACTCACTCACTAAGCACATTAGCATAAGACACCATTTTATGAGAGATTTAGTAGAGAAGAATATTGTTAAGTTGGAGTATGTAACTACTGAAAAACAGAATGCTGATATTTTTACAAAAGCCTTAGACCATGAGAGATTCTCCACCTTGAGGAAATCTCTTGGCATGAGCACTATCTGAAAAGAATTCGGATGGATGTTGTCACAAATGCGTCAGCATTTGGGACAACATCATGGGTTGTATAAATTTTATAAGTTGGATTTATTTCTTACTTAGTTAAATAATTCATTTGTAAAATATCTACGAATCTAAGAACCTTGGAGTGCAAAAATAAACGTCTTACACCTCTCAAATGCATAAAAATGAGAATGTTATTAGCATACTAAAAGATGTACCAAATCACTGAGTAACTATGGAGCACGGAGTTCACTACTACGATGCCTTCTTTTCAAAAGGTGATATTTGGTAAAAACATCAACATATTTGTAATCCATTAAGTAAGTATGGGGCACGGAGTTCGCTACTACGATGTACTCTACAGGAACAATGGATCAATACAAATTAGATGCTATAACACAAAAAGAAAAAATATGGTGCAACACAAATGAAGCAAATTCATGTAAAAACCGTGTTGAGGTGTTTGTAACAGTTTTGAGCACAACATTGCCTGATTCGAATTTATTTTTATATGTTGTAATTATTTAATTATTTATTGAGATTCATTTTATTTATTTAATTAATTACTGACCCACATCTATTTTTTTTCAGATTATGCGATTTTTATTCTGGAAGCTTCTTTAATTTTAATTAATTTAATTAATTGATTTTTCCCACTAATTAACCATGATCTAGGTTGTGGCTAAAAATGTGGAGCACTATCGAAATTTCTAGATTAATTCTTCTGTTTTATTTTCTTAACCTCCAACTACATTATTCTCTCTATAAATATCGAACATAAGATGCCATTCACTTGCTAATTGTGATTTCTGAATTTGTTGAGTACTAAGATTGCAGAATTGATTTTTGGTTGTGTATATCTCAAAGAAGTGTGTGCAAATTCTCATCCTATACCTTGAAATTCCAACCGCCTAACTTAAATGGCTGGAACAAACTCGAATTTCTCAAAATCTCTCTCTGATTCGAAAACCTCATCCCACTCTCGCACAAATCCTCTCGAAATTCTTGCTTCCATGGCTTCACAAAACTCTACCTCGTCAAATGCTGACTCGAATGTTTCTGCAACACCATCAACAACCGCTCCCACTCCTCAAACCACTCCTCAAACCGCTCCTCAAACAACCTTTCCTCAAGATGCAACCATCGAACAGGTCACTAGGGCTATCGAAGAGGTGTCTGATACTCTTCGAACTACTGGTCATCTGCCCGTGATGACTTTTGGAGATATCACTGTGGATATCTCGAGCTATTTGGCTGATCAAACCGCCCAAATGGCTTCTGCTTCAAAAAGCCCCAAATCACCTACTGTTCACGAACCGCAAACTGGAAATGTTGAAGCTTCTGTTGAAGAAGAAGACGAAGCTACTGCTACGTCTGACCCTGAAGACGTTGAAATGGAGGAAGCAAACATCTCTGAAGGTACAAACTCCTCACTCTCTGTTTCAGATGAGTCTGCCCCCATTCCTCTCAAGAAGAATGCACAGAAAGGCAAAAGACAGAGAAGCCCTGTACGAAGAAGGAGATCAAACCGCGTATTCACTCGTGTGGATTATTATGAATCCATGAGGAAAAAGAAGAAAGTTGGAGCTGATGCTGGTTAACCCATCCAAGTGTTCACAGATTCTGAGGAAGAAGCTCATGTTGTTGCTGAGAAAACCAAGAAAGTTGTTGCTGAGAAACCGAAGAAGAAGAAAGCTGTTGATGATCCCAAAGGCAAAGGGAAGGCCAAGATGATTGCTGAAGAAGAACCTGCTAAATCAGATTCCAATTCTGATTCTGAGAGATGCTTGAGAGACATACTACAGTCTCTAAAGAAAAATGTTGAGCATTATGCTGCTGCAAAGGAAGCTGCACCAGAACCTGAAGATGGTGGCAGTGGAGATAGCTCTTCCAGTGCAGAAAGCAGCCCTGATCAGAGCTCTGCTAAAAGCTCTACACCAAACTCAGATGACCTTGTTTCTGAAGAGGAAGGTATTTCTGATTCTCTTGAAACTCTAGAGAATAGGTTGGCCATTTATTCTAAGAGAAAACTGTTGATAGAGAAGAGGATTAATATACCTGACTTTGATAGTAAAGACATGATTAGTTTCTTAGAGGAGAGGAATTTGATGCATGCTGTGAACTTTGGTGAATCTTTCTTGACAAATTAGGCCTATGAATTTTATTCCTGTATGAAAAAGAGCACTGGTAGGAGATCATCTAGGTGGTATGGGACTGTTAATTTTAGGGGGAGGGATGTACCTTTTACTCCTGAATTGATAAATGAGTTTTTGGAAATTCCCAATGTTGAGGTTGATGAAGAACCTGACATGGATGTGGTCATTTCTGCTATAACTGGTGGTAGGGTAGTTAAATGGACTAGACAGATGCTAGTCAAAGACCTCACTTCCCTACACTCTGTGTTATACAAACTCATTATCTACAACTGGATTCCCACCACAAACACTACCAAGATCACAAAGGATCAAGCTGTTTTGATGTATAGGATTTCTGTGCTTAAGAGATTCAATTTGGGCCTTACAATTTTCCAACATATGATGAGATTTACTGGGAGAGTTTCTGAAAAAGGCAATTTAACCTATCATGTACTGATTTCTAATTACTTGAGGCATCATGGATTTGTTGCCAAGAACACTGATGTGTTGAGGGGGAGAGTTCCATTATTGGCCATAGCTCCTGCCTTACTCACTGGGGATAGAGTAATTGATCTACCTTTGATTGCTCCTGGTACTGAACATCAGCACAGACCCTCTACTTCTGCTCAACCAGAACCTTCCAGACCCTCAACTACTGATCATCCAGAATCATCCAGATCAAAACAGAGAAATGCAACCCCAAATGTTGAGAACATCCGTATCAACATTTCTGGTAATGTGTATCTTTCACATGAATTCATCAAACTCCAACTCCAACACTTGCAGGAAACAATTGATGAGCTCCAGTTTCTGAAGGACAGGTGGACCAATCTGCTTTCACCTACAACAGGGGGAGTACCACCACCATTGAACTCCAATGTGGTGATTGAAGAGATGGCTGCTGATGATGGAGTTCCAGCTGCTGCTGATGCTGGTGATGGACCTGATGCTGCAGTGACTGATGTAGTTGCACACCTTGCATCTACTTACTTTGTTGATGAAGGAGATGATAATGATGCTGCTGAGATGGACACCTTGTATGGTGATCTTCATAGAGGAAGCTGCTAGACAGGGGGAGATCTGAATTCCATAATGGCTATGGTGCAGGAAGATGATGTTGCAGCTATTACCACAGCAATATATGCCATTTATTCAGTTCAATCTCTGTAATTATTGTTTAAGTTTGGATTCTGAAATTCTGATACACTTGTTATTTATTTTTCTAGATGATAGGATGTTTATTGTCTTTACAACTTGCTTAATTATGGTTCCACTTGATGATATTTGTTTACTGCCCTTGCTTAATTTGTTTACAGGTTATCATGTGTTCTACTGCAGGTTGTATAGTGTTAGTGTCTGCTTATTTTTTTTTTGTTTATTGTTTTTGCTTTGATGTTTGTTTTTTGTTAGTGTCTTACTTAGATTCTAAGTTAATTCTTCCAGTTCAACTTATGATCTTAGTAAAGTTACTTATGTTGTGAATAAGTGTAGTGTTTATACTTGTTCTATTTTGGATAAAATTTATCTTGATCTTATGGCACAGATCATTGTAAAATTGTCCTTGATCTTCATTTGATTTGATCCAACGATTACAACAGGTATTGTCTTGACTAGTGCTTAGCAATGATGTTGACCTCAACTAAGTACATAATACTGAGTATGTATAGAAATATATGTGCATCAGGTGTGTTGTAGTCGAAAGGTCAAATTGGGGGAGATTGTAGATGTTGTTAATCCTTAAATGCCTTAACATTATCAACAACATCTAAATTTGACCTTCCGAGATTTTTTCTAAGTCTTTTCTGAAATGCTACATTAAATGTTGATCTAAATGTTGTCGCATTTCTGGCAGGATCTAGAAGCTTCTACAAGGATCTGGAACCTGGAAGATTCCAGAACATTGGAGAACATACTAGAGCGGCCTGGAACCATTTAGAACGACCTGGAGCATTCAAGAAGGATCTAGAAAGATCATGGAAGTTGAGTTCCTAAAAAATAGGATCTCAATGTGGAAGCCTCTAGAATCAGCACCCCACTTCTATAAATACCGATTGAAGGCTTCTCAAATCAGTGTATTCTATTCGATCAATTTCCTAGACCGAGCGTTGATCCCTGTTAGGAATTGTGGCTAGTAGTTTTACCTTTTAGATCATACGAAGTATCCCACCCGTATGGCTGTGTGTCTTCTTATCTATTGAGAGTGTAATCATTAGATAGACTAGGCATTTCGACAGTGTATAATTTATACACTTAGTTCATTTTTAGAACAAGGCACCTGCCTCGTTTGTAGTTTCAGTTGTGAAGGTTATTGCTGTAACATTTCACACAACATTTGTACTTGAAGATAAGTATTGAATTTCGACGTAAGGCTCGCATAGATTTTTATTTATAAAATCTATGTGAAAAATTATTTCCATTGTGTCACGTTTGTTTTTAGTGTTTCAAGTCTTCCGCTGTGTATCTTAATTTCTGATATTCTGTTAGAGTCAGTGTTGTACAATTTGTCACAACATTTAGTACAACATTATTCTACTTAAACTTAAACACTTCATACCAGCACACTTTCAATTGCCATAACAACCGTCGTCACATAATCCGAGGCAGCATGAACTAATCCCAAATGGAATGTAAAATTTTCATTTCCTTCTTACAATAATTTTTATATTTTCAAATTTTCTCCAATTTTCATTTTTTTTTCTAACAAACAATTTTAATTAGTAAAAAATACAAAAATAACAAAACATACCAAAATAAATTCACAAAAAATATAGAAATTAATATAAAATTCACAAAATCACAAATTTTATTTTTTCAACCTTCCTTCAATTTTCATTTTTTTCTAATAAAAAAATATAATTAACAAAAAATACAAAATTAATATCACAACAACAACAAATAAAATTTGCACCAACGAAGAAAATGTTTACATCAACACAACAAAAAATTGAAAAAGAAGATGAACAAATCTGCTTCGTCTTCTTCAAGAATATTCACAGTTACAGTTTGAAAAATTTTAAAAATTAAAACTGCTCTAAACGCTCACCCTCACAAAATCAATTTCTTCTCACGAAAATCACTTAAAAAAAAATAGATCTGTATCAGAACTCGAACCGGAGGAGATGATCGACGTTTTTAGAAAAGAATTAGAATGAGGAAAATAGTGGAAATGATTTGTTTTTATAGGGGATAGAAGTGATATTTTACTACATATTTGACACATATTAGTAACTTTTAAATTTTATAGCACCTAAATGTAATGAGAAGATATGACACCTATTAGTGAAAAAAAACTATTTATTTAATGTTATTTCAAAGTGTGGAAGTGATTTAGAACTCTTAGTATTTTTTATCAAAAAAAAAAAAAAAGAACTCTTAGTATAAGAGTCACTATTATTTTTGTACAGGTTAGATTTTGAGTAGTTGATAGCAAATAATCTATTTTATTATGAGAAAATTTATAAAAAAGGCCATTTAGGCACCTAGCTTCTTAAATAAAGACAACTTTTATAATCTTTTTAAAAAAGGACAAAAACGCATGTTAATAACCCATTATACCCTTATATTTAAATATGGAAATTAATTTATTAATTTAATAATTAAATAACAAGTCTTCATCTTCCTTATTTGTCGCCATAGATTTTTGGTTAATTAAATAATTAAAGAACGGGTTTCTTGGCCGGAAAACTCAAATCTTCAAGCTTTTTGGTTAATCCATGATGAATCAAACATAATCCCGCTGCATCTACAAACGATTGGCCATAGATTTCAGATTGGTGAAGCAACAATCCTCGATTTCCTCTTGAAATCGAGGGATTTTTTTCTTCTTTTAGTTTCTGTTTCAGTTTTGGGTAACCCCTCACGCCTAAAAACTGATTTCCGATGATTCTCAAAGTTTCTGCTGCTTAGAGGCTTGTTCCTCTCTTTCAACGACGGCCATGGCTATAAGGTCTCGTCTCCTTTGCTCTTCCATAATTGTTTCCTCGATCTGTTCTTTCGACTGCACATGATCAAGAGACTTTCCACGCGATCGTTTCTTTATATTCCTAGGGGATTCAAACTTCACCGATTTCTTCATTATGGATGACGGACGCGAAGCCGCCGGAGATACAGTAGAAACTTTTAATTCCAAGGGTCAGATGAAGAGTTTTGCCAAGGGTATGATTTTTAATTCCACACGTACACACATAATTTGCAAAGAATTTTAGGATTTTTTGAGATGATTTTAATTTAGGTTCAATTTGATCCGTTTTCGTGTAATTGTGATGATTTACGTGTGCGTTGCTGGAATGTAGTTCATGATTATTTGTTATTGGTTTGGTCAAGGGATAATGCAGATCTTATTTTGCATAAGTATACGTATTTCTGCATAATCACATTCTAATATGAAGACACCGTACTATTTTTTCTGCATTATTCATTTTATTATGCAGTTTTAGATTTCATTGTTCTGCATTATTCATTTTATTATGCAGTTTTAGCTTTCATTGTTCTGCATTATTCATTTTATTATGCAGATTTAGCTTTTATATTACTTTTCCAACCATGGTCTAGGGAGCAAAATGTTCTTCTCACTTCTCACTTCGTCTTCTTCCGTACTTCACGGTTTCCTTTCTTCACAAATTGGAAAACCCCAAAATTCTGCACAAAATTAAGCTCTTCTGACCGGTGTTAATTAATTTTAGGAAGGTTTTAATTAATTGCGTAATTCTTGGAATTAATGAGCTGATAGAGTCAGCTTTAAATTTCAAACATAAGGTTTTAATTAATTGCGTAATTCTTGGATTTAATGAGCTGATAGAGTCAGCTTTAAATTTCAAACATTTAAAGAATTTCTCCATATTAATTTCGAATTTTATGTATTAAGGGCATGATGGTACATTTATGTGCCATTTTGTCCTTATTCTGAAACTATTTTGAATCATGTCTTTATTTAAAAAAACACTAGGTGAAATGACCTTTTATGTGAAATCCCCATTTATTATTCTTTATTTACACACATATAAAGTTCCTTAATTAGTTCTTTTAAGAGAATTATTAAGGGTTAATTGCAAATTAAATCACCACCTTTCACTTAATTGCAATTTAATCTAAACTTTTGAATAATTGCAAATAAAATCACCACCTTTAAATATTGTTGCAATTTAGACTTATAGACAATCTTATTTGTGTCCGAATTTAACGTTTTGAGATTAGATCGAAATAAAAAATAATTTTGTTTCATTAAGGAAGTGTCACATTAGCTAGTCACGTTAGATTTGGGCACAAATTAGGCTATCTAGGAGTTTAAATTGCAACAATTTTTAAAGATGGTGATTTTATTTGCAATTATTCAAAAGTTTAGATTAAATTGCAATTCAAGGAAAGGTGGTGATTTTATTTGCAATTAACCCAATTATTAATAGGAAAAATACTTTCCTTTGGCTCCACATATTTTAAATCTTTTTTTTTTTTCTTCACAAAAAATGTGAATAATAGGAGAGTTATTGAAACTTGAAAGAATTCGTATTACTTTCACAACTTAAAATTTAAATAAAAAAATTTGAGAAATATAATTGAATGAGACAGATAAAAATCAATGAATTAAATTTAATATGTAATTTAAGGAAAGTACATCTATAAAATGTCTATTTTAGAGAGAGTGCATCTAATATTGTTGGAGGAGCAAATAACCCACAGCCTTTGGATACACATTGGGTAATATCTGGCCCATAAGATAAGCCCATAGTTATATGCACTCAGCATATCTTGGTTATTCGACTAGTCAATGGATGATGGGTGTAAATAACTTTGGCCAACGATTAAAAAATCCACAATTATTGAATTGAACATTTTAGTATTGAATTTTTTTTGGAATTTTAGTGTTTTTGTACATTTTTATTTAAATGTGGTATGCTAATTTGTAATATCTAAGAACATTTAATAATTTTTTAAGACATTCATCGTCTCAATAATTAAAAGTCGAATTTAGATGGATGTTGGAGGTTAATTATATTCTAACTAAAAAAAAGTTATGATATTAATATTTTAACACTATTTTAATTCTTCTCGGTCAGAACAATCAAAAAAAAAATTCAACGTAATGATAGTCTACTTTTTCATTTTAAATTAATTAAATGAGATAATTATTGAAAATTTTACAATGAATTTTTTTTAAATATAAATATTATTTCACTTTAAAATAAAATAATATTATTTGCCCCAATTCAACTTAAAATTATACATAGTTTAAAGGAAATGAGGTAACCTAATTATATGGGATTTTCTTAGGATAGTTTTTGTATCGCCTGGACTATTAATAGTTCGGATGTCAAATTGCATCGCTCTGTGTCGCCCTCTGTGTCGCCTTAACTTGATACCTGTTGCCTTTTTTTAATATTTTAAAATAATTATTTAAATTTTATTTTATTATTTACTATTTTATCCTTTATTAAAATTAATAATAATATTATTTAAATTAAACAATACGAACGTAAAATTAGATTTTTTTAATAGAATTAAATTATTATTTTATTTATATTTTATCTACACCTGCTCATTTAATTAGTTCACTCTCAAATTATTTTTTTACTACGGTTATCTCTGCACCCGCTCATTTTATGAGATCACCCCAAATCATTTTTTATAAGTTCACCCAAAATTATTTTTTACTGCTCATTTTATAAGTTCACCTCAGAAGATTTTTTTTAAATGGAGTAATTACATTTAAAGTACTATATTATCATTTTATTAATTTACACAAAATATAATAAAATCAACCCTAATTTGTAGGGTGATACTCGAGTACATGCAAGATACCGGTACACACCAATTTTAATTTTTTATTTATATTTTATCTACACCCACCTATTTAATGAGTTCACCCAAAAATCATTTTTTTACTACGGTTATTTGCACCCGTTCATTTTATGAGTTCACCCCCAAATCATTTTTTTATCACGTTTATGTGCACCCGCTCATTTTATGAGTTCACCCCTAAATTATCTACACCCCTCATTTTATGAGTTCACCCCAAATTTTTTTTACTACGGTTATCTGCACCCATTCATTTTAGGAGTTCACCCCCAAATCATTTTTTATCACGGTTATGTGCACCCGCTCATTTTATGAGTTCACCCCTAAATTATTATTTTTACCACGTTTATCTACACCCCTCATTTTATGAGTTCACCCCAAAAATATTTTTAAAGAAGTAATTACATTTAAAATACTATATTATCCTTTTATTAATTTACACAAAATATAATAAAATCAACCTTAATTTGTATATTTACAATCTGTAGTCAAGTCATTACCGAGTTACCGTCGATTCACCATCAAGTCATCCATATTTTTAGAAAAAAATCGTAAAACATAATTTTAAAAAAAAACTATCGAAATTAGGCAAAAATCTTGATTTTTTTTCTTTCTAAGTTTTCTTCCCTTTCCTCTTTTTCTCCCATTTTCAGTTTTTATTCCAAACTTTTAATTTCTTCGTTTTTTTTTCCTTTTACTTTTTTTTTATTTTCCATTTTTTCATGTGTATTTTTTTTTAATTTTAATACAAAATAATATTATATGTATGATATTATTATAGTCGTTAATACAATAAGTAATAACGAGTAATACCATAAATTGTAATCAGTAATACCATTAACAGTAATTAGTACGAATAAATACTTATCTTATTAAAAGTGAGATGGTCTCATGGCGACACTGTTCATAAATTAGTAGAAATAAACACTTTATTTTTTTCAAAGTGTTAAAACGTCATTCTCAAACTATGTTTTGGAAAGCAGAATTTTGGTGAAATCAGAATAAAAAAACTTTAGAAAATGCGAATGGAACTATAGGAAAACGTCATGATCAGACCATCGATTAGTTCTAAAAATTATGTGTCCATATAATGTTGCTTACGAACATTGACCTAATGTCCGATTTGTATAATGTAACTAGATTGATTGTTACCAGACTTGAAAATTACATTATTGAGGACACATTTTTATTTTGGAAGGAATGTTGGTAGTAAAGTTTTTATTTTGAGAATAATATTGAGTGTTTCGATGACACGGCTCCCATAAAGTTTCGAATAAGATAATTTCTTATTCTATTGTCTTTTGCAATGACGATAAATAAAAGTTAAAGGTCAGTCTCTTTTCATGGTAGGTGTGTAGTGTGTACCTTCTGAAACATGTTCATGCATAGACAATTATATGTTGCAGCCCTCTAGAGTTAAGAGTGTATTGAAAAATATTTACCTAGATTCAAATGAATAACAAATTTACAAATTTATACTATGGAGTACATGTTTCAAATATTTTTTTAATTGACAAATTAAACTTAAAATATATTATAAATTTATTTGAATTCTTTACGGGCACTAACAGTCCTACGTTGCCCATTGTGACATTGTCCCTCCTTTACGTCAAAAAAAAAAATAAAAAATATTGTGATCGAGAGCAAACCGAGTAAGTGGAGACTTTTTGGGCCAACAATGTTATCCCATTTAATTAAAAGTGGAGAATGTTTTGGGCTAGCATTTAATTAAAAGTGGCCAGCCCAATTGTTTTATCAAAGAAAATAACCAAATTGAACAGCCAATTTCTTGAATTGTGCGTGAGTAATAACAAATGTTAAAAAAAAAAATAACAGAATGTTCTTTCAACAATTACAACGAAAAAATACATCAGTTTTCAAAATAATCTCATCTTCATGTTGAGCCCCCTAAAATATTATAAAACATGCTGAAATTTTATAATATTATAAAACATGCTGAAATTTTATAATGAATGAACAAAAAATTCCTCAAAATTAATCCACACAATTGATGTCTTTTGTCTTTTCTTTTTAATGACAAAATCATTATCTTATGTATTATTAGATGAAGTTGTATCATCATTCTCATGTTGAGAAGACATATATCTGCAAAATATACATTAAAAATAAAATTAATAAATGTCAGAATCTAATTATATTCATAAATAAAATTCATAAATTTCAAATAAATCTCATAAATCAATAACCATATACTCATGTTAGAGAAGATATATCTGCAAAATATACATTAAAAATAAAATTAATAAATGTCAGAATCTTATTATATTCATAAATTTCAAATAAATCTCATAAATCAATAACCATAGAGAAATCATACAAATTTTATATGAATAACAATTGAGATTTGAGAATACTGCGTTAATGTGATTGTGCAGAAAAAACAAAGTATTAACACAGAAAAAAAATCAAAAGTTCAATCAGAGGAATGCTCAATATCACATAAAAAAACTAGAAGTAATTATCAACAATTTGAGAATACCTCTTTTTACTCATGATTCGACTAAAAATGAAAAAAATAAATAAATATAAATTACATAATGTTAACTGGATCGAGCAGCGGATGTGCAGAGAGTTTTTTTTGGAACGTGTTTGGGATCGGGAATGGAATTTTGTAGGTTTTCTCCTGATTTTAAAAAATCCAAACGAATCTCTTTCTGTTAGATTATATAAAGTATCTTCTGCTAATTTTCTGATCATAAACATATCAATTACTCCATGATCATAAATTGTAACAACTAGTTTTCTGAATTTTGAATAGACGACAATCAATAGCACATACAAAATAGTCGCGTCCAATTTTGTGATCTCGAAACAGAAATTTGTATAAAAAATTCAACTAAATTAATAATTTAACCTAAAATTCAATTCATTCAAATAAAAAAAGATAATTTATTGTTTATTATGATTATTAATGATATGAGAATTAAAATAAAGATTATATATTATCAATTAATTTTTTTATTAATCATGTGAGGATAAATTTGTAATTTTATAATTATATATTTAAAATGATTAAATTTAATTTAAAAGTGTAATAGGGCGACAAAAAACGATAATAAGTGCAATGCAAGGCGATGGATTCTGCGACGCCAAATGCAACAGGTAGTAGGTCATCAAATATAAGCCATTAGATTTCAGATCTGATGGCTCAGATTACTGGACTGTCGATAGTCCAGGCGACATTGGACTATCCTTAGAAGGCCCCTAATTATATTTAGGTTAAAACTTTTATTTAATACTTTGTATTATGAATTTAATTTTTTAATATGTATAATAAATTAGAAAAGAAATTACTAAAATAAAAAAGAGAGTATTCAATTAGTAATTGAAATAAGTACAAAATGAATTTGTATCTATTCTATTCTATTCAATTCTATAGAAAATGAAAAAGAAAAAGAAAGTAGCTAGGGCGCGGTGGTGGCGGTGGGCATTTCGAATCGGCAGAGGGGGCAATTGCGATTGATTTGGAGCCACTTGGTGATGCAATTTCGGTGAAAAAAATGGGCACAAGGCAGGGTGGAAGTGCCTTCTTCTTCTTCTTTGCAAAACTCTTCCAAGCAAACACTGCACTTAATCGAGGATTCATCGGCCGGCCGGAGAATGGCATGGTGGTGGACGTTGAGATAGGAATGGATACAGATGTGGAAATGGCTGCTGGGCGGCATTGATGCAAGAGTTTCGACGGCATGCGCGTGTACCTTAGAGAAGAGAATTTGGTAAAATTGAGCATGAAGGAGTACGGATTCGGTCTTCTGTTTGATGAGGGAGAACGTTTGTTGTTGGGAGTCGTGGAACTGCGCCAGATTGACAGAGACAGTGGAGGTGGAGCGGCGTTGTTTTTGGGAAAGAAGGACCCTTTGAGGAGGGTGTGATTCGTAGACGCTGCTCTTGCTCTCAGTGGTGAAAAAGAAGACGATTTGGGGTGCGGAGAGGGCGGCTGGAATGACGGAGGTTTTAACGGATTCAATTTCAAAGCTAGAATCCAAATCGACTGGCCTCCCTCTTCCTTTTCCTTGCGACTCAATCTGAAATTCCATTGGTATGTTGTAGAATTAGAATGGAGATGGTATGTATTAGTAGTTCATTAAGTAAGTAAGGATTCCCGCTTTTTTTTTTTTTTTTTTTTTTGACCGTTATTAGCTTAGCTTAGCTGTAGACATTTTCTTTATTTTATTTTTGGTAACTTTTTTAAATATAGTATGTAGGAGACTTAATCTGACTTTGGGTGTATACTTTTAATTTAGGTAATCCAATTTAAAATTTTTAAATTTTGTGGGTTTTGCTTCTTTTTAATTGTGATGTTGTTTTTGGTCGAGGTTTGGCATTCTTGAACCTATGCCCTTTAATTGTTTGTTGTGCCTTAGATTAAATGTTTAGATGTCCAAATTTTTATATTTGACAAACAAATACAACAAACATATGAGTTTATGTTTCATGGATACTATTAATTTGGTACACTTGATAAAACTTTTCATGAATACTAATCCAAGTCTTTTAACTCCATTTTTTTTGGTGTGTGTTCTCTGCGGTGGTGACACTATAGTATTTCTCTTTGTTCTAGTTGGGGATAGTTTCAAACCATACTTACCTGGAATTCAAGCAATTATCACCTTGACTATTTCCTTTGAAATAATGAAATAAATGACAAATTCTTACTTTAGCCCTGTTTCTTTCTTGTGCAGTTATGCTGATGGAATTAAATATTATACCTTCCCCTCCCCCGAGTATGTCTGCTCGTCTGCTGGAGGTGTATCCACTTTCAAAGGTAATCAATTATCTGAGTGATGCTTTTCTCTTGTTTCTGCATCTTTTAAATCTCCACTGATGGAACAGTAAGAAAATGAAGACTGTTCAACAAAGAATTTTGTGTTTCTGAATATAATCTTTATTGTGGCTTTCCCTGCTTTCCTCCTCAGACTAGCTCGAAGATAATAAACAAACTACAGTCTGTGTTTCTGAACCTTGTGCAACTCAGGATTCAATTACAGTTAGGTAAACCAAATCTGCTGGTCCTCAGTTTTATGACATATTGTTATTATGAAAATGGGCCCGAAACAAGTGCGTGGAACATAATGCTAGGAATGAACTTATGGGGTACCATTTTCATGTTTGGATACGATGCAATCGGCTTCTGTAAGCAGCAGCATCCAGAGGCAGCATGGGACATTTTACTCTACTCTGTGTGTGGTGCAGCAGGCCAGAATTTGGTTAAGTGAAGAAACAGTACTTGTGCTAATATATTTCTGTGTATGTTTGAAAACAAGTTTGAGCATAATAAGAATTGACTAATATGTCCTCATGCTGAGCCTGGTGACTAAATTCCAAAGAGTGGAGCAGTCTTTATTCTGGATGCCTCTTTCTTCTTCTACAGTAGTTCGATTTTTTTATTTTTTTTTCTCGGACCTGTAAGAAGAAAAAAAGATGACAACATATCAAATAGTGGTGTTGTTTTCTTTTGCCCTCTTCTTGCACAGCATTATCAGTTGTGCAACACAGGATATTTGTTACTACAAAACTTGTACTTTTCTACATTAAGAATATGTAAAGTATGTTTGAAGTATCACCTTCCTGAAACCACCTTTGCTATCTCCTCAGTCCATCTGTTACCAGTGCCTGTGAGAATTGAGATGCTTCACTGATTAGATCATATTATATTTCAGAAATTTATGATTTTGAATAAATTACCTCACATAAGAGCATATCTTCCTCAGGTGACCATCCATCTTTTGGTGATAAGGTCCTCTTTGATTTATAGTTTCTGAGTTTTTTACCTTGACTTTGATTACTGAAATTGATCATTGTATTAGGTGAGATATTGAGTCGAAAAAGCTGAGAGAGGAAATTATAGTGGAGGAATTGAGCTTAATTAGAAAGCTTTTGATTAAAAGATTTGTTCATTTGGAACCTCAGAGTTGACCCAAATTCCAACAAGCTAAGGCTACTTTGCACCCAGAATATTCAGGTTTTAAAAATTCTTTTTAGTTTACTGATATGCATTTTTTCTTCTGCACGAATTGTGTTACTGCCTGTTCATGCGTTGTAGTTCATTTTGGATTCGGTTTAGTTATTGATTTACGTGGTTCATTTTTTATGGAGAAATTTGATCGTCTGGCGTTGTTGTTAATTAAGGCTTCACGAGATGCATACTTTTTCGAGTTTGTTATGGTATCCCTGAATCCATAATTTGTTATCATTGAGTTGGAGAAAATGGAGTATTTCAATAAATCAGTTTGATCGAGTAACTGAAATTTTTGTTCTAAAATTGTTTCCATTTTTTATTACCTTGATTTTTTGTGTTATTCATGGAGGTGTTGTGTGGAATTAATTTGTGTTTGAATGGCTAATCCTCATGAGATTTCATTGTGGGCAAGAAACATAGAATTGGATAGATACTTTGGATATATCCGTAATTATGTGATCATGTTTTATATGAAGGTACTTAGGGGTGGGAATGGGCCAGGCTACGCGACAGGGGCCTACGGCTCGGCCTATTAAAGCTCGGCTTGACTCGTTTAATAAACAAGTCGAGCTCAAGCTTTTTTAAAAGCCTATTTAGTTAAATAGGTCGGACTTGAGCTTTTTCGTAGGCCTTTCAAGCCCAACAGACCGGCCTATTTAATTAATTTAATATATAAAATATAAAAATATAATAAATACCTAATATTTATACTTAAATATAGAAAACATCTTAAATAAGAGTGTCTAATGTATATAATTTCTAACTAGTAAACATTAAGCAATATAATTTGTGGATTTTTTATGATTTGATAAAATATATGTGTTAGAGGTTTTTTTTATTAAATGCACTAAAAGGCCTTTAAAAGGCTTTCGGGCCTGACCTATTTATTAAAAAGGTCAGGCCAAGCCTTTAAAAAAAAGTCTATAGCAGGCTATGGGCTAGGCTCGGGCCTAAAAAATATTTAACAGGTCAGGCTTTTTTTTTCAAAAGCCGGCCTGGCCTATTTATTAAAAAGGTTAGGTACTGATTGTTTTTGTTTTATGGCAATTTATTGAAATGTGTACATGGAGTGTATTAAAAATGTAAATCAATGGCTCTCATTTATTTTTTATTATTGATGAATGTCTTTGATTTAGATTCATTGTGATGTGCTTTCAATAATGCCTGCAAGTTTTTCTACTGATATACATGAACAATTTATCGACTGTTATAGGGATTGTTCACACAAATTAGTTAGAATATGTGAAGAGAGAGAAGAATGTGCTCTACTGATATACATGAACAATTGGGTTGTCCATATATATTGCCATAGGGTAAGCCTCTTCGTAACTCCTTTTGCAAATTACTAATTGTGTATATATCAATTAGCTAATAACATATTGTATTCATTATTTTAGAGTATCTCAGGTCAAATTTTGTTTCAGAATCTGGTATTCTTACTACTAGTTTTATGGCACGGGCCATTTATTGCAACCCTTTAAGTTTAAAAAATATATGGATAATCAAATATTATTCGCATAAATCTGAATAAAATACATATGTTGATATGTACCATGTTTAGAGAAGAATATACACCTCCTATATACAAACAATTTTTTGTGGTTTGCAAAGTTGAAATTCTTTAATTGAGACGCTATAGTTGTTATCTTATTTTCAACTAATTATTTGACACAATAAGAAAACCAGTTAGACAGTTCTTGAACTGAGGCTATAGTTGTTATCTTATTTTCAACTAATTATTTGACACTTCTTGAACTGAGGCCATAGAGTTTTTCAGGGCAATTGTTAGTTGCTCTTCTTCATCAAGATCCTCTATGTCCAACACTTTCTTGCCCTTCCCTTCAGCTTCAGGCATTTGTTATTTCCCTTTACTGCCTTCACCAAACTTCAAGGCACCTTTGACTCTTGCTCTTTCTCTTTCCCCATTGAACTGAGGCCATAGAGTTCTTGAACTGATGCAGGGAAGCGTCTCAATTGAAGTGATACAAACTCTATGGAGAATGAAGCTGCAAATGAAGAGTTCTTTCTAATTTTCTACAATCTATTTCATTAAGTCAAGATTGGTTTCAAGACCATTTATTTTATTGTCATTAAGAATTTTGACTCTTCTATTGTAAAATCTTATAAAAAGAGGATGTATGATGCATTTGGAGACATTCAGAAATTATATGAAAATTCTTAAGGTGTAATCCTTAATCGTTGTTGTGTTTATTCCGAATATTTCGTTATCGAAATCAACGGTTCTCACTTCATTTTATCCTTAATTGATATTGTGTTTGTCCGGATATTTCTTTAGAAAATCAACAGAGTTCTCACTTCAATTAAGACACTCTCTGCATCAGTTGGTAATCAGAGATCAGGTACGATTCTTAATGATGGTTCCAATTTTTTATGAACATTTTGTTGAAAATCGTGGTTATGATGGACCACCAATTTTCGATGAATATTTTGATGAAGATAGTGGTTATGATGGACCACCAATTTTTGATGAATATTCCAATGACATTTGTGGTTATGATGTACCACCAATTTTCAATGAGTTTGTCAATATTTTGGTTGATGATATTGACGTAGGATATAGTGGCCCCCCAATTTTTATCGAGGAGAATAAAAATATTTTTACAATTGAGGATGTTGATCCCAATATCCATGCCTCAACAATAAGAGTTGAAAAAAAACTATTTTGTGTTATTTACTTATGGTGATGGAAACCACACTGTTGTTACGACGGAATGTCAAATTATACTATATGTTAGGTATGAAATTTTAATTAATATTTTTGCATGAATTCCATTTGATAATCATTTAATATAAGTTATATTTTGATGGAAAGTTTTTCAGGAACCGATGGAGTATAAGATATTCTTATTTATTCAATATCAATATTTTCAATTGGTAACTTTCATCAATGAAGTATTTATCATATTTTTTTAGTTTTCTTAAAATAAAAATAAAAGGTAGCTATGTAATTTTTTAAAGTCACAATAATCGAATAATCGAATCCAGTTGTGAAATTATTATAAGCGTGGGCCAGCGACATTGAGAGACTTTCGTGACACTGCCTCATGACATTTCAGCTTTCGTATAATATCATTTTAAATGCATGCATGGACATGCACATTAATTTCTCAAATCAAGTTTCTATAAAACAAAAACAGCGGGTGGAATTAAATGTCCATATTATGGCCTTTAATATTATATATATATATATATAAATAAGACAATGTTTTTATAACCGAACTGGTGACTAAATATTTTTCAATATTATGTATGTTACATAAAAAATATATACATGTATCTACTTATAAAATTTACAATAAATTCATAAAATAACAACACAAAAGTTAAAAGATTTGAAACAACTCTAGTCAAAGCATAAATTTGTACGTAGGAGAAAAATAAATAATTAAAAAAGATCTATTTTGACCGATTTTTTCAATTTTGACCGATTCAACCGTTAAATTAATTTTTAAAGTCGATCGTATCGGATCGATTCTCATTGTTTATACGCTTTGTCCGATGGAAGTTGGGACTAGGGTTCGGGTAGAACGGGTTTAAAAACTTTTAAGACTAGCTAGATGCCTATTCATTAAAAAAGTGAAATTGATTACTCAGGAAGGTTGTATGCAAATTCTTGTGTATGCAAATTCTTTTCTTTTCAAATACTTTGGTCTTATCAGGAAGGTTGTCTCACAACAAGCCTGAGTGTGTACTTTGATAGATACTTGTCCTACTGATTACTATTAAGTGATCAGTTGGCTAAATATCTAAAAGAGTTGCTAAGTGCGGAATGTGGTTGGCCTTTTACTCAAAGAAATACTCCAAGTTGCTAAGTGCGGAATGTGGTTTGTCCAAAACAGATTTTCTTAACTTACTGAGAATAGCTTCTTTGAAATATAATTGATTGCAAGTGCTATAATGAATGAAGTAAGTAAATGGCACACAATTTATAGTGGTTCAGAGTCTCAAGCTCCTACATCCACTTTCCCTGATTGAACAGGATAATTCCTTAACAATGGAATTAGCTTATTTTATAGTGCCAAGGTGCACTGATCAACAACACTCTCTTAGTGCTTTGATCCCTAGGATAATCTGAGTCCTAGTGCTCAATCTCTCTGAGTTAAGACTATGTTTCACAATAACAGTCCTTAACTCCTCACCTCTACAACAAACACTCCTTCACTAAATGAGGTAAGGGTTTGAGGTTTGGTTCCAACTAGTAGAGATATCCTTTACAATAAGAACAGTGTAAAGGCTTAGGATATCTCAATTCTAAGCTTTGGATGTTTACAAAGATTGGCTTAGCTATTTGAAGTGATCAGGAAACTTGGGATTCTAAAGAACAACTTTAGTTTCCTTTGATTGCTTGATGATAGTTTGATAGCAAGTAGTTGGATGCTTGAATCCTTTGATCACTTCTGTATTTATAGGCAAATTTGAACAACTAACCGTTGGAGGGATAGCAATTCAAACTTGTCTATTTGTAGCACCATTGAAACGGTTATGAAGCTTGGCATCCTTTTATCCACTGTGTAAAAGCTTCTTCAATGGTTGCTTGGATGAATGTGTTGACTTCTGAAAAATGCGGCTGAGATGACTTGTGTCAGATTCCAAATATGCACATTTCCCAAGGTTGATTTGTGGCAGACTCTACACTCAACCAACGATCAGATGAGACAACTCCCCTGAACATTCCTGCTGCAAACTTAGAATGTTCCAACATTCATTCAACGCTTCTATCTTTAATGCTTCTAAGTCTTTAATTCTTGGTTCAGGCTTGATGGTAATAAATGCTTCATTGAATGTGTCTTCTGTGAGTATAGCATTCAATGCACTTGATCATTGGCACTTTAATTGATCTGATGCAGCTCCTATCAATGCATGAAGCTTTGCCTTATTACACTTGGTCTTTCAGCCAGGTTGTCCACTCAGTAAGCTTGTCTTGGAGACTTCAGCAACCTTGTTCTAAAGAACTCAACACTTATCAAACTGCCTAACATTCCAGCTTTGGACAACTATCCTGAACTTTAAATCTCACAACATTTCTGAGATTTTTGACTTAAGCATTCCTACATACTCAAGTGTCCTGAGACAACTTATCTGATCTATACTTGAGCATATCTCAACTATTCTGAACATCATCAATCAGGGGTTTTGGTATCTAAATCAAAATCATTTTATTCCCAACAATTTCCCCCTTTTTGATGATGCCAAAACCTATTACAAATGGAACTTGACTTATACTAGACTTTACCTTCAGGATGAGTGATCTGGTCATCTTTCCTGAAAGAAACTGTTAGTACAATAATAAATCAAGTAAATAGGTCATGTTAGGTTAGTTGAGATAATGAGTTGTTATCTCTTGATAGAAAATCAGTGGTCCTTTCATATATTTCATGAGGCATTACAAATCAGAAAATCAAAGGACTTACTAAGCTGATATAAGTGAAACAGAATAACAACAAACAATAAAATCATAGATAGAGAGGGAAGGAATGAACTTATGCTTCAGAGAGTTCCATCATCTTGAGGGGCAATCCCATACTGAGCCCAGACCCTCTTCTTCAGCTCCCAGATATCCTTGTTGGATCCTTTAGGGCCAGGCTTCATCTTCTCCATCCTCATAATTGAGATGAACTCCTCCAGAATCTTTCCTTCATCAATTAGGTTCCCATTGAACTTTGGAGGCATGTACAGAATAGGACCAGGGGCCTTGAACTCAACTCTAGCCATCTCAGCTGCTGCAAACAGCTTTTGGTATAGGTCCCTATGGTTCTCAAACATGAACTGTACAAATACCTTATTAACACTCTCTTCAAACCATTTCCCTATGACATAAAAGTCATACACAAAGCTTCTCTTGGCCTCCTCCCATGCATCATTCAGTGAGATTGGAACCCACTTATCATGGTGAGGGTACTGAGTGTCCCATCTCTGCAGCATCTGAGGCTTGAGTCTCTTGTATGATGCCCTTCTCCTTGGTGCTCTGAAGTTTGCCCTTCTCTCATCTCTTGCCTTGTTGGCCTCAACCAACTGATCCATCTTTTCCTTAGCTCTCTGAAGAGCTATCTTCTCCTGAGTTTCAGGATCCTTTCCAAATCTTTCTTCAAACAACTTTGAAGGATCATCAGCAAGCTTGGGCATTCTGACTTCAGGCTCTTTGTCCTGTTCTTCTTCTTCATCTTCTTCTTCTTGGATTTCAGGCAATTTGGCTGCTTTCTTCAACCTCTTAGACTGCCTCAGTGGAGTTGACTCTTCAGATTGGAATTCAGATGGAAGGGTCAGACTGGTTGGGAATTCATTGAAGGCTTGTTCCTTCCTCTTTCTCTCAGAGGCCCTGGTCACCTCCCCCCTTACTTCAACAACCTTCTCCTTGGAGTCAAGGCCTGTAGACTCACCACCAGGTCTCTGTTGCCTTCTTGCCTGACTTTCCATTACTGAAACCATGGACTCTTTAACTGCAATCTTGATTTGCTCTTCTTCAGTCAAATTTTCAATGTTCATTGGACCTTTGCCTTTCCCAATGTCTTCTTCTTCCTCCTCCTCAACTTCAGGGACCTTCTCCTTTCCTTTGGATTCACCAATCCTCAAGGTTCCCTTTGCTCTAGCTCTCTCTCTTTTCCCCTTTTTGGCATTATCAAAACATTGGGGCTTCAACTCACTCATAGTGACAGAGAGATGTGAGTGAGCATGAGTGAGGGACTTCAATTCTTGCAGCAAGTACACATTCTCATCATGAATGTTCTGCATTTTGTCATCAACCATACTCAGAAATGTATGGACGGGCTTCATTTTCTGAGCAACAATGGCATCCAGAGTGGCTTTCAATGATTGATCAAGTTTGGCCTGCAGTTGGTCAGTGAGGTTGGACACAACTTGATCAGACACTTTGGCCATTAGTTCAACTGTGAACTTTTCAGCAGCCTCTTTCACCATAACAGCCTTCAGCTCCTCAGCCTTCCTTCTCTGAACTGCTGTCCTTTGCCTCAATGCATCTTTGATTGTCCTTCTTAAAGCTCTCACATTGTGCTTGTAAAGATCTTTGAGGCCTTGCTGCTCTTTCTTCACTGTCTTAGTGAACTTTGCCATTGCATCCTTTGCCTTAGTTACCTCTGTTGAAACTGTTTGCAGTCCAGTTTCAACACCACAAATCCTGGCATCCAAAGTTGGCAAAATCACTTCTTCTGAGCCTGTAAGCCTCATCTCCACAGAGGCTAGAGTCTTGCCTTGTCCATCCAGGGTATCCACAGTTGCAGCATGTGCTTTCCCAACTTCTCTGACCAATGTGTCCAACTTCTCTGATTGCTCCTCAATGGAGGTTGCAGTCTGAGTAGCAATCTGCAGTCCAGCCTCAGTGGCATTGGCTTGCTCAAAGTAAATCTTGTTCATGGTGGACACATTTGCTGAGATTGCTTCAAGATCAATGTCAGCATCAACTGGGATATCTGTAAGGGAAGCATCTGCAAAAATTTGTTCTATGGTGACAGCAACAGAATCTGCAAAACTCAAAGTGTTAGTTAAATCTCCCTCAACACCCTCATTCTTTTCTTCTCCCAATAGGTCTGATACATCAGCACCTATACTCTCATTTTCAACTAAATTCTTTTCTTCATTCATATCAGATGTACTCACATTCACTGGAGAATCAGGCCTCCTTTCACCAAGGGATTCATCAAGTTCAGATTTGACTTGAAGAATAGCCTGACTCTCATATTGGGCTGCACCCAATATTTCTACTTCATCTCCCTCTAATTTTGGTGCACTCATAATTCCAGTAATCACACAATCCTCACCATCTCCCTCTGATTTTTTGAAGCTATCAGCCTTTTCAACTCCTTCCATTCCTAAACCTGACACCTCCATATCCTCAACAGGATCCACAGAGGGCAGTTGTTGGGAGATCACAGTGCTTGTGCATCCCAAGGCCACTGAGTCATCCTGAATGACTAAAGGCTGGTCAATGTCCAACTTTCCTGACATTGATGAGGCTTTAGTCAAACCAGCTTCTCCCATGGAAGTCTCAACATTGTCAAGCTGTGCCTCAGGCTCAGAAGAACCATCCTTGGCCAATGCATCTTGGACTGAGTCACCACCCTTGGTCAACTCCTCTGATTGATCAGAGTCCTTAACAGAATGATAGGTCAAGTAATGTACCTGAGCAGAATTGAGGCCAGGAGGGTTGGGATTGGTGTTGTCATCATCATCATCATCATTATCATTAGAGGTGCTATCAGGATGCTTGATTCCTTGTGCAATTCTTTCTCTATCAGCAAGCACCTTCTCATGGAATATTGTGCAAAACAAGGCTTCAGTGGTCAACACACTGGACTTCTTTACATTTGCAAAATGTAAGAGCCTGTTTTCTTCAACCTGCCACCAGCTGGCTCCTTTATCCTTGATAGCTTGAGCTATCTCCACCATAGTTCTATCCTTGATCTCAACAAGTGCCCTGAGATCATAGAACTGTTGTTGTAACCTAGGATAAGCCTTCAATCCTGGGTACAATTCATCCACATTGGCTTTGGCAATCTGCCTCAGCATTCCCTCATATGTGTACTCTTCATTACTTCCATCTCCATCAGAAGAGTTGGCTTGGGATTCAGGGGGGTTGGATTGAGCTTCAGGTAAGTTGGGTTGGGGCTCAGACAGGTTGGGTTCAGAAGGATTGGGTGTAGGAAAGAAGTCTGGGATCAAGTGGGGAGAATTGCCTATCATCAATATCAACTAAATCGGCCAGCACATCAATACCTGACCTGTCAGGGGCACCTTCAGGAGAGTAAACTTTCTTGGCCACAATTGGGGCATCTTCAGGAGTCTTGCACTACTCTTCTTCATGCCTTGGTGATATTCTTTGAGATTGAATATCAGGAGAGTTGGCTCCAGGGCTGTTGGGCTTTGATTTAGACTTGGAGTTAGACCTACTTGCTTGTCTAATCTCCTTGAAGAATTCCTTCTTCTTCTTTTCCTCTTCCATCAACTTCTGCTTCTCAGAAGTTTTGATTATCCTTCTCCTTCTTTCTAAACTTGTTGGCTTATCAAGGTCCCTGAACTCAGTCACAGATTCAGGTTGCAGAGGGACAATCTCTCTGAATTCTTCTCCCTCTTCACGGGGGTTGACTCCTTCTTCAGCTACTTTCTCAATCTCCTCAGAAGTGGCACCTCCACTTCTAGACTGGCTTTCTGGGGAAGATTCACTCAGAATCTTCTTCATCCTTTTCATCTTAGGCTGAGCTTTCACAGGTTGAGCTTTCCTCTTTCTTGGAGAGGATCTGACAGTTGGTGCAACATTTAAGGCTTTCTTGGAAGCTGCCTCTTGCTTCCTCTTCTCAGTCTTGGAGGACAGCTTTCTAAACATCACCTTTTGGGCTGGAAAAGGCTTTGGCTTGGCTTGGAGGTGAGTGTAGTGAGCAAATCTTTCCAAGAGCAAGCTGGCTCTTGTGCAAAATTGAAGTCTACCATCCACCACCACCTTGTGGTGCTTCACCTCTTTGAACTTAAACTTTTCATTCATCATTTTATCTAGAATGAAGCTTTTCCAGTCAAACTTGACTCTCTTCTCAACAGAGTCAATCACAGCAGCCATCACTCTCAATTTTGGCATACTGATTTGTTCAACACTCCCAGAGTGGCTCAATAGACTTTTCACAACACAATCAAATAAGTGCTCATAAACTGGTTTTAATGTTTTCTTGTTCTGAGCACTTACCAGATTTTTGGGTACCTTCATCCATGGGTTGGAGAACTCCTGCTCCTCTCCTTCTCTGTAGAGCTCTGTATTCAAGCCTTCAGAGGGTAGCCCGAAGCTGGCATCAAGGTCCTCAGCAGTGAAGATGATGGTGTGTTGACTTTCTTCTTCTTCACCTTCTTCAGCATAAGTCAACTTTGTGCATACATCACCCATTTTGCCCTTCCATCTGAGATGGGCAAAGAACTCTGCCATAAAAGGATTTAGGCAGGAATCAGGCTTGGTGCCAAGAAATTTTTCAAGCCCTACCTCCCTAAGCCAATGGAGGACTGGATGAACATCTGTATCTGGACTATCAAAGGCTACTAACTTCTCAAACCAAATAGAGTTTGGATTACTGAGATATGAGAAGTCAATATCCAAAGATGAATCATTGAAGTCTACTAACTCTTCTCTTTTAATTTTGGGAGCCATGGATGGATTGTAAGTAAGATGAGAAATTTGCAGGTTGAGAGGTTTTCAAAAAGTTTAAGGGTTTGAAAGAATGAATGCGTAGGGAAGGAAAGTAAAAACCTAGGAGTTTTTATATGATCAGAATTTATTAACCGTTGGTTAATAGTGATTGATGGTGGGTAAAATTAAAAACCAAGTGGATAAAGTGGGGTAGTGGGCTTTGGGGCGGTTTGATGAAGATTAATGCTAATCAATGGCTTTGATGATGGCACAAGAATTCATGTAATCTTAATGAAGATTTTGCATTAAATGCTGATTTGCCATTTTGGTGGCAAAAATCTTAATATCTCACGCCATCCTAAAATAGCCTACTCTTAGACCAAGAAATCTTTTAAATGTCCAATCAATGCTAAAAATAGCAATTATCACCCTATTAACTCGGACAAACATCCTGAGATGTGTTTTGACTTCTGTAAAGGTCAAAATGTCTGACCAACATGCCTGAGTGGGTCCCAAAGTTGCTGAGTGGGTCCTACTAAGACAGATCTCCTGACCAACATTGCTGAATGCCATAGGGACAACTTTGCTGAGTTTCCCTTTTTGGCAGACTGCTTCAGTGAGGTTGGTCAACCTTGCTGAAGTTCATCTTAATGAACTTCCCCCTTCATATGAGCTTTCTTCCTTCATTTCTCCATCTTCCCTGGATCAAGTAAGCCTAATTCAGCTGAAAGTTCCAAGAACCTTGCTTCAGCTAGTGGCTTAGTCAAGATATCAGCTTTTTGCTTATCAGTGTGAATTTTGATAAGCTTGATATCTTTCTTCTCCACATGATCCCTTATGAAGTGATGCTTGATATCAACATGTTTGCATCTGGTGTGTAGCACTGGATTCTGTGAGATGGCAATTGCACTATTGTTGTTACAGAATATTGGAACTTCATTGGAGATGACTTTGTAATCTCTAAGTTGTTGTCTGAGCCAAAGTATCTGAGCACAGCAACTTCCAGCTGCTATATATTCTGCTTCAGTTGTTGATGTGGCAACTGTATTTTGCTTCTTGGAGAACCATGAGATAAGCTTGCTGCCCAAGAATTGACATGTTCCAGAGGTGGACTTTCTGTCAATTCTACATCCTCTATAGTCAACATCTGAATATCCAGTGAGCTCAATGTTGTCATCAGCTGGATACCATAATCCAAGATTCTCAGATCCCTTGAGATATCTTAGAATTCTCTTGGCAGCATCAAGGTGGCTCTTCTTTGGATTTGCTTGAAATCTTGCACAAACTCCAACTGCAAATGTGATATCAGGCCTACTTGCAGTGAGATATAGCAAGGATCCTATGATTCCCCTGTAGTTAGTGGAGTTTGTTGATTCTCCACTTTCATTAGGATCCATTTTCCAGTTAGTATTCATAGGAATTCTGACTGGCTTTCTTGTAGCACATCCAAATTTCTTGATCATGTCCCTTGTATATTTGGCCTGATTGATGAATATTCCTTTCTTAGATTGAGTGACTTGAAGTCCTAAGAAGAAATTCATCAATCCCATCATGGACATCTCAAATTTGCTCTGCATGAGTTTGGAGAACTTCTCACACAGCTTCTCATTTGGAGATCCAAATATAATGTCATCCACATAGATTTGGACTAACAAAATATCATCTCCTTCACAGATTCTGAACAAGGTTCTGTCAACAGTGCCTTTGACAAAACCATGATCTAGAAGAAACAGTGATAAGGTGTCATACCAAGCTCTTGGAGCTTGTTTTAAGCCATAGAGGGCTTTCTTCAATCTGTACACCTTGTTTCCTTCTTCAAAGTCTGGGGGTTGTTCAACATATACTTCTTCCTTGAGTACCCCATTGAGAAATGCACTCTTCACATCCATTTGATACACCTTGAATCTCATGTGAGCTGCATATGCTAAGAAGAGTCTGATTGTCTCAAGTCTGGCCACTGGAGCAAAAGTCTCATCATAATCAATCCCTTCTGATTGACAATATCCCTTGGCCACTAGTCTTGCTTTGTTTCTCACAATGATGTCATTTTCATTTTTCTTATTTTTGAACACCCATTTGGTTCCAATGACATCTTGATGAGTTGGCCTATCCACCAACTCCCATACTTCATTTCTGGTGAACTGGTTCAGCTCTTCTTGCATGGCTATGATCCAGTTGGTGTCTTGAAGTGCTTCCTCAATATCTTTTGGTTCTTGTTCTGAAAGGAAACAACAAAACAGAGCACTTTCTCCATGAAACCTTCTAGTTTTGATCCCTTCACTTGGATTACCAAGTATCAGGCTAGTTGGGTGGTCATGCAACCAAGTCCTTCTAGACCTGATCCCTTCAGGAGGATTGTCCACATCTGAAGTTGGATCACTAGACTCATTAAATTCAGGAAAGTTAATTGAAGGATCAAGTTCAGGATCATATTCAGGGGTATTGTCCTCATTGTCAGATAAGTTGACATTTTCATTGGTTCCCCCTTGAATATTGGATCCACTTACTACCTCAGCATTGCCTGCTTCTTCATTGGTAGTTGTTACCTGGTTTTGAACTGGGATGGGGTCAGTCAGTTCAATTTCACCTTCAGGTTGGTTGGCTTCTGGTTGATTGTCATCAGGTAGGTTGTCCAGTTTTTGATTGTCATCAAGTTCAGGCTGGGCAACATCTACAAACACTGTCTCCTTGCTTTGAAGCCTTAGTCTGGTTGTTCTTTGTGTTATCTCATCAATATTCAGGTTTCTATCCCTGAACTCATTAATAGATTCATCAAACACAACATGAGGTGTTTCTTCCACAATAAGGGTTTTGCAATTGTAGACTCTGTAAGCTTTGCTGATTTGTGAATATCCAACAAATATTCCTTCATCAGCTTTGCTGTCAAAAGCTTTCAATTGCTCTTTCCCATTATTATGAATGAAACACTTACAACCAAATATGTGAAAATAAGCAACAGTGGGCAATCTACCTTTCCATAATTGATATGGAGTTTTACCTTGTCCTTTGGTGATTAAGGACCTGTTTTGAGTGTGACATGCAGTGCTAATGGCTTCAGCCCAGAACCTTTTAGGCAGTTTGGATTCAGCAATTAATGTTCTTGCTGCCTCTTTCAAGGTTCTGTTTCTTCTTTCAGCAACCCTATTTTGTTGAGGTGTTCTTGCTGCTGAAGTCTTATGAGTGATGCCATTCTTGCTGCAGTACTCATTGATGTATGAGTTTATGAATTCAGTGCCTTTGTCTGATCTGATCTTGACAATACTTAGGCCCTTTTCATTTCTCAATCTCATCATCAATTCAGGTAGCTTGACTTGGGTCTCCTTTTTGTTCAGCAAGAATACTACCCAAGTGTACCTAGAGAAATCATCAACAACAACTAAAGCATATTTTCTTCCATTTATACTTACTGGGATAATTGGACCAAATAAATCCATATGCAGTAGTTGAAGAACTCTCTCAGTTGAAATGACAGGCTTTCCTTTGAATGAAGCCATGATCTGCTTTCCTTCCTGACATGGCTGGCATATATGTTCTTTGGTGAACACTTGATTTGGCAGCCCTTTAACTAGAGAGTTTCTTGCAATCTTGTTGACGGTTTTGAAGTTCAGATGGTTTAGTCTTTTGTGCCACAGCCAGCTTTGCTCATTTGTGCTTTTGGCAACAAGACAAACTACTTCAGGGGTTTTGCTCCAATCTGCAAAATAGACATTTCCCTTTCTCACCCCTGTTAGTAGCACCTGTTGTGTTGAATTATTTTTAATAATGCATTCATTTGGTGTAAATTCAACACTGTATCCTTTATCACAGATTTGACTTATGGACAGCAAATTGTATTTTAGGCCTAGGACATATGAGACATCAGTAATTTTGACATTACCAATGTTTAATGTACCATAACCTTTTGTGATTCCTTGAGAGCTGTCTCCAAAGGTTACTGAAGGACCATCTTTTTCAATGAACTCTGAGAGAAGCTCTTTATTCCCAGTCATGTGTCTTGAACATTCACTGTCCAAGTACCATGCTGTTTTCTTGTTGATGCTTCTCCTCTTCTTGTGGTCCTTGCAGTCCTGCAAAGTCAAAATTTAGGTACCCTTTGAATGTTGGGTCCTAGAGGGTTAGCTGTACCTTTTGGAACCCAAATCTGCCTAATTACTCTGATTGACTCAAAGTGACTGACTTGGTTTCCATTTACATCTACATACACAGTCTTACCCTTAAATGCCTTGGGTGGCTTCTGTGTATAAGTGTTAGCCTTGTAAGGTTCAGGAGAGTTGGTGAATTTCTTTGGGGCATTTCTCCTGAAGTTACTAGACTTAGGTGCAGCTTGGTAAGACTTTTGAGGATAGGGGTTTGGATGGCCTTTTCCTTTTGGCATGTAAGGTCCAGGCTTCCTGAAGTTTTTATACCTATCAGAGGGGTTGGGCCTTAATCCATTCAGTTGAGGTTGCCTCATTTGAGTTGGCCTTTTCTGAGCAGATTTTGGACAACTCCACTGATGAGAATTCAGATAGGTTGACCTTCCATTGGTTCTACCCTTCTGAACCTCATTCCTCCTGTAAGCAATGTTCTTAACCTTTTCCTTAGGTATGGGTTCAGAGACATTGTTTACTTGAGTAGGTATAGCAATTCCTTTTCCCTTTTCCTTGACCAGTGGTTGATTTACTTCCATTTCATTTTGTTGAGCCACTGATCTTACAAAAGTCATCTTAGAATTGCTTGTTGAGGCAATACTAAGACTAGGTGAGGGTTCAAATGGATTATAGCCTAATCCACCTTTTTGAGCAAATGGTCTTTGAAACCCTTGAATTTCTTCTATTGCTTTAGCAGATTTATTCAAGGCAGACATCTTCATTTTTAAGCTCCCCTCACTCAATTTCAGAGTATCAAATTCACTTGAGAGATTATCAAATTTAGCTTGAAGGATTCTAAGATCAAAATCCTTTTTCCTCAAGGCCAGTTCTTGTTCATCAATCAACTTTTGTTGTTCAGTGACTTTGAGAGACATTTCGTCATGTTCTCTCACAGTCTGTTGATACAACTCAGTTGATTTAATGTCAAACTTTGGTTCAGGAAGGTTGGGAGTTTGAATTTTAGAATTCAGTAGCTCATTTTCTCTCAATGCCATATTGCATACTTCTTGTAGCCTGGTAAAATCCTCAAGTAACTTCCCAAAGTTGAGTTTCAAGTGGATTTCACTGGAATCATGTGTGTTATTAGAAGAATTGGAAGATGAACATACCTCTTCATTTTCAAATGCCATTTGACAGTCATCATCACTGTCACTGTTGGAGAATAGCCCATCATCAGAAGAATATACACTCTCTTCACTTGCTGATTCCCCAGCTACCATGGCCTTCCTGTTGTTCAGCCTCTTGTCTCTTTTGTTCTGCCTTTCTTTTCTTTCTTTTGCAATTAGGTCAGGACAATCATACTGAAAGTGACCCTTTTTCTGGCAGTTGTAACACACATCTTCATCATCATTCTTTTTGCTTGAGGACTCCTTCCTCCTTGATGATGATGGTTCAGTTTTGCTGTACTTCTTTCTGTCAGCATATCTTTCTTCTTTCTTCTCATCAGAGACTTTGTCCTCTGATTTGTTGTCAGGAGAGCTGAATCTCCTTCTGGTTCTGTTATCTTGGTAGAACTTTTTGTATCTACCAAATCTGGAGTTGAGCTTCTCAAATCTCCTAGCCATGAGTGCCAGCTCCTCCTTCATTTCAGATTTTGAAACAGTTTGAGAGGATCTTTGAGTACTCTTCTTTTCTGTTTCAGCAGCTTTAAAAGCAACACCTTTGCTTGAGGAGGATGGCTCATCATGCACTTTCTTTCTGTTCAGATCAAACTCATATGCTTTGAGTTCAGAAAACACTTGCTGCATGGGCATGTTGTCAAGATTGCTGGTGTTTTGCATCATGACAGAGTATATGTCCCACTTGGATGTGAGACTTCTCAGAATCTTCAAAGCAACTTCTCTTTTGGAATAGAACTTGCCAAGAGAGTTTATCTCATTCATGATGTCAGTGAATCTGCCATCAAGATGATTAATAGTTTCATTGGACTCCATAGAAAATTGTTCATATTTTTGGATAGCCACTTGAAGCTTGTTTTCTTTTATCTTTTGGGTACCTTCACACATAAGTGCTAAGGTGTCCCAAATCTCTTTTGCTGTTGTGCAGTGGTATACTCTTCCCATCACTGCATCTGGAATAGTCTGGTACAAGGTATTCATTGCAATGTAGTTCAGGTTGTGCCTTTTTCTTTCTTCAGCTGTAAACTCATCCTCATCCTTTGGCAGCAATTCCCTTGGATCTGCTTTCTGAGCATCAGTGAGTTTGGGATTTACTTTGGTGAATTTGAAGGGCCCTCTGGTGATGACTTTGAGCATTTCATCATGCTGGCAAGCAAGATGTGCTCTCATTCTGATCTTCCAGAAATCATAATTCTCAATTGAGAACATTGGCAATTTGTGATGAGAAATATGATTGACTTGGTTTGGACCCATGTTGTTGATGGTGTTGACAGCATCTCCTGGAACTGCATTGTTAGCCATTTCTATATAAATAGAATAAGATAAACACAAATAGGTTTTTCAGAAATTTGGATCAGTTCAGTGACCACTGAAATAATGTGAATTTTTGAAAATCAGTTGGATTTTCAGAAGTAGTGGTCTATGAACCCCTGCTCTAATACCACTTGTTGGTCCTAGGTGGAGTATGACACAAGTGTATGGGGAGGGGGGGGGGGGGGGAATGCACTTGTGTATGCAAATTCTTTTCTTTTCAAACAGTTTGGTCTTATCAGGAAGGTTGTCTCACAACAAGCCTGAGTGTGTACTTTGATAGATACTTGTCCTACTGATTACTATTAAGTGATCAGTTGGCTAAATATCTAAAAGAGTTGCTAAGTGCGGAATGTGGTTGGCCTTTTACTCAAAGAAATACTCCAAGTTGATTTCTGAAAAACACAGTGATCAGGGACTTTGTCCAAAACAGATTTTCTTAACTTACTGAGAATAGATTCTTTGAAATATGATTGATTGCAAGTGCTATAATGAATGCGGTAAGTAAATGGCACACAATTTATAGTGGTTCAGAGTCTCAAGCTCCTACATCCACTTTCCCTGATTGAACAGGATAATTCCTTAACAATGGAATTAGCTTGTTTTATAGTGCCAAGGTGCACTGATCAACAACACTCTCTTAATGCTTTGATCCCTAGGATAATCTGAGTCCTAGTGCTCAATCTCTCTGAGTTAAGACTGTGTTTCACAATAACAGTCCTTAACTCCTCTGTCACGCCCCAATTTTCACAAAAGTAGATTTTGCAAAAATAACTAATTAAAATATTGCAAAAGGCATGAACTAAAAAATTTAGCTAAAGAAATTAAGCTTTTAAACATATTTAACAATGAAAGCACTAGATTAAAAGTGAAAGACTCAAAAGAATTTAAAATATCAACAGTAAGTCTCACAATCTGAGAAGAAGTTTAATACATAAATTGAAATATTCAATTACTTTACTAAATATTAATAGATTTGTCATCCACCGCTCCTCCTCGTCATCAGCTCCTTAACCTAAAATGTTAAATGAAAGGGGTGAGTAATGCAAGCACACTCAGTGGGGCCCAGTTGTTCACAGTTAAATATTAAACAGATAGTTAAACACATCAATGCAAACATGAGAACATTGCCACATTCTGAACTGACTGATATACTGACTGAGCACTGCGAGCCTTGCCAAAGCCATTTTAATGACCCTGGTGATTCTCGAGGACAACTTATATGGTCCCGGACCCGTGAACTAGTCCCTGGCTATCTGATTTCATAACATGGATAACATGGAACATAACACGTAGCAGACACATCCAACATATCACGTAAAACATTTAACAATGAACAACTTGCTCTACTAACCACTGTAGAGATAATCAATGAATAAGAAAACCCAACCTCAAAATATATGTCGCAGATGAAATGGATGCAAAGGTCCTATAGCTTACTTCTCGCGATTACCTATTGTATATTAAATCTATTTAGAAAATAAATACTCAAATGAAAACAATATAAATTCTAATTATATCTCTCCTGATACTGCTCTAATTAGTAGGAAACCCAATTAATAAAATTCCTAACTCAATAAATCTATAATTTATATTGAACTTAGATTATAAATTTCTATTAATCTACTAATCGCATAAATCTTCTCATCTTATGTTTTTCACATACTAAGATGTCAACTTGATAAAACTATAATCTAATCTAACCTAACCTAGCATAAAAATATACTGAATTAAATTATAGAAATCTCGATTAAGTAATCTATTAATCACAACTTAAATAATTCAACACTAAACAAATTGATCTATCTATATACACACTGCTTTACTGTCATCTACTTGAAAACCAATATAAAACAACTAACTAACATACACATATATACATACACGCATAATGAAAGAGGTGAATAATGTATGTATTCTACAGTACATAACAATTACTAATGAAAACTAAATTTTAGATTGTTTAAAAGTATGATTAGCTTTGACGGCAAACATAAAATAAATTAATGAAACGAGAGAAAAATGAAATACCGTGATTAAGGAGCAGAAAACTTGATTTAGAATTTTAGATCGTGTTAGATTAAATTTAGGGCAACATCTATTATATATATGCATATTAAAAGCGGGCTTGGGCTTTAAATGAAGACTAGGTTTTAAAATTTTAAAAGCCTCAAATATAAATGGGCTTTGAATATTTATCTCAAATTAATAATTAAATATTTATATAAAAAAAATTGTGGATATTACATCCTCACTTCTACAACAAACACTCCTTCACTAAATGAGGTAAGGGTTTGAGGTTTGGTTCCAACTAGTAGAGATATCCTTTACAATAAGAACAGTGTAAAGACTTAGGATATCTCAATTCTAAGCTTTGGATGTTTACAAAGATTGACTTAGCTATTTGAAGTGATCAGGAAACTTGGGATTCTAAAGAACAGCTTTGGTTTCCTTTGATTGCTTGATGATAGTTTGATAGCAAGTAGTTGGATGCTTGAATCCTTTGATCACTTCTGTATTTATAGGCAAATTTGAACAACTAACCGTTGGAGGGATAGCAATTCAAACTTGTCTATTTGCAGCACCATTGAAACGGTTATGAAGCTTGGCATCCTTTTATCCACTGTGTAAAAGCTTCTTCAATGGTTGCTTGAATGAACATTTCCCAAGGTTAATTTGTGGCAGACTCTACACTCAACCAACGGTCAGATGAGACAACTCCCCTGAACATTCCTGCTGCAAACTTAGAATGTTCCAACATTCATTCAATGCTTCTATCTTTAATACTTCTAAGTCTTCAATGCTTGGTTCAGGCTTGATGGTAATAAATGCTTCATTGAATGTGTCTTCTGTGAGTATAGCATTCAATGCACTTGATCATTGGCACTTTAATTGATCTGATGCAGCTCCTATTAATGCATGAAGCTTTGCCTTATTACACTTGATCTTTCAGCCAGGTTGTCCACTCAGTAAGCTTGTCTTGGAGACTTCAGCAACCTTGTTCTAAAGAACTCAACACTTATCAAGCTGCCTAACATTCCAGCTTTGGACAACTATCCTGAACTCTAAATCTCACAACATTTCTGAGATTTTTGACTTAAGCATTCCTACATACTCAAGTGTCCTGAGACAACTTATCTGATCTATACTTGAGCATATCTCAACTATTCTGAACATCATCAATCAGGGGTTTTGGTATCTAAATCAAAATCATTTTATTCCCAACACTCTTTATAAATGGTAATAAAACATGAAATTATAAAAAAAAATTAAACTGAAATTACGTACTAATTTATGCTATTACCACCAGAATCAATGACACACATGCAAAAATCAATCATTTTTTTCTAAATTTAATTATATTGTTTTAATATTGTTAACCCAATTTGTTCTAAATGAACTTAAGAGAATCCGGTTCAGACCAAAAAATGAAAGAAATAAATCGAATATTTGTAAATTAAAAAAAGATAATTTAATATTATACACAAAAGTAGAGTAGTTAATCTATAGGTATTGTTTTACAATAATCATAGATTTGATGAGTCTTGACATCAATCTTTTCCATCTTCTTAATGGGTACACAGCCCTCTAAATTCTTGAACTTTTTGTTGTATTACAAAAACAATTATTTGCATAAGTGAAATAAATAAGGTAATTATTACAACATACATCATTTACTGAAATATTCACATCCTGGCAAAATCCAACATAAATATCACCAATACAATATTTATAAGGTTCTTCACATGGTTCTACAAATGTGAGATTAAATTTTGCTTCCACGAATACTCCATACAATACTACCAAGGTTATATACCTAATTATAAGTGTAATGTATATATGAATTTATTAATAACTAATTAAATTAACCAAGTCACTAAATAAGGGGAAGTAAATTAATTTTTTTCGGGACGTTTTTTTTAAAAAAAGTGAAAGTTACATGACATAAATAATATTTTTCCAATTATAAAATTCCTTTTTTTTTTTTTTTTGCTATTACATCTAACATTTTTGAGATTAAAATAAAAAAAAATACAAAAAATGGAACTAAATTAATACATTTATCGAAAAGACCAAAATATATTTAGCCTATGCTGATATAACAGAGGTGAGTTTCCCATTTGTTGACTGGGCCATGATAATGGGCCCAATAAAGACTGAAATTATTTTTACTCTGGGCTCCCATTTTTAAAATAAGCCCATCATATTTTCCCATTTTTAAAACACCTTTCGATTAATTCATTCGATTGTAATAATAATTTGAGATGTCAACATTTGGTTTGAAAATAAATCTCATTTTACCTAAAAATAAAATACAAAAAATGTAAATTTAATGTAAATAAATTGAGAAATAAAATCATATAAATTTTAAGTAATTATTACGCCAATCAGCAAATCAATCAACTCGTCGCGCAGACGCCAAAATTTTGGGTGTGTAGACGCTTAAGGGCTTGTAGGATATATGGTGTGTAGACGTCAAAATCAACCAAAATCTTGGGTATGTATTTATATATGGTTTGTAGGATATATGGTGTTTAGACGTTAAAATTTATACGTATTTATGTATTTATATATGGTTTGTAGGATTTATACGACTCTACTCTTACTTCTACTATGTCATATTGTCATTACAATTGCTTTTTCCTGATGTATGAACTTCTCCTGTGTTATCAACGGATGACTTTAAATATTATGTGTCATTTGTTGATCATTACTCTAAATATATATGGTTGTATCCTTTGAGAAGAAAATCAAATGTGTACTCCACCTTTGTTGCTTTTAAAACCCTTATCCAAAACTCTCTTAAAATCAAAATCATCACTCTCTATGCGGACAATGGTGGGGATTTCATTGCTCTTCAACCATTATATATTTTGTTTCAACAATTGTGTTGGTTCTTTTTGCAGTATCAATCAGTAAAGACTACGAAATTATATTACATGAAATAATTATTTGGATTACGTGGAAATCAAATTTTATATATATATTTTTGGGTGGCAATTTAAAAAAATATGTTTTACCCACTTATAGTGGGCAAACGTCATTCGATCAATTCATTTCCAAATTCTCCCCAACATATCATGAAAACTAGGGGATGGGTTGCATGTGTCCATTTTTTTTAACGTGTTATTTCATTACGTAGGGAATAGGGTAAAGAAAACTAGGGGATGGGTTGCATGTGTCCGTTATTAATTTAGACATTTACTGTTTGCACAAGTTTTAATGTTAAAATTGTTTATTACTGTACTCCGTAGTATTAAAAGGTGATAAAGCTGACTTTTATGGAGATATTATGGATAATTCAAATTTATTGGAGAGAAAATCTTTAGTTAGTGTGTAAAAAATAATGACATACAGTATAAATAAGTGATGTTTACTTATTCCAAATAAGAAATCATTGAATCATTCGAGTTTGATTCAATGATCGTCTTTCTACACAAAACTCTCTTATACACAAGGAAATCTTGTTCCTATAGTAAATCAAGAAAAAGATAATTTTTTGGTGAATGAGCACATGCATGGATGGTGAATTGAAATGAAATGGCAGAGTAATTGAAATGAAATGGCAGACACACAACATGCATGGAATGGATCGAAGGAATGGGCAAGACCTCTTTTTTCTCTTTAACACGAATTATAGTAGAAAGAGAAGAAGAATGAGGTGAAAATAGTGCAAACATTTCTGGTATAGAAAGAACTCGCTTGTGTTCGACTCGAATTTATACTCGAGTCTATCTAGTTTCGAGCTATTCAAATAGCTTCTGAGTTCGAATTCATAGATATTTTTCTAACTGAAAATTGTACTCTTTTCATGGAAGGAGTGGACAAAGCAAATGAAAAAGAAAGAAAGGTATATATATATATATGGGCTAATTTAATTTGTTTCTTTCATTAATTTCCATACCAACACGTTCACGATATAGAAAAAACTGCCCTAGCTTTTTTTTTTTATTATTTAAATATGCATTTATTTTACTAATTAGTGTCTTACATTTGATTATATTCTCTAATCCTTCAAACACCGAGTTTCTAATACATCTATTTATTTTATCATCATATTCAAACTTCATAGATAGCTTTCATTGGAATGGAGAGAGTGCTACAATGGTCAATTGTTGCGACGAAAAAAGGGTCGGAATAGTGAGAGTGACAAAAACTTTGACAATTTAATTAAGGGTGGGTTCACAGTAAACGCGCAATAGACCTGCGACTTTCTATTTCATTGACCAATTTAACCGCAATGATATATATGGACATGGGTGTCACTTTCAAATTTCAATCCACATCACCGATCAATTTTCAATTAAATAATTGAGCATCATGTTATTTGATATTTATTGGGTTAATATTAAAAAAATTTCTATAAGTTAGTTTTCAAATTCTGTCTTGTGTTTTTATTAAATGTTTAAACCTGAGATATGGTTTTGTATCACAATTAAAAGAATTTTATAATGATTTTAAAATAAAATAAAAACATAAAAGGGGTGTATCTTACAAACTTTAATGTATAAATAGCCTTACCAAAAAAAAATCTACAGTCCAAGAATTACAAACAGGCAAATTCAACAGTAATTAAGGCCCATGTAAAATTTGTCTCATTTGTTTATGGCAGCCCACGAATCCAACCAAACAGTTAATACTTAAGGCGTGGGTTATTTGTCCTCCATGAATGTTAGATGCACCCCCAATACACGTACCCCTCAAAACACATGTAAGATAGATGTACTCACTCCAAATGATCTATTATACCATTTTATCTATTGAATTCCCAATTCGCATCATAAACGTCCCACCCCCACCCCCACCCCTCAAACTATAAGAAAATTTTGTTTAACCCAAAAGATGCAAAGTATGAACATGAGTGTTACTTTCAAATTTCAATTCTCATCACCGGTCAATTTCCACTTAAAAGACAAATATACCAACCTAATTATTAGTGAAGCCAATAAAGATAGAGTTCAAAGTATACTACATATATAAATATTCGTAGTAAATTATTGATTATATATATATAATTTGGTGACTTATGTATGACCGTGAAGAATTATACAATAATCCACAATTTGCAGAAGCCTTTTTTCCACACGGGTTTTCCTCGATGATTTTTAGGGTTACATCGTACAAGCATTCACTCAGATAATACACAATTTCACTGCAACAATAAATATCCATTGTCTTGTTTAATGGAACATTAATCTTCTCGCAAACTCCGTCAATAATATTATTCTTGCATTCATTGTAACATCAAAATCTTTCTGTACACATGGTTGGGATTCAGTGTTTTGGATCCCCATAATTACCACTTGAAAAACATATTTACTAAGATTTTGTACAATTTCTTGTATTAATGTTAATTCAAAGTATGATTTATAAATTGAGTTATATATATATATATAACTCAATTTAATTAATGATGTAAAACGTAACATTCGTGTGCGATTTAATGACGTAAAATCGTCGTACGTAACACCAAAAGGATCAAATTGAAAATTTATAGAAAAAATGCAGGACTAAAATTGAACATAAACTAAATTACATATCGATTTTATAATACATATGAAGTAGATTTTATGATGTTAAAATAAATTCATATATAACATGTAGTATGTTTCATTTTAAACATTAATTAAATTGAGTTGCATTGAATGCATACGCATTCATTCAACTCTTATAAATTCATAAATCATATATATATATATATATATATATAATTAATGTTTAAAATGACCATGTTTTCCAAAAAAATATATTGCAATATTAATTTCATACTCACAAATACTAATTAGACCATGTTTTCCAAAAAAAATGACAATACTTCAAATCTTTTTTCTAGTGATAATCATCGAGGCAACAATGAATGAATCCAAAGCAATTGAGAAATTGATTCAAGAAAGTTCGTCCTCGTCGCCATCACCAAGTGAAAAAGGGTAATGTGACGGCAATTTTTTTCCTGTTGAGAAAAGGTCAAACAAATGTCCCACATCGAAAAGGCATTGAAGGATTGTTGGCTATAAAAAGGATGGATTAGTATCCCCATTGGTATGAGACCTTTTGAGGAAACTCAAAAGTAAAGCCGTGTGAGGGTTTAGCAAAACCCAAAGCGGACAATATCATACGAAGTGGGGAATACGGAAGGGTCCATCCCGAAGAGCCCGTGCACTGTCACGAGCCGCCTTTGCCATCTTTCGGTGTCGGTCTTGGGACTCAACTGCCTTTTTCCTGGCCATGTGTTGTTCCCCCGGCGGCGGCGGCGAGGTGGTTGTTGGCGGTGGCGCCTGCAGGCTGAACTCAAGGAAAGAAAAAGAACTGGCCGGTATGGATGGTGAGTGGAGGGGAGAAGTAGGAATTATTAATGGGATATAAATTCTTATCAACGCGTCTTCCTTTTATAGAAGGAGATATGTGGGTACTAAGTACTAACACTCTATTCAAACTCATTTATTTTGTATAAATAAAATAGATTCTTGTATACTACCAATTGAGTGCTTACGAATAAAATTGTGACTACTCTAATTTATGTTTTCACGAGTTTTAATGTAACAATTGTTTATTACTCCATAGTATTAAAAAGTGATAAAGTTGACTTTTATGGAGATATTATGGATAATTCAAATTTATTGTAGAAAAAAACTTTAATTAGTGTGTAAAAAATAATGATATGCAGTGTAAATAAGTGATGTTTGAAGGAGTAAAAAAGTTACTTATTTCAAATAAGGAGTCATTGAATCATTCGAGTGTGATTCAATGATCGTCTTTCTACACAAAACTCTCTTCTACAGAAGGAAATCTTGTTCCTATAGTAAATCGAGAAAAATATAATTTTTTGGTGAATGAGCACATGCATGGAGAAAAAGATAATTTTTTGATATGTTTGGGACCAAACAAGGAAGGATGGGGAACCTGCATTGTGTCCCAGAATGTGTAATTAAAAAAATGAATTGATCCAATTTAATATAATAGAAAATCAAAGCTACGCTAGCTCATTGCTAGAAGACCAAGATAACAACCATGATCAAAATGGACATAGCATGCCAAGAGTTTATTATTGAGTTTCTTGTCGATTCGAGCTCGAGCTTAAAAAAATTATAGTCTCTATTGAATTTGAGTCGAGTTTCAAGCTTCAATAATAGCAATCGAGTTAAGTTTCAAACTTTAAAGTCTAGGGTTCGGGTAGGGTACGTTTTAAAGGCTAGATTGATGTTTTTTCATTAAAAAACTGAGATTTTAGACAGAATTGATCGAGCTGCCTTCCATCATAATTTACACGTACGAGTCGGGACTGAAGCGTTAACCTTGAAACTGTAAACACATGTTCTAAAAAATGAATTCTAAAATTATGAAATTCATTTCCCATCAAGTGGCTGGCCTGTAAAGAAAAGTATGAACGAAACAACTAATTTAATCCTTTTGTGGGTAATATATAGCAATTAATGAATTTTTTTAACTTTATACATTTTTTTATGCTTTAATATTCGATTCAACAACCAACTAATTTGAGGAACTAGTTCTGTAAGAATATAATTCCTTGTCTTTCTCATTCCACAAATGTCAATGATATACATATGAAATCTCTCTAATCTAGGCTATCATCAAGGAGTAAATCCACGCCTACCATATGAAATCATTAAGGTCATTATTAGCAATTTTTCTGCTTCCTCTGTGCACGACGATAACAGGGGCTTGTTGAAAGATGTGCATTTTTTTTTCTGTTCTAGACCTCGTCCGAGAAGAAAAGCATAACTTTCACTTCCTTTTCTTAATACTAGCGTAAGGCCCCATGTCCTTAGTTGCACATTGTTTACTTTTCATAATCTAAAAAAAAGGGTGAGAAAGAGCACATATAATACACAATTAATGAACACGATCACACTCAAAAAATTACCTGACCCCTGCAATACTGCTATAAACATTCATTCCATTCATGAGTTCATTCCATTCACGAGTTCATTCCATTCAGCCATAATTTCATTCAGTCATACCAATCATGCCCTTAGTATTTTTTATCCAAAAAAAAAAAAAGAACTCTTAGTATAAGAGTCACTGTTATTTTTGTACAGGTTGGATTTTGAGTAGTTCATAGCAAATAATATATTTTATTATTCTTTATTTACACACATATAAAGTTTCTTAATTAGTTCTTTTAAGAGAATTATTAATAGGAAAAATACTTTCCTTTGGCTCCACATATTTTAAATCTTTTTTTTTCTTCACAAAAAATGTGAATAATAGGGGAGTTATTGAAACTTGAAAGAATTCGTATCAGTTTCACAACTTAAAATTTAAATAAAAAAATTTGAGAAATAGAATTGAATGAGACAGATAAAATCAATGAATTAAATTTAATATGTAATTTAAAAAGGTCCTATAGCTTACTTCTCGCGATTACCTATTGTATATTAAATCTATTTAGAAAATAAATACTCAAATGAAAACAATATAAATTCTAATTATATCTCTCCTGATACTGCTCTAATTAGTAGGAAACCCAATTAATAAAATTCCTAACTCAATAAATCTATAATTTATATTGAACTTAGATTATAAATTTCTATTAATCTACTAATCGCATAAATCTTCTCATCTTATGTTTTTCACATACTAAGATGTCAACTTGATAAAACTATAATCTAATCTAACCTAACCTAGCATAAAAATATACTGAATTAAATTATAGAAATCTCGATTAAGTAATCTATTAATCACAACTTAAATAATTCAACACTAAACAAATTGATCTATCTATATACACACTGCTTTACTGTCATCTACTTGAAAACCAATATAAAACAACTAACTAACATACACATATGTGTTGGTTCAGTAATTCTCATGAATGCCTCATTTTATAGAGGTAGAGATGAGATAGTGGGGAGAAAGACGACAAGAATAATGAGTTGATAGGTCTGATTTTCTGAAAAGATTACTTCTTAAGATCAACAATGAGATTCTTGATCTAAGGGTTCATATTTAAAGATGTTCAGACTTTATCTATGGAATGCAGAAATTATAAATTTGAGCATGAGTTATTTGAAGTCCGTACTCAATCTGTATACTGTTGAGTCGGTTAGGTCGGTGTATTAATCCAACCAAGTGTTTCTCAATAGTATACTGTATATATGTATAGTAATAGAGTATTTTATGAAGAATAGTTTATTATTATACATATGTGTACATTGCTTGAGTACATTCTTCAACTAACTTTGTTCAAATTTCCTGGAGATATATATATATATATATATATATATTATGAAAAGCAGATAAATAGAGTGTTTTTATCAAGGATTCTTAAGGTATCATGGATTCCCCCTTGATTGAATAACTGTATGTTTTTCCCTCACCTTTATTTGTCTTCATTGGGAATTACTTACCTGATGATGAGGGTGTCTATTCACCTCATCTGTTTCTTTCCTAGTCTGCTGCAGCTGTATCAGCTGAGGTCTTCTCAGCTGACTTTTGTTCTTCATAAGGTTGTGTCAAGTAGTCCTAGGCTATAGCATAGGATCTTAAATCTTTCTTCAGCTAGGGCTTAGTTAAGATATCCGCTCTTTGGATATCTGTGTGAATTTTCTCCATCTTGATGTCCTTCTTTTCAAGATGATCTCTTATGAAGTGGTGTCGAACGTCAACATGCTTGCATCTTGTGTGGAGGACTGGATTTTGAGTGATGGCTATGGCACTGCTGCTATCACAGTAGATAGGGACTTCTCTTGCTTCTACATTATAATCCTTTAGTTGTTGGACCAGCCAGAGTAGCTGACTACAACAACTTCCAGCTGCCACATATTCTGCCTCAGTGGTGGAGGTTGCAACTGATGTCTGCTTCTTTGAGAACCATGATATCAGCTTGTTGCCTAGAAATTGACAAGTTCCTGATGTGGACTTTCTGTCTATTCTGCATCCACCATAGTCAGAGTCAGAATATCCACTCAATTCTCGATTGTCATCAGCAGGGTACCATAGTCCTAAGTTGACTGTTCTCTTTAGGTATTTGAGAATTTTCCTTACTGCTTCTAGATGACTTTGCTTTGGGTTGGCTTGAAATCTGGCACATACTCCTAGAGCAAAGGTTATATCTGGTCTGCTGGCTGTAAGGTATAAAAGTGATCCAATAAGTGCTCTATATTCAGCTTGATCAACTGCTTTTCCAGACTCATCTGGTTCTATCTTGAATGAAGTCATCATTGGAATTCTTGCAGTCTTGCTTTGTTGAGTTTTGAATCTTTCCAATAGGGTTTTGGTATATTTGGATTGGTTTATGAAAATCCCTTCTGGACTTTGCTTGACTTGAAGTCCTAGGAAGTAGTTCATTTCATCCATCATGCTCATTTCAAACTTCCCTTGCATTAGTTCAGAGAACTTCTTGCACATCTCTTGATTGGGTGATCCAAATATAATATCATCTGCATATATTTGCACCATTAGAATAACATCTCCTTCTTGTATTCTGAAAAGTATTCTATCAACTTTGCCTTTGGTATATCCATTGTCAAGGAGAAATTGTGACAATGTGTCATACCAAGCTCTTGGGGCTTGCTTCAGACCATAGAGAGCCTTCTTCAGCGATATACTTGATCTCCTTTTTCAAAGCCTGGAGGCTGCTCTAGATATACTTCTTCTACCAGAATACCATTTAGGAAAGCACTTTTGACGTCCATTTGATATACTTTGAAACCCATATGTGATGCATATGCTAGAAATAATCTGATGGCTTCTAGTCTGGCGACTGGAGCGAAGGTTTCATCATAGTCCATTCCTTCAGATTGAGAGTAACCTTTTGCAACCAATATTGCCTTGTTTCTAATTATCACATCGTTCTCGTCCTTTTTGTTCTTGAACACCCACTTAGTTCATATTACATTGTGGCGTTCAGGACGATCCACTAGTTCCCATACTTCATTGCGTTCGAATTGATTTAATTCTTCTTGCATGGCAGTGATCCAATTGCTATCCTTCATTGCTTCATCTATGTCAGCTGGTTTAGTATTGGATAGAAAGGCACACCAGCAGAACATAGAGGCCTGAGGATTCTGGTTAAATTGTCTTCTGGTCTTGACACCTGAGTCTGCTCCTCCTAAGATGAGGTTTGATGGATGGTTGGTTTTCCATGTATTCCTCACAGGTGTGTTTGCACTAGATGAGTTAGTATTCTCATCTGCTCTAGTGTTGTCAGGAGAGTTGACTGGATTTGATCGATCATCATCTGCGTCTTGGGTGTCAAAGAGATCATTCCCCCTTGCATTGGGAATTGGTGCATCTTGATTTAGGTTTGTTTGCTTAGCTTGGGTTTTTGATCTAGTGACAGGTCTATGTGGTTTATCCTCCTCTGGATCTTCAGGGAATAGTTCATCAACTTCGATAAACTCTTCTGGTCTAGACTTGATCACTAGTCTTCTCATCTTTTCTGCAGCTGAGTCTGTGTTGACTGCATTCTTTTCACAAGATTCATCAAACACAACATGAGGTGTTTCTTCCACAAGAAGGGTTCGTTTGTTAAATACTCGAAATGCTTTGCTAGTTGAGGAATATCCTAAGAATATTCCTTCATCTTCTTTGGCATCAAAATCATTTAACTTACTCTTCCCATTGTTGTGAATGAAACACTTACAACCAAATATATGAAAGTAAGATACCCTAGGTTTCCTACCTTTCCACAGTTCATATGGAGTTTTCTCATGAATTTTGTGAATACCTGACCTATTTTGAGTATGACATGCAGTATTGATGGCTTCTGCCCATAGTTTCTTGGGGGTGGAGAACTCAGCTAGGAGGGTTCTTACAGCTTCCTTAAGTGTTCTGACTCTTCTTTCAGCTAGACCATTCTGTTGTGGTGTCCTCGCTGCACTTGTCTCATGCTGAATACCATTAGAAGTACAATAGGCAATAATATGAGAGTTAATAAATTCAGTGCCTTTGTCACTTCTAATTTTGACAATAGGTTCTCCCTTCTCTATCTGGATTCTCTTTAGCAATTGAGGAAGCTTCTGTTGAGTCTCACTCTTCTTGTATAGAAAAATGACCCAAGTGTACTTGGAGTAGTCATCTACTACAATTAGAGTGTACTTTCTTCCTGTTAGAGTTGTTGGAGTGATTGGTCCAAAGAGATCCATATGTAGTAGTTCTAAAACTCTGTTGGTTGATGCAGTCTTCTTAGTCTTGAAGGAGACCTTTGTTTGCTTTCCCTGTTGACATGTATCACATACCTGATCTTTAAAGTAGAGTTCATTAGGTAGTCCATCAACTAAGGATTCCCTTGCTAGCTTGTTTAATGTTTTAAAGTTCAAGTGACTAAGACGTTTGTGCCATAACCAGCTGATATCTTTAGGACTTTTTACAAGCAGACATGTATCCTTAGGACAACTGTTTCAATTTGTCAGATACATACTACCTTTTCTAGATCATGTTAGAAGAGTTTGTTTTGTTCTTTTATTACTTACTTGACATTTATCTTTAGAAAACTTTACTGAGTATCCAGTGTCACAAAAATGAGATACTGATAGTAAGTTGAACTTCAAACCTTCTACATATGATACATCATGTACCTCAATGTCACCATTCTTTAAGGTGCCATATCCTTTTGTGTTACCGTGCGCGTTATCACCAAAGAAGACTTTTAGACCTTTATTTTCTGTATAGTTGGTCAGCAGGGTTTTGGTTCCAGTCATATGAGTTGAACATCCGCTGTCTATGTACCAAGTTTCTCCTGCCTGGCCACCCTTTCTATATAGGTCCCTTCTTTCCTGCAAGGTAGATTAGATCTTAGGTACCCATTTTGTTTTGGGTCCTTGGGTGTTAGTAGTACCCTTGGGAATCCACATATAAATTGGTCGTTTGAATAACCTTGAGCATTTGAGTTGTCTCCCTCGGGCATCACAGAACCAAATCTTACCAGTTGACACCTTAGCTTGGTTTGATTTGTTATTTGTGTCACCTAGGTAACTGTCAAATGATTTCCTCTTGTAGGAGTGAGTGTGAATTATCTTCTGACTAGTTACATTCGGCTTGGGTGCATTAGCTGAACGATGTACACGATTATATGGACCATACTCTTCTGTTCTTACAATATCATAAGAGATAGGGGGTGCAAAGAGAACAAATTTTTATGAAGAAGACTTCTTCTTCTTGGCTGGAGCAGCATACAACTGAGACTGTCTTAGACGAGATGGTCTAGGCTGTTTGTTACTCTTCTGTACTTGCCTTAACGTACTCAGCTGAGTTGAACCCAGATGAGTTTGCCTTGGCTGTGTATGCTTAGGGTTAACTTGTCTTTTACCATTTTTGGTGTTGGGATAGTTAACCTTAGCGGGTACAAATGGCTTTTGATCCATATTGGGTTCATTGTGTTTATAACACTCACCCGTTTCATGTAATCGAGTAGTACACTGGTTAGGTGTACTGTCCTCAACTGGAGAAGATGTTGATGGATTAAATTCAAAGCCAAAACCCATCTTGTTGCCATTTGATCTATAATATTCAGAGATGTTTTCAATAGTAGCAGAAGCTTCATTGAACTCTGATATCTTTTGATCAAGGCTTTCCTTCTCCTTCTCTAAGAGCACTTTTGCTTGGAAATGATCATCGAACTTTGATTGTAATGAACGAAATTCTTTAGTTTCTAATGCTTGAGTTTTTAACATCCCCTCATACAACTGAGTTATTGTGGTGTTCTCCTCTTTAAGAAGTTCCACTTCTTTAGTCAATCTTTCATTCATTGTTACTAACTCAGGGGTGTTATCAAACTTAGCCTTTTTCAACCTTGCAATTTCTTTCCTTAAATCTTTGTTCTCTTCTTCCACTTCTATGAAAGCTCTTGTTGCAATATCAAGATCACCTTTTACTTCCTCCAAGGATTGGTAATAGGTGTTCTCGAATTCGCCTAGTGTGTGAAGATGCAGGTAAGTGAAAAGTTGATGTATATGAATTTACCTCGTTTTCAGCTATGGCCATCATAGCTACATCATCTGAATCATCATTTGAGAAGAGTCCGCAGTCAGGTGATGAAGGTAGATCATCACTTTGGTATTCCGATTCTTCAATTACCATTGCTTGTCTATCTGAGTTCCTCTTGTCTCTTCTCGATTTTATTTCTTCTTTATCTCCTGGACTTAGGTCTGGACATTCATAGACATAGTGTCCTGGTTTATGACAGTTGAAGCATGTACCTAATTTCTGACTTGGAGTACTTCTTCTTGGAGGAGTAGCATCTCTTCTCCTATAACTTTGACTATCAGATGACTCCATATCCTTCCTAGGATACCTTTCTGGAGTCCTTTCTCTTGATTCTCTAGAGGATGATCCAGCTCTTTTATCTTTGTAATTTCTGTAGAATTTTCTGTGCTTGCTGTTTAGGGTGTTCATCCTCTCAAATCTTTTGATCATAAGAGCCATTTGTTCTTTTAGAATCATGTCTGATCCTCCTATGTCATCTGTGTTCAAGGGGGTCTTGCCAGATGAGGTGCTTGCAGCTTTTGTACTAGTTGCTGCCTTGAAGGCTACAGTCTTGGAGGTAGATGGAGTTGGTGTTTGCTCATCATTTTCTGAATTTTCTTCTCTCTCTAGATCATACTCATGAGATTTGAGGTTTTGGAACAGGGTCTGAGCTGTCCATTTCTTGATGTCTTGAGTATCCTTGATGATGGTCTTCTTGAGTTTCCACTTCTTGGTTAGAGAGTCCATAATTTTCAGATTTTTCTCTCTATTGGTGTATTTCTTCCCCAAGGACTCAATCTCATTTATAGTTTTGGTAAAACGATTATCCAGCTGATCAATGTTCTCTTCTGGTTGCATCTTGAGGTGTTCAAACTTCTTGATTGAAGTTGCAAGTTTGATTTCTTTGATCAGCTCAGTTCCTTCACATAGGAGTGTCAGGGCATCCCACATTTCCTTTGTTGTTTCACAATTAAACACTTTTCCAATATATTCATTTGGCAGGGTTTGCATTATGTAATCTTGAGCAATGCTGTCAAGATTTGCCTGCTTCATTTCTTCTGGAGTGAGGTCTTTCATTGGCTTGGGAGCAAGTTCTCCAACTGGGATCTCAGGATCACCATTTGCAGTATTGACCGCCATGATTGTGATTGGGCCTTCTGTGATCACGGACCACATCTTGTAGTGAACTGAGGTAAGATTCTTCTTCATCCTTATATTCCAATAGTCATAGTCTTCTACTGAGAACTTAGGACGTTTACGTATGTTAGCACTCATGCTGCATGAGTTTTCAAAAACAGGTTTTTCAAAAGATAGATCTGTTCAAGAGGACTACAAAAGGACTCCCTCAAGTCTTCTGATAATCTAGAGACAATAGTCTGTTAGAACCACCGCTCTGATACCACTTGTTGGTCCCTGAACGAGTAGTGAATGGGATTAAAGTCTAGAGGGGAGGGGTGAATAGACTTTAAAACCTTTTCAATTGAAGAGTTGGAAACCTCTTCTGATTTCTAAGTAAGCTGGACTGCAAGTCTGCTGGTCTAGAAGACTATAGTTATCTGATAGAGTGTTTTGTATGCGGAAGTAAGTAGGCCTTTTATTTAGACTCGTTCGAGTGTTCTTTTGAAATAACCAATTACTTGTTTTTATGAAATACTCAGCTGATGCTGGTTTGAAAGATATGGCCTTGTTGGTAAAGGTGTTTCAAGTCACAGTATGCACTATAATAAAGATAATTAAACTGAAATGTAAAGTGCAGTAAATAAATAACACCGTATTTTATAGTGGTTCGGATATACGTTCCTACGTCCACTCTCACGTTCCAAACGTGATATTTAATCCCTTTAATTTCCCGAAAATTACAAGGGCTTGTCCTTTATAGTCCCAAGAGTAGGACTTTGAGATCTGAGCAGTTCCAAACTGCTACGGTCTCCACAAGTGATTTGTGAGCACTTGCACTCTTACAGGGGTTCAAAAACTTAACCTTATGGTGGGGGTTTTGGGGTTTTTGAATGGATCCAACTAATGGTTCAAGCTTATAAATTGCTTAACCACTATGCCTAAATCAAAGGATATACAATATGTATTGGATTCAAGTTCTTTGGTTGGATGAGGAAATAACTTAAGAGCTAAAAGGTATTCTGGTACTTTTCTGGGCTCTTGAGAATTGTTTTACAGTGGGTAGCTTTTTGGCTTGCTTGCTTGATTAGCTTTCGAATTCTAGAGTAGTATTTCCGTACTTTGTTCTTCCTCATCCTCTTGTATTTATAGGGAGGATTGCTGCAACTAGTTGTTGGAGTTTACTAGTCGTTTGGCAATCTTTCCTTGTGTGCTTGATTGATTCCTTGATTCCAGCCGCTTTGATATTGATTGCTTCAAATCTGGGATCGTGTCAATCTTCTAAGTAAGGTAAGTCTTGATTTAAATTTCACAAGATGACTTTGGAATCAACCGAGTCTTTGACGAGCCACTAGTCTGCTGATCTTCTCTTCTAGTTGTCTGGTAAACTCGTCTGGCTTAGTGAAGTCTGTCTTCTGATATCAAATGAGTATTTGCTCTTCTGATTTAGAAAAATACTTGTACTGACTTCGGCCTTCTTCGACTTGGACTTTATCAGCTAAGAAGGTATACAAGCACCTTACTTATCTGATCTTCAAGGATCTTCTAGTCTTCATATCTTCTACTCTTCATCTCTTGAGATTACGCAAGTATGCTCGGACTGTGCTAATCAACTGAGATTTATACAGCTGATTACACAAGACTAGACTTAGCTGAGCTGAACCATACGGGTATCAGCTGATCCTATTACATGTATTTATAAACTCTAAGTGTTTTGGCCATCAAAACTATCCTATCATGTACTGGGGCTTAGGGTGAATTTATATCCCAACACTTTTGATGCGAAAGACCTACTTGGAGCCAACTATGTTTTGGGACTCATCAGGTGGGACCAAATCCCATGTTCCATTCCGGAGAACAACATCAAACTCGGATGACATAGCCTCCCTCCACCTTACATATTTTAAGGGTCTGTGAAACACAACTTGGTTTAGTATCAGAAGGTAATGTTGATGTAAGACAATACCTCAAATTGGACTTGAATATGTTATTTTGAGACCGAGTGAACATACTAGATCTGTGCTGAACTGGAGGTGGTGAGGGTGGTGCAGGTGGCCACGGAGAAGCATCTGGGGACCCGAGCACCGGGTTAGGCAGAGGGGTGTGGTCGGGAATTGGGGCGGCAGGGGTGTATTTAGTGGATTAGGGGGTGTATATTGTGGAGCAAGGGCTGTATGTTCGGGAGCATGAGGTGGAGTTAGTGGAACAATGAGTGGATTTGGGAGGGGTGAACTTATCAAATTAGTGGGCGTGGCAGATGTATATAGCAGATCAAGGGGTGTGTCAAAAGCTGGGCTGAGTTTAGCAAAAGGAAAAACATGATCAACAAATTGAACATGACGAGAGGTATATCTTTTGTTAGTGGATAAATTCAGACACGTGTAGACACTTTGAGTGAGAGAGTATCTAATGAAAATACAAGGTGTGGATTTGGAGAGGTGTAGGGACGGAGCCAAGGGTAGCACAAACAACCAAAGACTCAGAATTTGGAGAGGTTGGGGGATTATTTTAAGAGGCATTGGTAGGATGAAAGCAAATTTAGGATGGCTTTTTGGAGACGATTAATAATGTATGTGGCAGCACATACGACGTAAGGCCAATATGCGAGAGACATGGAGGCATGGTGTAATAATGCTAAGGTTGTATCAACAACATGTCTGTGGCGACGTTCATACATGCCATTGGGTTCAGTAGTATGAGGCGGGGTGGTGAGGTGGGTGATGCCATTGGTTTGAAGAAACGAGAGAAGAGCAATAAAGTCTTCCCTATTATCAGTATAAAGGGTTTTGATACCAAACAGGGCTCGTGGGCGATCAGAGAGAAAGCTTGTAGGGGACGGGTTAGATGCTCGAGCCGGCCATATATAAAGATTATATATGCGACTCCCCACGAGGAGAACGATCCTCGTACGACCTGTTAGGAAATAAACACACGCACACGATGACGATGACGATAAGAAAATAACACGAGATTTGTTTACCTAGTTCGTCTTTCGACTACGTCTGGGGGCGATGCCAAGCCAGATATTTCACTATGTGTTTTGGATGCGCACCGATTACAAAGAGAGAACATCTATTTATAATAGAAAATTTGCCATAATTAACCCTAAGCCTATTAGGAACAAACTTGCTCCCCACTCCAAGCCCATTAGGTTAATTCAGGCTCCACACTCCAACACGGCCATCCTGCACCGTAAATGACCAAAAATAATATCAACGTCATTACCCCACATAAAGTTGAACGAAAATTAGATTTTTTGCCATTTGTGGAACAACTAAAACATTTGAAAATTTCAACATACCAATATCTTGAAATGACAAAGAACCAATATGAGAAAATTTTAAACTGTTACCATCACCAATAACGATGTTGTCCGACCCGAAATACGGAGAGTGGAGGGATAGGTTTTTGAAGATCAGCCCTGACATGATGGGATGCCCCGGAGTCCAAGATCCAATGGATGGATGGGGTATGTGAAACTGTCGTGTGGACTGAGGTGGTGTATTTACTAGAAGATTGTGTGTGGTTATTCAGTGGGGTGTATTTACTAGAAGAGTGGGTGTGTTTGCCTAGGAGGGGGGCTGAGTTGACAGGGTGAGGGGGTACCAAGTCAACTCGGTGAGTTCGACGGGGGGTGTAAATACTAGAAAAGTGGGTGTGTTTACTTTTTGAGTAGGGATCGAGTTGACTCGGTGAGTGAGGACCGAGTCGACTCGGTGAGTTCTAGATCTAAACAGCGCACACAGGCTGGAGTTCCGGGCATTTCTTTACGGTGTGGCCCTGAACGCGAATCAGTTTACAAGTGGGTGGCGTTCGTGTCGTGCGGGTGGAGGTGCCGGCGACCATGCCGACGACGGTCTTGACGCCATGGACGCGGGCGACAGATGGTTGGCTGCGAGCGGTTGGGGTCCTCGGGCCGAGGCTTCCGTGGCAGAACAAGATTGATGGCAAAAGGCATGTGGGCTTGTGGAAGTGATGATTATGGATGAGTAAAGTAGGAAGAACACAACTTCTTGAAATGGGTTTAATCGGAGTAGGGAAGAAGATAAAGTTTCTTGAGGAATCGTGTAGGTTGGGATGGATCGAGGCGTGAGCCAATTGATTCGTTGATACCATATAGAGACTATGAAATTATAATTTCATTGAATGAATAATAATGATTTACAATAGTTGTATTTATAGATACAAGAAACATATCTTTAAAATGCAAAAAACGTATATACAATATTTCACAATAGTCTTATGGTGCAATTTGATCTATTCTTTTATCCCTTGTCGGTAGCCGGTTCTTTCTTCCTCTCTCCTTTTGCGCAACTTTCTTCCTCTTCCCTTCTGCGCTGCTTCCATTAAAAAAAAAAACCTCCAGAAATTATGTTATATTCAGATTTCTGATCGTGATGCGTTGCTTCCATTTAAAACAAAAAAAACTTCAGAAAATCTTTTCTCTTTCAGATTTCTGATATGCTAATCACGAAACAAGGCAGAAATCATTATTTATTTTTTGTATAAATTCTTGAATGAGAAAAAATCTACAACAATACCAAACACATATTTTTTCCAATTAATTGTTGATAGTTATGTCTTTGTAATTGTAAGTGTTAGTCCTGAAAGGAGTATGACACAAGTGTATGGGGGGGGGGGGAATGCACTTGTGTATGCAAATCCTTTTCAATTTAAACAAATCAGGCTATCAACAGAGTTGTCTTGGAAAACTTCTCTGAATATGTATAACTTTGTTCAGATAATCAAACCACTGAATACTATGAAGTATTCAGTTGAATAACTATCTAAGTAAGTTATATGTGTGGAATTATGGTTGACCCTTTATATTTAAACTCCTTTTAATTTTGAAATCTTCTTAAAACATAAACAGTTTCTAGGGGACTTGTCTCAAATCTGTTTTGCACAACTTGTGATGTATATCTTTTGAAGATAAATTTTTGTGCAGTGTATGAATGTGTTACTTGAATGAAAAGACTTGAAAGTAAATAACACAAGAGTTTTTATAGTGGCTCAGAGACTCAAGCTTCTACATCCACTTTCCCTGATTTAACAGGATAATTCATTCACTTGGAATTAACTTGTTTTATAGTGCCAAGGTGCACTAATCAACCACACTACTCCTTAGTGCCTTGATCCCTAGGAATTCTGAGTCCTAGTACTCACTCTCAACTCTGAACTAAACTGTTCTTCACTTGACAGTTCTAGTTCTCACACTTCTACAACAACTCTTCTCACTTTCCTTGAAAGGTTAAAGGGTTGAGGTTGGTTCCAACTAGGGTGAGATATCATTTACAATGAAGCTCTGTATAAGGATAGGATATCTCTCTAAGCTCGATTGATATACAATGTGTTTCAGGCTTAGATGAACTGAAGTGTATGGAAACTAAAGGATAATGTATTCTTTGTAAGCTTGAAGGCTTGTATGCTTGTAGTTTCCTTGACTAGTTGGATGCCTTGAATGGTTTCCAAACTCCAGTATTTATAGATCAAAGTTAGGTTATGTCCGTTGGAGAGACAACCTCAAATTGTCTATTTTAGTCCTCCTTGGACTTAGCATCTTGAGGACAGATTCTTGAAAGTGACATATCCTTGATTTGGGAAGTAAACGGATTGCAGCTTCTTGTCTTGACTTTGATGCACTCTTTCCAATGTCTGACTTGAAGATTCAGTAGTCAAACAATAGACATTCCTTCTGATAATTGATTCCATGATAGAGGACAACTTTCCTTATCATCAGGACTGATCTGTGCTCAAGCTTATCTCATCAGCTGACTTGGCCTATCAACAGTGTTGGTTAGCTTCTTCAGTTGAGTTGACTCCTCATCTTCACTGAATCAATCTTGAATTTCTTCTAAGTGTATATCCTTTATGTCAGTGAAGTTGACCCTATCAGCACAGTTGTCTCTTGTCTTAGACTTGATGTGAACACTTCCAGTTTAGTGTGCTGATCAACTCTGCTCGACATCTCTTCTGATCTTAATTGTTTACATGTCAGTAGACTTGGTCCAACTGATGTATTCTTCTGTATTAACCATCAGAGAGGTTGTCTCTTTTACTCTGCTGATTTAGCTATCAGCACAGTTGAGCACTTGACTATCAGCAGGGTTGGGATCTTCTGAGCCTTGAGGAACTTGATTCTTGTAATCTTCTATGCTTGTGTTCCCCCTCAACTTATGCATCTAAACATCTATAAGCTGCCTAACATGTCAGCTGTTCAACTAGCCTGATCTATTTGTTCTAACATTCTTGAAACATATTCACTTGAATTTTGACTTATCTAACATTGCATGTCTTTAAGGGGTTTTGATATCTTAATCAAAATCTCATTTTATTCCCAACAGTAAGGATCGATAAACTATTCAGCAAGTTTGTGTTTTTCGCATTTTTAATTATTGTTCTTCGTCTTTTTTAATGTGGGCATCTCATTCACTCTTAATAATGACGTTTTATTTATATAGTAACACATCTTTCTCAATAAAGAAATACACTTGTGTTTATATAGTAACACATTTTTCTGTGTTACTTTAAAGTCAAATACATGTTACTCAAAAGCCAATTGTGTGTTACTTTTCCTTACAGTAACACACATTTGCTCGTACAGTAATATATAATTGTATTTATAGTAACACGTAGGGGTGGGCATTCGATCGGTCCGGTTCTGACCTTTTTTCAACCGAACCGAAATAACGTAGTTTTTAAAAAAGGAACTGAACCGAACTGAAATTATATAAAAGCCGAACCGAACCGAATTACAATTCGGTTGGTTCGGTTCGGTCCGAATTGAATTTTTCCTGCCTAAAATAAAAGTTCATCTACATAATTCTAAAAGATATGAATTGAAATTACTTTTTTAATTTCTTCAATATCCTCAATATTTCTTCAACCTCAACTGAAAAAAAAGACGTTTTTTGCGAAGCCAATCTTGAGCACAAATGAGACATTGCATTATTTTATAACTTAATGAACTCCTAAATTCATCAAACACTCCTCCTCCCGTGCTAAAGGCAGATTCTGAAGCTACCGTTGAGATGGGAAAACAAAAATATCCCGAACAATTTCTAAGAGAACAGGAAATCTATGAGAATTCATTTTCCACCAAAATAAAAATAGAATGTTAAACTTACCTCCATTATCTTCTTCAGTTTCTTCATTAAGATACTTTTCCAATGCTATTAAATATACTAAATAATCTACTGTAAAATAAATTAAATAATATGTTACAACAAATCTGAAAATATAATTAATATGTTGCAGTAGATCTCCAATTTATATTCAATGAAATCAAATATCTTAAAACATAGTCTAAAAATCCCAAAACAAAACTAGCATATATAACTTAAATAAAAGGGCATTCAAGTAAAGCAGAACATACTGCGGTGGTAGAAGAGTCGAAGACGATAAAGAGAGAGGCAGACGTCGAAGACGACACTGGTGGGCCTAACGGCGGTGGTGGCCGAACACGAACGACGGTGGTGAAGTAGGGGGAATCGGCAGAAATGGAAAAGAAACGACAGAAAGGAAAATGAATGTTTAATTGTTTACTGTTAGATTAGATCTAGGGTTTTATTTATATATATGTATATATATATTTTTTAATTAATTATATTTATTTTTATTTATAGTTCGGTCGGTTCGGTTTATTCGGTTTTTAGAAAATATAAATCGAACCGAATCGAAAAAACTGAAATTTAAAAAAATTTCAACCGAACCGAACAACCGAATAAACCGAAATTCGTCGGTTCGGTTTTTCAGTTTTTTCGATTTTATGCCCACCCCTAGTAACACGGATTAAGAATAATTTTTTCTATTTTATCCTTTCCTAAATTAATTGTATTAATATTTCCTGTGAAAAGTCAATTTATGGGTTATTTGTACTTACAATAACACATATTTGGCCTTGCAGTAACGTATAATTACATTTATAGTATCACAGACCTGAAACTCGTTATCCTGTTAGCCTCCTGCGCGCGACTTTTGCGCGATTTTTTTAGAAATATCCTTTTGACCGGTCAAACCCGCTATAAATCCGCAATTTTTTTACCCTTCTTTAAATATACTAATATTTCATGTGTATTGCACATAATGGCGTCCCCAATAAGAGTCAAACCCGTATCCACACCCAATATATTAAAAAGATAAATATGAATCATAATATTATATCCATAATATTATATTTCCTAATAAGAGTCACCCATATCCACACCCAATAAATTTTAAAATTCAAATAGACATTGATCCAAATACTAATCACATGCTCGGTACTGCCGCTACTCTCGTGGTCTCTCTCCTCCGATCCTTTTCCGTTTGATGTAAGGTTTTGTTCCTACCGCAGCCTTGCCGTAGCCGTTTACTTTCGCCGTCGCCGCCTTTTCAATCCTTCCTCGTATGCTTATTTATTTATTTATGTAAATTTCTTCTAGATTTTGTTGGGATCAATGGATAAATTATTCATAACGGAGCCACGGCCGTTCAGGAAATTTATTCTTGATCTTGTTTACTGGTTTTTTTAGATAGTTTCTTTTTTCTTCCTGTTTTCTATTTTTGTGGTTTGCTCTTTTGTATTTTGTATTGGGTTTTGGTTTAGTTTATGTTTTATGTTTGCCTTCGTTTCCCTTTGTGGACTCCATCCCCTGCGTGGGACCTTCTTCCCTTCTGTGTGTCTTTCTCCTCCCCTGCGTGGGACTTTTTTGAGTGGTTGATGGTTTGGTTGGATCTTGATATTGGTGGAACTTTGTTCCTTTTATTTTGTTTCCTATGTTTTGATATGGGAAGACCGTAGTGTGGGGGTAATCTTGTATTGAGAAGGGAGACCTGTACTTTCTGGTGGAGCAAAGGGTACACTCGTTTTTTCTCTTCCTCACGATTGGAGGGGACAACGACCGTGATGATCCGTCTTTGGGTTGAAGATCATTTATTTTGAGCTTAAAGTTGTAATGACTTGACATTGATCTTGTAAACCTCTCAAAAAAATAAAATAAAAAAAATACTAATCAAGTTAGGTTTAAACTTAGAATTCATCCTCAAATTCAGGCAACTATTAAAATTACATTTTTTTTAAGTATTATTTTTTCATTTTGACGCACATCATATCTTAATCTTATTTTCTTTATCTAGTTTGTCTCTCAAGTCAACAATTTGACTTATACTGAAATATAATTTTTTACTCTCTCCGTCCCGAAATTACTTGCATAGTTTGACCGACACGTTGTTTAAGAAAAGTGGATTTAGTGGTTGATGATGTAAGATAAATGAGGGGTATTTTAGGTAATTTGATGATGTGTAAAGTGAATTTGATGATGTGTAAAGTGAAATGTATGGATAAAAGGAGTGACAAATTTGAAAATAAAATGATGTTGTGAGGTTATTAATTTTATGAGGTATTTCCATATTAAGAGTGTGCAAGTAATTTTGGAACGTCCCAATAAAAAAAGTGTGAAAGTAATCATGGGACGGAGGAAGTATTTTTTTTGGATTCGAGAACATTTTTGGCCAAGGTTTTTTAGAAAATGAGAAATATTGGTACACGAATGAAATAAAGAACAACTAAGAGAAAAAAATAGAAAATCCGTATAAAAAGTAAATAGAAGAAATTTGGAGTGCCCAAGAGATAATATAATGATTTAGAATTAAGTGAAATGATAAAAATACAGTGAAAGAGAGGAAAAATTAGAGAAAAAAAGAATAAAAAAATATAAAATTCTTATAGAATGATTTAGAAATAGATATAAGAAAAATATATGGTAATACATACATAGGCTACCAAAATAAATAAATCTTAAAATTACACTACTAATATAATCACTTTTAAATTTGAGGTTTAAATGACATTGTTTTTAAAATGCTTAAAAGACTTAAAATAGACTTTCCAGCCTGCTCATTTGTTAAACATGTTGGACTTAAGTCTACTAAAAAGTTCATCACAGATAATTGATCAGACTTGTGCCTACCAATATTAGGCCCAAAATTTTCAACAAGAAATCTAACACGACTCGACCTATTTTAACCCTAGTGAAAGTCACCCTGTATCACTGCCAGCACGCCCTATAAATTTTAAGATAAACTCTACTGAGATCCAAGTTGTATCATCACTCAACACACACTATAAATATTAAGATAAAAATAAACATTAGTGTGAACCCTATAGTTAGCAAACTCAAAATTCATCCTCAAATTGTCCCATCCCATACAATTTTTTTTTTTTAGGGGGACGAGGGGCTAGAGATCCGAATACAAAGGCTAATCGAATACAATTCCAATGATCTCGATAGAAACCCCTAAAAATATGCTCCATTTCACTTTGAAAAAACGGTAGAGTGAACCGCACTTTGCGCCAAACTGTGTGCTCGTCGATTTAAGCTTCGTGGAAAGTGATTGGATTTGCACACTACAAATTCTTTCGAAAGCTTGATAATTCGTTCCACGATGCCACATTCCGGTCCTCTTCGTATTGTGCCCTTTTGGCATATTCATATTGCCTGGGCCGAATCCGAGCAGACTTCCATTGATATGAAATTTTCTGTCTTAGCCTTGCGTAATCCAATTTCAATTCCTTTTAGTTCAGTCCCAAGCGACCATTGTTTCGGTAAAATTCTTTCGACGAAGCATATTTTAATTTGCCCATCTCTTGTACTAATGGAACCCCCAACACCAAACTTCAATTCGTCCGGATTATGCGCCCCGTCAACTTCAAGAATATAAGATGTTGCCTCCACACTGTTGTCCTCATCATTACTGGTTTTATCAACCCTTTTCTCTTCATGTACCTCCCCTCGGGTAGCTCTCCTAAATAGGGGTGGGCATAAAACCGAAAAAGCTGAACCGAACCAACAATTTTCGGTTTATTTGGTTCGGTTTATTCGGTTGTTCGGTTCGGTTGCATTTTTTTAAAATTTCGGTTTTTTCGGTTTGGTTCGGTTTCTATTTTCTAAAAATCGAATAAACCGAACCGACCAAACTATAAATAAAAACAAATATAATTAATTAATAAATATATATATATATATAAATAAATAAATAAAACCCTAGATCTAATCTAACAGTAAACAATTAAATATTCATTTCCATTTCTGCCGTTTCTTTTGCTCGGATATTTTTGCTGTTCCCATCTCAACGGTAGCTTCAGAATCTGCCTTTAGCACGTGCTTGATGCATATAGGAGATTCTGTGGCTGAACTTTTGTTATGTAGAATTGAAAATTTTAAAATGTTTATTTGTTTAAATAATTTTTTTTTAATTTTAGGCCAGGAAAAATTCGGTTTGAACCGAAATTATATAAAAACCGAACCAACCAAATTGTAATTCGGTTCGGTTCATTTTTTTAAAGCTTCGGTTATTTCGGTTCGGTTGAAAAAAAGTCAGAACCGACCGAATGCCCACCCCTACTCCTAAAAGCATCCAAATATGCTATTACTCTTTCTCCCGTGGTTTCCCGTATCTTGTGTGGGCCAGGTTCGTCCAAGTGTAATCTTGTATGCATCATTGATCATCTTTCTCTCCACACTCCCCATGCAATCATGATTACTTCTTCAAACAAAGATGTTGTCAAGGAATTTTGAATACTGAAGCAAGTCAAGGATGTTGGAAAGGTGCCGCAAAGACCACAATTTGGATTAACTGGGATATGCCTTCGACTCAAGTTTCCTTCTGTAGCTACAAACTCCATGCATAATTTCCAACCAAATTTTTTAATTTTTGGAGGAATTCTTAAATTCCAGACCTTATTCCACTAACTTTGCAAGGCTGCCGAACTTAGGTTGTAGGTATCTCATCACTTCGTTTATTGCATTCGCACACCACTCTATATCCAGATTTTACTGTGTATCGGCCATGGGATTCCATCGGCCAAAATCTTGTGTCCTCCTCATCGGCCTCACCAATTGTTGTTCTAAGAATGCCATCCACTTCAAAAGGTAGAAAACCAATATTCAACATTTCTTTAACCCACTCCCTTCTTTCATTAAGAAATATTGTTACGTTGATGCCTGTTGCAATAAATGATTCAATTTTTCCTTCATTTAGGCCCAAAACCCATGCATCTCTATGTAGTCTAATCGTGTTCCCGTTTCATACATCCATCGTAATCCATGTGAACGACAGGTTACTCGCCACTTCAGCTTCCATAATATCTCCATGCTTAAAATACCTGGCTTTAAAAATTCTTCCCACAAGAGAGGTTGGTTGTTCAATCATACGCCAAACCTGGTTGGCCAGAAGCGCTTGATTGAATTGAGTCATTTTTCAAAAAACCAAACCTCCTTGTCCTTTTGATTTGCAAAGGTTCTCCCATTTTGTCCAGTGTATTTTGTTATGCTCAATATTCTTTCCCCACCAAAAATTCGCAATAAGATCCTCCAATTGGTCACAAATTCCTTTTGGAATTTTGAAGCATATCATAGCATGTGTTGGAATTGCCTGGAGTACAACTTTGATTAAAACTTCTTTTCCACCTTCCAAAAATTCATTATTCTTCCAGTTTGTAATCATTTCCCTCATTTTATCAACCAAATATGCAAATTGAATTCTCTTTCCTCTCAAAGAAAAGGTCGGGAGCCCCAGATAAATCTGATGCCCCTGAGACATCCTAACATGTAAGACCTCTTTAACCATCTCTTTATTAGCTCCCTCCGTGTTTGGGCTGAAAAGAATAGATGATTTATCAAAATTCACCTTCTGTCCCGAAGCCTCCTCATATTGTTTGAGAATTTTTTGAATTCTTTCAGCATTCTCCTTAGCAGCTTTAAAGAACACAACACTATCGTTTGCAAAAAGAAGATGTGTGATCATAGGTGCTCCTCTAGCAACTCTGATTCCTTCAAGATTTCTATTATCCGCTTGTTTTGTAAAACAAGAAGATAATCCTTGTTCGCAGAGAACAAAAATAAAATGTGACAGATGTAACACCCCTAAAAAATTTATACGCATTAAAAAGATTTCAATTGATTTTAAAAATTATGAGATATTTAGAAATTAAACAATATATATATATATATATATATATATATATTCACGTGCCTATGTATTTTTTCTCAAATCACAACTAAACCTTTTTCCAACTTCAATTCTATATTTAAAATTTGAAATTTCTAATTTCCTTATTTACATATTATTATTATTAAATTCTATGTTATTTTCGTTCCACTGTTGTTTAAAAAAAATTCCATATAACGTGAGTTTGTTTCAAACCCAAATTTAAATTTAAATTCTACCCTATCAATTGATTTCAAAATTTACTACCTTCTGTCATATTATTATTATTATTATAAATCTTGCCTAAAATAAGATAAAATTAAATATTGAGATTTTCACTATAGATTTCCTAACTTTTCTCTCAAGAAAATCTATTTCTCTCTTATAAATAGAGAATTCTATTTACAAAATAAAAACATATGCTTAAAAATATTCTCATACAATTGCACGCATTGCATCCATGACATAAAATTGAGGTGGGATTTTTTTACTATGTATTCACTTTGTCACCTTTAAATGTTATGTGAATTTAATTGTTGCTTAGCTACATGAACCTATGTTTACGATATTATGGGTTATTTCGACGGAAAGATCGTTATATAGCTAGCGGGGACTACGGTCCGGGATGGTAAGATCCTTAGGGGCAACTCCATCGTATACAGATTGGCCAATTTAATTGGTCAATATATGGAAGACTTTAGCGGGGACTACGGTCCGGGATGGTAAGATCCTTGGGAGCAACTCCACCGTATACAGATTGGCCAATTTACTTGGTCAATATATGGAAGGCTTATGTACGCATGTTTGTGAGTTTATGATTTTATTTGCATTGATATTTAATTGTGACAAAGTTAATCCCACTGAGCTAGTTGTTTTGCTCACCCCAATCATATTAACATTTTACAGATTAAGGAGTCGCAGTGGAGGGACGGTGGATGTGTTGCATATCATTCGAGAAATCATTATGCTATTTTATTTTATTATTTAAAATTGCAAAGTGCATTCAATTTAGAATTTTTCACATCCCTTTGAAGCAAATTAATATTTTTGAGTGATTCGCTCAATGTTTTCTAAATTGTCATTATTTTAATATTTACTTCCGCTGCAATATTTTTATAAAGTAGTAATAAATCTGGTTTACATCAGTATTTCAAAGCCTTTTTAAATAAAAATATTATTTATATGATGTTTTTTTCATCTAGGCCCCTAAAATCGGGATGTGACAACAAATGATCTCCTTACCTAAGACCTCTCGATGGTCGAACTTTGCCAATAATCGAGCCATTTACTCTAAAAATATAACTAATCGTAGTAACACATCGCATAATAAGGCTGGTCACCTTCCCAGAGAACCCCATCTTCAACATTTGAGATTCAAGAAACATCCATTCAATTCGATCATAAGTCTTGCTCATGTTAAGTTTCAACGCCGCATACCCCTGCTTGCTCTTATTATGTCTCAACCAATGCATGCATTCAAAACTAATCAGGATATTATCAACAATTTGCCTTCACCACCACATCATTGCATGCAAGGGGAGCTCGCTCGATTCGCAGACTAGTCCGACTCGTAATTCACTTCTGACCCCGTGTTCGATAGCCCGACCGTAGTGATGTTAATTAAGAAGCATTCGCAGGAGCGGTTTCATTCATCGAATCAGCTGGTGCACTTGTGTCAGTAGACTCTGTTCGAAAGTGGGTGGGTCCTTCATCAAACTACCTTATCTTAAAATACTGCTAGAAATGTCACTTTCCTTGAATTCTGGGATATTGGGACTTATTTCCTTATATAATAAATTTGTTTGCCGCCGTTGATTAGCTTCATCTTTTCCTCCTCTAATTCAGCCGGTTAAACAACATTCATTGATGGATGGGGTATTCAAATAAAAGGGAGCACCTTGCTATCATGAAAATGCCAGCTATTACCATAGTAGCTGCATGAATCAAAGAGGATACTGGAGTGGGACCCTCCATAGCATCGGGTGACCAAGTATGCGATCCTATCTGTGCAGATTTCCCAACAGAACCAATAAGAGGAGAATGAAGAAGTAACAAAAAAGGATAGATTCAAAGCACAACTACTAAGAGAGGAAGAAGCCCGATTCGAAGCACAAACATTCGGAAATGGGGTCTGAAGTATTACAGCAGTCCAGCGTGTTCATCTTTTGAAACTTCGAATGTTAGAAGAAGCGAAATTAATAGGGGTTGGGGCTGCTACAATTGCTTTAGCAGGAGCTGCTATCGGGTGATAGCCCTATAGATTCGTTCCCATGGTTCGATCCTTCCCAGTATAATGCGGCGTGTTCGAATTCTGATCGCTTTTACGCGATATAGACCACGAAAAATATGAAGGTGAACCACAATGAAAAACATACTTGCCCCATTAGCGTGCATATAACGGAGCAACCAGCCCCATTCAACATCTCTCATAATGTGTTCTATGCTGTTGAAAGCTAGATCTACATGAGGTGTGTAATGCATGCTATTGTAGCTACGAACCACCCGACCTTTTCTCTATAAATCTTGCTCTTGCTAAAGATGTGCAGCTAACCGACCTTGCCCGACAGTTGTCCTAACTACCTAGCATGGGTAAAGGGTTATCTGCTGTAGCCAAAGTGGCCTCTAAGGCCGGTTGAGATGAGATAAAAAACAAGGCTCAGATTCTTGGCTGAAAGATGAAGTTTAGATGAGCTCCCACTATAGGCAGGGAAAGCAGTGTGTGTAGCTCCTGCTGAGATAGTTATTTCAGAGATCTCTCTTACACTTTCACAATGAAATATATACACTTCATTCATATTTCGATAATAGCGGAGATTTAGATGTGCAATCTCTGAATCTAGACCAACAGGTCTTGCAGAGCCTATCGGTCGTGCACAGATCTCTTCTAAGGAGTGGCTAGGGGCCTGCGATAATGATTGGGACGGGGTCTTGGATCGAATGACTATCACTATCTATGGATTGGATCCAATCTTTTTTTCTTCGTGCTAGGGGACGACCTTTTGGAGTCTTAGCCGGGGTCGATGGGTGAGCGTAGGAGTGATTGAATGGTGTTGGTGTCTCTGATCGAATATCCCGGGTGTCTGGCGGTGGGGTCGTTGATTGAGAAAGTACGGATTTAGAGAGGACTAAAGGCCTAGTGAGAAAGCCCAAGTGACTTAGCGAGGGGGGCTTCTAGCCAATAATGAGTGTAAAGTCTAGTGCCCAGTCCGGCCTATTCCCGAGAGGCTATTGATGAGAAGGCCGTCAGTGTCTTAGTCAGTCTCATTCATCCCTTCTTTCCTGATCTGATGCGCGAGTTGCTTGGCAGGGAATGAGACCAGCTATGCTTTCCTGTGCGTATTCTTCGTTCACTACTGTGCTCCAATTCGACCTAGCAAGAGTCCCACCTCCCCCAATGGGAAATGAAGAGAGAGTCTATCACACACCCTTTCCTTGCCCTGTTCGAGAATCTCGTGCAAGTTAAAAAAAGATGTATTTTTTAGCATTCTCGAATCACTGGTACCGGGGATTTTTCTACGATTCATTCACATTAGGTCGTTTTCGAGGGCATGCTTTTGCTCTCGGTGAAACGGATAACAAACTGAATAAGCCGATGCGAGTCTAACAGTTCTACCAGTAAGGAAGGAAGAGCTAATCAAGGGGATAAATATAATTTGGTAGGGAAAAGTTGAAGAGACTTTTTTTTAATGTGGGAAAATCTTTTTCAACTTGTTAACAATGGTTTTTGCAATGATTCAGTAACATACATTTCTTAGACTAATGGGACGAAAGTCTTTCAAAGTTTCTGGTTGCTTTACCTTGGGAATGAGTGATATAATGGTTTCATTTCAGTCACTGATGTCCTCTTTCTCATTAAGAACTTTAAGGGCCTCCTGTGTAATATTTTGTCCCACAATGTCCCACATCTCTTGATAGAAACGTGCGTTGAAACCATCAGGGCCAGGGGCCTTATTTGGATGCATATCAAATAGAGCCACACGTACCTCTTCCTTTGTAAAAAGGATATCCAATAAGGAATTCATTCGGGAGTTCACTACAGGCGTAGTATTTCCTGTAATATTTTCAATCTGAGCCTCCGTAGGTTGTGTTGATGAAAAGAGATCCCCATAATAAGATTCAAGCAAGCTCGTAATATCTTCCTTCGTTGATCTCCACCTGCCATTCTCATCTTTGATCCTAGAAATCTTATTTCTCGACCTTCTCTCCGACGCTCTCCTATGAAAATATGTGGTATTACGGTCTCCACATTTCATCCAATTTACTCTTGATCTTTGTTGCCAATATTCCTCTTGTTGAGCAAATAAAGCTTCAAGCTCACTTTCTAATTTTTTATTTTCCTCCTCCTGAGCTTTACTCATATCATTGCTTTCCAAGAGCTGCATCTCTTTGGTAATTGATTGGATTCTTCTGTCAATATTTCCACTGGAACTTGCTGCCCATTTTAGAAGGTCATTTCCACACTGCTGTAACTGAACCTTGAGTAGTGATTCCCTTTCACTTCTTCCCCAAATTGAATGAAAATCTTTCATAAAATTATTTTCCAACAACCATGCATTTTCAAAGAAGAAGTGTTTCTCTTTGTCCCGAGGCCATTGGTAAACATGTCGTCGCACCGCGAGCGAAATTGCTTGGTGATCCGATCCAAACTAGAAACTATTCTTTACTGAAGCTAAAACAAAGAACTCGATCCAATTTTTTGTTGCAAGAAAACGATCAAGCCTTTCCTGAATCAGCCGATTTCCTTTTCTTTTATTTGTCCACGTGAATTTTGGGTCTTGTAAACCAAGATCTTGGAGTGCCAAGTTATTAAGAGTATTGTTAAATCTGTTCATATTCTGCATCATTCTTCCATCCAAACTACCTCCTCTTTTTTCATGAGTGTACCAAATCATTGAAATCTCCCCCCACAACCCAAGGTGACATTGGGTGGTGTAGAGATCGAATTTTTGAGAGTAAATTAAGAGAGTGTTGTCTTTGTGTTTGATCTGGACTTCCATGAAATCCCGTAAAATGCCAACTGAAATCTTCATGTGAAATCAAAACATCAATATGCGCAAAGGAATAAGAGCTCAAACTTACTTCATTGTTTTTTGCAAAGAGGATCAGACCCCCTCTTGTGCTGATCGGTTCAACAGCAAAACATACATCAAGATGTAACAAAATCCTCCATGTTTGAGCTATTCTAGAGGACAATCTAGACTCGATAACAAAAAGCATAGATGGAACGCATTCAGACCCCTCAATCCTCGTGCATTCCAGCATACAATGTCCATGGAGCTTGGCGTGGCTGAGAGTTCCCAGTCCCCGCCATGCTAGAGTTCTCAGATTCTTCATCACTTTGTATTTTTTTCGATATTCAGAATGCTTCTTCCTCGGCTCAAAGGTAACCCAATGGCCAATCCCAGCACAAAAATTCGAAAAACACACCCTCCACACCAACCACCCGACAGAAAGGGATTAAATCCAAATCAAACCCCTATCACCTCGACATCATTTTGCTGCTCTGTCCACGTCAACTGACTCAGAACTTAGGCATCAAAGTTCAGGGTACTAAGCAGAAACTATCTTAGAGAACCCTTCAATTCTGAAACCAGAAATAAAGGAGACTAGTAACTTGTCTGCAAAATCAAAAGCAGAATTCTCTGCCAGTGAATTAGACACAATGCACAGCCCTCCGCATACCTTTAATATTCTCGTAAATCCCGCATCCGTCTAGTAATTATCATCTATGGCGTCCAAGACCGCCGCAATGGGTTGAACACTACTCAGGGGCGCACTGTAATCGATCAATTCCCTAACCTTTACTCTGCAACGAGAAATAGAAGAAAGCGGAGACAGAGAGAATGAGCAACAGCGTCAAAATGCAGAAGACACCGGACCTTCGATCGGCGGTGGTGATGGAGGTGAGGGCGCGAAGCGCCGCGAAGCGCCGCGAATGTTGATTGATACATGATCCGAGGGGACGTCTCTTCGCAACCCATTGTTGGCGCCGGATTGCCTGAACTGTATTAATCCACCGTCGTCGCAGCGCCGCACCGATTGACACAATTCTGGTAGTAGTAGAAAGGCCTTGACAAGTAGAACGAAAGCCCTCAATCAATTTGAATATCGGAAGTCGATAGGATTTGTCAATTTTTGATAGAAATTGAGTTGCGCCATGGGTTTCCTCGCTAAAGAAGAAAGAAATATCAATATATGAGAATCGCACCTACATCTTTTTACTCTATATTGATACAAAAAATTAAAATCAATCAACCATCCCATACAATTGAAACAATGCAGAGAAGATTAGCATGTCACATAAATTGAGAAATGGTTCATAAGTCATTCAGGTAACTATTGAAATCACCCTTTTTTTCCTTCTTTTTTTTTTCCCAATTTGACTGAGGCGCATCATCTGAAGTTGTCTTGTAAAGTCCTGATGTTGTACATTCAAATAGGCCAGTTCTTTGTGTGTGAAACTGAGTTATGGAGTTGTATCATGTGTTAGTTTATTGCGAAAATTGTGCAATGCTTCTGAATTTGCATGTGTTACTGGTACAGAAGTGATTCTAATTGTTGTATCATGTGTTAGTTTATGGGGAAAATTGTGTATTTGCACTGTCTTATTGGTACAGAAGTGATTCTAATTGTAGTATGCCTGTGTTTTCTGTAACAATTGTTATACTCTCATGATAAATAGCATAATGTGGTCTTAATCAGGAAGTCGGGAATACGTTAAGTTACTTGGTGTACTTATGTTCAAAGCGAAACAATGTCGAAGGATGTATATGTTTGTGGAAAGATTTGATGCAAATGATTGGAAAGTTGTTGCTAGATAATCCATGAGATAATTGAAGAATTGTATTATGGATAGATTTTCTTACATGGATTTCCTGTTGCACGATTTGGTTTACATGGATAGATAATAAATGCTGTTGAAACTTGCTTTATAGGTGTAGAAAGAGTTTCTTTAGGCTGTTAGGCTCTGTGATTGCTGTATTCCACATTTCATATGCCATTTGTTTATAGACCCTTTCTGTGAGATGATAAGAGTCCCAAAACACAAACTCTCTTGGATTTTCACAGAGTTCAAAATCTTTGACCACCCTCTTTCCTCCACAACTGAATATCCCATTGAAACGCCCCGTTCCACAGCATGCCTTTTTCCCTTCCTTGAAGCCTGCAAGTTTCATTTCACTAGTTACGTTTGCTGATGGTTATTGAAATTTGCAACATACCATATTTGGAGGAATGAGTCATCTTTCGAGAAAGACTGCTGTTGAAATCATATAGGAAATACTTGAAACCATATAATATAACTGTTGCTCTATTTCTGACAGTAATTTGTTGAGTGCTTTATTGTGCAGTTTTGCTAAATCTGAAGCTTCTTCTAAGCACCCATCGCCATATCTTGCTGGTTCGAGAATTCTCAGGCCTGGTAGACACCCCAACTCTCCCAAGTTTAGAAACACACATTTTCTGCCTCCTCTCTTGTATATTGCCTGGAGAAAAAGAATTGTGATATTTGCAAGTCGGAGAAGTTTTTAGGCTAATTTAAACCTAGCATCTATTTTGCGTTTTCAGGAAAATGCTGGGACTATAATGACTAAGTGTTTCAATGATCTGCTGTCTGAGCTTACTTGTACGGCGTTTGACAAGTTCCCGATCACCATGTCCACATATTTTGGGTGAGTGTGAGATGCTAGTCCACTGGAATTTAAGAGAAAATGGCTGATATAATCATTGGTGCCAATGCTGAAAAGGTAGACAACATTTGATGAAATTCTTGCAGCTTTAGCATCCCCTGTTTTATTTGCTAATTCAGCAACTTCCCTTTTGTAGTATTTTAGTTGTGTTTTAAGATCAATTACCTGAAAAACGTTTGTAGATTGTTAGTTTATAATTACATCCAAGTTCATGTACTTCTATAATAATGGCTGTAAAACTATCAATTTTATTGTAACTAGTATTTGATTCTCTATGCTAGTACTATCAATTTTCGGTAAACACGATTTGGTTCATGGATTCTGAACAAGGATTATTAGTTGTCATAACAGAGAGCATTTTTAGAAAGGAATCCCTGAGGGGTGCTTAATTATATATGCATGTAAATGACATCACATATTTTATATTAGTGATTGCAAAATTGTTTCAGCGGGTAAAAGAAACACAGAGGAAGTAGAGGCCAAAGTGATGTCCCAAAGAAAGCTCCGTGGGAAGAGGACGTCGGATTCTCAGATTGTTGCCTCCTCAGTATCATCAGGTGAAGTTTAATTTTATTCATTTTAATTGAATCTTTCTCTTTTTTTATTTATCTCTTAATGTCTTTGTTTTTTCGTGTTGTAAACATTGTCGTTCATTGAATTCAATTTTTTTTCTTTCTCTGAGACCTATCCTGAAAATTTCTTTATTACTTTTTAAATGATAGAATCCATAAAAATCTGAACCTCTTTGTTTCCATTTTTTTTATCTAATTTCCTGATCTTTTTATTGCAATTGCCTTATTGGTACTTTTAGCGATCCCAATGTTGTTTAGATTCTTTGAAGATTCTCGTTATATTGGATTAGATTTTGTTGCACAAGCAGGCGTATTCATTTTGAAGATATCATTGTCTTAGATCTTTTTTGCCACCATATTAGGTATCCGGACAAATGGGGTCTTAGGTTGTCAGCATATATATGATGTTACCATAAATGTAACATATATATCATCGTGTTTAATCTAGTGGTAAACAATTCGACAAAATTATTGCGTCTCATGAGATGCCAAGGCTTGAAGAATAGGTACAATGATATCATTAATTGAACATTTATGTTACCAGAATATAATTACTAAAATTTTCTTGGTATAGAAGAAGTTAAATTTTCTGAATTCAGCATCGACTACTTAATTTCCACTTGTTTTTGTGTTTCAATTCTCTGAAGTTGTCTTGTAAATCCCTGATATTGTACATTCAAATAGGGCAGTTCTTTGTGTGTGGAACTGAATTACGAAGGTGTATCATGTGTTAGTTTATGGTGAAAATTGTGTATATAATGGGTCTATTAATTGTGAATTTGCACTCTCTTATTTGTACAGAAGTGTTTCTAATTGTTGTATATTGCTTTACTTTAGTTTCTTATTGTAGGATTCCTTAGAGTTTTGAAAACTTTTTGTGTACCAATGTGCTCTTAATCAGGAACTCTGGAATAAGTTAAGTTATTAGGTGTTCTTGAGGCAAATGATTGGAAAGTTGTTTCTAAATGGTGATCAAAGAGAATCCATCGAAGAATTGTATTGTGGATAGATTTTCTTACATGGATTTCCTCTTGCACTTTTGGTAAACATGATTTGCTTCATGGATTCTGAGCAAGGTTTATTAGTTGTCATAACAGAGTCATTTACGTGCATATATAATTAAGCACCCCACGAGGATTCCTTTCTAAAAATGCTCTCTGTTATGACAACCAATAAATGACACCACAAATTTTGTTTTAGTGACTGCAAAATTGTTTCAGCAGGTAAAAGAAACACAGAGTAGAGGCCAAAGAAGGCTAGCTCCGTGGGGAGAAGACTATGGATTCTCAGATTGTTGCCTCCTCAGTCTCATCAGGTGAAGTTAAACTTTTAATTTTATTCATTTTAGTCTAATCTTTATTTTTCATTTATCTCTTAATGACTTTGTTTGTTCGTGTTGTAAGCATTGTTTTTCGCTGAATTCAATTTTTTTTTCTTCTCGGAGATCATTCCTAAAAATTCCTTTACTAAATTTTTAATTGACGAAAAATCCATAAAACTCTGAACCTTTTTGTTTCCATTTTCGATCTATTTTTCCACCCTCCTTATTCATTCCTCTTGCTTAAATTTTCAAAGATCTTTTAATTTAAAGTATTAATTTACCATAAAAATGTAGTACTCCCTCCGTCCCGCTATAAGTTTCCCCTTTCTTTTGGGTGTTTTGATTAAGAAATATAATAAAATAATAGATGTAGTATAAGTGATATGATGGTGAGAGAGAAAATAATAGATGAGTATGAGATGAAGTATGATAAAATAATAGATAACGTATAAGTGATTTGATTGTGAGAGAGAAAATAATATGCCAATGGAAAAAAATAAAATGGGAAACTTATTGTGGTACATCCATAAAAGGAAAGTGGGAAACTTATAGTAACGGAGGGAGTATTATTTAAAATGACAGAGAATCCATACTCCTCTGAACCTTTTTTTTTTTTTTCTTTCAATTGGCTTATTTGTACTTTTAGCGATCAAGATTCTCATGGATTAGATTTTGTTGCACCAGCAGGCGTATTCATTTTGAAGATATCATCGTCTTAGAATATTTTTTTGGCCACCATATTAGGTATCCTAACAAATGGGGTCTTAGGTTGTGGGCATATATATGATGTTACCATTAAAGTAACATATATCTTATTGCGTCTCATGAGATGCCAATGCTTGAAGAATAGGCACCGTCATATCATTAATTGAACCCTTACGTTACTAGAATATAATTACTAAAATCTCCTTGGTATCTAGTTAAATGAAAATTTTCTTAAATAGGATCACTACAAGCATCATTGTATACAAAAAGGGGAAGAATATATTAAATGAAACATGGAGAGAGAGAGAGAAGAAGAGAAACATTCTCTCTGGTTAGGGGGTGGTCTTATTTAACACCTGCACTTTTGGCCTTGAAATTAAAGGGCACCAAAACTTTCTCCTTGAGAACATAGGTGTACTACTCCATCTACAATAAAACTCTTTGATTTGTTTGATTTGCTATGTGTGTCGTCATTTTTCAACTGATCTCTTAAATATTTTTGCTTAGAAATAAATTTATGCGATAGATTCGGACGGCCCCAAAAGATGAACAGTTATTATAAAGTCCTCAAGTAATAGGACAGTAATATATAAAGAAGAAAGGAAATACAGCTTCACTTTCGTTCCAACTTTCTCACTCTTCTTGCCCCCTTCAGTTCCACCTCTCTAAAATCTAGGATTTACTCTCTGAACTCATCTCTCATATTCTTGTCCTCAAACATTGGATATCATTTTTAATTGAGGAATTTGAGAAATACTGGTTAGAGTTTTGACCTCCATGATTTGGGTAAGCTTAATGTTCAGAATTTGATTGAATTGTGATTCACTCAGACCGTCTTTCAAATTACAAGTAAAGTAAATAATAATTATTAAACAATATATTACATGATATAAAGATCAACACAATGGATTTTAAATAACAAGTACAAACGACTGATCAACACAATAAATTGAACTTTTTTAAAGCAAATTATAGAAAACTTCAATTTAAGATCAATGTGCTATAGCTTGAAAGCTCCAATTTATAATCTTATACAAAGGAAGATTTATACGTCCATAACTTCCATCAAAAAAAAAAAAAAAACTAATCTAGGTTCAGTTTTTTGTGTTTAAACGTTACCTAAATATGATGATGTGATTTTTAAACATTACTTGCGCTAGACATCAGCGTATTTTGGTAAAGTTTAAACCCACAAATTGAACCTAGATTATTTATGGATATATATTTTTTCCCTTGTATAAGTTATAAGTTGGAGATTATTGGATATATATTTTTCCCTTGTGTAAGTTAGAGATTATAAATTGGATTTTCAAGCTAGTAAACTAGACCATAAATAGAAGTTTTCCATAATTTACTTCAAAAAAATCCAATTTGTTGTGTTGATCAACCTTTTATTTTGGATATTTAATAAAAATTGTAATTTTATACTCCCTCCGTCCCATATTAATTTTCATAGGTAGATGGGCATGCATATTAAGAAAGTGTAATAATGAGTGGAGTTTTGAGGGGTAATTTTGTAAAACTTTATGTATAAAGTAAAGAAATGAGTTGACTTTTGTGTATGTGTGGAGAAAAAGTAATGACATTTGTGTAAAATTGAGGATATTGTGAGGGTGGAGTTTATAAAGTATTTTCCATTTAAAAGATGTGAAAGTTATTGTGGGACTTCCTAAAAAGGAAAGTGTGAAAGTTATTGTGGGACGGAGGGAGTATCATGTTTGCAATTTATTGTTTATTTATCTACTTTACTTGGAATTTTTTGAGACTGTCTGAGTGGATCATTGTTCAATCAAGAAGTTCAGAACATTGTGCATACCCAATCATAAAGGTAAGCACTCCAAACAATATCTTTCTTCAAAAAGTTAAAAACACACTGTACAATTTCCTTGAGACGGTCTCACACAAGACTAGCTCTTTTAAAAAAATATCTTTCTTTTTCATCACACCCCAAGAACCAGGAACTCTTGTGTGAGAGAGTCACATACATGAAACGGTGCTCTACTTAAATATTTGAGTCATACTTGAATTGGAGCTCTGGGTCAAATAGTAAGTAAATGAGATTCCTCTTATAAACTTCTCATACAGTTTTTTCCTAATTTTCTCATACTTGGTCTCATACATGAAGGATTTAGTTTTCCCTGTTGGTCTCTTATGGATGACAAAAGCAACGCAATAATAATGGAGACAACCTCAAACTCAGACTAACCAAAAAAGGTTGATGGGGTGGGGGGACTATATGTAACTATGTAAGGCAGATTTACACTCAGAATTCATCCTGATCTTCAGGTAACGATTAATATCACTTTTTTTTATTTCAATTTCACGCACATTATATCTTAATCTTCTATTTGTTTTGCATCTCTCAACGATTTGGCTTATATTGAAACACACCATTTTTATTTGTTGAATTTTTGGATTCGAGAACATTTTCAGACAAGGGTTTTAGAAAATGAAAAATAGTGGTTCGCAAATTTTCATTTTTTTTTGTTTTGAAATAAACCTTTCTGAATTCACATCAATCACTTAATTTCCACTCGTTTTTATGCGTTTTAATTCTCTGAAGTTGTCTTGTGATGTTCTGCCAATGTACATTCAAATAGGCCATTTCCTTGTGCAAGGAGTCTATTAATTGTGAATTGTGCAGTGCTTTTGTAGAGAAGGAGTGTATTAATTGTGAATTTGCACGGTCTTATTAATAAGAAGCAATTCTAATTGAAGTATACTGCTATACCTTAGTTTCTTTTTTGAGATACTGAAGGATCCTGATCATTGCAGGATGCCTGAGAGTTTTGTCCTGCGTTTTCTGTACAAGGAAGTCTGGAATAAGTTATTTCGTATGTTAAAAACAAGGTCCATGGAGTGCCCCAATGTATATGTCTATGACAAGAGAAGACGCGGGGGAAGATTTGATGCAAATGATTGGAAAGTCGTTGCTGATCAAAGAGATTCCATATGAGATCGTCTCAGTCTTACATACGAAGAATTGCATTGTGGAAAGATTTTCTTACATGGATTTCCACTTGCACTTTTGGTAAACTCATTTTGATTCATTGGTTCTAAACAAGGTTTAATAGTGGTCATAACGAAGAGCATTTTTAGAAAGGAATCCCCGAGGGGTGCCTAATTATGTATGCACGTAAAAGGACAAAATGACTCATTTTGAAAAGTTGTTTCAGCAGGTAAAAGAAACACAGAAGTAGAGGCCTAAGCGATGTCCCAAAGAAGGCTCTGTGGGAGAAGACGATGGATTCTCAGATTGTTGCCTCCTCAGTCTCATCAGGTGAAAATAAGTTGAACTTTCAGTGCCAATTTTTTTAATTTTATTCATTTTAATCCAATATTTTTCTTTTTATTTATCACTTAATGTCTTTGTTTTTTCGTGTTTTAAACGTTGTCGTTTGCTGAATTCGATTTTTTTTCTCTGCCTGAAAATTCCTTTACCAGTTTTTAAATGACAAAGAATCCATAAAACTCTGAGCCTTTTTGTTTCCATTTTTGTTCCGTTTATTCCCCCCCTCCTTACTTCATTCCTCTTGTGTAAATTTTCAGAGTTTGTTTAATTTAAAGTTTTAATTTACCATAAGAATGTATTGTTTTCCTTTAGGCAAGTAGATATTAGCCATTGTTTGATCTCCTGATTTTGTGTTGAAGATATCATCGTCTCACCATATTATATTGGATTAGATTTTGTTTCTTTGAAGATTCTCATTATATTGAAATATATTTTGTTGCACCAGCAGGCGTAGTCAATTTGAAGATATCATCATCTAACCATATTAGGTACCCAGACAAATGGGGTCTTAGGTTGTGGGCATATATATGATGTTAGTATGTTACCATAAAAGTAAAATATATTTCAGCATGTTTAATCCAGTGGTAAAAAATCCGACAAACTTATTGTGTGACGTCTCATGGAATGCCAAGGCTTGAAGAATAGGCACATTGATATCATTAATTTAACACTTACATTACCAAAATATAATTACTAAAATTGATGCTGTCAGACTAGTTTGTGATGGAGTCCTAGACTTAGCTAGTCAGCTAGATATTAGATGAGTTGCTTTGTCTTGTATATCCTTGAGCCTATTTGGGCTTGATTTTGTTGATACAATTTTGGGCTTTTATTGGTCATCCGTGTCAATTTTGGGCCCTTGACTTGTTGTTACTTCGGACCACTTTTGGGCCTTTCACTGTCTCTCTTCTTTTTTCTTTTCCTTTTGTAAAAAATAAGTTGCCTCTCATTATCCTGTCTAATTCATTTTTTGTTTGAATTCTTTTAGGGCAAGTTTCATTTGTGAGTTTCTATTTATTTTTCTTCTTTGCCCTTGTTGCAATTTTTTCTTTTTTATGTTTTGGGTGTTCGTGTGTTGCTTTTTTAGGTTTGATTTTCCGAGTATAATGTGTATTTTGTATGTGACATTTTTTTCCAAAATGTTTCAATTTTTGATTGAATTTATCCATTTTCGCTGAGATCTGGGTTGTGTTTGTTTTTGGCTTACTGACTGGCTTTTGTGTGGTTGGGTTTTTTTACAGCGTTTCAAGAACTGCGTGCTACCGCCGGTGAATTCGTCGAGGTAAGAGAAAGTTGTAGGGTAAATTTTCGATATCTAGCTCTGTTGCTTTTTTCAATTTGCGATTTTGCTTTTCTTGACACGCTTAAACATATGTAATAAATTTTAGGTAATTTTTGAGATATATGTTGCTTGTTAATTTTTGGTAATTGTGTAGTTTGTTCACAGTTCTAATGATTGTTAGGAGCCTCTTTTGTTTCTTTCCTTTTTTCTCAGTTCGTGTATTTCCTAGCTTTAATTAAGCAAACTTCTGTAACTGCATTATTTATTCTCTTTCTTAAAAAGAGTATGTCGATCTACAATGGAATTACTTCTTTTTACTTATACGTAATTTGACATAGATTAATTGATTTTATTGGTCTTTTAAAGTATGTGTTTAAGTCTAATAGTATCTGTTTTGTGTTTTGGTAAAACATAAAGTTAATTGGTAAGCTTAGTTTTAGAATTTTTGATAATTTAATGTTCTGGATTACTTAAGTTCATGTGTTTTTTGAAATGTTCTGGTGGATTACTTAAGTATAAACTTTTCCTAGAAATATGCAGGTGTTTGTATTATGTTGTTCTGAAATCCTTGATGATGTGCATAATTACAATGTAAACCTTTTTTAATAGATCTTGCTATGGAAACGAAGAAGGTCCTCCGTACCCCAATGGCTAGTCGTGGTCTTGGAACAAAAGGAAATAAAGTTCCTATTCTCACAAATCATTTCAAAGTGAATGCCACCAATGTTGATGGGCAGTTCTTTCATTACAGTGTACGTGTGCAGAACATCTTCTCTTCTCACTCAATCTATTTCCTTAACAGCACATGATGATTCATTTAGACTTAAACTTCATTTTTCTTGACAGGTTGCTCTTTTCTATGAAGATGGTCGCCCTTTTGATGGCAAGGGTGTCGGTAGGAAAGTTCTAGACCGCGTTCGGGTTACGTATGAAAGGGAACTGGGAGGCAAAGAATTTGCTTATGATGGAGAGAAAAGTTTGTTTACTGTTGGTTCTCTTCCTTGTAATAAACTCGAGTTTACTGTTGTGCTTGAGAATGTTACGTCTAGTAGGTGTGTATGGTATCTGCTATTTCAATTAGTTACTTTTGTATTATTATGTGTCTGTCTCTTTACACTAGTGGTTTGTTTGGCTGCATTCAGAAACAATGGAAATACGAGCCCAGGGCACGCGAGCCCTAATGACAGTGATAGGAAAAGGTTAAGACGCCAATATCAATCCAAAACCTTCAAAGTGGAGATTAGCTTCGCTGCTAAGATTCCTATGAAGGCCATTGCAAATGCATTACGGGGCCAGGAAAATGAAAATTCTATGGAAGCACTACGGGTTTTGGATATCATACTAAGGCAGCATGCAGCAAAGCAGTAAGTCATTCTTGTTAGGTTGCTCATTGAAATATGACATAATGCATCAAACGGTCCCTAAACTATTAACTTTTGTTTTGATAGGTACTTAAACTATATATATATTTTTTTAAAATACTTTGAGTATCAAAATTTTATTTCATTAGCTCCCCCGAGAAAAATATTGACAGAATTTTTCGGTTGACTTTAATTGTCCCGTTAAATAATGTACATTTCAGCTTTACTTAATCTTAATTATATACAAAATATTTCGCAAGCTATTTAGGTACCCATCACCTGAAGTATTGAGGTTAAACGACTTGCACGAAACACATTTGGATATTAATAAAATTAACGTGCATATTATTGAATGGGACCATTAAGATAAATCGAAAAACTTCATCTTGAGGGAGCTCATGAAATAGAATTTCAATACTTGAAGGGCTTGTTAAACAAAAAAATAATTTAAGGGAGCTGTTAATGCATTATTCCTTGAAATATTTATGATTGAATTTACACCTTGTTGTATGCTTAATGTCAGGGGTTGCCTGCTGGTACGTCAGTCCTTTTTCCATAATGATCCAAAGAACTTTGCTGATGTTGGGGGCGGAATTCTTGGTTGCCGTGGATTCCATTCAAGCTTTAGGGCCACCCAAAGTGGATTGTCTTTGAACATTGGTAGCTTTCATTCGCTATATATTTCTTATTATCTATTTACCTTATTTGTTGCAATGTGACCTTCTAACTTTTTATTTGATGATAACTTGGCTGTTTGTTTCAACACTCCTAGATGTCTCTACGACCATGATTATACGGCCTGGGCCTGTTGTGGACTTTCTGATTGCAAATCAAAATGTGAGAGACCCCTTCTCAGTGGACTGGGCAAAGGTACATGTGTATCATTTTAATGTCTCGTTGAGATTGCATGGAATGTGTTTTTATTGATGAGAACTTTTATTTATGATCCTAATTTAATTTGTAGGCCAAGCGGACACTTAAGAATTTGAGGGTCGCAACAAGTCTCACAAATCGGGAGTACAAGATAACAGGATTAAGCGAATAGTCTTGCAAAGAGCAGATGTATGGTTAATATTTTCCTTAATTTCTGCTTTCATGCTTAATAGTCGGTCCTTAGGCCGGATACCGAGACTTCAAAGAAAAAATCCAATTCTTACAAGGGCTTTGTGAGCTTGACCTTTTGAAATCATGCAGGTTTACATTTAGGGAGAAAAGTAAGGATTCCAATGGTGAAGCTGAACCAATAGAAATTACCGTCTATGATTACTTTGTCAACCACAGGAACATTAACTTGCGCTATTCTGGTGACTTTCCTTGCATCAATGTTGGAAAGCCAAAACATCCTACCTACTTCCCAATTGAGGTTGAAATGTGTTTTAGAGATCGATATTATTAACATCTATCTAGACATTGATATATTGAGTATTTTTTTCGTGATAGTACTGTTTATTAATTCTGTGCTGGTATTAGGTATGCAATCTGGTCTCGTTGCAACGCTATACTAGAGTTCTGTCCACATTTCAAAGAGCTTCATTGGTGGAGAAATCACGACAAAAACCCCAGGAGAGAATGTCGGTTCTGAGCAATGTATATATACTTCTTCCTGTCAAGGATTCTCTACTCCTCTTAAGTATAGTGTGTTAGTGATGTACTAATTCAATCCGCTTTTTCTTTGTTTTAGGCTTTGAAGATCAATAACTATGATGCTGAGCCTATGCTTCGTTCTTGTGGAGTTTCAATTAATAGCAGCTTTACTCAGGTTGAAGGGCGTGTTCTCCAACCCCCCAAGGTATGTTTTCAGACACTGGTATCGCTTCTTTATTAGGAGTTTGCACGTGTAGATATCAGTTGATTGTAACACTATTTTGAAAGCCTGCTGTTGCTTATAGTGTTTACCTTTGATTGCAGCTCAAAGTTGGTAATGGAGGCGATTTGTTCGGTAGGAATGGCAGATGGAACTTCAATAATAAGGTTTACTGCATAGCATTATCTTCATAAGAATTATACATATTCTATTCGATTTATTCTTTGTAACCACATGTATGTTGTGCAGAGATTTGTTAGTGCATGTAAGATAGAATGCTGGGCTGTGGTCAATTTCTCTGCCCGCTGTGATGTACGCGGCCTGATCAGAGATTTGTTGAGAATTGGTGAATCTAAAGGAATGGTATGTTTTCTCCATATATCCTTGTACCCTTTTCCTTTATTGTTGAAAATGATTGGATTAAGCGTATAAAATTCATTACAGAGTATGGAAGAACCGTTTATGGTTTTAGAGGAAAAGCAGCAGTTCCGACGGGCTCACCCCGTGGTTAGGGTAGAGAAAATGTTTGAAGAGGTTCAGTCAAAGCTTCCTGGCGCACCAAATTTTCTTCTTTGTTTGCTTCCTGAGAAAAAGAATTGTGACATTTACGGTTTGTGTTAATATTTTCATAATCATGCCTTTTCTAGTTAAAAAATAATAATGAATTTGGGGTATGGTATTAATAATGTTGAAATGAACTAATAAGGCCCGTGGAAGCGTAAGAACTTGGCTGATTTTGGAATTGTTACCCAATGCTTGGCACCGACACGAGTCAATGATCTGTATCTTACAAATCTTCTGCTGAAGATTAATGCTAAGGTTAGTTGCCCCATTGTGAATTATGATTTATGAGCATTAGAAATTAGAGTTGTAGCTCTAGTCCCGTCTTTGTAGATTCTTTTAATGACAGTTATGCCCTTGCAGCTGGGAGGCCTCAACTCTATGTTGGCTGGTGAGATATCGCATTCAATTCCTGTAGTTTCCAAGCTTCCCACCCTTATTATGGGCATGGACGTTTCACATGGCTCACCTGGAATGTCTGACGTCCCATCAGTTGCTGCGGTTAACTTCTATAACATATCTCGTTTTCTCCCACCATTTTTAATTATATCATGTACACTACAAGTCTACAATTGCACATGCAAGGTTTCGATTATTTTCCTTAAGAATGAAAAAGGAGAGAAAGGGCAGGATAAGGCATTGGTTTTCTCTAACCTGGGCACTCAATTGTACTGGTTTTCTCTAAATATCCAGGTTGTGAGCTCAAGGCAATGGCCATCGGTTTCTCGATATCGAGCATGTGTACGCACTCAATCTCCCAGGGTTGAAATGATAGATTCCCTGTACAAACGTGTGTCAGACACCGTAGATGATGGTATTATGAGGTATGGTTTTTGACATGAAAAAAATAATCTCTCTAATTTATGGTAAAATACCATAATTTTTCTTGTTTACCTCCAATTGCAGGGAATTGCTGCTTGATTTCTATGCTAGTTCTGGGAAGTGTAAGCCAGACCAGATCATCATCTTCAGGTAAAGTTTAAACCCCACAAGATTGAGCCTAGATTATTTGTGGATGTACTATTATTTTTCACTACATTGGATTTTTCAAGCTAGTAAAGTGAACCCTAAATAGAAGTTTTCCATAATTTACTTCAAAAAAATCCAATTTATCGTATTGATTTAATACTCATTGTGATCCATATATCATGTTTGTAATTTCAGAGACGGTGTAAGCGAGTCCCAATTTAATCAAGTTCTGAACATTGAACTTGTCCAGATGATCGAGGTAAGCACTTTGACCAACATTATTGTACAAAAAGTTGGAACAAATTGCCCAATTCTTCTTTGAATTTTTGCAGGCATGCAAATTTCTCGATGAGAAGTGGAATCCTAAATTTGTGGTCATAGTTGCACAAAAGAATCACCATACAAAGTTCTTTCAGCCAAATTCGCCGGATAATGTTCCACCAGGTTATATCCACTCCTTATTTCCATTTGCTAATTGCAACTTCTTCACAAGTCTAATTGAAGTTGAAGAATTTGAATTATTTATTTGTTCTGATTTTGCAGGCACCGTAATAGACAACAAAGTTTGCCATCCAACGAACTACGATTTCTACTTGTGTGCCCATGCTGGAATGATCGTAAGCATTTCTCAAATTTTCTCTTAATTATACAAATGCTTTTATATCTGAACCATCAGGGCTCAGAGTTGTGTTTATTCATACATACTATATAGTATGTTATTTAATGCAGTAGAATGTTACTGCTAATACATACTCATTATGCTAATTTGTTGCACCTGTATATCATCATTTATAGGGTACAACTAGGCCGACACATTATCATATCCTCCATGATGAGATTGGTTTTTCCCCAGATGATTTGCAGGAGCTCGTTCATTCCCTGTCCTACGTGTAAGTGGATTATACGATGAAACCAATATACTCTGCACTTCACAATCACAATATTCTCTAAACCTCGATTTATCCTGATTTTTTTTTTAATCTTATGCAGGTACCAGCGTAGCACCACTGCTGTATCTGTTGGTAATGGAAAGACTAATGGCTTCTTATCTTTTATCATGATCTAAATCTTTTGTTCATTTTTATTCATCCATTTCCTTACGTAGTTCGTCTGATCTGCAGTTGCTCCTATCTGTTATGCTCATTTGGCTGCTGCTCAGTTGGGCCAGTGGATGAAGTTTGAAGATGCGTCTGAGACGTCTTCTAGCCGCAATGGGAATGCTGCACGCTCTCCAGCTGCCCCCCGAATGCCTAAATTAAAGGAGAGAGTCCGTAATTCTATGTTTTTCTGTTAAGGTGGTTATATGAGCCAGACGCCTATTGTTTACAGGCGTCGCTCCAGGCAATGTCACGGGTTTGGCTAATCTATAAATATTGTTTGAGTAGTAGGGTATTGGATTATTGAAAATTGTTGTTGAGATTGTAGCCAGATTTTGGCGTCGGACGAAATCTCCGTTGCTCTTGTGTTTTCTTGTGATGGTGTTATGATACTCCTTTTTCTCCAACAGTAGATTTCAACTATGTTGTAGGTAGCTTTGTCTACTGATTAATGACTCTGTTTACAAACTCTATTAAAGACCTAGAATTGCTTTTTCTTTCTTTCTATTTGGATGATTACTTAATTTATGAGTTTATTCGTACTTTGTTGAATACTCTTAATTAATTAATCTTGATGTGAAATCTTACTTGCAATAGACGAGAGTTGAGTGAGTACGATTAAATGCTACTCCATTAGGAGTTGAAAATTAATCAAATGCCACTTATGCTAATTATTTAGTTGCTTTTACTTGTTTATTTGCTCTTAATTGTAATTTCCGTATTTTCTTTTAGTTTGAACGGTCCATCATTGTTAGCTTGTCGTTGTGTTTAGTTTAGAACTTCATCTTTCAAAATAGCAAAACACTTGAAAAACATAACTACATTAGATATAACAAAATACTGTACAACCTTCAGGATCTCCTTTGGATTCGATAAAATACTTGGTCATATATTTGTTTGATACTACTATGAGCTCATATGCTTGAGATGATTAATTAGTATTTAATTGCTAAAAAACCCTTTCAAGTCATATATAAATGGTACTATATAGATATGCATACAATGTTGCTTAATACTAAAAATGTGTTTCTCACTTACTCCGTATTATATAAACAAGCAAGTGATGAATTCTCTTGAACCTTGACGAGGGCAAGTCTATTTTGGGACGTAATAATAAATTTTGTGAATTATTATTACTACAAGTAAAAATGTGTTTCTCACCTAGCCTTTTGATATAAGAACTCCGTTGATTTTCTAAAGTAATATCCGGACAAACACAATATCAATTAAGGATAAAATGAAGTGAGAACCGTTGATTTCGATAACGAATTATCCGGAATAAACACAACAACGATTAAGGATTAAACCTTAAGATTTTTCATATAATTTCTGAATGTCTCCAAATGCATCATACATCCTCTTTTTATAGAATTTTACAATAGAAGAGTCAAAATTCTTAAAGACAATAAAATAAATGGTCTTGAAACCAATCTTGACTGAATTAAATAGATCTACTAGCTTCATTCTCATTGTAATTGTACGAAGATAAGCTGGAACATTTTTGTACATTTTTGGCCACAAAATAATAATAATTTGACATTCCGTCGTAAAAACAGTGTGGTTTCCATCACCATAAGTAAATAACACAAAATAGTTTTTTTTTCAACTCTTATTGTTGAGGCATGGATATTGGGATCAACATCCTCAATTGTAAAAATATTTTTATTCTCCTCGATAAAAATTGGGGGGCCACTATATCCTACGTCAATATCATCAACCAAAATATTGACAAACTCATTGAAAATTGGTGGTACATCATAACCACAAATGTCATTGGAATATTCATCAAAAATTGGTGGTCCATCATAACCACTATCTTCATCATAATATTCATCGAAAATTGGTGGTCCATCATAACCACGATTTTCAACAAAATGTTCATAAAAAATTGGAACCATCATCAAGAATCGTACCTGATCTCTGATTACCAACTGATGCAGAGAGTGTCTTAATTGAAGTGAGAACTCTATTGATTTTCTAAAGAAATATCCGGACAAACACAATATCAATTAAGGATAAAATGAAGTGAGAACCGTTGATTTCGATAACGAAATATTCGGAATAAACACAACAACGATTAAGGATTACACCTTAAGAATTTTCATATAATTTCTGAATGTCTCCAAATGCATCATACATCCTCTTTTTATAAGATTTTACAATAGAAGAGTCAAAATTCTTAATGACAATAAAATAAATGGTCTTGAAACCAATCTTGACTTAATTAAATAGATTGTAGAAAATTAGAAAGAACTCTTCATTTGCAGCTTCATTCTCCATAGAGTTTGTATCATTTCAATTGAGACGCTTCCCTGCATCAGTTCAAGAACTCTATGGCCTCAGTTCAATGGAGAAAGAGAAAGAGCAAGAGTCAAAGGTGCCTTGAAGTTTGGTGAAGGCAGTAAAGGGAAATAACAAATGCCTGAAGCTGAAGGGAAGGGCAAGAAAGTGTTGGACATAGAGGATCTTGATGAAGAAGAGCAACTAACAATTGCCCTGAAAAACTCTATGGCCTCAGTTCAAGAAGTGTCAAATAATTAGTTGAAAATAAGATAACAACTATAGCCTCAGTTCAAGAACTGTCTAACTGGTTTTCTTATTGTGTCAAATAATTAGTTGAAAATAAGATAACAACTATAGCGTCTCAATTAAAGAATTTCAACTTTGCAAACCACAAAAAATTGTTTGTATATAGGAGGTGTATATTCTTCTCTAAACATGGTACATATCAACATATGTATTTTATTCAGATTTATGCGAATAATATTTGATTATCCATATATTTTTTAAACTTAAAGGGTTGCAATAAATGGCCCGTGCCATAAAACTAGTAGTAAGAATACCAGATTCTGAAACAAAATTTGACCTGAGATACTCTAAAATAATGAATACAATATGTTATTAGCTAATTGATATATACACAATTAGTAATTTGCAAAAGGAGTTACGAAGAGGCTTACCCTATGGCAATATATATGGACAACCCAATTGTTCATGTATATCAGTAGAAAAGCTTGCAATTGCACATTCTTCTCTCTCTTCACATATTCTAACTAATTTGTGTGAACAATCCCTATAACAGTCGATAAATTGTTCATGTATATCAGTAGAAAAACTTGCAGGCATTATTGAAAGCACATCACAATGAATCTATTATTAGCTAATTGATATATACACAATTAGTAATTTGCAAAAGGAGTTACGAAGAGGCTTACCCTATGGCAATATATATGGACAACCCAATTGTTCATGTATATCAGTAGAAAAGCTTGCAATTGCACATTCTTCTCTCTCTTCACATATTCTAACTAATTTGTGTGAACAATCCCTATAACAGTCGATAAATTGTTCATGTATATCAGTAGAAAAACTTGCAGGCATTATTGAAAGCACATCACAATGAATCTATTATTAGCTAATTGATATATACACAATTAGTAATTTGCAAAAGGAGTTACGAAGAGGCTTACCCTATGGCAATATATATGGACAACCCAATTGTTCATGTATATCAGTAGAAAAGCTTGCAATTGCACATTCTTCTCTCTCTTCACATATTCTAACTAATTTGTGTGAACAATCCCTATAACAGTCGATAAATTGTTCATGTATATCAGTAGAAAAACTTGCAGGCATTATTGAAAGCACATCACAATGAATCTAAATCAAAGACATTCATCAATAATAAAAAATAAATGAGAGCCATTGATTTACATTTTTAATACACTCCATGTACACATTTCAATAAATTGCCATAAAACAAAAACAATCAGTACCTAACCTTTTTAATAAATAGGCCAGACCGGCTTTTGAAAAAAAAAGCCTGGCCTGTTAAATATTTTTTAGGCCCGAGCTTAGCCCATAGCCTGCTATAGACTTTTTTTTAAAGGTTTGGCCTGACCTTTTTAATAAATAGGCCAGGCCGAAAGCCTTTTAAAAGGCCTTTTAGTGCATTTAATAAAAAAAAACCTCCAACACATGTATTTTATCAAATCATAAAAAATCCACAAATTATATTGCTTAATGTTTACTAGTTAGAAATTATATACATTAGACACTCTTATTTAAGATGTTTTCTATATTTAAGTATAAATATTAGGTATTTATTATATTTTTATATTTTATATATTAAATTAATTAAATAGGCCGGTCTGTTGGGCTTGAAAGGCCTACGAAAAAGCTCAAGTCCGACCTATTTAACTAAATAGGCTTTTAAAAAAGCTTGAGCCCGGCTTGTTTATTAAACGAGTCAAGCCGAGCTTTAATAGGCCGAGCCGTAGGCCCCTGTCGCGTAGCCTGGCCCATTCCCACCCCTAAGTACCTTCATATAAAACATGATCACATAATTACGGATATATCCAAAGTATCTATCCAATTCTATGTTTCTTGCCCACAATGAAATCTCATGAGGATTAGCCATTCAAACACAAATTAATTCCACACAACACCTCCATGAATAACACAAAAAATCAAGGTAATAAAAAATGGAAACAATTTTAGAACAAAAATTTCAGTTACTCGATCAAACTGATTTATTGAAATACTCCATTTTCTCCAACTCAATGATAACAAATTATGGATTCAGGGATACCATAACAAACTCATAGAAAAAGTATGCATCTCGTGAAGCCTTAATTAACAACAACGCCAGACGATCAAATTTCTCCATAAAAAATGAACCACGTAAATCAATAACTAAACCGAATCCAAAATGAACTACAACGCATGAACAGGCAGTAACACAATTCGTGCAGAAGAAAAAATGCATATCAGTAAACTAAAAAGAATTTTTAAAACCTGAATATTCTGGGTGCAAAGTAGCCTTAGCTTGTTGGAATTTGGGTCAACTCTGAGGTTCCAAATGAACAAATCTTTTAATCAAAAGCTTTCTAATTAAGCTCAATTCCTCCACTATAATTTCCTCTCTCAGCTTTTTCGACTCAATATCTCACCTAATACAATGATCAATTTCAGTAATCAAAGTCAAGGTAAAAAACTCAGAAACTATAAATCAAAGAGGACCTTATCACCAAAAGATGGATGGTCACCTGAGGAAGATATGCTCTTATGTGAGGTAATTTATTCAAAATCATAAATTTCTGAAATATAATATGATCTAATCAGTGAAGCATCTCAATTCTCACAGGCACTGGTAACAGATGGACTGAGGAGATAGCAAAGGTGGTTTCAGGAAGGTGATACTTCAAACATACTTTACATATTCTTAATGTAGAAAAGTACAAGTTTTGTAGTAACAAATATCCTGTGTTGCACAACTGATAATGCTGTGCAAGAAGAGGGCAAAAGAAAACAACACCACTATTTGATATGTTGTCATCTTTTTTTCTTCTTACAGGTCCGAGAAAAAAAAATAAAAAAATCGAACTACTGTAGAAGAAGAAAGAGGCATCCAGAATAAAGACTGCTCCACTCTTTGGAATTTAGTCACCAGGCTCAGCATGAGGACATATTAGTCAATTCTTATTATGCTCAAACTTGTTTTCAAACATACACAGAAATATATTAGCACAAGTACTGTTTCTTCACTTAACCAAATTCTGGCCTGCTGCACCACACACAGAGTAGAGTAAAATGTCCCATGCTGCCTCTGGATGCTGCTGCTTACAGAAGCCGATTGCATCGTATCCAAACATGAAAATGGTACCCCATAAGTTCATTCCTAGCATTATGTTCCACGCACTTGTTTCGGGCCCATTTTCATAATAACAATATGTCATAAAACTGAGGACCAGCAGATTTGGTTTACCTAACTGTAATTGAATCCTGAGTTGCACAAGGTTCAGAAACACAGACTGTAGTTTGTTTATTATCTTCGAGCTAGTCTGAGGAGGAAAGCAGGGAAAGCCACAATAAAGATTATATTCAGAAACACAAAATTCTTTGTTGAACAGTCTTCATTTTCTTACTGTTCCATCAGTGGAGATTTAAAAGATGCAGAAACAAGAGAAAAGCATCACTCAGATAATTGATTACCTTTGAAAGTGGATACACCTCCAGCAGACGAGCAGACATACTCGGGGGAGGGGAAGGTATAATATTTAATTCCATCAGCATAACTGCACAAGAAAGAAACAGGGCTAAAGTAAGAATTTGTCATTTATTTCATTATTTCAAAGGAAATAGTCAAGGTGATAATTGCTTGAATTCCAGGTAAGTATGGTTTGAAACTATCCCCAACTAGAACAAAGAGAAATACTATAGTGTCACCACCGCAGAGAACACACACCAAAAAAAATGGAGTTAAAAGACTTGGATTAGTATTCATGAAAAGTTTTATCAAGTGTACCAAATTAATAGTATCCATGAAACATAAACTCATATGTTTGTTGTATTTGTTTGTCAAATATAAAAATTTGGACATCTAAACATTTAATCTAAGGCACAACAAACAATTAAAGGGCATAGGTTCAAGAATGCCAAACCTCGACCAAAAACAACATCACAATTAAAAAGAAGCAAAACCCACAAAATTTAAAAATTTTAAATTGGATTACCTAAATTAAAAGTATACACCCAAAGTCAGATTAAGTCTCCTACATACTATATTTAAAAAAGTTACCAAAAATAAAATAAAGAAAATGTCTACAGCTAAGCTAAGCTAATAACGGTCAAAAAAAAAAAAAAGCGGGAATCCTTACTTACTTAATGAACTACTAATACATACCATCTCCATTCTAATTCTACAACATACCAATGGAATTTCAGATTGAGTCGCAAGGAAAAGGAAGAGGGAGGCCAGTCGATTTGGATTCTAGCTTTGAAATTGAATCCGTTAAAACCTCCGTCATTCCAGCCGCCCTCTCCGCACCCCAAATCGTCTTCTTTTTCACCACTGAGAGCAAGAGCAGCGTCTACGAATCACACCCTCCTCAAAGGGTCCTTCTTTCCCAAAAACAACGCCACTCCACCTCCACTGTCTCTGTCAATCTGGCGCAGTTCCACGACTCCCAACAACAAACGTTCTCCCTCATCAAACAGAAGACCGAATCCGTACTCCTTCATGCTCAATTTTACCAAATTCTCTTCTCTAAGGTACACGCGCATGCCGTCGAAACTCTTGCATCAATGCCGCCCAGCAGCCATTCCCACATCTGTATCCATTCCTATCTCAACGTCCACCACCATGCCATTCTCCGGCCGGCCGATGAATCCTCGATTAAGTGCAGTGTTTGCTTGGAAGAGTTTTGCAAAGAAGAAGAAGAAGGCACTTCCACCCTGTCTTGTGCCCACTTTTTTCACCGAAATTGCATCACCAAGTGGCTCCAAATCAATCGCAATTGCCCCCTCTGCCGATTCGAAATGCCCACCGCCACCACCGCGCCCTAGCTACTTTCTTTTTCTTTTTCATTTTCTATAGAATTGAATAGAATAGAATAGATACAAATTCATTTTGTACTTATTTCAATTACTAATTGAATACTCTCTTTTTTATTTTAGTAATTTCTTTTCTAATTTATTATTTATTATACATATTAAAAAATTAAATTCATAATACAAAGTATTAAATAAAAGTTTTAACCTAAATATAATTAGGTTACCTCATTTCCTTTAAACTATGTATAATTTTAAGTTGAATTGGGGCAAATAATATTATTTTATTTTAAAGTGAAATAATATTTATATTTAAAAAAAATTCATTGTAAAATTTTCAATAATTATCTCATTTAATTAATTTAAAATGAAAAAGTAGACTATCATTACGTTGAATTTTTTTTTTGATTGTTCTGACCGAGAAGAATTAAAATAGTGTTAAAATATTAATATCATAACTTTTTTTTAGTTAGAATATAATTAACCTCCAACATCCATCTAAATTCGACTTTTAATTATTGAGACCATGAATGTCTTAAAAAATTATTAAATGTTCTTAGATATTACAAATTAGCATACCACATTTAAATAAAAATGTACAAAAACACTAAAATTCCAAAAAAAATTCAATACTAAAATGTTCAATTCAATAATTGTGGATTTTTTAATCGTTGGCCAAAGTTATTTACACCCATCATCCATTGACTAGTCGAATAACCAAGATATGCTGAGTGCATATAACTATGGGCTTATCTTATGGGCCAGATATTATCCAATGTGTATCCAAAGGCTGTGGGTTATTTGCTCCTCCAACAATATTAGATGCACTCTCTCTAAAATAGACATTTTATAGATGTACTTTCCTTAAATTACATATTAAATTTAATTCATTGATTTTTATCTGTCTCATTCAATTATATTTCTCAAATTTTTTTATTTAAATTTTAAGTTGTGAAAGTAATACGAATTCTTTCAAGTTTCAATAACTCTCCTATTATTCACATTTTTTGTGAAGAAAAAAAAAAAGATTTAAAATATGTGGAGCCAAATGAAAGTATTTTTCCTATTAATAATTGGGTTAATTGCAAATAAAATCACCACCTTTCCTTGAATTGCAATTTAATCTAAACTTTTGAATAATTGCAAATAAAATCACCATCTTTAAAAATTGTTGCAATTTAAACTCCTAGATAGCCTAATTTGTGCCCAAATCTAACGTGACTAGCTAATGTGACACTTCCTTAATGAAACAAAATTATTTTTTATTTCGATCTAATCTCAAAACGTTAAATTCGGACACAAATAAGATTGTCTATAAGTCTAAATTGCAACAATATTTAAAGGTGGTGATTTTATTTGCAATTATTCAAAAGTTTAGATTAAATTGCAATTAAGTGAAAGGTGGTGATTTAATTTGCAATTAACCCTTAATAATTCTCTTAAAAGAACTAATTAAGGAACTTTATATGTGTGTAAATAATTTTCTCATAATAAAATAGATTATTGGGAGTGACTTATGTGAAAATACCTTATGTGTAATTATGTGCAAATCAAGTAAATAAAGAAAAAAATTATATAAAATCTGAGGTAAATTAAATTCACGGGTAACCTGGGCCCAAAATCCGAAGCCCACGAAATTAAGGCAACATTATTATGCTTATAAAGTAAATTTGTAACAAACTATAGTTATGTCCTAATGGTAAAAATTTATCTCTTTTACAAAGAGGTTGCAGGTTCGAATCTCATTTAGAGCTTTTTTTTTTCTTTTTTTTTCAATATTAAGACAGCATTTTTCTTCTTTTTCTTTACTTTTCAATATTAAGACAACATTTTTTTTCTTTTTCTTTATTTTTCAATATTAAGACAGTAAACAGTAGACTAACCCTCTTCCTTATTTTTTTACTTAGTACACGCATAATACTATGAGAGTATCACACATTTATGCATGTCAGTATTAGGCAAAATACCAAAATAATACTCCGTAACACAATTTTGATGTGTATTGTTGTTTTATACATTAATGTAGCATTATCGCAAATTTTATGTAAATAGTATTACACCGTTACATTTAACAGTATTACATTATTGCAATTGATAGTATTACAAAGTGAAAACCAAAATATTTATCACTGGATCATTGTTCTCTTCTTCTCTAATCACATTATCCACTATTTTACCATACCCTCATTCTTCTTACACGTTTCTTGTCTCTTTTTTTTAATCACTTGTGCACATTCTCTTAGCAGTATCACACGTGAAAGCATACAGTATTACAGAATAAGAAACATGGTATTATAAAAGAATAATATCTAAACATTTAAGAATTCTACAATATCAGCAATTTAGGGAAGTCCTGGATGGAGTACTGCATACAAAAAAACCAACTGTTTTTACCAAATTGAATGTTTAAAAAATGAACTAATTAACTACTCAAGTTTTGAAGGACATTAAATCAAAACAAAAACAGTATTACATGCAATTATACCATTTTTTTTATTTCTTCTCTAACAACATTGTCCACCAATTCATCATTCTCACCTCTTGGCCTTATTTTTGTCTCTATTTGCTTCATATTTTTTCACAGTATCACATCTAAAGGCACACTGTATTACATTATACACACAATAGTATTCATGTGGCAGAACTATGTCCTAGAATAATAGGTAATGTGGTAAATTAAGTGGTCTTAGTCAGTGGTTAAATAACCTGATGTTTAATACAACTTTCATCAAGCATGAACCAAATTCATCCCTTAACTAACCCATCCTAAATTTCTTACAAAATAGTCTGGAAAAAAATAAAAACCTGAAACGCAGCATGAGATCCAGCGTTTTCAACTACATTTCATCTCTAATTCTCGATTAATCAACACATGACATATTATTAACTCAGTATACACCAGGCATGTATCTGAAACATGATTGAAATCCAAATGAAACTATTTACAATAGAAGAGCCCTACTGCACTACTTGAGAATTTCAAGAATGCCTTTCTACTATAAATGCATATGTACCACGTTGACCAAACATTATTACAACAAACACTAAAATTGGTATGTAATGTGTATGTGCAATGGTGGAAGATACGAAAATGTGACAGATGATAATTAGCACATAGGAGTAACATAAAGCCAGGAAAAAATTGGATACAGATGCATACTTACACGCATTCATCACAGTTGTTTTCCACAATGGCAACAGAGGCCGCGAGGAAGCTATTTTCACAAGTTACAGTAAATTGTTGGTGTGCATCATAAAGAAGGTCAATTTCAGCCGCATCACAAAAAGTACTCAGACATCACGGTGAAAAACCTAACCGCGTTGGATTCAAGTACTCAGACATTAACGCTTTCCTCCGGTAAAGAGGAAACGACGTCGAACAGATCCCCTTCCCCGCGGGAGATCAGCGCACGCGATGCCAAGAATTTGAACCTGACGCTTACGGTAATGACGGATCGTCTGCTCTCCGACTCCAATTTCTATTCGGATGTGATCTCCAGCGTATTGTATTTGCAGACGTTCATCAGAGTTAGGGGAGGCCGGCGTCGGCCGCGCCCGAGGAGAAGGCGGCGGCCGCAGAGGAAAGCGGAGAAGGCGGAGGCCGTAGAGGAAAGTGGAGAAGGCGGCGTTGGCGGCGGGCCGGAGAACGGATTGGCGCGGCCAGAAATGTAGAAGGGGATGGAGGGCGACGCCTCACTGTGTGTAAATCGCACACAGTGAGGGTGTGGGATTACAAAAGTAAAATTGTATCTAAACCTAAGGAATTTGGATAAAATTAAAATTTTAAGTTGAGCGGGCCGGGCTGGGTACCCGGAACAATATATGGGCCGAATTTAATAACCTAAATCACAAAATGGGTAATTTGCACATAATTACACATAAACTATTTGCACAAAAGTTTTTGCGTAGATTATTTGCTATCAACTACTCAAAATCTAACCTGTACAAAAATAATAGTGACTCTTATACTAAGAGTTCTTTTTTTTTTTTTTTGATAAAAAATACTAAGAGTTCTAAATCACTTCCACACTTTGAAATAACATTAAATAAATAGTTTTTTTTCACTAATAGGTGTCATATCTTCTCATTACATTTAGGTGCTATAAAATTTAAAAGTTACTAATATGTGTCAAATATGTAGTAAAATATCACTTCTATCCCCTATAAAAACAAATAATTTCCACTATTTTCCTCATTCTAATTCTTTTCTAAAAACGTCGATCATCTCCTCCGGTTCGAGTTCTGATACAGATCTATTTTTTTTAAGTGATTTTCGTGAGAAGAAATTGATTTTGTGAGGGTGAGCGTTTAGAGCAGTTTTAATTTTTAAAATTTTTCAAACTGTAACTGTGAATATTCTTGAAGAAGACGAAGCGGATTTGTTCATCTTCTTTTTCAAATTTTTGTTGTGTTGATGTAAACATTTTCTTCGTTGGTGCAAATTTTATTTGTTGTTGTTGTGATATTAATTTTGTATTTTTTGTTAATTATATTTTTTTATTAGAAAAAAATGAAAATTGAAGGAAGGTTGAAAAAATAAAATTTGTGATTTTGTGAATTTTATATTAATTTCTATATTTTTTGTGAATTTATTTTGGTATGTTTTGTTATTTTTGTATTTTTTACTAATTAAAATTGTTTGTTAGAAAAAAAAATGAAAATTGGAGAAAATTTGAAAATATAAAAATTATTATAAGAAGGAAATGAAAATTTTACATTCCATTTGGGATTAGTTCATGCGGCCTCGGATTATGTGACGACGGTTGTTATGGCAATTGAAAGTGTGCTGGTATGAAGTGTTTAAGTTTAAGTAGAATAATGTTGTACTAAATGTTGTGACAAATTGTACAACACTGACTCTAACAGAATATCAGAAATTAAGATACACAGCGGAAGACTTGAAACACTAAAAACAAACGTGACACAATGGAAATAATTTTTCACATAGATTTTATAAATAAAAATCTATGCGAGCCTTACGTCGAAATTCAATACTTATCTTCAAGTACAAATGTTGTGTGAAATGTTACAGCAATAACCTTCACAACTGAAACTACAAACGAGGCAGGTGCCTTGTTCTAAAAATGAACTAAGTGTATAAATTATACACTGTCGAAATGCCTAGTCTATCTAATGATTACACTCTCAATAGATAAGAAGACACACAGCCATACGGGTGGGATACTTCGTATGATCTAAAAGGTAAAACTACTGGCCACAATTCCTAACAGGGATCAACGCTCGGTCTAGGAAATTGATCGAATAGAATACACTGATTTGAGAAGCCTTCAATCGGTATTTATAGAAGTGGGGTGCTGATTCTAGAGGCTTCCACATTGAGATCCTATTTTTTAGGAACTCAACTTCCATGATCTTTCTAGATCCTTCTTGAATGCTCCAGGCCGTTCTAAATGGTTCCAGGCCGCTCTAGTATGTTCTCCAATGTTCTGGAATCTTCCAGGTTCCAGATCCTTGTAGAAGCTTCTAGATCCTGCCAGAAATGCGACAACATTTAGATCAACATTTAATGTAGCATTTCGGAAAAGACTTAGAAAAAATCTCAGAAGGTCAAATTTAGATGTTGTTGATAATGTTAAGGCATTTAAGGATTAACAACATCTACAATCTCCCCCAATTTGACCTTTCGACTACAACACACCTGATGCACATATATTTCTATACATACTCAGTATTATGTACTTAGTTGAGGTCAACATCATTGCTAAGCACTAGTCAAGACAATACCTGTTGTAATCGTTGGATCAAATCAAATGAAGATCAAGGACAATTTTACAATGATCTGTGCCATAAGATCAAGATAAATTTTATCCAAAATAGAACAAGTATAAACACTACACTTATTCACAACATAAGTAACTTTACTAAGATCATAAGTTGAACTGGAAGAATTAACTTAGAATCTAAGTAAGACACTAACAAAAAACAAACATCAAAGCAAAAACAATAATAATAAAAAAAATAAGCAGACACTAACACTATACAACCTGCAGTAGAACACATGATAACCTGTAAACAAATTAAGCAAGGGCAGTAAACAAATATCATCAAGTGGAACCATAATTAAGCAAGTTGTAAAGACAATAAACATCCTATCATCTAGAAAAATAAATAACAAGTGTATCAGAATTTCAGAATCCAAACTTAAACAATAATTACAGAGATTGAACTGAATAAATGGCATATATTGCTGTGGTAATAGCTGCAACATCATCTTCCTGCACCATAGCCATTATGGAATTCAGATCTCCCCCTGTCTAGCAGCTTCCTCTATGAAGATCACCATACAAGGTGTCCATCTCAGCAGCATCATTATCATCTCCTTCATCAACAAAGTAAGTAGATGCAAGGTGTGCAACTACATCAGTCACTGCAGCATCAGGTCCATCACCAGCATCAGCAGCAGCTGGAACTCCATCATCAGCAGCCATCTCTTCAATCACAACATTGGAGTTCAATGGTGGTGGTACTCCCCCTGTTGTAGGTGAAAGCAGATTGGTCCACCTGTCTTTTAGGAACTGGAGCTCATCAATTGTTTCCTGCAAGTGTTGGAGTTGGAGTTTGATGAATTCCTGTGAAAGATACACATTACCAGAAATGTTGATACGGATGTTCTCAACATTTGGGGTTGCATTTCTCTGTTTTGATCTGGATGATTCTGGATGATCAGTAGTTGAGGGTCTGGAAGGTTCTGGTTGAGCAGAAGTAGAGGGTCTGTGCTGATGTTCAGTACCAGGAGCAATCAAAGGTAGATCAATTACTCTATCCCCAGTGAGTAAGGCAGGAGCTATGGCCAATAATGGAACTCTCCCCCTCAACACATCAGTGTTCTTGGCAACAAATCCATGATGCCTCAAGTAATTAGAAATCAGTACATGATAGGTTAAATTGCCTTTTTCAGAAACTCTCCCAGTAAATCTCATCATATGTTGGAAAATTGTAAGGCCCAAATTGAATCTCTTAAGCACAGAAATCCTATACATCAAAACAGCTTGATCCTTTGTGATCTTGGTAGTGTTTGTGGTGGGAATCCAGTTGTAGATAATGAGTTTGTATAACACAGAGTGTAGGGAAGTGAGGTCTTTGACTAGCATCTGTCTAGTCCATTTAACTACCCTACCACCAGTTATAGCAGAAATGACCACATCCATGTCAGGTTCTTCATCAACCTCAACATTGGGAATTTTCAAAAACTCATTTATCAATTCAGGAATAAAAGGTACATCCCTCCCCCTAAAATTAACAGTCCCATACCACCTAGATGATCTCCTACCAGTGCTCTTTTTCATACAGGCATAAAATTCATAGGCCTAATTTATCAAGAAAGATTCACCAAAGTTCACAGCATGCATCAAATTCCTCTCCTCTAAGAAACTAATCATATCTTTACTATCAAAGTCAGGTATATTAATCCTCTTCTCTATCAGCAGTTTTCTCTTAGAATAAATGGCCAACCTATTCTCTAGAGTTTCAAGAGAATCAGAAATACCTTCCTCTTCAGAAACAAGGTCATCTGAGTTTGGTGTAGAGCTTTTAGCAGAGCTCTGATCAGGGCTGCTTTCTGCACTGGAAGAGCTATCTCCACTGCCACCATCTTCAGGTTCTGGTGCAGCTTCCTTTGCAGCAGTATAATGCTCAACATTTTTCTTTAGAGACTGTAGTATGTCTCTCAAGCATCTCTCAGAATCAGAATTGGAATCTGATTTAGCAGGTTCTTCTTCAGCAATCATCTTGGCCTTCCCTTTGCCTTTGGGATCAACAACAGCTTTCTTCTTCTTCGGTTTCTCAGCAACAACTTTCTTGGTTTTCTCAGCAACAACAGGAGCTTCTTCCTCAGAATCTGTGAACACTTGGATGGGTTAACCAGCATCAGCTCCAACTTTCTTCTTTTTCCTCATGGATTCATAATAATCCACACGAGTGAATACGCGGTTTGATCTCCTTCTTCGTACAGGGCTTCTCTGTCTTTTGCCTTTCTGTGCATTCTTCTTGAGAGGAATGGGGGCAGACTCATCTGAAACAGAGAGTGAGGAGTTTGTACCTTCAGAGATGTTTGCTTCCTCCATTTCAACGTCTTCAGGGTCAGACGTAGCAGTAGCTTCGTCTTCTTCTTCAACAGAAGCTTCAACATTTCCAGTTTGCGGTTCGTGAACAGTAGGTGATTTGGGGCTTTTTGAAGCAGAAGCCATTTGGGCGGTTTGATCAGCCAAATAGCTCGAGATATCCACAGTGATATCTCCAAAAGTCATCACGGGCAGATGACCAGTAGTTCGAAGAGTATCAGACACCTCTTCGATAGCCCTAGTGACCTGTTCGATGGTTGCATCTTGAGGAAAGGTTGTTTGAGGAGCGGTTTGAGGAGTGGTTTGAGGAGTGGGAGCGGTTGTTGATGGTGTTGCAGAAACATTCGAGTCAGCATTTGACGAGGTAGAGTTTTGTGAAGCCATGGAAGCAAGAATTTCGAGAGGATTTGTGCGAGAGTGGGATGAGGTTTTCGAATCAGAGAGAGATTGTGAGAAATTCGAGTTTGTTCCAGCCATTTAAGTTAGGCGGTTGGAATTTCAAGGTATAGGATGAGAATTTGCACACACTTCTTTGAGATATACACAACCAAAAATCAATTATGCAATCTTAGTACTCAACAAATTCAGAAATCACAATTAGCAAGTGAATGGCATCTTATGTTCGATATTTATAGAGAGAATAATGTAGTTGGAGGTTAAGAAAATAAAACAGAAGAATTAATCTAGAAATTTCGATAGTGCTCCACATTTTTAGCCACAACCTAGATCATGGTTAATTAGTGGGAAAAATCAATTAATTAAATTAATTAAAATTAAAGAAGCTTCCAGAATAAAAATCGCATAATCTGAAAAAAAATAGATGTGGGTCAGTAATTAATTAAATAAATAAAATGAATCTCAATAAATAATTAAATAATTACAACATATAAAAATAAATTCGAATCAGGCAATAATGTTGTGCTCAAAACTGTTACAAACACCTCAACACGGTTTTTACATGAATTTGCTTCATTTGTGTTGCACCATATTTTTTCTTTTTGTGTTATAGCATCTAATTTGTATTGATCCATTGTTCCTGTAGAGTACATCGTAGTAGCGAACTCCGTGCCCCATACTTACTTAATGAATTACAAATATGTTGATGTTTTTACCAAATATCACCTTTTGAAAAGAAGGCATCGTAGTAGTGAACTCCGTGCTCCATAGTTACTCAGTGATTTGGTACATCTTTTAGTATGCTAATAACATTCTCATTTTTATGCATTTGAGAGGTGTAAGACGTTTATTTTTGCACTCCAAGGTTCTTAGATTCGTAGATATTTTACAAATGAATTATTTAACTAAGTAAGAAATAAATCCAACTTATAAAATTTATACAACCCATGATGTTGTCCCAAATGCTGACGCATTTGAGACAACATCCATCCGAATTCTTTTCAGATAGTGCTCATGCCAAGAGATTTCCTCAAGGTGGAGAATCTCTCATGGTCTAAGGCTTTTGTAAAAATATCAGCATTCTGTTTTTCAGTAGTTACATACTCCAACTTAACAATATTCTTCTCTACTAAATCTCTCATAAAATGGTGTCTTATGCTAATGTGCTTAGTGAGTGAGTGTTGTACAGGATTCTTAGAAATGTTAATGGCACTAGTATTATTACAAAAGATAGTAAGTATACCATTCTCAATACCATAGTCATGGAACATCTTGCTCAGCCACAAGAGTTGTGTGCAGCAGCTTCCAGCAGCAATATACTCAGATTCTGCAGTGGATTGTGAAACACAATTCTATTTCTTGCTGTGCCATGATACAAGATTGTTTCCCATGTAGAAACATCCTTCACTCGTACTCTTTCTATCATCTATGTCTCCAGCCCAATCAGCATCACTATAACCAATCAAAATGTTGTTGGTGTCCTTAGTATACCAGATTCCAAGGTCACTTGTACCTGAAACATACTTGATAATCCTCTTCACAACATTCAGGTGTGATTCCTTTGGATTAGCTTGGTACCTAGCACAAACACACACACTGTACATAATATCTGGTCTACTAGAGGTTAAATATAGTAAACTACCTATCATGGATCTGTAAAGTGTTGGATCAACATCTGTATCAGCACTATCTTTGCAAAGTTTCAAAGAAGATCCCATAGGAGTTTTCATTGGTTTTGAATTCTCAAGACCAAATCTTTTAACCAAGTTCTTAGCATACTTACTCTGGGAGAAGAAAATACCATCACTGCATTGTTTGATTTGAAGACCTAGAAAATAGTTCAAGTCTCCAACCATACTCATTTCAAATGTTGCAGTCATTGCCTCAACAAAGTTACTCGACATTTTATCACAAGTAGAACCAAACACAATGTCATCAACATATATTTGAGCAATAAGTAAATCTCCTTCAGTGTGCTTAATGAACAAAGTTCTATCATCTTCTCCTCTAATAAATCCATATTACAAAAGAAAGTCAGTAAGCCTACCATACCATGCTCTAGGAGCTTGTTTAAGACCATACAATGCTTTCTTAAGTTTATATACATGATCAGGATATTGTGGATCTTCAAATCCTATAGGTTGTTCAACATATGCTTCTTCATTCAATATGCCATTTAGAAATGCAGCCTTTACATCCATTTGATGAAGTTTAATATCAATAAAACATGCAATAGCTAGCAGTAATCTAATAGATTCTATCCTAGCAACAGGTGCAAAAGTCTCATCAAAATCAACTCCTTCAACTTGGGTGTAACCTTGTGCTACTAACCTAGCCTTGTTTCTAACAATATTACCAGATTCATCAGTTTTATTCTTGAATATCCACTTTGTTCCAATGACATTAGTATGACTAGGTCTTGGAACAAGTGTCCACACTTCATTTCTTTCAAACTGACCAAGTTCTTCATGCATAGCATTAATCCAGTTTTCATCAGTTAAGGCTTCTTTAACACTCTTAGGTTCAATTTTAGATAAATAGCATTCAGCATTTACAACATTACACATAGAAGACATGCATATTGTTCTTACCACATCTACCTTGTTTGATCTTACTCTTCCTCTTGTTTGCACTCCAACTGTAGCATCGCCTATGATCTGGTCAGAAGGATGACTTTTACCTATTCTTGAAGAAGGATTCATTTTGGGAACGTAGTGGTCATTCTGTGAAGTTACAACTGTGTGTTCTGTAGATGTTGACCCAGATGTGTTAACATTTAGTGCAACATTTTCAGACTTCAGTGTATTCTCAGAAGTGTCAGTAACCTGTGATACATATTCTTCATCTTTGTCATCTGTAAGACCTTTATCATCATCAAACACAACATTAACAGATTCTTGAACAGTGTTAGTTCTAAGGTTATATACTCTATAAGCTTTACTATTTCTAGAATAGCCTAAATAGAAACCTTTATCACTTTTAGAATCAAACTTATGAAGTTGATCCCTATCATTCAAAATATAACACACACAACCAAATACATGAAAATATTTCACACTTGGTTTTCTGTTGTTCAAAATCTCATAAGGTGTTTGACTTGTGCCAGAACGAATAAAAACTCTATTTATGATATGACATGCAGTATTTAATGCTTCTCCCCAAAATTTCTTAGCAAGACATTTGGATGTTAGCATGATTCTAGTCATTTCTTGTAAAGTTCTATTCTTTCTTTCAACAATTCCATTTTGTTGTGGAGTTTTAGGAGATGAATATTCTTGCAAGATACCCTTTTTATCACAAAAATCATTAAACATGCTGTTTTCAAATTCCCTACCATGATCAGTTCTAATACGGCCAACTTTCAAGTTAAACACATTTTGAACCTCTTATAAAGGATTTTAAATGCAGCAAATGCTTCAGATTTGTCTCTTAAGGACTCTTCCCAGGTATATCTAGAAAAATCATCTACCACAACTAAGGAATACCTTTTTCCTCCAATGCTTTCAGTTTCCATAGGACCCATCAAGTCCATGTGCAGTAATTCAAAACATCGATGTGTAGTACAATGTGACAGCATTTTGTGCGACATTCTTACATGCTTACCTTTTTGGCATGGTCCACATACAGTGATATTGTGAAACCTTAGTTTTGGAATTCCTTTTACTGCATCTGCTTTGATTAGTTTTTGCATTGCTCTGTAATTTGCATGACCCAATCTTTGATGCCATAAAACATTTTCATCATACTTTGACAAGTTACACACATTTGTTCCAATAAGATAGCAATTATCAGCTGACCTAGTACCAGTCATGACACAAACTTCATCTTTATTAAGAACATAACATGAATCTTTATCAAATTTCACATGCAAATTATCATCACAAAGTTGACTAATGCTAATCAGATTTGCAAGTAAGCCATAAACATGTAAGACATTTTTAAGCTTAGGAAAACCTTCAACATTCAAAGTTCCTTTTCCAACAATCTTTCCTTTAGAACCTCCACCATATGTAACACTACCACTATTCAAGGTCACATAATCAGATAAGAAATCAGTACGACCTGTCATATGTCTAGAACAACCACTATCAAAATACCATGAATCAGGTAGACATGCTTTTAAGGAGGTATGAGCAACATTACAGGTAGTTTTTGGTTTCCATGCAGATTTCATAAACTGTTTACCAGGATGTGACAACTTTTTATGCAGCATTTTCAAGGTTTTCTGTTCTTCAAACAATTTTATACAGTAAGGACGAATATGACCAACTTTGGAACAGTAATGACAGATATACTTCCTCTTAACCTTGTGAGTATCTGATTGTGCAAATGTTACACCAGATGTGTCAACATTTGCCTTCACAAATTTCACAGGTTTTCTAAATTTATCAGAAATAGAAGCAGTAGTACCATCATAACCTAAACCATGATTATTAGACTTACTAGTAGCTATAACATTATTTACCTCAGAAGCACTCTTGGAATATTTCTTGAAACATAAGGTGGAATTTATCAATTTCTCCTTTAAGTTACAAATTTCCAGATCTCTTTTGGTAAGTATAACCTCTAGCTTGGTGATTGTGTCTTTCAGATCCTCATTCTCTTTATTCAAGGAATTAAGAGTGAGTTTCTGATTGTTCCAATCATCTAACAGCTTTTGGTGTTCATTGTCATCAGTCCTTTTTCCTGCATCATCAACCAAGCCATTAAAACAGTTCAAATCTGGGTGATTCTGTTCTGATGTTGCTGTAGATGTTGAAGCATCAGGTACAGCATCAGAATCTGTTTCATCCAGATCATCATCTGAGGAATCATTATAATCAATTCTGGTAAAATTAGAATATTTATTCTGATTTAATTCATCAAGATCATCATCATCAGATTCATCACTCAAGGTAGCACTAAAATTCAGTTTTTGCTTAAGTCTAGTATTGGCACATTCATTTGCATAATGGCCATAACCAGAACAAGCATTGCATTGAACTGATTTTCGAAATCCAGGATCATACCTTGGTTTACCTTCACTCTTTGATGGTCTTGGTGTGAATTGACCTTTCCTCCTTTCTGGTTGAGGTGTTGATGTGTTGATTTGAATCTTAGGTTGAATGTTTCTAGATTTGTTCACAGATTTCTTAAGAAATTTATTAAAGTGCTTAGTGAGCAAGGCAATGTTGTTAGGATTGTTGAGGCATTCATCAAGCAATTCTTCATCAGAATCAACTTCAGTAATGATAGGTTGAACTTCAGAAGTGTTTGATGTTTCCCCTTTAAAAACCACAACTTTCTTATCAACATTAGCTTCATCAACTTGATTAGTGTTTATCTCATAAGTTCTAAGTATACTCACTAATTCATTTTGACTTAACTTATCTGTATCTTTTGCTTCTTCAATAGCACAAATTTTAGCATCAAATCTTTTAGGAACAGATCTTAATATCTTATGAACTACTCTAACATTAGAAATAGGGTCACCAAGAGAATGTGATTCATTGATAATCTCACTTAATCTTTCATTATAGGCTGTAATTGTTTAATCTTCCCTCATTCGAAGATTCTCAAATTTTGTCCCCAACATTCGAAGCTTAGTCCTTCGAACACTTTCTGAACCCTCACAATGCTCTTGCAACCTGTCCCATGCATCTTTAGAAGTAGAACAGTTAGATATAATTTTAAACATTGAAATATCAACAGAAGTAAAAATAGCATTTAAAGCTTTAGAATTGTAGCTTGCTGTTGTTATTTCATCAGCCGTCCAGTCAACTTCTCTCTTGAGTTGTATTTCACCATCTGCGTCTGCTGGTCTTTTTGGAGCTTCCCAACCTGTAAGTACAGTCCTCCAAGCACGTTCATCAATTGACTTGATGTACATACACATTTTAGGCTTCCAATAAGCATAATTCGAACCATCTAAAACGGGTGGCCTAAGTCTCGTGGATATGTGATGTGTTTCCATTGCTAACCTACACTAAAAACACACTTGACCAAAGATCTAACCTAGTGTCGTCAGGTATCAGCTCTGATACCAACTGAAAGTGTGCTGGTATGAAGTGTTTAAGTTTAAGTAGAATAATGCTGTACTAAATGTTGTGACAAATTGTACAACACTGACTCTAACAGAATATCAGAAATTAAGATACACAACGGAAGACTTGAAACACTAAAAACAAACGTGACACAATGGAAATAATTTTTCGCATAGATTTTATAAATAAAAATCTATGCGAGCCTTACGGCGAAATTCAATACTTATCTTCAAGTACAAATGTTGTGTGAAATGTTACATCAATAACCTTCACAACTGAAACTACAAACGAGGCAGGTGCCTTGTTCTAAAAACGAACTAAGTGTATAAATTATACACTGTCGAAATGCCTAGTCAATCTAATGATTACATTCTCAATAGATAAGAAGACACACAGCCATACGGGTGGGATACTTCGTATGATCTAAAAGGTAAAACTACTGGCCAAAATTCCTAATAGGGATCAACGCTCGGTCTAGGAAATTGATCGAATAGAATACACTGATTTGAGAAGCCTTCAATCGGTATTTATAGAAGTGGGGTGCTGATTCTAGAGGCTTCCACATTGAGATCCTATTTTTTAGGAACTCAACTTTCATGATCTTTCTAGATCCTTCTTGAATGCTTCAGGTCGTTCTAAATGGTTCCAGACCCTCTAGTATGTTCTCCAATGTTCTGGAATCTTCCAGGTTCCAGATCCTTGTAGAAGCTTCTAGATCCTACCAGAAATGCGACAAGATTTAGATCAACATTTAATGTAGCATTTCAGAAAAGACTTAGAAAAAATCTCGGAAGGTCAAATTTAGATGTTATTGATAATGTTAAGGCATTTAAGGATTAACAACATCTACAACAATCTATTATTAGTCTACGCCTTAATTCCCTTTGCCTGTTTGGAGATTTTAATACGGTGATGGGTGCTCACGGGCATGTGGATTTGGCTAATCCAAGTCCAGTTGCATGTCGGGAATTTCGGGAATTTATAGTGGACTCGGGCCTTTTGGAGATGAATATAGTGGGCCCAAATTTCACTTGGGCGATCCGACGCAAAGATGGATCAGTGGCAGCCTCGCGTTTGGATAGAATTATGGTTTCGACACCATTCATGGAGAGCTGGTCATCAGTTTCAGCCTCTACCCTCTCACGAGAGCCTCTTCGGATCACCACCCGATCCTTTTAAAAGTGTGGAGTGGGCCCTCAGTTTGGTCGTTCTCCCTTTCATTTCCAGAAGATGTGGTTGAGTGATCCGCGCTGTCTAGAAGAGATACAAAGATCTTGAGAAATATTTATCGCAGCCCCGGATCCTATATCGCTTGTCAAGTTGAAGTTGAAAAGACTTAAAAGTGTTCTGAGAGAATGGAATGCAATTGTTTTCCGTAACGTACATACTCGTATAGCAGAAAGTAAGGAGCGACTATTATTAATCCAATGCAAAATAGGGATGTAGGTCCCTAAAGTTGAGTTAATATCGAGTAAGCTAGTGAAAATGTCTAGAGGGGGGTGAATAGACTTTTCAAAATTCTTTCGATATATCAGAATACAATATGCGGAATACGAAATTAATAATGAGCCCAATTCAAGTTTATACTCAACTTCTTAATTCGAGAACTCTGTTCTATACTCAACTAGTCTTGTTCAGTTATGTATGTAAACAATTAAGCAATTAAACAAAACAGTAAAGTAAACAACACAAACAATTTATAGTGGTTCGACAACTTGTCTACATCCACTCTCACAAACCCAGTTGTGATGTTCTTACTAACTCTTCCAATCGAGTACAGTGTGTTCTTGTAGCTTTAAGTCCCAAGAAATAAGACTTAGATCTTCTCGACTATACTACCAAGTATATCTTCGATCCAACTAGAAATTTAACAAGTATCTAGCAACTTGAAAAACAAAAACAATAAAACTTCTCTGTCTTCAGTAGTAGCCTTCTTTGATCTTCACTAGTCTTCTGACTTCTTTCTGAAGTTCAACTCTGCGAGTTCTTCGTCTCTTTGAATACTTCGTAAATCGCCTTTTGAGTGTTTAGAATATCAGTATGTCAGTAGTCTTTAATCGATCAATACCTTGGGGTATTTATAAACTTCTGAAATCAAGAACTAAGTTAGTTGTAACCAACTCTTCTTGAAAACTAACTTCCAACTGATTTTTCTTATCCATCCACGCGTTTCAGTTATTTAGTTATTTCTAACTAACTCTTCAATCCTTATCTCTACACGCGCTTGTAACAAACTTCAAGTTTTCTTGTCTTGTTGAGCCTTGTTGCGCACTTGCCTTTGAGTAGTAGACTTCACTCTTCTCTTCTTGTGCGTCCTTCTTCAGTAGCAGACTTAGTAACAACTAATCTAATCCTAACAAGATTATTACATTACTTTAAGCTCTTCTTATAAGGCTTAGTCAACTTATAAAACTATACAACAATTCAATCTATTACATACGAAAATAATGAGCTCTATACAACGATTATTATAGCTCAATAACAACTAAACAAATATGAACAACAAATATGAAGTACTTATAAATCGTACTTATCTTTTAATATAAACAATACTTGTCTTTTACATGTGAACTCTACTGATCTGTTCAAGATGACTTCTTCTCAACTAGACTAGATCAGTCAATACTTAGAAAAATTCAAACTACTTTTGGCTTATCAAAACTTCATCATTTATCTTTTAATCATCAATTAGGATTTGTTTCAGGATTCATATCCCAACAATTTCCCCCTTTTTGATGAAGGCAAAACTACTTGAATTTTCTTAATAGTAGACTAGTTAAGTAGTTATCTTGTCTTAACATCAAATAGTACTTAATTTTTCATTCATTCAAAATAATATCAGTAGATATTACACATACTTAAATGTCAGAATAAAAAACTAATAATCAAAATACTAAGTATCAAAGCAGTGATTCTAGTCTGAAAGAGTACCTCCTTCTGGGTTAGGAACACAGAATGCATCTAGGAGTCTCCTGTGAATTACTCTGATATGGTCTTCATCATCAATCTTTTCTTTATCCAGTGGCTCTTCTTCAAACTTTTTAATCTGATTTAGATCAACTCTTCTTCCAGAGCTTGTCATAGGACATTTCCACTTGGGGTAGACCGGTACTAAAATGTTAAAATTTGCAGCAGCAGATATCTTTAAAATCAAATTCCAAAGCATCCGATTCTGTCCTTCAACAAATTTACCAAAGATAGTATGAAGTTCTTCAGGACTTTCAACATCACCAAATTTCCTGAAAATCCAGTGATCAAATTCCCATTGTCTCTTCACTTTCATCCAGTCTTGACGATTTTCTCTGTCAATGAAGTAATCAATATAAGCATCTTCAATCCGGTCTTCATTCGACTTCAGCTTCTGTAACCTTCCAATATGCTTTTCAAGCTTCCTCTTGTTAGCATAAAGACTTTCATCATCAAGATCAGTCACCTTCTGCTTCTTTACTATTGCAGTAGGTTCATCAGCTTCTTCCATAGCTAACTTCCTTTTTGTCTTCTTCTTCATCTTAACCTCAACTTCTGAAGATGCAACACCCTTGCCTTTCTCCAGTTTCTTCTGCTCTTCTGCTTTAGCTTGCTCTAGCTCTGCAGTTTTCGCCAACTTGCCTCTCTTAGGCCTCTTGAGCTCTTGCATAGCAGTAGCAGCTTCCGTCTCTTCTGGTTCAACATCGGTTTTGGTTATTTCAACTTTCTCAACTCTACTCGCCTCTTCCCCCTTTTTGGCTTCATCAGATGCCTTGAGAGTGAAAAGACTAGTAAAGCGAGCCATCTCTTCTTTAATAACATCTTTCATGGCTTCAGCAGTTAGCTCAATCTGCTTCTGATGCGTCTTCTCATTACTCATCTTGTCTAGACGATCAGTAACCAACTCCAACTTCCTTGAACTAGAGATCAGTTCATCCTTAAAATGAGTAGTTGTCTGCCTTAGAAGTCGGTTTTGCTCAGTTAACTCAGTTAGAACACTTCGAGAACGCACCAACTGATCCTGTGCTTCTCGTCTCTGTTCATCTGCGATTTCAATCTTTACTCTGTAGAGTCTCTCCATCTTACTTGACTCTTCAGCTAAAGATCTAGCACAATCAATCGACCTCTTTTCGAAAAATCAACTTGTCTCTTCAAGAAATTGTCAATTTCAGCATACATCTCTTTTCGGAAAGACGAGTCCATCTTGTTGACCTCACCAACTATCAGTTCTCTTGAGCTGTCAACAAGGTACTGATTCTGTTCCACAAGGACATCTTTCAGCTTTGATTCCAAGAAGGTTTCAATAGACGATTGGACTACTTCCTTCAAATCCGTTTTTAATCCTTCTAAGAATCCTTCAGGGAATACTTGAATAGACGACTGAGTCTCAGCAGCAGCATTTTCTTGAACTTTTTCAACCAGCTCATCTTCATCAAACATCACAGCATCCATGAACTCATCGTCTTCTTTCCCAAAGTCAAAAGAGTTAGTTTCTTCAGAACTTTCAGCTTCCTCTTCAGCAGAACTACCTTCTATCTCCAAAAAGGGTTATGAGGTCTGGATTGCAACATTAGCAACCTCTGGCTTTACCTCATCTTCTACCAGATCAGTCTGAGTTCCAACATCAAATGAGAACTCTTCAACCAGAACGCCATCAGGAATATTAAGCAGTCGTTTGACAAGATCAACTAAGGCCTTGCGCGGAAATAATTCGGAGTGGTCTTTGACACCACTGTTTTCTTTCTGTTCCATCTCCCAATCCATAAAATTGGAGATTCCACCCATGCCTAGAATGACCTCGAAAAGATCATCTGTAGAAGATTTCTTCAAAGAAAACCAGGTGCAAATCCTGAGGAGTTTCTCAAACTGCTCTGAGGAAGTGTCGATGTCGAGAGTTGAGAGCTGCTTCTTCAGATTCTTGGACACTCTAGCATGAACTCTCTTCTCCCTTAGACACATCAGATAGTATACCAGGGAATCGAATCTAACATCAGACGGGTTCTGAGCAGGTGAGATCCCTGCCTCAGCTGTTGCAGTGGCAACTGGCGTCTTGTCTGAAGTAGATGGGTTGGTGGGTTCAACATATTCTGTTGAGGGTAAGGAAAGATTTTGGTCTGTGGTTTCTGGGGGCTGTAATGCAGCTTGGTTTGGTGTGACAACTGTCGGAGTATCAGTTGTATCAATTATGGAAGTGTTTTAGGGAATGCTGGCTCTCAGCGGTAATGCTGCCAGCACTTGTGAGGATGAGGGAGTAGGTCTAGGATGAGATCGATGTGATCTAGCCTTGGTTCGGACAGGAGGGAGAGAGAGAGGAATTGAAACAGACTGGGAAGAAGTACCAACCTGTTGTGCAGTCGTCTTGTCTGGTGAGGGACTCGACTCGACCACCATAAGTCGATATAATTCAGGAACATTAGCACTTGTCTCCTTTTCTTCCTCAGCCTCCTCATCAGATTGAGTTTCTTCCGAGTCTTCTGCACTCGATTCAACTTGTGCAACCTCCTCGGATTCTTCATCTTCCGACTCATCTTCTGAAGAACTAGATGAAGCAGCAGTTGGCATAACATCCAAAGGGTTAATCTGTACTTGTCTAGGTGCAGCTGGTCTAGCAGCGACCTGCTTCCTCAAGGCTTCCTTTTTCAAATAAAACTTCAAAGGGTGAAAGGGCTTCCCTTTGCTCCATTACGTTTTGGTTGGCATCAACACGGGTAGAAGAATTGATAGCTTATTTCCGAATCCAACTGCATTAGACACCACCCAATTTGCCGTGTCGGTGTCGACTCTAACATTTTTCTCGAAATACATGATTCTGTCTGCCAGGAGCTTGAACCAATTTCCTTCAGTGATTCCATCATAGATGGCAGCCATCACTCTTGCCTTCGATAGAGTGACCGAATCAAAAGAACCAGTAACACACAGTAGCATCTTGCTAGCTATGTCGAGTAGGGTTCGATACTTTTCCAGTAATTCCTTCTTCTTGACTGCTGGAATTTTACCATCACGGTTCAATCGAATCTTCTTACCGCAGAAGACACTCAGATACCTTAATTCTTGTCCAATAGCGTAGTTCTCCACATCAATTGATCCAATGGGCAGCCTCAACACATCAAACACAGCCTCTCGAGTGATTTCCACTCGACTATTTCCGATGAAAGATTCAACGGTGTCGCCTCGTCTGGTGGCGTTGGCATAGAATTCTAATACCTTCTCCTCCAATACAACTTGTGGGAATGCCTCCAGATACGGTTTCAACCCACATCGAATGCACTTTGTTAGAATTTCTTGATTCTCATCAGTGTGTTTCCCTTTGAAAAACACAGATGGTTCCACATGCACCTTGTTTTCAGAGATGAATTTGCCAAGATCAAACCTGGCCTGCATGTTAGTCCTTACATCAAAAAGTGAGATGATTGACATAGTGAGTATTTGATTAAGAACAAATAGATTGGATTCGCAAGAAATTTGAGTGCGTGAGAGTAGGAGAGTTAAGAAAAGAAACGTGAATTGAGAATTGTGTAAGTGTTGGGTTTTGTTGCAACTGAATTTGCAAATCAATGGCCAAGATTGAGATAGATGATCCAACGGTTGGGCCTTTTGAAATTCTGTTTACGGAATCGAGAATATTACGTGATTTGATATTGTAAATCTTGAAATCCGCCTTTCTTATTGGTTAGGACAGAGGAGTGTACTCATCTGACCTAGTGTAGTAGAATATGGCGTGAACTGGATGTATACACCTCATTAAGTGGGAGTGTATTCATCCAATTCTAGGCTTTTCCAATTTTACATTATCGAATTACTATAACACCCTTAATTCATTTTTGATCAAACACTTAGTATATTTCAATCAAAGAAATACTTAGCTTGTCTGTTCGAGTCTATTCAGAACAGACGAGTAGACTTATGAACACAAGACGAGTTCCCCCTTCGATTGTGCTTGTCTATTCTGAATGTAGAACGATTTTTATGTACCTATCTTATCATATACAACGTGTAATCGTAGGTACAAGTTGAAGAATAATTAAGATGAATATCATTCTAAAGCAATGATCAAGGTTTTGAACAAGATGACTAGTAACAGACATAAGAGTCAACATAAGGATATTTAAGAAATCATAGATTCCCCCTTAAATGTTTATTCCCTTAGTATTACCCTCAGCTTTACCAGCTTTCTCATCGGGTTGTTTGGTCATCTAGTCTAGCCTTGTATACATGTCTGTTGCGTGAGTAGTCGAGTGCTCTGTTCTTGTCTCCTTGTTTCTTTGATGTACCTGACTGGTTAGTACATGTCTATAGGCAAGTAGGGTCTAGATCAATTAGCCCTAAACTAATGCATAACTCACGAAATCGAGCTTCAGCTAATGGTTTTGTGAAAATATCAGCTCTTTGAAGATCAGTATGAATCTTTTCCATGCGAATATCCTTCTTTTCTACATGATCACGTATGAAATGATGTTTCACATCAACATGCTTACAACGTGTGTGCAAAACAGGATTTTGTGTAATGGCAATGGCACTATTACTATCACAGAAAATAGGAACATTTGATTCATGTATATTGTAATCTCTAAGCTGTTGCATGAGCCAGAGTAGTTGACTACAACAGCTACCAGCAGCCATGTACTCGGCTTCGGTAGTAGAAGTAGCAACACTAGTCTGCTTTTTCGAAAACCATGAAATAAGTTTTGTGCCTAAGAATTGACAAGAACCAGATGTAGATTTCCTATCTATTCTACAGCCTCCAAAGTCAGAGTCTGAGTAGCCACTTAAGGATAGATCATCATTTGAGGGGTACCATATACCACGATTGATGGTCCCTTTCAAATATTTCAAAATTTGTTTTGTGGTTTCCATGTGACTTTCCTTTGGATTGGCTTGAAAACGAGCACAAACACCAACAGAGAATGCAATGTCTGGTCTACTAGCAGTTAGATATAGTAACGAACCAATTAATCCACGATAATAAGATTGGTCAGCACTTTTACCACGTTCATCTGGATCCATTTTGTAAGTTGGTTGCATTGGTACGCCAGTAGACTTACAAGTCTTAATCCCGTACTTGTCTAGAAGATTTCTAGTGTACTTCGCCTGATTTATGAAAATCCCTTCTGGAGTTTGTTTTACTTGAAGCCCAAGAAAGTAATTCATTTCACCCATCATGGACATCTCAAATTTACTTTGCATGAGTGTTGAAAAACTTTCACTCAGCTTTTTGTTAGGTGAACCAAAAATGATATCATCTACGTAAATTTGGACGAGTAAAATGTCTTTCCCTTCTTGTCTTCTGAACAAGGTTCGATCGACCTTGCCCTTAGTAAAACCATTTTCTAATAGAAAGAGAGAGAGAGTATCATACCATGCTCTTGGAGCTTGTTTTAGTCCGTATAAGGCTTTCTTCAATCTGTACACCTGGTCGCCTTTGACTTCGAAACCTGGGGGTTTTTCAACATACACTTCTTCCGCAAGAATACCGTTAAGAAATGCACTTTTAACATCCATTTGATATACAGTAAACTTCATGTGAACAACATGTGCAAGGAACAATCGAATGGCTTCTAGTCTAGCAACAGGAGCATATGTTTCATCATAGTCTATACCTTCAGCTTGTGAATAGCCTTGGGCAACTAGTCTAGCCTTATTCCTAACGACTACATCATTCTCATCTTTCTTGTTTTTGAGAATCCATCGAGTGCCAACTACATTATGATGTTTAGGCCTATCGACAAGTTCCCAGACGTCGTTTCGAACAAACTGGTTCAACTCGTCTTGCATAGCGATGATCCAATTACTATCAGCCAATGCCTCTTTAACAGTGGTAGGCTCGATAGATGAGAGGAAACAACACCAGCAAAACATAGTTGGACTAGGCTGTTCTTGCGACTCAAAGAGTTGTCGTCTAGTCTTCACACCAATAGTAGAGTCACCAATAATGTTTTCAGTATCATGCGCAGATTTCCATATTTTTCTATTCTTAACAATAGCACTATCATCATCTATATCATGTACAACATCATGCATGTCAACATCATTTGTATCATCAACAGATTTAACAGGAGTAGTAGAGTCAACTAGAGCAGGCATGTCAGCTGGTCTAGAAGACTTACCTTGAGCACTTACTTTCTCTTTGTCATCAGACTCGAGAGCTTTCATGAATGGATTGTAGGTTTGAACGGATTCATATACCTCTGAGTCTTTGTCAGATTCGATCGTTAGATCAGTAATTTTCTCACTGATCTTGTTGGCAGACGAGTCCTGTAGAGATTCATCGAAAACCACATGTGGTGTTTCTTCCACACAAAGAGTTGAGTAGTTGAATACCCTAAATGCCTTACTAGTCGAGGAGTATCCTAAGAATATCCCCTCGTCTGCTTTGGCATCGAAAGCATTCAACTTGCTCTTTCCATTGTTGTGGATGAAACACTTACAACCAAATATATGGAAATATGAAATGCGGGGTTTTCTACCTTTCCAAACCTCATAAGGTGTCTTGCCTAGAGCTTTATTGATTGCGCTTCTGTTTTGTGAGTGGCATGCAGTATTGATAGCTTCTGCCCAAAACTTTTGAGGCGTGTTGTACTCGGCTATCATGGTTCTACAGGCTTCTTTGAGAGTTCGATTCCTTCTTTCTGCTACACCATTTTGTTGTGGTGTCCTGGCTGCACTAGTAAGATGCTGGATACCACGTTTAGCACAGAAATCTTTGATATAGCAATTAATGAACTCAGTTCCCTTGTCACTACGAATTTTGACAATGGACTGGTTCTTCTCAACTTGTAACTTCTTCAACAGATCAGGTAGAAGTGTTTGAGTATCACTCTTCTTGTGTAGGAAGACTACCCAAGTAAACTTAGAATAGTCGTCTACAACAACAAGTGTGTACCTTCTACCATTCAAGGTTGGAGGAGTTATTGGTCCATGAAGATCCATATGTAGGAGTTCTAGGACTCTACTAGTTGAGAGAGTAAAAATTGACTTAAAAGAACCTTTCACCTGTTTACCCTGTTGACAAGCAGAGCATACATGTGACTTGTAATAGACTTCGTTGGGAATACCTTCCACAAGATAATCTCTTGCTATCTTATTAAGAACCTTAAAGTTTAGATGACAGAGGCGTCTATGCCAGAGCCAACCAAGTTCTTTAGGATTCTTAGTAAGTAGACAAGTGTCCCTCGGACAGCTATTCCAGTTCACTATGTACATACTACCTTGTCTTATGCCGACTAGTAGGACTGTGTGTGTCCTTTTGTCAATAATCTGACATTTGCGGCTTTTAAACTGCACCTTGTATCCTCGATCACAAAACTGGAAAACAGAGAGTAAATTGAATTTCAAACCTTCGACATATGAGACATCTTGTATCTCTACGTCTCCATTTCGGATGTAACCAAATCCTTTAGTGATAGCAGTGGAACTATCACCAAATATCACTTTTGGTCCTTCTTGCTCATCGTAACTTGATAAGAGAGCCTTGGTACCAGTCATGTGGTGCGAACAACCACTGTCAATGTACCAAGTTTCTCCTACTGAGCCACCCTTCTTATACAAGTCAAGTCGACCCTGCAGTGAAGATATTCAATAATTTAGGTACCCATTTGTTTATTGGGGTCCTTGGGGGTTAGTCGAGTTCAGAGGAATCCAAATATACATTGGAGTTTTGAACAAGTTCGATCTTTTAAGCTTTCGCCCATACTTGTTACAAAATAAGACCTTGTTGTCCTTGTCTGGCCTATCAGTCGAGTTCGGGTCTACTCTTTGGAGATAGCCTTTCAACTTGATCTCTACTTGAGCAGGCACTGTTCTTTGATAGTCAGAGTAGGGCTTATATGCATTAGGTCCATACGGTTTATAGACACGTTTGGGTCTTTCCTCACTAATAATATCATATGACAAAGGTGGAGGATATAGAACAGCTTGTGTACGATATTTTGGAGCAACCTGTCTAGGTCTAGACGAGTAGAGCTGAGACTGCCTTATGAAAGGAGGTCTAGGCTCTTGCTGTCTAGTCTGTACCTGTCTAGTACTCGTCTCCTTAGGATACCAATCCTCGTATCTGACCTGGTTGGGTCGTCCACGATTAGTGGTCCTTTGAAGATTAGTTCTAGGTGGAACAGGCTTGTTGTTAACATTCTTTTTACCTACCTTGGTAGTCAAAATATTAACTCGATTCTGTTTAGGTACAGTGCCGTTAGATGGAGTTCCAATATCGTATATCATTGGTCCTTTTCCTTTATCATTTAGCAAAAGTCTTGAGTTAGTAGTAGTAGGGTTCTTATTGACTCGAGTAGACGAGCTAGATGACTCGGCACCTATACTTGTCTTGTCAGCTGGATCTCTATACCTATCTGACAATTCAAGGTTAATCTTAGAAGAGTTAACCAGGTCAGTAAGTTTGAGATCAAGTGTGACAACCTCGGTCTCTAAGAACTTATTACGTTCTTCAAGTCTGTTTCACTTGCTCTTTAAAACATTGAACTCATTTCTCTCAGTTGCATGTGTCTTAAGTAGGTCTTGATATAACATGTCTGTCAATGCACACTTTTCTTTGAGTTGTCTCAACTCTTCAGTCAAGCGTTCATTTAAGACTGTTACATTAGGATCTACTTTAGACTGGGCTTCCTTAAGATCAATGATTTCTTGTTTTAATGCAATGTTCTCATCACTGACTTCGATGAATGCTTGGTTAGCAAGTAGAAGGTCGTCTTCAACAACACTAGTAGAGTGCTGCAGACTACTTCCTACTTCACTACTAGTAGTGTCACTTTCATCAGTATCTGAATCATCACAAGATTGAAAAGAAGTAGCAGATGATACCTCTTGATCGATTTTAGCCATGCAGCATAGGCCATCATCTACTATGAATGCTTAATCATGATCTGGATCAGATGGGTAGCTAGATAAGGACGATGGCAACTCGTCTGAATCAGACTCAGAGTCATCATTGGCCATCATTACCTTCTTGCCACGGTTGTATCTTCTTTCCCTTCGTGCTTTACGTTCTTCTCGATCGTCAGTGCTCAGGTCTGGACATTCATATATATAGTGACCTAGCTTTTCACAGTTATAACAAAAGAGATCATTAGTAGCCTTTTTAATAGGAGATTTATCCCTACGTTTATCACGTCTATCAGAACGCTGAATCTTCCTATCATCAGACTCTCTATCTCGCCTATTACCTTTCGAGACTTTGTCTCTCCTTTCGGATGAGTTTCGGTCTCGTCTGGTCTCAGACGAGTTCTTAGAAGTAGACGCTCTATGATCCCTATAGAACTTCTTGTATCTTCCAAAACGTTTGTTAAGCCTATCAAACTTTCTAACCATGAGGCTCACCTGATCCTTCAGACTAAGATCAGTATCTAACTCGTCTTTCACAGAGGTAGACTTAGTTCTAGACTTGGACCTGTCTACCTTAGAGGACTTAGACGAACTAGACTTAAAGGCAACGTTTTTAGACACAGCATGTTCTTTATCACTACTGACTACAGGTTCATCTTCATCTAAATCAAACTCATGGGCTTTAAGAGTTTGAAACATGGTTTCAGCAGTCCACACGTCTATATCTTGAGTGTTCTTAACAAGCATTTTTACCATTCTCCATCTGGGCTCTAAGCTCTTAAGAATCCTAAGATTGATTTCACGAGGAGTATATGTCTTACCAAGGACTTCCAAATCATTCATGATCTTAGTAAAACGAGTATCCAGCTGGTCGATAGTTTCGCCAGCTTTCATCCGAAATGATTCAAATCTTTGGACAACAGTGGATAATTTGCTCTCTTTGATCAGGGATGTCCCTTCACAAATGATAGCTAATCTGTCCCACATCTCTTTGGCAGATTTACATTTTAACACTTTTCCTAGATACTCATTAGGAAGAGTGTGTAAGATGTAATTTTTCGCCAAGCTATCCAAATTATTTTGACGCATTTCTTCTGAGGTTAGATCTGACCTGGGTTTCTTGACGAGCGTACCAATTGGTTTATCTTTGTAAAGAGTAGCAGTATTTGGAACCATTGTCACGATCGGCCCCTCGGTCACAACAGAGATCATTAGATCGTGCGTGGAGCTAAAAATAGCTTCCATACGCAGCTTCCAGTAGTCGTAATCCTGAACCTGGAACTTGGGCAACTTATTAGCGCTTATTTCAAGAGACATGTTTACACAAGTAGATTAGTGCTAATCAGTTATATGATCAAGAAGTAGATAGATCAAGAACAGGGAACACGAAAGCAGATACAACAAGAATGTTGATCAAGAACACGTAAGCAAGTACAATTACGGACCAAGACTTCACCCTAAGTCTTAAGTCGGTTATCGAGAAACAGCAGTTCGTAAACTACTGCTCTGATACCACTTGTAGGTCCCTAAAGTTGAGTTAATATCGAGTAAGCTAGTGAAAATGTCTAGAGGGGGGTGAATAGACTTTTCAAAATGACTTCTTCCCAACTAGACTAGATCAGTCAATACTTAGAAAAATTCAAACTACTTTTGGCTTATCAAAACTTCATCATTTATCTTTTAATCATCAATTAGGATTTGTTTCAGGATTCATATCTCAACAAGGGACAACTGGATACACTCCAAAAATGGCACAGATGGAGATTGATGAAAGAGTTAGGCAAAAACTTATGTGAGACCGTCTCACGGATCTCATTCCGTGAGACGAATCTCTTTTGATCCATATTTTTTAAAACATATTCTAATGGCCGCATTAGTATTTTCTGTTATTTTAATTAACAAATTCGGCCCAACCACCTTGTATTAAAGCCCAATATATAATTTTCAACCATTCTTATTTTCTGATTTTCTTCGTGATTATTTCCATATTCCTTCAATCTAGTTTCTTCATTTTTATATAGAAATTCAGTTTTATCCGATTTTTCTGATCTCTCAATTTTTCCATTTTCTGAAGAAAAAAAATATATTTATGAATCTATAAATTTGAAATTTCATAAAATTTTAGTTTTTGATCGAGGTTATTGTTAGTACACATGATTATCTTTATAAATTGCATCAATTTTTTAAGTTTATAGTCTTTTTTTTTTAAATATAATTATTAAAAAAGTGATAATGTTTTTATCAAAATGATATCACTTTTTACTTAAACATTATCACATTTTGCATTAATATTGTCACTTTTTAAATATGAGTTAATAGATGAGATTATATGGTGCTGAGTATGATTACTAACTTTGTGTTAGTTCTTAGAGTTTTACTTGATAAAATTATTCATTCAAAAAATGATAAAAATTTAGTTAAAATAATAATGATTTTATCATTATCATTTTTTACTTTAAAATTTACAGTATCATTTTTTTTTAAAACATTGTCATTTTTTAGTTATGAGTTAATAAATGAGACTATATGTTAGTGGACATGAGTATCTTTAACAATTATTTTAGTTTTGAATGAGATTATTTGTTAGAAGATATAATTTTAGTTTATGGGTGAATGTGATTTATGTATTAGTACATATATTTATTTTTATTAATTGCATCAATTTTTGAGTTTATTGTCACTTTTTATTTAGAAAAATATCATTATTCAAAAAGTGATAAAGTTTGGTTGAAAAGTGATAACGTTTTTATTAAAAGTGACTATCACTTTTTGCATAAATATAAATATTGTCACTTTTCACATCTGAGTTAATGAATAAGATTATATTTTATTGGGCATGATTACTAATTTTGTGTTAGTTTTCAGAGTTAATTGTTGTATCTTTTTACTTGATATAATTTCATAAATTTGATGAGTAGGTGTTTTTTGTTCAACAAATTCCATAAATTTTAGTTTATGGTGAATGAGATTATATGTTAGTAGTCTAGTAGATATAATTATATAATTATTTTTATTAATTGTATCAATTTTTTGAGTTTATTGTCACTTTTTTTAGTTTAGTTTATGGGTCATTTGGCTTATCTTATGGGCCAGATATTACCCAATGTGTATCCAACGGCTGTGGCGGCTCCAACAATATTAGATGCACTCTCCCTAAAATAAAATAGACATTTCATAGATGTACTTTCCTTAAATTACATATTAAATTTAATTAATTGATTTTATCTGTCTCATTCAATTCTATTTCTCAAATTTTTTTATTTAAATTTTAAGTTGTGAAAGTGATACAAATTCTTTCAAGTTTCAATAACTCCCCTATTATTCACATTTTTTGTGAAGAAAAAAAAAGATTTAAAATATGTGGAGCCAAAGGAAAGTATTTTTCCTATTAATAATTCTCTTAAAAGAACTAATTAAGAAACTTTATATGTGTGTAAATAAAGAATAATAAAATATATTATTTGCTATGAACTACTCAAAATCCAACCTGTACAAAAATAACAGTGACTCTTATACTAAGAGTTCTTTTTTATTTTTTGGATAAAAAATACTAAGGGTATGATTGGTATGACTGAATGAAATTATGGCTGAATGGAATGAACTCGTGAATGGAATGAATGTCTAAATGAAATGACATAAGAATGATTATTCTCGTGATTGGTATGAACTAGGAATGGAAAAAGCATTCCTTGATTGATTCCATTCTCATGATTAGTATAATAAAATGAAATGAAAAATAATGTAAAGAGTTTATCTTAAATTACTAAAATACCCTTCAATATATATTTAATAACAATATATTCCGTATTAAAAGTTATTAATAAGTGTCAAATATGTAGTAAAATACCACTTCTACCCCCTGTAAAAATAAATCATTTCCACCATTTCCCTCATTCTAATTCTTTTCTAAAAAAACTCTCCCAAACCTTAATCCCCATATGGCCGCCGCCGTCGGCCGACACCCTACCATGGCCTCCATCGTCGGCCGACCCCTCCCCACCTCTGGCAGATCTTTGGTCGCCGCCGCCCCAAAGCTTTTCCATCACTCCGACGAAGACGACTGACAATCGTGCCAAGTCCTCGCTCCCGTCGGCCGATCTGCAACTCCTACGGAATATACGTGAAGACGTAGGGAGCCTCTACCATCGCCTCCATCTTTACCGTCCACGCGCGAAGATGAACTGACTGTCGCCCACCGCCCCCAAGTGACGAGGCACAGACGCTGCCGGAGAAGAGGTATAGGCCGCCTTCTACCACCCCTATGTGACGAGGTACAGATTTGAAAATCGAGGCCACACTCCATCCGACCGACTTCGACGGATCTGCACCTTCGACTGAGCTCTCCCACTAAGCCCCGAAGACGAAGCCGAAATAAAGAATATCAATAAATGATGCTTGGTGCATTGAAAAAAAATGAAAATTGGAGAAAATTTAAAAATATAAAAATTATTGTAAGAAGGAAACGAAAATTATTATAGGAATAAAATGAAAATTGGGGGAAGATTGAAAAAATAAAAATCAATGGAAATGTTCCATCATAATTCAAAAATTCAAACAAATGGATATAATAGTAATTTTAGGTATCATTTTGCACCTAATAGTAACTAAAAAAAGTAGCACTAAATCCTAGATGGCACTAAGAATCCCTCCCCCTTAAATAAAATATAAAATAAGATATATATATATATATACACTAATTTTTTTGAAAAAGTGTGGGAGCCCTGGGCATGGGCATAGTGTGTGTCGTCTCTGCATACAACAGGGGAATATAACAAAAAGTAGACCTAACATTTTATTACAAGCAGCAGCCTACCACGTCAAAGGCGCAAGTTGAGTGGCAAATGTTGTTTCAAGGTGCACATGACTTAAAGAAACACGATTATGTGTCTTCAGATCAACGATTCCTTTTTTTTTTTTTTTCACCTTGAAGAAGTTGCCAAGACATGATAGACATCCACCATGCAAGGCTTCAGTTTGGCCTCGTGGTTTAGGCATTGCAGAGCGATTGTAGCAATAGATAACACACATTTTTGTAGGTATTGTCCCTCCAATTTAGTGTCCATGATCCGGAACAATTTTCTTTTATCGCTGACCTTGCCCAGTCGACTAGGTTTTTCTCTGCTTTGACTTTGCTTTTGTCAACTTCCTTACGTCCTGATAGCAATTCAAGTAACACAACTCCGAAACTGTATACATCGCTTTTTGCAATCAAACGACCTGCTTGTTAGCAAGGACTGATAGTTGGTTAATTAACTTGTAGTTGCTTCTCACTAGGGGTAATACAAGAAAACTGCAATTTAGCCGCTAATTCAAATATTTTCGTTACTAACGTAAATTAGGGAAAGCCACAATAAAGATTATATTCAGAAACACAAAATTCTTTGTTGAACAGGCTTCATTTTCTTACTGTTCCATCAGTGGAGATTTAAAAGATGCAGAAACAAGAGAAAAGCATCACTCAGATAATTGATTACCTTTGAAAGTGCAAAAGTGGATACACCTCCTGCAGCGACAAGCAACGAGCAGACATACTCGGGGGAGGGGGGGAAGGTATATTTAATCCCATCAGCATAACTGCACAAGAAACAGGGCTAAAGTAAGATTTCTCATTTATTTCATTATATCAAAGGAAATAGTCAGGGTGATAATTGCAACCAGGCTTGAATTCCAGGTAACAATCAAGCCTTGGGAAATGAATGTTGAAGACTTAGAAGTATTAAAGATAGAAGACTTAGAAGTATTAAAGATAGAAGCATTGAATGAATGTTGGAACATTCTAAGTTTGCAACAGGAATGTTCAGGGGAGTTGTCTCATCTGACCGTTGGTTGAGTGTAGAGTCTGCCACAAATTAACCTTGGGAAATGTTCATTCAAGCAACCATTGAAGAAGCTTTTACACAGTGGATAAAAGGATGCCAAGCTTCATAACCGTTTCAATGGTGCTGCAAATAGACAAGTTTGAATCGCTATCCCTCCAACGGTTAGTTGTTCAAATTTGCCTATAAATACAGAAGTGATCAAAGGATTCAAGCATCCAACTACTTGCTATCAAACTATCATCAAGCAATCAAAGGAAACCAAAGCTGTTCTTTAGAATCCCAAGTTTCCTGATCACTTCAAATAGCTAAGTCAATCTTTGTAAACATCCAAAGCTTAGAATTGAGATATCCTAAGTCTTTACACTGTTCTTATTGTAAAGGATATCTCTACTAGTTGGAACCAAACCTCAAACCCTTACCTCATTTAGTGAAGGAGTGTTTGTTGTAGAAGTGAGGATGTAATATCCACAATTTTTTTTATATAAATATTTAATTATTAATTTGAGATAAATATTCAGCCCATTTATATTTGAGGCTTTTAAAATTTTAAAACCTAGTCTTCATTTAAAGCCCAAGCCCGCTTTTAATATGCATATATATAATAGATGTTGCCCTAAATTTAATCTAACACGATCTAAAATTCTAAATCAAGTTTTCTGCTCCTTAATCACGGTATTTCATTTTTCTCTCGTTTCATTAATTTATTTTATGTTTGCCGTCAAAGCTAATCATACTTTTAAACAATCTAAAATTTAGTTTTCATTAGTAATTGTTATGTACTGTAGAATACATACATTATTCAGCTCTTTCATTATGCGTGTATGCACATAGAAGACATGCATATTGTTCTTACCACATCTACCTTGTTTGATCTTACTCTTCCTCTTGTTTGCACTCCAACTGTAGCATCGCCTATGATCTGGTCAGAAGGATGACTTTTACCTATTCTTGAAGAAGGATTCATTTTGGGAACGTAGTGGTCATTCTGTGAAGTTACAACTGTGTGTTCTGTAGATGTTGACCCAGATGTGTTAACATTTAGTGCAACATTTTCAGACTTCAGTGTATTCTCAGAAGTGTCAGTAACCTGTGATACATATTCTTCATCTTTGTCATCTGTAAGACCTTTATCATCATCAAACACAACATTAACAGATTCTTGAACAGTGTTAGTTCTAAGGTTATATACTCTATAAGCTTTACTATTTCTAGAATAGCCTAAATAGAAACCTTTATCACTTTTAGAATCAAACTTATGAAGTTGATCCCTATCATTCAAAATATAACACACACAACCAAATACATGAAAATATTTCACACTTGGTTTTCTGTTGTTCAAAATCTCATAAGGTGTTTGACTTGTGCCAGAACGAATAAAAACTCTATTTATGATATGACATGCAGTATTTAATGCTTCTCCCCAAAATTTCTTAGCAAGACATTTGGATGTTAGCATGATTCTAGTCATTTCTTGTAAAGTTCTATTCTTTCTTTCAACAATTCCATTTTGTTGTGGAGTTTTAGGAGATGAATATTCTTTATCTTCCATCTTAAAGTCGTACAATTGTGCAACGACGAATTTCTTCAGTCTTGCACCTTCAGTTCTATACTTCTTCTCCAAGGACTCCCACAACTCCTTGGCAGATTTAATGTCACAGTAGACACTTAGAGGGCACCAGACAGTCCTCCAATTATGTGGTTTCTGCACAGATAATCACCACTTGACCACTGATCATCAAAGATCCTTTCTTGCTGACTGACACTTTCCTCAAGCAGTGTAGGTTTATTCTCAGTCAGAAAACTATCCATTCCAAGCATGGTCAGATAGAACAACATCTTACTTTGCCATCTCTTGAAGTCAGTCCCTAAGAATTTCTCAGGTTTTTCTCCTTGCACTACCATGGGCCTCGGCCCAGGTTGGGAGAAAGTAAATATCTGATCCCCGAAGGGATTCTTAAACGGGGGAAGTCCTCCAAGAAGGTTGCCCTCATTTCTGGTTTTCTGAATAAATTCTTCAGCTTTATCTCCAAATTTCACACCAGAATTGTGTGAGGTAGATGGAGCAGGGACTTTGTCCTTATTGGCATCGTTGCCAATATTCTCAGCTGTGTTTTCAGCACCGTGAACGACCTCTGTATTAGTGGGGTCTATATCCATGTTGTCATTGGATTTCGACATTGCAGCGGTAATTAATTAGTACCGAAAATTAAATTAATTAGTACCCAAAATTAAATTAAATTAATTAAGGCAAAAACTTGTGTGAGACCATCTCATGAATCTTTTTTTGTAAGACAGATCCTTTTAACCCATATTTCAAAATTTTGGGTAGGATAATCCATATTTTTTTTTCTGATTTTGATTTGTAAAAAAAGTGATAATGTTTTTAATAAAAGTGACTATCACTTTTTATGTAGTAGCTGCTAATCTGAAGCCAAGCCAAGCCGGTCGACTGGACGGGCACGCGCGTGTGGCCTTTTGGGGAGTGTACTCCTAATACATGGTTGAATTCCATGTTCACTTCAATGCCTTTAAAGTCCTTAAGGTTGTGTTTGGATGGAGGGATTTGATTTGAGGAGGTATTTCAAATGAAAGGTTTTGAAAATAGATGGATTTCAAATGACATGGTTTTAGAGAGGATTTAAAATCATCTCAATTTTAACTAAAAAAATATGCTTAGGATTTTAAATCCATTCATTTCATTTTTAATCCAAATAAGGGGAGTGAATTTGAATGATGAATTTGAAATCCATAGATCAAATCCCTCCATCCAAACGGAGCCTAAATGTTTTGTGGACTTCCTATGTGGGATAGGTGACCCTTCACCTTCCCACTCTCAAACTTAAAGTTGAAACTCTCAACTTCATTAATTAGTTTCTTACTCACCTAAACTCGGTTTTGAGATATTAAATATACTACGTTCATCTACTCCGAGAGTAGATCGACTATGTCACGTTTAATTATTTAATAATTAACGTTTAGTCTCTCTAATTAATTTAATTAGACAGAGTATTAAAATCCAATTTATTTTACATAAATTTCAACAACGGGGATTTCACATAAAAGGTCATTTCACCTAGTGTTTTTTTAAATAAAGACATGATTCAAAATAGTTTCAGAATAAGGACAAACTGGCACATAAATGTACCATCATGCCCTTAATACATAAAATTCGGAATTAATATGGAGAAATTCTTTAAATGTTTGAAATTTAAAGCTGACTCTATCAGCTCATTAATTCCAAGAATTACGCAATTAATTAAAACCTTATGTTTGAAATTTAAAGCTGACTCTATCAGCTCATTAATTCCAAGAATTACACAATTAATTAAAACCTTCCTAAAATTAATTAACACCGGTCAGAAGAGCTTAAGTTTGTGCAGAATTTTGGGGTTTTCCAATTTGTGAAGAAAGAAAACCGTGAAGTACGGAAGAAGACGAAGTGAGAAGTGAGAAGAACATTTTGCTCCCTAGACCATGGTTGGAAAAGTAATATAAAAGCTAAATCTGCATAATAAAATGAATAATGCAGAACAATGAAAGCTAAAACTGCATAATAAAATGAATAATGCAGAACAATGAAATCTAAAAACTGCATAATAAAATGAATAATGCAGAAAAAATAGTACGGTGTCTTCATATTAGAATGTGATTATGCAGAAATACGTATACATATGCAAAATAAGATCTGCATTATCCCTTGACCAAACCAATAACAAATAATCATGAACTACATTTCAGCAACGCAACTCTATTAATATTTAGTAAAGTAATTGAATATTTCAATTTATGTATTAAACTTCTTCTGAGATTGTGAGACTTACTGTTGATATTTTAAATTCTTTTGAGTCTTTCACTTTTAATCTAGTGCTTTCATTGTTAAATATGTTTAAAAGCTTAATTTCTTTAGCTAAATTTTTTAGTTCATGCCTTTTGCAATATTTTAATTAGTTATTTTCGCAAAATCTACTTTTGTGAAAATTGGGGCGTGACAGAGGAGTTAAGGACTGTTATTGTGAAACACAGTCTTAACTCAGAGAGATTGAGCACTAGGACTCAGATTATCCTAGGGATCAAAGCATTAAGAGAGTGTTGTTGATCAGTGCACCTTGGCACTATAAAACAAGCTAATTCCATTGTTAAGGAATTATCCTGTTCAATCAGGGAAAGTGGATGTAGGAGCTTGAGACTCTGAACCACTATAAATTTTGTGCCATTTACTTACCGCATTCATTATAGCACTTGCAATCAATCATATTTCAAAGAATCTATTCTCAGTAAGTTAAGAAAATCTGTTTTGGACAAAGTCCCTGATCACTGTGTTTTTCAGAAATCAACTTGGAGTATTTCTTTGAGTAAAAGGCCAACCACATTCCGCACTTAGCAACTCTTTTAGATATTTAGCCAACTGATCACTTAATAGTAATCAGTAGGACAAGTATCTATCAAAGTACACACTCAGGCTTGTTGTGAGACAACCTTCCTGATAAGACCAAACTGTTTGAAAAGAAAAGAATTTGCATACACAAGTGCATTCCCCCCCCCCCATACACTTGTGTCATACTCCACCTAGGACCAACAAGTGGTATCAGAGCAGGGGTTCATAGACCACTGCTTCTGAAAATCCAACTGATTTTCAAAAATTCACATTATTTCAGTGGTCACTGAACTGATCCAAATTTCTGAAAAACCTATTTGTGTTTATCTTATTCTATTTCTATAGAAATGGCTAACAATGCAGTTCCAGGAGATGCTGTCAACACCATCAACAACATGGGTCCAAACCAAGTCAATCATATTTCTCATCACAAATTGCCAATGTTCTCAATTGAGAATTATGATTTCTGGAAGATCAGAATGAGAGCACATCTTGCTTGCCAGCATGATGAAATGCTCAAAGTCATCACCAGAGGGCCCTTCAAATTCACCAAAGCAAATCCTAAACTCACTGATGCTCAGAAAGTAGATCCAAGGGAATTGCTGCCAAAGGATGAGGATGAGTTTACAGCTGAAGAAAGAAAAAGGCACAACCTGAACTACATTGCAATGAATACCTTGTACCAGACTATTCCAGATGCAGTGATGGGAAGAGTATACCACTGCACAACAGCAAAAGAGATTTGGGACACCTTAGCACTTATGTGTGAAGGTACCCAAAAGATAAAAGAAAACAAGCTTCAAGTGGCTATCCAAAAATATGAACAATTTTCTATGGAGCCCAATGAAACTATTGATCATCTTGATGGCAGATTCACTGACATCATGAATGAGATAAACTCTCTTGGCAAGTTCTATGCCAAAAAAGAAGTTGCTTTGAAGATTCTGAGAAGTCTCACATCCAAGTGGGACATATACTCTGTCATGATGCAAAACACCAGCAATCTTGACAACATGCCCATGCAGCAAGTGTTTTCTGAACTCAAAGCATATGAGTTTGATCTGAACAGAAAGAAAGTGCATGATGAGCCATCCTCCTCAAGCAAAGGTGTTGCTTTTAAAGCTGCTGAAACAGAAAAGAAGAGTACTCAAAGATCCTCTCAAACTGTTTCAAAATCTGAAATGAAGGAGGAGATGGCACTCATGGCTAGGAGATTTGAGAAGCTCAACTCCAGATTTGGTAGATACAAAAAGTTCTACCAAGATAACAGAACCAGAAGGAGATTCAGCTCTCCTGACAACAAATCAGAGGATAAAGTCTCTGATGAGAAGAAAGAAGAAAGATATGCTGACAGAAAGAAGTACAGCAAAACTGAACCATCATCATCAAGGAGGAAGGAGTCCTCAAGCAAAAAGAATGATGATGAAGATGTGTGTTACAACTGCCAGAAAAAGGGTCACTTTCAGTATGATTGTCCTGACCTAATTGCAAAAGAAAGAAAAGAAAGGCAGAACAAAAGAGACAAGAGGCTGAACAACAGGAAGGCCATGGTAGCTGGGGAATCAGCAAGTGAAGAGAGTGTCTATTCTTCTGATGATGGACTATTCTTAACTGATGAAAACTGGATTAATGCTATGCATGAAGAACTTGGTCAGTTTGAAAGAAATGAAGTGTGGACACTTGTTCCAAGACCTAGTCATACTAATGTCATTGGAACAAAGTGGATATTCAAGAATAAAACTGATGAATCTGGTAATATTGTTAGAAACAAGGCTAGGTTAGTAGCACAAGGTTACACCCAAATTGAAGGAGTTGATTTTGATGAGACTTTTGCACCTGTTGCTAGGATAGAATCTATTAGATTACTGCTAGCTATTGCATGTTTTATTGATATTAAACTTCATCAAATGGATGTAAAGGCTGCATTTCTAAATGGCATATTGAATGAAGAATGCAGTAAAAGGAATTCCAAAACTAAGGTTTCACAATATCACTGTATGTGGACCATGCCAAAAAGGTAAGCAGGTAAGAATGTCGCACAAAATGCTGTCACATTGTACTACACATCGATGTTTTGAATTACTGCACATGGACTTGATGGGTCCTATGGAAACTGAAAGCATTGGAGGAAAAAGGTATTCCTTAGTTGTGGTAGATGATTTTTCTAGATATACCTGGGAAGAGTCCTTAAGAGACAAATCTGAAGCATTTGCTGCATTTAAAATCCTTTATAAGAGGTTCAAAAATGTGTTTAACTTGAAAGTTGGCCGTATTAGAACTGATCATGGTAGGGAATTTGAAAACAGCATGTTTAATGATTTTTGTGATAAAAAGGGTATCTTGTAGGCTTTGATGACTCAAGGTTCATATTAGGGAAAGGAGAGTGAGGGGAAGAGGGGGCAGCCCTCGGCCCGATCATCCAATTCGCTCCAAGAAAATCTATGTGAAAAATTATTTCCATTGTGTCACGTTTGTTTTTAGTGTTTCAAGTCTTCCGCTGTGTATCTTAATTTCTGATATTCTGTTAGAGTCAGTGTTGTACAATTTGTCACAACATTTAGTACAACATTATTCTACTTAAACTTAAACACTTCATACCAGCACACTTTCAATTGCCATAACAACCGTCGTCACATAATCCGAGGCAGCATGAACTAATCCCAAATGGAATGTAAAATTTTCATTTCCTTCTTACAATAATTTTTATATTTTCAAATTTTCTCCAATTTTCATTTTTTTTTCTAACAAACAATTTTAATTAGTAAAAAATACAAAAATAACAAAACATACCAAAATAAATTCACAAAAAATATAGAAATTAATATAAAATTCACAAAATCACAAATTTTATTTTTTCAACCTTCCTTCAATTTTCATTTTTTTCTAATAAAAAAATATAATTAACAAAAAATACAAAATTAATATCACAACAACAACAAATAAAATTTGCACCAACGAAGAAAATGTTTACATCAACACAACAAAAAATTGAAAAAGAAGATGAACAAATCTGCTTCGTCTTCTTCAAGAATATTCACAGTTACAGTTTGAAAAATTTTAAAAATTAAAACTGCTCTAAACGCTCACCCTCACAAAATCAATTTCTTCTCACGAAAATCACTTAAAAAAAATAGATCTGTATCAGAACTCGAACCGGAGGAGATGATCGACGTTTTTAGAAAAGAATTAGAATGAGGAAAATAGTGGAAATGATTTGTTTTTATAGGGGATAGAAGTGATATTTTACTACATATTTGACACATATTAGTAACTTTTAAATTTTATAGCACCTAAATGTAATGAGAAGATATGACACCTATTAGTGAAAAAAAACTATTTATTTAATGTTATTTCAAAGTGTGGAAGTGATTTAGAACTCTTAGTATTTTTTATCAAAAAAAAAAAAAAAGAACTCTTAGTATAAGAGTCACTATTATTTTTGTACAGGTTAGATTTTGAGTAGTTGATAGCAAATAATCTATTTTATTATGAGAAAATTTATAAAAAAGGCCATTTAGGCACCTAGCTTCTTAAATAAAGACAACTTTTATAATCTTTTTAAAAAAGGACAAAAACGCATGTTAATAACCCATTATACCCTTATATTTAAATATGGAAATTAATTTATTAATTTAATAATTAAATAACAAGTCTTCATCTTCCTTATTTGTCGCCATAGATTTTTGGTTAATTAAATAATTAAAGAACGGGTTTCTTGGCCGGAAAACTCAAATCTTCAAGCTTTTTGGTTAATCCATGATGAATCAAACATAATCCCGCTGCATCTACAAACGATTGGCCATAGATTTCAGATTGGTGAAGCAACAATCCTCGATTTCCTCTTGAAATCGAGGGATTTTTTTCTTCTTTTAGTTTCTGTTTCAGTTTTGGGTGACCCCTCACGCCTAAAAACTGATTTCCGATGATTCTCAAAGTTTGTGCTGCTTAGAGGCTTGTTCCTCTCTTTCAACGACGGCCATGGCTATAAGGTCTCGTCTCCTTTGCTCTTCCATAATTGTTTCCTCGATCTGTTCTTTCGACTGCACATGATCAAGAGACTTTCCACGCGATCGTTTCTTTATATTCCTAGGGGATTCAAACTTCACCGATTTCTTCATTATGGATGACGGACGCGAAGCCGCCGGAGATACAGTAGAAACTTTTAATTCCAAGGGTCAGATGAAGAGTTTTGCCAAGGGTATGATTTTTAATTCCACACGTACACACATAATTTGCAAAGAATTTTAGGATTTTTTGAGATGATTTTAATTTAGGTTCAATTTGATCCGTTTTCGTGTAATTGTGATGATTTACGTGCGCGTTGCTGGAATGTAGTTCATGATTATTTGTTATTGGTTTGGTCAAAGGATAATGCAGATCTTATTTTGCATATGTATACGTATTTCTGCATAATCACATTCTAATATGAAGACACCGTACTATTTTTTCTGCATTATTCATTTTATTATGCAGTTTTAGATTTCATTGTTCTGCATTATTCATTTTATTATGCAGTTTTAGCTTTCATTGTTCTGCATTATTCATTTTATTATGCAGATTTAGCTTTTATATTACTTTTCCAACCATGGTCTAGGGAGCAAAATGTTCTTCTCACTTCTCACTTCGTCTTCTTCCGTACTTCACGGTTTCCTTTCTTCACAAATTGGAAAACCCCAAAATTCTGCACAAAATTAAGCTCTTCTGACCGGTGTTAATTAATTTTAGGAAGGTTTTAATTAATTGCGTAATTCTTGGAATTAATGAGCTGATAGAGTCAGCTTTAAATTTCAAACATAAGGTTTTAATTAATTGCGTAATTCTTGGATTTAATGAGCTGATAGAGTCAGCATTAAATTTCAAACATTTAAAGAATTTCTCCATATTAATTTCGAATTTTATGTATTAAGGGCATGATGGTACATTTTGTGCCATTTTGTCCTTATTCTGAAACTATTTTGAATCATGTCTTTATTTAAAAAAACACTAGGTGAAATGACCTTTTATGTGAAATCCCCATTTATTATTCTTTATTTACACACATATAAAGTTCCTTAATTAGTTCTTTTAAGAGAATTATTAAGGGTTAATTGCAAATTAAATCACCACCTTTCACTTAATTGCAATTTAATCTAAACTTTTGAATAATTGCAAATAAAATCACCACCTTTAAATATTGTTGCAATTTAGACTTATAGACAATCTTATTTGTGTCCGAATTTAACGTTTTGAGATTAGATCGAAATAAAAAATAATTTTGTTTCATTAAGGAAGTGTCACATTAGCTAGTCACGTTAGATTTGGGCACAAATTAGGCTATCTAGGAGTTTAAATTGCAACAATTTTTAAAGATGGTGATTTTATTTGCAATTATTCAAAAGTTTAGATTAAATTGCAATTCAAGGAAAGGTGGTGATTTTATTTGCAATTAACCCAATTATTAATAGGAAAAATACTTTCCTTTGGCTCCACATATTTTAAATCTTTTTTTTTTTTCTTCACAAAAAATGTGAATAATAGGAGAGTTATTGAAACTTGAAAGAATTCGTATTACTTTCACAACTTAAAATTTAAATAAAAAAATTTGAGAAATATAATTGAATGAGACAGATAAAAATCAATGAATTAAATTTAATATGTAATTTAAGGAAAGTACATCTATAAAATGTCTATTTTAGAGAGAGTGCATCTAATATTGTTGGAGGAGCAAATAACCCACAGCCTTTGGATACACATTGGGTAATATCTGGCCCATAAGATAAGCCCATAGTTATATGCACTCAGCATATCTTGGTTATTCGACTAGTCAATGGATGATGGGTGTAAATAACTTTGGCCAACGATTAAAAAATCCACAATTATTGAATTGAACATTTTAGTATTGAATTTTTTTTGGAATTTTAGTGTTTTTGTACATTTTTATTTAAATGTGGTATGCTAATTTGTAATATCTAAGAACATTTAATAATTTTTTAAGACATTCATGGTCTCAATAATTAAAAGTCGAATTTAGATGGATGTTGGAGGTTAATTATATTCTAACTAAAAAAAAGTTATGATATTAATATTTTAACACTATTTTAATTCTTCTCGGTCAGAACAATCAAAAAAAAAATTCAACGTAATGATAGTCTACTTTTTCATTTTAAATTAATTAAATGAGATAATTATTGAAAATTTTACAATGAATTTTTTTTAAATATAAATATTATTTCACTTTAAAATAAAATAATATTATTTGCCCCAATTCAACTTAAAATTATACATAGTTTAAAGGAAATGAGGTAACCTAATTATATTTAGGTTAAAACTTTTATTTAATACTTTGTATTATGAATTTAATTTTTTAATATGTATAATAAATAATAAATTAGAAAAGAAATTACTAAAATAAAAAAGAGAGTATTCAATTAGTAATTGAAATAAGTACCAAATGAATTTGTATCTATTCTATTCTATTCAATTCTATAGAAAATGAAAAAGAAAAAGAAAGTAGCTAGGGCGCGGTGGTGGCGGTGGGCATTTCGAATCGGCAGAGGGGGCAATTGCGATTGATTTGGAGCCACTTGGTGATGCAATTTCGGTGAAAAAAATGGGCACAAGGCAGGGTGGAAGTGCCTTCTTCTTCTTCTTTGCAAAACTCTTCCAAGCAAACACTGCACTTAATCGAGGATTCATCGGCCGGCCGGAGAATGGCATGGTGGTGGACGTTGAGATAGGAATGGATACAGATGTGGAAATGGCTGCTGGGCGGCATTGATGCAAGAGTTTCGACGGCATGCGCGTGTACCTTAGAGAAGAGAATTTGGTAAAATTGAGCATGAAGGAGTACGGATTCGGTCTTCTGTTTGATGAGGGAGAACGTTTGTTGTTGGGAGTCGTGGAACTGCGCCAGATTGACAGAGACAGTGGAGGTGGAGCGGCGTTGTTTTTGGGAAAGAAGGACCCTTTGAGGAGGGTGTGATTCGTAGACGCTGCTCTTGCTCTCAGTGGTGAAAAAGAAGACGATTTGGGGTGCGGAGAGGGCGGCTGGAATGACGGAGGTTTTAACGGATTCAATTTCAAAGCTAGAATCCAAATCGACTGGCCTCCCTCTTCCTTTTCCTTGCGACTCAATCTGAAATTCCATTGGTATGTTGTAGAATTAGAATGGAGATGGTATGTATTAGTAGTTCATTAAGTAAGTAAGGATTCCCGCTTTTTTTTTTTTTTTTTTTTTTGACCGTTATTAGCTTAGCTTAGCTGTAGACATTTTCTTTATTTTATTTTTGGTAACTTTTTTAAATATAGTATGTAGGAGACTTAATCTGACTTTGGGTGTATACTTTTAATTTAGGTAATCCAATTTAAAATTTTTAAATTTTGTGGGTTTTGCTTCTTTTTAATTGTGATGTTGTTTTTGGTCGAGGTTTGGCATTCTTGAACCTATGCCCTTTAATTGTTTGTTGTGCCTTAGATTAAATGTTTAGATGTCCAAATTTTTATATTTGACAAACAAATACAACAAACATATGAGTTTATGTTTCATGGATACTATTAATTTGGTACACTTGATAAAACTTTTCATGAATACTAATCCAAGTCTTTTAACTCCATTTTTTTTGGTGTGTGTTCTCTGCGGTGGTGACACTATAGTATTTCTCTTTGTTCTAGTTGGGGATAGTTTCAAACCATACTTACCTGGAATTCAAGCAATTATCACCTTGACTATTTCCTTTGAAATAATGAAATAAATGACAAATTCTTACTTTAGCCCTGTTTCTTTCTTGTGCAGTTATGCTGATGGAATTAAATATTATACCTTCCCCTCCCCCGAGTATGTCTGCTCGTCTGCTGGAGGTGTATCCACTTTCAAAGGTAATCAATTATCTGAGTGATGCTTTTCTCTTGTTTCTGCATCTTTTAAATCTCCACTGATGGAACAGTAAGAAAATGAAGACTGTTCAACAAAGAATTTTGTGTTTCTGAATATAATCTTTATTGTGGCTTTCCCTGCTTTCCTCCTCAGACTAGCTCGAAGATAATAAACAAACTACAGTCTGTGTTTCTGAACCTTGTGCAACTCAGGATTCAATTACAGTTAGGTAAACCAAATCTGCTGGTCCTCAGTTTTATGACATATTGTTATTATGAAAATGGGCCCGAAACAAGTGCGTGGAACATAATGCTAGGAATGAACTTATGGGGTACCATTTTCATGTTTGGATACGATGCAATCGGCTTCTGTAAGCAGCAGCATCCAGAGGCAGCATGGGACATTTTACTCTACTCTGTGTGTGGTGCAGCAGGCCAGAATTTGGTTAAGTGAAGAAACAGTACTTGTGCTAATATATTTCTGTGTATGTTTGAAAACAAGTTTGAGCATAATAAGAATTGACTAATATGTCCTCATGCTGAGCCTGGTGACTAAATTCCAAAGAGTGGAGCAGTCTTTATTCTGGATGCCTCTTTCTTCTTCTACAGTAGTTCGATTTTTTTATTTTTTTTTCTCGGACCTGTAAGAAGAAAAAAAGATGACAACATATCAAATAGTGGTGTTGTTTTCTTTTGCCCTCTTCTTGCACAGCATTATCAGTTGTGCAACACAGGATATTTGTTACTACAAAACTTGTACTTTTCTACATTAAGAATATGTAAAGTATGTTTGAAGTATCACCTTCCTGAAACCACCTTTGCTATCTCCTCAGTCCATCTGTTACCAGTGCCTGTGAGAATTGAGATGCTTCACTGATTAGATCATATTATATTTCAGAAATTTATGATTTTGAATAAATTACCTCACATAAGAGCATATCTTCCTCAGGTGACCATCCATCTTTTGGTGATAAGGTCCTCTTTGATTTATAGTTTCTGAGTTTTTTACCTTGACTTTGATTACTGAAATTGATCATTGTATTAGGTGAGATATTGAGTCGAAAAAGCTGAGAGAGGAAATTATAGTGGAGGAATTGAGCTTAATTAGAAAGCTTTTGATTAAAAGATTTGTTCATTTGGAACCTCAGAGTTGACCCAAATTCCAACAAGCTAAGGCTACTTTGCACCCAGAATATTCAGGTTTTAAAAATTCTTTTTAGTTTACTGATATGCATTTTTTCTTCTGCACGAATTGTGTTACTGCCTGTTCATGCGTTGTAGTTCATTTTGGATTCGGTTTAGTTATTGATTTACGTGGTTCATTTTTTATGGAGAAATTTGATCGTCTGGCGTTGTTGTTAATTAAGGCTTCACGAGATGCATACTTTTTCGAGTTTGTTATGGTATCCCTGAATCCATAATTTGTTATCATTGAGTTGGAGAAAATGGAGTATTTCAATAAATCAGTTTGATCGAGTAACTGAAATTTTTGTTCTAAAATTGTTTCCATTTTTTATTACCTTGATTTTTTGTGTTATTCATGGAGGTGTTGTGTGGAATTAATTTGTGTTTGAATGGCTAATCCTCATGAGATTTCATTGTGGGCAAGAAACATAGAATTGGATAGATACTTTGGATATATCCGTAATTATGTGATCATGTTTTATATGAAGGTACTTAGGGGTGGGAATGGGCCAGGCTACGCGACAGGGGCCTACGGCTCGGCCTATTAAAGCTCGGCTTGACTCGTTTAATAAACAAGTCGGGCTCAAGCTTTTTTAAAAGCCTATTTAGTTAAATAGGTCGGACTTGAGCTTTTTCGTAGGCCTTTCAAGCCCAACAGACCGGCCTATTTAATTAATTTAATATATAAAATATAAAAATATAATAAATACCTAATATTTATACTTAAATATAGAAAACATCTTAAATAAGAGTGTCTAATGTATATAATTTCTAACTAGTAAACATTAAGCAATATAATTTGTGGATTTTTTATGATTTGATAAAATATATGTGTTAGAGGTTTTTTTTATTAAATGCACTAAAAGGCCTTTAAAAGGCTTTCGGGCCTGACCTATTTATTAAAAAGGTCAGGCCAAGCCTTTAAAAAAAAGTCTATAGCAGGCTATGGGCTAGGCTCGGGCCTAAAAAATATTTAACAGGTCAGGCTTTTTTTTTCAAAAGCCGGCCTGGCCTATTTATTAAAAAGGTTAGGTACTGATTGTTTTTGTTTTATGGCAATTTATTGAAATGTGTACATGGAGTGTATTAAAAATGTAAATCAATGGCTCTCATTTATTTTTTATTATTGATGAATGTCTTTGATTTAGATTCATTGTGATGTGCTTTCAATAATGCCTGCAAGTTTTTCTACTGATATACATGAACAATTTATCGACTGTTATAGGGATTGTTCACACAAATTAGTTAGAATATGTGAAGAGAGAGAAGAATGTGCTCTACTGATATACATGAACAATTGGGTTGTCCATATATATTGCCATAGGGTAAGCCTCTTCGTAACTCCTTTTGCAAATTACTAATTGTGTATATATCAATTAGCTAATAACATATTGTATTCATTATTTTAGAGTATCTCAGGTCAAATTTTGTTTCAGAATCTGGTATTCTTACTACTAGTTTTATGGCACGGGCCATTTATTGCAACCCTTTAAGTTTAAAAAATATATGGATAATCAAATATTATTCGCATAAATCTGAATAAAATACATATGTTGATATGTACCATGTTTAGAGAAGAATATACACCTCCTATATACAAACAATTTTTTGTGGTTTGCAAAGTTGAAATTCTTTAATTGAGACGCTATAGTTGTTATCTTATTTTCAACTAATTATTTGACACAATAAGAAAACCAGTTAGACAGTTCTTGAACTGAGGCTATAGTTGTTATCTTATTTTCAACTAATTATTTGACACTTCTTGAACTGAGGCCATAGAGTTTTTCAGGGCAATTGTTAGTTGCTCTTCTTCATCAAGATCCTCTATGTCCAACACTTTCTTGCCCTTCCCTTCAGCTTTAGGCATTTGTTATTTCCCTTTACTGCCTTCACCAAACTTCAAGGCACCTTTGACTCTTGCTCTTTCTCTTTCCCCATTGAACTGAGGCCATAGAGTTCTTGAACTGATGCAGGGAAGCGTCTCAATTGAAGTGATACAAACTCTATGGAGAATGAAGCTGCAAATGAAGAGTTCTTTCTAATTTTCTACAATCTATTTCATTAAGTCAAGATTGGTTTCAAGACCATTTATTTTATTGTCATTAAGAATTTTGACTCTTCTATTGTAAAATCTTATAAAAAGAGGATGTATGATGCATTTGGAGACATTCAGAAATTATATGAAAATTCTTAAGGTGTAATCCTTAATCGTTGTTGTGTTTATTCCGAATATTTCGTTATCGAAATCAACGGTTCTCACTTCATTTTATCCTTAATTGATATTGTGTTTGTCCGGATATTTCTTTAGAAAATCAACAGAGTTCTCACTTTAATTAAGACACTCTCTGCATCAGTTGGTAATCAGAGATCAGGTACGATTCTTGATGATGGTTCCAATTTTTTATGAACATTTTGTTGAAAATCGTGGTTATGATGGACCACCAATTTTCGATGAATATTTTGATGAAGATAGTGGTTATGATGGACCACCAATTTTTGATGAATATTCCAATGACATTTGTGGTTATGATGTACCACCAATTTTCAATGAGTTTGTCAATATTTTGGTTGATGATATTGACGTAGGATATAGTGGCCCCCCAATTTTTATCGAGGAGAATAAAAATATTTTTACAATTGAGGATGTTGATCCCAATATCCATGCCTCAACAATAAGAGTTGAAAAAAAACTATTTTGTGTTATTTACTTATGGTGATGGAAACCACACTGTTTTTACGACGGAATGTCAAATTATACTATATGTTAGGTATGAAATTTTAATTAATATTTTTGCATGAATTCCATTTGATAATCATTTAATATAAGTTATATTTTGATGGAAAGTTTTTCAGGAACAGATGGAGTATAAGATATTCTTATTTATTCAATATCAATATTTTCAATTGGTAACTTTCATCAATGAAGTATTTATCATATTTTTTTAGTTTTCTTAAAATAAAAATAAAAGGTAGCTATGTAATTTTTTAAAGTCACAATAATCGAATAATCGAATCCAGTTGTGAAATTATTATAAGCGTGGGCCAGCGACATTGAGAGACTTTCGTGACACTGCCTCATGACATTTCAGCTTTCGTATAATATCATTTTAAATGCATGCATGGACATGCACATTAATTTCTCAAATCAAGTTTCTATAAAACAAAAACAGCTGGTGGAATTAAATGTCCATATTATGGCCTTTAATATTATATATATATATATAAATAAGACAATGTTTTTATAACCGAACTGGTGACTAAATATTTTTCAATATTATGTATGTTACATCAAAAATATATACATGTATCTACTTATAAAATTTACAATAAATTCATAAAATAACAACACAAAAGTTAAAAGATTTGAAACAACTATAGTCAAAGCATAAATTTGTACGTAGGAGAAAAATAAATAATTAAAAAAGATCTATTTTGACCGATTTTTTCAATTTTGACCGATTCAACCGTTAAATTAATTTTTAAAGTCGATCGTATCGGATCGATTCTCATTGTTTATACGCTTTGTCCGATGGAAGTTGGGACTAGGGTTCGGGTAGAACGGGTTTAAAAACTTTTAAGACTAGCTAGATGCATATTCATTAAAAAAGTGAAATTGATTACTCACTTCGTCCGTCCACTTATAAGTTTTTCATTTTACCATTTTGGTTCATCCGCTTATAACCTTCTTATACCATTTTTTATAAATACTTTTAATTTTTTATTCTTATACTTTACTTTTTTTCTCTATATCTCTCCTTCTATCTATTACATCACTTGTACTATATCTATTATTTAATCACTTTGAATCCGAGAACAATCCTGAGCCCGAGGGATCAATCATTTTTTCGATATATGAAAAAATGGATTTCAGCAAGTCGATTCTTAGTAAATGTCGAATCAAACCATTTACCTTTATTACAACAAAGGAAGCATGGGCTTCTTGACTAGAAGAACTTTTTTTGTCAAACTTTTAAGCGAATTGAGATGGAAATGGAAAAGTGGATTTGAAAGGGTATGGGTTATTTTGAAAAGTGTATGGGGGTATTATGGTGAAAATATTTCTCCCGCGTGGGTCCGACCTGACGACCTCAACACAAGTTTGCTACCAAAATATTGTTTTCTTTTTTTACAAATTACACAAAACAATAATTTGCTCTTTGTTGGTCCTAGGTGGAGTATGACACAAGTGTATGGGGGGGGAATGCACTTGTGTATGCAAATTCTTTTCTTTTCAAACACTTTGGTCTTATCAGGAAGGTTGTCTCACAACAAGCCTGAGTGTGTACTTTGATAGATACTTGTCCTACTGATTACTATTAAGTGATTAGTTGGCTAAATATCTAAAAGATTTGCTAAGTGCGGAATGTGGTTGGCCTTTTACTCAAAGAAATACTCCAAGTTGATTTCTGAAAAACACAGTGATCAGGGACTTTGTCCAAAACAGATTTTCTTAACTTACTGAGAATAGCTTCTTTGAAATATAATTGATTGCAAGTGCTATAATGAATGCAGTAAGTAAATGGCACACAATTTATAGTGGTTCAGAGTCTCAAGCTCCTACATCCACTTTCCCTGATTGAACAGGATAATTCCTTAACAATGGAATTAGCTTATTTTATAGTGCCAAGGTGCACTGATCAACAACACTCTCTTAGTGCTTTGATCCCTAGGATAATCTGAGTCCTAGTGCTCAATCTCTCTGAGTTAAGACTGTGTTTCACAATAACAGTCCTTAACTCCTCACCTCTACAACAAACACTCCTTCACTAAATGAGGTAAGGGTTTGAGGTTTGGTTCCAACTAGTAGAGATATCCTTTACAATAAGAACAGTGTAAAGGCTTAGGATATCTCAATTCTAAGCTTTGGATGTTTACAAAGATTGGCTTAGCTATTTGAAGTGATCAGGAAACTTGGGATTCTAAAGAACAGCTTTAGTTTCCTTTGATTGCTTGATGATAGTTTGATAGCAAGTAGTTGGATGCTTGAATCCTTTGATCACTTCTGTATTTATAGGCAAATTTGAACAACTAACCATTGGAGGGATAGCAATTCAAACTTGTCTATTTGTAGCACCATTGAAACGGTTATGAAGCTTGGCATCCTTTTATCCACTGTGTAAAAGCTTCTTCAATGGTTGCTTGGATGAATGTGTTGACTTCTGAAAAATGCGGCTGAGATGACTTGTGTCAGATTCCAAATATGCACATTTCCCAAGGTTGATTTGTGGCAGACTCTACACTCAACCAACGATCAGATGAGACAACTCCCCTGAACATTCCTGCTGCAAACTTAGAATGTTCCAACATTCATTCAACGCTTCTATCTTTAATGCTTCTAAGTCTTTAATGCTTGGTCAGGCTTGATGGTAATAAATGCTTCATTGAATGTGTCTTCTGTGAGTATAGCATTCAATGCACTTGATCATTGACACTTTAATTGATCTGATGCAGCTCCTATCAATGCATGAAGCTTTGCCTTATTACACTTGGTCTTTCAGCCAGGTTGTCCACTCAGTAAGCTTGTCTTGGAGACTTCAGCAACCTTGTTCTAAAGAACTCAACACTTATCAAACTGCCTAACATTCCAGCTTTGGACAACTATCCTGAACTTTAAATCTCACAACATTTCTGATATTTTTGACTTAAGCATTCCTACATACTCAAGTGTCCTGAGACAACTTATCTGATCTATACTTGAGCATATCTCAACTATTCTGAACATCATCAATCAGGGGTTTTGGTATATAAATCAAAATCATTTTATTCCCAACAATTTCCCCCTTTTTGATGATGCCAAAACCTATTACAAATGGAACTTGACTTATACTAGAATTTACCTTCAGGATGAGTGATCTAGTCATCTTTCCTGAAAGAAACTGTTAGTACAATAATAAATCAAGTAAATAGGTCATGTTAGGTTAGTTGAGATAATGAGTTGTTATCTCTTGATAGAAAATCAGTGGTCCTTTCATATATTTCATGAGGCATTACAAATCAGAAAATCAAAGGACTTACTAAGCTGATATAAGTGAAACAGAATAACAACAAACAATAAAATTATAGATAGAGAGGGAAGGTATGAACTTATGCTTCAGAGAGTTCCATCATCTTGAGGGGCAATCCCATACTGAGCCCAGACCCTCTTCTTCAGCTCCCAGATATCCTTGTTGGATCCTTTAGGGCCAGGCTTCATCTTCTCCATCCTCATAATTGAGATGAACTCCTCCAGAATCTTTCCTTCATCAATTAGGTTCCCATTGAACTTTGGAGGCATGTACAGAATAGGACCAGGGGCCTTGAACTCAACTCTAGCCATCTCAGCTGCTGCAAACAGCTTTTGGTATAGGTCCCTATGGTTCTCAAACATGAACTGTACAAATACCTCATCAACACTCTCTTCAAACCATTTCCCTATGACATAAAAGTCATACACAAAGCTTCTCTTGGCCTCCTCCCATGCATCATTCAGTGAGATTGGCACCCACTTATCATGGTGAGGGTACTGAGTGTCCCATCTCTGCAGCATCTGAGGCTTGAGTCTCTTGTATGATGCCCTTCTCCTTGGTGCTCTGAAGTTTGCCCTTCTCTCATCTCTTGCCTTGTTGGCCTCAACCAACTGATCCATCTTTTCCTTAGCTCTCTGAAGAGCTAGCTTCTCCTGAGTTTCAGGATCCTTTCCAAATCCTTCTTCAAACAACTTTGAAGGATCATCAGCAAGCTTGGGCATTCTGACTTCAGGCTCTTTGTCCTGTTCTTCTTCTTCATCATCTTCTTCTTGGATTTCAGGCAATTTGGCTGCTTTCTTCAACCTCTTAGACTGCCTCAGTGGAGTTGACTCTTCAGATTGGAATTCAGATGGAAGGGTCAGACTGGTTGGGAATTCATTGAAGGCTTGTTCCTTCCTCTTTCTCTCAGAGGCTCTGGTCACCTCCCCCCTTACTTCAACAACCTTCTCCTTGGAGTCAAGGCCTGTAGACTCACCACCAGGTCTCTGTTGCCTTCTTGCCTGACTTTCCATTACTGAAACCATGGACTCTTTAACTGCAATCTGGATTTGCTCTTCTTCAGTCAAATTTTCAATGTTCATTGGACCTTTGCCTTTCCCAATGTCTTCTTCTTCCTCCTCCTCAACTTCAGGGACCTTCTCCTTTCCTTTGGATTCACCAATCCTCAAGGTTCCCTTTGCTCTAGCTCTCTCTCTTTCCCCCTTTTTGGCATTATCAAAACATTGGGGCTTCAACTCACTCATAGTGACAGAGAGATGTGAGTGAGCATGAGTGAGGGACTTCAATTCTTACAGCAAGTACACATTCTCATCATGAATGTTCTGCATTTTGTCATCAACCATACTCAGAAATGTATGGACAGGCTTCATTTTCTGAGCAACAATGGCATCCAGAGTGGCTTTCAATGATTGATCAAGTTTGGCCTGCAGTTGGTCAGTGAGGTTGGACACAACTTGATCAGACACTTTGGCCATTAGTTCAACTGTGAACTTTTCAGCAGCCTCTTTCACCATAGCAGCCTTCAGCTCCTCAGCCTTCCTTCTCTGAACTGCTGTCCTTTGCCTCAATGCATCTTTGATTGTCCTTCTTAAAGCTCTCACATTGTGCTTGTAAAGATCTTTGAGGCCTTGCTGCTCTTTCTTCACTGTCTTAGTGAACTTTGCCATTGCATCCTTTGCCTTAGTTACCTCTGTTGAAACTGTTTGCAGTCCAGTTTCAACACCACAAATCCTGGCATCCAAAGTTGGCAAAATCACTTCTTCTGAGTCTGTAAGCCTCATCTCCACAGAGGCTAGAGTCTTACCTTGTCCATCCAGGGTATCCACAGTTGCAGCATGTGCTTTCCCAACTTCTCTGACCAATGTGTCCAACTTCTCTGATTGCTCCTCAATGGAGGTTGCAGTCTGAGTAGCAATCTGCAGTCCAGCCTCAGTGGCATTGGCTTGCTCAAAGTAAATCTTGTTCAAGGTGGACACATTTGCTGAGATTGCTTCAAGATCAATGTCAGCATCAACTGGGATATCTGTAAGGGAAGCATCTGCAAAAATTTGTTCTATGGTGACAGCAACAGAATCTGCAAAACTCAAAGTGTTAGTTAAATCTCCCTCAACACCCTCATTCTTTTCTTCTCCCAATAGGTCTAATACATCAGCACCTATACTCTCATTTTCAACTAAATTCTTTTCTTCATTCATATCAGATGTACTCACATTCACTGGAGAATCAGGCCTCCTTTCACCAAGGGATTCATCAAGTTCAGATTTGACTTGAAGAATAGCCTGACTCTCATATTGGGCTGCACCCAATATTTCTACTTCATCTCCCTCTAATTTTGGTGCACTCATAGTTCCAGTAATCACACAATCCTCACCATCTCCCTCTGATTTTTTGAAGCTATCAGCCTTTTCAATTCCTTCCATTCCTAAACCTGACACCTCCACATCCTCAACAGGATCCATAGAGGGCAGTTGTTGGGAGATCACAGTGCTTGTGCATCCCAAGGCCACTGAGTCATCCTGAATGACTAAAGGCTGGTCAATGTCCAACTTTCCTGACATTGATGAGGCTTTAGTCAAACCAGCTTCTCCCATGGAAGTCTCAACATTGTCAAGCTGTGCCTCAGGCTCAGAAGAACCATCCTTGGCCAATGCATCTTGGACTGGGTCACCACCCTTGGTCAACTCCTCTGATTGATCAGAGTCCTTAACAGAATGATAGGTCAAGTAATGTACCTGAGCAGAATTGAGGCCAGGAGGGTTGGGATTGGTGTTGTCATCATCATCATCATCATTATCATTAGAGGTGCTATCAGGATGCTTGATTCCTTGTGCAATTCTTTCTCTATCAGCAAGCACCTTCTCATGGAATATTGTGCAAAACAAGGCTTCAGTGGTCAACACACTGGACTTCTTTACATTTGCAAAATGTAAGAGCCTGTTTTCTTCAACCTGCCACCAGCTGGCTCCTTTATCCTTGATAGCTTGAGCTATCTCCACCATAGTTCTATCCTTGATCTCAACAAGTGCCCTGAGATCATAGAACTGTTGTTGTAACCTAGGATAAGCCTTCAATCCTGGGTACAATTCATCCACATTGGCTTTGGCAATCTGCCTCAGCATCCCCTCATATGTGTACTCTTCATCACTTCCATCTCCATCAGAAGAGTTGGCTTGGGATTCAGGGGGGTTGGATTGAGCTTCAGGTAAGTTGGGTTGGGGCTCAGACAGGTTGGGTTCAGAAGGATTGGGTTCCGTTGAACTTAAAACAATTTGGGACTCAGGTGCTTTAGAGAGCAATGTTCCTGAGGAGGTAATGGGAATGGCTGGAATGGGTGGATAAACAACTTGATCACCTTCTTGAAGAACAGTTTCAAGAAGTTTGGTGTAGGAAAGAAGTCTGGGATCAAGTGGGGAGAATTGCCTATCATCAATATCAACTAAATCGGCCAGCACATCAATACCTGACCTGTCAGGGGCACCTTCAGGAGAGTAAACTTTCTTGGCCACAATTGGGGCATCTTCAGGAGTCTTGCACTCCTCTTCTTCATGCCTTGGTGATATTCTTTGAGATTGAATATCAGGAGAGTTGGCTCCAGGGCTGTTGGGCTTTGATTTAGACTTGGAGTTAGACCTACTTGCTTGTCTAATCTCCTTGAAGAATTCCTTCTTCTTCTTTTCCTCTTCCATCAACTTCTGCTTCTCAGAAGTTTTGATTATCCTTCTCCTTCTTTCTGACCTTGTTGGCTTATCAAGGTCCCTGAACTCAGTCACAGATTCAGGTTGCAGAGGGACAATCTCTCTGAATTCTTCTCCCTCTTCACGGGGGTTGACTCCTTCTTCAGCTACTTTCTCAATCTCCTCAGAAGTGGCACCTCCACTTCTAGACTGGCTTTCTGGGGAAGATTCACTCAGAATCTTCTTCATCCTTTTCATCTTAGGCTGAGCTTTCACAGGTTGAGCTTTCCTCTTTCTTGGAGAGGATCTGACAGTTGGTGCAACATTTAAGGCTTTCTTGGAAGCTGCCTCTTGCTTCCTCTTCTCAGTCTTGGAGGACAGCTTTCTAAACATCACCTTTTGGGCTGGAAAAGGCTTTGGCTTGGCTTGGAGGTGAGTGTAGTGAGCAAATCTTTCCAAGAGCAAGCTGGCTCTTGTGCAAAATTGAAGTCTACCATCCACCACCACCTTGTGGTGCTTCACCTCTTTGAACTTAAACTTTTCATTCATCATTTTATCTAGAATGAAGCTTTTCCAGTCAAACTTGACTCTCTTCTCAACAGAGTCAATCACAGCAGCCATCACTCTCAATTTTGGCATACTGATTTGTTCAACACTCCCAGAGTGGCTCAATAGACTTTTCACAACACAATCAAATAAGTGCTCATAAACTGGTTTTAATGTTTTCTTGTTCTGAGCACTTACCAGCTTTTTGGGTACCTTCATCCATGGGTTGGAGAACTCCTGCTCCTCTCCTTCTCTGTAGAGCTCTGTATTCAAGCCTTCAGAGGGTAGCCCGAAGCTGGCATCAAGGTCCTCAGCAGTGAAGATGATGGTGTGTTGACTTTCTTCTTCTTCTTCACCTTCTTCAGCATAAGTCAACTTTGTGCATACATCACCCTTTTTGCCCTTCCATCTGAGATGGGCAAAGAACTCTGCCATAAAAGGATTTAGGCAGGAATCAGGCTTGGTGCCAAGAAATTTTTCAAGCCCTGCCTCCCTAAGCCAATGGAGGACTGGATGAACATCTGTATCTGGACTATCAAAGGCTACTAACTTCTCAAACCAAATAGAGTTTGGATTACTGAGATATGAGAAGTCAATATCCAAAGATGAATCATTGAAGTCTACTAACTCTTCTCTTTTAATTTTGGGAGCCATGGATGGATTGTAAGTAAGATGAGAAATTTGCAGGTTGAGAGGTTTTCAAAAAGTTTAAGGGTTTGAAAGAATGAATGCGTAGGGAAGGAAAGTAAAAACCTAGGAGTTTTTATATGATCAGAATTTATTAACCGTTGGTTAATAGTGATTGATGGTGGGTAAAATTAAAAACCAAGTGGATAAAGTGGGGTAGTGGGCTTTGGGGCGGTTTGATGAAGATTAATGCTAATCAATGGCTTTGATGATGGCACAAGAATTCATGTAATCTTAATGAAGATTTTGCATTAAATGCTGATTTGCCATTTTGGTGGCAAAAATCTTAATATCTCACGCCATCCTAAAATAGCCTACTCTTAGACCAAGAAATCTTTTAAATGTCCAATCAATGCTAAAAATAGCAATTATCACCCTATTAACTCGGACAAACATCCTGAGATGTGTTTTGACTTCTGTAAAGGTCAAAATGTCTGACCAACATGCCTGAGTGAGTCCCAAAGTTGCTGAGTGGGTCCTACTAAGACAGATCTCCTGACCAACATTGTTGAATGCCATAGGGACAACTTTGCTGAGTTTCCCTTTTTGGCAGACTGCTTCAGTGAGGTTGGTCAACCTTGCTGAAGTTCATCTTAATGAACTTCCCCCTTCATATGAGCTTTCTTCCTTCATTTCTCCATCTTCCCAGGAAGATTACCTAACACCAGAAGAGAAAGGCAAGGCGTTGGTGGTACATCCAAACATCACTCACATTCCACAACACCAACCACAAGGTACTGCCTCCCCCTCCACTTCGTCAAATTGACTATAGAGCATTAGAGCAGACATATGCACTCAGGTCAAGGAAGCAATAGACATGCACTTTGAGAAGGGACTAGGCATACAGCTTGCCAGATATGTTGAAAGAGCTGTTCAGGAGCAGAGGACTCGTCTCACCAATCAAATCCATGATATTGATGACAAATTCGGTGAGACACTCCATAATCAGATAGAAGAGTATCTCCACTCTGAAATAAAGAAAACAGCAGACAGAACCAAAATGTTTGTTGATCTCTATGCCAATGAAACAAATCGCATGGAAACCATCTACAAAACCAGGCTTGAAGATGCTGAAGCTAGAGTTACACAAGGACAAGCTCTACTCAAAACGGAAGCTGAAGAGAATGAGAAGCTCAGGGCTCAACTGAAAGAAACAGCAGACAAATTGGAATCTCTAACAACTCAGTTGGAGAAATCCTCTACCTCCACTTCTCATGCTCAAGTTCTGGAGCATAGCATCACCCAACTCACTCATGTCAGCAGAGTAAATGCCATGGCTCTCATGCAGACTCTTCATGTTGAAATCTTAAATGCCATGAAACCATTTGCGGCTGCTCTTGCTGAAGCCAAAAAGGGGGAAGATGTGTTGATAAACGCTCTGGAGAAGTCTACTGCCCAGCAAGCTGAACTAGTAGTAGCTAAAGATGATCTGAATGAAACCTTGGGAGGTTTGAAAAACAAAATCAAGAACAGAAAAGGAAATGAAATGAAAGGAAAGGAAAAGAAGCTGTTCAGGATGAAGCCCAAGATGCTGCTACGAAGCTGAAAGAAGCTATTCAGAGTGAAGCTCAAGGCCCTGCTACAAAGCTGCAAATCACTGCCTCTGAAGAAACAACTCCTAATATGAGGATGACAAGAAAAAGGAAGGCAGCTGAAACATCAGCAGCCCCAACAGAGCCTACAGCAGAAGAGAAAGAGGCTCAAGAGCTGAAGAAAAGAAAAATGCAAGAAGCTCAATGATGCGAAGGCAGTCAAGGCAAAGTTTGAGAGAAAAGTGGTCAAACTCAGGAAAGCACTGAAAGACAAAGAAAAAGAAGAAAGTGATTGAGTAACTGACAGCACATATGTGGATATGCTGGTACTTCCAGACGAGCTACCAAGATGGTACCCTCTGAATAAGAAATGGCAGCTTCAACACCACATAGTGAGAAAATTTGGCCCTCTCCCCACCTATGAAGAAGAGTTTCTTCAATTCTCTCAATTCATGGAAATTGAAGATCAAGTGCTCTGGACAGAAACAGTCAAGTCAGCCAAAGAACTAGGTTATAAAATTCTAACCCCTGAACACCCTGTCTGGGAGCCACCTACTCTGGATTCTGGAAGAATTGATATGATAGAAGTCAAAAGAATTCTGGAGAAGATCTACATTGAAGAAAATGTTACAGACCTGCATCACATGGAAGAAATTCGCACTCGTCTGTACCTTACCTACCGCATCTGAACAATTGAAGACCTGATGAAGACTACTCAAGAAGTTCAAAGATACTAAAACTTGTAATCTGTAAAACTCCAAATATTTTATACAAGTAATAGTTCTTTTTGCTTACAAGACAAATTCTCATTGTCTTCATCAGAAACTTCATTCAAAGATTTATAAACTCTTATCTTATTCATTAAGAGCATTTATCAATTTTAGTTTTGGCTTCATCAAAAAGGGGGAAATTGTTGGGATATAAATTCACCCTAAGCCCCAGTACATGATAGGATAGTTTTATTAGGGTTATACTGGCAAGTATGCTTTTAGTGCTACTTATGTATACAAACTGATTTTTGCACTTATTAATGAAAATAAATTTTTGTCACTGGTTGCTTTAAATATAATGAATGGTAATTATTTATTGCATAAACGTTCAGATGTACTTTACATTATAGACAATGTGGTGTGTAGAAGATCACAGAAGATCACATTGTCAGTTCCTTGTATATAAGTACAATTGATTCACAACTTAGATGGAATTGAACAATCCATTGGTAGAAGTTGAGGTGTAAGGCTCAGATTGGTTTGTCTTGACCAAGAGATTACACTAGTGCATTTTGATGTGCTGAATAGGACCTACAGAGAGGTAATTCTTCTAGATTGACTTAAGGAATGAAGAATTAGACCTCAGTGGTTGTTGATTTCTTAATCTCTGTCACTTAAATGGAATTGTATGTAGTTAAGAAGTATTGCTTTGATTTATTATGGGTAAAGAATCAATGTGATTCAATACTTTATATTTTGGGCAATATTATTAATTATAGGACAGATTGCCAAAATTAATACAGAGAATCGTGTCTTGGAGTGTCAAGTTGATTATGTCCCCTTGGTGGGCTCAGAAGGTTTATCATATCAAATCTGATCAGTGGAATTTATTTTCGGTATGATAATAATGTTGAGCTGTCCTTACTCTGAGGAATAAAAGATATTAATTAATTAAAGCATTCAGTAGCTTAAATTAATTGATGGACATTGAATCTTAAACACGGGAAATAATAACCGGGAGCCATATTTCGTAATATGGGTTAGGATGGATAGGGCAATATTAATTCTATAGTGGAATGAATTAATATTAATGAGCTGGAAAAATATTGTGGCTCAATATTGATTTCTGGGCTCATTGGGAGGTCCAATCCTAATTCTCCTAAAGGCCCCTCAAGTAGCCCAATAAAAGTCCATTAACTAAGGTAATTAAAAAGATAAGAATTAATCTTGTTGCAAGAAAGAGAGGAAAGTAGCGCTTTTTTGGGGAGAGAATATTATAGAGAAAGATATGGAAATAATATAATATCTCTTGGAGAATAAAATATTTCTAGATCTCCTATATTTTCTAATAAATAAATTGACTATTCTCTCTCTTATAAATAGAGGAAAAACCGCTTGTTTAAGAGTTGACAAAAGAAATCGGTTTTCTCTACAAAAGAAAAAAGAGAGATCTGTAATTTTCGAAATTACAGTGTGTGCAACAAGAGAAAAATAATTCTTCCTTGAGAGTTAATAGTTCGTGAGATCTCCCACCGGATCAACGGGCTAGGACTTAGGGAATACTTGAGAAGGCAATTGGGTTGAAGTTGTTATTCTTCTCAACGGTATCTCTCCGATTCAAAGGTAAACACGTAATCCCTTAGTTCCGCATGTTTAGGGATTTAATTATTTACCGTACATTCATTACATGAATTAGTTGATTTAATTTGTTTAAATTATGAAATTAGATTTATGATAATTCATATTTAAATTACGTCCCAAATAGATCCGGGTAATTTTAAAGGAGTCTCAAAGGATTCCCGAGAGTCTCGAGAGACCCTAGGGCACATCTCATTCTCAGGAGTAAAAGATTCTCAGGAGTCTCAAAGGATCCCTAGCGTGATGGTCCATAACCCACAAGTGCCAATAATTCCCCACAAAGGAGATGGGGAATGTGGTCCCATAATAATTTCCCACAAAGGAGTTGGGGACCACAAGAGTTGGGGACCACATTGTTGGGGGACTATTATTGGGTATTGGGATAATTCCCAACAAGTTTTGATGTCCAAAACACTAAGAGTTTATAAATACATGTAATAGGATCAGCTGATACCTGTATAGTTCAACTCAGCTAAGTCTAGTCTTGTGTAATCAGTTATATGAATCTCAGCTGATTAGCACAGTTCGAGCCTACTTGCGTAATCTCAAGAGATGAAGAGTATAAGATATGAACACTAGAAGATCCTTGAAGATCGGATAAGTGAGGTGCTTGTATACCTTCTTAACTGATAAAGTCCAAGTCGAAGAAGGCCGAAGTCAGCACAAGTATTTTTCTAAATTAGAAGAGCAAATACTCATTTGATATCAGAAGACAGGCTTCACTAAGCCAGACGAGTTTACCAGACAACTAGAAGAGAAGATCAGCAGACTAGTGGCTCGTCAAAGACTCGGTTGATTCCAAAGTCATCTTATGAAATTCAAATCAAGACTTACCTTACTTAGAAGATTGACACGATCCCAGATTTGAAGCAATCAATATCAAAGCGACTGGAATCAAGGAATCAATCAAGCACACAAGGAAAGATTGCCAAACGGCTAGTCAACTCCAACGGCTAGTTGCAGCAATCCTCCCTATAAATACAAGAGGATGAGGAAGAACAAAGTACGGAAATACTACTCAAGAATTCGAATGCTAATCAAGCAAGCAAGCCAAAAAGCTACCCATTGTTAAAGAATTCTCAAGAGCCCGAAAAAGTACCAGAATACCTTTTAGCTCTTAAGTTATTTCCTCATCCAACCAAAGAACCTGAATCCAATACATATTGTATATCCTTTGATTTAGGCATAGTGGTTAAGCAATTTATAAGCTTGAACCATTAGTTGGATCCATTCAAAAACCCCAAAACCCCCACCATAAGGTTAAGTTTTTGAACCCCTGTAAGAGTGCAAGTGCTCACAAATCACTTGTGGAGACCGTAGCAGTTTGGAACTGCTCAGATCTCAAAGTCCTACTCTTGGGACTATAAAGGACAAGCCCTTGTAATTTTCGGGAAATTAAAGGGATTAAATATCACGTTTGGAACGTGAGAGTGGACGTAGGAACGTATATCCGAACCACTATAAAATACGGTGTTATTTATTTACTGCACTTTACATTTCAGTTTACTTATCTTTATTATAGTGCATACTGTGATTTGAAACACCTTTACCAACAAGGCCATATCTTTCAAACCAGCATCAGCTGAGTATTTCATAAAAACAAGTAATTGGTTATTTCAAAAGAACACTCGAACGAGTCTAAATAAAAGGCCTACTTACTTCCTCATACAAAACACTCTATCAGATAACTATAGTCTTCTGGACCAGCAGACTTGCAGTCCAGCTGACATAGAAATCAGAAGAGGTTTCCAACTCTTTAATTGAAAAGGTTTTAAAGTCTATTCACCCCTCCCCTCTAGACTTTAATCCCATTCACTACTCGTTCAGGGACCAACAAAACGTAAACCTGATGGATCCCTGGAAAAATTTAAAGCTCGCCTTATGGCAAAAGGTTTCCATCAACGTCCGGGTGTTGACTTCTCTGAGACCTTCAACCCTGTTGTCAAGCTTGTAACTGTTCGAGTAGTTCTCAGTATTGCTGTCACTCAGAACTGGCTTCTTCAACAATTCGCTGTCAACAATGCTTTTTTCCATGGTACCCTGTCCGACACGGTTTACATGGCACAATCTCTTAGCTTTATTGATAAAAAAATTCCTACCTATGTTTGCAAATTGTAAAAGTCCATCTACGGTTTGAAACAGGCACCACACACTTGGTATTATGCTCTTCGGTCATTTTTGGAAGGGATTGGATTCATTCACACCAAATTAGATGAATCACTTTTTATTTACAATAAATCTGGTGTCATTGCATATTTTATTGTGTATGTTAATGATCTGATTCTCACAGGAAATAACATCTCATTCCTTACTCAAGTAGTTGCTGACTTTGGTACAAAACTCTTAGTGAAAGATTTGGGCCCTCTTTCATACTTCTTATGTGTTGAAGTACTCTATACCAAGAAATCATGCTTCTTATCCCAACAGAAGTATGTGGTTAATTTTCTTACCCAATACAATATGATCATACCAAACCGTTGGAATGTACCATTGGAATTTTTTTCCACTGGAATTTTCATTGGAATTTTGCAATTCCAAAGCCCACTTTTCCAACGTTCGTATTTCCGTTGGAATTCCCGTTGGAATCATTGATTCCTTCCCCTTGGAATCATTGATTCCAACAGAGAAAATGCAAAAATCCGTTGAAATCTCACTGTTTTCTTGTATTGTAGTATCGTAAGTGTTAAATTAATGATATTACTGTGCCTATTCTTCAAGCCTTGGCATCTCATGCGACACAATAAGTTAGTAGAATTTTTTACTACTAGATTAAACATGCTAAAATATTCTTTTACCACGGCTTGATCCCAATGTAAGGCCAACGAGGCCATCGATTCGGACCAAGAAATATCTCAATTTTTTTAAGGGCCCATTTTTTTTTTGGGATATGAATACTATAAACAATGTTGAGAATAAAATGAGAAGTGTTTTGATCTAATATCAAAACCCCCTGAGACATGTTTAAGTCAAGTATGACTATGTTCTAAGGATGTTAGAACATATAGCATAAGGCTAGTTGAGAAGCTGACATGTTAGGCAGCTCTTAGATAAATAGAAAAGTATGCTGATCAAGATTGAATGGATTGTGGAACAATCTTTCTGAAGATCAAGCATGATAAATGCATCATCTAGACATAACCTACTAAAGCACTTCTGCTCAGAAGGTTTGTCCAGGAGAGTTGTCTCAGCACACTTGTACCAGAACTATGTCAAGTTCATCCCAACCTTGCTGATAAGGTCAAGGACACTAATCCCATGTTATGAATGCAAAAGATCATCAATCATGCATAGAGACATCCAAGGAAAGAGAAAGAGTCAAGTCATCTGAAGAGCTAAAGCCAACCTTGCTGATAAGCAAAGTTTCCGGATAGTGATAAGCAGAGTTGTCCAAGTGATAAGGAATGTTGTCCTTATCATAGGACTAATCATCAGAAGCCATGTCCATGTTTGAACAAGTGAATCTTGAAGTTAGACATTGGGAAGAGTGCTGCAGAATGAAGACAAAGTGATTACAGCCGTTTATTTCCCTATTGAAGGACATGTCACTATCAAGAATCAGTCTTCCAGTTTGAAGAGACCAAGGAAGACATTTATGGACATTTGAGACTGCCTCTCCAACGGGCAAATCCTCAAATTTGTCTATAAATACAGAAGTGTGAAGACCATTTGAAAGCATCCAACATACAACTGACCTCAACTATCCTACAAGCTTACAAGTGCTTTCAAAGCTTTTAAAGAGACTATCTTAGTCTTAAAACACTTCGTCTAAGCTGAACCTCATTGTATATTCATACAAATCTTAGAGAGATATCCAATCCTTATACACTGATCTTCATTGTAAAGGATATCTCATTAGTTGGAACCTTACTTCAACCCTCATATCTTTCAAAGAGAGAAAGTTAGAAGGTTGTAGTAGTAGAACTGTAAAGAGTTAATTGTTGACAGAAGAACAGTTCAGTTCTGAGTTGAGAAGAGGGTACTAGGACTCTAGACATCCTAGGGATCAATTCACCAAGGAGTGGTGTTCTTGATCAAGTGCACCTTGGCACTATAAAACAAGTTAATTCCAAGAGTGAAGGAATTATCCTGTTAAATCAAGGAAAGTGGATGTAGGAGATTGAGTCTCTGAACCACTATAAACTCTTGTGTTGATTTACTTTCAATTACTTACATTCATTCAACACAGCACACTAAACTGAACTTTCAAAGAATCATATACTCAAGACTGTGCAAAACACATTTGGACAAGTTCCCTGAAAACTGGATATTTGATAAGGTGATTTCAGAACTTAAAGGAGTTTAAACTAAAGGGCCAACCACTAATTCCGCACTTATAACTAACTTAGATAGTCATTCAACTAAGTACTATTGGTTATCTTTAAGAAGTTATACATCTCAACAGAGTTGTCCAGGACAATCTTGCTGAAGTCATATTTGGTTAAGTTTGAAAAAGATTTGCATACAAGTGTATTTCCCCCCCCCCCCCCATACACTTGTTATATACTCCTTTCAGGACCAACAAACAATATTCTAGTTGATGATTGTATGTTTTTATGGCCAAAAGCAACTTGAAGTTAATGATATATGTGGTTCTAAGTCATTCTAACTAAGTCATCTTAATGAGTTATGAAAACTAAGTTTACTGATCTTAGTGTGATACTGATCTGATATATGAACTGATAGGAACAAAGCTGATAATGTATTGTATAGACAGCTTATAGTATAGGACTTAGATATACTCTTTTGTATATAGTTCAGTTGATGTATAGATAGGTTTTATATATGTGTAACTTTGTATTCTATTGTATTCAGTATTGTAAAAGTTTGGAACAATAGATTGGAACCAGATCAGAAGACTAAGGAAGCTCAGAAGACTACTCCAAAGTAAGAAGACTATCAAGAGGAGTAAGATGAAGCTCTGAGATACAAGAGAAGTATTCTGAAGAAGCGCAGAACAGTTGTTGAGAACTGTGCTGACTGACTAAGAACAGTAAAACTAAGAGAAGTAGTTTAATGTGCTGAGTTAGTGTGATTGAAGAATAAGTTTGGAAAACTTATTGACGGCGTAACTGAAGATATTAGAAGATATGTTGACTTGGAAGATAAGTCTAAAAGAAGTCGGTTACAAAAAGGAAGTTACAAGAAACGGTTAAGAGTTAGTTTCACAAACTGCTAACTGTCATACTAAAGTCTATAAATACCGTGTGATCTTCTACTTGAAAAGACTACTGCTACTCAAGATATTCGAAGCAATCAAAGTATTCAAGTATTCAAGAACTCACATAGTTAAAGGAGATCAAATCAAGAGAAGAAGCCACCGTACTGAATTGAAGATTCAAAGGCTACATTCTAGATAAGTTTTACTTCACGATTTTAGTTTGTGATTTGTTGTAAACAAGTGTGCTAGTTACTTGTGAAATTACTAGTAGATCGAAGATATACCTGGAGGTATAATCGATAAGATCAAGGTCTTAATCTTGGGACTTTAAGCCACAAGAAACTCAAGAAGAGAAGAGTTAATAAAATATCACGACTGGAGTTGTGAGAGTGGATGTAGACATTTGTCGAACCACTATAAATCTTGTGTGTTGATTTACTTACTGTTTAATATTTGTTTAACATACATATTCAAGATCTAAATCTAAGTTGAGTATAAAACTGAAACTGGAAGTACTGATCTGACCAAGTAAGAACAGTACTGTTCAGAACACTATTCCGCATATAACTCTGATATTTTGAAAGATTTTGAAAAGTCTATTCACCCCTCCCCTCTAGACTTTTCCTAGCTTAATCAATCTTAACTCAACTTTGAGAACCAACAGTTGCTTCACCGACGGGATAGAATGGTTGTTGGGATATAGATCCTAACTCCTTGAGCAACAATGTTTATTTATAATTTTGATGGTCAAAACACTTTTAATTATTTATCAAGACAATTTCATATATAATCTGATAGGTTAAACTAACATTGTATAAAACAGCTTATAGTCTAAGTCGAGTGAGACCAATTGTTTGTAGTTCAGCTGACATCACTAAGTGGATTAACATGCGTTTACTCAAGACTTTGAAGAGTAGAAGATATGAAAACTTGAATATTAAGAAGACCTTGAAGATTAGAAGTCCGTGTGTGAACAAGATGAGAAGGTTCTTGTATACCTTATCATCTAGTGAACACTTAATGAAATCAGCCGAGATGATAACACAGTTGATACGGACTGAAGGGAATATGTCTACTGATATAGGATGCACTATGGAGGCAAGATGAGTGAAACCTCATATGTATGAATCAAGATCAGAAGAAACGTTAAGAAGCATTTACCAAAGCTGAAAAGAAGACAAGATGATAGAATACAACATAGGTGATACAAAGGAAGAAATAAGGCTAAGTATAGATCTGACTATCAAGGTAATTAAGGAAATTTATCTTATATGAAACCTACCATATTTGAAGCAGGAAAGATTAGGAATCAAGGAAAAAATCAAGTTATTTATGGATCATACTTATACAAGAAAAGATTTGATTCAACAGCTAACTTTCCAACACCTAATTTGAAGATCAAACTCTCTATAAATACAAGAACATCTTCATTGTGAAGATCACGGAAACTATCTCAAGAACTCTACCCCAGCTAATATCAAGTACAAGCATTCAAAGCATTCAAGAGTTCAAGAGTCTGCAAGTTATCAAGTTCATATCAAAGTTTCCATTCTACCTTAAGCCTAGAATCCAAATTCATATTGTTAGGCTTAGAAAGCTATCAATCATTGTTCGATTGATTCACTAGTTGGAACATTTAAAAAATGATCAAACCCCAACCATACCCTAGTTGATAAGTTTGTTGTTACTAGAAGAATCGTGTAAGAGTGTTTATTCTCACGATAACAAGTCGATTGGTGCATCTCGAGGTGAATAAAGATCAAAGTCTTATTCTTGGGACTCTAAATTACAAGCCATTGGAAGGAATTAACATCACAGTTGGAATTGTGAGAGTGGACGTAGGTCTGGAGGCCGAACCACTATAAATTCTGTTGTGTTATCTTTACTTTACGACACTTTACTTTATTGTTCATATATTTATCATTCATCCATTGCATAGATTTTGTGATTTAACAAACTAGTTTTTGCCCGTGCTATGCACGGGCCACTTGTAATTTTAGTTTTCTAATTTATAGAACTATCTTTAATTGTATAGTTTTTGTCTTCTATTGTTTTAAAAATAACAGGAAACATTTTTTTTATTATGAAATAAACATTTATTTTCATAACTCAACATGTTCTTAAATTTATTTATTTTAAATCTGATGCTAGTTAATTTGAAATGCACAAATTTTAATTGAATTGAACACTAATGTGATGGCATTTACTTTGCTCGTTAAAATCATTTTCATTTCATTTTAAATTATTCAATTCAAAGAGATTTAAAAAACTCCTGAACAATGTGAAACCATTGCTCACCCCACTAAAATCATTTACCCAAATATTATCTCAAACAACCACCTTCTCAATAATAAATCCAACTCACTCATTTAGCAACTAAGAAAACAAAAAACTTAGAGAGAGAAACCCACCACTCTCTAAAAACTTCCTCAATACACTTTCTTCTCTCCCTTACCCCACTACCTCCACTTCTAACCACCACTTTCAACACCCCTTCCCTCCCTTTTCTTCTCGGTGCATCGGTGCATCGAGTCAGCAAAATCGCTAGAAACTTTCCTTGGTGTAAGTGTTCGGGCCAACAATTCGATCTTTCCAACGAAACCGCTCATGCTGTGACCGATTGGTATATCGATCCGTTAACCACTTTAGTGTTTTAGATTTACGTTTTGTTGTTTAATTTTCCTTGTTCTTAGATTGCTAGTTTTTAGTTTTGGTTCTTTTTGCTATTGTTTTCTGTTTTCTCCTCCACTATTTTTCTAGTTGTGATTTTTCTCTCGCCTTGTGCGGTTCTGTTGGTTTCTTTTCTGGCCTGTTTGTTTAGTTCATGGCGCTTGAATCTTTTTTTAGGTGTACCTTTGTCTTTTATTTTTTTCTCTGTATTTCTTGACACGTGAATACCTTAGTGTGGGGTATTTTTCTCGTTTTGAGAATGGAGATCTGAACGTATCTGTGGACATAGGTTGCACTCGTCTCTCTACTTCCTCACGATTGGAATAGAACAACTTTCGATTGGATCATTCTGGGTTGAAGATGATCTTGTGAGTTATATTGTATTAATCTTGTTATATTGTTCTTGTAACCCCTCAAAAAAAATAAAAATTCAACTCACTCATTTAGTGGAAGATATTCCGATTAAATAAGGTAGAATAATATAAAGAATCTTTTAAAATGAGTACTACTCCCCGTCCATCAAAAGTGTATTCAATTATATTTTTGGGTATATGGAGAATATGCTTATTCTATTTAAATAGTTAACTTCTGAGTATTTTTTTAACTTTATTAACCAGCAACAATATTATTTACTCGTTACGGCATATATCTTTTTTATAAATTAAATATAATTTTTTAAATTTTTTGTATAAAAAAAGTGAGTAACAAATCTCCAGTACATTTAACCAAAGAAAAAGGATCAGAAAAAGCTTATTCTTAGATTACGATATTTAATTTGTGTTTTTCTTGCTTTTTAGCCGTATTGTAAATGAATACCTGAATTTTGGGGACCAAATGTACTGATATTTTTGAGGTAGTTTTTGCATGATACTACTTAAATATTCATTTTCAATCTAAAACAAATTAATTTGCAGAAAACATAAAACATCAGAAAACAAAGGACCCTATTTATATTACTACACATTAGAAAAAAGGGTAATCCCAAAATTTTCATTTCTACTTTCCTATTAGTGTGGAATCTTTACACTTGTCAATAAATAGATTATCTGTAAGACTGAAAATAAGTAGTACCACAGAGAAACAATAGTTGAATCAAAAACTTCACATCCCAAATATAATACATATACGGAGTTACACTACTAACTTGACCACATTCTGATCATTTTTCCTCATTAAATATTGCGAGTTATAGTGTCCTGGTCATTAGAATTTAGACATATCAGATTAAAAAAGTGGAAGTTATCTATTGATAGATTTTGCTAATTAACCAATTTTTCATCATCTATTAATATTTTGACTATTTACATTTACAATCAAAACCAAATTCATTTACAAAAAATATATACATCATGAAAAAGGGTACCATCCCAAAAACTATAACCCCACCAATACTTATAACCTTACTGACCATTCAACTCATTCTTTTTCCTTCATTTTGCAATGAATTAGTCAAAATTAAATCAAATGAATATTTAATCAGCAATAGAAACATGAACAATCCGTTTACTTATAAAGTGATGATGTATAAAAAAAATGGTGTGTTCACTACAAAATTTTATTTAAATAAAATTAACACGAAACAACTGATTAAGAGATAATTCGAGAGAACCAGAAAATTTAACAAATATATTAAAAATATGAAAAAAAACTCCATACCTTCTGCTATTCATTTTCTTGGGGACATTTTTTCGAATTCAGGAAGAGTCTGTTTCAGTCTGCTTAACTGAACCCCAAGTCCAAGAATAGATCATCACAAGTATTAACAGTATTTAAGAATGGGTTAGACTTGAGAGTCTCTCCATCTCCCTATTCTTGTAATGCAAAGTGGGAAGTTTTTCCATCTCCCTATTCTTGTAATATATGCAAAGTGGCAAGTCTTTCCATCTTCCTATTCTTGTAATGTATACGTCCTAAAAGTAAATTTGCTTGTCTTTAAAGGAAGCATTACCTAGAAAAGTTATTAGCAAAGAGTAGCAACCGTGTGACAAGAGAGTCATATTTCGCTCCAAATGTCCGGACAAAAGTTTTAAAGAAAAAAGAAAGCATGATATATAACCAAATGGTCGTAGATGTACCTGTCAAGTATACGCCACTGGTCACCAATTTTTGCATCAACATCATCAATTTCGATCTTTCTCAAGGTTTTGAAGCATAGCATCAACCTGGATGAAATTGGCAAGTTACAAATACATTGCGTGATTTCAAGTCAGTTGAATGGAATAACCAAAATATTTATACTTTCTTCCCATGCCAATATATCTTTGCATATTAATTTGGCATTTCCACCTGCAGTTAGTTTATCCCACTTGAGTTCTTTTTTTTTTTTTTTGGTGGGGGTGGGGTGTAGGTGGACAGTTAAGGAGAAAAGATATAAACTCTGTCTATAAGAGCAGATGAAACCATGCATATTGCGGTCAGAAACATCAGCTCCATCCTTGCTTTCATCACATATGCCTTCATTGCTTCCACTTCACCATCTCTATCCACCATGCTATTATAAAGCTCGATCGATCTGACAAGATCAAGACAATCAATACGATATTTAATTAGTTAAATCCAATTCTCTTGTCAACTTCTTTTACAATAAGAACCTCCAGAAACCCTGCAAAAAAATTGAACCAGGATATAATACAGGCCTAGCAGAGTAAATTCAATAACATCATGAAACATTTTATATCATATATGGGATCTGGATTGTCCCCTTGACATGTGGTTGACACCACAAATATCACTGGTTAGAAAATCTCTCTGAAACAAAAAATAAAATAATAAATTATAGTAGTAATTTAATAGAAAGCAAGTCTAAGTGGGTAAACTCGTTAGTAAATTTTCCTCTAGCTTACTGAAGAAGGGGAAAATACGTTCTTGCAAGTGCATGACAAATTAAAATTCACCAAACCAAATAAAATATCCAAATGAAAAGTAGATACATATAGGTTGGACTTCATCCATGGAGAGAACAAACACGGAAGGGCAGCCACCGCGCTCGGCTTCGCCGTCGAGACGCTCAGTAGTGTCCATTGCATTGCCTGTTTGCGAAACATACAATATCAGCTACTACCGATTATCAAGTTTTTCACTGCAATTACAATCATTACTCGCTGATCATACACAAATACATCTTAATCTTCAGAGAAAAGTCTATTTCTTATTCAAACTACTTTAGGAATTTTGAATTTCTTTTTTTGAAAACATGACAACGATCAAAGAGGGACAAGAAAACAAAAGTTCATTTATTTCATACCTATATCCACTCAACAGAAAACTAACGGAATGGAAAGTCTCGCACTTGTGCAAACCTAAACCCAAAACATAAAAAATTAATACAACCTACAACCCAATAACTCAATCTAATTAGAACGAAATTTTGAAACAATTGAACACACATGTAGATACAATTCTAGACCAACATATAAAAAAGAGTCTTCTAATGCCTCAACTGTGCTGAATCGGAAAACCTCATTTACTTATACGTTCAAAAGGGTGAAAGGTTTTAGATTTTTTTTTTTTAGCAAATAGTATGCATTAGTGAATCTTAAAGAAGAAAAAGAAAGACGTGTTATCAAACACTGTTGGTATTCCTAAACCTTTCACCTCTTTAACCGTTTCAACTTTTTCCTGCATCTTTCCGTCTCCCTTCCCTTTCTCAAGATTCTTTAGGGTATGCCACGTGTCAGCGTGTTAGAAGCTCAATATTGCCACATGGCGGAAGGCTGGAGAGTGGTATCCTCCTTTTATATATATAGATTTGAACACTACAGCTTTGAAACCAGCCGATATTAAATCAGCTGAGTATAATTTGCAAAGTTACACAAGGTTTTAAAGGGTTTTTTTCGCACGAGTAAAAAAGGCCACACTATTCCACATAAACAAAACTAAGTTAGTAAATAGTAGATTGAATCAGTAGACTACTTGCTAGTTCAATAGACTAAGTACTTAACTAAGTTTACACTCGCACTCTATCAACTGCATACATAACAATCAGCTGACACACTAAAAGAGATTTCAAAAAAGTTTAAAAGTTTATTCACCCTTCCCCTTTAGACTTTTAACCATTCACTACTCGTTCAGGGACCAACAAGTAGTATTAGAGCAGTGGTTCTAACGAACTATTGTCTCTTGATTATCATTGGCTTTGAGGGAAGCCTTGGTAGTTCCCTTGAGCAAATCTTTTAAAAAACCGTATTCATAAAAATCATAAGCATAGATACTAATGCTCGTAATCTTCCTAAATTTTCAGTTGACCAGTATGATTATTGGAAGGTTCGAATCATATGATATTTAGTTCTATACATGATCTTATGTGGTCTGTAATCACCAGCGGACCAATCACAGTCATGGCACCAAACACTGTTATAGATAATGCAAACGTTGTAGTTGGAGAACCAGTACCAAAGCAAAGATCAAAGCTGACTATAGATGAGATGAAGCAAAACAACCTTGACAAAATTGCCAAGAATCTCATCATGAACACTTTGCCCAATGAAATATTGGTAATGTACTCAAGTACAAAAGTGTTAAAGACATGTGAGACACCTTAGCTATTATATGCGAAGGTACATAGCAGATCAAAGAAAACAAGATGAGAGTTGTTGTTCAAAGATTTGAAACTTTCAAGATGCAGCAAGGTGAAAACATTGATCAGCTTGATACCAGATTCACCAAAATCATCAATGAGATCGAGTCACTTGGTAAGAAGTACAACAACAAAGAGGTAAAGCTTAAAGTTCTTAAAGATTTAACTCCTCAATGGCACATGAAAAGTATTATCATTAAAGATATCAAGGATCTCAATAAATGGAATGTTCAAACTCTATTTAGACAGCGAAGAACAAGTCCAGACGATACCCTCTACTAACAAAGGAGTTACTTTCAAAGTATCAACTAATCACTCAGCTGGCAAATCAATAAGTATAAGCAAGGACCTAGATGGATCCGAAATGAGTCTCAAAGAGCAGATTTCTCTCATGATGAAAAGATTCGAAAAGATGAATGTCATGTATGGTAAATATAGAAAGTTTTATAAAGACTATCGTTGAAAAGCTGACCATGCAGGTTCATCATCTAAGACATCCAGAAGAGATGATAGCAGAGACAGAACTCCATAAAAGAAGAAGTATGAATCTAAGGATTCATACGTGATTCATCTGATTCCAGAAGAGATAAGAGAAGGGATTATTCCACTCCTAGAAAGACTTCAAGACAAAATGATTGTATGTGTTATAATTGCGATTGACTCATTATATCTATGAATGTCCAGAATTAAGCACAAAGGACAAAGAAGAAAGGAAAGCCAAACGAGATAGAAGATACTCGAATAGAATAACAACGAAGGTAGACGACTTAGACATTGAATCAGATGACCTGCCATCATCATCCTCATCTGGATTCCTATCAGATGATGACTCAGAAGAGTTAGCCCTCATGACTAAAGAAGAAGTAGAGGTAAATTCTCCTAACATGTGCATTTCTATTTCTTCATACACAGGTGAGTGTAACTCATCTTATAGCGAAGTGAAGAGCACTCATCAGCTTGCTTGTGAGCAATTGAAGGATGATCTCATACATGCTACTAGAGCTTTTAGAGAAGTTGAAGAGGAGAGCATGGCTCTAAGAAGTGAGATAATAAAGTTAAAAGTGAAGAAGTCTTAAGCCGACCCCAAACTTGTTGTTATGAATGAACGCTTAACTGAAGAGCTAAGACAGCTTAAAGAAAAGCATGTAGTTCCTAACAACTTGTACCAATCACATTCTTCTCTAGCTGAGGGTACTGATTGTGCAAGTTCAAGTACCTTTGTAATTGAGAAAGCTAAAGGGCATATACATCTTAAACTTTATGAAAGTGTTTAAAGTTATGACTCATTCCTCAACTTTTATATCTAATTTTTTTTTATATTTTTCAGGAAATTAGTACTCCCTCCGTCCCAACTTAACTTTCATACCTACTTTTTCGGTCTTTTAGAAATTCTATCCATACAATATCTAAAATATTATATTTAATGTTATTATTTTTATGGTACATACATACACACAAATCAACTCACTTGTTTATTTTTTTATAAAATTATATCTCAAAATTCTATTTATTATAATATTTTTTTAAAAGGGGGTGAACAGTAAGTGTGAAAGTTAAGTTGGGACGGAGGGAGTACTAATTATTGTATGACATTTAATAATTTAATATATATTTTTATTACAAATAAAGACAATGAATTGATTTCAAAATTTTATTTAAACCAAACACCGTATATAATAATGATAGTCATTTATATTTACTAACAAAACAATTCAATAATTAAAAATTTAGAAACACCCCACTTAAGTTTGCATACACTCACTAAATGCATCAAAGGCATAACCTGATACAAACATCCAAACATAATAATATGTACTGATGAAACATAATGAAATATAAAAAAAAAAAAAAAAAAATTATTAATATCAACATCTTTAAAGGGCAAAAATAAATCCACTAACATGATTCTAATATATCAATTGAAATCTTAATTTTATTTAAAATAATTAAAATATACTTTTTCAATCAAATTTCATTATTCTCATTCTCTCTTTGAAAACAATATCATTCAAACTATTTTATATCTACATTTCAACCATCACTTATTTACTCAAAAGTATCCGAACAAATCCCTTTACAACCAATGATGAAAATAGCGTTATTGCAGCAAATATCGCAATTTTAATTTTACGAATATACTGAAATATATCAATGTCGCAAAAAAATTAAAAACATGACAATATTTTTATTAAAATCTTGAATACTTAACATGAAATTTCAAGCGCTATTATAACATATTATAAAATTATATGTTTAAAATAAATATATAAATATTGACTGCGAAAAATATTTTACAACATAATACAATACAAAATGACTAAATATAAATGATAAATTACAATTACCACCAAAATTATGGGTATATTTATTACTTCCTACGTCCCAATTTAGATTATGCATTTGCTAAAAATGAATGTCTCAAATTTAGATTGTGAATTTCCTTATTTGACATTAAAGCACTTTTTTTTACTTTAAACACCCTTCTAACATCTCATAATTACATTACGTGTATTACTTACTTTATCACTCTACTTTATTACTCACAATATTTTATTATTTACTTTATTATTCAAAAGACTTTCATATTTTATACTTTTATCTCTTGAATACTAATAAATAACTTTCATAAATTTATCTCTTTAATACTAATAAACAACTCTTAAAGTAAATTATTATAGTCTTAAAATTGAAAATCCAAAATGTAATGAAAAGAGAATTTATAAGAGCATTTCTAATGGATGTATCCATTGATTCCATTCAACCAGAGTCTCTATTACACATCACCAATTTATGAAATATTTTATTCTATGAGCAAGTACTCATGGTCATCCATCCATAAATACATCTCACTAAAAATTAAATTATAAAAAATGTTTAAAAGTTTTAAATTTTCTCTCTCATTACTCTTTTATTTTTATAATACAAAAGAAAGACAAAAATTGTACTTTCCTGCTCCCCTCCTCGGCTAATGGGTGTCCAAATTTTAATGGCTATGGACGTCAATCCAACCATTAGACACCTCTATAGAGAGCCATTGGAGGTGCTCTAAAGCAATTTCATTTCAAAATCAAAAAAAAGTAGAGGAGATTAACTTAGCAACAAGAATAGGAAAAGAGAATAAAAGGGAGAGATAAAATTGCTTTCAGTCAAATGAGACGCCCCACATAAGGCTTTCAGTCAAATGAGACGCCCCACATAATTGTTCAGACATGCGCACCTATATAACATACAAAATCTTGGATATTTTTCGGATTTTAAAATAAAATTGTACATATATACATACAAAATCTTGTACTCCGTATATAAAAAAAAACTTGTGTATTTTACGGACTTTAAATTAAAACTTACTTTATAAATCACGGGTTACACTCGTTTACTCATATGTTTTAAAAATCACAAAATATATTATACAGTATGAATTACTACAATCATTAAAGTCAAATAATATTCCACCCTAAAAAAAACTTGGGAATTTTACGGACTTAAAATTAAAATTTGCTTTATAAATCACGGGTTGCACTCGTTTACTCATATGTTATAAAAATCACAAAATATAATATACAGTATGAATTACTACAATCATTAAAGTCAAATAATATTCCACCCTAAAAAAAACTTGGGAATTTTACGGACTTAAAATTAAAATTTGCTTTATAAATCACGGGTTGCACTCGTTTACCCATATGTTATAAAAATCACAAAATATAATATACAGTATGCATTACTACAATCATTAAAGTCAAATAACATTCCACCTTATACTACATCTAATATTTTTTTCAAAATTCTTAATCAAAACATCCAAAGAAAGGAAAAATGTATAGCTGTAAAAAGATAGTAGTAATAAAAGGCGTAGAACAAGATTCTTTTTTAAAAAAATTGCAATTTTTCAAATTTTGCTATACTGTGCAACATTTCCCAATTTATGTCCAATTTGTAAATCAAAATTGCAATTTATTCATTTAAAAAAACATGATTTCAAGCAAAATTTTATCAAGAATTAATATGAGAGCTAACTAGGCACAAACCGAAATAAAAGGAGCACCAAATTGCAGCATCAAAATGAAGGGAAACATCATTCATAATTTAGGAACAAACAAAACAGAAGAAGGTGCCTACAGAAAGTCTCACACACCAAAATATAGCACCAGACATACTTAAATACTAGGGCAGACTACTAAGTATGAGTTCTGCAGATTAAGTCATTACCATAAGTCAGATAGATAGATAGATACCTACTACAGCCATTTTAACAGAAAAACATAGAATTACGGACACTCTCCTTCAGCAACGGCATTGGGGGAACAGCCGGAGCACCACCAGGGCCCGGTGCAGATCCATTGTGGCTAGAAGACGTCTCAGATGCATCTTCGAACTTCATCCACTGGCCCAGCTGAGTAGCCGCCAAATGAGCATAACAAACGGGAGCAACTGCAGGTTACAACAAGAATTAGATAAAGAGCAAATTATATTATTTATAGTTAAGTAGCTATTTCGTGTTAAAAGACTTACCAACAGATATGGCAGTGGTGCTGCGCTGGTACCTGCAATGAAGATCAAAAGAATTTCAGGGTAACTCGAGGTTTAATGTAATATTGTTAAGTTAATTGGTTTCATCTTATGATTTACTTACACGTAGGACAGGGAATGAACGAGCTCCTGCAAATCATCAGGGGAGATACCAATCTCGTCATGGAGGACATGGTAGTGAGTCGGCCTAGATGTACCCTATAAAACAGAATATCCAAGCTTAACAAATTAGCATGATCTTACATGAGTATGTATTTGCAGTAACATATGAATAAACACAAGTCTGATAAAATTTAAGAAATTCTTACGATCATCCCAGCATGGGCACACAAGTAGAAATCGTAGTTTCTCGGGTGGCAAACTTTGCTGTCTATTATGGTGCCTGCAAATAAGAACAAATAAATAGTTCAAATTCTTCAAGTTCAATTAGACTTGTAAAGAAGTTGTATTTAGCAAACGGAAATAAGGAAGTGCATTAACCTGGTGGAACATTATCCGGCGAATTTGGCTGAAAGAACTTGGTATGGTGATTCTTTTGTGCAACTATGACGACAAATTTAGGATTCCACTTCTCATCGAGAAATTTGCATGCCTGCAAAAATTCAAAGAAGAATTGAGCAATATGTTGTAACTTTTTGTACAATAATGTTGGTCAGGGTGCTTACCTCGATCATCTGGACCAGTTCATTGTTCAGAACTTGATTAAATTGGGACTCGCTTACACCGTCTCTGAAATTACAAACAAAGTAAATAATCAGGAATAAACAAAAGATTACAGATATGATATAAAATCACAATTACTAAATATCCAGTAAAAATGGTTGATCAACACAATGACAACTTATTTGAAGTTCACTATGGAAAACATCTACAAAATGATCAACACAATGACAAAAAATCTTGGCTCAATTAGTGGGGTTCAAACTTCACCTGAATACGATGATCTGGTCTGGCTTTCGTTTCCCAGAACTAACATAGAAATCAACCAACAGTTCCCTGCATTTGGAGGTAAACAATGACATTATGTTGCAAAACGTAATCACATATATCACAATACCTTGTTTCTTAGAGAAAGATTTGTGTCAAAAAACGCACCTCATAATACCATCATCTACAGTGTCAGAGGTACGTTTGTACAGGGAATCAATCATTTCAGCCTTGGGAGACTGGGTGCGGACACACGCTCGATATCGAGAAACTGATGGCCACTGCCTCGAGCTCACAACCTAAAAATTTGTAAGAAAAAGGTTCAATTAAGTGCCCAGGATACCCAGATAGAGGAAAAACATTGCCATCTCCCTCTCTAATTAAAAACGGAGGGAGAATATGATATAGAACTTCACCGCAGCAATTGATGGGACATCAGACATTCCAGGTGAGCCATGGGAAACGTCCATTCCCATAATAAGGGTGGGAAGCTTGGATACTACAGGAATTGAAGGCGATATCTCACCAGCCAGCATAGAGTTGAGGCCTCCCAGCTGCAAGAACATAACTGTAATTAAAAGAAGCTACAAACACGAGGCCAGAGCTACAATTCTTAAGTTCATAATGCACAAGATATAAATAATTACATGGGGCAACTAACCTTAGCATTGATCTTCAGCAGAAGATTTGTAATATACTGATCATTGATTCGCGTGGGGGCCAGGCATTGGGTAACAACTCCAAAATCAGACAAGTTCTTGCGCTTCCACGGGCCTTACAAGTTCAGTTCAACATTAATATCAAACCCCAAATTCATTTTCTTAATCAGAAAAATCATGATCAAGAAAATATTAACACAAACCGTAAAGGTCGCAATTCTTGCGCTCAGGAAGCACACAAAGTAGAAACTTTGGTGGGCCAGGAAGCTTCGATTGAACCTCTTCAAACATTTTCTCTACCCGAACCAAGGGGGGAGCCCGTTTTAACTGTGGGCTTTCCTGAAAAACATCAAACGGTTCTTCCACAATCTGCAATGAAAGTTATATGGTCAATCCAATCATTTTCACATATAAAGTAAAAAGGCTAGAAGGGCATATGGAGAAACTTACTATTCCTTTAGAATCGCCAATTCGTTTCAACTCACCAAGCAGGTGCTTCATATCACAACGGGCATTAAAGTTGACCACAGCCCAGCGATCTATCTTGCATGCATTAACAAATTTCTGCAGAATATACATGGAGTTTCTAAGAATAAATGGAGTAAAATATGTACGTGCCTTATGAAGATAATGCTATGCAGTAAACCTTATTATTGAAGTTCCATCTGCCATTCCTAGTGAACAAATCATCTCCATTACCAACTTTAATCTGCAATCAAAGGAAAACACAGTAAGCAACAGAAGGCTTTCAACAACACTAATAAACTATTGTTACAATCAACTGATATCTACTCATGCAAACTCCTACGAAAGAAGCAATACCAGTGTCTGAAAACATACCTTAGGGGCTTGGAGAACACGACCTTCCACCTGAGTAAAGCTGTTATTAATAGAAACTCCACAAGAACGAAGCATAGGCTCAGCATCATAGTTATTGATCTTCAAAGCCTACAACAACAAAGCAAAAGCAGCTTGAATTAGTACAGAACTAACACACTATACTATACGTAAGAGGAGTAGAAAATCCTTGACAGGAAGAGAGGGTACATACATTGCTCAGAACCGACATCCTCTCCTGGGGCTTCTGTCGTGATTTCTCCACCAAGGAAGATCTTTGAAATGTCGACAGCGCTTTGGTATAGCGTTGCAATGAGACCAGATTACATAGCTAATACAAGAACAGAGTTAGTAAACAATATTATTACGGGAAATAAATACTCAATTACATCAATATTTAAGTAGATGCCAATCATTATGCACATTTTCACCTCAATGGGGAAGAAGGTTGGACGTTTTGGCTTTCCAACATTGATGCAAGGCAAATCAGCAGAATAACGCAAATCAATGTTCCTGTGTTTAACAAAGTAATCATAGACGGTAATTTCTGTTGTTTCAGCTTCACCATTGGGATCCTTACTTTTCAGCCTTAATGTAAACCTGCATGATTTTTAAAAGGTTGAGCTCATGAAACTTATGCTAAGGGAGTTAACAGAAAATTCAAGAAAACATTGAAAGAAAAAATCAAGGAGAATATTAAGCATACATCTGTTCTTTGCATGGTTGTTCGCTTAGTCCACTTATCTTGTACTCTTGATTTGTGGGACTAGTCGTGACCCTCAAGTTCTTGAGTGTCCGTTTGGCCTGCAAATTAGGATCATAAAGAGAAGTTGTCATCAATAAAGACACGTACATTCCATGCAATCTCAACAAGACATTAAAATTATTTATTTTTACCTTTCCCCAGTCAATCGAGAAGGGATCTCTCACATTTTGGTTTGCAATCAGAAAGTCCACAACAGGCCCAGGCTGTATAATCATTGTCGTGGAGACATCTAAGAGTGTTGAAACAAACAGCCAAGTTAACATCACATAAAAAATCAGATAAATAGATAATAAGAAATATATAGCAATTGATTGAACCTATGTTCAAAGACAGTCCACTCTGGGTGGCCCTAAAGCTTGAATGGAATCCACGGCAACCAAGAATTCCACCCCCAACATCAGCAAAGTTGTTTACATCGTTATGGAAAAAGGACTGGCGCACCAGCAGACAACCCCTGAAATTAAGCATACAAAAAAGTGTGAATTCAATCATAAATATTTCAATGAACACGAATGACTTACTGCTTAGCCGCATTCTGTCGTAATATGATATCCAAAACACGTAGTGCTTCCATAGAATTTTCATTTTCCTGGCCCTTTAAAGCATTTGCAATGGACTGCATAGGAATCTTGGCAGCAAAGCTTAACTCCACTTTGAAGGTTTTGGAATGATATTGGCGTCTCAACCGTTTCCTATCACTGTCATTAGGGCTCGCATTTCCATTTCCTGGGCTCGTATTCCCGTTGTTCCTGAAAGCAGCAAAACAAACCATTAGTCTAAAGAGATAAGACACAATAATACAAAAGCAGCAAACACCATGCATACCTACTAGACGTAACATCCTCAAGCACAACAGTAAACTCGAGCTTATTACGAGGAAGAGAACCAACAGTGAATAAACTCTTCTCCCCATCATAAGCAAATTCCTTCCCTCCCAACTCACTTTCATAGGTATCGCGAACGCGGTCAAGAACTTTCCTACCGACACCCTTACCATCAACAGGGCGGCCATCTTCGTAGAAAAGCGCAACCTGTCAAGAAAAATGAAGTTCGTTAATGGTTACATCACTTGCATGTTAAGGAAATACATTGATTTGCAAACATACACTGTAATGAAAGAACTGCCCCTCAACATTGGTCACATTCACTTTGAAGTGATTGGTGAGAATAGGAACTTTATTTCCCTTTGTTCCAAGGCCACGTCTAGCCATCGGGGAACGAAAAACCTTAGTTTCCACCTCTTCAATTTTCGTAGGAGTAACATTCGGAGGAACGGGAGGCGGAGGAGGCAGAGCTTCCGCTTCCACTTCCACAGCCCCATTACCCCCATTACCAGTCCCATTACCGTCGTGTTCAGAAGGATCCATTGCAAGATCTATTAAAAAAAAGGTTTATATAGTAATTATGCACATCGTCATGGAATTCAAAACAACATAATACAAACCCTTCACGATTTTCAAGGAATTAAAGATAATGAGCTTAAGAAAACAAGAACATTATGTTTTACAAAAGAAAAACATATTATTTCACTGAAACACTATGTAAACAACCCAATAAAACCAATGCATGTCAAATTCCAAATAAGGACAAAGAAGTTCATAGATCAGCATACTCTTGTCCGAAAATACATGAACAGATATATAAAAGGAATAAAAACAAAAGAAGCTATTAACAATTATTAAAACTGTAGATAAACTACACAATTTCCAAACTCATGCATGTCAAGTAAATTATCTCAAAAATTACCAAAACGTCTCACATCTGTTTAACAATGTCACAAAAAGCAAATTTAAGCAAAATAATCGAAAATTTACCCAACAAGTCTCTATTTACCTTGAGAAATTTACCAGCGGTGGCTTCAAACACTGTAAAAAAAAATCCACACAGAAGAAAGTCAGTAAACAACGAAACCTAACCAAGATCTCAACGAAACTGTACAGATTTCACTTCCACACACAGAATATTGAAGAATTTTCCAAAATAAAAAAGTTACATACTAAAAAAAAATTAATAATCCACATTTCACTCAGAAAATCAAAACCTAAGTTGAAGTTACACAAAATTTCTAGAAAAACGAAAAGAACCACTCAACCACCAAAACCAAACCAAAACAAAACAAAAAAAATTACAACAGGGGAAAAGGAGAAGAAAAACAAAAAGAAAGTCACATACCAAAAAGGTTGAAAAGAAAAGTGAAATGAGAGTAGAGAAAAGAGAATAAACCCTAGATATGAGGCTGTTGCAGTGCACGGCGTAACTGAAGAGAGAGGAAGATTTGCCGAGATTTTAGAGAGAGAAAGTTTGAATGCAATTGAAGCGGAGTGAGAGAGAAATGGGCCTTTCTGCTCCTTCTTATTACTGCTCTCTACCTTGTACTCCTGTAGTAGTACTAACTTTTGACTTATCACAGCCGTTCATCTTTTCGGGGCATCCCAATCCAACGGTTCACATTGGTCCCAAGAGTGAAGTACCGTGGCATTGCTCTTACACGTGTTCCTCTGTGGTTACAAGCAGGTAAATATTGATTACGTAACGTATCACTGTATGCATATACGGTAATTATTTTATACTTTTTTCATAAACTTTTTACCCTATGAACAACTTTATAGTACATTTACAAAAGTGTTTTGATGGTTAATTTTACAAAAGTGTTTTGATGGTTAATTTTGTAAAATTTTATAAATTAAAGTAAGTAAATGATTGGATTGGAATAAAAGCACTAGCATTTTGTGTAATTAAAATTTAATTTACAAACATGTGTTCAATTAAAATTTAATTGTACAAATTTACCCTTGTCATATTAAAAAAATACTCATATAATTTATGTGAATCACCACACTTATTTTGAATCTTTCAAATTTTAATACTTTTTTGAAACAATATTAATCATGGAAGTTTGCTTAATATCTTTTTTTTTTAGTTAAAATAGAAAATCCTTACTAAAATAATGTTATTTGAAATTTATTTATTTTTAAATTTCTAAAATAATGATATATAGAGTATTGTAGAGAATTTTAAAGAAATTTTAGTAATTATTAATAAAAAAAATTATAGAGTGAGTGTACACTACAATCATTTTAAAAAATTTATAAAATATATACAGTATTGTTAAGGATTTTAAAAAAGTTTTAATAATTGTTCATAAAAAAATCTAAAATGTTTTGATTAGTATAAATACAAGGAGTATTTGAGAGAGATTTTAAGATAACATAATTGAAATGAAGTGTCGAATATTAAAATTAAAATTAAGATTAAGGGTTAAAATTTAAATTACATTTGTGTCATTGTGCCAACAAAATAGGAGACACATGTTGAATACTAGAACACCTAGGAAACCTCCGAAAACTCTGTCAGAATGCACGAGATTACAGATGAGAATGCACAAAAATTAGAAGATCGCCTAATGAATGGTACCGAGGATGCACAAAAATAAATCAGGAGATCACACAACCAGGAATACACAAAAATCAGAAGATCACCAATTACACCAGGAATGCACAGAAATCAGGAGACCACCAACCGCAGATATTAAAAAACATTTGTCCAAGGACACGATCTTGAACTCATAAATCTCAATGTTGACAACAAGAATGTCCCCATCTCGAAAACACAATTTACCCTGAACCCGTCACCGAATCGCCAACCTCCTTGACAGCAGAAGCCTTAAAACACAAAATACAACAAAATTCCAAATTTGCAATTCAAAATTACAAATCACCAACCGCACTACCAAAAATCACCAATCAGTCGCTAAAAATGAGAAATTACCGCAATTTATATAGGCAATTTATATAGGGGTGGATTAAAAATATTGATTCATTCTTCAAAATGTAAAATACATAAATTAATGGATATGTTAACAAAAAAAAAAATATATATATATATATATAAAAAGAATAACTATTCATCATTGTATTGATAAAGTATTTCTACATACTAATTACTGTTATTTTTTATTTTTTTTAAGTATTTAATAAATATTCCTCTTTATACAAAATAATTTTTTTATAAACATAATCAAGTCCTGGACGTCAAGCTCTCAACCAAATAATAATGGCATGTGTCAAATTTTCATTTGTTATTTAAATTCTTTTTTATAAATATAAGTATACTTTTAGTTTTATAATATTATTAATAAAATATATATATATATATATTAAAATTTATTTAAAAAATTATCTATATAAATAGAGACCAATATTGATAAGCTTTGAATCAAAATTTCATATTTTCTTTTAATTTGCTTTTTTAAAATTTTTACTGTATCATTTTCTATTATGGTTCCAAATCATCCAAATTTACGTTTTTTGTTTTATGCATCTATTTGTAATTTCTTGTAATTTCTTGTAATTTAATTTTATTATTGAGATTGTAGTTTATTTTAATTGTATGTTAATATGCCTTTTTATTATAATTTATAAATTATTAATTTTAGACAATTTAATAGATTTCTTACCTCTTTTAAATATAATAAAAAATAATTATAGATAATATATAATTAAAAAATAATATATTTGAAGGTTGGGTTGAATCGTTGATAAAGTATAAAAAAAGAAAAAGTAGTGGAATATGTATGTGAAAGAGATAAATTATTTATTTATTAGAATGTTTGGAGTGTGAGAAGGTTGTTGATAAAAATGGTCTTACATATTAAATTTGTACTCCCTCCGTCCACCAAAAAGTATGCTCATTTCTTTTTTTGGGTTCACAAAAAATGTGCTTATTCTATTTAAATAGTTAACTTTTGAATATTTTTTCTACTTTATTAACAAGATTGAGTATCTACCAAATATATTTTTTACTCGTTATATTAAATATATTCTTTATAATTAAAATATGATTTTTTTAAAAGTATATATAAAAAAAATGAGCACACTTTTGGTGGATAGAGAGAGTATTATGTTTTTGATTAAAAAAAGTACAGTCTAATATTTTAAGTGTTAATAAGTAGAATAATAACTAAAATATTATATTTCATATTAAAGTCGAAATAATACCATTGTCAAATTATAATGTCCATCACTTTGTGCATATTATTACATTAAAATTCAATTTACTACTTTTCCTATCATATCTTATTTTACATATAATCAGTAGGTTTTTATCAATGATTATTCATGCTCACATTTCACCAAAGATCCACTACCCAACAAATGATCAAAACCAACTTAAACAATATAAACATGTGAAAGCAAAGTGTGCGCCGATGCAAAATGTGACACAAGTAGAATGACGAACCGGTGCAAGGGTAACAACTAGTAGAAAAATAAAAGAAAAATAACTCCCCCAAACTTAGAATTTTACTATGTATAAATTCTAAGTTTGGGGCTACAAGTTGTTACTTCTCTCCTTGCACATCCAATGCTTCTTCAAAGAGACACATTTTATATTAAAATTCAATCTACTACTCCATTTCTACAATGCCTCAAAAGTAGAATAATAATAATAATAATATAACCACACAACATATTAAATATTATAGAAATAAAAAATTATGCAAATATCAAAATAAACTTTTTTTTTTAATTACTAACCTTTTTTTGATTTCTCCTAATCTTCCAAAATCGAAATCGTCCCATCTAACAATTGAAATCGTCACGTCCACATTCAACAACTGATTTTTTTCTAGCATATTAGTATATTAAATAAAAACCAAGTAACTAATAATTTCATTTTATGAATATAAAATTTAATTATAATTATAAAAATTTGTCTGTGTGAAAGAGGAGAGGATAAGGCTGAAATTTCAAGTGTTAAACAAGTAGCAAAATGTATCTGTGTGGAAGAAGAGAGGATACAACAAAATGTATTTTGGAAGGGTTAATTATCTGATGGAGTATACAATATATGACTAAAAATGAGAGTTAATATGGGTAGGTGGGGAGTGGAGTTATGAGTTGTCAAATTACTTTTTCGAGTGTCATGCATGCTCGACAAAATTCTGACATAGAATTAGTAATCAAATTTTCTTGAAAACTCACACGAACTCTCAATCTCGATTTCCTGTGTCGTCTTGTTTCACGTCGGACAAGCCTTGACATAGTCGCACCTGACAGAGGCAACTTTACTAGAAGATAAAATTGATTTTTTTTTCGTTTTTTAAATTAAACAATTTCATAGTCGCGGATTACACACATAACTCTTCAATAGTCGCGAGTTACACACAAAACTATACTTAAATTGAAAATAAATCTAATTTTTATCATAATTGCAATATTTCATTTCAAAATTACAAAATATAAAAAAAATTGACCGACGAGTGAGTATGTATTATGCATTCTTCCCTTCTACAAAAATATGTTCAATTTATACATTAAAATTATTTTCATTTCTTTTATAGAAGTATTATTTTCATTTAATTACTTAAAATATCACTCAATTCTATTCATAAAAAGCAAAATAAATTAGTATAATATTTAAATTTTATTTATTTTTTCTTAAAACTTACTTGAGTATTAGTATACTTTTGATGGATATGGTAGGTATTAGGTAATACTCCATCCGTCTCATGATTATTTGTACACTACTATTTTTATTGGGACGTCCCAAAATTACTTTACACAATTTTAATATGAAAATATTCTACAAAATTAATACTATTCCAACATCATTTTATTTTTAAAATTGTCACTTTTTTTTACATAGTACATTTTTATTTTATACTACCTCATTAAATCACTTAAAACATTATTCTTTTATCTTACATCATCAATCACTAAATTCATTTTTAAAAAAATTGTACCGATTAAATTGTGCAAATAATTTCAAAACAGAGGTAGTAATGATTTTTTTAATGCCGAGGCATGACCCAACGGTGCCAACAGTGTTATGGTTCCCATAAAAGGTGTTAATTCCCATAGCGGTTCTGCCCTCCACCCACACAACCCCCAAAATAAAATAAATTGCCGCCTCGATTTCCATGATTTTAAATTGATACCAATCGACTATGAATTCTGACAAACAAGAGGCCTTCAGCCAAGAAAAGATACCCCCTGTTTTTTTTATGGGTGATGTGACATGTAAATTAAAAAAAATAATTGGTGATATAAAAAATTAAGAGAATTTAATGAAGTTTAAAGAGAACTTAGTTAAGTATGAGATAAATTATAAATTTAAAATGAATTACAATTTTAAAAATAAAATAATATTATTAAAATATTAATTTTATGTGTTATTTTCATATTGAGAATATATAAATAAGTTTTGGAACGAATAAAAAAAAATTAGTGTAAATAATAAAGACACATTCATTAATCATACCACTCTCGATTATTATATCAGTTCAAGTTTTAACTTATTTTCTTTTATTACATATAATCTTTTTTAACTTTTTAAAATTGAACAAATACATCCTTAATGTATTTTATTAGTACAAGCAAATCATTTTCCCTCTTAAAATTAAATAAAAATGCACCTAAGCTAATCCAAAAATGAGTTGTTTTCCATTTTAATTTTAGTTTTTTTTTTTTTAATAAACGTGTTTAAAAAAAAATCGATAGGAGTATAAAATTGGTAGTCATTTACTTGAACGATCCTTTTTTTGATGTCCCAAATTATAGCCACATTTCATTTTTTTTCTTTTATTATTAAATGTTTTATTGTCAATTTTACCCCTAATTAATAAAAGTAATTAATGCTTAACAGATTTTGGAGTATGAGATTCTAAGGGCAAAATTGACACATTAGCTAAACTTAACTACATTTATTGATTTTTCTTAATTTGTGTATAAAGTCAAATGTGACTATTTTTGTGGGACGGATGAAGTAAATACAAAAGCTACTAAAACTTGAATAATGTTAGAAGTAATATAATAGTACTAAATGTTGTGATAAAAATATGTATTTTTTTTTTTACAAGGAAATACTAGCCTTTATATCGAAACATTAGTGTGAGGTTTGTTTTGAGATTTTGAAATCCAAATTTTAAAATTTAGTGGATTTTAAAATTCTTATTACTCGTATGCTTTTGAAATTTAAGTATTGTAAAATTTAACTTTATTCTATAGATTTTATAGGTGTTTATATACGATTTATAAATATTTATATATGGTTTATAGATATTTATAGGGTTGACTTTTGTATAATTTATACTTATAAGGTGAGATTTTAAAATTCTAATTCTAAATCCCAAAGTAGAACATGAATTGAATTTCAAAGTCCCAAATCCAAATTTTACATTCCAAAACAAACATTCCCTTATGGGGTGTTTGGTTTGGGATTGTGGTGGATTGGATTTGGATTGTGGTGGATTGAATTGAAATTAGGGTAATCCATGAATAGTAATTGTGTGTAAGTTGTGTTTGGTTAAAGATTGAAAAGTAGGGGTGGATGTTACATCAAGAGTGATGTTATAATATTTTATTATTATTAGTAGTGAAAGAAAAATAAGAGAGAGAATGAATGTGTAAAAGAAAAGTAAGAGAGAAAAAAAAATATGAGAGAAAATGAGTATGTGAAATAAAAGTAAGAAAAAGAAAAAAGTAGGAGATAAAATGAGTGATTGAAAAGAAAAATAGTGATTTGATTGTATAAAAATAGGTGGGTAGGTGTATTATATGAGTGAATTGATATTTGGATTTGTATTTGGATTGAGATGTATTGAAAGAGATTGGACTAGGATTGGCCAATCCCAAAACAAACACCGCCTTAGAGATTTAGAATTAAAAGGAGATGTTTGTTTTGAGATTTTGAGAATTTTGAAATCCGAATTTCAAAATCTAGTGGGATTTCAAAATCCTAATGTTTTTTTATGTTTGGTGTTTGTTTTGGGATTTAAGTAGGGTGAAATTTAACTTTATAATATATGATTATAAGTGTTTATATAAGTTTTAGTATCTATAGGGTTTGTAGGTATTTATAGGGTTCACTTTTGTAGGATTTATAGGTATTTGTATGGTAGGATTTTAAAATCCTAAATTTAAATTTCAAACTAGAACATGGGTGAGATTTCAAAATCTCAAATCCGTATTTTCTATTAAAAAAAAAAAAAAAGCATCCCCATACTAAAACTGATTTCAAATTAAGACTATTATATGTAGACTTGAACTGATGACTAACTAAGAGAGATCCCGAAATTAGATTCTTTCGGATGTTTGGAACATGCAACACATTCTTCAAAGTCAGTTCCTTTCTCGACGTTAGCTTTAACACCACTGTTCCAGCTCCAGCCACTTTAGACGAGACTTGGTTACCCATGTACAAATTTCTCCCATCGGTAGGAGTGTATGTGGAGAAAGCAAACTTCTCCAAGAAAACGTGGCAGGTGACACCAGTGTCCACGAACCACTCCTTCTTATTGTCCACCATGTTAACCTCCGTCACCACAACAGACATATCCAGATCTGTAAGGTTAACAGAATCCTACACTTTTTGTTTTCCTTTTCCCTTGTCTTCACGACGAGGTTGACGACAGTCACTGGATCGATGACTGGGCTTCCCACATGGGCCACATCTGTAATAAATTCTTGTAAATTTCTGCTTAGGGGCAGGACCCTTCCTCTTCACGAACTTCCTAGTGTTCACAGCAGACTCGTTGGGGCGCTTTCTCTTCTTTGATGGACCCTTTTCCTCTACCAAGTCCGTCTTAGCTTCCATCGAGACAGTAGGCCCTTTCCCCTCTCTCCTCCGATTGTCCTCCTTAATCCTGAGACGAACAATCAGATCCTCTAAGCTCATCTGCTTTCGCTTGTGCTTGAGGTACGATTTAAACTCCTTCAAGGACAAAGGCAGTTTTTCCACCACGACTGCCACCAGAAAGGCATTTGGCAGAACCATGTCTTATGCAACAATCTTGTGGAATAATAATTGTAGTTTCTGAACCTACTCCACAACGGACTAGTTGTCCTCCATTTTGAAGTCGTATAGTTGAGCCACTACGAACTTCTTGATTCCTGTGTCCTCTGTTTTATACTTCTTCTCCAAGGACTCCCACAGTTCCTTGGACGTCTTGATATCACAGTATACATTGTACAAGGCGTCAGACAGTGCCCCCATGATGTGATTTATGCATAGAAAATCCCCATTCGTCCACTGATCATAGAAAATCATTTCTTTTCGACCAGCGTTGTCCTCAGGTACCTTAGTAAAGTCTTTAGTTAAGAACCTCGAAACTCCAAGCATGGTCAAATAGAAGAGCATTTTCTTCTGCCATCTTTTAAAGTTAGTCCCTGAAAAAATTTAAGATTTTTCTCCTTGCACCACCATTGGCCTCGGCCCGGGTTGGGAGAAAGTAATCATCTGATTCGCGAAGGGATTAGTCAGCGGTTCTCTGAAAAAGGGAACTCCCGAGAGGTTTCCTTCGAAAGGGTTGTCTCCAGTTCTAACTCTTCCAACGTTACCACCAGCGTTGTCACCAACACCGACATCGATCTCTATAGGATCGATATCCATGTTATCATTATTTTTCGACATTGCAGTAGGATTTAAGTTCAAACAAATATTTAATCCGTTTTGCGATTGTTAGGAAACGTCTAGTAAGGGAAATACTGCAATATCAAATAAATCGAAAACAACAAGTCGAATCAAGGGTAAACCCTTTACCCGCAAAACGGATTATGCCCTGGATGGTGCTCACATGTCTAGCATTCTGTTTCCAAATGTAAACCGACTTTCTCTCTTTTAAAGTTGCAACATTGTAAAAGAGACAACGAACGTGGGTAAGCTTAAAAAACTGAACATGGGGGTTCATATAATCTGGAGAGGAAAATTTCGAGAGCAAATGATGAAAAATTATGTGTCTTCTAAATGAGGGAGCTTTGATATTTATATGAAGTCTCACCCCGGGAAGTTGAGGAAAACGTGGAAGGCCTGGAAACGTGGAGAGGAACTTGCTCAGCAAGTTGAGTTTGAAATTCAAAATCAAATTCAATTCTGGAACCTTCTAGAAGGATACCGAATTCTATGAAGTGTATTGGGATGGGTCGACCCAGTGCATGTGGGCTTTCAGAGTTTTTAGTTCTATAAAAAGATAGGTGGGCCACCAAAGACCAATTGCCAAATCCGAAGTTGAGCCGATCGAACGGGCGGCGCACGCGCGTGGCCTTTTGGGGAGTGTACCCTCCATAGTTGAACTCCCTTCACAGTTCAATGTTAATAAAGCCTCCAAAAGTTTTGTAGGACTTCTATGTGGGACATGTGACCCTTCACATTCCCACCTTCAAACTCACAATAAAAGTTTAAACTCTTCAACTTCATTAATTAATTTCTCACTCACCAAGACTCGATTTTAAAACATTAAATATACAACGTTTATCTACTTCGTGAGTAGATCAACTATGTCACGTTTAATTAACGTTTAGTCCATCTAATTAATTTAATTAGATAAGGGTACCAAAACCCATTTAATCCACATTAATTCCAACAATTTTTGTGGTTCGATGGATCTTTATTCTGGGTGTTCTTAGTCTTTTATTTTTATCTATATTGTTTTTTGAAATGAAAGAACCTTAGTGTGAGCTATTTGTTTCTTTTTAATAGTGTAGATTCGGGCATTTTTGTGGGCAAATGATTTATCTATTTTCTCACTTCCTCACAATTGAATGGAACAACGACTTTGAATTGATATGTCTCAAATTAATGATCTAGTGCTTAAAAATACTTTAATATTATTTATTTGAATTTATTCATACATATAAAAAAAATAAAAAAATTCATAGTTGGAATTTGGAAATGAAATAAAACTCGACTGTTTAGGCGGATGTACTGCAATATGCTCATTATCCATACCTAGTGCATGGGACATGTTTGACGAAAAGGCTAATAACTTGTTAATACCCCTTTATTCAATTTTATTATTTCCCCTCCCTTTTTTTGTTTCTTCAATTTTATTATATTTTTATCCTTTTTGGAAATAATACTATTAATACTACTTTATCTCCACAGACTCCACTCTCCTATCATCACTTATTTACCCACTATGTCTTTCACTTTATTCATAAACAATCATTTATTTACAAATGGACCCTACAATATCCCATCATACCCTCAACTTATCTACTTTATGAATAAACTAATCAATATTCATTAAAACTCGTGCTCGAAGAAGTGAACAAAATAAAATTGGACCGAGAGAATATTTTATTAACATAACACAACCCTGTAATATAGTTGTACTATATATTTTTTTAAATAAGATGGTTCTCTTTTCTTTTTAGACTGTTTACATACAAATATTTCTAAGTAATTTTTTTATACTGTTCACATATAAATACTTTATTTTTTTTCTACTTTTAAAATAAAAATATTTCTAAGTAATTGTGCAAAAAAGAAAAAAAAAACACTATACATGAAGAGTGAGTGTGTATTATGCATTCTTCCATTCTATAAAAGTAGGTTCAATTATTTTATTTGTTTATACATTAAAATTATATTCATTTCTTTTGTAAAAACATCATTTTCATTTAGGAGGGTGTATTCAATTGAGATTCTATTAATTTTTTTGGACTTTAAAAAAGTACGTGAATTTATAAAATTCATAGAATCCATAGATTTGACAGGATTGTGGAATATTTTTTTTTATTGATTTACATAGATGTTCATAAACTCCGATATTGATGCAAAGAGTTAAAGAGTTAATTTTAATTTTTTTTAAAATTAATATTATATAAAATATTTTACCAATAAAAAAATAAAAAAAAAATATATATATATATAAAATTTATTTTACCAATAATATATATATATATATATATAAAATATTTTACCAATAAAATATATATATATATATATATATATATATATATATATAAAGTTTATATATTAATTCGGGGCGGGGCGGATACCCACGGGTCGGGCATAAGACCCAAACCCGACTCATACTCAATATGGGGCGAATCTGACCTGACCCAAAGCTCGCGGGTGGGGTGGGTACCCGCGGGTCGGATCAATATTGTCATTCATTCTTCTGATCTTTAGTCTTCAGAGTTCTCTGAGAGAATCCGTTGAAATCTCTTGTTTTTAGAAGAGATTTTGGATAATGAAATTTATTTATATTTTTGGAGGAGAATCCAACAAAATCTATAGAGTATTAAAATTCATAGAATGTTGAATAACTAAAGATTTTTAAAGACTTTTTAAAATCCGTATTGAATACCTCAGAATTTTTAAAGACTTTTTAAAATCCCAATTGAATATCCCCAAACTTTATAAGTCCAAGAAAATCCTACATAATCCTTAATCATTTAAATTATCAATCAATTTTATCATAAAAATTAAAATAAATGAGTTTATAATATTTAAATTTTATTTTTTTATTTTTAAAACTTGCTTGAGCACACTTTTTTGATGGATAGGGTAGGTATTAGGTAATAATGATTTTTTTAATGCAGAGACATGACCCAACCCGAAAAGGTATTCATTCCCGTAATGGTTCTGCCCTCCACCCACACAGCCCCCAAAATAAAATAAATTGCCGCCTCGATTTCATATATAGCTTGTGTGGGTGAGGCTTTGAAAATTACTCATTCCAAAAATATACTCCCTCCGTCCCGTATTAACTTTCATAGGTAAGTGGACACGTAAATTAAGAAAGTGTAATAATGAGTGAAGTTTTAAGGGGTAATTTTGTAAAACTTTATGTATAAAGTAAAGAATGAGTTGACTTTTGTGTATTTGTGGAGAAAAAGTAGTGGCATTTGTGTAAAATTGATGATATTCTAAGAGTGGAGTTTATAAAGGGTTTTCCATTTTAAGGGTGTGAAAGTTATTGTGGGACGTCCCGAAAAGGAAAGTGTGAAAGTTATTGTGGGACGGAGGGAGTAGTTTTTTTTTTTAACAGTAAAAGGTATCATTAATTAGAATGAATACAAGGGGTACTCAACCCAAACAATTTACAAAGTGAAACATCATATTCTCACTATGCACTCTTTCAAAAATCGCGTCCTCCTTATCTAAAACATAAAAACGGATCACAACACCAAGCCGCTAAAGATGCATTTGGCATTATGAGATTCCTCCCATTTAACCAAGACCACCAGTTAATTTTTATTGTCTCCATAGATTTATTCATATCAAATAGGGGTGGCAATGGGGCAGAGCAGGGCAGATAGTTAAATATCCAAATCTGTCCTGCGTTCATAAGTATCCGCCCTGCCCTGCCCTGCGACCTGCTGCGGGGCAACATTTCGTGCCCTGCCCTGTGCAAGTCATTGCCGTGCCCTGCCCCATGCACTCCAAAAGTCCAAGTAAAACATGGAGATTAAATTAAATTAAACAATAAAATAAATATTAAAAATCCACAACTAAATTAAACATTAGAAATTCAATAAATCATATCCAAAATACTTAACTTTAATAATCAGGGCAGAGCAGGGCAGGACAGATTTTTATAATACATGGATCCATGCTTGCCCTGCCCTGCGTGCGGGGCGGGGCAGATTTGCCCTGTTTTAAGAATGGGGCAGGGCAGAGCGGATCTAAACCTCTCAGAGCAGGACGGGTCGACCTCGGGGCAGATCATTTTGCCATCCCTAATATCAAAGACTCCTGCTTCAAATCTCATTTTATTTCTCACTGTCCATATTTTATTTCTCATTTTATTTCTCACTGTCCATATTCCAAAAATATAGTTTGATTTTATTTTTCACTTAGATCAATAAAATATTACTCCATTTGTTTTGTATATAATTCTAAATTTTATTAGTATAAACTTTTAAATATGTCTCAATTTAAATAATTTTTAAATTGAAAAGCTCTATTTTCTCTGTCATATTACAATAACTAAAATATTTATTATTTCCTCCCTTTTCTACGATCCATTTTATCATTTTGGGGGTGTCTTTTACTTGATGACACATATTACTTAAAATTGAAAAATCACCTTTAAATAATTTCTTTAAAATATCACAATATTATAATAAATGTTACTATTTTATTACACTAAAAAGTAACTTTATTAATATTTATAAAGTTTGAATTTTTTTTACTAACCCACCCTATCTTTCATAATACTACTATAAATCATTCCTTCATTAAAATTTGTGTTCAAGGTTTGTGTAATTAGAAATAATTTTAACATTACACCTAAAAAAAAAAAAGAGATTGTATTTTAAATTAATCCGTCCTTTTACGGCTACGTGGAGGCTCCAGAATTAAGAATGTTGTTACACAACCCCATCGAATCGATTGCTAGTACTTTTTACTGCACCGCCTACTCTATACACCCTACACTATCTTCTACTGCACTCCTATGTATTTTAAATTTTATGCATGCATATTTAATTATGGATAATGCTGTATATCCAGAATCTGAATTTTAAATTAATTAATAGTTTATTAATTGTGATATTATTATTCTATCCTCACTTAGTTATAATACTAATAAATTAATTAAAACAGCATGCGTCAGAATTATTAGAATTAAATATTGGGGCTGCATTTAATTTAATGTTTTGACGGCACATTTAATGCATTGTGATGATTAATTCTTCTCCCACACCCTTTCTCTTTCTCCCACCATTAAAGTCATTGCCATTAACTTAAATTTCCACCATTATCACCATTTCATCTGTTAAACAAAAAAAAAAAAAAGTTTCCGCCATTATCAACCCTACCTCCATCAACACACGAAATCTGAACAATTTTTTGCTCTAGAGATATTCTTCTTCACAATCACATGTTTTCAATTACAGATTTAATTTTGACAGTAAATTATACTCCCTCCGTCCGCCTATAAACTTCCCATTTTACCATTTTGGTCCGTCCGCCTATAAGCTTCCCATACCTTTTTTGGTAAGTACTTTTTCTTACACTTCACTTTATATTTTACTTTTTCTCTCTATCTCTCTCCTCTCTCAATCACATCACTTGTACTATATCTATTATTTAATCACTTTTCTTAATCTTTGTGCCAAAAAGTTACGTGAAACTTATAGACGGACGGAGGGAGTATCATTGTTTATTTATTCTTAAATCTGACTGGAGTTTTAAAGAAAAATAAACACTCATCTACGCCGCCGGCACCGCCACTCTCTGCCCCAACCTCGCCGCACTCAAAAGCCGACCGAAGTCGTTTCTCCGGCAGTCCACCACCGCCAGATCCACCCCTTCCAGACCTTCCATGGCTTCCTCCGGCCGCCCCACGATGACGTCAGCCGGGTGCCCGTCGGACTTCCTCATCGCCGCCACGTACTCTGTCCTGGACTCCTCGTCGGGGACTATGCAAATGTGCCGTCCGCCGGATAATTGGAATGTTAAAACTTAATTTTTAATTACTTTAATTTTTGAAATGTTAAAACTTAAAAAATTGTGATTGAGAATAGGAAGGGACGTGAATCTAATATATATAATTTTAATTGATTTAAGATTTTTTTAAACATTACGATAATTTAGATTATATATTTTTTTTAATAAAAATGCATGTGTGGATAATTGGATATTAATGTATGAGTATATTTAATTTTTATTCTACGGTATAACGAATTTAAAGTAAAAAAGATATTTATATATATCAAAATATATAATTATTATTAATATCATAATCTTAATTATTATTACAAGTAAGATTATTTAAAGTGTGGACCAATTCGATTTAAATTTTAAAAAATATATATTTGTATATATCTAAATAATAATTATTATTGACATAATATTAATGATTATTAATGAATCAATTCAAATTAAAAAATTTAAATGGTTAATAATATTTATTAAAATTAAAATTATGAAATAAGAAAAATGTCTAACCCTGGACCGTAAACACTATATGCTGAAAAACGAGTAGTCTAAGTGTACACGTTGAAAGGAGTAGTCGGACACTTTACCCTGAACCCTTTACCCTAAACCGTAAACAATATATGCTGAGAAACGAGTAGTCAGAGATAAGTGTACTATATTAAATATAAATTCATAATACAAATTTGAAATTTATTTATTAATGAAGTCTAAGTATACACGTTGAAATGAGTAGTCGGACCCTTTACCCTAAATCCTGAACCGTAAACAATATATGCTGAAAAACGAGTAATCGGAGATAACTATACCATATTGAATAAAAATTCATACTAATACACATTTGAAATTTATTTATTAATGAACCCTATGGGTGTGTTTGGTTTGGGATTGGCCCATCCGGATTTGGATGGGCCATCCCCCATCCCATCCCTCTCCATCCCTCTCAATTCAAATACCCATCCATTCCTATAATACATCTATATACCTATTTTTATACATCTACATCACTCTTTTTTTTCTTTTAATCATTCATTCTCTCTCATACTTTTCTTCTACACATTTATTCTCTCTCCTACTTTTCTTACACACATTTATTCTCTCTCCTACTTTATTCTACACATTTATTCTCTATCCTACTTGATTTGACATAAAGTTCTCCATCCACACCTATTTTTCAATATCAATACAAACACAATTTTTATTCAATTACTATTCATGGATTACCCCCATTCATATTTTTCCAATCTCCATCCCCATCCCATCCACCACCATTCCTAACCAAACAACACCTGTATGTACACGTTGAAAGGAGTAGTCGAACCCTTTACCCTGAACCTTAAACCCTAAACCCTAAACCCTTTACCCTATACCCTAAACCCTGAATCATTTACTTCATCAATGGAAATTATTTAAAATAAATTAAATAATTCGAATAAATAATTTAAATTTTCTAAAAAGTTAACTTTAATAATTTGTGAGAATAATAATTTTTACATGAGTTATTATTACGTGTCAATGCTACATAATATATATATTTTTTAAAAATTTAGATTATCCCTATTTTATATCACAAATCTTATCTCTTTCATGTAAATAGGATTCACAAAAATTAAAAAATATTGTATTCCTAAAAAAATTAATCAATCCATATTTAGTAAATAAAATACTAATCTTTAGGTCTAAATACAAGATTTTAAAAATAAACAATTTTAATTATCTTGAAAATAATAATATATGATTTATAAAAGAACCTTTTCAACAATGTATGAAATAAATCATTTTATCATACATTAAATAATTTTATTTTATAAAAAAAATTATTTAATACTCCAATGCATAATTTTTAAACTTATTCATTTAAAAACTATATATTACATCATTGAAAATTAATTTAATCATTTCTAAGTATAAGTGTACACTGTTGAAAATTAATTTAATCAATACATTGAAAATTAATTTAATCTTCCCTAAGTATAAGTGTACACTGTTGAAATTAATTTTATCATACATTAAATGATTAAATTAATTTTCTATAACAACGATATTTTGTATTTGTAACCGTGATACCGCGCCTACGAGAGACGAAGGACTCGTAAAAGTGATACCGCGTATACGAGAATCAAAGTGCTCGTAAAAGTGATATCTCATATACAAAAGTCGAAATTGTCATAATAGTGATACTTCGTATACGAGAATCATATTATTCTTAATAGTGATTCTTTGTATCTGTAACAATGATATCTTGCGTACGAGAGTCGGGTACTCATAATAGTGATAACTCGTATACAAGTGTCGGTACTCATAACAGTGATACTTCGTCTGCGAGTGATATCTCATGTACAAGAGTGAGAGTACTCCTAATATTTTATTTTTTTACTTTAATTTTATAATATTTTAATTTATAATTAATTTTTTAGCCCAATAAAAAAATAAAAATAAATGAAAATCATGAAGTGAATGCCAACTCTCTCAAAAAATATAATCATATACCCAAGTTAAATTTTAAAATTAATTATAAATTAAAATATTATAAAATTAAATTAAAGTAATGAATTGAATTGAATGTCAGAATTTCCTCAATAACCACAACCTCCATCTATGGGGAAACTTTTCTTCTTCACAAACACAGTTGCCAATGAAGAATTTTAATTAGTAATACTTAACAGTATACCTGAGTCTTCATAAAAAAAATTAAACTACAAGCAGAACTCCCCTAAGAAAACATTGAAGAACTCAGAGGCAGTGAAATGATTTTTTCCGGCCAACCTCTCCGGCAACGAGATGACAAGAAAGGTCGTTCTTCATCGGTCGAGCTCGTCCACGGCTTCTACCTTTTTATCAGAGTTGTTCTACTCCGTGTTCACAACATTTTTTTCGATAATTTTTGTCTGACCATTTTTTCAGATTGATTTAAGCTTTTCCGGTCGTCTTCTCCGTTCAATCTACTAGTTATAAGTTATAACATCGTTTTTCTATCAGGAATATAAGCCCTCAATCTATTTTACACTTCATCACGATCTTGCCATTTGATTTTCATTTTGAAATTTCTGTGTTTAGATCTTCTTGGGTTGCTTCCAGGTTGATGTTTTAATTACTGGAGTATCATTTTTTGCGTTAATTTTCGTCATTTGAGTTATTTTGCATCTATTGATTTTCCGATGCTATGTATTTTTGTGCTGAATGATTGTTCTTCCCCAAGCTTTTGGTTGTGAGGAAGATGAATAATTTCATTTTTTTTTGTTAGATTAAATCACATTTCATGACGGAGGAGTTATCAAAATAAAAATTGATTGAGGAGTTTGTTTTCCGGTTGAAATGCGATTTATTTGGGAATGGGAACCAAATTTTGGAATAGGGAGACGATGGCCGGATTTTGAAAAAAGATAGGTGACGACGATGTGGCGGCTCTGAGAATGGTGTGTTGGGAAAGAAGCAAATATGTGAAGGAGATGATCCACTTCAATCTAAAACAAATTATAAATTAAAATTCAATAAATTAAATTTAATCACTAAATGAAAGAAATAAAAAAGTGCAATTAAATACAATATTAAAATGTGTTGGTGTAATTATTGTTGTCTTGAAAATATAAAGAGAGAGAGTGTGTGTAATTATTGTTGTCTTGAAAATATAAAGAGAGAGAGAGAGTCACATTTTATTATTTAATTCAAAAAATATGGCATTTACACTTAAGGGTATATTGGTCTTTTTAACACAACTTAAAACAGAAAATTACAAGAATGCCATTTTCTGGATATCCAGATTCTGGACCCTTTAATTATTAAATTATGTTAGAATGTCAAATTACGCTGGATTGGGGTGTGATGGGTCATGGGGATTGAAAATAGTACTTCCTCCGTCCCATACTTGAAGGCACATTTTATCATTTTGGGTGTTCCATACTTGAAGGCACATTACCTAAAATAGCAAAAACACTTTTAAACAATCTCCTTAAAACATCACAATATTACAACAAATGCCACTACATTATTACACTAAAAAGTAACTTTATTACTATTTATAAAGTTGAAAAGTCTTTACTACCCCCACTTTATCTTACACAATACTAATAAACAATTCATTCATTAAAACTCGTGCCCAATTCATTTGTGCCTTCAAGTATGGGACGGAGGGAGTAATTGTGTTTAAATAGAAATTAAGAAATAGAAATGGATTTAATTTATGTCAAAATAAAAGTGATGTTGTAAAAAAAATAAAAGAGTAAATGAACATGTAAAAGAAAAGTAACAGAAAGAATGAGTGTGTACGAAAGGGAAAAAAATGTGATTATATAAAATATGTGTTTAGATGTATTATAGAGGTGAATGAGTATTTAAATTTGTATTCGGATGAAGAGGGATTGAATGGAAAATGGTTCATTCAAATTTGAAAGGGGCAATTTCAAACCAAATACACCCTAAAATGATGTTTACGTATTTTGAATTTTAAAATTCTACATCGGTTTTACTTTGAGATTTAAAAAAATCACATAAAACCACACATACTAATGAAATGACATAAGAATGATCATTCTTATGATTGGTATAATGTAGGAATGAATGAATGTGTGAATACAATGTAATACTCCATAAATTTATTTTAAATTATTATTATTGAGTGTTGTTAAAATATAAGGAGTATATATTATTAATTTAAATTAACATTATTATTTAATAAAATTATTACTCATATTATTGATTATTGTTAAAAATATATTATTTTTATTATTAATATTTTAATAATTATTATTGATAAAAGATTTATTATTATTATTAATATATATTTATCTTATTATTGATTTTATTATTTATAATAAATGTATACTCTCGTATTTTTTATATAAAAATAATAATTTTATTTTAATTAAGAATATTATTATTTATATTATCAAGAATTATTATAATATTATTTTATATTATTAAAAATAATATATTGGATATATTATTTATATTTTTAAGAAATTTTAAATTATTTTTTATGTTATTATATTTATAATTTAATATTATTGAGAAATATTATTATCATTAAAATTTAATATATTACTATTATTGATATTTTTAAAATTTATTATATTATATAATTTTTTTATTTTTATTAATAAATAAGAGTAATATTATTTTTATTAATTATTTATTAAAAAATGATTCCTTAGCTAAATTCAGGATTGGAAAGAATGAAAATTTCATACTTCTGAAAATTACTATTCTAAAAACCATAACAATCATAAAATTTGAAATAGATCAATGAATGATGATTCATTTATGGGCTATTCCAACATACCAATCACCCTAAATATATTAATTGATCTAACATAAAATTAAATAATCGTCTATTAAAAAACTCACACTAACTATTTATCAAAAAAATTAAAATAAGTTTTCAAAACTAACCATAATAAATATCACCTAACTCGCAATCATTCCGAGAGTTTATTGCAACATTTTTTAACTTAAAAATTCTTACTCTTTCAATTTCATTATTTCACTTTTTTTATTGTTTAATTTTATTATTCTAATTTATTTTAAATAATATTATATATTCATACCACTCAATTTGTATTCTTCCATTGTCACTTATTTATTTAACTTGAGTATACTAATTCATCACTCATTATATTCGATCCCCAACATATTTATTTTATAAATATACTAATCAATATTTATTAAATTTTTTGTTCGAAAAAATGAGTATAATGAATTTGAAGGAGGGAGCATTGCATTAGTCATTACAGTTTTGGCTACAACTTATAATTCATTAACCCACACAAGAAAAATGTTGATGTGAACGATGTGATTGTATAAAAATAGTGTTAAAGTTAGTGCACGGGTAAGGGTACTGCAATATCGAAATATAGGTACCAGAAAGTCGAATCAAGGGAATTCTTTTTCCCGCAAAACAGAATACGCCCAGGTAGTGCTCGACTGATTTGACGCTCCGTTTCCAAAGGTAAACGACTTACACTTCGTCTACAGTAGCACCACTGTATAGGAAGTCTCAACGAACGTACTAAGAGTATGAACTGAACACACGGATAATCTGTAAAATACGAGAACAATATATTCTGCTGGGAGAAATATATTGCGGCAGAGAGAGGAGAGAATAATAATGAGCGAATGATTCTGAGGGGAAGAGTCTGTATTTATATACAGATCAAACCCTTGGAGGTTGAGAATTTCGTTGGTGGCTTGCGTGTCCGATATTCTCGGAAGACTTCCGATATTTTCGGAAGACGTGGTAAATGGTTCTTGACCACTATGTTTGAGTTTCAAGGCTCCAGATAGTTCTGCAACATTCTGAGCTTTGAAGTATTAGTATTAGGCTTCTTTCAGATTGGACTTTCGGAGTTTTTGGGTCTGTAAAAAGATAGGCGGGCCCCAAAGACTAATTGCCAAATTCGAAGCCGGGCCGGCCAGACGGGCGGGCGCGCGCGCGCGCGTGTGTCATCGGGGAGTGTACCCCTAATACATGGTTGAACTCCATGTTCAATTCAATGCCTTTAAAGTCCTTAAATGTTTTGTGGACTTCCTATGTGGGATAGGTGACCCTTCACCTTCCCACTCTCAAACTCAAAGTTGGAACTTTAACTTCATTAATTAATTTCTCACTCACCTAAACTCGGTTTTGAGATATTAAATATACCATGTTCATCTACTTCGAGAGTAGATCGACTATGTCACATTATTATTTAATAATTAATGTTTAGTCTCTCTAATTAATTTAATTAGACAGGGTATCAAAACTCAATTTATTTTACATAAATTCCAACAATCCCTCACATGAGTGAAAATCGTGTCTATACAACACCAGGCTCAGTGTTCAGTTCGATTGAGATCTCCGTGCATCCGGAAAAGTAGTTTTTGGCTTTGAACTTTCTGTAGCCAAACACTATCGGGTACACCAGCGGCTTAGTGGACGCAGTGCCTTGAACTAATCCTCCATAGTGTATACCTAATCAACAGTGTCAGCACACTTCAATCTCCGCTTCGTAACGTTCTCACATTTTTGTCCGTTTTGGCCAGCCATGAACGTCCTTTGTGTTCATAAATGTTTGGTCGAAGCGGCCCTCACTTCTCATTTATATAGGTGATCTCCTTTCGAGTATCCCGTTATACTCTATGAATCATTAAGAGTCAAAGACTCAACCTTTACCACATCTAACGGGTTGTTAACATTTGAGATAGTGCTGTCAGGAATAGTCATGTTTTTCAAGTGTTGTATCATTAACTTCCACAATTTCGTTTTTCCATTGAACCAAGTTCTTGGGATCTCTAGTCATCATGGTTGGGTTTCCACTGTTTTGGTTTTTCTTGTGGGTTTTAGACCCATTCCTTCTACCAGCTTGTTAAATTGATCTCGGTTTATGCTATTCGTGAGCGGATCCACTATATTGTCTTTTGACTTCACATAGTCAATAGATATTACTCCAATTGAGATCATTTCTCTAACGGAGTTGTGTCGACGACGTATGTGTCTCGACTTTCCGTTATACTTGACATTTATAACTCTGTCAATACACGTAAATCATCACAATTACACGAAAATGGAGCAAATTGAACCTAAATTAAAATCATCTCAAAAAATCCTAAAATTCTTTGCAATTTATGTGTCTACGTGTGGAATTAAAAATCATACCCTTGGCAAAACTCTTCATCTGACCTTTGGAATTAAAAGTTTCTACTGTATCTCCGGCGGCTTCGCGTCCGTCATCCATAATGAAGAAATCGGTGAAGTTTGAATCCCCTAGGAATATAAAGAAACGATCGCGTGGAAAGTCTCTTGATCATGTGCAGTCGAAAGAACAGATCGAGGAAACAATTATGGAAGAGCAAAGGAGACGAGACCTTATAGCCATGGCCGTCGTTGAAAGAGAGGAACAAGCCTCTAAGCAGCAGAAACTTTGAGAATCATCGGAAATCAGTTTTTGGGCGTGAGGGGTCACCCAAAACTGAAACAGAAACTAAAAGAAGAAAAAGATCCCTCGATTTGAAGAGAAAATCGAGGATTGTTGCTTCACCAATCTGAAATCTATGGCCAATCGTTTGTAGATGCAGCAGGATTATGTTTGATTCATCATGGATTAACCAAAAAAGCTTGAAGATTTGAGTTTTCCGGCCAAGAAACCCGTTCTTTAATTATTTAATTAACCAAAAATCTATGGCGACAAATAAGGAAGATGAAGACTTGTTATTTAATTATTAAATTAATAAATTAATTTCCATATTTAAATATAAGGGTATAATATTAATGGGTTATTAACATGCGTTTTTGTACTTTTTTAAAAAGATTATAAAAGTTGTCTTTATTTAAGAAGCTAGTGCCTAAATGGTCTTTTTTATAAATTTTCTCTTCAACAAATAGATGTGTAGATATTATATGAGTGAATTTATATTTGAATAGAGAGAAATTGAATGGTGAATTACCAATTTGAAACACGACCTTAGTTATCACAATATGCACCACCAGAAATCGGACTCAAATGGAAAAAGAAAACAGAAAACGTTGACAATTGGGGCTGGATTACTAAAAGCTAATTAACACACGAACATAGTATTTAAAATCTTGCTAGTTACGCCCCTAAAGAGAGAGATGTTTAAGAACATTAGGAGGGTACATTTGTAAGCATGATAAAATTGTATCCATCAAAATGGCGACTCGATCCGAGTCAATTAAATTTTAGGGTTTAGGGTTTAGGAAGAAAATAAGGAGAATAAATCAAAGCAGATTAATATCTCGTCGAGATGAAAGAAAATAAGCGAAAATCAAATCAAATCAAAACCGTTTGATTTGTCACATTAAAATAATCAAATCGACATTAGTCAATCAATATAAGCAGGACCCTCCCTTCAGTCCTTCTTTCGTTTCAACAAGAATAACATCCAAGAGATTTCAAAAGAAAGAATGAGAGGGTTAAATAAAGATTGAAATTTTATATTTTAATTTGTATAAATTATATTCATAATTGTTACACCAGGTCAAATAAGTCAATCTTTGACAAGTCAATCCTAGTCATCAGCTTGCGTGGCGACGACTAGTCAATCAAGTCATGCGACGACTAGTCAACATTATTAAGAAAATGTAAGTATGTGCTCGCCCTAGAGTTGTTGACGAGCACCTACAAGGTCATCTAGAAAAGACAAGTACTTATGGCCCTCCGAGGGTGGTCGAGCATGATCAAGCATCCATGGCGAAGTCATGACGACCAGGCTAGTCGGCAACCACTATGGCCCAACTCCTCGCTGAGGGCGAGGACGACCATCAGTAAGGCGGTTTAGCATCGAAACGACCTCCAACAAGCATTAAATGCGATGTCCCATCACCTGTTTGATGGGATCTTAGGGCCAATATATGTCCGCCACGTGTAAAGGCTGGGCAGCCTAAAAAACCAAGTATATAAGCCCCAAGAGGCACAGATGTAACCATAAGTTAGATTTCCTACACAATAACCGAGACAATACTACAAAAAAGCTCTCAAGCTATTAAGCTTCTCCAAGAAGCTACACCCTTTGTTCATCACTGTTCTTCATATATTCATCACTAAACCATCCTTTAAATCTCCTAATACACGTAATAACCCCGATAATAATACATGTTTGTTTAGTTGCTATCAAAGTCCACATCCAGATCATCCGATCAAAAGCACGTACAACAATAATTTCATTTAATAATTATCAATTTTAAATACAATACTTTTGGTTACAATGAGACATAACTCCTTTATGATATTTGTGTTATATCCTTCCTTAAAACATGATCGGGTTGGAGCTTCATAGATCACTGAGAATTAACTTTATCTCAACTTTTATAAATTATTTAATTTCAACTACTAAATAACACCTAATTGTGATACATCTCATGTATGAGATTATCTCATACTTCCTCCGTCTCAAGTTAGATTGTGCATTTATAAAAAATGAATGTCCCAATTTAGATTGTGCATTTTCTTATTTGACAATAAAATAATTTCTCTCTTTAAATTACACCCTTAACCATCTCAAAATTAATGCACATGTCATTACTTTATCCCTCTAATTTATTATTCACAATATTTTATTATTTACTTTATTACTAAAAAAAACACTTTTATACCATCTACTTTATTTATTTAATACTAATAAACAATTCCCACATTAAACTACACATAAATAGTAAATGAACAATCTAACTTGAGATAGAAGGAGTACTAATTTTTATCAAATTTCTTATACAATTTTAATGGCTATCATTAAATTTAATAATCTATTTACCTTTCATTAGTTAATAATTTAATAATCTTTTCTAATTTTTTAGTTAGAATCGATTGTTAAATTTTAATATATTTATATTTATAACACTCCACGATTTATCTCTACATTTTATTTTTCTATCTCTCACCATGTCAATATTTTAGTTATAAACTTTATACATTAATAAACAATATTCATTAAATTTGTGTAAAAAGAAATAAAAATATTTTATATGAAGGCAGAGAATAGTATATTCCTCAAATTTTATACAAACGACAAAGTGGGATAGCTCAAGTGGTTAGAGCACCACTACCTAGGCCTTAGATCCTGGGGTATTTAATGTAATTCAAATTTTATACAAACAATAAATTATAACTTAGTGAAAGACGCAGTGCTAATTTTTAAAAATCCAATACTATATATTTCCTTTGTTCCAAATTAGTTCACACTTTCTTGTTTCACATTAATTAATTTGATGCTCCAAATTTTTTTAACAACTCTTATTTTTAAAATTATCATTTGTTTGTTTGATAAATATTACTCTCTCCGTTCAAATTTAGATTGTGTATTTATAAAAAAATAGATATTTTAATTTAAATTATACTTTTATTTATTTGACAATAAAACATTTTTTCACTTTAAACTATATCCTTCAGAGTAATAGCTATGAATAGTCATCGACTTCCGGGAAAGGGTAGAAGAATGGGACCCATTATGGGATATACAATGCATTACAGACGTATGATCATTACGCTTCAGCCGGGTTATTCTATTCCACCTCTTAGAAAGAAAAGAACTTAAATCAAAATACTTAATAGCATGGCGATACAGTTATACAAAACTTCTACCTCGAACACACACAATGAAACCGTAGACAGTCAAGTGAAATTCAATCCACAAAATAATTTAATCTATGGACAACATCATTGTTGTAAAGGTCGTAATGCCATAGAACCATCTTAAACTTTATAAATGTCATCGCATCTCAAAACATGGATATATTGAAAAAAAAACCCCACACGTTCAACGTTGCATTCTTCTAGGCCTGAAACTCTCTTGGATTTCGGTCTCATGGAAGTGGGCCCACTTGCCAAATATATTTGAAATTTAAACTTGAAATAAATTTGAAATTTGAATACTCAATTTTATAGGAAAAAGAAAACTCATTACTTTCGAATTTAATTGAATCACAAAAATTACCTAATATTTCCCCACTTTATTACCTCTCGATCCAAAATTATCATCTGTTTGTTTACGAGTTTTAATAAATATTCTCTTCATCTATTAAGCGAGTGTATTGACTGTGGATTCTGTAGGATTTTTTTGAACTTTCAAAGTCTGGGGTATTCAATTCGAATTTTTAAAAGTCTTTAAAAATCTGGAGGTATTCAATACAAATTTTAAAAAGTCTTAAAAAAATCTTTGGGTATTCAATAGTCTATAGATTTGGAATCTCCTTAAAAAATATAAATAAATTACACTATCCAAAATCTCTTCTAAAAACAAGAGATTTCAACGGATTATCTCAGAAAACTTTGAAGACGAAAAATCAGAAGTAAGAATGACAATATTGACCACCCCACGAGTTTGGGTCAGATTGGATCCGCCCCGTATTGAGAATTGGTCGGGTCAGACCTGCGAATATCTCTGAATTAATATATAAATTTTTTATATATAAAAATTAATAATATATATATTATTGGTAAAATAATATCCTGTGAATATATATATATATATATATATTATATATAAATAATGGTAAAGTCTAGTATTCGAGTGCATGTTGTGCACCCTAGTCTAAAGAAAAGTGTATGTTATTAAACTGAAAGTACTACACAATATTACTAAAAAGTGTAAGTCACTATGACTAAAAATATTATTATACAGTTTAATAATTGAAAAGTGCAACACCATTTACCAAAAAGTGTAAGTTAGTAAAATTGAAAAGTGCAACATGGACTAGGTGCACAACATGCACTCGAGTCCATAGCAGACCAACCCATAAATAATACTTCCTCCGTCCAATTTTATTATGCCCACTTCTCCGGGCACGAGTTTTAATGAATATTGATTAGTTTATTCATAAAGTAGATAAGTTGAGGGTATAATAGGGTATTGTGGGATCCATTTAATTTGTAAATAAATGATTGTTTATGAATAAAGTGAATGACAAAGTGGGTAAATAAGTGATGGTAGGAGGGTGGAGATAAAATAGTATGAATAGTATTGTTTCCAAAAAGGGTATGAGTATAATAAAATTGGACAACCAAAAAAGAAAAGTGAGAATAATGAAATTGGACGGAGGGAGTAGTAATTTATGAAAATTTAAGTAAATCAATAAAAAAAAGTTATATTTCACAATCCATTTAAGTCTATCAAAATCCATTTAAATCAATAAAAAAAGTCAGTTAAACTCTGCATATACTCTATGAATTTTATAAATCAACGTACTTTTTAAATTCAAAAATATCTAATAGAATCCCAATTGAATACACCTCCTACATTTTGGAGTCGAAAGAATTTTATATTAAAACACAACTTTTAATTAAATCTCAGTACTCATTTTACAAGCATCTCAATTCAAGATTTAATTTTAACTTTGTTTTCAATTTAAGATTTAATTTAAATTCTTTTATTTCAATTTAAGACCCAACAATTTTTTAAAATAAAAAAATAGTCATAATTGGGTGTTTCATATCTGGTATTAAAAGTTAAAAACAAAATTTTATTCGCGGATGATAGCTTGCTTTTTTGCAAGGCCAATCGAGAGGAATGTGGGGCACTGAAAAAATGCTTAAATCTGTACGAGAGGGCGTCGGGCCAATCCATAAACTACGATAAATCGGGGATTTTTTTTCCAGCAGGAATGTTGATACGAATAAAAGGGCGACACTGTGCAATATCTTGGGCGTGCACGACCCACTGAATACTGGACGTTACCTGGGCCTGCCGTCCTTGTTGGGAAGACAGAAAATTGCTGTCTTCAGGGGCATCCGCGAACGACTTTGGAAAAAGTTTCAAGGGTGGAGGAGCAAAAAAATATCTAAGGCAGGGAAGGAAATCTTATTAAAAGCAGCCGCTCAGGGAGTCCCGACATATAACATGAGCACGTTCATATTGCCTACCACGCTGCTAGATGAGATTCAGAGAATGATGAACTCGTATTGGTGGGGGAATGGAACAGACCCGGCTAAAGGGATCAAATGGGAGAAATGAGAGTCGCTTTGTGCCCATAAGAATGCAGGGGGTATGGGCTTCAAGCATATGCACTTGTTCAATATAGCCATGCTAGGGAAGTTATGTTGGCACATCATACAAAAGCCACGATCTTTGGTTAGTCGGATTTTTAAAGCAAGGTACTTTCCGCGAGTTGAGTTTTTTGAGACAAATTTGGGAAGGAATCCGAGTGGAATTTGGAGGGGAATTTTCACAACTAGAGATCTGGTACAAACGGGAACGAGGTGGAAAGTGGTGAATGGTGAGAGGATCAACCTATGGAGTGATCCGTGGATCAATAGAGATTTGGGGTTTAGGGTGTCAGCCCAGCTAGTGGAGGGCTTCGAAGATATGGTTGTGGCAGATTTATTTGTACCAGGAACCAGGACATGGGATGCGGAGGTTATAACAGGGTTGTTTTCGGAGGAGGATAGTAAAGCTATCATGAGAACGACGCCAGCGCCAAGGGGGGAAGAGGATACATTGATATGGCACTATATGGATTATGGTAAATATTCAGTGAAAAGTGCCTACAATCTGGCAGCAAGGTTAGTGGGCTTGCACAGGGAGACTACGACGGATGCTTGGTCTAAATTGTGGAAGGTCAGCGTCCCCCCAAAGGTGAAAAAATTGCATGTGGAGAGTATGCAAGGGGTGGATGGCACTAAAAACGAATTTACTCAAGAGAGGCATTGGAGAGTCGGCGGTATGCCCTGTGTGCGATACGGAACAAGAAACGACATGATACTTAATGATGAGATGTGATTATGCTAGGAGATGCTGGGTGGCGTTGGGGTTGTGGTCAGAACTGGATGCGGAAGCGGAACGAGCTGAGGGACTTGCTGAACTACTCCTCAACTTACTGAGTCGCCTGACCGCGGCGAACAGGGAGAGGCTGTGCATGGGCGTTTGGCATATCTGGCGCCACATAAATGGTATTGTCTGGAGAGGGGTGAATGAAGCGGATGTGCCTACAGTTCTGCAGGCGATGTCTTACCTGCTAGAATGGAAAAATGTGACGAAGAGGGTGACGAGCAGGGAACAACCTACAACATGCTTGAGATGGCACAAACCAAGGGCCTCGACAGTCAAGATAAACGTGGATGCAGATTTCTTTGACGATACGTTGGAAATGTGAGTGGGAATGGTTGTACGAGACGAGGAGGGTACGTTTATTGCATGCAGAACAATGAAGAAGGCAGGGCTAATAAGAGTAGATGAAGGGGAGGCGTGGGGTGTCTCGAAAGCGTTGAAGTGGGGAGCGAACTTGGGTTACAATAAAATAGTAGTGGAGATGGATGCAAAAAGGGTTTTCGATGCAATAAAAGGAGAGAAAGTATTTTACAAGGGTCACTTTATAGAGTTGATCAAGATGGAGTTGCAAAGGAGACATGACTTTTCCGTTAGTTTAGTTAAGAGAAATGTCAATGACATGGCACATAATCTTGCTAGGAATTCTCGATTTAATGAGAGTTCTCATACTTGGGTCGAGCCTCCGAACTTTGTGGAAGACCTTCTCGATATAGTTTGCGTTGATTGCGAATAAATTTGAATCCATCTTTGGACTTCAAAAAAAAAAAAAAAAAAAACTTGTAATTGAGTTTTTCAAATCGAATGTACATATTTTGAAATAAAATTCAAAAGTTTTGTCAATTTTTTATGTGAAAATATTGCCGATTATTAAAAAGAAAAAATCTGAAAATCTAAAATAAAATTCTAATTCACTTATTTTTCCCGAAATACTGCCTCTTATTAAAATGAAAAAAAGTCTTGAAAATATGACTTTTTTTTTTCAAAATTTTTCTGAAATATGCATATGTATATATATGTTTTTTTTTTTTTTTTAAATCTACATTTTTTTCTCTCGAAATAATGCTTTCATTTTTATTTTTATCATCTTATATGACTTTAATTATTATTTTTTTTTTAAATTGTGGACTTTAAATTGAGACAAAATAATTTAAACGAAACTTTAAATTGAGATAAATGTGAAAATAAAGTCATGAATTAAGACAATTATAAAATGAGTACTTAGATTTAACCTAAAAATTGAGCATTGATATGAAATTCATTCAAATGTAGTCCTATCGGAGTGGACACCTATTTCAAGAAAAATGTAATTAAAGTAAGGGTATTGTAATTTATAGGGTATTGAGAGGTTCATTGTGAATAAATTGATTGTTTGTGAATAAAGTTGATGACAAATTGAGTAATTAAATAATGGTTGAAGGGTGATGGTTTCCATAAATAGTTTATGTATAAAGTATTTTTTTTGATGGAGTGTTTATGTATAAAGTACATGAAGTTATGATGGAATATTAGAGAATTCATTTATAAATAAAATGACGGTTTATTAATAAAGTGATGATAATTTGAGTAAATAATTGATGATTGAATGGTGTAGATAAAATAATGTGAATAATATTATTTCCACTTTTTTTTTTTTGCTGTTGTCCAATTTCATTAATTTTTTAAGATACTCCAATATTTTTCACACTACTTTATTTTTACCATCTAATCATCACTTATTTATTCAAATTGTCATAACTCTTTATTACTAATAAATAATTATTTTATTTATAAATGAACCCACAATATCCAATCATAATTATAACATATCTACTTTATATATAAACTAATTAATATTAAGATGGAGGAACTAGATTTTTAATGAACGAGTTCATGTGCTTTAATTTGTTGTTTTGTCATTTGTTGCATGGTTGATATCACAACGGGGCAACATAATCGGAACGGGGGCTAATATCTGAATATCAACTGATGCATCAAAATATTCAAAGAGGGTAAGAACACTATCAAGACGTTCATACAATGAAGATACCTTCGAAATAGAGAAAAAGAACGTATACTTTGTTTTCATAATATTCAAGCAACAACTAAAATACATGAACTAGGCCCCTATGTATACAAAAGGCAAAATGGGACCTCTACACATACTACTAAAAGCGCTCAATACTAAGCAAAAGTGGTAACACTAACTACATAAATAATACAACTCATCTTTAAATGATATAAATGACTAGAAATGCTAACTAGCAGTTGTATCTCCATCATTCTTCTCCTCTTTAAAATGATTCGCCCTCGAATCATTGTTAGTTGCATCTTCATCACGTAGCCCTCTACACGGAATGATAGGGCCCACATCAATCCTATTGACTAATACTTAGAAGGGTGTATTGGTTGTGGATTCTGTAGAATTTTTTTGGACTTTCAAAGTATTGGGTATTCAATTCGAATTTTAAAAAGTCTTTAAAAATTCTGAGGTATTCAATACGGATTTTAAAAATCTTTAGGTATTCAACAGTCTATGAATTTTAATACTCTATGGATTTTGTTGGATTCTCCTCCAAAAATATAAATAAATTGCACTATCCAAAATCTCTTCTAAAAACAAGAGATTTCAACGGATTCTCTCAGAGAACTCTGAAGACTAAAGATCAGAAGTATGAATGACAATATTGACCCGACCCGCGAGCTTTGGGTCAGGTCAGATTCGCCCCATATTGAGTATGAGTTGGGTTTGGGTCTTGTGCCCGACCCGCGGGTATACGCCCCGCCCCGAATTAATATATAAACTTTATATATATATATATATATATATTTTTTTTTTAATTGGTAAAATACTTTTTATATATATTATTGGTAAAATAAATTATATATATATATATTTTTTTATTGGTAAAATATTTTATATAATATTAATTTTTTTTAAAAAAATTAAAATTAACTCTTTAACTCTTTGCATCAATATCGGAGTTTATGAAAATCTATGTAAATCAATAAAAAAATATATTCCACAATCCTGTCAAATCTATGAAAATCCATATAAATCAATAAAAAAAAGTTAGTCAAACTCTGCATGGACTCTATAGATTTTAAAAATCCACGTACTTTTTAAAGTCCAAAAAAATCCAATAGAATCTCAATTGAATACACCCTCCTTAATATCAGACTGTCTGAATACACAAGAGCATCAATCACACCCACTTTTCAACAAAGCCCAGCTTAAGAAAGGATAGCCCCAAGAAAAGTTAAATCCACTCTATCGTGCGCTTTACTGATATCGATTTTCAAAGCGACGTCGTCCCTATTGCCTTCTCGTTTATTCTTCATATCATGAATTGTCTCGAAGGCTATGAGAACGTTGTCTTGAATAACCCTTCCCGACACAAAGGCCGATTGAGCCTTGTCTAGAATACTCGGGAGCACCTCCTTCAATCTATTACAGAGGATGATGTGGATAGATACGAATGACCCATTAGACATAATGATCTAAGAACCCAACGTATAAATTAAGCAGCGAATATTCCAAGATCGATATTTGAATTGACCTTACTTAGAGCATGAAAACCTTGACCCGTTGGCTATAGAATGAGCCAAGAAACTTGGTATGATTGAACGCCACAAGATCTTGCTCAAGAATCTTGATAAATTCTCAAATAATTCAACCTCACAAAGAGAATAAGCAAACAAAACTTGTAATTTTCGTATTATACTTGGTCCTTTTCCCAAAGGAATACAAGTCATATTTATAGGCTAGAAAGTCTTGTAAAAATTAAATAAATTATAGGCTAGAAAGTGACTCTAAGAAGTCCTACATTCATATCCTACACTTATGGCCTTAAAAAGGCACTAAAGACTCAATTTAAAGCAACAAAAGAAATCCATGACTCTTGAAATTTTCTAGAACATGTAAAAACTCTAAATAAATAATAATAAACAAAAATAAAAATTCGATGGGCTTCATGTGTGCCACATTTTTTAAGACCAAATTAACTTCATGCAATCTCTTTCAAAGTAGACCAACCCAATAACGTTCACTAGTAGGTCTTCTTTGGGCTTGCCTTGCACACTTTCTCTCATTTCAGCAACTAAGCCCATCAAAGCCTCATTTATTTTCTTAGCTCTTGCCTCTGTAATCGGCCTATCATGTACGGCTAAAGGATCCCTTCTGTTTGCATGACTTTGCATAAGTGGATCCCTATCATTCTCCTCTTCTTCAAAATGATTCGTCCTCGAATCTACATCACCAGAATAAGGAGAAAGATCATTAACATTGAAAGTTGCACTTACATTATATTCACATGGAAGGTCAAATTTGTATGTATTGTCATTAACTCGTGCAATCACTTGAAATAGACCATCTCATCTTGACTGCAATTTCGACTTTCTCTTGCTCGTAATCTCTCATTCCTCAAGTGTAACCATACCCAATCATATGGCTCAAAGATGACTCGTTTACGACCTTGTTAGCTTGCTTGACATATTGCTCGGTTCTCTTCTGATGTTGAGTTTCACTCTTTCATGCAACTTTTTAATCATCTCGACTTTTGATTTTTCATCAAGACTCACACGTTCTTCAATGGATATTGGTACAAGATCAAGTGTAGTTATTAGATTAAATCCATAAACAACCTCAAAAGGAGAATTATTAGTAGCAGAATGAAACACTTCTATTATAAGAAAATTTAACAAACGACAAATAATCTTCCCAATTTTTTAAGTTCTTTTGAATCAAAACTCTAAGGGCATGTTTGTTTTGGGACTATCACCTCCGGACAGGGGACGTATGGTCCCATGTCCTATTCTAGTTCGGGATATTACATCCGTGTTGGGAATAAAATGATTTTGACTTAGATACCAAAACCCCTGATTGATGATGATCAAATTAGTTGAGATATGCTCAAGTCAAGTTCAGGCAAGTTGTCTTAGTAAGATTGAGTATGCAGGATACTTAAGTAAAAAATCTCAGAAATGTTGTGAGATTTTAGTATTCAGGCTAGTTGTCCAAAGCTGGTATGTTAGGCAGCTTGATAAGTCTATAGGACAAAGTTGCTGATCCATTCAAGACAAGCTGATCAAATGGACAACTGAGCAGAAGAGATCAAGAACAATAAAGCTGTGTTCATAAATGCAAAAGATCAAGTCAGTTGAAGTACAAATGATCAAGAGCATTGAATGCCAAAGCCCTCAGAAGACACATTCAATGAAGCATTCATTATCAATTATGCCTGGAACAAGCATTGAAGACTTAGAGCATTAAAGAGTGAAGCATTGAATGAATGTTGGAACATTCTAAATTGCAGAAGGAATGTTCAGGGAGCTTGTCCCATCTGACCGTTGGTTGTGTGTGGAGTTTGCCACAAATCAACCTAGGACAATGTGCAAATTTGGAAACTGACACAAGTCTTCTCAGCCGCATTTGTCAGAAGTCAACACATTCATTCAAGCAACCATTGAAGAGCCCTTTTACACAGTGGATAAAAGGATGCCCAGCTTCATAGCCGTTTCAATGGTGCTGCAAATAGACATATTTGAATTGCTATCCCTCCAACGGTTAGTTGTTCAAATATGCCTATAAATACAGAAGTGATCAAAGGGATTCATTATCCAACTACAAGCTATCAAACTACTATCAAGCTTTCAAAAGGAAACCAAGCAGTTCTTAAGAATCCTAAGTTTCCTGAATCACTTCAAGTAGCTAAGCCAATCTTTGTAATCATCCAAAGCTTAGCATTGAGATATCCTAAGCCTTTACACTGTTCTCATTGTAAAGGATATCTCTACTAGTTGGAACCAAACCTCAAACTCTATCTCATTTAGTGAAGAGAGTGTTTGTTGTAGAAGTGAGGAGTTAAGGACTGTTAGAGTAAAACACAGTCTTAACTTAGAGAGATTGAGCACTAGGACTCAGATTATCCTAGGGATCAAAGCACTAAGAGAGTGTTGTTGATCAGTGCACCTTGGCACTATAAAACAAGCTAATTCCATTGTGAAGGAATTATCCTGTTCAATCAGGGAAAGTGGATGTAGGAGCTTGAGTCTCTGAACCACTATAAACTTGTGTGTCCTTTACTTACTGCACTCTTTATTGCATTCATATTCAAACATATTTCAAAGAGTAAAACTTGTAAGTTTAAGGAAAACTGTTTTGGACAAAGTCCCTGATAACTGTCTTTTCAGAAATTGAATTGGAGTATTTTTCTAGTCAAAAGGCCAACCACATTCCGCACTTAACAACTCTTTTAGATATTTAGCCAACTGATCACTTTATAGTAATCAGTAGGACAAGTATCTATCAAAGTTCACACTCAGGCCAGCTGTGAGACAACCTGCCTGATAAGATCAGTTTTGTCAAAAAGAAAGAATTTGCATACACAAGTGCATTCCCCCCCCCATACACTTGTGTTATACTCCACCAAGGACCAACAAGTGGTATCAGAGCAGGGGTTCATAGACCACTGCTTCTGAAAATCCAACTGATTTTTAAAATCAAATTTTCTGTGGTCACTGAACTAATCCAAATTTCTGAAAAACTTATCTGTGTTCATCTTATATTATTTCTGTTGAAATGGCTAACAATGCAGTTCCAGGAGATGCTGTTAACACCATCAACAACATGGGTCCAAACCAAGTCAATCATATTTCTCATCACAAGTTGCCAATGTTCTCAATTGAGAACTATGATTTCTGGAAAATCAGGATGAGAGCTCATCTTGCTTGCCAACATGATGAGATGCTTAAAGTCATCACTAGAGGGCCTTTCACATTCACTAAGGCAAATCCCAAGATCACTGATGCTCAGAAAGCAGATCCAAGGGAGTTGCTGCCAAAAGATGAAGATGACTTTACAGCTGAGGAGAGAAAAAGGCACAACCTGAACTACATTGCCATGAACACATTGTACCAGACAATTCCAGATGCAGTGATGGGAAGAGTGTACCACTGCACATCAGCTAAAGAAATGGGATACCTTAGCACTTATGTGTGAAGGTACCCAAAAGATCAAGGAAAACAAGCTTCAAGTGGCTATCCAAAAATATGAACAATTCTCTATGGAAGCCAATGAAACTATTGATCATCTTGATGGCAGATTCACTGACATCATGAATGAGATAAACTCTCTTGGCAAGTTCTATGCCAAAAGAGAGGTTGCTTTGAAGATTCTGAGAAGTCTCACATCCAAGTGGGACATATATTCTGTCATGATGCAAAATACCAGCAATCTTGACAACATGCCAATGCAGCAAGTATTCTCTGAACTCAAAGCATATGAGTTTGATTTGAACAGAAAGAAAGTGCATGAAGAGCCATCCTCCTCAAGCAAAGGTGTTGCTTTCAAAGCTACTGAAACAGAAAAGAAGAATACTCAAAGATCCTCTCAAACTGTTTCAAAATCTGAAATGAAGGAGGAGCTGGCACTCATGGCAAGGAGATTTGAGAAGCTCAACTCCAGATTTGGTAGATACAAGAAGTTCTACCAAGACAACAGAACCAGAAGGAGATTCAGTTCTCCTGACAACAAATCAGAGGACAAAGTCTCTGATGATAAGAAAGAAGACAAATATGCTGACAAGAAAAGATACAGCAAAGGTGAACCATCATCTTCAAGGAGGAAGGAGTCCTCAAGCAAGAAGAATGATGATGAAGATGTGTGTTATAACTGCCAGAAAAAGGGTCATTTTCAGTATGACTGTCCTGACCTCAGTGCAAAGGAAAGAAAGGATAGGCAGAACAAATGAGACAAAAGGCTGAACAACAGGAAGGCCATGGTAGCTGGAGATTCAGCAAGTGAGGAAAGTGTCTACTCCTCAGATGATGGACTGTTCTCCAACAGTGACAGTGATGATGACTGTCAAATGGCATTTGAGAATGAAGATGTATGTTCATCTTCCAACTCTTCCATTAACACACATGAATCCAGTGAAATCCACTTGAAACTTAATTTTGGGAAGTTACTTGAGGATTTCACTAGGCTACAAGAAGTATGCAATATGGTACTTAGAGAAAATGAGCTACGGAATTCAAAAGCTCAAACTCCCAACCTTCCTGAACCAGGGTTTGACATCAAATCAACTGAGTTGTATCAGCAGATTGTGAGAGAACATGAGGAGATGTCTCTCAAAGTCTCTGAACAACAAAAGTTGATTGATGATCAAGAACTGGCCTTGAGGAAAAAAGATTTTGATCTTAGAATTCTTCAAGCAAAATTTGACAATCTCTCAAGTGAATTTGATACTCTAAAATTAAGTGAGGGGAGCTTAAAAATGAAAATGTCTGCCTTGAACAAATCTGCTAAGGCAATAGAGGAGATTCAAGGATTCCAAAGACCATTTGCTCAAAAGGGTGGATTAGGCTATAATCCATTTGAACCCTCACCTGGTCTTAGTATTGCTTCATCAAGTAATTCTAAGATGACTTTTGTGAGATCAGTGGCACAACAAAATGAGATTGAAGTAAATCAACCACTGATCAAGGATAAGGGTAAAGGAATTTTTATACCAACTCAAGTAAACAATGTACCTAAACCCATACCTATGGAAAAGGTTAAAGGCATTGCTTATAAGAGGAATGAGGTTCAGAAAGGTAGAACCAATGGAAGGCCAACCTATCTGAATCCTCATCAGAGAAGTTGTCCAAAATCTGTTCAGAAAAGGCCAACTCGAATGAGGCAACCTCAACTGAATGGATTAAGGCCAATCCCCTCTGATAGGTATAAAACATTCAGGAAGCCTGGACCTTACTTGCCAAATGGAAAAGGCCATCCAAAACCTTATTCTCAAAAGTCTTACCAAGCTGCACCTAAGCCTAGTAACTTCAGGAGAAATGTCACAAAGAAATTCACCAACCCTCCTGAAACTTACAAAGCTAACACTTATACACAGAGATCACCCAATGCATTTAAGGGTCAAACTGTGTATGTAGATGTAAATGGAAACCAAGTCAGTCACTTTGAGTCAATCAGAGTTATCAGGCAGATTTGGGTTCCAAAAGGTACAGCTAACCCTCTAGGACCCAACACTCAAAGGGTACCTAAATTTTGACTTTGCAGGGCTGCAAGGACCACAAGAAGAAGAGAAGCATCAACAAGAAAATATCATGGTACTTGGACAGTGGATGTTCAAGACACATGACTGGGAATAAAGAGCTTCTCTCAGACTTTATAGAAAAGGATGGTCCTTCAGTAACCTTTGGAGACAGCTCACAAGGAATCACAAGAGGTTATGGTACATTAAACATTGGTAGTGTTAAAATTACTGATGTCTCATATGTCCTAGGCCTAAAATATAACTTGCTGTCTATAAGTCAAATCTGTGATAAAGGATACTGTGTTGAATTTGCACCAAATGAATGTACTATCAAGAACAAATCAACACAACAGGTGCTACTGACAGGGGTGAGAAAGGGAAATGTCTATTTTGCAGATTGGAGCAAAACCCCTGAAGCAGTTTGTCTGGTTGCCAAAAGCACAAGTGAGCAAAGCTGGCTGTGGCACAAGAGACTGAATCACCTGAACTTCAAAACCATCAACAAGATTGCAAGAAACTCTCTAGTTAAAGGGCTGCCAAATCAAGTGTTCACAAAAGAACATATATGCCAGCCATGTCAGGAAGGAAAGCAGATCAAAGCTTCATTCAAAGGAAAGCCTGTCATCTCAACTGAGAGAGTTCTCCAACTTTTGCATATGGATCTATTTGGGCCAATTATCCCAGTAAGTATAAATGGAAGAAAATATGCTTTAGTTGTTGTTGATGATTTTTTCAGGTACACTTGGGTAGTATTCTTGATGAACAAAAAGGAGACCCAAGTCAAGCTACCTGAATTGATGATGAGATTAAGCAATGAAAAGGGCCTAAGCATTGTCAAGATCAGATCAGACAAAGGCACTGAATTCATAAACTCATACATCAATGAGTATTGCAGCAAGAATGGCATCACTCATGAAACCTCAGCAGCAAGAACACCTCAACAAAATGGGGTAGCTGAGAGAAGGAACAGGACCTTGAAAGAGGCAGCAAGAACCTTGATTGCTGAATCCAAACTGCCTAAAAGGTTCTGGGCTGAAGCCATTAGCACTGCATGCCACACACAAAACAGGTCCTTAATCACCAAAGGACAAGGTAAAACCCCATATCAAATATGGAAAGGTAGATTGCCCACTGTTGCTTATTTTCACATATTTGGTTGTAAGTGTTTCATTCACAATAATGGGAAGGAGCAATTGAAAGCTTTTGACAGCAAAGCTGATGAAGGAATATTTGTTGGATATTCACAAATCAGCAAGGCTTACAGAGTTTACAATTGCAAAACTCTTATTGTGGAAGAAACACCTCATGTTGTGTTTGATGAATCTATTGATGAGTTCAGGGATAGAAACCTGAATATTGATGAGATAACACAAAGAACAACCAGACTAAGGCTTCAAAACAAGGAAACAGTGTTTGTAGATGTTGCCCAGCCTGAATTACATGATAATAAAAAACTGGACAACCTACCTGATGGCAATCAACCTGAAGACAACCAACCTGAAGGTGAAATTGAACTGACTGATCCCATCCCAGTTCAAAACCAGGTAACAACTACGAATGAAGAAGCAGGCAATGCTGAGGTAGTAAATGGATCCAATATTCAAGGGGGAACCAATGAAAATGTCAACTCATCTGACAATGAGGACAATACCCCTGAATATGATCCAGAACTTGATCCTTCAATTAACTTTCCTGAATTTAATGAGTCTAGTGATCCAACTTCAGATGAGGACAATCCTCCTGAAGGGATCAGGTCTAGAAGGACTTGGTTGCAAGACCCCCCATCTAGCGTGATACTTGGTAATCCAAGTGAAGGGATCAAAACTAGAAGATTTCATGGAGAAAGTGCTTTGTTTTGTTGTTTCCTTTCAGAACAGGAACCAAAAGACATTGAGGAAGCTCTACAAGACACCAACTGGATCATAGCCATGCAAGAAGAGCTGAACCAATTCACCAGAAATGAAGTATGGGAGCTGGTGGATAGGCCAACTCATCAAGATGTCATTGGAACCAAATGGGTGTTCAAAAATAAGAAGAATGAAAATGACATCATTGTGAGGAACAAAGCAAGACTGGTGGCCAAAGGATACTGTCAATCTGAAGGGATTGATTATGATGAGACCTTTGCTCCAGTGGCCAGACTTGAGGCAATCAGACTCTTCCTAGCATATGCAGCTCACATGAGGTTCAAAGTTTATCAAATGGATGTGAAGAGTGCATTTCTCAATGGGGTGCTCAAAGAAGAAGTATATGTGGAACAACCCCCAGGCTTTGAAGAAGAAGACAAGGTGTACAGACTGAAGAAAGCTCTCTATGGCTTAAAGCAAGCTCCAAGAGCTTGGTATGACACCTTATCACAGTTTCTTCTAGATCATGGTTTTGTCAAAGGCACTGTTGACAGAACCCTGTTCAGAATCTGTGAAGGAGATGATATCTTGTTAGTCCAAATCTATGTGGATGACATTATATTTGGATCTCCAAATGAGAAGTTGTGTGAGCAGTTCTCCAAACTCATGCAAAGCAAATTTGAGATGTCCATGATGGGATTGATGAATTTCTTCTTAGGACTTCAAGTCACTCAATCAAAGAAGGGAATATTCATCAATCAGGCCAAGTATACAAGGGACATGATCAAGAAATTTGGATGTGCTACAAGCAAGCCAGTCAGAATTCCTATGAATACTAACTGGAAAATGGATCCTGATGAAAGTGGAGAGCCAACAAACTCCACTAATTACAGGGGAATCATAGGATCCTTGCTATATCTCACTGCAAGCAGGCCTGATATCACATTTGCAGTTGGAGTCTGTGCTAGATTCCAAGCCAATCCAAAGAAGAGCCATCTTGATGCTGCCAAGAGAATCCTAAGATATCTCAAGGGATCTGAGAATCTTGGATTATGGTATCCAGCTGATGACAACATTGAGCTCACTGGATATTCAGACGCAGACTATGGAGGATGTAGAATTGACAGAAAATCCACCTCTGGAACATGTCAATTCTTGGGCAGCAAGCTTATCTCATGGTTCTCCAAGAAGCAAAATACAGTTGCAACTTCAACAACTGAAGCAGAATATGTAGCAGCTGGAAGTTGCTGTGCTCAGATACTTTGGCTCAGACAGCAACTTAGAGACTACAAAGTAATCTCTAATGAAGTGCCAATATTCTGTGACAACAACAGTGCAATTGCCATCTCACAGAATCCAGTGCTCCACACTAGATGCAAGCATGTGGATATCAAGCATCACTTCATAAGGGATCATGTGGAGAAGAAAGATATCAAGCTTGTCAAAATTTACACTGTAGATGTTGTTAACTCTTAAATGCTTTAACATTATCAACAACATCTTAATTTGACCTTCCTTGATTTATTCTAAGTCTTTTCTGAAATGTTACATTAAATGTTGTACTAAATGCTCTCACATTCAGGAACGATTCTAGAAGCTTCTACAAGAGTCTGGAACCTGGAAGATTCCAGAAGGTTGGAGAACGTGCTAGAAGGCCTTGGAGCATTGTAGAACGACCTGGAAGATGGCAGAATGATCTAGAAAGATCATGGAGGTTGAGGTCCTAAAAAATAGGATCTCATAATGGAAGGATCTAGAAGCTGTGTATTTCTCTATAAATACCGCCAGAACCTCTCATTTCAAAGTATGCACTATTCGAGTAACACCTCCTTAAGCGTTCAACCCTAGTTAGGAGTTATGGTCAGTAGTTGTATCTTTTAACGTACGCCGAGGGATACCGCCTTCCAGTGTACTTTGTTCTAGTCTTGAATCGAGTGAGAGTGAATCACAAGATTAGATTAGTTCTTTAGACAGTGTTTTACACTTAAGTCTGTTTGCGGATTCAGGCACCTGCCTCGATTGTAGTTTCCGTTTGTGGAATTAATGTTGAAGTAATTGCTGAGACATTTCACACGACATTTTTGTATAACTTAGGAACTAAGTTACTTTTCGCCGTAAGGCTTAGCATAGGTTTTGTTATTAATAAAATCTATGTTAAAAATTATTCCATTGTGTTCGTATTGTGTTTTAGTATTTTAGACTTCCGCTGTGTACTGTGTTTACTTTTCACATTCTGTTAGAGTTAATGCTACACTAATTGTCACAACATTCAGTGTAACATTGTTCTGTTTTTTTACTTAAACACTAGATACCACCCCCCACACACTTTCAGTTGGTATCAAAGCCGATACCTGACGACACTAGGTTTAGATCCTTGCTTAAAGTGTGTTTTAGTTTATGTTAGCAATGGAAACACATCACATATCCACAACACTTAGGCCACCCGTTTTAGATGGTTCAAATTATGCTTATTGGAAGCCTAAGATGCGTATGTACATCAAGTCAATTGATGAACGTGCTTGGAGGACTGTTCTTACAGGTTGGGATATACCAAAAAATCCAGCAGATGCCGATGGTGAAATCCAACTTAAGAGAGAAGTTGATTGGACAGCCGATGAGATAACAACAGCAGGATATAATTCTAAAGCCTTAAATGCTATTTTTACTTCTGTTGATACCTCTATGTTTAAAATTATATCTAACTGTTCTACTTCTAAGGATGCATGGGACAGGTTACAAGAGCATTGTGAAGGTTCCGATAGTGTTCGAAGGACAAAGCTTCGAATGTTGGGGACAAAGTTTGAGAATCTCCGAATGAGGGAAGATGAAATAATTTCATCCTACAACGAAAGGTTAAGTGAGATTATTAATGAATCACATTCTCTTGATGACCCTATTTCTAATGTTAGAGTAGTACATAAGATATTAAGATCTGTTCCTAAAAGATTTGATGCTAAAATTTGTGCTATTGAAGAGGCAAAAGATACTGATAAGTTGAGTCAAAATGAATTAGTGAGTATTCTTAGAACCTATGAAATAAACACTAATCAAACTGATGAAGCTAAAGATGATAAGAAAGTTGTTGTTTTTAAAGGAGAGACATCAAACAAATCTGAGATTCAGCCTATCATTACTGAGGTTGATTCGGATGAGGAATTGCTTGATGAATGCCTTAACAATCCTGACAGCATTGCTCTTCTTACAAAGCATTTTAATAAATTTCTTAAGAAGTCTATGCATAAATCTAAAGGAAACATTCAGCCTAAGATCCAAATCAACACATCAACACCACAACCAGAAAGGAGGAAGAGTCAATTCACACCAAGACCATCAAAGAGTGAAGGTAAACCAAGGTATGATCCTGAATTTAGAAAATCAATTCAATGTAATGCATGTTCTGGTTATGGACACTATGCAAATGAGTGTGCCAATACCAGACTGAAGCAAAAACTGAATTTTAGTGCTACCTTGAGTGATGAATCTGATAATGATGATCTTGATGAGTTTAATGAAAATGAAAGTGCTCATTTTACCAGAATTGATTATAATGATTCCTCAGATGATGATCTGGATGATACAGATTCTGATGTTGCACCTGATGTCTTCACATCTACAGTAACATCAAAACAGAGTCACCCAGATTTGAACTGTTTTAATAGTTTTGTTGATGATGTAGGAAAAAGGATTGATGATGAGACATATCAGAAATTGTTAGATGATTGGAACTCTCAGAAACTCTCTCTGAATTCTTTGAATAAAGAGAATGAGGATCTGAAAGACACAATCACTAAGCTAGAAGTCTTACTTACCAGAAGAGATCTTGAAGTTTGTAAACTGAAGGAGAAATTGATCAACTCTACTTTAAGTTTCAAAAAGTTTTCCAAGAGTGCTTCTAAAGTGAATGATGCTATAGCTACTGGTAAATCTAATAATTATGGTTTAGGTTATGATGGTGAAACTGCTTCTATTTCTGAAAATTTTAGAAAACCTGTGAAATTTGTGAAGGCAAATGCTAGCACATCTGGTGTAACATCTGCACAAACAGATTCTCACAAGGTTAAAAGGAAGTATATTTGTCATTATTGCTTTAAATATGGTCATATTCGTCCCTTCTGCTTGAAAATGTTTAAAGATTTGAGAACTGAGTTTAAATCATTCAGAATGTCTTCACATCCTAGGAAACATTCTGTGAAATCTGCATGGAAATCAAAAGTTACCTGTAATGTTGTTCACACATCCTTGAAAGCATGTTTACCTGGTCTATGGTATTTTGATAGTGGTTGTTCTAGACATATGACAGGACATATAGACTACTTATCTGATTATGTGACCTTGAATGGTGGTAATGTTACATATGGTGGTGGATCAAAAGGAAAGATTATAGGAAAAGGAACTTTGAATGTTAAAGGTTTTCCTAAGCTTAAAAATGTTTTGCATGTTGATGGCTTACTTGCTAATCTGATTAGTATTAGTCAACTTTGTGATGATAATTTGCATGTAAAATTTGACAAAGAGTCTTGCTATGTTCTTAATGAAGATGATGATTGTGTAATGACTGGTACTAGGTCTGCAGATAACTGTTATCTTATTGGAACTAATGTATGTAATTTGTCAAAACATGATGAGAATGTCTTATGGCACCAAAGATTAGGACATGTAAATTACAGGGCATTGAAGAAACTAATCACATCAGATGCAATCAAAGGACTACCTAAACTGAGTTTCCAGAATACCACTGTATGTGGATCATGCCAGAAAGGTAAACAGGTAAGAGTGCCGCATAGAATGCTGTCACATTGTTCTACACATCGATGTTTTGAATTGTTGCACATGGATTTGATGGGTCCTATGGAAACTGAAAGCATTGGAGGTAAGAGATATTCCTTAGTTGTGGTAGATGATTTTTCTAGATATACTTGGATTGAGTTTTTAAGAGATAAATCTGAGACATTTGCTGCTTTTAAAGTTCTCTATAAAAGGTTCAAAAATGTGTTTAACTTGAAAGTTGGCCGTATTAGAACTGATCATGGTAGGGAATTTGAGAATAGCATGTTTAATGATTTCTGTGATAAGAAAGGTATCTTGCAAGAATATTCATCCCCTAAAACTCCACAACAAAATGGAATTGTTGAAAGAAAGAATAGAACTTTACAAGAAATGGCAAGAGTCATGCTTTTATCTAAAAGTCTTTCTAAAAGATTTTGGGCTGAAGCATTGAATACAACATGTCATATCATTAATAGAGTTTATATTCGATCTGACACTAATCAAACACCTTATGAGATTCTGAATGTTAGAAAACCAAGTGTGAAATATTTTCATGTATTTGGTTGTGTGTGTTATATTCTGAATGATAGGGATCAACTTCACAAGTTTGATTCTAAAAGTGATAAAGGTTTCTTTTTAGGCTATTCTAGAAATAGTAAAGCTTATAGAGTTTATAACCTTAGGACTAACACTGTTCAAGAATCTGTTAATGTTGTGTTTGATGATGATAAAGGTCTTACAGATGATAAAGATGAAGAAGATATATCACAAGTCACTGACAAATCTGAGAATACACTGAAGTCTGATAATGCTGCACCAAATGCTAACACATCTGGAGCAACATCTACAGAACAGACAATTGTAATTCCACAGAATGATCAGTATGTTCCCAAAACGAATCCTTCTTCAAGAATGGGGAAAAGTCATCCTTCTGACCAGATCATAGGCGATGCTACAGTTGGAGTGCAAACAAGAGGAAGAATAAGATCGAATAAGGTAGATGTGGTAAGAACAATATGCATGTCTTCTATTTGCAATGTTGTGAATGCTGAGTGTTACTATTCTGAAATTGAACCTAAAAATGTAAATGAAGCATTAACTGATGAAAATTGGATAAATGCTATGCATGAGGAACTTAATCAGTTTGAAAGAAATGAAGTTTGGACACTTGTTCCAAGACCTAGTCATACTAATGTCATTGGAACAAAGTGGATTTATAAGAATAAAACTGATGAGTCTGGAAACATTGTTAGGAACAAAGCTAGGTTAGTTGCACAAGGTTACACCCAAGTTGAAGGTGTTGATTTTGATGAAACTTTTGCACCCGTTGCTAGGATAGAATCTATTAGATTATTGCTAGCAATTGCATGTTTTATTGATATTAAACTACATCAAATGGATGTAAAAGCTGCATTCTTAAATGGCATATTAAATGAAGAAGCATTTGTAGAACAGCCTAAAGGTTTTGAAGATCCACAATACCCGGATCATGTGTACAAACTAAAGAAAGCATTGTATGGTCTAAATCAAGCTCCTAGAGCATGGTATGGTAGGCTTACGGACTTTCTTTTAGAGTATGGATTTATTAGAGGAGAAGCCGATAGGACTTTGTTTATTAAGCACACTGGAGAAGGTTTACTAATTGCTCAAATATATGTTGATGACATTGTGTTTGGTTCAACCTGTGATAAAATGCTGAACAAATTTGTTGAAGCAATGACAGCCACATTTGAGATGAGTATGGTTGGAGACTTGAATTATTTTTTAGGTCTTCAAATCAAGCAATGTAAGGATGGTATTTTCTTCTCTCAAGGTAAGTATGCTAAAAACTTAGTCAAACGGTTTGGTCTTGAAAGCTCAAAAGTAATGAAAACACCTATGGGTTCTACTTTGAAACTTTGCAAAGACAATGGTGGAAAGGATGTTGATCCAACATTGTATAGATCCATGATAGGTAGTTTACTTTATCTAACCTCTAGTAGACCTGACATTATGTATAGTGTGTGTGTTTGTGCTAGGTACCAAGCTAATCCAAAGGAATCTCACCTGAATGCAGTGAAAAGGATTATCAGATACGTTTCAGGTACAAGTGAACTAGGGATATGGTACACTAAGGACACCAACAACACATTGATTGGATACAGTGATGCGGATTGGGCTGGAGATATAGATGATAGAAAGAGTACAAGTGGAGGATGTTTCTACATGGGAAACAATCTTGTATCTTGGCATAGCAAGAAACAAAATTGTGTTTCTCAATCCACTGCCGAGTCTGAATACATAGCTGCAGGAAGTTGCTGCACACAGCTATTGTGGTTAAGTAAGATGTTTCATGACTATGGAATTGAAAACAATATCCTCACAATTTTCTGTGATAACACAAGTGCTATTAACATATCTAAAAATCCGGTACAACACTCACTCACTAAGCACATTAGCATTAGACATCATTTTATGAGAGATTTAGTGGATAAGAACATAGTTAAGTTGGAATATGTGTCTACTGAAAATCAAAATGCTGATATATTTACTAAGGCTCTTGACCATGAGAGATTCTCATTTTTGAGGAAATCTCTTGGTATGTGTAATATCTGAATAATTCTTGAGAGGATGTTGTCACAAATGCGGTAGCATTTGGGACAACAGCCTAAGGTGGTATAGTTATTATAGATTTGATTTATTTCTTATTTTCGTTGAATAATTCCTTTGTAAAATATTCTTGAATCTGAAATTTGTTTGTGCAAAAATAGGCATGTACTACACCTCTCAAAAGCTTGAAAAATTGAGAATGTTACAGCATACTAAAAGATGTACCAATTCACTGAGTAACTATGGAGCACGGAGTTCGCTACTACGATGCCTTCTTTTCAAAAGGTGAATTTGGTAAAAACATCAAGAGGTTCGTAATCCATTAAGTAAGTATGGGGCACGGAGTTCGCTACTACGATGTACTCTACAGGAACAATGGATCAATACGAATTAGATGCTGTAGCACAAAAAGAAGAAATGCAATGAAAAGAAAAAATGCTGAAAAAATTGGCTACATTGGATAGGTAAAACATGTGAAAAACCAATGTTGAGGTGTATGTCAAATCCTTGAGTACAACATTACATGATTCAATTATATTTTTATAAGTTGTAATTATTTAATTAATTGTGGGAATTTATTTTATTTATTTATAATTATACTAACCGCGTTCTTTTATTATTTCAGATTATACACATTTTTTATTTTTTAATTAATTCTAGAATATTCCTAATTTAATTAATTTATTAATTAAGATTTTACCCCACTAACTCACCCATGATTTACTTGTGGCTGAATTTTTGGAGCATTATCCATTCCATCTAGAATTTTCTTTAAGTCAAGCCTTAATCACACGTACATTATTCCAACTACTAAGCTCTCTCTATATAAATACTCCCATTTCATGTTTGTTCTAATCTTTGTAATTAATTGAGTAAGTTGAGTATTATTTTTGCAGATTTGTTATAAGCTAACTGTGTGTCTCGATTCTTGTGTTGGTTCTTTTCGAATTCTTGGTTTAAATGGCAGGAAACAAGAAACCTCACTCACAGAAACCAAACTCTCCCAACTCACAACCGTCATCTTCATCCCTCTCTAATCTGCATACTCTAGCTTCCATGGCTGCTTCACATGAGAACTCACCCCCAACTGCCACAAACGTCACACCCATTCCAGCTACTCCGACAACCATCCACATATCAAACGAAGCCACACTCACCGAGTTGAACCAGGCGGTTGAGAATCTTTCTCAATCGATGAGATCATCTACTCCACCCATCCTCACGATCGGTGATATGTCTATTGACATCTCTCACTACTTGCGCACCCAAGAAGTGATCACCACTGCACCCTCTTCGTCCACAGCCAAAAAGCCCCAAATTCCAAGCCCTAACACTGAAATAGAGGCCCCGACTGCTGCCTCTATGGAGGAGACTGAGAAGGAGATTGAAGAATCCCCTGTTGCTGAGTCAAAGGAGCCGTCGAATGCGGAGACATCCGACAATGAGGACGCTCACATGGAGGATGCTGAAGAAAGTGAAAATTCTGGCAAAACTGACTCTGATGTTTCGAAATCAGACTCTGAACCAATTCCTTTCAAAAGGAATGTTGAGAAAGGGAAGAGAAAGAGGAGCCCAGTGCAAAGGAGACGATCAAACCGAGTTTTTACTCGAGTTGATTATTCTGACTCTTTGAGGAAGAAGAAGAAGCTAGGTGGTGATGTTGCTGAACCGATTCAGGTATTTTCTGATTCTGAAGAAGAAGTGGTGATTGAGAAGCCAACTAAGAAGAAAGCTGAGCCTAAGGGGAAGGGAAAGACAAAGATTGATGATGTTCGAACAATCCCTGAAGAACCAGAACCTGATTCTGATTCTGAAATGGAAGTTTGTCTCAGGGACATGCAGCAAGCCCTGAAGAAGAATGCTGTCTCACATGCTGAATCCAGTGCTCCAGCACCTGAACCAGATGATGGAGGTGATTCAAGCAGTGCAGCTTCAGACAAAAGCTCTGAAAAGGAAGGGGAATCAAGCTCTGAAGAGGTGAAAGAACCAAGCTCAAAGGACACTACTTCTGAGGAAGGTAATTCTGAAACTGAAGTAGAATCTGATATTGATGGATTGGTTGATAAGATTACTAGGTTGTCTAGGAGGAAACTGTTGATGGAAAGGAGAATTAATATTTCTGATTTTGAGAATAAGAATTTGATTCAATTCTTAGAGGATAGAAAATTGATGAAAGCTCTGAACTTGTGTGATTCTTTTGTTTCTGATTGGGTGTATGAGTTTTATGCTTGTCTGAGGAAGAGTAATGGTAGGAGGAGTTCCCGTTGGTATGGGAATATACAGTTTAGGGGGAGTATAGTTCCATTTACACCAGAATTGATCAATGATTTCTTAGGCATAGAACCAGTACTTGATGATGATGAACCTGATTTGGATGTTGTTACTGCTTCTATGACTGGTGGTTTGTTGACTAGATGGAAGAATGGAATGTTGGCCAAAGACCTTACTTCTCTTTATTCTGTGTTGCACAAAGTGATAGTTTATAATTGGATACCTTCCACCAACTCTACCAAAGTGACAAAGGATCAAGCAATCTTGCTTTATAGGATAGTGGTTTTAAAGAAGTTTAATCTGGGATTGACCATTTTCCACCACATGATGAAGTTTAGTGGTGATATTTCTGATAAAGGAAACCTTCCATACCCTGTGCTTATATGCTCATACTTAAAGATGCATGGTTTTAACCCTAAGAAGACTGAAGTTCTTAGAGGTAAGGTTCTTTTATACACCATTTCACCTGCCTTGCTCATTGGTGAAAGAGTGAAAGATCTGCCCTTGCACAATCCTGGAAGTTCTTCTCAAAGACCAGCTCCTACCCAACCTCAACCAGCACAGAGACCTGCACAGAACACAGCTGCACCTAATGCTGCACCAGATGCTGAGAACATTGGTGGTAACTTTAACACCACTTATTCTGTTCCCAGATCTTTTATACTATTGCAGTTACAGCACTTACAGGACCAGATTGATGAGCTCCAGTTCATCAAAGACAAGTGGACCAGGCTACTTTCCACTACAACAGGGGGAGTACCACCTTCCACTTCAGCTAGAACTTCTGGAGTTGTTATTGAAGAGCTGAATCCTGAAGATGTTGAAGGTGTACCTGATGCTGTTGCTACAGAGAATGGAGGAACTGCTGCTGCTAACAATGTTGTTGCACTCTTTGCATCAACTTGTTTCATTGAGGAACCAGAGGAGGCTGATGAAGATAAGTTTGCAGATGCTGCTGAAGATGATGAGGATATGGAAACCCTCTATGCTGATATCTAGAACAGATGCTGCAAGACAGGGGGAGTACTGAAGTACAGATGGCACATGTGCAGGAACTTGATGCTGCTGCTATTGTTATAGCTTACAGATGGCACATGTGCAGGAACTTGATGCTGCTGCTATTGTTATAGTAATTCATGCCATTTTCAGTCCTACTTTTGTTTTTGTTATTCTGTTATGTTTAAGTTAAATTCTGTTTATTCTGATACAATATTTACTAATTCTAGTTGATAGGATGTCTATATTTATCTTGCTTAAATTAGTTTGCACTAATGATATTTGATTACTGCTTATTGCTTAATTTGTTTTCCTATCATTAATTGCTTACTGCATGATGAATATGCCTTGTTTAGTTTATTTATGTTTCATAGTTTTTGCTCTGATTATATTGTTTAGTCCTTGTTTGTTTTTGTTTGTTTGTTTTTTAGTCTTACATAAGTCTTAGAACTAATCTGGTATATACCCTTATATGCTCTGATTTAATCTTTGATTTTTGTAAATGTTATATGTTTTTGTAAACAAGTGTATTGTTTATACTTGTTTTGGTTTTGAATAAGATTACTTTGATCTTATGGCACAGATCTTAGTAAAATTATTCTTGGTCTTCTTTTGATTTGATCCGACGGTTACAACAGGTATTGTCTTGACTAGTATTTAGCTTTGATGTTCAACATACCTAAATACATAATACTGAGTATGTATAGAAATATATGTGCATCAGGTGTGTTGTAGTCGAAAGGTCAAATTGGGGGAGATTGTAGATGTTGTTAACTCTTAAATGCTTTAACATTATCAACAACATCTTAATTTGACCTTCCTTGATTTATTCTAAGTCTTTTCTGAAATGTTACATTAAATGTTGTACTAAATGCTCTCACATTCAGGAACGATTCTAGAAGCTTCTACAAGAGTCTGGAACCTGGAAGATTCCAGAAGGTTGGAGAACGTGCTAGAAGGCCTTGGAGCATTGTAGAACGACCTGGAAGATGGCAGAATGATCTAGAAAGATCATGGAGGTTGAGGTCCTAAAAAATAGGATCTCATAATGGAAGGATCTAGAAGCTGTGTATTTCTCTATAAATACCGCCAGAACCTCTCATTTCAAAGTATGCACTATTCGAGTAACACCTCCTTGAGCGTTCAACCCTAGTTAGGAGTTATGGTCAGTAGTTGTATCTTTTAACGTACGCCGAGGGATACCGCCTTCCAGTGTACTTTGTTCTAGTCTTGAATCGAGTGAGAGTGAATCACAAGATTAGATTAGTTCTTTAGACAGTGTTTTACACTTAAGTCTGTTTGCGGATTCAGGCACCTGCCTCGATTGTAGTTTCCGTTTGTGGAATTAATGTTGAAGTAATTGCTGAGACATTTCACACGACATTTTTGTATAACTTAGGAACTAAGTTACTTTTCGCCGTAAGGCTTAGCATAGGTTTTGTTATTAATAAAATCTATGTTAAAAATTATTCCATTGTGTTCGTATTGTGTTTTAGTATTTTAGACTTCCGCTGTGTACTGTGTTTACTTTTCACATTCTGTTAGAGTTAATGCTACACTAATTGTCACAACATTCAGTGTAACATTGTTCTGTTTTTTACTTAAACACTAGATACCACCCCCCACACACTTTCACACACTGATAAGCAAAAAGCTGATATCTTGACTAAGCCTCTAGCTGAAGCAAGGTTCTTGGAATTATCAGCTGAATTGGGCTTACTTGATCCAGGCAAGGTGGAGAAATGAGAAAAGAAAGCTCAGATGAAGGGGGAAGTTCATTAAGATGAACTTCAGCAAAGTTGACCAACCTCACTGAAGTAGTCAGCCAAAGAGGGAAACTCAGCAAAGTTGTCCCTATGGTGTTCAGCAATGTTGGTCAGGGGATTTGTCCAAGTGGGACCCAGTCAGCAACCTTGGGACCCACTCAGGCAAGCTCATCAGGCAGTTTGACCTTCACAGAAACCAAAGCACATCTCAGGATGTTTGTCCGAATTAATTGGATAATCATTGCTATTTTTAGCATTGATTAGACATTTATGAGGTTTCTTGGTCTAAGAATAGGCCATTTTAGGATGGAGTGTGCTTTAAAGATTTTTACCACCAAAAAGGCAAATCAGCATTTAATGCAAAAATCTTAATTGGGATTTCATGAATTCTTGAGCCATCATCAAGACCATTGATTTGCATTAAACTTCCATCAAACCGCCTAAAGTCCACTACCCTATTTTATTTAATTGGTCTTTACCTTTACCCACTGCCACCTTCTATTAACCAACGGTTAATAAACTCCCCACATATATAAACTCCTCAGTTTTTACTTCCTTCCTCACGCACTCATAACTCTATATTCTCAAGTTTTTGAAAACCCTCAAAACCTGCAACTTATCTCTAAACCTTTCTATCCTTCAAATTCATCTATGGCACCCAAGATCAAGAGGGAAGAGCTTGTAGACTTCAATGACTCCTCTCTGGACATTGATTTCTCTTACCTTAGCCATCCAAACTCCTTATGGTTTGAAAAGCTAGTTGCCTTTGACAGCCCAGACAAGGAGGTTGAGCCAGTACTCCATTGGCTTAGGGAAGCAGGTCTGGAAAAGTTTCTTGGCACCAAGCCTGATTCATGCCTGAATCCATTCATGGCAGAGTTCTTTGCCCATCTAAGATGGAAGGGCAAGAAGGGTGATGTGTGTACTAAACTCACATATGCTGAGGAAGATGAAGAAGGAGAAAGTCAACACACCATCATCTTCACTGCAGAAGATTTAGATGCTAGCTTTGGGCTACCATCAGAAGGCCAGAATCCAGAGACTTACAAGGAAGGAGAAGATCAGGAGTTCTACTTTCCATGGCTGCTTACACCCAAAAAGCTTGTAAGTGCTCAAAACAAGAATACTCTAAAACCATTGTTTAGGCACTTGTTTGACTGTGTGGTGAAGAGTTTATTAAGCCACTCTGGGAGTGTTGAACAAGTTAGTATGCCTAAGTTGAGAGTAATGGCTGCTGTGATTGACTCTGCTGAGAAGAGAGTCAAATTTGATTGGAAAAGCTTTATTTTGGACAAAATGATGAATGAGAAATTCAAGTTTAAGGAGGTGAAACACCACAAGGTGGTGGTTGATGGAAGACTTCAGTTCTGCACAAGAGCCAGCCTGCTCTTGGAAAGATTTGCTCATTATACCCACCTTCAAGCCAAGCCAAAGCCTTTTCCAGCACAGAAGGTGATGTTTAGAAAGCTGTCTTCAAAGACAGAAAAGAGGAAGCAAGATGCAGCTTCCAAGAAAGCTGTTGCTATAGTTCCAGCCACCAGAGCCTCTCCAAGGAAGAGAAAAGCCCAACCCCCAAGAGCTCAGCCAAAAATGAAGAGGATGAAGAAGATTTTGAGTGAATCTTCACCAGAAAGCCAATCAAGAAGTGGAGGAGCCACTTCTGAGGAGATTGAGAAGGTTGTTGATGAAGGAGTCAACCCTCCTAGGAAAGGTGAAGAATTCAGAGAGGTTGTCCCCTTACAGCCTGAGAGTGTAACAGAATTCAGAGATCTTGATCAGCCCACAAGATCTGAAAGGAGGAAGAGGATAATCAAAACTTCTGAAAAGCAGAAGTTGATGGAAGAGGAAAAGAAGAAGAAAGATTTCTTCAAGGAGATTAGACAGGCTAAGTCCAAGTCAAAGTCAAACAGCCCTGAAGCCAACTCTCCTGATATTCAGTCTAGAAGAATATCTCCATCAAAGCATGAAGAAGAGGAGTGCAAGACTCCTGAGGATGCCCCAATCATTGCCAAGAAAGTTTACTCCCCTGAAGGTGCCCCAGACAGATCAGGTATTGATGTGCTGGCAGACTTGGTTAATCTTGAAGATAGACCTTTCTCCCCACTTGATCCAAGACTTCTTTCTTATACCAAACTTCTTGAAACTGTTCTTCAAGAAGGTGATCAAGTTGTTCTCCCACCCATTCCAGCCATTCCAATTACCTCTTCAGGCACATTGCTCTCAAAAGCACCTGAATCCCAACTTGTTTTAAGCTCTTCTGAACCCAATCCTTCTGAACCCAACCTACCTGAAATCCAGCCAAGTCTACCTGAATCCCAATCCAACCCTCCTGAATCCCAAGCCAACTCTTCTGAAGATGAAAGTGGTGAAGAATACACTTATGAGGGGATGCTGAGGCAAATTGCCAAGGCTAATGTGGATGAGTTGTATCCTGGATTGAAGGAGTATCCTAGGCTGCAACAACAGTTCTATGATCTAAGAGCTCTTGTGGAGATCAAGGATAGAACTATGGTGGAAATAGCTCAGGCTATTCAGGATAAAGGAGCAAGTTGGTGGCAGGTTGAAGAGAACAGGCTCTTGCACTTTGCAAATGTGAAGAAGTCCAGTGTGTTGACCACTGAGGCCTTGTTCTGCACCATTGTTCATGAGAAGGTGCTTGCTGAGAGAGAAAGAATTGCACAGGGACTCAGGCACCCTGAAAGACCATCTGATGATGAAGATGATGATGATGATGATAACACCAATCCCAACCCTCCTGGCCTCAACTCTGCTCAGGTACATTACTTGACTTATCATGCTATAAAGGACTCTGATCATTCAGAGGAGTTGACCAAAGATGGTGACTCAGTCCAAGATGCATTGGCCAAGGATAGTTCTCTTGAACTTGAGGCACAGCTTGACAATGTTGAGACTTCCATGGGAGAAGCTAGTTTGGCTAAAGCCTCATCAATGTCAGGACAGTTGGACATTGACCAGCCTTTAGTCATTCAGGATGACTCAGTGGCCTTGGGATGCCCAAGCACTGTGATCTCCCAACAACTGCCCTCTGAGGATCCTGTTGAGGATATAGAGGTGTCAGGTTTAGGAATGGAAGGAGTTGAAAAGGCTGATAGTGGTGAAAACTCAGAGGGTGATGATGATGAGGATTGTGTGATTACAGGTTCCCTGAGTGCACCACAAAAAGAGGGAGATGAGGTAGAAATATTGGGTGCAGCCCAATATGAGAGTCAGGCAATTCTTCAAGTCAAATCTGAACTTGATGAATCCCTTGATGAAAGGAGGCCTGATTCTTCAATGAATGTGAGTCCATCTGTTTTGAATGAAGAAGAAAATAATTTAGTTGAAAAAGAGAGAGAAGGTGCTGATGTATCAGGCCTTATGGGTGAAAGAAAAAATGAGGGTGTTGAGGGAGTTTCTACTAACATTCTTAGTTTTGCAGATTCTGTTGCTGTCACAATTGAACAAATTTTTGCAGATGCCTCCCTGACAGATATACCAGTTGATGCTGACACTGATCTTGAAGCAGTCTCAGCAAATGTGTCCACACTGAACCAGATTTACTTTGAGCAAGCCAACACAACTGAGGCTAACTTTCAGATTGCTACTCAGACTGCTTCCATTATTGAAGAACAGTCAGAGAAGTTGGACACACTGGTCAAGGAGGTTGGTAAGGCACATGCAACAACCATTGATACTCTTGATGGCCAAGGAAAGACTTTAACCTCTGTGGAGATGAGGCTAACTGGCTCAGAAGAGGTGATTCTGCCCACATTGGATGCAAGAATATGTGGAGTTGAAACTGGACTGCAAACAGTTTCAACTGAAGTGACAAAGGCCAAGGATGCTATGGGAAAATTCACAAGATCTGTGAAGAAAGAGCAGCAAGGTCTCAAAGATTTGTACAAGCATAATGTGAAAGCCTTGAGAAAGACCATCAAGGATGCTTTGAGGCAGAGGACAGCAGCTCAGAGGAAGAAGGCAGAAGAATTGAAAGCTGCAATGGTGAAGGAGGCTGCTGAGAAGTTCACTGTTGAACTCATGGCCAAAGTGTCTGATCAAGTTGTGGCCAATCTCACTGAACAACTTCAGGCCAAACTTGATCAATCACTGAAAGCCACATTGGATGCAATTGTTGCTCAAAAGATGAAGCCAGTTCACACCTTTTTGAGCATGGCAGATGATAAAATGCAAAACATTCATGATGAGAATGTTTATCTACTGCAGGAGCTGAAGTCCCTCACTCAGGCTCACTCACATCTCTCAGTCTCTATGAGTGAATTGAAGCCCCAGTGTTTTGATCATGCCAAAAAGGGGGAAAGAGAGAAAGCAAGGGCAAAAGGAACCTTGATGATTGGTGAACCTAAGGGAAAGGAGAAGGTCCCTGAAAGTGAGGAGGAAGCAGTAGAAGACATTGGGAAAGGCAAAGGCCCAATGAATATTGAGAACTTGACTGAAGAAGAACAGATTCAAATTGCTGTTAAAGAATCCATGATGTCTGCAATGGAGAGTCAGGCAAGAAGGCAACAAAGGCCTGGTGGTGAGTCAGCTGGACTTGACCCCAAAGAGAAGGTTGCTGAAGTAAGGGGGAAGGTGACAAGGTCATCTGAAAGAAAGAGGAAGGAATTACAAGCCTTCAATGAATTCCCAACCAGCCTGACTTTGCCATCAGAATTTCAATCTGAGGAATCCACTCTAGTAAAGCAATCAAAGAGAATGAAGAAAGCAGCCAAGCTGCCTGCCATTGAAGAAGAAGTTGAAGAAGAGATACAGGACAAAGAGCCTGAAGTTGGTGTGCCCAAGCTTGCTGATGATCCTTCTAAGTTGTTTGAAGAAGGATTTGGCAAGGATCCAGAGACTCAGGAGAAGTTAGCTCTTCAGAGAGCTAAAGAGAGAATGGATCAATTGGTTGAGGCCAACAAGGCAAGGGATGAAAGAAGAGCAAATTTCAGAGCTCCAAGAAGGAGGGCTTCATACAGAAGGCTCAAACCTCAAATGCTGCAAAGATGGGACACTCAGTACCCTCACCATGATAAGTGGGTTCCAATCTCACTGAATGATGCATGGGAGGAGGCCAAGAGAAGTTTTGTATATGACTTCTATGTCATTGGAAAGTGGCTTGGAGAGAGTGTGGATGAAGTCTTTGTCCAGTTTATGTTTGAGAACCACAGGGACCTCTATCAAAAGCTGTTTGCAGCAACTGATATGGCAAGAGTTGAATTCAAGGCCCCTGGTCCAATTCTGTACATGCCTCCTAAGTTCAATGGGAACTTAATTGATGAGGGAAAGATTCTGGAAGAGTTCATCAACATCATAAAGATGGAGAAGATGAAGATTGGCCCTAAAGGCTCCAACAAGGATGTTTGGGAGCTGAAAAAAAGGGTCTGGGCTCAATATGGCATTGCTCCTCAAGATGATGGAACTCTCTGATGGATAAGTTTATCTCTTCCCTATCCTTGTTTTTATGATTATTTATGATGTTGTTATTCTGTTTTCTCTGAATCAGTTATGTTGTCCTTAGTTTTCTGATTTGTAATGCTTGATGGTATATATAAAAGGACCACTGATTTTCTATCAAGAGATAACAACTCATTATCTCAACTAACCTAACATTATATATATACTTGATTTATTGTGCTAACAGTTTCTTTCAGGAAAGTTGACCAGGTCATTCATCCTGAAGGTACAGTATAGTATAAGTCAAGGTTCCTTTGTAATAGGTTTTGGCATCATCAAAAAGGGGGAAATTGTTGGGAATAAAATGATTTTGACTTAGATACCAAAACCCCTGATTGATGATGATCAGATTAGTTGAGATATGCTCAAGTCAAGTTCAGGCAAGTTGTCTTAGTAAGATTGAGTATGCAGGATACTTAAGTAAAAAATCTCAGAAATGTTGTGAGATTTTAGTATTCAGGCTAGTTGTCCAAAGCTGGTATGTTAGGCAGCTTGATAAGTCTATAGGACAAAGTTGCTGATCCATTCAAGACAAGCTGATCAAATGAACAACTGAGCTGAAGAGATCAAGAACAATAAAGTTGTGTTCATAAATGCAAAAGATCAAGTCAGTTGAAGTACAAATGATCAAGAGCATTGAATGCCAAAGCCCTCAGAAGACACATTCAATGAAGCATTCATTATCAATTATGCCTGGAACAAGCATTGAAGACTTAGAGCATTAAAGAGTGAAGCATTGAATGAATGTTGGAACATTCTAAATTGCAGCAGGAATGTTCAGGGAGCTTGTCCCATCTGACCGTTGGTTGTGTGTGGAGTTTGCCACAAATCAACCTAGGACAATGTGTAAATTTGGAAACTGACACAAGTCTTCTCAGCCGCATTTGTCAGAAGTCAACACATTCATTCAAGCAACCATTGAAGAGCCCTTTTACACAGTGGATAAAAGGATGCCAAGCTTCATAGCCGTTTCAATGGTGCTGCAAATAGACATATTTGAATTGCTATCCCTCCAACGGTTAGTTGTTCAAATATGCCTATAAATACAGAAGTGATCAAAGGGATTCATTATCCAACTACAAGCTATCAAACTACTATCAAGCTTTCAAAAGGAAACCAAGCAGTTCTTAAGAATCCTAAGTTTCCTGAATCACTTCAAGTAGCTAAGCCAATCTTTGTAATCATCCAAAGCTTAGCATTGAGATATCCTAAGCCTTTACACTGTTCTCATTGTAAAGGATATCTCTACTAGTTGGAATCAAACCTCAAACTCTATCTCATTTAGTGAAGAGAGTGTTTGTTGTAGAAGTGAGGAGTTAAGGACTGTTAGAGTAAAACACAGTCTTAACTCAGAGAGATTGAGCACTAGGACTCAGATTATCCTAGGGATCAAAGCACTAAGAGAGTGTTGTTGATCAGTGCACCTTGGCACTATAAAACAAGCTAATTCCATTGTGAAGGAATTATCCTGTTCAATCAGGGAAAGTGGATGTAGGAGCTTGAGTCTCTGAACCACTATAAACTTGTGTGTCCTTTACTTACTGCACTCTTTATTGCATTCATATTCAAACATATTTCAAAGAGTAAAACTTGTAAGTTTAAGGAAAACTGTTTTGGACAAAGTCCCTGATAACTGTCTTTTCAGAAATTGAATTGGAGTATTTTTCTAGTCAAAAGGCCAACCACATTCCGCACTTAGCAACTCTTTTAGATATTTAGCCAACTGATCACTTTATAGTAATCAGTAGGACAAGTATCTATCAAAGTTCACACTCAGGCCAGCTGTGAGACAACCTGCCTGATAAGATCAGTTTTGTCAAAAAGAAAGAATTTGCATACACAAGTGCATTCCCCCCCCCCCATACACTTGTGTTATACTCCACCAAGGACCAACAACCCGGATTTCACCATTCAACTCCATCCACCTTTAAATATACAATATATTCTACTATTATAATAATACAACATCATATATTCTTACACAATTGATTTGACATAAAGTTACATTTTATAATACAACATCACCCACTCTTACACAATTGATTTGACATAAAGTTACATCATATCCTACTCAACATCCCAAAATAAACATATACAAACACTATTCATCAGGATTTCTGTAACGACATCTCCCCATCCTACATAATCCCAAAACAAACACCCCCTAAGCAATTGAGACAAGGTTCTATTAACTACAAAATCCAAGTATTGTTCTTACGAAGGGCGTCAACTTCTTCTTGCATGGCGGCAAGCCATTCAAGATGCTTTCATGTAGACTTAAAACCACGGGGCCTAGAAGTGGCAGCAAGAGCAGATAGTAGGGTAGTGGATGCCAAGTCAACAGGGTAACGAGGCTTAAAAATACCAGTCCGTGACCTGGTGACCATAGGATGAAGGCCGAGAGGTCCAACAGGGGCAGTGGATGCGGCTGGAGCCGGGGCTGGAAGAGGGGCCTCGGGAAGGCTTGGGCCAGGCGCAATGAGAGGCTGGACATGGACTGGAGCATGCGGCAAAAGGGGCCGAGACTTGGCTGGATCGTCCAAAAACAAACGCATGGGCGCAGAGACTGAAGATGGGGCGCGCATGGGCACTAAAACAGGTTGGCTGGGCTCAAGGGCATGCCGAATAGAGGCTGGAAAGGGGCAATTTGCAACATCCAAAAAAGTAGAAACCTCCAACTCTAAAATTGTAGTTGTGGGCGAGGACCGAGAAAAAGGAAAACACTGCTCATCAAACTGGGTATGGCGAGTAGTGAAAACTTTGGATGACTCGAGATCATAACAATGAAAACTTGTCACGGGTTCGATGTTGGAAACAAAGGATAAAGAAGGAGAAGAGTTGAAAGGTAAAGTACAGTTGACTGAAGAATCTGAGTTTGGTTGGAAGGAAGATGAAGTTGGGCTTTTTGAGGAAACGGGCTCAACTGTCGTGGGCTCAAATGAGAAGAAAATTGAGGGATTAAAGTAATTGGCAAAGTTGAAGGAATTGGGCCAGAAATCATTGGGCCTTCTTTTATTTAATTTATCATGCTTATTTTATTATTATATTTCCTTTAATTTCAGTATTGTACTGTGGTCCCCTTGAGGTTGTTATTTATGCTGACATTTGCAGCAGAAGGCAGAAATGGGATATTAGAAAATTAACAAAAATCTCTCTTCTCTCCCAATTCTCTCTCACTATTCTATCTTCTTCCCCAAGTTCTAATTATGTTCTGCTAGTTATCAAAAATACAAAAAAACAAACACTCATTATTTTAGAAATTCCAGCAATCTAACAATTGGTATCTCAGAGCCTAATCTTGGGCATGGCTGAATCCACTCGTTTCAAAGACCTACAAGATTCACAAAAGAAGTTAGAACAATTAATGCAAACAAAAGCAATGAAATGGGAAGCCACAAAAGCTAAAATCAAGGAGACAGTGCATGAAATCACATCAAGGATGGATGATCAAATTGGTGGATTAAGTGGTAAGCTAGAGCATGTCACTAACACATTGGCTGCTCTTCAGCTGCAGCTACTCAACATGGACAAAAATAAGGGGCAACAAGAGAAGGAATCCCTTCTGGGTAGCCCAAATGTGGGCTCATCAAGTGCTGTTCCTATTATTCAATATCATGAATCACCAATGGTCAAACAACTTACTGATGGTATCAAGTTTCACAACCCAGTTCCAAAGGTGGAGTTTCCTAAGTTTGATGGATCTAACCCTAGATCCTGGATTCTAAAGTGTCAAGGATACTTTAATCTGATGCCTAACATGACTGATGCACAAAAGGTAACTCTAGCCTCTATTCACTTTGATGGCAAGGATTCCTTATGGTTTCAAAATTACAACAAAAGAAACCTTGATCTTACTTGGGATCAATTCGTTGAAGTTATATCTGTCAGATTTGAAGAGATGAAAGAATATACTGTAGTGGTAAATTTTAACAAACTGAAACAAACTGGTTCTTATGATGATTATGTTGATAAGTTTGAAGAATTAAAGGCATGTTTATTGATGTTTAGCAAAAATGAATTCTCTGAATCACACTTTGTTGCCAGTTTCATTAGTGGACTGAGTGAGGAACTACAATCTTTCATGTCCATGTTTGAGCCCAAAACTTTACAACATACTATCAAATTGGGAAAGAATGAAGAACAAACACTTTCAGCTATGGCAAGGAGAATTAAACCCTTTTCGAGGGCTTGTAACCCTAACCTTAACTCCAACGGTCAATCATGGAGAAAAACTGAATCCAATCAAGCTACTCAAGGAAAACCACCATACACCAACCCAAAAACTTCATTCAAGATCCTTACATCTACAGAGATGGCTGCAAGGAGGGAGAAGGGCCTATGCTACAACTGTGATGAACCCTTCATCCATGGGCATAAATGCAAACAGGAAATATCCTATATGATTGTCATTGAAGAATTAATGGGGGATGTTACTGATCAAGCATCATATCATCCTGAGTTTCAAGATGATCCACAAGAAACACACATTGAGGAAGTTCATATGACACTTAAAGCTATAACTGGAGTGGGTGGTATGACAACCATGAGGTTGTTTGGTGAATATGGCCAGCATAAGCTGCCATTCTTATTGACACAAGAAGCACACTCAGTTTTATACAGTCTACAACAACAAGAAAACTAGGGTGTTCCTTATCTCTAGCTAAACCATTATTGGCCAAGGAGGCAAATGGGCAAAAGCTTATTAGTGCTCAACAGGTGGAGGCATTTGAGTGGGATATGCAAGGTTATAAGTTCAACTACTCTCTAAGGTTACTTGAAAATAAGGGATGTGATTTGATCTTGGGTGGAGATTGGCTTAAAGCTTGCACACCTATTGAGCTGGACTATAATGATATGACTTTTACTGTGACATTTATGGGAAAGAGAATTAAATTGCAGGCTCTTACCGGAAATGATGAATGCCAATGGATTTCAGATACTAACCTTTTTGAAATGGTGCATCTAGATCACTCAGAATATGAGGAAATCTATGTGGTAACTTCTGATTCTCACAACTTAGAGGATTTGTTGCTACAATTTCAGGATATTTTTGAAGAGTCTACTCAACTACCACCTAAGAGAGGAGTAGAACATCAAATTCTAATCAAACCTGGAAGTGTTCCTAGGCAACCGTTTCCATACAGAACTTCTCATGCTCACAAGGGTGAAATTGAGAAGATTGTGGAAGACTTACTCAATTCTGGGGTTATCAAGGATATCAAAAGTCCTTTTGCTTCTCCTGTGATATTGGTTAAGAAGAAGGATGACACTTGGAGATTATGTGTTGATTACAGGTATCTTAACAACCTCACAGTCAAACATAATTACCCCATTCCCATCATTGATGAACTATTGGATAAATTAAATGGTGCCAAGTTTTTTTCAAAAAATTGATCTCAGATCTGGTTACTTCCAAATACTAATGAACCCAGAACACATGTATCTCACTGCTTTTAGGACTCATAATGGGCACTATGAATTTTTGGTGATGCCTTTTGGGATTTGTAATGCCCCAGCTACATTCCAGTCTCTAATGAATAGAGTTTTCAAGGAATGTATGAGTAAATTTGTCCTAGTATTTTTTGATGACATACTGGTATATAGCCCTACTTGGGAAGAACACCTTATACACCTGGAGGTTGTTATGTCCCTTTTGAGGACAAACAAATTGTTTGCCAAGAGAAGTAAATGCCATTTTAGGCAGACTCAGATTGAATATCTAGGCCACATTATCACACAACATGTTGTATCAACTGACCCAGACAAAATCTCCAGCATGCTACAGTGGCCCACACCAAAAACTCATAAGCAATTAAGAGGGTTTTTGGGACTCACTGGGTACTACATGAACTTTGTTAAGGGTTATGGTTTAATCTGTAAACCCTTAACTGCCCTGCTAAAGAATGACAGTTTTAAATGGAGTATTGAGGCTAATGAAGCTTTCTTGAGGTTAAAGGAAGCTATGAGTACTTCACCTGTACTAATCTTACTAGTCTTCACCAAGAGGTTCACTATTGAAACAAATGCTAGTGGGAAGGTATTAGAGCTGTTTTGATGCAAGATGGCAAACCACTTACCTATTTGATCAAACTTTGTGTCCTAGGAACCAAACACTTTCTATATATGAAAGAGAATTCTTAGCCGTGCTTGTTCAGAAATAGAGACACTACCTACAGGGCCAGAGGTTCATTATTAAAACTGACCAACAATCCCTCAAGTACTTGTTGGATAAGAAGATTGTGACACCATTAAAACAAAAGTGGATCACTAAATTATTTGGCTTGGATTATGAAATCCACTACAAAAGGGTGCTGATAACACTACTGCTGATGCTCTAACCAAGGAGGTGTTATCTCTATCTACCTTAGTTCCTAGTTGGGTAAACCAAGTCCTTCCGAGCTACAATGAGGATGAACTAATCCAGAAAATTAAGGGTATTAAGGCTGAAGATGTTTATACTTACCTAGAATTCTAAGTAATTGAGGGTTTAGTAAGATATAAGGACAGGTTAATGGTGGGGAAAGATCAGTCTTTGAGGGACACAATAATTTCAGAAATGCACGACAGTTCTTATGGTGGTCATTGTGGAATCCATGGTACCTTTTCCAGGTTGAAAATGGCTTTTTATTGGCCTCACATGAAGTCATATGTGTTACAATGGGTTAAGGAGTGTGATATTTGTGCTAAGAGTAAATCTGGTCATGGTTCCTACCCTGGTTTGTTGCAACCATTGCCCATTCCAGATCAAGCTTGGACCTATATTTCTATGGATTTTATTGAGGGTTTACCTAAATCTTGGGGTAAGAATGTGATTTGGGTTGTTATTGATAGGTTTACCAAGTATGGCCATTTTATTGCTCTATCTCACCCTTATACAACTCATTTTGTAGATAAATCCTTCTTTGATATTATCTACAAACTACATGGATTACCACTCAGTATTGTTTCAGATAGAGATAAAAATTTCACTAGTACTGCCTACCATCCAAAGTCAGATGGTCAAACTGAAAGGCTAAATCAATGCCTTGAACAATACTTGAGATGTACGACTCAAGACCATCTAAAGCATTGACTGAAATGGTTACCTTTAGCTGAGTTTTGGTATAATACCAATTTTCACTCAAACCTAAAGATGACCTCTTTTCAAGCTCTATATGGTTACTCTCCTAATCATATGGAGATGGGTCCCTATTTGGAAGCTACAAATTCAGATGTTACAGGGTTGTTACGAGACAGGGCTCTTGCTACAACACTTATTAAGGAGAACTTACAAAAGGCTCAAGACAAAATGAAATATTTTGCAGATAAGAAAGGACAAGATCGATCTTTTCAGGTTGGTGATTTTGTGTTTTTGAAATTTCAGCCATTTCGACATAATTCAGTTTCCTTAAGACGGAACCTGAAACTTTCTGCAAAATACTTTGGGCCCTACATAATTATTGAGAAAATTGGTGAAGTATCCTACAAATTGGATTTGCCTAACGGAACTAAGATCCACCTAGTCTTTCATGTTTTACTACTCAAGAAATATATCGGGAAGCTTCACATACCTTCATCCGCATTGCCGCCGGTTGCCGACGACGGTAATTTCTCGATCTTTTCGGTCTCCATTCTTGAGCATCATGAGTTCCTAACACATAAGGGTAGTAAGTTACAGGTTCGAGTAAATTGGGTGAATGGTGATTGGAACATTTCTACTTGGGAGGATGTTACCTATATTCTCACGCATTTTGATGTAAATCATCCTTGGGGACAAGGATCTCTCATTCCAGGGGGTATTGTCATGGGTTCGATGCTGGAAATAAAGGGTAAGGAAGGAGAAGAGTTGAAAGGGAAAGTACAGTTGACTGAAGAATCTAAGTTTGGTCGGAAGGAAGATGAAGTTGAGCTTTTTGAGGAAATGGGCTCAATTGTCGTGGGCTCAAATGAGAAGAAAATGGAGGGATTAAAGTAATTGGCAAAGTTAAAGGAATTGGGCCAGAAATCATTGGGCCTGCTTTTATTTAATTTATCATGCTAATTTTATTATATATTTCCTTTAATTTCAGTATTGTAATGTGGTCCCCTTGAGGTTGTGTTGGTTCTGAAAGGAGTATATAACAAGTGTATTGGGGGGGGGGGGGGAATACACTTGTATGCAAATTCTTTTCAAACTTTGATCAAACCAGAGTTCAACAAGTTTGTCTTGGACAACTCTGCTGAAGATGTATAGCCTTTACAAAGATAACCAAGCTACTAAGTACTATTGAGTACTTAGCTGAATGAGTATCTAAGTTAGTTATATGTGCGGAATTAGTGGTTAGCCCTTTAGTTTAGACTCCTTTTAATTTCTGAAATCACTTAGTCAATTAATACAGTCCAGTTTCAGGGAACTTGTCCAAATTGGTTTTGCACAGTCTTTAAATGTTTATCCTTTTGAAAGATCAGTTTTGTGTGCAGTGTTGAATGTATGAAAGTACTTGAAAGTAAATCAACACAAGAGTTTATAGTGGTTCAGAGACTCAAGCTCCTACATCCACTTTCCTTGATTTAATAGGATAATTCCTTCACTCTTGGAATTAACTTGTTTTATAGTGCCAAGGTGCACTTGATCAAGAACACCACTCCTTGGTGAATTGATCCCTAGGATTTCTAGAGTCCTAGTACCCTCTTCTCAACTCAGAACTAAACTGTTCTTCTCTCAACAGTAAGTTCCTACCACTTCTACTACTACAACCTTCTCACTTTCACTCTTGAAAGGTATAAGGGTTGAAGTAAGGTTCCAACTAATGAGATATCCTTTACAATGAAGATCAGTGTATAAGGATAGGATATCTCTCTAAGCTTTGTATGGATATACAATTGGGTTCAGCTTAGAAGAAGTGTATGAAGACTAAGATAGTCTTTTGAAAGCTTGAAAACACTCTTGCTTGAGGATAGTTGTCAAGTTGGATTATGTTGAGGTGCTTTCAAATGGTCTTCACACTTCTGTATTTATAGACAAATGAAGGATTTGCCCGTTGGAGAGGCAGCCTCAAATGTCCATAAATGTCTTCTTTTGGTTCTTCAACTTAGAAGACAGATTCTTGATAGCGACATGTCCTCATTTGGGAAATAAACGGCTGTATGGACTTTGTCTTCATTCTGCAACACTCTTCCCAATGTCTGACTTTAAGATTCACTTGTTAAGACTTGGACATGGCTTCTGAAGGTTGTTCCAATGATAGGACAACATTCCTTATCAAATGGACAACTCTGCTTATCACTATCAGCAGACTTGCTTATCAGCATGGTTGACTTGCTCTTTTCAGATGACTTGACTCTTTCCCTTTGCTTCACTTGGAAGTGATCTTTACATGATTCTTTGAAGATCTTTAGGGTGCAGTTGTCTTGATCTCTTCAGCATAGTTGATCTTTAAGCTTCAGAACACTTGATTTTGATCAAATGAGCTGAGACAACTCTTCTGGACAACTCTCCTGATCAGCATACTTGTCCTTCAAAGAACTTGGTGATTGTTCCAGAATTTGAGTCTTGAGGGGACTTGATCTTGATAGTCTTCAAAGCATATGTTCCCCCTCAAATTGTGCATCTATTCAATTAAGAGTTGCCTAACATTTCAGGTTCTCATCTAGCCTTATGCTATATGTTCTAACATTCTTAGAACATAATCATCTTGACTTAGGCATGTCTCAGGGGGTTTTGGTATTGAATCAAAACATATCTCATTTTATTCCCAACAATTTTCCCCTTTTTGATGATGCCAAAACCTATACATTTTATGCAAAAGTGACTTGTCTACACCTATTACATTTATCTTCAGAAGACATGACTAGAGTCAGTTTTCCTGAAAAGTAATGTGTTAGTGTACTCACCATTCATGTTGCAAGTAGGTTTCAATGATATGTGTTGGTCCTTGGTGGAGTATAACACAAGTGTATGGGGGGGGGGAATGCACTTGTGTATGCAAATTCTTTCTTTTTGACAAAACTGGTCTTATCAGGCAGGTTGTCTCACAACAGGCCTGAGTGAACTTTTGATAGATATTTGTCCTACTGATTACTATAAAGTGATCAGTTGGCTAAATATCTAAAAGAGTTGTAAAGTGCGGAATGTGGTTGGCCTCTTGACTATAGAAATACTCCAATGCAATTTCTGAAAGAAACAGCTTTCAGGGACTTTGTCCAAAACAGTTTTCCTTAACTCTGCAAGTTTTACTCTTTGAAATATGTTTGTATATGAATGCAATAAAGAGTGCAGTAAGTAAAGGACACACAAGTTTATAGTGGTTCAGAGACTCAAGCTCCTACATCCACTTTCCCTGATTGAACAGGATAATTCCTTCACAATGGAATTAGCTTGTTTTATAGTGCCAAGGTGCACTGATCAACAACACTCTCTTAGTGCTTTGATCCCTAGGATAATCTGAGTCCTAGTGCTCAATCTCTCTGAGTTAAGACTGTGTTTTACTCTAACAGTCCTTAACTCCTCACTTCTACAACAAACACTCTCTTCACTAAATGAGATAAGGTTTGAGGTTTGGTTCCAACTAGTTGAGATATCCTTTACAATAAGAACAGGTGTAAAGGCTAAGGATATCTCAATGCTAAGCTAGGATGTTTACAAAGATTGGCTTAGCTGGCTTGAAGTGATTCAGGAAACTTAGGATTCTTGAATAGCTTGGTTTCCTTTGTAAGCTTAATGTGAGTTTGATAGCTTGTAGTTGGATACAGAATCCCTTTGATCACTTCTGTTTATATAGGCATATTTGAACAACTATCCGTTGGAGAGATAGCAATTCAAACATGTCTATTTGCAGCACCATTGAAACGGCTAAGAAGCTTGACTTCCTTTTATCCACTGTGTAAAAGGGGTCTTCAATGGTTGCTTGAATGAATGTGTTGACTTCTGAAAAATGCGGCTGAGAAGACTTGTGACAGCTTCCAAAAGGGCACATTTTCCAAGGTTGATTTGTGGCAGAATCTACACTCAACCAACGGTCAGATGGGACAAGCTCCCTGAACATTCTTGCTGCTGTTTTAGAATGTTCCAACATTCATTCAATGCTTGGTTCTTTAATGCTCTAAGTCTTCAATGCTTGGTTCAGGCATGATTGGCAATAAATGCTTCATTGAATGTGTCTTTTGTAAGCTTTTGACATTCAATTCTCTTGATTATTTGTACTTCAACTGTCTTGATCTTTTGCATTTAAGAGCACAGCTTCAGTGTTCTTGATCTCCTCAGCCTGGTTGTCCATTTGTTCAACTGTCCTGATGCTTCAGCAATTTTGTCCTCAAGACTTAATACATATCAAGCTTTCTATCATATAGCATTGGACAACTATCCTGAACTCTAAAATCTCACAACATCTCTGAGACAACTTAAGCATTCTACATACTCAAGTGTTCTGGGACAACTTGCCTGAACAATTACTTGAGCATATCTCAACTAATTTGTACATCATCAATCAGGGGTTTTGGTATCTAGATCAAAATCATTTTATTCCCAACAATTTCCCCCTTTTTGATGATGCCAAAACCTATTACAAAGGGACCTTGACTTATACTATGTTTTACCTTCAGAATGAATGAACCAGTCAACTTGCCTGAAAGAAACTGTTAGCACAATAAATCAAGTATATGTAGTATCAAGTTAGTTGAGATAATGAGTTGTTATCTCTTGATAGAAAATCAGTGGTCCTTTTATATATCATTAAGCATTACAGGTCAGAAAATTCTAAGGACATACCAACTGATACAAGAAAAATAACAACAATTAACATCAATCATAAATCAAAGATAGGGAAGAGATAAACTTATCCATCAGAGAGTTCCATCATCTTGGGGAGCAATGCCATACTGAGCCCAGACTCTTTTCTTCAGCTCCCAAACTTCCTTGTTGGAGCCTCTAGGGCCTATCTTCATCTTCTCCATCTTCATGATGTTGATGAACTCCTCCAGAATCTTTCCCTCATCAATCAAGTTCCCATTGAACTTAGGAGGCATGTACAGAATTGGACCAGGGGCCTTGAACTCCACTCTTGCCATATCAGCTGCTGCAAACAGCTTTTGATAGAGGTCCCTATGATTCTCAAACATGAACTGGACAAAGACTTCATCTACACTCTCTCCAAGCCACTTTCCAATGACATAGAAGTCATATACAAAACTTCTCTTGGCCTCCTCCCATGCATCATTCAGTGAGATTGGAACCCACTTATCATGGTGAGGGTACTGAGTGTCCCATCTTTGCAGCATTTGGGGTTTGAGTCTTCTGTATGAAGCTCTCCTTCTTGGGGCTTTGAAATTTGCCCTTCTTGCATCCCTTGCCTTGTTGGCCTCAACCAATTGCTCCATCCTCTCTTTAGCTCTCTGAAGAGCTAGCTTCTCTTGGGTTTCTGGATCTTTTCCAAAACCTTCTTCAAATAATTTAGAGGGGTCATCAGCAAGTTTGGGCACACCAACTTCAGGCATTCTGTCCTGGACTTCTTCTTCAACTTCTTCTTCTTCAATTGCAGGCAGCCTGGCTGTTTTCTTCAATCTTTTTGATTGCCTTACTGGGGTAGATTCATCAGATTGAAAATCTGAAGGCAAAGTCAGGCTGGTTGGGAAATCATTGAAGGTTTGCAGCTCCTTCCTCTTTCTTTCAGATGACCTTGTCACCTTCCCCCTTACTTCAGCAGCCTTCTCCTTAGGTTCAAGTCCTGTAGACTCACCACCTGGCCTTTGAAGTTTTCTTGCCTGGCTTTCCATAGCTGACATCATGGACTCCTTGACAGCTATTTGAATCTGCTCTTCCTCAGTCAAATTTTCAATATTCATTGGGCCTTTGCCTTTCCCAATGTCTTCTACTGCTTCCTCCTCAATCTCAGGGACTTTCTCCTTTCCCTTAGGTTCACCAATCACCAAGGTTCCCTTTGCCCTTGCTCTCTCTCTTTCCCCCTTTTTGGCATTATCAAAACACTGGGGCTTAAGTTCACTCATAGAGACTGAGAGATGTGAGTGGGCCTGAGTGAGGGACTTCAATTCCTGCAGTAGATAAACATTCTCATCATGAATGTTTTGCATTTTATCATCTGCCATGCTCAAGAAGGTGTGAACAGGCTTCATCTTTTGGGAAACAATGGCATCCAATGTGGCTTTCAGTGATTGATCAAGTTTGGCCTGAAGTTGATCAGTGAGGTTGGCCACAACTTGATCAGATACTTTGGCCATGAGTTCAACAGTGAACTTCTCAGCAGCCTCCTTCACCATTGCAGCTTTCAACTCTTCTGCCTTCTTTCTCTGTGCTGCTGTTCTTTGCCTTAAAGCATCCTTGATGGTCTTTCTCAAGGCTTTCACATTATGCTTGTATAAATCTTTGAGGCCTTGCTGCTCTTTCTTCACTGATCTTGTGAACTTTCCCATAGCATCTTTTGCCTTTGTCACTTCAGTTGAAACTGTTTGCAGTCCAGTTTCAACTCCACATATTCTTGCATCAAGAGTGGGCAGAATCACCTCTTCTGAGCCAGTTAGCCTCATCTCCACAGAGGCTAAAGTCTTTCCTTGGCCATCAAGAGTGTCAGTGGTAGCTGCATGTGCCTTACCAATCTCCTTGGCCAGTGTGTCCAACTTCTCTGACTGTTCTTCAATAATGGAAGCAGTCTGAGTAGCAATCTGAAAGTTAGCCTCAGTTGTGTTGGCTTGCTCAAAGTAAATCTGGTTCAGTGTGGACACATTTGCTGAGACTGCTTCAAGATCAGTGTCAGCATCAACTGGTATATCTGTCAGGGAGGCATCTGCAAAAATTTGTTCAAGTGTGACAGCAACTGAATCTGCAAAACTAAGAGTGTTAGTAGGAACTCCCTCAACACCCTCAATTTCTTTTTCTCCCATAGGGTCTGATACATCAGCACCCTCTCTCTCATTTTCAACTATATTCTTTTCTTCTTCATTTTCAAAAGATGGACTCACATTTATTGGAGAATCAGGCCTCCTTTCACCAAGGGATTCATCAAGTTCAGATTTGACTTGAAGAATTGCCTGACTCTCATATTGGGCTGCACCTAATATTTCTACTTCCTCACCCTCTATTTGTGGTGCACTCAAGGAACCTGTAATCACACAGTCCTCACCATCATCTCCCTCTAATTTTTCAGCAATAATAACCTTTTCAACTCCTTCAATTCTTAAACCTGACACCTCTATATCCTCAACAGGATCCACAGAGGGCAGTTGTTGGGAGATCACAGTGCTTGGGCATCCCAAGGCCACTGAGTCATCCTGAATGACTAAAGGCTGGTCAATGTCCAACTTGCCTGACATTGATGAGGCTTTAGCCAAACCAGCTTCTCCCATGGAAGTCTCAACATTGTCAAGCTGTGCCTCAGGCTCAGAAGAACCATCCTTGGCCAATGCATCTTGGACTGAGTTACCATCATTGGTCAACTCCTCTGAATGATCAGAGTCCTTCTCAGAATGAAAGGTCAAGTAATGTACCTGAGCTGAGTTGAGGCCAGGGGGATTGGGATTGGTGTGATCATCATCATCATTATCATCATCATCAGATGGGCTGTCAGGATGCCTGATTCCTTGTGCTATTCTCTCTCTTTCAGCAAGCACCTTCTCATGAACAATGGTGCAAAATAGGGCCTCAGTGGTTAAAACACTGGTCTTCTTTACATTTGCAAAATGTAGCAGCCTATTTTCTTCAACCTGCCACCAGTTGGCTCCCTTATCCTGAATAGCCTGAGCTATTTCCACAATAGTTCTATCTTTGATCTCAACAAGTGCTCTGAGATCATAGAACTGTTGTTGCAGCCTTGGATAAGCCTTCAATCCTGGATATAATTCATCCACATTGGCTCTTGCAATTTGCCTCAGCATCCCCTCATAAGTGTATTCTTCACCACTTTCATCTTCAGAGGAGTTGGCTTGGGATTCAGGAGGATTGGATTGGGATTCAGGTAGGTTGGGTTTAGAAGGTTTGGGTTCAGAGGAACTTAGCATAAGCTGGGATTCAGGTGCTTTTGAGAGCAGTGTGCCTGAAGAGGTAATTGGAATGGCTGGAATGGGTGGGAGAACAACTTGATCATCTTCTTGAAGGACAGTTTCAAGAAGTTTGGTATAAGAAAGAAGTCTTGGATCAAGTGGGGAGAAAGGTCTATCCTCAAGATTGACTAAATCTGCCAGCACATCAATACCTGATCTGTCTGGGGCACCTTCAGGGGAGTAAACTTTCTTGGCAATGATTGGGGCATCTTCAGGAGTCTTGCACTCCTCTTCTTCTTGCCTTGGAGATATTCTTCTAGATTGAATATCAGGGGAGTTGGCATCAGGGCTGTTGGGTTTTGACTTGGACTTGGAGTTAGACTTGCTTGCCTGTCTAATCTCCTTGAGGAACTCTTTCTTCTTCTTTTCCTCTTCCATCAATCTCTGCTTCTCAGAAGTCTTGATGATTCTCCTTCTCCTTTCATACCTTGTTGGCTGGTCAAGGTCTCTGAATTCTGTGATTGTCTCAGGTTGCAAGGGGACAATCTCTCTGAGTTCTTCACCTTGTTCAGGAGGGTTGACTCCTTCATCAACAATCTTCTCAATCTCCTCAGAAGTGGCTCTTCCACTTCTTGATTGGCTTTCTGGTGAAGATTCACTCAGAATCTCCTTCATTTTCTTCATCTTTGGCTGGATTTTGGGTGATTGTGCTTTCCTTTTCCTTGGAGAGGCTCTTGTTGCTGGAACAATTGCAACAGCTTTCTTGGAAGCTGCATCTTGCTTCCTCTTTTCTGTCTTTGAAGACATCTTTCTAAACATCACCTTCTGTGCTGGAAAAGGCTTTGGCTTGGCTTGAAGGTGGGTATAATGAGCAAATCTTTCCAAGAGCAGGCTGGCTCTTGTGCAGAATAGGAGTTTTCCATCAACCACCACCTTGTGGTGCTTCACCTCCTTAAATTTAAACTTTTCATTCATCATCTTGTCAAGAATGAAATTTTTCCAGTTGAACTTGACTCCCTTCTCAGCAGAATCAATCACAGCAGCCATCACTCTCAACATAGGCATGCTAATTTGTTCAACACTCCCTGAGTGGCTCAACAAGCTTTTTACAACACAATCAAACAGATGCCTATAAACAGGTTTCAGAGTGTTCTTGTTCTGAGCACTTACAAGTTTCTTTGGTACTATCATCCATGGATAGTAGAACTCTTGATCATCACCTTCTTTGTAATTTTCAGGATTCAGGCCTTCTGATGGTAGCCCAAAGCTAGCATCTATATCCTCTGCAGTGAAGATGATGGTGTGCTGACTCTCTCCTTCCTCACCTTCTTCAGCATATGTGAGCTTTGTGCACACATCTCCCTTTTTCCCTTTCCATCTAAGATGAGCAAAAAATTCTGCCATGAATGGATTCAGGCAAGAATCAGGCTTGGTGCCTAGGAACTTCTCTAGCCCTGCTTCCCTCAGCCATTGGAGGACTTGTTGAATTTCAGAATCTGGGCTATCAAAGGCTACTAGCTTTTCAAACCAAAGGGAGTTTGGGTGGCTTAGGTAGGAGAAATCAATGTCCAGAGAGGAGTCATTGAAGTCTACAAACTCTTCTCTTTTGATCTTGGGTGCCATGGATAATATGAAAGATTAGTAGGTTTGAGAGTAGTTGCAGGTTTGAGAGTATGAAGAAAAGCTTAAGGGTTTTCGAAATTTTGAATGCGTAAAGATGATAGTGAAAAACTGAGGAGTTTATATATGTGGGGAGTTTATTAACCGTTGGTTAATAAGGAGTGGCAGAGAGTAATTGTAAAAACCAATTGAATAACAAAAGGTAATGGACTTTAGGCGGTTTGATGGATGTTTAATGCAAATCAATGGTCTTCATGAAGGCTCAAGAATTCATGAAATCCCAATTAAGATTTCTGCATTAAATGCTGATTTGCCTTTTTGGGGGAAAAAATCTTTAAAGCACACTTCATCCTAAAATGGCCTACTCTTAGACCAAGAAACCTCTTAAATGTCTAATCAATGCTAAAAATAGCAATGATTATCCAATTAACTCGGACAAACATCCTGAGATGTTCTTTGGTTTCTGTGAGGGTCAAACTGCCTGATTACCTTGCCTGAGTGGGTCCCAAGGTTGCTGACTGGGTCCCACTTGGACACATCCCCTGACCAACATTGCTGAACATCATAGGGACAACTTTGCTGAGTTTCCCTTTTTGGCAGACTGCTTCAGTGAGGTTGGTCAACTTTGCTGAAGTTCAACTTCGATGAACTTCCCCCTTCATATGAGCATTCAATCCTCATTTTTCAATCTTGCCTGGATCAAGTAACCCTAATTCAGCTGACAACTCCAAGAACCTTGCTTCAGCTAAAGGCTTGGTCAAAATATCAGCTTTTTGTTTATCAGTGTGGATTTTGACAAGCTTGATGTCTTTCTTCTCCACATGATCTCTTATGAAATGATGCTTGATGTCCACATGCTTGCATCTGGTGTGTAGCACTGGGTTCTGTGAGATAGCAATTGCACTATTGTTGTCACAGAATATTGGAACTTCATTTGTGATGACTTTGTAGTCTCTAAGTTGCTGTCTGAGCCAAAGTATCTGAGCACAGCAACTTCCAGCTGCAACATATTCTGCTTCAGTTGTTGAAGTTGCAACTGTATTCTGCTTCTTGGAGAACCATGAGATAAGCTTGCTGCCCAAGAATTGACATGTTCCAGAGGTGGATTTTCTGTCAATTCTGCATCCTCCATAATCAGCATCTGAATATCCAGTGAGCTCAATGTTGTCATCAGCTGGATACCACAATCCAAGATTCTCAGATCCCTTGAGATATCTTAGGATTCTTTTGGCAGCATCAAGATGGCTCTTCTTAGGATTTGCCTGAAATCTTGCACACACTCCAACTGCAAATGTGATATCAGGCCTACTTGCAGTGAGATATAGCAAGGATCCTATGATTCCTCTGTAATTAGTGGAGTTTGTTGACTCTCCACCTTCATCAGGATCCATCTTCCAGTTAGTATTCATAGGAATTCTGACTGGCTTGCTTGTTGCACATCCAAATTTTTTGATCATGTCCCTTGTATACTTGGCCTGATTGATGAATATCCCCTTCTTTGATTGAGTGACTTGAAGTCCTAAAAAGAAATTCATCAATCCCATCATGGACATCTCAAATTTGCTTTGCATGAGTTTGGAGAACTTCTCACACAACTTCTCATTAGGAGATCCAAATATAATGTCATCCACATAGATTTGGACTAACAAGATATCATCTCCCTCACAGATTCTGAACAGAGTTCTGTCAACAGTGCCTTTGACAAAACCATGATCTAGAAGAAACTGTGATAAGGTGTCATACCAAGCTCTTGGATCTTGCTTTAAGCCATAGAGGGCTTTCTTCAATCTGTACACCTTGTCTCCTTCCTCAAAGCCTGGGGGCTGTTCAACATACACTTCTTCTTTGAGCACCCCATTTAGAAATGCGCTCTTCACATCCATTTGATAGACTTTGAATTTCATGTGAGCTGCATATGCTAAGAAAAGTCTGATTGCCTCAAGTCTGGCCACTGGAGCAAATGTCTCATCATAATCAATCCCTTCAGATTGACAGTAACCTTTGGCCACCAATCTTGCTTTGTTCCTCACAATGATGTCATTTTCATTCTTCTTATTTTTGAACACCCATTTGGTTCCAATGACATCTTGATGAGTTGGCCTATCCACCAGCTCCCATACTTCATTTCTGGTGAACTGGTTCAGCTCTTCTTGCATGGCTATGATCCAGTTGGTGTCTTGTAGTGCTTCTTCAATATCTCCTGGTTCTATTTCTGAAAGAAAACAACAAAACAAGGCACTTTCTCCATGAAATCTTCTAGTTTTGATCCCTTCACTTGGATTGCCAAGTATCAGGCTAGATGGGTGGTCTTGCAACCAAGTCCTTCTAGACCTGATCCCTTCAGGAGGATTGTCCTCATCTGAGGTTGGATCACTAGACACATTAAATTCAGGAAAGTTAATTGAAGGATCAAGCTCAGGATCATATTCAGGGGTATTGTCCTCATTGTCAGATGAGTTGACATTTTCATTGGTTCCCCCTTGAATATTGGATCCATTAACTACCTCAGCATTGCCTGCTTCTTCATTGGTAGTTGTTACCTGGTTTTGAACTGGGATGGGGTCAGTCAGTTCAATTTCACCTTCAGGTTGATTGTCTTCAGGTAGATTGTCATCAGGTAGGTTGTCCAGTTTTTGACAATCATGTAATTCTGGCTGGGCAACATCTACAAACACTGTTTCCTTGCTCTGAAGCCTAAGTCTGGTTGTTCTTTGTGTTATCTCATCAATATTCAGGTTTCTATCCCTGAACTCATCAATAGATTCATCAAACACAACATGAGGCGTTTCTTCCACAATAAGAGTTTTGCAATTGTAAACTCTGTAAGCCTTGCTGATTTGTGAATATCCAACAAATATTCCTTCATCAGCTTTGCTGTCAAAAGCTTTCAATTGTTCCTTCCCATTATTGTGAATGAAACACTTACAACCAAATATGTGAAAATAAGCAACAGTGGGCAATCTACCTTTCCATATTTGATATGGAGTTTTACCTTGTCCTTTGGTGATTAAGGACCTGTTTTGTGTGTGACATGCAGTGCTAATGGCTTCAGCCCAGAACCTTTTAGGCAGTTTGGATTCAGCAATCAAGGTTCTTGCTGCCTCTTTCAGGGTTCTGTTCCTTCTTTCAGCAACCCCATTTTGTTGAGGTGTTCTTGCTGCTGAAGTTTCATGAGTGATGCCATTCTTGCTGCAATACTCATTGATGTATGAGTTTATGAATTCAGTGCCTTTGTCTGATCTGATCTTGACAATGCTTAGGCCCTTTTCATTGCTCAATCTCTTCATCAATTCAGGTAGCTTGACTTGGGTCTCCTTTTTGTTCAGCAAGAATACTACCCAAGTGTACCTGGAAAAATCATCAACAACAACTAAAGCATATTTTCTTCCATTTATACTTACTGGGATTATTGGCCCAAATAAATCCATATGCAGTAGTTGAAGAACTCTCTCAGTTGAGATGACAGGCTTCCCTTTGAATGAAGCTTTGATCTGCTTTCCTTCCTGACATGGCTGGCATATGTGTTCTTTGGTGAACACTTGATTTGGCAGCCCTTTTACTAGAGAGTTCCTTGCAATCTTGTTGATGGTTTTGAAGTTCAGGTGATTCAGTCTCTTGTGCCACAGCCAGCTTTGCTCACTTGTGCTTTTGGCAACAAGACAAACTGGTTCAGGGGTTTTGCTCCAATCTGCAAAATAGACATTTCCCTTTCTCACCCCTGTTAGTAGCACCTGTTGTGTTGATTTGTTCTTGATAGTACATTCATTTGGTGCAAATTCAACACAAAAACCTTTATCACAAATTTGACTTATAGACAGCAAGTTATATTTTAGGCCTAGAACATATGAGACATCAGTAATTTTAACATTACCAATGTTTAATGTACCATAACCTCTTGTGATTCCTTGAGAGCTGTCTCCAAAGGTTACTGAAGGACCATCCTTTTCAATGAATTCTGAGAGAAGCTCTTTATTCCCAGTCATGTGTTTTGAACATCCACTGTCCAAGTACCATGCTGTTTTCTTGTTGATGCTTCTCTTCTTCTTGTGGTCCTTGCAGCCCTGCAAAGTCAAAATTTAGGTACCCTTTGAGTGTTGGGTCCTAGAGGGTTAGCTGTACCTTTTGGAACCCAAATCTGCCTGATTACTCTGATTGATTCAAAGTGGCTGACTTGGTTTCCATTTACATCTACATACACAGTTTGACCCTTAAATGCCTTGGGTGACCTCTGTGTATAAGTGTTAGCTTTGTAGGGTTCAGGAGAGTTGGTAAATTTCTTTGTGACATTTCTCCTGAAGTTACTAAGCTTAGGTGCAGCTTGGTAAGACTTTTGAGAATAGGGTTTTGGATGGCCTTTTCCATTTGGCAAGTAAGGTCCAGGCTTCCTGAATGTTTTATACCTATCAGAGGGGATTGGCCTTAATCCATTCAGTTGAGGTTGCCTCATTTGAGTTGGCCTCTTCTGAACAGGTTTTGGACAACTCCTCTGATGATGATTCAGATAGGTTGGCCTTCCTTTGGTCCTACCTTTCTGAGCCTCATTTCTCCTGTAAACAATGCCTTTAACCTTTTCCAAAGGTGTGGGTTTAGGTACATTGTTTACCTGAGCTGGTATAAAAATTCCTTTACCCTTATCCTTGATCAGTGGTTGATTTACTTCAATTTCACTTTGTTGTGCCACTGATCTCACAAAAGTCATCTTAGAATTGCTTGATGAAGCAATACTAAGACCATGTGAGGGTTCAAATGGATTATAGCCTAATCCACCTTTTTGAGCAAATGGTCTTTGAAATCCTTGAATTTCCTCTATTGCCTTAGCAGATTTGTTCAAGGCAGACATTTTCATTTTAAGCTCCCCTCACTCAATTTTAGAGTATCAAATTCACTTGAGAGATTGTCAAATTTTGCTTGTAGAATTCTAAGATCAAAATCCTTTTTCCTCAAGCCCAGTTCTTGATCATCAATCAACTTTTGTTGTTCAGAGACTTTGAAAGATACTTCCTCAAGTTCTCTCACAATCTGCTGATACAACTCAGTTGATTTAATGTCAAGCTCAGGTTCAGGGAGGTTGGGAGTTTGAGCTTTTGAATTCAGTAGCTCATTTTCTCTAAGTGCTATATTGCATACTTCTTGTAATCTGGTGAAATCCTCAAGTAACTTCCCAAAGTTGAGTTTCAAGTGGATTTCACTAGACTCATGTGTGTTAATTGAAGAGTTGGAAGATGAGCTAGAAGATGAACATACCTCTTCATTCTCAAATGCCATTTGACAGTCATCATCACTGTCACTGTTGGAGAACAATCCATCATCAGAAGAATAAACACTTTCTTCACTAGCTGAGTCTCCAGCAATCATGGCTTTCCTGTTGTTCAACCTCTTGTCTCTTTTGTTCTGCCTTTCCTTTCTTTCTTTGGCACTTAGGTCAGGGCAGTCATACTGAAAATGACCCTTTTTCTGACAGTTGTAACACACATCTTCATCATCATTTTTCTTGCCTGAGGACTCCTTCCTCCTTGAAGATGATGGTTCACCTTTGCTGTATCTCTTTTTATCAGCATATTTGTCTTCTTTCTTTTCATCAGAGATTTTGTCCTCTGATTTGGTGTCAGGAGAACTGAATCTTCTTCTGGTTCTGTTGTCTTGGTAGAACTTCTTGTATCTACCATAGAACTTCTTGTATCTACCAAATCTGGAGTTGAGCTTCTCAAATCTTCTTGCCATGAGTGCCAGCTCCTCCTTCATTTCTGACTTTGAAACAGATTGAGAGGATCTTTGGATATTTTTCTTTTCTGTTTCAGCAGCTTTGAAAGCAACACCTTTGCTTGAGGAGGATGGCTCTTCATGCACTTTCTTTCTGTTTAGATCAAACTCATATGCTTTGAGTTCTGAAAATACTTGTTGCATTGGCATGTTGTCAAGATTGCTAGTATTTTGCATCATGACAGAATATATGTCCCACTTGGATGTGAGACTTCTCAATATCTTTAAAGCAACCTCTCTTTTGGCATAGAACTTGCCAAGAGAGTTTATCTCATTCATGATGTCAGTGAATCTGCCATCAAGATGATCAATAGTTTCATTGGCTTCCATAGAGAATTGTTCATATTTTTGGATAGCCACTTGAAGCTTGTTCTCCTTGATTTTTTGGGTACCTTCACACATAAGAGCTAAGGTGTCCCAAATTTCTTTAGCTGATGTGCAGTGGTACACTCTTCCCATCACTGCATCTGGAATTGTCTGGTACAATGTGTTCATGGCAATGTAGTTCAGGTTGTGCCTTTTTCTCTCCTCAGCTGTAAAGTCATCTTCATCTTTTGGCAGCAACTCCCTTGGATCTGCTTTCTGAGCATCAGTGATCTTGGGGTTTGCTTTAGTGAATGTGAAAGGCCCTCTAGTGATGACTTTAAGCATCTCATCATGCTGGCAAGCAAGATGAGCTCTCATCCTGATCTTCCAGAAATCATAGTTCTCAATTGAGAACATTGGCAACTTGTGATGAGAAATATGATTGACTTGGTTTGGACCCATGTTGTTGATGTTGTTAACAGCATCTCCTGGAACTGCATTGTTAGCCATTTTAACAGTAATAATTTGAGATGAACACAGATAGGTTTTTCAGAAATTTGGATCAGTTCAGTGACCACAGAAAATTTGATTTTGAAAATCAGATGGATCTTCAGAAGCAGTGGTCTTTGAACCCCTGCTCTGATACCACTTGTTGGTCCTTGGTGGAGTATAACACAAGTGTATGGGGGGGGGGAATGCACTTGTGTATGCAAATTCTTTCTTTTTGACAAAACTGGTCTTATCAGGCAGGTTGTCTCACAACAGGCCTGAGTGAACTTTTGATAGATATTTGTCCTACTGATTACTATAAAGTGATCAGTTGGCTAAATATCTAAAAGAGTTGTAAAGTGCGGAATGTGGTTGGCCTCTTGACTATAGAAATAATCCAATGCAATTTCTGAAAGAAACAGCTTTCAGGGACTTTGTCCAAAACAGTTTTCCTTAACTCTGCAAGTTTTACTCTTTGAAATATGTTTGTATATGAATGCAATAAAGAGTGCAGTAAGTAAAGGACACACAAGTTTATAGTGGTTCAGAGACTCAAGCTCCTACATCCACTTTCCCTGATTGAACAGGATAATTCCTTCACAATGGAATTAGCTTGTTTTATAGTGCCAAGGTGCACTGATCAACAACACTCTCTTAGTGCTTTGATCCCTAGGATAATCTGAGTCCTAGTGCTCAATCTCTCTGAGTTAAGACTGTGTTTACTCTAACAGTCCTTAACTCCTCACTTCTACAACAAACACTCTCTTCACTAAATGAGATAAGGTTTGAGGTTTGGTTCCAACTAGTTGAGATATCCTTTACAATAAGAACAGGTGTAAAGGCTTAGGATATCTCAATGCTAAGCTAGGATGTTTACAAAGATTGGCTTAGCTGGCTTGAAGTGATTCAGGAAACTTAGGATTCTTGAATAGCTTGGTTTCCTTTGTAAGCTTAATGTGAGTTTGATAGCTTGTAGTTGGATACAGAATCCCTTTGATCACTTCTGTTTATATAGGCATATTTGAACAACTATCCGTTGGAGAGATAGCAATTCAAACATGTCTATTTGCAGCACCATTGAAACGGCTAAGAAGCTTGACTTCCTTTTATCCACTGTGTAAAAGGGGTCTTCAATGGTTGCTTGAATGAATGTGTTGACTTCTGAAAAATGCGGCTGAGAAGACTTGTGACAGCTTCCAAAAGGGCACATTTTCCAAGGTTGATTTGTGGCAGAATCTACACTCAACCAACGGTCAGATGGGACAAGCTCCCTGAACATTCTTGCTGCTGTTTTAGAATGTTCCAACATTCATTCAATGCTTGGTTCTTTAATGCTCTAAGTCTTCAATGCTTGGTTCAGGCATGATTGGCAATAAATGCTTCATTGAATGTGTCTTTTGTAAGCTTTTGACATTCAATTCTCTTGATTATTTGTACTTCAACTGTCTTGATCTTTTGCATTTAAGAGCACAGCTTCAGTGTTCTTGATCTCCTCAGCCTGGTTGTCCATTTGTTCAACTGTCCTGATGCTTCAGCAATTTTGTCCTCAAGACTTAATACATATCAAGCTTTCTATCATATAGCATTGGACAACTATCCTGAACTCTAAAATCTCACAACATCTCTGAGATTTTTAACTTAAGCATTCTACATACTCAAGTGTTCTGGGACAACTTGCCTGAACAATTACTTGAGCATATCTCAACTAATTTGTACATCATCAATCAAGGGTTTTGGTATCTAGATCAAAATCATTTTATTCCCAACAATATGCATAGAGAGATTTCTGCAATAATGTTTCTTGATTCAAAATAAGTTCAACTATCATTCATTTGAAATTCATTACAAGCATGTTGATAGTTGAAGTTAACATATCAGAGCATGAATCAATCAATACATCAGAGCATTTCATTACAGAGCATATACTAAATACTTAATGGCATCTAGATCTTCAAGTATCACAAAACTAAAACATATCAGAGCACACCACATCAGTATTCTTGACCAAACTTCAGCATAGATGATCAATTACAAACATATCTTCAGTCAAGATAAGTTTTCATCAATGTTAACTCAAAAAGGTCAGAAGACTTAGCAATTTAAGAGATCATCCTCCTTTGGTGGCACCATCCCATATTGTGCCCATACTCTTCTTTTCAGTTCCATGACTTCTTGGTTTGTTCCCTTGGGTCCAAGAACCATTTTGTTCAACTTGAGGATCTCTAGAAACTCCTTCAGGATTTTTGACTGGTCAATCCATCCATCAAGCTTTGGAGGCATGTATATGATTGGCTTGGGGGCAGTGAGTTTAAATCTTGCAATGTCAGCAGCTGCAAGTAGTTGTTGATAAAGCTCTCTGTGGTACTCTATCATGAACTCAACAAAAGTGGAGTTGACATCTCTTCCATTCCATCTGTCAATGACATAATAGTCATAGACAGACTCCCTTTTGGCTTCCTCCCATGAGTCATTCAGCTGAATTGGCACCCATTTATCCAAGTGAGGATATTTGGTGTCCATGGGGATCAAGAGATGTGGCTTCAACTTGTTGTATGTTGCTCTCTTCCTTCTGGGCTTTTGAAAATCTGCTCTTCTTTTGTCTCTTGCTCTATTAGCCTCATCCATCAAGTCCATCTTTTCTTGGGCCCTCATCATGGCCAGCTTCTGTTGAGTTTCAGGGTCTTTGCCATACCCTTCATGAAACAATTTTGATGGATCAAGAGCTAGGGCAGTTGTCTTCTTTTTGGGCTCAGGTCCAAATCCTTCAGCAAACAATTCTTCAACATCTTTAGTGGACTTGGCACCTTCAGCATCTTTGTCAGTTTCAGAAGACTTGTCAACTATTTCAGCAGTCTTGGATACTTCAGCAGCTTTTTCCTTCTCAGCATTCTTGGCCTTCATGGAGATAGGCTCATCATCATCAATTCTAAACTCAGGAGGTAGATCAAGGCTGTTGGGAAAATCAGTGAATGTTTCAGTCTTTCTTTTGTTTCCCTTGGCCTTCTTGATCTTTCCTCTTGTTTGGACACCTTCAGCATCTTTGTCCAAACCAGACACCTCTCCTCCTGGTCTTTGCTGTAGCCTAACTCTTTCCTCTTGAGATGAGGCCATTGAGTTCTTCAAGGCAATTGCTAACTGTTCCTCTTCATCAAGGTCATCCAAGTTCAGTACTGATGGCTCTTTTCCTTTTGTTTCAGCAACTTTGTCCTTTCCCTTAACTGGGCTTCCAATTACCAAGGTACCTTTTGCCCTTGCTCTTTCCCTTTCCCCCTTTTTGGCAGCATCAAAACATTCAGGCCTAAGTTCACTCATTGTTGATGCCATCAAGGACTGGGCTTGGGTTAGAGACTTCATCTCCTCCAACAAGTATACATTCTCATCATGTATATTTTGCATTCTGTCACTGCTCAAGCTAAGGAAAGCTAGAACAGGCTTCATCTTTTGTTGGACAACCTCCTCCATGGTTGCTTTCAGAGATGCATCAAGTTGGGCTTTAAGAAGCTCAGTGAGGTTGGCCACAGCACTTTCAGCAATGTTGGCCATCACCTCTTGGGAAAATTTTTCTGAGGCTGCTTTCACCATTGCTAGCCTTTGTTCTTCAGCTCTTTTCCTTTGCAGGGCTGTCTTTCTTCCAAGAGCTTGCTTTACCACTGATCTCAATGTTTTCACATTCCTATTGTGGTTACTCCTTAGCAAAGATTGCTCTTTCTTGACATCCTTTGATACTGACCTCATAGTATTCTTGGCTTTGATGACTTCAGTGGAGATGGTTTGCAAACCAGTCTCAACTCCACTGATTCTTGCTTCCAAAGTGGGTAACACCACATCTTCTGAGCCAGTTAGCCTCATTTCTACAGATGCTAAAGTTCTTCCATGCTCATCCAAGGCTCCAGTGGTTTCTGCATGAGCTGATTGGACTTGGTGAGTCAAGGAGTCCAACTTTGCTGATTGCATCCCAAGCAAGGCTTGTGCTGATCCAATATCAACTTGGATGGGTGCATCTGTTAAGAAGTCATCTGTAAAAATTTGATCAAAGGTCATACCTGCAATATCAGACAAATCAAAAGGGTTAGTGAAAACACACTCATCACCCTCAGTTTTTTTTTCATAAGATTCTGATACATCAGCAGTCTTCTTCTCATTTTCAACTCTTTCTTTTCTCCCTTCATTAATAATGTCCTCACACAAGGAATCAGGCCTCCTTTCATCAAGGGATTCTTGAAGTTCAGATTTGACTTCAAGAATAACCTGTCCTTCCTCACTTATACCACCCTCATTTTGTGGTACACTCAAAATCTTAGTAATCACAACCTCTCTTTCATCCTCTACTCCCTCTGATTTTTCAACTAAGCTTTCCTTTTCAACACCATCACCTAGACCTGCAACATCTCCACCTTCAACAAGGTTCAAAGATGACAGTTGTGAGGAGATCATAGTGCTTATTTCAGCAGCCACTGAGTCATCCTGAATGATTAAGGGCTGATCAGTGTCCAACTCTTCTGACACTGAATAGGCCTTAATCAAACCAGCCTCTAAAGTAGGAACCTCAACATCTTTAGGCTGTGCCTTAGGTTCAGAAGAACCTTCATTGGCAGATGTTTCTTTGGTTGTGTCACCAGCCTTGGTCAACACCTCTGAAGAGACAGAGCCTTTCCTATGATAGGTTTTAGGAGGGTTTAAAAGTCTGCTTGATACAGAAGGCTTAGGTTGAGAAAGTTCAGGGAGGTTGGCTTGAGGGGTTTCAGGAGGGTTGGGATTAGAAGGGTTTGAGGGATCATCAGGGGAATCATCATCATTTGAGCTACTATCAGGGTGTCTGATGCCCTTAGCTATTCTTTCCTTCTCCTCAATGATCTTCTCATCTACTAACTTTGCAAACACATCCTCATCTATGAGAAATCTTGTCTTTAATACACCAACAAAGTGTGGCAATCTAGTCTCCTCCACTTGCCACCAGTTTACACCCTTATCTTGGATGACTTGTGATATCTCCATTATGGTTTTGTCTTTTACATCCACAAGCATCCTCAAATCATGGAACATCTTCTGAATTCTTGGAAATTCAGCAAGTTGTGGATACAAACTGTCCACAGTAGCCTTGGCTCCACCTCTGAGCATACTCTCATAAGTATACTCCTCCTCATCTCCACTGGAATGGGGACTTTGGGTTATAGGGGAGTTGGCTCTGGTTTCTCCTAACGTGGCTTCAGGGAGGTTAAGTTCAGGGATGTTGGCTTCAGAAGGGTTGGGTGCAGTTGAAGGTACTTCAGTTGCTTTTAAGAGCAATGTATCTGAAGGGGCTTTGATCAGGGGGGTTGGTTCAAGAAGTGCAGCTTCTAAGAACTTAGAATAGTTGAGCATGGATGAGTCAAGGGGAGATTGGAATCTTGTCTCATCTACAGCTAAGTCTGCAAGCACATCTATCCCACTTCTTTGCACACTCCCTTCTGGAGAATATCTCTTTGTAAGATTGAGAGGGGTGATGGGTTGGTTAGTTGGGGTTATATGGGTTTCAGGGGAATTGGGCTCAGGATTCTGAGTTTCAGGAAGGTTGGCCTCTATTGGTTGACCTTCAGGGACCTTGGATTCTGGAGTTCCAGAACCAGAGGAGTTGGTCCTTGACTTAGACTTGGTCCTGCTTTCAGCTCTGCTCTCTCTTAGAGCAAGTTGGAGAGACCTTTCCTCCTGAAGCTCCAACACCTTTTCAGTAGGCTTGGCCCTTCTCTTGCTAGCCCTACTGCTCCCACTTCCTTCTCCATCCTTCTCAGGGACAAGTTCCCTGATCCTCTTTTCACCCTTAGACTTTTGTCTAGTCTCATTGTATCTTTGCCTTAACTCTTCTGAGTGGTCAGAAGGCACTTGCACACCTTCTTCAGCAACTTCTTCAATTTCAGTTGAGGCTCCTGAATTCTCTTCTGAAGGGATTTGAGACACCTTCCTTGTCTTTACCACTCTGGCCTTAGTTCTTTTCTTCAACTTTGGCTTCTCTTCAACCTTTTCTTCAGCAGGTTTGGCCAACTGCATCCTCCTTTGCTCAGTTTTCTTACTTAGCTTCCTGAACAATATCTTCTAGGCAGGGAGGGGCTTTGCAAAGGTTTGCATTTGGGAATAGTGGGAAAACCTTTCAATCAACAAGCTTGCCCTGGTTCAATACTTGAGTTTTCCTTCCAATACAACCTTGTTGTGAACTTTCACTTTAAATTTGGCCTTTTCCTTCATCATCTCAGACAAGATGAAGGTCCTCCAATCAAACTTGATGCCCTTGTCACTAGCATCAATAACTGCATCCATAATCCTTATTCTTGGATGGCTGACCTGCTCCAAGCTTCCAGTGTTGCTCAAGAGACTCTTGGTGATTACCTCAAAAAGATTGAGAAATTTTGGTTTAAGAGTTCTCTTGTGTTGTGTTGAAGAGAGGGGACCTGGGACCAATAGCCACTCTTGAGCTATCTCCTCTTCATGGTCAGCACCATAAAATTCTGGATTCCTTCCTTTAGAAGGCAATCCAAAAGCTCCTTCAAGGTCTTCTGCAGAGAATTTCACCCTGTGAAATCTCTCTTCCTCCTCTCCCTCTGCCACATAGGAAAGTCTTGTAGCAACTTCACCATCTTCAGGCTTACCTCTCCACTTGAGGAAAGCAAAGAACTCAGCCATATAGCTCTCCAGACAAGAGCTTGGCCTCTCTTCCATGAACTTCTTGAGTCCAGCTCTTCTCAGCCATCTAAGAGTTGGAGTGATTTCAGGATCTTCACTCTCAAAGGAGACTATAGGCTCAAAGTGAAGGTTGTTCTTGTTGCTCAGATAGCCAAAATCAAGGTCTAGAGCCTTGTTAGAGAAGTCAATGATCATTTCTGGTCTGATTTTGGGGGCCATTGAAGGTTACAAAAATGAATTTGAGTGAGTTTGAGAGTGTTTGAAGAAGATGAAAGCTAGGGTTTCGAATACTTGGGAAGAAGTGTTTGTGGGGGGGGTTCTTAAGACTTGAGAGAATTCTAAAAAGAATGTTTGTCAATGAGTTGGTGAGTTTTGAGAGTTTTCAACGGTTATAAAAAATGGAAAACAAAATTGGACGGCCAGGATTGATTTCAGAGGAGTTGGCTAATTTTGATCCAATGGTAAAAAACCAATGTAACAGTGAGTAATTGGTTTTATTCAAAACGTGGAAGTTATTTAATATTAGTTAATGGTTGGGGAGTTTTCAAGGTAGATCATGGCTTGAAAAGTGTAATGCAAACAAGAGTTAAATCTTGGCATTTAATGCATGGAAAGTAACCTTTTGGGTGGGAGACAAATTAAATCCCATAAAGATGATATCTGTAAAAGGAATGGGACAGACATCAAAATAGGTAATGATTGCCCAAAATAGGTGCTTATCAAACCAAGAGAATAGTTTCATAGCCAAGACAACTTATCTGACCCCACTTGGACAAGTGTCCTGAAAGGATGTGGACAAGTGTCCTGAATAGATGTGGACAAGTGTCCTGAATGATTGAGATCATCTCTTCTGAAGTTCAGTAGACTTGACCAAGTCTGCTGAACACTATTTTAGTTCCCCTTACTCCCATTAACTCCAATAGATCTACTTGTCCAACTTCCCTGGATCAAGTAATCCCAATTCTGCTGATAGCTCTAGAAATCTTGCCTCTGCAAGTGGCTTTGTCAATATATCAGCTTTTTGATGATCTGTGTGGATTTTCACCAACTTTATGTCCTTCTTCTCCACATGGTCTCTGATGAAGTGATGCTTGATGTCCACATGTTTGCATCTAGTGTGCAAAACTGGATTCTGTGATATTGCAATGACACTATTGTTGTCACAGAAAATAGGCACTTCAGTAGAGTTGACATTGTAGTCTCTTAGTTGTTGTCTCAGCCAAAGAATCTGAGAACAACAACTTCCAGCTGCAACATATTTAGCTTCAGTGGTGGAAGTAGCCACTGTGTTCTGCTTCTTGGAGAACCAAGATATGAGTTTGTTGCCCAAGAATTGACAAGTCCCTGAGGTGGACTTTCTGTCAATTCTACATCCTCCATAGTCATCATCTGAGTAGCCAGTTAACTCAATGTTGTCATCAGCAGGGTACCAAAGGCCTAGATTTTCAGTGCCTTTGAGATACCTCAAGATCCTCTTTGCAGCCTCAAAGTGGCTTTTCTTAGGATTTGCTTGAAACCTTGCATAAACACCTACTGCAAAGGTGATGTCAGGTCTGCTGGCAGTGAGGTAGAGGAGTGAACCAATGATTCCTCTATACTCAGTAGAGTTGGTTGGGATACCACTCTCATCAGGATCCATCTTCCAATTAGTGTTCATTGGGATCCTTACTGGCTTGCTAGTTGTACATCCAAACTTCTTGATCATTTCTCTGGTGTACTTAGCTTGGTTGATGAAAATTCCTTCTTTAGATTGCTTGACTTGAAGTCCCAAAAAGAAGTTCATCAACCCCATCATGGACATCTCAAACTTGCTTTGCATTAGCTTTGAGAACTTCTCACACAGCTTCTCATTGGGGGATCCAAAAATTATGTCATCCACATAAATTTGGACAAGCAAGATGTCCTCTCCTTCAGTGATTCTGAAGAGAGTTTTGTCCACAGTTCCCTTGATGAATCCATGATCCAAGAGGAATTGTGACAGAGTGTCATACCAAGCCCTAGGGGCTTGCTTGAGTCCATATAGAGCCTTCTTCAGTCTGTAAACTTTATTTCCAACCTCAAAACCAGGTGGTTGCTCCACATATACTTATTCTTTCAAGACTCCATTCAGAAAGGCACTCTTGACATCCATTTGGTACACTTTGAACCTCTTGTGGGCTGCATAGGCGAGGAAGAGCCTTATTGCTTCCAGCCTTGCCACAGGTGCAAATGTCTCATCATAGTCAATGCCTTCATGTTGACAGTAGCCCTTTGCCACTAGTCTTGCTTTGTTTCTGACAATCACATCATTCTCATTCTTCTTGTTCTTGAACACCCACTTGGTTCCAATAACATCTTGATGTGAAGGTCTATCCACCAGCTCCCATACTCCATTTCTGGTGAATTGGTTCAGCTCTTCCTGCATTGCAGTGATCCAGTTGGCATCTTGAAGTGCTTCTTCGATGTCACTTGGTTCTTGTTCTGACAAGAAACAACAAAAGAGAACACTTTCACCATGAAACCTTCTTGTTTTGACTCCTATACTTGGGTCACCAAGTATTAGATGAGTAGGATAGTCAGACAACCATGTCCTTCTTTTTCTGATCTCTTCAGTAGAGTTGTCCTCTACTAAAGTTGAGTCATTTTGATCATAAAATTCAGGAAAGTTTAATGCAGGATCTAATTCAGGATCATAATCAGGGGTGTTGTCCTCAATATCAGGGATATTGGCATTGTCAACATTGTTGGTTCCCCCTTGATTATTTGACCCATTAACTACCTCAGCAGGGACTGCTTCTTCATTGGTAGTTGTTACCTGGATGTGAACTGGGATTGGATCATTCAGTTCACCATTTCCTTCAGTGGGGTTTGCCTCAGGAAGGTTGCCTTCAGGATTGTTGTCCAATGGAAGTTTTTCAGGTAGGTTGGCTTGGACAACATCTATGAATTCAGTGTCTTTGTCCTTTAGGCTCAGTCTGGTTGTCCTCTGTGTGATTTCTTCTGATTCCAAGTTCTCATTCCTGAACTCATGAATAGATTCATCAAACACAACATGAGGTGTTTCTTCCACTACAAGGGTTTTCTTGTTGTAGACTCTGAAAGCTTTACTGATTTGAGAATATCCAAGGAATACTCCCTCATCAGCTTTGCTATCAAAATCTTTCAACTGTTCTTTCCCATTGTTGTGAATAAAACACTTACAACCAAATATGTGAAAATATGACACTTTAGGCATTCTTCCCTTCCAGAGTTCATAGGGGGTTTTGCCTTGCCCCTTAGTAATCAAACATCTATTTTGAGTATGACATGCAGTGTTTATAGCTTCAGCCCAAAACCTCTTAGGTAGATTTGAATCAACAATTAAGGTTCTAGCAGCTTCTTTTAGTGTTCTATTCCTTCTTTCTGCAACTCCATTTTGTTGAGGAGTTCTAGCTGCTGAGGTTTCATGAGCTATTCCATTAGATGTGCAATACTCATTGATGTATGAATTTATGAACTCAGTGCCTTTATCAGATCTTATCTTGATAATGCTAAGGCTTTTCTCATTTGACAGTCTCTTTAACAGTTCAGGCAGTTTGATTTGTATTTCCTTCTTATTAAGGAGAAACACTACCCATGTGAACCTAGAGAAGTCATCTACTACCACCAATGTGTATTTTCTACCATTTATGCTTGTAGGGGTAATTGGTCCAAAGAGGTCCATATGTAAAAGTTCAAGTACCCTTTCAGTAGAAATGACTGGTTTTCCTTTGAATGAGTCTTTAATCTGTTTTCCTTCTTGGCATGGTTTACAAACATGCTCTTTAATGAAAACCTCATTAGGTAGTCCTTTAACTAATGCATTTCTAGCAATTTTGTTCATTGTTTTGAAGTTCAGGTGGTTTAATCTCTTATGCCATAACCAACTTTGTTCACTAGAACTCTTAGCAATGAAGCATGCAGCATCAGTAGACTTATCCTAGTCTGCAAAATACACATTTCCCTTCCTAGTTCCAGTCAATAGAATTTGTTGAGTCTTATCTTTGATTAAGCATTTTCCACTTGATAACTCAACATTGAAGTCTTTATCACAGAATTGACTGATACTTAGGAGATTATATTTGAGACCAGCCACATAAGATACATTGGATACTTTGATGTTACCAATCATCAAAGTACCATAACCTTTTGTTGTTGCTTGTGAGCTGTCTCCAAATGTGACATTTGTGCCTTCTTTTTCAATAAAATCAGAGAGGAGTTCCTTGTTTCCAGTCATGTGCCTTGAGCATCCACTGTCAAGGTACCATGCTGCCTTTTTGCTTATGCTCCTCTTCTTGTGGCCCATTGGTACCTGCAATTAAATAGGTTTATGTACCCTTCGAGTTTTGGGTCCTGAGAGGTTAGCTGTACCTTTAGGAACCCAAACTTGCCTAATAACCCTGATTGATTCAAGGTGGCTAAGTTGTTTTCCTCTAGCATACACTGTCTTTCCCTTAAATGCCTTTGGGAAAGTATGTGTGAAAGTGTTAACTCTGTAAGTTTCAGGAGAGTTGTCAAATCTCCTAAACTTATGTGTTCTTTGTGCTACTTGATGGAATCTTTGAGGAAAGGCATTTTTATGACCATTACCCTTTGGCATGAAGGGTTTTGGTTGTCTCATTTTATTCTGCCTTTGAGGAAGGTTGTCCTTAGGTTTATTCAGCTGAGGCTTTCTCAGAAGAGTTGGCCTTGGCTGATTATACCTTGGATAACTCCTCTGAACATTGTTCAGGAGAGTTGCCCTGCCAATGGGTCTACTCTGCTGATCAACATTCCTCTTATGTTCAGGGACTTTGGCCTTTCCTTAGGTTTGGGCCTAGTCTCCTGGAACACTTGAGTTGGCAAGTCATCCATTTTGCCCTTTCCTTTATTCAGTAGCTGAATCATTTCATTTTCAGCTTGTTGTGCCACTGATTTTACAAAGATTCTCTTAGTGTTACTTGTGGAAGCAACACTAAGACAAGGTGAAGATTCAAATGGATCAAATCCTAATCCACTTCTTTGAGCCATAGGTCTTTGGTAACTCTGAATTTCCTCTATTGCTTTAGTGGATCTTCTCAGAGCAGACATCTTTAATTGCAGGCTCTCTTCACTTGATTTTAGAATATCATACTCATGTGAGAGGTTTTCAAACTTGGCATTTAGAATTTTAAGTTCAAAATCTTTTCTTTTCTGAGAAAGGAGTTGATCATCAATCTCCTTTTGTTGGTCAACTATCCTGAGATTTGCTTCCTCAAGCTCTCTCAAGACTTGTTGATACAACTCAGTAGACTTGACATCAACAACTAACTCAGAGTTTTTAGCAAGCTCAATTGACAATCTTTCATTTTCTCTCACACAATTGTCATGAAATTCTTGTAGTCTAGTGAAATCTTCCATCAACTTCCCAAGAGAAAGTTTCAAGTTGACTTCACTAGTATTCTGTGATAGAAGTGATGGTGAGCTAGAAGTAGAAGATACCTCATCATCCTCAAGAGCCATGTTGCATATGTCATCATCATCATCACTGTATGAGAACAGTCCATCAGAAGAGTTGAAGCTATCATCACTCTCAGATTCTTCACCAGCCATCATGGCCTTCCTATTGGTAAACTTTCTATCTCTTTTAGCTTGCCTTTCTCTTCTTTCTTTAGAGCTCAATTCAGGGCAGTCATACTGGAAATGCCCTTTCTTCTTGCAGTTGTAGCACAAGTCTTCATCATCATCCTTCTTGGATTCATCTTTTCTTTTGGATGATGAAGGGTCAGCTCTACTGGACCTTCTCCTTTCAGAGTACTTGTCCTCTGATCTTTTCTCTTCAGGCTTCTTGACCTCAGCCTGAGCTTCAGGAGAGTTGTACCTTCTCCTAAATTTGTTGTCTTGGTAGAATTTCTTGTATCTACCAAACCTTGAGTTTAGCTTCTCAAACCTTCTAGCCATCAAGGCTAGTTCCTCCTTCATTTCAGTCTTAGAGACTGACTTTGATGATCTGGGAGTGGACTGCATTTCTGGTTCAGCAGTTTTGGCTTTGAATTCCACTCCCTTTGTAGGCATTGAAGGTTCTTCAACAGGCTTTCTTCTATTGAGATCGAACTCATAGGCTTTGAGTTCAGAGAAGATTTGTTGCATGGGCATGGTGGAGAGATCCTTGGTGTTCTGCATCATAACAGCATAGACATCCCACTTTTGAGTGAGACTTCTCAAGATCTTCAAACCAACCTCTCTCTTGGAGTACACCTTGCCCAAGGAGTTGATTTCATTCATTACATCAGTGAATCTACCAGCAAATTTGTCAATGGATTCCTCAGACTCCATTGTGAATTGTTCAAACTTCTGCACTGCCACTTGGAGATTATTCTCCTTGATATTTTCAGTACCCTCACACATTTCAGCAAGAGTATCCCAAATTTCTTTGGCAGTTATGCAGTGGTAGACTCTTCCCATGATTGCATCTGGAATTGTTTGATAGAGAGTGTTCATGGCAAGATAATTCAAATTATCTTTTCTCTTTTCATCAGTAGTGAAGTCATCTTCATCCTTAGGAATCAATTCCCTTGCATCTGCTCTTTGAGCTTCAGTGAGTCTGGGATTGACTTGAGTGAACATAAAAGGACCTCTTATGATCACTCTCAGCATGTCAGTATGAAGGGATGCAAGATGAGCCCTCATTCTGATTTTCCAGAAATCATAATTGTCTATTGAGAACATGGGCAATTTATGATGTGAGATGTGATTGACTGGATTTGTGGCCATGTTGTCCAATCCTTGAACAGCGGGTGGTGGAACAGCAGCATTGTTGTTGGCCATATCTCAAGAACAAACAGTTAGTCAACAATCAAATAGGATTTCAGATAGATCAATTCAGTGACCACACCAAATATGTGATTTTGAAAACCAAGATGGCTTTTCAGAAGCAGTGGTCTTTGAACCCCTGCTCTGATACCACTTGTTGGTTCTGAAAGGAGTATATAACAAGTGTATGGGGGGGGGGGGGAGAAATACACTTGTATGCAAATTCTTTTCAAACTTTGATCAAACAAGAGTTCAGCAAGTTTGTCTTGGACAACTCTACTGAAGATGTATAGCCTTTACAAAGATAACCAAGCTACTAAGTACTATTGAGTACTTAGTTGAATGAGTATCTAAGTTAGTTATAAGTGCGGAATTAGTGGTTGGCCCTTTAGTTTAGACTCCTTTTAATTTCTGAAATCACTTAGTCAATCAATACAGTCCAGTTTCAGGGAACTTGTCCAAATTGGTTTTGCACAGTCTTTGAATGTTTATCCTTTTGAAAGATCAGTTTTGTGTGTAGTGTTGAATGTATGAAAGTACTTGAAAGTAAATCAACACAAGAGTTTATAGTGGTTCAGAGACTCAAGCTCCTACATCCACTTTCCCTGATTTAACAGGATAATTCCTTCACTCTTGGAATTAACTTGTTTTATAGTGCCAAGGTGCACTTGATCAAGAACACCACTCCTTGGTGAATTGATCCCTAGGATGTCTAGAGTCCTATTACCCTCTTCTCAACTCAGAACTAAACTGTTCTTCTCTCAACAGTAAGTTCCTACCACTTCTACTACTACAACCTTCTCACTTTCACTCTTGAAAGGTATAAGGGTTGAAGTAAGGTTCCAACTAATGAGATATCCTTTACAATGAAGATCAGTGTATAAGGATATGATATCTCTCTAAGCTTTGTATGGATATACAATTGGGTTCAGCTTAGAAGAAGTGTATGAAGACTAAGATAGTCTTTTGAAAGCTTGAAAGCACTCTTGCTTGAGGATAGTTGTCAAGTTGGATTATGTTGAGGTGCTTTCAAATGGTCTTCACACTTCTGTATTTATAGACAAATGAAGGATTTGCCTGTTGGAGAGGAAGCCTCAAATGTCCATAAATGTCTTCTTTTGGTTCTTCAACTTAGAAGACAGATTCTTGATAGTGACATGTCCTCATTTGGGAAATAAACGGTTGTATAGACTTTGTCTTCATTCTGTAGCACTCTTCCCAATGTCTGACTTTAAGATTCACTTGTTAAGACTTGGACATGGCTTCTGAAGGTTGTTCCAATGATAGGACAACATTCCTTATCAAATGGACAACTCTGCTTATCACTATCAGTAGACTTGCTTATCAGCATGGTTGACTTGCTCTTTTCAGATGACTTGACTCTTTCCCTTTGCTTCACTTGGAAGTGATCTTAGCATGATTCTTTGAAGATCTTTAGGGTGCAGTTGTCTTGATCTCTTCAGCATAGTTGATCTTTAAGCTTCAGAACACTTGTTTTTGATCAAATGAGCTGAGACAACTCTTCTGGACAACTCTCTTGATCAGCATACTTGTCCTTCAAAGAACTTGGTGATTGTTCCAGAATTTGAGTCTTGAGGGGACTTGATCTTGATAGTCTTCAAAGCATATGTTCCCCCTCAAATTGTGCATCTATTCAATTAAGAGCTGCCTAACATTTCAGCTTCTCATCTAGCCTTATGCTATATAGGGTTGGCAATGGGACGGATATGGGACGGGTATGGCCTATCCCAGGACCCGTCCCGCCAAATTTTTTTAGGCCCGTTACCCGCCCCGCCTCGTCTCAATACCCGCCTAAACCCGCCCCGTCCCGTCCCACGAATCCGGCGGGCAAACCCGCCCCGCCCCATCATCACAAACCTGTTTTTTTTATTTGTTATTTAAATAAAATAAAATATAATAACTACTTTAAAATACAAAAAAAAAATATATATATAATACATATATATTTTTTAATATACATATATATAATATACTGTATATACTTTTTTTTTATTTGAAGCCAATGTTATACTATATACATTTTTAACATACATATACAATTATTAACATACATATATATACTGATGATATACAATACTTATATATTTTTTAATATATATATATATTAAATATGTATGTCTATACGGGTCCGGGTCGGGGTCGGGTATGTATAAAACCATTACCCGTCCCATACCCGGCGGGTATTGTTTGACCGGGTATTTACCCGACCCGGGACCCGTTTGACCGGGTATTTACCCGTCCCGTGCGGGTCGGTTTCATGCGGATCCGGGTTTTTACCCGCCCCATTGCCATCCCTAATGCTATATGTTCTAACATTCTTAGAACATAATCATCTTGACTTAGGCATGTCTCAGGGGGTTTTGGTATTGAATCAAAACATATCTCATTTTATTCCCAACAGGTTGTTATTTATGCTGACATTTGCAGCAGAAATGAGATATCGGAAAATTAACAAAAATCTCTCTTCTCTCCAAATTCTCTCTTACTATTCTATCTTCTTCCCCAAGTTCTAATTATGTTCTACTAGTTATCAAAAATACAAAAAAACAAACACTCATTATTTTAGAAATTCCAGTAATCTAACAAAACCCTTGTAGATGCTACTGTATCCCAAGAAAATGCAAGGACTATTGCGAGGTTCCAACTTATGAGCATCATATTCTTGAAGATAAGGAAACACACGACACCCAAACAATTTAAAGTTTGCATAATTTGGAACATAACCAAATAGAAGCTGAAATGAAGAGGTATCATGCAAAAGTGGTGAAGACAGCCTGTTAATTACAAAAACAGTTGTAGCAAAAGCATCGAACCAAAGAGAGGCAGGAGAAAGAGCATGGAATAACATAATCCACTCTCAAATGAACTAAACCGGATTACGTGTTCGATTTAGGGCTCAATTCTCACCGGTTTATTCAATAGAACTTTCACATTCATCAAATGTCCCCAAACAACAACACATCATGCACTCAATGCATCAAAGATCAACAATTATGAACACAACATGACACTACTATCCATCACCAATCATGCATACATTCAAAGCAAATAGAAATCACCACAACTACTCACTATGGATTCCAAAGATTATCCATGCTCACATTTCACCATAAGTCCACTACCCAACAAATGATCAAAACTAACTCAAACAATATAAGTATATGAAATTAAAGTGTGCGCCGGTACAAAATGCAACACAAACGAAATGACAAAACGGTGCAAGGGATAACAACTAGTAGAGAAATAAAAAGAAAAATAACTCCCCCAAACTTAGAATTTTACTATGTAAAAATTCTAAGTTTGGGGCTACAAGTTGTTACCTCCCTCCTTGCACATCCAATGCTCTTCAAAGATCACCATTGCACCACTTGCTCTCTCTTTCCAAAGTTGGCTTTGCTTTCTTCTCCATTCTCCAAGAGTGCATATCAATGATGCTCCTCATCCATATCTATAAAAGAGACTAATCTATCAAAACTACAAAAGAATATCTATAAAAGAGATTTCTCAATCCAATTTCAATTAACTAAGATTAACACATCACTATTGTACACTAATGAGATGTTTTGCAATGGAAATCAAGCATTCAAATAGAATTAAGCCACACAAACACCAATTAAACAAAGTATTAATTCATAAACTTCATCAAAAGTATTTATAAGGCCCTAGAACCAAAAGTGTTCTAGCCAATCAACAACATAATCCAATTAACACAACTAGATGAAATAACTAAATAAAAAGAGAGAGAAATGGAAAGCTTAGTCTAATGGATGATGTGGAATGGAATTTCCAAGCTTTTGAGTCCTTCCTTGCTTGATTTGGTGGAGAGATGAAGAACTTGATGCCAAATACCTCCAAGTGTGTGTTTGTAGGTGAAAAAGTCTTAAGAAATGGGGGAAGGTACAATTGATTTCAAGAATGGGGGCTTATATAGTGTTGGGGTAGGGTTTGGGTGAAAGTTTTGCACTTAAGTCCCTAAAAAATGGCTAAAAATCACTAAAAACCCCGAGTTTGGAAGTGGCCCGGCCGGGTGGGAAATTGGCCCGGCCGGGCGATAACTTCGTATATTGAATTTGGGCCAAAATACGCGCGGGGGTGCATTTATCAAAAAGCTGGGTTCAGGGCCGGGCGGATGTTTCGTATTGCTTTTCGGCCTCCAACTTCGTCCCTTCTTGAGCTTTCGACCTCCGATTGACTGGATTCTGTTAGTTATTCCACTCCATTTTTCGAGCCGGATCCAATGGTGCACTCCTCTTTTTGGTCCAGTGACTTGTGGTAGGTGTTTTGCTCCCAAAATCCTTCATTTTTCCTACAAAATCGACAAAACACAACCTTTCTCTTATTTTGACCAAAATATCATATTCAATCCATAAATCAATGAAATCAACATCAAAATGAGCTTCACATGTGCATCTAAAATGTGTAAATTCCACCCGAATCAAACCCCCCCAAACTTAAAATGTTGTTTGTCCTCAAACAACTAAGCACTTAAAGCAATGAGGGTGGAATGATCACAATGGAATATTCAATGCAAATCACACATGCAAAGTAAAGTTTGGTGAGGTCTCTTTCTCAAAGTGCTTTCTCAATGATAGTCATAGGCTCATTATTGCAATTCACACTCATAGATCAAAGAATGCACAAGTACACAACACATTGTGATGGGGAAACATAATCCAAATGCTCAAATTCTCTACTCACATGATAAAGTGTTTCTCTCAAACACACAAACAAATTGAGGATATGAATGCACTCAACAACCAAGTTATGCTATGCAATCACCATAAGCTTGCACACATTCTACTTTCTACACCACTCAAGTGTTCAACAATGTGATCAATAAGACTTAATAAAGGATGTAACATTGGCTCTTTGGACAAGGTAGGATGAATTTGGGAATTGTGACTCTTCTAGTGGAGGACAAAGCTTGTTGTTTTACAATGTGTGCTTTCACTTTCAAAGCTTACAAACTCCATCCCCAATTTTCATTTTCCTTTCCTTTTCAAGCATTCATCACCTCATCTTTTTGAACCATTTTTTTCTTTTCAAGATTTTGAGGCTCTTTGTCCCTCTTTTCCTTTCCATTGATTTTCTTTTCACCTTTTTTTTTTCAACTTTTTCCAATTTCTCCTTTCACCAAAGATATTCAAGCACATGTTTATCCACTTTGTCTTTTATCCCCCACTAGATGTAGGTATCAAAGGCTCAAAAAGGCTAAGTGGTTAACATTGTAGTTTGCCAAGAAAATGAGGAATTAAGCTCAAAGGTGCTAACTACGGAAGATTACTTCGGTTTTAGGAAATTTTGGCTAAGTGTCTCTTTAGAACAAGATGGCCTATATCATATCACAAAGTCTCACACAATCATGCTTTCAAACAAGAACTTGGACAAGTTCTAGGATTACTAGCAACAACCTAATCCACTCTCAAATGAACTAAACCGGATTACGTGTTCGATTTAGGGCTCAATTCTCACCGGTTTATTTAATAGAACTTTCACATTCATCAAATGTCCCCAAACAACAACACATCATGCACTCAATGCATCAAAGATCAACAATTATGAACACAACATGACACTACTATCCATCACCAATCATGCATACATTCAAAACAAATATAAATCACCACAACTACTCAATATGGATTCCAAAGATTATCCATGCTCACATTTCACCATAAGTCCACTACCCAACAAATGATCAAAACCAACTCAAACAATATAAGTATATGAAATTAAAGTGTGCGCCGGTGCAAAATGCAACACAAACGAAATGACAAAACGGTGCAAGGGATAACAACTAGTAGAGAAATAAAAAGAAAAATAACTCCCCCAAACTTAGAATTTTACTATGTAAAAATTCTAAGTTTGGGGCTACAAGTTGTTACCTCCCTCCTTGCACATCCAATGCTCTTCAAAGATCACCATTGCACCACTTGCTCTCTCTTTCCAAAGTTGGCTTTGCTTTCTTCTCCATTCTCCAAGAGTGCATATCCATGATGCTCCTCATCTATATCTATAAAAGAGACTAAGCTATCAAAACTACAAAAGAATATCTACAAAAGAGATTTCTCAATCCAATTTCAATTAACTAAGATTAACACATCACTATTGTACACTAATGAGATGTTTTGCAATGGAAATCAAGCATTCAAATAGAATCAAGCCACACAAACACCAATTAAACAAAGTATTAATTCATAAACTTCATCAAAAGTATTTACAAGGCCCTAGAACCAAAAGTGTTCTAGCCAATCAACAACATAATCCAATTAACACAACTAAATAAAAAGAGAGAGAAATGGAAATTTCAAGCTTTTGAGTCCTTTCTTGCTTGATTTGGTGGAGAGATGAAGAACTTGATGCCAAATAGCTCCAAGTGTGTGTTTGTAGGTGAAAAAGTGAAATAGGGGAAGGTACAATTGATTTCAAGAATGGGGGCTTATATAGTGTTGGGGTAGGGTTTGGGTGGAAGTTTTGCACTTAAGTCCCTAAAAAATGGCTAAAAATCACTAAAAACCCCGAGTTTGGAAGTGGCCCGACCGGGTGGGAAATTGGCTCGGCCGGGCGATAACATCGTATATTGAATTTGGGCCAAAATACGCGCGGGGGTGCATTTATCAAAAATCTGGGTGCAGATCAGCCTGGCCGGGCGGAAAAGTGGCCCGGCCGGGCGGAAGTTTCGTATTGCTTTTCGGCCTCCAACTTCGTCCCTTCTTGAGCTTTCGACCTCCAATTGACTCGATTCTTTTTGCTATTCCACTCCATTTTTCGAGCCGGATCCAATGGTGCACTTCTCATTTTGGTCCAGTGACTTGTGGTAGGTGTTTTGCTCCCAAAATCCTTCGTTTTTCCTACAAAATCGACAAAACACAACCTTTCTCTTATTTTGACCAAAACCATCATATTCAATCCATAAATCAATGAAATCAACATCAAAATAAGCTTCACATGTGCATCTAAAGTGTGTAAATTCCACTCGAATCAGCCCGAAGCATGAGATTGTATTGCTTTGCCTGATTCAATAAGTCGCGGAAGGCAGGAACAAGAGAGAACGCCATACGAGTGTCCGCAAAGCTAGCAAATTGAACACCCAAACCACGCAAAAACCAATGAATCTTATCAGAATCATCCACCAAACGACCAATAGCATTCAACTGATCACACGAAAGCTTGAATTTTCCCCATAATCTTCCACAGAAGATTCACCCCAACGAAGAGAAAGGAGTTCTTCTCGGAGTTGATGATGGCGCGATACCGACGAGAACACACCCTCAAGAGTTACCCATGTGTCTCGCGAGGTAGAAAAATTAATTACCTCCGAAGTTGCATCCTCAAAGAGAGAGGTATACATCACGCTCAATAGGTTCCCGTCCTTCATCTTCCAAGCCGTGTAGTCAGGGTTGGCCAATTTTACACCGACCGCAGACGTGATTGTAGCCGACAGTGCAACAATGGAACCGTCCAGAAAACCCATCAAATTAAAGCACTCCGCCATATGCACGATTTGACGACTCTAAGGAAGATAATTTGTGGCATTCAGTTTGATAGCAGCGACCATGTTGATCATCGTTGTGACAAGCAGAGGATCGGTTACGGAAGAAGTAGCCATTAGAGAAGTTGTCAAGGATTAGGGTTTGCGACACCAGAGGATACCAGTATGGTGTATGAGGGTCACGACGGAGGGAACAAGTCCAGTCGTGAAGGGAAGTCGTGGAAGACGGCAGTGGTGCAAAAGAGAGATTAGGGTTCAGGATCATATAACTGATACCATGTAAGAAGATTTAGAAAATTTCCGTTGAATGTGGTGATGAGTATTCTTCTATTAATAATGAGAGATTACAATGAAAACAATCAAAGAATATTTACTAAAATACATAGTCAATGTCATTTATTAATTGCCTTATTATTAAGCCTTATATGGGTTAGGATGCTTCAATGTAATTAAACTCAATTTTTCCACCATTTCCATATTAGCAACATTAGTATAACTCCCACTATCAATAATTAACATGCATACCTTTTCTCGAACCAAACACCTTGTGTGAAATATATTTTCTCTTTGTTGTTCTGCTTCTCCCACCTTTGCTTGCATGTTTAGAGCTCTTCTTACCACCAAAAGTTCATTAGGTGTTTCTGCCATAATATATAATTTTCTCACAAATCACTCGTATTTCACTCAAAAGAAAAAGAAAAAAAATCCTCGCAATTCGCTCTTTGTTGACTTTTAATTCCCCTCCCCCCAAACCCAATAATCCCATCACTCTAGCCTTTTACCATTTAAAATTTGAGAACAAAAAACAAGTTTGAACAATTTTCAACAACATTCAATAATCCCTTAGTCCTATAGATGTAGGGAACAATAAATTCTAGAAATTGTAATTTGAAGAAGTAACAAAACATTATAATAACTATTCTTGTCCTTTTTTTTTTTTTTTTTTGATTTGCTTCTCTATATATGAAGAAACCAACAAGCAGGATATTCATTTTTTTTAAAAAATAAATACTACTCTCCCCGTCCCATAGGAACTTGCACACCTGAGATGACACAAAATTTAAGAAATGTGTAAGAAAATGTGTAATGAATGATATTTTGATGGGTAGTTTTGTAAAGTTTTATGAATAAAGTAAAAAGTAGATTGAGTGTGGAAAAGTAATGACATATGGGTAAATAAGAGTATATTTTGAGGGTGGGGTTATGAAGATATATCCTTTTATGGGGTGTGCAAATTGGTATGGGACATCCATTTATAGAAAGTGTGTAAATTCATGTGGGACGGAGGGAGTAGAAACAAAGATACAAGAAAAATCAGATCAATACCAAATTGCTCTGATACCAAACTGATGTGGATAGAGACGAAAGACCCATTAGATATAGTGATCTAAGAACCCAACGTATAAATTAAGCAACGAATATTCCAAAATCGAGATTTGGATTGACCTTACTTAGAGCATGAAAACCTTAACCCGTTGGCTATAGAATGAACCAAGAACCTTGGTATGATTGAACACCATAAGATATTGCTCAAGAATTTTAATAAGTTCTCAAATAATTCAACCTCACAAAGAGAATAAGCAAACAAAGCTTGTAATTTTCGTATTATACTTGGTCCTTTTTTCAGATGAATACAGGACCTATTTATAGGTTAGAAAGTGACTCTAAGAAGTCATACATTCGTATCCTACATTTATGGCTTAAAAAGGTACTAAAGGCTCAATTTAAAACAACAAAAGAAACTCATGACTCTTTGAAATTTCCTAGAAAATGTAAATAGTCTAAATAATAGTAATAATAAAATAATAAATTTGATGGGTTTTATGTGCGCCAAGGCCCATACACTTAGAAACATGTCTTTTAGCCCAAATTAGCTTCATGCCATCTCTTTAAAAGTAGTGCAGCTAGAGCCGTCAATTTGGGCCCGACTCGATGGCCCGGCCTGGCCAAACCGAAGGTCCGTATGGACTGGGCTCTATAATTACATGCACATATGGAATCGGGCCTATTTGGCCCGACCCGATGGGTCTAAAGGGCTAGGTTGATTTTGGCCTGATGGCCCATGGGCAGCCCGTTTGGCCCGATCAATTTTTTTTAGATAAATAAATAATTAAAATTAGTAAAGTACTATATACTTAAATATTATTGTGTTTTTTTATTTTATTTTAACTTTTAATTTGAAATTTGAACTTATAAATTATTTATAATTCTATTTGAAGTTGTTATATAGTGTAATGTTATGTTGGTTAAATATATTTTTAATTATAATTATTTGTATAAATAAAAAATATATGTGAGTATGTGACCAATACATAATAAGGTTTATATATACGAAGCATAATTTTTGCTAGAAATATTAAAAAAAATTATCTCATTGGGTGGGACTTGTCGTGTACATTAATGTTATAATGGTTATGGTTATTTATAAATTATACGTAGTTACTAGTTAGTATATAATTTTTGCAAGATTTAAAAAAAAAAAAAACTATGTAATGGGCTGGGCTGGCCCGCTAGCCCAGGTGGGCTAGACTGCTCCAATTTTATGGCCCGTTGGGCTGGGCTGGGTCGAGCGACCCAAATTGCCAACTCTAAGTGCAACCCAATATCATCCACTAGTAGGCTTTCTTTGGGTTTGTCTAGCTTGCACATTTTCTCTTAGTTCAACAACTAAGCTTATCAAAGCCTCATTTATCTTCTTAGCTCATGCCCTTGTAATCGGCCTATCATGTATGACCAAATGATCCCTTCTGTTTGCATGACTTTGCATAGGTGGATCCCTATCTGAGGACCTTAGAAATAATATTATAAACGACATTATAGAGGGAAATAGGTCGTAGATCTTAGATTGATTGGGGATTGTTCACTTTCGTAATAAGGACCATCGTTGTATCAATGAGGCCCTGTGGGAATTCCTCGCGATGCAACTGTCTTGACCCCTTCGTAGGGGTGTAAACGAGCCGAGTCGAGCTGAGTAGTGCTGAGCTCGAAACTCGACTCGATTGCTATACTCGAAGCTCGAAACTCGATTCGACTCGACCGAGCCTAAAATTTTAAAGATCGAGCTCGACTCGATAGGAAACTCGAGCTCGACTCGATTACCTATATAATTTTTAAAATTAATTATAAATCATATTTTTTCTAAAATAAACTCGAGCTCGACTCGATTACTTATATATAAATATTAATTATATATTAATGGCAAAATAGTAAATATTGTTCAAGCTCGATTAGGCTCGCGAGCCTTTCGAGTCGAGTATTTATGAGCTCGAACTCGATAGTTACTCGAGTAGCTCGAAACTCGACTCGATTAACTTCGAGTCAATTTCGATCTTTTTTTGAGTCGAGCACGAGTAGCTCGCGAGTTGGCTCGACTCATTTACACCCCTACCCCTCCGTGTAGAGCCGACAATTTAGGCCCGATCCGATGGGCCGATCCGGCCAACCCGAAACCTAGTATGGACTGGGCTCTAAAATTAGAGGCCCATATAGAACTGAGCCTATTTGGCCCGACCTGATGGGCCCAATGGGCTAGGCTGAATTTGGCCCGCCGGCCCATGGGCAGCCCGTTTAGCCCGATTAATATTTTTTTCTTTATGTAAATAGATAATTATGTATATTTTTAAATATTATTGTGTTTTTATTTTATTTTGACTTGAAATTTAAACTTATGAATTATTTGTATTTTTATTTAAAGTTGTTATATAGTGTAATGATATTCTAGTTATGACCGTTTATGAATTATGTATAGTTAATATATTAGTATTGCATATTTTTAATTATAATTATTTGTATAAATAAAAATTTTATGTGAGTATGACTAATACATAACAAGGTTTATATATATATATATATATATTGCAAAAAATATTTTTTAAATATTATTTCATGGGCTGGGCCGGCCCGCTAGCCCAGCGGGCTAGGCTGGGCTCACATTTTATAAGCCCAACTAATTCATGGGCCAGCCCGATCCAACCCACGAACATCGATTGGCCCGATGGACTGGGCTGGGCTGAGGCAAGCAGCCCGATTTGCCAGCTCTACCTCCGTGTGACAACCATACACATGCCCTTTTGTGAATCCACCCATACACCCCCATTATTTTGGAGCCGCCCAATTTTATTACGTTTTTTTCGAGCCGTCGCTGCTTGATGGAAGAATTGGGTGTTCAGGTCTCCATCTCGAAGCCAATATAATTTCGCCCTTTGTCTTCAATAAGTTTCTTCCTGATGTAAAAGTGCTCTCAACTCTCCACGGACAAAATTGTAAATGTGGCGCCCAGAAGAACTCATATTACCCTGGTAATATTCCAATATGCGTTTAAGATCCTGCTTGGCGATTCGAAAATTAAACTGCATTTCTCCCCTAGATGTGAAATCATATCCCCCCATTGAACCAAAACACTATAAAACCCCCCATGTCTATAAAGCCAGATCAACACTGATGCACAACCTCCCATAAATCAAGTTCTTCTAGACAATAGCTTTCAAACTGGAACACATTTCTACGAGCATGAAAAACAGTGGGCAGCGTATCTTGGAGCCAAAGGGTTATGATTCGAGACATGTGCAATCAAATTAAACAGCTTTGCTCGATGGAATCGACTATGCCATTTCAGAGTGCCCATGACACGGTCTAACTTTATTCAATAGCCATATGGGTAGAGCCGTCAAAACGGGTTGGGCCCGTTGGGCCAGCCCACCCACCATATAGTGGGTTAGGCCAGGATTTTCCAAGCTCGCAAGGAGGCGGGTCGACCCGCAAGTTTTTGGTTTTTTTTTAAATATTATATTTAATTAAAATATATAAAAAACAATATATTTCGAACCTTAACCTGAGTACACTCCTAAGTTCCAAATCTATACCACTAGGCCAACTCATTGGGGTTAAACTACTCCCTCATTTTCGTGATTACTTTTACACTTTTTTTATTGGGACGTTCTAAAATTACTTTCACGCTCTTAATATAGAAATACCCCACAAAATTATTAACCTCACAACATCATTTTGTTTTCAAAATTGTCACTCATTTTTTTCATACATTTGACTTTACACTTCACCAAATGCACTTTACACCTCATCAAATCATCTAAAATATCCCTCATTTGTCTTACATAATCATTCACTAAATCCTTAAAAAAAAAAAAAAAGTATCAGTCAAACTATGCAAATTATTCCCGAAATACGGAGGGAATAAAATTTTGGGCATTGTAAATAGTATCCATTTGTGGAAACACGTCATTTTATATATAAAAATGTTAAAAGAAGTGGTGTAGAACGTGTAATTTAGTACTAATTGGCACGACTACAGGTATACTCTAAACACTTTTTAAATTATTAGGAGTATATTATTATTGGAGTATTTATAATTAAAATGATAAATTGCATCTTTTTCTCTGGTTGAGTCGTTTTCTTCGTTGACGCTCACATTCTCTCTCTCTCTCAAACACTTTTCTTTGTTGCATTATTACCTGAGAACCAAAAAAAGAAATTCAACCAAACGAGAAATGGCGGATCAGCTCACCGACGATCAGATCTCTGAATTCAAGGAAGCCTTCTCTCTGTTCGACAAGGATGGCGATGGTCAGTACCCCCTCTTTTTCCTTATATATGTTTCCTTATCTCTTTCAGGAGAGGAGGTATTTCCATTTTCCCCCTTTTTCTTTCGCGATCGGTGAATTCATTTTTTCGAGCTGCTCTTAGTTTCTTCATGTCATTTGCATGATCTGTGTTAATTTCGCAATTGCGATGTGGATCGCTTAATGGATGCCTCTGCCCTATAATTGAAAATTTGATCCGTGATTTTATTTGTTGGTATTTTCTGCCAACGGATTATGATTCGTGCTAAGTTTTTCCAAGTCTCGTTCTCATTAAAAATAAAGTGTATTGATGTTAGATTTGTCTTTGAATTTTGAAATGATGAGAAACAAATGTTAGATTCCTGGTTGTTTTTGACCTGCCAGCCAGCGAAGTTGTTACTCCTTATCATTCACACTATTGGATCAAATTGGAAATATGTGATGGAGGTTATGTTTGGTGCTAGAAACTTGTGGTTGTAATTCAATTTCGATAATACAAAAAGATTATTGATGTTGGGAAAAAATGTTTCTTCTTTACTAGTATTGCCATTTTATTTGGATCAACTGACCAAGGCTATAGATTTGTCAAAAATGGTTACTTGTTTCTTGCATTGAAATGGGTTGGAACTAGATCTTTTGTCAACTCTTGCCTATTGTTCCATAGCCGTAAACTTTCCATGTTGGTAGATATTGATCCTCGTAAGGTTCCTTGACGCTGTGATTTTCAAGCTCCAGGAGCTTCTTTTTTGTACATCAAATTGTCTCAATGTGTAGAAACTTAAATGCAAATGTATTGCATTGTATTAGTTCTGAATGAAAAAACTGAAGATACCTTGAGATCTCGTTTTGGCATCGCATCTTATATATATCCTAGTCATTCTTATGGACTTCAGAACTTTTAACTACATGTTTCTGTCATACTTGCTTGTGAATTCTCTCTTACAGGCTGCATCACTACCAAGGAGCTTGGTACTGTCATGCGTTCTTTGGGGCAAAACCCCACAGAGGCTGAACTACAAGATATGATCAACGAGGTTGATGCCGATGGCAATGGAACAATTGATTTTCCAGAGTTCCTCAACTTGATGGCCAGAAAGATGAAGGATACCGATTCTGAGGAAGAGCTTAAGGAAGCTTTCCGCGTCTTTGACAAGGACCAAAATGGATTCATTTCTGCAGCTGAGCTCCGCCATGTGATGACAAATCTCGGGGAGAAGCTCACTGACGAGGAGGTTGATGAAATGATCCGTGAGGCTGATGTGGATGGTGATGGACAAATCAACTACGAGGAGTTCGTCAAGGTCATGATGGCCAAGTGAGGTCTGAACGACCGAATATTTATCATGAAAAACTGGAATAAGGGCTAACAGGTTTGATGAAAAATTCATTCATGTTAGATGTATTGTCTGTTTTGCAGTTTGCATTTATTTTAGCTCTATTCTTCAGTACATGCTTGTTCGCCCTGTTCTTTTGTCTTAGGGTTGTTATTGTCCAACAGTATTTTATTTAATTCAATGTCTTACTTTTTCATGGATGCTTCTCCATATTCTTCTTTTTCTACTATGAATGGATATTCATTCTAGTAGGTAAAATATGTACACCCTGTTCCTGCATCATACATGTTTTCCCAACTCTTTGTGTTGGGCATTTGCTCATTCCTCTATTGACTAGACTTGATAATTCAACTCGATTCGTGTTGCTCATAAATTTTCGGAAATTATAAATTGTTACAAAGTTATAGTAATATCTTTTTTGAATCCAAGAAAGTACTAAATGCACTCTAATTTCTCCATATATTGTTTTCTTTTTTTGTTATGGACGAGGGCCCAGTGCCTCTTGAACATGAGAAAATTTCAAGTTAAAAGAAAAATAATACTTGGAGCCATATTATTTGAGAAATGGCCCCATATCATTAATAAAGATTCAAATCTCTTCCTACGAGGAGACTTAAAAAGCAAAAGCACATTAATGAAGATAAGATTCCCAGGAAAGAATGAGGTGAAAGAAACTAAGAAAGGGACTAACGTACAGAAACAAAGGTTGCTAAAGTTTTCTTCTTTACCAAATTCCCTTGAATCCTAAAGTGTCGCTCCCATTATTACGAGGGGTTGATCCTTTTTTAACTGGACACATATCAATACATAAAATGGCAAACCACAAAACGACACAAATGATCTCATACCCTTAAACTTGATCCTTTTTTAACTGGACACATATCAATACATAAAATGGCAAACCACAAAACGACACAAATGATCTCATACCCTTAAACCCCATGCTTAAATTTAATGTGTTATTGTGTATGAATAGGCAACTGTTCTACTGAGTTTTTTTTTTTTGCTCGTAAAATATGTTTTGAGGTGAGGAAATTTGAAAAGTAAGTAAATGCGCCTCATAATCAGAAAAACGCACAAAAGGCATGTGCAAAGCAAAGCTTCGTGTCCAAGGTGCACCTTTAGCAGACCCATATCAGCTTTTAAAAAAAAAAAAAGTATACCAACTTTGAAAAAAAGTGATTTTGAAGGTCTGGGAAGAATTTGAAAACAACTGAAAGTCGAAACTACATTAGAGGTCAGAATCTTTATCGCCCATTGAATACCAAGTAAACATGAGGACTTTTTCCATGATTCTTGTAAACAAATTTACAGAAAGAAGAAGACAGTAGAGATTAGGATGTAATGTACAACACAGTAAAACACGACAAGAACAAGTCACATTTTCCAACCGTTACATCAACTCTGGTGTGATGGATTACAATTCCTCAAAGACAGCCACAGCAAAGCTGTACAAAACTTAAGGCCAGAAATTACCTCTTCACCGGCTTATACAGGACAACTGTCACATACTTTGATTGAAACCGATGAGTCAGACCAAGAGCAACAACGGACTGGGCCGACCGCCCTTTCTCCATAAACAGGTGGTTCAGCACCACATGCTCCGGTTTTGAAGGCCCCGTTTCCTTTTGGTTTTCTGTACAAAGAACACTCGATTGGAGTTGAGGTGGCACAATCACCGGATCCTTGGCAAAATCTTCATCTCCCAGGAAAACTTGACTGTAGCTCGACTCGGGTGATGGTGGGGCCTCAAATTCCGCCACACTATCAAGGTTTTCGGGAACATAGTCCTATAGAGTTGATAATTGATTTACAAGTCAGTAAAGAAACCAAAAGTCAGTAAAGAAACAGAAACCATAAAAACGACTTCTATTATAACCAAGTATTTTCATTGTTGCATGTAATGATCGACTTGTCATAGCCATGGGAATAACCATGGGCCCTGATTTACTATTGCCTGGATGGTTGAAAATGGGCAGAACATAGCAAAACAGGACTAATGAACATTCCTATCACGTCTCGTGACGAAGTTTATGATCTTCTTATGGCACTTACAAATGGAGAATCAGCAAACAAAATTTTCCAATTCCAAAGCAAAAATTGTTGAAAGATCAACTACAGAAGGAAGTGATCATAACTCATAAGTTATTTAATAACATCAAGCACACACTAAATGCACAATACATGTGCAATATGTAAACCATTATGGAGGGGTACAGATGCCATTTCTGGAACCGATTATTATTTTTAATTACAAATTCATGTACCAACTTTTATCAAAGCTGAAAATCTAATTAAAAATGCAATGGGATTTCTAGTTCCAAAGAATTTCTAATTTTTAACGAGAGATCTAGCAAACACATAGATATACCAATTAACCAATATAACAATGATCACTAAGAATGTATTTTCCAAAACTTTCATTATTTTTCCTGTAATATTTTGTTACTATACTACTCCGTACTTTATAGCTTCAGCCTTGAAATCTAAAAGATAGTACAAACCTCTTCATGTAAACATATCTTCTAATTTTTGGGCCATTGTTCATTCACCACTTAGCCTAGTATTGATATCGATAATGATACTAGTAAAATTACCTTAATAGGAATCCAGATCTCAAAATTTCTTTCAAACTCATAAATTGTTGCCGAATAAGTTTTATTAATCATCAAACTCAGATGGATGCAAAACCTCAGGTTATTTCCTCAGTCCCATAAAGGATTAATTAGTTCAACTTTTCAAGGAATAGGAATATTTCTTCCAATATCTTGGTTTAATTACTTTATAATTCTTATTCTAGTAACTTCTTTTGTGCCATTAAAACTTTTTACTGTTTTTTTCCCTCATCATTAATATAGGGAAAAATGTGAATATTTTTCTCGAAAAAACTAAACAAGGGAATAAAAAGTTAAATGCAAAAGATACACTAAACTAGTAAATTGTAGTGGGGACAAACACTTAATGACAGCTAAAAATTTAGCAAAGAGATAAAGCTTTGCATGCAACAATTGATTTAAGTGTAGGAGGAAACAGTGAATAGCTGAACTTTATAATCAGTTATTACTAACTTTTTATGTTTACTTGGTTGGCAAACAAATTTATCAAAAATAAAATACAAAAGTTCAATATTCTATATTTGCATGATATCAACAACTTATTCTAATAATCAGCATGCACACAATTTGCTTTTAGCCTTTTACCAAAACCATAAGCAAATACCAGTTAATTAAAACCGTACTAAAATACTCCGTACCATTAATAGAAATTTCTAACTGACCTATTTTTTTGCAAAGGTTTGGTTGACGAACAATATTAGGAAGACATCCATACAATTAACCCTAAATATATGACCTGCAATAAAGTGATGAAACAGATGCTGCAATGATGTAGACCAAGACAAACACCGACATTTGTCTAGGAAGCTAATGCAATCACCCATGACATGAAAACGTATATATATACACACACACACACACATATATTAAGGGCATCCACAATGGGGAATTTTTTACAATGAATTTACGGTGAAAATTGGGTTGATAATGGGAAAACCAAAAAATTGTGAGAGGAGGTTTGTGGATGAGATGACATGAAGGGTTCATAAGAGGTTTGTATCTACAAACCTCCCACAAACCCTTCATGATGGAACAAAATGGGATCCAAAACTACTTTTTTTGCATTTTTATTATTGATAAATAGATTGATAGTGAGACCTATGATTTGTTAAATAGGTTCAACCATTGTGGAGAAAGGTTTGTGAAATGGGAAGTATTTTACTTTTGATGTGACGGCTGATGAGGCACACATAAAACTCTTTTGAGAGTTTGAAGATAATAAAGTGACTGACTAACACAACAAATATGGGATAGAGAATATCTGTAGTCACTTACGTGGACATCAAGAAGATTGCAGACATGACCCATCTCATCTGATTCACTTGGGAGATCTGGGATATATCTCACCTCACCATCCACGATAAATTTGTAACGGAAGACCCCGGACGGCAGCACCATAAGAACAGAATGATCCTTGCCTGTTCTTTGGAGTACTTTCCTGCATTGCAGAACACATCATATATCTTAAGAAAATAAAACCAACTAAAAAAATTACCTATCAAGGAGAAGGCACAAGTCAAGCGTGTGGACCCACCTTGTCCTCCAGTTGTCCCAAGAACCTTCGACTGCCACATTGTTTCCGCCAAAGCTCCAAGTAATTATAGTAGGTATACCTTGTTCAAGGGGGTGATCAGCAGCACTTTGAGCTTCATTTTGCCGTAACGGATTGAATGATGAGCCATCATTTCTATGTAAAGGAAGTACTGGGGCCTGCCAAGGTTGTAGAAAATATCAGTTACATAAAACAAGCTAACAGAAAATCAAGAAAGCTTCTCGTGAAAAAAGAGAAAATTTGAACTTCAACATGTATTATTGCGTCTATGAACTTAAGGAAATAAATAATTAGTGCACCCTTGCTCCGCAAGGTACTACTGATAAGAAAACTAGCCAATATTGACAAAAATGATAGAATGTAAAATCATATATAGGAATGTCGATCTTGACTTTACTAGAACTTTAGTGGAGTAAACGAGCAATATTTATTATCTGATTACAATGGTAATTAATGAAGATCGAAGGTTCATCCATTGGCCATTGCTACCAGCCTACCATTTATAATGGCAGACAAAAAAAAAAAAAAAAACTTTGGAGCACCGATACAATCTGGACTGATAGATTACGATCCTGAGTCCGATGAGCCAGATAGACATCTCATTCTCAGCTGGTAATGGACTAACCAACAGTTTGTGTGCTTCTAGTAAATGTTAAATAAGAATGCCTTCCAGCATGAATAAAGAAATTAAGAAAGAAATCCAGATTGTTGCTAACAAAATGGGAACACATCACAATGGGTTTGTCAAAGGGTTTGCATCTAACATTTGAACAATTTCAGTACAGGGCTGCTAAATAGTAAATTTACTTGATGCCTTCTAATCCTACTTCTATTACCCAGAGAATTTACCATCAGTAACAACTATTAAGCAAGGGCATTTTTCATAGCAGTAAACTGCAGTTGGGCTTCTGCTGAAGAGCAGCTGTTGGTACCTCATCTTGGCGGCCGGAATCTGTTTAGGTTAGTCAGGGCCAGTTTGGAAGGTAATATAGTTCGATGGTTGCTTGTGACTCGACAGAATATGGACACTGATTTTCCCCCATTTGCTTTAAAAATCAGCCTTATGGGTCTTATCTTCTCAACTTGCATTTGGTTGCATGGCATGTTTGTTTAACTCAGCCTTATGGGTGTTGTTTGTTTAGTCTCTTGGGTTTAGCCCATCATTGTTCTCATGGGCTTGACTTTTTTTGTTTTTGCTTGTTCCTCCATGGGGTCAATTGTGGCTCATTTTGTTTTCCTTTCCAGCCTTTCTTGGTTTACGGTTTACCCCTCTTCCTTGGGCCAGGATGTGGCCCCTTATATTTTCTTTTTCTATATTGCACACCTTTAGCAGTCACTCTTTAGATGTTTTTTATACTAATTAAAGGTAAAGTAATGTAATTAACCCTACATATATGAAACAATTTCCACCAACACAATCACCTGTGCAAAACATTGTTGAACACCAACCTTTCTCATTTTGCTTAACTAATTCTTAAATTAAACGTCTCTATGCATGTCCTAGAAACACGGACTTGGATCCTGTCATATGTAGCAATGTAGGAGGGTCCTGTGCACGAAATCCTATAGCGTGCTTTCATATTTCATATTTTATAATTTATATTTATAATTTTCTCATTTGCATATATAAAATGTGAAAACACTGCACCTTGTTTTCTTGCAAAGGACCGTCTTGGTGTCCTGTACAGGAAGGGATCTGTTTCCTAGAAAGGTATAGGCAATTTGGTTTATTCATTATCCAAAAGAGGCACAATTATCATGATTGTGTAAGCTCTCCCACCAAATCCCAACATTAATATCAATGAAGACAAGTATCAAGTTCCTCTACAAGTGTGTTGTTTTACTGGAAATATAAGATTCTATGATTATAGAGAATAATATCCTTGTTCAATACTTCAAGCATTTAGTAATACATCCAAAATGCCACTTCATCAACTCAAGTTAAAAAGGAATAAGGAAAGAAATCAACGGCCAACTTAAAAAAAAAAAAGAAGGGAACTGTCGCTTGGTGTAGAGTCATAAAAAGTCCAATATTTTGTAGAAGGACTGCCCCTGGCTCAAGATGGTCGCAATCCTCATTATAACTTGAAAGAAAATGGCTAAAGCAAATTGATGGATAGTGCAAGAATTTGTTCGACTCAAGATGAGCCCTAACTTTAATCCACCAAAAGTTACAGGCATAGCTCACTCCTCTTTCTGAGACCACTAGCACTGAACTAGAAAACGAAGTTCTGAGAGAGTGTTCAACAAATGTTGACTGGGTGCATTTAGTTAGAACTAATCGTTCGGAGGCTGCTTTTTAGTTCAACTCACCTGACTACATAAGGCTCCAAAAGATCACCACAAGCGTTAAAAAGTGGAGTAATTCTGCTTAATTAAGACAAAAATATAATACATGACCTAGACCTAGCTTCTTTCACAATCCAAACCTTCCAAGACGAACAGAAGTGGCAGTTAATGATAGAACTAGTGCCTATATGGCAAGTAGCTACATTGTATATGCTCTCCCAGCTTAAGAAAAGGAGAGTCCCAAAGGGTCTGCATACATGTGTTTAGATTGCATGATCCAGGGACAATTTTATTAGCAATCTAGACTTCACTAGTTACCTATTTACTGCACTTCTGATGCTGAGCCTCTATTGTAGCAAAGTGCACACTAACATACACATGTCTGTTTTTTTAATAATTGGTTCATGAGACCACCATATTGCAATCACTGGGTGCTACAGCGGATGCTCTACGATTAATCTGATCTTCCAACAAATATTCAAAACGGAGCATTACGGGTTTAATTATGTACTACATTGAACATCAAAATTACTGAAAAATTGTCATGTCTCATATAATTGATAATATGCATTTTCTATAGCAAAAGTAAACCTCAGGTCCACAACACGACACAATACTCTCAGGCTCGGACTTAGAGCATTAATTGCAATATCGGATTAGACTAATTACAGAATAATATTCACTTGATCTAAACATCAATTTACATAATGTTAAATCTTTCAATTTTGATTTAAGTTGTTATAAGAAGTAAAAACGGTGTTGACTTCACATAATTTGGAAGAGACGCTAACATTTTGATCTATCCAGCTACACTTGTACAAAGACGATGAGAAGACGAAACCGTAGTCCAATAGAAAGATAAAATCTCACCTGAGATGAAAACAAGATAGGTGAGCGTGATTGGCGGGGGTCATGAGGCGGAGAGCTCGCCATTAAATCAGCGGATGCCACTCGCGGTGCCGGCGCGTGGTTCGAACCTTCCAGTACCTCATCGGCGGCGGCGCCGTCGCCATTTTCACTGCCGTCCTCTCTGCCATTCGCATTTCCCATAGTCTCTCACTCAAACGAAGAACAACAGTGCATGAACGTATTTGTATCTATATATCTATATCTATATGTGCGTATAATATCTAGAAACCAAGTTGGAAAGGGTTTAAATGAGGGGAGGAAGAAGAGGGGCAGGATTGGAAATATGAGAAAATGTTGCCACGTGGAGATATCTGGATTGTTAAATTTAGATAAGCTCTATTTACGTAATGAAATCGTGACTGTTGGTTGAGATGAGTTCAATTGACTCATCAGTGGCGGGTGCGTGTCACGTCTCATTTATCTCTGACAATCTAAGTAATAAATTAATTTGATAAATAAGGAAAAAGTACATATTTGCTGATTAGGATTTTGGGCTATAGCTGATCGCCCCTTACATTTTGAAGTAATTAAAAAAGCACCCCTATCTTCGTGACAAAAACTTGGGTGTATCGTACACGTACTCTATCAATTTTAGTTTGGGGTATTATATTAGTCGGGTAAATTGCAAGTTTGGTACCGTGAAATTTTCTAAAAAACAATTTTGGTCCCACATTCTTTTTCGGTCCCATATTTTGCAAAAAGAGTCCCAACCATTAAGTTTCTAACGGTTTCCGTCAATTTTCAAAATTTATTGTTAATATATATATATATAATTTGAATATAATTAAAAAAATATAAAAGTTAATTTTTCAAACAAATAACAGCTTAATGTAAAATCTGATAATTTGAAAGAAATAATATTTTAATTAAATAATATTATATATAATCGGTATATAGTTTATTTATTTATTTAAATTAAATAATATTTTATGTATTCAAATAATTTAACAATACAAAAAAATAAAAATATTCAAACCAACTAATATATTATTTTTTCTGTTCGTAAAATCTGAAAATTTTAAAAATTATATACAGAATCTAAACAAAATTAAAAGATACTGGAGTATTTTTTATTAATATATAATCATAAAAAACTGTCAAATAGAATAAAAAATATCAGTTAAAAAACCTAAATTTTGAAGAATTCAAATTAAATATAACAAATTATAAAAAAAAAAAAATTAAAACCCAAAGATAATTAAAAATATATATATATATATACATACATTATACATATACCAGTCGTTCATCTACATCTCTCGGGCCTTCTTCTCCCTGTCGTCGTCGTTGCCGCCACCGTCACCGACACAATTGGAATCAAACTCTAAAAAAATATCTCATCAATTAAGCTTTCTCAAACCAAATTGCTGCCGCTGAATCTGGTTAGAAAAATTGCCCTGTCTCTCAAAGTTCTGAATTCAGTTCAAGCAAAACCCTGTAACAACTATCACCGATGCCACCCCACGCCACCAGCCCTAATGGAGGGAAGAACAAAACAAAACAAAACAATAGCACCCTTAATATCGCTGAAAAATCGAAAAAAATCGCAAAAAATCGTCGCTACCAGCCCCACCCCAAACTCAACCCAATTCACGGTAAAAATCGTAAATGAAATTGAATAAGCTATTGAAATATGAAATTGATAAGGGGCTTTGTTTCCTAACACTTAAACGAGGGGTGCTGCCGTGCTGGTGTGAAGGAAGGTGGTTGTTGTGGTGGTGCGAGGTTTATGCGACGGCGAGGGTGGGTTGTAGGTTTTTTATTTTTTATTATTATCTTTTAGTTTTAAATAAATTGGCAGTTTATAATTTTATTTTGGGTGGGAATTAACGGTGCGTGTTGCTCACTTCCCCTCATCCGTTAAATTTGGATGGAAATATCTCATGGGACCAAATTTGCTAATAAAGGGACCAAATTTGTGAGACAGAATTTTCATGGGACTAAAAATGCATTTTACCCTATATTAGTCGGTCTCATTATTTTTACCCAACTTTACAAAAAGAGAAATTATATTTTGGAAAATTCTAGTTCATGTAAATAAAAATACTACTCCCTCCGTCCGCCTATAAATTTTTCATTTTACCATTTTGGTCCGTCCGCCTATAAGTTTTCCATACCTTTTTTGATAAGTATTTTTTCTTACACTCCACTTTATATCTTATTTTTTCTCTCTATCTCTCTACTCTCTCAATCACATCACTTGTACTATATCTATTATTTAATCATTTTTTCTTAATCTCTGTGCCAAAAAGTAACGTAACACTTATAGGCGGATGGAGACAGATTGATTATTAATAAATTTTAATTAATTATTTATAGAATACATTCGTGCTATTTAAAATTTTCAGTGGTTGAATTTTACCGAATATGAAGAACAATAATACTATGTGAAACCATATCATTGATTTTATCTTGTGAATGAATGCTTCAATTACATTTTTTAAAGTCGATGAATTTACTTATAATTATTGATGGAATATTACTCCATAATTATCACAGAATTTGAAAAATATTAATATAAAATGAGGTGTAGTAAAATTGATATGATTGAAGAGAGGGAATAAAATGGAGTGTAGAATAATTTAAGAGTAAAAGAGGCTAGGTGGAGTCACAATATATACACAAAAATAAAATGAGATTTTTTTTTTTTTGTGAGACATCTAAATGAAAAGATGGAAGCTTCTGACGAAATAAAATAATTAATTAAAATTCAATTTTACAAATACATTCATGAAACTATCTCATACAAATTTTAACTTATAATTAAAATCTATATATAATCTTTGGGAAACAAAAAGTATATGTACAAATATACATAAATTAATTACAAATGTTTTTTAATAATTACTCCCTCCGTCTTCGAAAAGTTTACGGAAAATCTTGGGCACATGATTTAAGAAAAAAGTGTAATGATGAGAGTGTTGATGAGTAATTTTGTAAACGTTTATATATAAAGTAGATAAAATAGGTTGATTGGGTGTATGGTGAGTCTCAAAAGTAATGACATGAAGAATAAATATGTGTGTGATGATTATTTTTAATTTAAGATATGCAAACTTTTGAGGGACAAATAAAAAAGGAAAGTATGAAAATTTTTGGGGAATTGAAAATAAAATTTATAGAGGTATACTTAATTACAAATATTTTTTAATAATTAATTTATAATTGAATAGCGAATAGAATAAAAAAAGACGGAGTGATAACTGTGATATAACCTAAAAATTAAAATAGCTGGGCCTTGGGCCTTTACTTTCAGAAAAAAAAAAAGAAGAGAAAAGTTGGCCCAACAATTTTGGCGGGAATTGATCAAAGTCAACTATGCTGTTTTTATATATATATAGATTCAATTGTTATGACTAATTTACTATATTCAATCCAATAACCCATTACAAATAACACATGACTCATTTACTATATCAATTTAGCACATAGATTTTTTCATAGGCCTTTATTTTACTTCAATTTTTTTTTTAATTTTATCATTAAAAAATAATACTCCATTAATTTTTTAAAATTTTATTTTTTTTATTTTACTCCAATTGATATTTATATTTCTCTTTTTAATATTATTTTTCTTTCTATTTATCATTATTTGTGTTTCAAATAATTTTTTTCACATACTTTCTTTTTATGCCACAAATAATTATTCTAAAATTTTAAAGTCTAATAAGAAAATTTTAAAAATAATATTAATTGTTTTTTTAAATATTAAATAGTATAATAATAATTTGTTTAAAAAAATAAAACTCTCATCTCTCTTAGCTGCAAGTGTTCAATTCTATTTACTTTAATTAATTGGTGTATAATTTTCACCTTATCCTTTAAATTTTACTTCATTCCTTACAAATTTTACTTCGCTTTACATTGTTTAATTATTTTTTTCATTCGAACTTTCATTTTTTAATCACTTTATTTTAGTTTTTTTATGAATATAATTTTTAGTTTATAAGTGTTATAATAACAGTTGATAAGTATTATGGTATATTATTAGTTAATATGCAGTACTGTACGTATTAGTTCATATACAATATAATATTAGTTTAATTGGTACAAGTTCTAATGTTTTCGAGTTTCGAGTTCACATACTTTATGATACTAGTTCAAATATATTATAGTATTAGTTCGCATATTGTATAATATTAGTTCACATACTCTATGGTACTAGTTCAAATATAGTATAGTATTAATTCACATATTGTATAATATTAGTTCATATATTAAATAATATTTTTATACTCACATTAATCTCTAGTACTATACAATATATTAACTAGTACTATACCATAGGCGTACTAATATTATATCGTATTTAAACTAATATTATATTTAACAAAAAATACATAACTTTAACACATTCATAATTTCAGGCATACCATGTAAATTAATACATCAATATTAAAAGATTGATATTAACTAACTAGTAAGAAGAACAAAAGTGAGAATGAATCGCACTGAACACACAATTCAATTAATAGATAGGATCACACTCAATAAACATATGCATGCATCAACACGACGATGACCACAAAGAAAATAATAAAGTTGATGCAATATTATGCTGGTTTCTTCCCCAATTCTCCACTCATTTAATTAAGTTTCTAAATATAAATTTTATTTTTCAATTAGATTATGTTATTAATTAGTCTTAAAAAAATAATCTACAACTTTAAAAAACTTGTAACAAACCAAATATCATTGTAAAAATAATGAAAACATAACAAAATAATCTTAGTTATTATAAATCAGATTAAAGTTAGAAAGTGAGCATGTCATATTCATACATTTATACCCAAATTAGAAAAAAAAATTGAATTTTTTTAGTTTTTTTTTTTTCGATTTTTTTATATTTTTTTCCTAAATTTTGGTCATTTTTTGAAAAAAAAAAACTGAAATTTTTATTTCATAATTTTATTATTGAGTTTCATATTTTTTTTCAAGTTTTTTTTTTATATTCATTATTTTTTTAAAGTTAAAAAAATAGAATAATATTTGACAACTTGTACACATACTCCTCAAAACTAAGACCTAGAGAGGAGCATACTCCTAAGTCCCAAGTCTATACCACTAGGCCAACTCCTTAGGGTTATTAAAATATATTAATTGTCATATTTTTCAAATATCTATGCATACACATACACATACATATATTAAAAATGATAGTGTTGAGTTGCAATAAAAAAAAATATTGTTGTTCTTTTTTAAGACTAAGCTTTAATTAATTCATACTCCGTATAATAATAATTACAAATATAAAGTAATACAAAAGTGATCTTCTTTTTACCAATAATTCTCATAGGGGTTAAACATGAAAAATACTCCTTCCATCCACCAAATGTAATCTCATTGGGGTGGGGCACAAGTTTAAAAAAAAAGTAGATAAAGTAGATAAAGTAAGGGTATTATAGAGTATTGTGGGATCCATTGTGAATAAAGTGATTGTTTGTGAATAAAGTTGATGACAATTTGAGTAATTAAGTAATAGTTGAAGGATGATGGTTTCCATAAAGTGTATGGTACTACATTTGATGGACAAAGAATATAAGGCAAATGAGACTACATTTCATAGATGGAGTTAGTATAATTCTTCTAAAATCAGCTTCACAATTAAAATAAAGTAAAATAATCACTTTACTATATAAGTATCAAAAGTACAATAAAAAAATTATTTTGAGAAAACTTTTACAATAAAAAAATTATTTTGAGACAACTCTATTTTCTTAATTGTAGATTTATTTGTTTATTATTTTAATTCTTTTGCTCAAAGACTTTTTTTTTTCCCATTTTTTTATCAATTAAAATTTTAACATGAGCAAGTCGTGTATAAAACAGTATTATAAATGAGACTATGAAGCTTCATTTTATTAGTTACACTTTACTATTTACAATTTATTTGGCTTTAAAATAAGCATGAGTACATGAATTAGTGATGAGAACCCTACACGAATTAGTGATGAGAACTCCTTGAGCAAAAGAATTAAAATAATAAACAAATAAACCTACACTTAGGAAAATAAACTCAACACGCACGAGTAATTTTTTTTTTTAAAGGAACAAAACGCTGGTCCGATTCTTCCATTTAATTCACTTTTCATGTTTTATTGATATTTCACTCTATTGGATCTTTAACATGTGTCGCCCTCGATATTATATGACGTTAATTATTTTTTAATATGACACGTCTCAATCTTTCATATAGTGGAATAAAATGTGGAACATGAAAAGTGGAATAGGTGATTTCAATCCGAAATCGCTACCGTTTAATAAATAAGTTTTTTCTTTGCTAATCGGACCAAAATTAGCCTAATATGTCGATATTGCATACTCCGTTCTATAATAAATGGAGTAGGTTTTTTTTCTTTTTTTAGAATTAAGAAGGGTTATATATTGATAAATTTACTTTTAATTAATAAATTATTTTATCTTACCATTAAAAAAAAGTTAGAAATTATGAGTATTTTCTAAAATTAAAAGAAGAATAAATTTGAAAGAAATAGTGAAAAAAGAAATGAAGTTAAAACATCATTAATGTCTTACAAAAAATAATATCATTCGCACTTATACTGTGAATATTATTAGTAAATTTAGTGACTCTTTTCTCTATTTTTGTATATAAACAGATATTAGTACTGTACGTGATTTCGAAATAGGTTATTGTAATGATTTAGGATTATGATGTTAATGCAAATTTATTACAATTAAACACGTACATTTTCCCTCATTTTCTAGTTGTATCAGAAAATTAAAACTCATTTATTACGACATATTTTTCTTCTTCTAATGATTATAGATTATACTTTCTTTTAAACTGATTATTAAACAATAATAGAGTAGTTTATCTTAGTAGTTATAACCTCCTTGTTAGTTGTAACTACCCTTTGTAACTTCTCTTATAAATAGTCTAATACAAGCCTATTGACTCTCACTTTAGAGAGTCCTTCTATTCTACATGGTATCAGCCTAATTTTTCTGGGCCATCTTCTCTCCCCCATACTCTGCTAACAAATTCTCTCCTCGTAGTATTCCTTGTGTTTTTCTTGGATACAGTTCTCATCATAAAGGATTCTGCTGCTTTGACACCTGCTCGCAGAGGATGTTCATTTCTCGTCATGCTCGTTTTGATGAGACCCTCTTTCCCTTTGCTAAACAAGGCCCGTACCCCGACTCCTCCTCTCTTGATGTTGTCTCTTTTGACGACACTTCTCCTTTGCCTCATTCTTCTTCTCCCTTGGTACCTGGTCGCCCTGATGAGTCTGTCACTGGTCGCACTGATCCTCCATGTTCGCTCTGTCCCGAACCTGCTGACATGCTCCCTCCTGCTCCTCGCACGATTCCTCCAGCTCCTCGCTCCCCTCTCCCATTCGTGCTCATCCTATTGCCCCTCCCACTCATGGCATGCGAACCAGATCTAAGGATGGCATTTTTAAAGTTAAACATCCTGCTCATATCGCTCTTGTCGCTACCACGTCCCTGCTCGCTGCCATTCACAACTCTTTGGAACCTAAAGGGTTCTCCTCGGCAGCAAAACATCCTCACTGGCTTGCTGCTATGGACGAGGAGTTGCAAGCCCTTCACAAAAACAACACTTGGGATCTGGTTCCTCCTCCTCCTAACGCAAATATAGTTGGTTCCAAGTGGGTTTATCGGACAAAATTTCTGGCAAATGGTTCCATTGATCGTCACAAAGCTCGACTGGTCGCCCAAGGCTACACTCAAATTCCTGGGTTTGATTACGATCATACTTTCAGTCCGGTAGTTAAATCCTCCACTGTTCGAATAATTCTCTCTCTTGCTGTCATGAATAATTGGTCGCTCCATCAACTGGATGTCAACAATGCCTTTCTTCATGGCTTGCTTGACAAACCTATCTACATGAAACAACCCCCTGGTTTTGTTGACCCATCATGTCCCCACCATGTCTGCAAACTCAACAAAGCTCTTTACGGACTCAAACAAGCTCCTCGCGCTTGGTTCCAACGATTTTGCAACTTCCTCCTCGCTCTTGGGTTTGTTGAAAGCCGATCTGATACCTCTCTTTTCATTTATATATCAGGTGGTACTTCTCTTTTTCTTCTTGTCTATGTTGACGACATTATTATCACTGGAAATGATCATACTTTCATTACTCGCTTAACCTCCAGGATCAATAAGGAGTTTGCCATCAAAGACCTTGGTCGCTTGACATACTTCCTTGGTTTAGAAGTCACCTACACTGATCGTGGCCTTTTCCTCGGTCAATCCAAGTATGCAACTGACATTCTCACTCGTGCCGACATGCTTGAGTCTAAACCGGTCGCCACTCCTCTCTCCTCCTCGGATCTTCTTCGCCAAGATGGAATCCCCTTTTCCGATCCCACCTTGTTCAGATCACTGGTCGGCGCTCTCCAATATCTCACCATTACTCGTCCCGATCTCGCTTTCGCGGTCAACACAGTCAGTCAGTTCTAGGCTAAACCTACTGTTGATCATTTCCAAGCTGTCAAACGTATTCTTCGCTATGTTAAAGGAACCTCTCATCTCGGCCTTACCTTCTCGCCCGGACGCTCAAAACTGCTCGCTTATTCTGATGCAGACTGGGCTCGCTGCCTTGACACTCGTCGTTCCACTTTTGGTTACGCAATTTTTCTTGGCCCCAACCTTGTGTCTTGGGCAGCTAAGAAGCAACCTACTGTCTCAAGGTCGAGCTGTGAATCTGAATATCGGGCCATGGCGAACACTTCCTCAGAAGTTGTCTGGATCTGCTCGCTGTTAAAAGAGCTTAAAGCTCTTCCTACCTCTTCACCAACCCTGCTCTGTGACAACAAAAGCGCCATTTTTCTTTCTCAAAATCCAGTGGCTCACAAGCGAGCAAAACATATTGACATAGATTATCATTTTGTTCGAGAGCTCGTCACCACTGGTCGCCTTATTACTCAGTTTGTACCCTCTCCATACCAGTTGGCAGATATCTTCACTAAGAGTCTTGCTCGTCCTCTCTTTGAGTTTTTTCGTCACAAGCTCACTGTCTCTTCGCTCCCGCTTCGCTTGAGGGGGAATATTAAACAATAATAGAGTAGTTTATCTTAGTAGTTATAACCTCCTTGTTAGTTGTAACTACCCTTTGTAACTTCTCTTATAAATAGTCTAATACAAGCCTATTGACTCTCACTTTAGAGAGTCCTTCTATTCTACACTGATCTAGGGTTATGATGGTTAATGCTATATTAAATACTATTGTTGAAGAAGGTTTTGTATATTATTATTTTAAAACAACATTTTAAAATATTTGCATATTAAAATTTAATACTTTTTTGGTCGCTTACTCAATTTTGACATTGCCAAAATGGTTCGTCCTTCGTTTAATTTGACATTTCTAAAATGGGAAATAAAACAACTCATTTCCTTCTAACTATTTCTCTCAAATATCTTAATATTACAACACATGTTATTACTTTTTATATATAAAATACGGAGTATTTTTTTGTCTTATCCACTTAAATTGACCATCTAACCCCCATAAAAATAATTTTCTCCTTTTAAATACCAATAAATAATTCATACCTTAAAATCTATATAAACATTAAGAAAATGTTTGTTTTGGGATTATGTAGGATGGGAAAATCTTGAATGAGAAATCCTAATAAATAATAATTGTGTGTGTTTGTTTTGAGATTTTGAGTAGGATGAGATGTAATTTTATGTCAAATTAAATTGTGTAAGAGTAGTTGGATGGGATGTAATAGTAGGATGTATAAATATTTTTAGGGGTGAATGTAGTTGGATGGAGAAATTCGGATGTGAAATCTCGAAGTAGAACAGGACGTGGGACGTTACGTTCCACGTTTAGATGGGTGAGTTTCAAAACAAACATGCCCTAAATGTAGGAATGAGAAACAAATGGGCATAATTTTTATATTTTTTAAAATGTAAATATATATTAAATTTACAGTAAAAATTAATAATTAATAAAGAGAGTTGGTGAAAAGAGAGAGAAGAAAAGAGAATTTAGAATTAGCTGACAAAAATTAGGGAGCACCATGTATAATTAGAGACGTAAGGAGCTGACAGGGTGATGCGGTCCACAACCCGTCATTTTGCAGGTTTTAGCAGTTCGATCCACTATGGAAACGGGCTGAAAACTACTCAATTCAATCCAATCGATTTGCTGACTTGGCGTGAACTTTTTTTTTTTTTTACATGTATAAATTCACTTTAAACCCTCAAATTCAAGATAAAAATGCTCGATTTTTATAAATAAATAAATAGGTATACGATGCAGTAAAAAATTGTTTAAATAATTGAGAAGAAAATAAAGTCAAACTAAAAACTCACATAATAGAAGAAATGGAGGACCGCATGTATAATGTAAATATATATATTTATAAAAACCCGCAGGCCAACCCGCCCCGCACGCGGTCTAGCCCATGTAGACATGCTCCTAAACGAGTCACTAATTATCCAATCTAACCCTGTATATTAGTATGTGGGGACGGGCTGATCTAACGGGCCTAACCCATTTTGACAGATCTATGTATAATTCGCTCGTGAAGATGAAAAGATATGTATATGATTAAATAATACTCCTCCAAATTTATTAGACTTATTTCTTCATACACACTTTTTAATAAATATTGATTAGCTTATGTATAAAATAAATATACTGAAAGTATAATGTAAATATACTGAAAGTATAATGAAATATTGTGAGTTTCATTTATAAATAAAGTGATTGTTTTAAAAAAAATTAAGATACATTTCTAATATTTCATTTTTTTTTAATTGAATAAACCACCACTACTCACACCCCATAATCCTATAAGTACACCTAAAAAATTAAAAATTAATTTGCTCATTACTAAATTTATAATGTGAGTGTTATCTCATAATCTCATATCAACTGTGTTTACAAGGTGAGTTAGATATCAGTTAATAGGGTAAGACAAGATGACTTAGATCAGATCAAATGAGTTGAAGGTTTCAAGCCAGCTGAGATATATGGAGTCGCTTAGAGTCATCTAAGTTGGTCAAATCAGAAAGGTTGAACCAGCAAGGTTGATAGTCTATCAATAGAGTCAATCTTTTGACAAAAAAAAAAACTCATTTTTTCACTTAAAAAAAAGTTAAAAAACTAAACACACCCCATTTCATTCCTATTATAACCTTCCTCCCTTTAATTTTTTTTAAAAAAAACTTTTCACTTTTTCCTCTTCTTATTAATTAATTGTCCCTCACCTACCAATTTTTTTTTTTCTTATTCTATAAATTCTTACTAAAAAATACAAAAAATATCTTTTAAAATTAATGAATAAAATATGAAAATATTACAAAATTCACAAAATCTTCAGAAATATATAAATTAATTAATTAACAAACAAACAAAAATCTTTAAAAAAAATGATTTTTTTAACAATTTAATAAAGAAATAAAAAACTGAAAAAACAAAAATAAAATCTGTAAAAATATTAAGAACATCAAATAAAAGTTAAAAAATTAATCAAAAATAAAAATCAATTAAGCCTAAATAAAATCTTAAAAATATCAAAAACATTTGAAGATTTATTATTAATATAGTTACTTTTGAAGATTTAGTTTTTTTTTTTTTAGTATTTTATACTCCTTCCCTTTCACAATTACTTTCACACTATCCTTTTCGGGACGTCCCACAATTACTTTCACATCCTTAAAATGAAAAATATTTTATAAACTTCACCATCACAATATCCTTAAATTTACACAAATGTCATTACTTTTTCTCCACACATAGACAAAAGTCAATTCATTTATTTACTTTATACAAATCATGGAACAGTGGAAGTATATTTTTTGTTTTTTTTTATTTGACCATTTTTAATATTTTTCAAATCTTACTTAGTTTTAATTAACTTTTTTTCTTAATTGATATTTTTAATTATTAGTAACATCATAGAAATAAACTATCGAATTCACATGAGTTCGAAAATAAAATTTTCGGGCACACACCCATACATTTATTCCTTTACTAGGCGATCATATAAGCTTGATTCTTCAACTAATTTTTTTTTTTAACAACAAAACTTTATTAACGGGTATGAGAAGTACCCAAGTTTCCAACATCATCCACGTACAAAACTCAAAGCTACAAAACACTCTTCTAATTAACTCACACATAAAGATAGCTCCATATCCCAATTTTGAAAAAGAAACCCAAGAGTACAACAATAATTTAATTTTTAACCATTTAAAAGAAAAAATTTTGACATTTTCCACCCGTTTTTCCTCATCGAACGTCAAACCGCTGAACACCACCCCATTTTTTCCAATCCAAATATGCCATATAGTATTATGCCACACTAGATCTCCACCTCGAATTGGCCCTCCTCCCATGATGCTTAAAATGTTCAAATTCAGTATTTGTAGTATCCATATTAGTTCCCTACCACCAATTGATTTTGTTCCAAATTGAAGAGGTTGCAGGGCACCTAAAGAAGAGATGTTCAATGTCTTCTTCCACAATGTTGCAGATTTTGCAACTGGACACATAAATCAAATTAAACGCCGCAACCTTATTCAGAATCATTCTCCACGAGAATGTCGCAACCTTCAATGGCACGCCTTTGGTCCATAAGCAGCCCACACTATCGAGAATTGTGTCGTCCCGACTCTTGTGATCCAGTAACATCTTGTAAGCCAAATGCACCGAATAGGTGCCGTCCTCCTCCAATCCTCCAATCCATTTCCATGCTATACAATCTGGGAGATAAATTCTCCAGGCTCACCCACTCATCCTCCTAAAATCTCGTTGATTTCTCGTTACACACTACCCTTTTACAATCAGTAAAGAACCAATTGCTCAAGCCAATACATTTAATTAAATTGTACCACCAACTCGACCATGATTTATGACGTTTACCATTAACTTTACAAGTCTCAACACACTCCCTAAACGTTCCATATTTCGATGACACGACCTCATGACTCCACTGATTCTCACCACCCCTAATTAGATTTCAAACCCATTTTCCCAAGAGAGCCAAATTAAAAATATTTACGTCTCTAATACCTAAGCCTCCTCTTTTTTTTTTCTCTCTACAAAGTGTATCCCAACTAACTCATGATATTCTCCGTGCCTTCAAGTCGTTGTAACTCCATAGAAATCGCCTTTGGGTAGAGTGGATTGATTTGATGATTTTGATTGGGCTCGGTTAAGGGATTGGGCGTAGGAAGGCAAATTGGCTAAAACAAATTTGATAAGTACACCTTTACCACCGAAAGATAGGGTCTTATTATCCCAAAAACTCAATCGCTTCTCCAACGAGTTAGTGATTCCGTCCTAGCTTGCTGCCTTGTTGGTGTTGCCTCCTATATGGAGGCTTAAATACCTAATGGGAGCTTCTTCGTCTTACAATTGAGGGAAGCTGCCCTACTCACAATATATGCCTCCTTCACATTGATTCCTGAGAGGGTGCTCTTGAAAAAAATGATTTTAAGGCCCGATCAAACTTCGAACAACCGAAGTAAGCTTTTTAGCACCAAGATATTCATATTGCTAGCCACCCCAAAGAATGGAGTGTCGACGTTTGCGAATTGTAGATGAGAAATTCTGCATTTATTCTTTTCCACCGTCACTGGCACAAACTGATTTTCCTCAACCACCTTACCCATCATGACACTCAAGCATTCTCCCACTGCCATAAACAAAAATGGGGAGATGGGATCCCCTTGTCTCAGTCCCTTCTCCATCTGAAATTCTTTTGTAGGGCAACCATTGACCAGAATTGAAGAATACGTTGTTGAGATGCATTCTTTCATCTAACTCAGCCACTTGCTATTGAACCCCCCATATGATGCTAACATATCTAAGACTAACGTATGGTCAAATGAATAAGTCTTCTCGAAGTCCAATTTTAGAAGAAACACAGTGATCTTGCCTTTAACTGCTTCGTCTATAGCTTCGTTAGCCACCACAACACTGTCTACGATGTTTATTTTCCCTATAGAAGTCGATTGGTTCGACAAGATTACTTGGGGTAGGACCCTGGATAGCCTGTTCGCCAACACCTTTAAGAGAATCTTATAAAAACTCTCCATGATAAATATGAGTCTATACTCTTTAATGGATATTGGATTGCGGCCCTTAGAGATGAGCGTAACAAAGGATGGATTAATGCCTCTCACTAACCGTGCATTTCTGTGAAATTCATACATCGCTTTGAAAACGTCCGTCCTTAATGTTTCCCAGAAACACTTCACAACTAAAAGTTGAAACCATCAGGGTCTGGACTCTTTTTACTTCCACAGTCCCAAAATGTTGTTTTTATCTCCTCCTCCGAAAAAGTAGAACCTAAAACTGTGATTTCCAACTCGTTAATCAGTTTGGTATTAATGCCGAATACTCTAAATCTTGCCCATTTCTCCTTTGCGAACATTTTACAGAAATAGCTGAAAATACCTTCTCTTACCTCTTGCAAACCCTCCACCCAAATATCGTTAATGTGAACTCCCCTTAACTCTTTGAAATTTCATCTTTTCCTAACAACCGCATTAAAAAAGCTCGTATTCGCATCACCCCCTTGTAACCACTTCACCCTAGATTTTTTTGGAAAGCTAATATGTGGCTTCTGTTTTTAGTTGATCCAATTTTGCTCTCAAAATGGACCTGTTAATTAACTTCTCAACGTTTGTCAATTCCTTAACATCCAAGCTTTGATCTAAAATATGGAGTTGCGACTCCACCTCTTTAATACTATTATTTATATCATTTATGCTAGATTCTTTCCATTTCTTAATGGCCTGCTTCACCAGTTTGAGTTTCTCAAGAATCACAAACGAGTCGCGTCCACCGCACACAAACGAATTCCACACGTTTTAGACCATTATTTCAAAGTCCTTCTCCTCCAACCACCTGTTAGTGTTACGAAATGGTCTAGGGCCCTAGTCTAGATTTTTGTCTAAGTTGAGCTTTATCGGAGCATGATCCAAAAAAGTTCTCACCAGACCCTCCTGCCGAGTATTCGATCACTCTTCGAACCAGCTTTCAGACACCATGAAATAGTTGAGTCTGCTGCAACACGAGCCATTGTCCTTGTACCATGAAAATTTTCTCCTTAGAAGAGGTAGATCAACCAATTTTGTCCTTTGAGCAAATGCTTTCAACGAGAAACTACTTTTAGCCTCTCTAGCCTTCTTTATGCCTTTTCTTTCAGAACTATGCATTACCGAGTTAAAGTCCCCGCATATGCACCATTTGGCTTCATGATCATCCGTGACTCTATCAGCTAAGCGCTTCCACATATCATCTCTTATCTTCTTCTCACATGAAACATAAACATTTACTATAGTTAATCCCTATTTTGTCTCTGCCCCACACTCCTTTCACGGCGATGGCTCCATCCTCATCCTAGAAATCCAAAGATGTGAAAGGTGATTTCTTCCAGATACTTAGGATCAGTGTTTTTAAAACCGGACCGGACGGTTCAACCGATTCGACCGTGAACCGGACCTGGATTCAGTCCAAAATTGATTAAATAACCATTTTACTGGTTTGACCGGATCAGACCGGCTGGAAACCGAAAAACCGCCAAAAAACTGGGAAACTCGGTAATTTCCGGTCAGACCGGTTTAGTTTTTTTTTTAATATTTAATTACTTTAATTAGTATATACCAATTACCCACATCACCTTCTTCCTTCTTCCCCAGTTCTCAGCAGTGTGAATATACCTTCTTGCCTTTAGTTGTCGAAGACGAAGCCGCAACCACAACAGTGGATCGACCACAGCGCGACGGCACGGTAACTTCTCGATCTGATTTCTTTGTTCTGTCAAATACTTTCTCTTCTCTAGCTCTGTCACGGCCGTTTCTATCTCTCAAGTTGCAGATTACATATGAAAATTGATAAATGCGGCTGAGGCGTACTCCTATAATTTATAAACTTAAAGAAAACCCTAAACCAAAGTTGAAAGACAGGCCCACTTACTCCAATAAAAAAAACAATGGGAGCCCAACTATTATATTAGCAAAATGGTCCAATTAATTATTACATTAATAAAAAAATTAATTAATGGTCCAATTAAAAAAAATAGAATAATAGTATAAAATTATAAATAATTAATTAGTACTCATTTTAACGGTTGGACCGCCGGTTAGACCAGTCCAACCGGTTGGACCGTGAATCGGTGGCCAGTCCGGTTCGATCGCCGGTTCGGTTATGAAAACACTGCTTAGGATGCCTCCCGAATTACCTACTGCCCCTTTGGAGTACCAGTCGAAGTCCTTATTAGGCCATAGAGATCCGCACATCCCAACATCCCAGTCGAACTCCCCTTGATTCTCCATCACTTTCTGACCAGAAGGATTCACTCTGCCCAATTCTTCTTCCAGAGAATGAGCTCAAATGCATATAAGAAAGACACATTTAATAAAGAATATATAATCATATTATATAAAGAGAAAAAGTATAGAGGTAGAAAAAAGAAAATGTAGAGAGAGATAAAAAGTAAAAAAGATAGGGAGAGATAGTGGAGTGTTGAAAAAAAAGAAAAAATGAGTAATTTAGCTTGGGACGTCCTAAATGGTAAAATTGGGCAATTAGCCTAAGACGGAGGGAGTATTATTTTGAAGAGAAAAAAAAAAAATCACAAATGATCCTATAATTTTCAGTTTTTCAACTACATTCCTTTTGTTATTAGAGCAGGCCCTTTCCGATGAAAATTTTAAAGACCGGCCAGAATCAACATGTACTAGTCACGTGAAGTGCCAATTTTTTCATGATCCAACGAAAGTGCTAGCATGGTGTATCAACATAAAACTTCTCCCCATCATGCTTCGTCATCAGCCCAGTGGAGCAAATTGAGGGAAACCAGAGTGGCAAAATCGGAAAAGAAAATGCACAAAAAAAATAATCCCAATCCCGAATCGCATACCCCTAAATTCCTCCCAAATCCAAAATTCCAAATCGATCGTCATTTGGAAAATAAATGACTCATATTAAAAGAAAAGAAAAAGAAAGATTTAGAGCTAATAAGTTCACAAGCCGAACCAGAGGTCGGGGCGCCATTAAAACCTTGTTCGGAAAAATCCTCCTAAGGGACAAAATCCGGGCTAAGGGAAAAAGGTACACCCCTCTAAAACAACCAAGATAAAGCCCGTAAAAACTAACCAAACTCAAAATGATCAAAACAGGGAAAGGGCTCATGGGGGATAAAAAAATCGCCCCATCGTCCCGCATAACAGGCGACAAAGTCCAACTTATTGGCAAACTTCGTCAATGGATCAATAGTGAAGGCCCTAAAGGCGATAACCTCTAACTCATTCATAACATTTTTCGGTTGTTTTCGTTGTGATACGCCTAACTCGGGCAAACTGGGGCCTTCGGGTTTCTCCGTAGAGCGGGGCGTAACTGCAAGAGCAAAAGCAAGATTATCGTCCGAGGATGCAGCAACAACCAACTCTTGGATGTTGTCCGAGGACTCATCCATATATATAGTCGTAAGAGAGGCCCGAGAAGGAGTTATGCACTAGGATCGAAGTGGCCACAATAGCCTAAGTAGGAAATATAGGGGGCGCACGAGTCCTTGCCGGACGGGGGGTTCGAGGCGGCCCATTTTTTATGACGGGAAGAACTTCTACCACGTTTGCCCGCATCATGAGGCGGTGGTACATTACCCTTATTGCAGTAGGAAGTTATGTGTCTAACAATCACATAGTGGATGCAATACTCCGGAAGCCTCTCATTTGTCGATTGTCATTTGGGGAGTTTGGAAAAAGGGCAACGAGCAATTACCTAAAATTTGAACAAAAAAAAAATCCAATAATTATGCACAAAGAACCCCCAAAATTGATTGTAAGAACCCTAAAATCCCGAATCTACGCAAGAAGAGCTGTAGTTTGCAATGACAACATCCTATAAGATTGGTGATTTTTCTAGTGAATGGTGCGACAATGGCTCAGCTCATCTGTACATCACCTACATGAAGTTTAATTAGGGGTGCAAAGGGGTTAGGGACAAGTTTTTTTGAGAAGGTGATTCAATTTTGGGTGGGGCACGGTCAGTGACGGAGCCATAAATTTTGCCTAGAATATTTAATAGTTTGTCGTTCTCACAATTCTTCTAATAATTTGGGGGAATTGAACACTGGTTTGGCAAAAGGGAAAGTTATTTCGCAGCCAACCACTAGACCAACATTACTTAAGCAACATACCACAATATATAAAGTAGAAAAATTCAAATTTGTCGAGGGGCCCAGTGTCCCCCAGGGCCCTATGTCCCTTCGTTTGTGGGGTAGGATTGGAGTTTTGGGGATGGCAAATAATTGGGGAAGACAAATAGGGTTGGTTGAATTTTTTTTTTTTTAATTTATTGTAGATTTAATTGAATTATTTGAATAATTTTCATATTTTTTTGGTTATTTGGACAAACCAAACACCTAGCAAAGTTACCAGAAGAGGACTATTTTGGATATGTCACATGAGAAGCGCACATAGGGTTTTCAGCCAAGTTTTAATTTTTTTGTCGGAAAGGACCTGTCCTGATAACAAAAGGATTAAAATTGAAAAAATCAAAAGAAAAGGACCAAATGTGGATTCAAGTAAAGTTACCCGGCCATATGTGGTTTTTTTTCTCTATTTTGAAAATATTTGAATATAGCATTAGGGTTTGGGTGGTTTTTGGGGGAGTCACACCTTAGCTTTATTTTACAATTTTCTCGTGGACATGTGCGGATTTCTCTCCAAGTAGATCGATCAAAATGTAGTCGCAATTTTTATTCTTCATTTGGCAGCGACATTCAATATTTTTATTAACGTACATATCCAAACTGTGATTCTATATATCGTTGTTTACTAAATATTGCATAACTGTTGTACGAACATTATTAATGAGTATCAGAGGTACTCAATAGAACGGGTAGTTCAAAGTGAGAGTTACATCGGTTGACCGAAAATAACCCATACTTTTAACACTTAAAGTTTCTTATATACAACATAGCCTATGATTATAGCACCAATCTTGAAAAGTCGTTTCATTCGTAAAAGACGTTTGTATTTAATTTAATTTGTTTGATTTGAAAGAGAGAGAGCTAGAGAGAATTTCGTGGAAAATCGTTTCATTCGTAAAAGACACAATATTCCCAAAAAGGAAAGAAAAAAGAAAACATTTCTTGAAAAATTGATTTTCATATATTTAAGGTTGGAAAATATTTTTCAAACCACAAAAATATTTTGGACATCATTATTAAAGTCTAAAACAATCTATATTGACCATTAGGGAGAATGATCACAATAAGTTTATCAGTTATGAACATTTTTTTGTGAAATATATTGTTAGCTACATAATCCCTTGGGTGAATAACCAAAAAATTTAAGGTTATTTACATATCCACTCTTAATTTTCCATTTTGAAAAGGGTTACGTAGAAAACCCTAATGATTTAACACATAATTAAAATGAACCAACTTTTAATGATCCTATTTTTTCGTTCAGCTTATAAGCACCCCTTTGCTCTTATATTTCACCATCAAAACTAATCTTAACTACTCCACACCCCCCTCCTCTGAAGGTCAAGATGCCGTTAGGTCGATTAGAGGTTCGTTTCGAGTGCCCGATCTGCAATAAATCATTTAGCAGGGCATGGGGTTTGGGTGCCCACAAGAGGGTTCACCTCCAAAAAAGATCACAACCCATGTCAAAATATGGCGCAAATGATTTTGATTGTCCGATTTGCGGACAATCATGGCCTTCGGTTAAGTCCCTTCACGGCCACATGAATAAGCACCGGGAGCGGAGCTGGAGGGGAATGACTCCTCCAGCTCCACTTCTTGCCATCGAAAATGGGAATACATCAGTCCCATCGGAGCACCGCCCACATGGGAAAGCTCCGATGGATATGATCACTGATGCCTCGGAGAAGAACTGGATTTTTGTGGCTAATGATATTATGTCTCTTTTCACTGGAAACCCTTTCGAGAAAGAAGGTTCCGAATTGCGAAAAAGGCGAAGATTGGAGGTTGGAAGTACTTCCAACTCGGCAATTCTTATAACATCATGCACGGGAGAAGAAATGTGTATTGCTAATAAAGAAACACTCTTCAGTTTTGACCTGAATGAGCTCCCCCCACTTGAGGAAAGAGGAGATGGAAGTTTATAGATCAACTATATACAGGGATAGCATATATTTGGAGCGGAAAAATGAGTTTATTAACGAGTATCAGAGGTACTCTACGAGATCAGAACAGAGTTACAATGATAGTGCCGAGAGGAACAACCAAGCCATAGTCAAAGTTGTTATGTAAGGATCATATGTATGTATGTATAGGTTGTCATGGAAGGGGATTAATGAAAGTAACTACTAGAAGTGTTTAATGTAAATATAAATATATATTAGTTGAAAAATAATGAAAAATTAAAGGAATAAACTTTTTTCGTCGTGCAACTTAATTCACTTTTTCTAGAATGGTCCAAAAAACAGAAATGTACGCATCTAGTCGCAATTATTTTTTATATGTATCAATTTCATCCCAAAGTTGTTGGAACGGCATAGTTTTTGGTCATGTGCTTGACACATGACGGTCAATTACAGCAAAATTGCGGACAAAAAATTACGTCGTTCGGAGGATTTCAGAAACTTTAATTGGAACGAAATTGGTACATATTAAAAATAATTGAGACTATATTCATACATTTATCTTTTTGATAATTTTGAAAAAGGTATAAAGTTACGTGATTAAAAAAAAGTTTATCCTAAAAATTAAACGTGTTTTCACATTAGGTTATTGTAAACTTTCCTTGAAAACCAACTTCAGATTATGCCAGAATTATTTCTTTTTGCCTAAAGTTTTTTTTTTTTTTTTTTGCATCATCTATGATTAATTTTCACCTTATCTTGTTAGGTATAGATTAGGCGATTTCCTAATAAAAAAAATATTTACTACTTTGAATGGTCATGTTAATTTGAGGTCTCTTAAGAATTAAAAAGACAAGATAGGTCTGGGGTTTGTTTTCTTTTTCCTCTTTTTCTTATCCCTTTTTCATCGACTTGTATTATTTATGTGGGTTAACATCTAAATGTGAATGTAATTTTTCTTTGATTTACGTTTTAAAAAACAAAATATATATATACTTTGTATATAATTGGTGTTCTGTTGCCAAAATTCTATTTTTTATTTGAATCGGCAAAAATTCGGCGAAGGGTATCAGGAATACCCTTGCTCGAAACAGATCAACAATCAAAAGAAAAACAACAGTACATAAAATAGGAGCTTTAACTAAAGCACATGGTTGGTTCCCTAAGCCAATCGCTAAAAGTAATTCCTCTGCTAATTTTACCACCTGCCTTGAGCCATCTAAAAGAGTGTAATAAGACTCTGTCCACTAACAGCTCCACATCAAATTCCATACCATTGAAAACAACATTGTTCCTCCCCTGCCAGGTATACCATATCATGCAATGCAATATAATAAGCCATGGTTCCTTCTGTTTAACGTCGACCTCGTCGCCGTGCTCTGTAAGGTGTCTGATGCCGTACTCAGATGTGTTGTATTGCAATCCGAACCAGGAGTACAACCGGCTCCACACCTCTCTTGTTTTCGCGCACTGAAAGAAGAGATGTCGGGTGTCCTCGTCTTCCTTTCCGCATAGTTTGCATTTCGTGCAGAAATCCGGGTTAAATGCTCCCCTTCTTCTTAAGTTCATAATTGTGGGAATTCTGTCTTGAAGCAACTTCCACGAGAAACCGGCAACCTTCGTCGGGATTCCTTTCCTCCAAACGCATTTGAGCTCGTTTCGTTCTTGGCTGTCCTCCATCTTCTGTTCCAACAGACTCTTGTACGATGATTTCACCGAGTATCTACCATCTTTTTCCAACTTCCAACTCCATTGATCGTCCTCTGTAGATTCTGCAACAAACCTGCTTATATGGCTACGAATGATATCAGTAGTATTTGTTTCTCTCTCAAACAAATTCCTCTTCCATTCCCATTTGAAAACTAGGTTACCACTATCCCAAGCTATCCTCTCAGAAATTAAACAATCAACATTCTTTTCTAATCTAAACAATCTCGGGAATAAGTCTTTCAAACAGTTCCCCCCCACCCATGAGTCCCCCCAAAATTTTGTGTTTCTTCCACTACAAACAGTTTTAATGCAATTACCTATAAACCAATCGGCCGACCCAATATATTTAATAATAGAATACCACCACTTAGACCAGTGACCTGGACGCTTACCACTAGACCTAAACAGTTTCACACACTCCTCAAAGCTGCCGTATTTATAAAAAAGAATTTCTTTCCAAAGACATTCACTTAACTCCAAAATTCTCCACCCCCATTTCCCAAGAAGCGCTAAATTAAAAAGATGTAAATTCTTAATACCCAGCCCCCCTCTATCTAAAGGCCTACACACATTATCCCAATCAACCCAAGAAATTTTACTAACCTTTGAAACGCCGCCGCTCCATAGGAATCGCCTTTGGTTTGAGTGAATGGCTTCGATGGATTTGGAAGGGGCTTTGTTCAGGGATAAGGCATAAGTGAGAAGGTTGGATAAAACCGATTTAATAAGCACCAGTCTGCCTCCAAAAGACAGAGCTTTTGATTCCCAAGAAGCCAATCTAGATTCCACTTTATCTGATATCTCTTTCCAGGCCGAACACACACGAGGGTTATCTCTTATTTTCAGGCCTAAATATTTCAATGGGAAAGCTGCCTTTTTGCAATTCAAGTTAGCAACCCACTCATCCAAAATTTCCTCGCTAATGTTGACTCCCGATAACGTACTCTTGTGAAAGTTGATTTTCAAGCCAGACCACATTTCGAACATTCTGAGTATGCTTTTCAACACTAAGATATTCATGTTAGATGCTTCTCCAAAGAAGAGGGTATCGTCCGCGAATTGGAGGTGTGATATTTTAACCCTGTTCTGCCCCACAAGGACAGGATTGAATTGACCCGTATCAACGGCTTTCTTCATCATCAAGCCCAGGCACTCTCCTGCTATCGTGAATAAGAACGGAGAAAGGGGGTCCCCTTGCCTAATACCTTTTTCCATCCTAAATTCTTGTGTTGGGCTCCCGTTCACAAGAACCGAGAGTGAGGCTGAACTGATACATTCCTTTATCCATCTCACCCAAACATCTTTGAATCCCAGCAGTTTAAGCATCTCCAACAAGAACGAATGATCGACATAGTCATAAGCTTTCTCAAAATCAATTTTGAAGAGGAAAATGCTCTTTTTCTTTGAAATAGCTTCTTCTATCACCTCATTTGCGATTACCACCCCATCCAGAATGTTTCTCTCCTTGATGAAAGCTGACTGGTTCGACGAGATAACCCGATCAAGGACTTTAGCTAGTCTGTTAGCCAACATTTTTGATAGAATTTTATACAGACTCCCCACCATAGAGATAGGTCTAAATTCCTTGATATCTGTCGGATTCCTAACTTTAGGAATAAGAGTGATGAAGGAAACATTTGTGCCTGTAACCAATCTTGCGTTCGAGTGAAACTCTGACACGGCGCGAAAGAAATCTTCTTCCAATATCTCCCAGAAGGACTTGATAAAGCTGAAATTGAAGCCGTCTGGCCCGGGGCTCTTCTCCGCCCCACATTCATTGACTGCACTGTTCATTTCAAATCTGGAAAACTTGCCGCATAGAAAAGAATGCTCTGCTTCCTCGATAGGAGTTCCTTTGATTCCGCACACAGTGAGTCTACGCCATTGTTGCTTAGCGAAAGCCGACTTAAAATAGTCCAATATCCCCTGTTTGATCTCCGTGACGCCCTCGATCCACCTGCCGTGAATATGAATGCCTCTGATTTCATTCCTTTTTTGCTTTCTTTGAATAGAGGCATGAAAGAAACTCGAGTTTGTATCCCCTTCTTTGAGCCATCTCAGCCTAGCCTTTTGGAAATTCGTCCTCTTTTTTCTGAATCTGTCTTCCTCTATTGAGTTAAGGGCGCTCCTTCTCTTGTCAATATCCTCCTTGTTCCAGTTCCCTGACTCCAACTTAGACTCCAACACTTGCAGGATATCCTGAGCCTCTTTTACTTTACTTTCTGATTCATTGCTTCTGTGATCCCTCCATTGTTTGATTTTCCCCTTTAGAGCCTAAAGTTTCTCCTTCACCACAAAAGCTCCCCACCCCTGAATGTCCTTAGAACTCCAACTATCTCGGACCAACTTTCTGAAATCCTCTTCCTTCAGCCACCAGTTTAGCGAACGGAACGGTTTAGGACCCCAGTCAACCTCAACCTCCGAGCTGAGGGCGATAGGTGCGTGATCCGAAATGTATCTCTCCAGACCTGTTTGTTTGAGCAGGGGCCACATCTCCGTCCACCCTTTTGATACGAGGAATCTGTCGATTCTACTGCAGCAGTCTCCATTATCCTTGAACCACGTGAATTTTCTACGCAAAAGAGGCAAATCCACGAGTTCAGAAGCGTCCACAAAAGCTTTGAAATCTCTGTCGCAGGCCTTGGGTTTTCTGGATGTGAAATTTCTTCTTTCCGATTTATGAAGAATGGCATTGAAATCACCACTCACGCACCACCTACCATTAGGTTGAGAGTCGATTTTGGCTTTCAAGTTTCCCCACAGAGCTCTTCTCTTTTTGTTGTCGCAAGGAGCGTACACATTGACGATATGCACCTCCTTACGGTCTGTCCCCCATAAACCCGTTACTCCTATCGCGTCACCAATATCCCAAGTTGTGACATCTGCGAGAATGGAATTATTCCAGATACTCAACATTCCCCCTGCCGCACCAGCCACTCCCTTGAAATACCAGTTAAAGTCTTTGTTTCCCCAAATGGCCTCGCACGTCTCTTTACTCACATAGTCACATTTGGTTTCCTGAATGCACACAAATAATGCCTTTTCTTTCCGGACCAATTCCTTAATTGCTTCTTTTTTTCTCGAACTTCCGATTCCCCTTGCATTGAGACTTAAAATCTTCATAGAAAAACAAAAGCGTGCTCCCTCTAGGTAGATGCTCTCTCTACTGACCTAGCTGTTCGAAGGCCTCCCTGTCTCTTGCTTCAAATTCCCCCAATTTCTCTGACAGAATCGATGAGTCTTTTTCTCTACAAAAACCCATCGTTGAGCATATCTCGATAAGAGCTTTAACCTCTGAATCGATTGGGGTCCTCTTAATGTTCCCTGGTTCTGGTTCCTCAGTCGCGTCAAGACCAGTTGGTCGATTAGATTTTCTGGATCGACGACGCTTACCTTTCTTTTTATTATTCTTTTTCTTCGCGAAGGATGAAATCTCGTGGCCTGAATCAATATCTTGGATGAAATTGGGCCAAACAGCCCTACTGTCCTGGCGTGGGCCCTTCTGGACTTTCTTGCCTTTTGCAATTCGAACCGACCTGTGAGATGCTGGGAGAGCTTTTTCAATTAACGGGCCTAGATTAAAGGGATTTGAGCCCATCTGAGAGCTGTCCTGGTTTGGTACTGGTCCACCAAAAATATGGGCCTGATCGGATACCTCATGGGCTTTAATTTCGGGGTCCTCAGGCCCACTAAAGTCTGGGCTTAGAGAGTTGCTGATTTCTGGGTCCCTAGCGTCGCCGTACTCGTCCCCGCTAGGTTGTGGTCCCACCGTATCTACCTCAATTAAATGTGGGCCTGGGGGATCGGGAATAGCGGATTGAACGTGCATTGTAGAGCCATCATTGATGTCTCTTATCTTGGTACACGATTGAGATTCCTCTGACACCTCAAGGTTTTGAAAATTTTGTCGGTTGTTGTACCCGAGGATGGCGGCTTCGCGACCTTCCATCTCCTCCCCCTTCAATATGGTTTCCGGGTCCTTGGATCGAATCGCCTCCGTATCCGAACCAAGATCCGAGCTATCCACCTCAGACGACATGTATCGGGATGACAAGTCAGATTCCGATTCTGATACCGGATCATCGCCATAATGAGTTTTGGTACGACGATTTTCCGGAGTGAACGCCGTCTCCGACACCCATATAGGAAAATTGGTATTGTCAACTCTGAGAAGAATATGATCGTTGATGGGCCTCCAGCAGTTTGTTGCTATCAACACCTTTCCTTTTGATAAATCAAGCTTAATCCTAGTCCTTTGGTCGATCTCGCAGACTTTACCGAAGTGTGACCCCACGGCCTTGAATGAATCGATATTCCAAGCATGTAGGGGAATACCAAAAATCTGGATCCATACATAGCGGATTTTTACTACGTCTTCTGGTTCCCACTCTCTGATGCTAGAAAAACTCTTAGAAATCCAAGCCTGATCTTTTCTCGTTATTCTCGCTTCTCCTTTGAGCGGATCAGGAGTAAGTAGAATCTTCAATCCCCCTAGGGGCACAATATTATAGTTTTCATACCCTTCGTAAGTCAAGTCATTCTCGATTGCTTTCCAATAGTCCTCGATCGTGGCCTCACCAACAATGCATGAACGTGCCCACTCTAAGTCCTCCTTTCTAGTCATTCCTTCCACCAATGCCGGATGTGGATCTGATACAGGGAGTGCTACTTGCTTAGTTGAAGGGTAAGATTGCAGCCTGAGTGCTTCCATAAAACTGCGGGAGTCTCTAAGCCCCCCTTGGATTGGGTAGCGCTTTGGAAGGCAAGCTTCGGGGTGTTCCGATATCTTATTGCCGTCAAAATGGCGGGCCACCGTCGCTTTTATTTTTCTGGATCCTATCCACATCTTATCCACTTCCGCCGCCACTTGAGTCACCTCCACATTGTGAATGAAAATTACAAACGCGAATCTCCTCCCAACTCTCGTTCTTTTGCTGGGAATATATACATCAATAATTCTGCCAAAGTTGTGTAACCACTCGAATAGGTCGAGTTCTTTCCAATCGTCAGGAAAGTTGGATACGTAGATCCGATGATCCTTCCTGGGATTCTTGACAAGTCTGAGCCCTGCGTTTGGATTAGAAGAGAGATGCTTAGGATAAATCGGTTGAGTCTGGTAAGGTTTGGTTTGATTGGATGGGTAATGTTTAAAGGTATGGGCGGTTTTGTAAAGGGTGGGCGAGGAAGGGTGGGAGTAGGACTGGTTAGGAAGGGGAGGGTGAGGGTTGGGTGGGGAACGGGGTGCTTAGTCGGGGTTGTGATAGTGCCGATGGATAGAAGCTGGGATTACAGGTCGGGCTGATTTTGGTTGAGAAGGCGGTTGTGGAAGGGTTTGGTAGTTGTTCCGGCGATTCCATTTCGGGCGGCGCTCCGCAGGGATAACATGCCTAAATCTCTCACTCTCTCTCACTCTCTCACTACCGCACTCTCTCTCTCTCTACCCATCTCTCCTCCGCTTCTCCTCCAGGATGTGTCAATTTAATGGAAAGGCTAGCCTAATTGTTTGTAGCCTTATTAGTTGTTCCTGTTGCCAAAATTCTATAACACAAGAGAATTTCAGACAACTAAGTAACTAACTAATAATCTTGGTATTACACAATATATTGCTTTAAATTACTGAATAATTAATTGGACATTACAAGATAGTAATTTTTTTTTAGAAACAACAGGTACAATTAAGATATAAGTTTTGCAATATTAAAATATCTTCCTAAGGTCGAAGGAATAAATGCATCTGGATAAACCAATAATTGACTAGCTAGAAAATGTACCTTTTATATTTTAGAGAACCATTTTATATTAGGTTAATTAAATTTATTGAGTTTGAAAATAGCTAGATATATATTTTAAAGAATTGTACATGTATAGAATTCACAACATGCAACATGATTTTGACTTTAATGACGTACAAGGGAATTTAATTATATATGCAGCTGCAAATTCTTAAACTCATGAATTAAGAAGCTGAGCAGACTCTTCCTGTTGAGTAAATTAATAATGCCTTGTGTTACCTCTTTTTTGTCCTACACTTTTCGATATCGTGGTAGTCCCTAGCTAGCTTACACGATATACTGATTATTAATGCATAATGTACATCACAATTCCCTGAATGTGGAACAACAAATATGGATTTTTTTTTTTTTAAAAAAAAACTTCGGTCAAAATTTGAAAAATGTTCCTTGCGCAATTGAGACGTGTAGATCAAAGCGGAAAAGCCCGACACGTGGATTTGTTGATAGGCGGCGGTGAATTTTTTTCCACTTTTGGCAAAAATATATATTCAGAATTGGCGAGGGTTCTAAAGCTCTCGCCCTTTTTAATTGATTAATTATTACAACACCATTTTACTGAAAGATGAGTGTTTGCACTCGCTAAGGGCGAGCGTGCACAAACCCTCAACTTTTAATTAATTTTAAAGTTCCCCACTAAGCCCTCGAGCCTGCGCTCGCCATTGGTGAGGGTAATATATATATCCCTCACCATTTTCAATATTAAAAAAAAAAAGCCTTGCCTTCACCATTGGCAAGGGTTTATTAGCCCCTCGCCGCCGGCATGGTGAGAAAATACATGCTTTCATGATGGCATTGTGGAGTAGACGAATACAAAATTGTATAATGTACTTAAAAATCGAATTATAGAGGCATTAAGATGAATTGCTAGCACATCCTGTACCATAGATTTTGACATGTATACTGTAAGAAATTGACTAATTTGCAATTTAAGTTCTATTCTTGCAGTATTTTCAACTAAACGTGTCTTGCACGTCTATGACCAATGTTATATTTGTCCATATATATGTGCCTAAATTTTATGACAACCGTGTGATAATCAGGTCGAAGCCACATTTTAAGCAATTTATTTTGATGTTAAAAAATGCATATTCACTAGTTTGTTGATTGCCTAGCTAGTTTGAAAATTAAACCGTCTCTTATAACTATTGAAAAATAATAATTAATTTGAATGAACAAAAAATACAATCATGGTCATAGGCGTACAAGAGACCTTGTGGCTGAAAAATGCAACAAAAATATAGTTTAGATTGTAATTAGATTAAAAAAAAAAAAACATTGTGCAGGAACCAAGTTAATAATATGAATACAGTACTGGTCGCAAATTCATATTAACCCTTAAATTAAAGTATTCCCTACATCCAGATAATTGTGTTCCTGTTTTTTTTTTTTTTTTTTTTTGTCGTATAAGTGTTTCTGTTTCCTTTTTTTGGAAAATATATATACCCAATCACACTTAATTAATCTTCTCTCTATTTTATCTACAATATTCTATTTTATCTACTTTATACATAAATAAACAGTATTTTTTAAAACATGTGCAAAAAGAAATATGAAAACTTTACATGGACGGGAGGGAATAATAATTTGAGAAACTGGTGTACAGAAAAATTATTCAGGTTGTCATCTGACTTTTCAATTTATGTATATAAATATAATACTCCTCTCGTTTTACAATAAATATTGATGTTTTAGTTTCTTTTTGTATAAGTAAGAAGGGGCATGTGTTTTCAAAAAAAAAAAAAGGGCATTTATTGACAAGTTTGTCCTTAATTGTTGAATGATATTTTAGCTTATAACCCTAAATGTAAGTTAGTAATTAGGAGTATTTATTAATTTCTAAAATTTAAAAGAGGGCAATGTTGAAAGAAATGATGCAAAAAAATCTAAATCATTTAATTGTGTACAAGAATAAAATGCTAAAACATCATTTATTGTAGAATGAACAGAGTGGAGTATATATTAGTCGAAACATATTAAGGTTGTGTTTGGATGAAGGAATTTAGGTATGGATTTTAAATTCATAATCTAATTAATCCACTTCACTTGTTACATTAAAGTAAATGAATTAATTTTAAATACTTAGCATTTTTTTAGTTAAAATTGTGAATCTATTTTTAAATCATTTCATTTAAAATACATCTTCAAATCAAATCCCCTCATCCAAACACAATCCAAGTGTTTTCAAATTAATTAGGTTATTGTAATGATTACATTTTCCTTTACACCGATTTAGGATTAGGATGGTTAATGCAATATTAAGTATATCTTCATCCCACTTTTGTCTTATTATTATTTTTAAGACACGTTTTTTCTCATGATATGCCAGTTGTATAAAAAAATTAATATAATTTTATATCCAAATCTATCCGAAATTGGGGAGCACCTTGTGTAAAAGTTGTACAGACAATATATTTCTATTTTTACTTGACATAGAAATTATTATACAAGTTCAAACACTAAAGCAAATCATATATTTTGTAAGTTTGCTAGCTTTACAGTCAGAGTTCGTAATCATACACTATAGTTTTCCCTGCAAGATTAGTGTTTAAATCTTAGATTAATTGTGTTGTAGACTTGTAGTTAGATGAAATGTGTTTTCGTTGAGGTTTTTGTGTTCTATCGCTAGTTGTATTGTGTATTTGTGTCACATGTAAATTGTGGAGTAGCTCTTTTTAATTTACGAGAGTTCTTCAGGTTCTTTTGCAATGATATTTTTCTTTTTCGATAAAAAAAAAAAGTCGTAGTTTATTCTTAATTTAGAGGCCAGGTAATAATTTCTTATCATTCTCGAGGCGCGGAAAAAGAGTTTAAATTTATTTTATTTTAAAATTCGGAGAGCATATTATAAAATATATCTCATCCATATATAACACCTTTCCCAAAATAGAAAAAAAAATAAAATTATTTCTTGTATTGATTCTCATTTAGACCAATAGTGCACTAAACCCTAATGAAACGAGTTGATTTTTCATGTGAAAAGGGATTTGAAGATAATCCATATCGTAATGCACATAAAATCACCCGTTCCACTTTTTATGTTTCATATTGTATTCCACCCTCTAAATTGTTGATATGTGTCATTTAAAAAATTATCAGAAACGAAGATGACGCGTGTTAAAGACCCCGTAGATATATGACACACTGAGTGAAATACAAAGAGTGAAATGATCCTTTTTTGTAATAAGGGTCCAGCTAGCACCATCAGCTTATAAACATATTTGTTCCCAATTTTTTCACTTAATCAAATTCATTTTCAGTTCTCTCTCAACCCTAGGTTCATTTCTCTTTTTTTTTTTTTCCTTGTCACAGCCTGCAGCTCTCTTTGAATGGGGAAGCTTATCATCAAGTTGAAGTTGCCACCAGGTTTTAGCGACAGCTTTGAATGCCAGGAATGCAAAAGGTCATTTAATAGTCCAAGGGGTCTAAGTGCCCATAAGAGAGTTCACAAAAAAACCCGAATGGCAGCCGAGGTGGCCAATGAGTCGTCTTCGTCATCCCCGTCCCAATCTCAACCCCCTTCCGAAATGATGGCTTTGCCTTTCAAGAAGAGGCTTCTTATGGATGTGTGCAATAAAAAAGTAAATTAAGTTGAGGATCAAGATCTACAGCAAGCAAGTGAAGTTAATTTCTTGTGCTTTTGAATTTTTCTTTTGAATTTTCTCATGTTCTTGTTTTAGAGTGTTTCCATCATTAATTTGTGTTTTAATTTTTCCTTTGGGATTAATTCATGAGGATTGTTGTCTTTGTAGTAGTTCAATGATATACTAATTGGCCTTCTCTATTAATTAAAAAGAATGGTTTTTACTTCTTTGAATTGCACCTCATTGGAGATCCTTCTCATGATTTTTAGGTTTTCATTTTCTTGTTTTAGAGTGTTTAATGTTTTCATTAACTGGATGGGTATGTTTTTACTTCAATTTTCCGAAAATATATAAAAGAAACTGCATTGATTACTCAATAATTATATCATAAAGAATGCTAAATCTACCCGTATTAAAAGTATTAATTAACTTTTTATTTTGAATACATGGGGATATAGGTTTTTTTTTTTAAAGGAAAAAAGATTATATTGTCAGAGTATCAGGGATACTCAAAGATAAAGTTGTCTCGGAATTACATAGGGATATAGGTTATGGAGAGGAATGAGGATTGTTGTTGGGAATACTTCACAAACCTTCTCAATTTTTTTTTTTTTAATGAAATATCAAAGTAAATATTTTCAAACCATATCCCAACACAAAGAAACTTTGCAGCCAGTTTGATTGAACATTTTGTGTGAATGTGAAGGACAGAAGAAGAATTACAAAACTTTGCAACCTCAATAAATTGTTTTATGTTTATCATTTACAAAAAAAACTGGCCGGTGGCAAGGTGAAAAAACCCTCACCAAAGGTGAGGGCTTCGTTAACCCTCGCCTTTTTTCAAGCCGTTGAACATTTTGCCGTTTTGACTTTAAAAATGATATTCCCCAAATCAGTTCATCGTTTTTTTTGCCAAAAACGGAAAAAAGTCAAAGCCATCGCGCCGTTGATCAATCAACCCACGTGTCAGGCTCTTGTCTAGATGTCTCAAGGAGCATCTATACGATACTTTTTCCAATTTTCATCGATTATGGTTCGTGTTTTGACACTTATGCCTTTTATGTATATATATATATTGTTAGAATTTCATTACTGTTTCGTTGTTGGATTTGTATATCTGTTTGAATTGTTAGATTTAAGAGGATCAATGTTCGATCAAACTGTAGAAATTAATTAAATAGTTGTATATATACTTCAAGAATGTTTGTTGGAATGTGTTGGTTCACATACATCTCTTGAAACAAGTTTTCAATTTTTTTTTTTTTGTTCTGAGATTAAGGTTATTATGGATTTAGTAAATTAATTATAAGTACGTATTTACTTATTGGATTCGGCAACAAATTCTTATAAAATGTGCGCATGTGTTTTGGCTCCTTTATGCAAAATTTGAATTTAAAAATAAATTGTGGGATTTAAGTTAGGCCTTTCAAAAGTCGTTCGAAAATGAGGATGTGACAATGTGATATCAAACATTTCTACGTTGTTGTAGATTTGTTAAGAAAAAAAATCTTCTAAAGTATGTTATTTATACCTGTTATGTTTCCTTTTGAGTCAAGGAAAATAATTTATTTTGTAAAAGATCATGCATTATTGTGTATAAATTAATTATGACATCCACCACCGCCTACAACTTCAACTCCAATAAGGTATGCAATGTTTATACGTCATGCTACTAATCGATCCTAGAAACATGATCGCTTGACGACTTGACGTATGATTGATATTGATATGATTAATCTTGATAGTACAAAATAATGGTAATGATAAAATATTCCTTTTTTAGTATTAACCATGGTGACTAGTACATAAGATGGTGACATTTACAATCTTTGGTTCTATGACAACTAAATTTTCATAGGAGATGGCTCAAGGGGAGAATCAAAACAACCGTCCACGAGCTGCAACTTACGTAGAAATCAAAATCAATGCAATGAGAAAGATGTTTCATTTGCAGAGTTGCTTAGGGCTCAAAATGCTCTTATTCTGGAATGTTAAAACCAACCTCAATGGGGAATGTTATGTTGGCGAATTTGACTACCCTACCCCAGGCCCCGAATGCTCAAAACCACCCTCTGAACCCTCCAGCTTCAAGTTGTGGAACAATTCAATCGCTTTAAACCCGACCCCTACTACCTTTAACATCGGGTTGGAGCAGCAACTTTAGAAGAATTGAGGGAGACAATCAATGCATCATTGAGCTCATTATGTGCACAGATGCACAACAGGCCGGTGGCATGTGCGCCTTTCCAATTTAGGAAAGATACACATATATGGTGGAACTTTTATTAGGTATGTGGTCAGCTACTGAGCATGCAATATTGTCATGGGAAGAATTTAAATGCACTGTTAAGGTCTAGTTAAGTACTATCCTATGTCTAACTAGGTGGCGATGGAAACATAATTCTTTAATCTGAAACAAGAAAACATGCCAGTGACGGAGTATGAGCGACCAAAGTTTAGTTAGATAAGTTGTATTGCTCCACATTGGAATCGATGGCTGAGAAGACTCGGAGATTCAGGTGCATGGCCTCCGATAATTTCCATTCCAAACCAAATACACCTTAAAAATGAATGTCTCCTTGGTGGAACATGTTTTTCTGGTAAGGCAAAAATCACAGGACTTCACTATAGAGTAATAGGATTTGAATTGGTTATCTTTCATTATGAATATGCATAGATATATACAGGAATGTCAACTATACACATATGGAAAGTTCCTAATTAAATGCATGATTAAAGGGATAAATGATCGGGAATGATATACACAATCAAGAATGATATATTCTAAATCTCTCTTACCGTAAAATTTCGGCGACAAAGATTTTGGAGCGAAGTGTTTCAAAGTGGTGTCGAGGAAGGGACTTAGTGAGCAGGTCTACAAGTTGGACAAGTGTGTTGACATAGGAGACGCATAGAAACCCTTTAGACGAAAGATCTCGGACAAAATGAATGGCAATGGCGATGTGCTTCAATCTGGAATGTTGAATTGGATGAAGGGCCAGACGAGTGGCACTTATGTTATCACATAGAAGACGAGGCCGGTGATAGAGGGAGAGATTAAGGTCCCTGAACAATTGCATAACCCAGCAAACCTCTAAAGTAGCTGAAGCGAGGGCACGATACTCAGCATCAGTGGATGAACGAGCAACACATGTTTGCTTGCGTGAACGCCAAGAGATCGGGTTACCACCTAGGAACAAGATGTAAGTCGGGGTAGATTTTGTTGGTCCCAAAAGGAGTGTGACACGTGTATGGGGGGGTGGGGAATACACGTGTATGTATTTTTCAAAAACTTTTGCAATTAAATCAACACAAATAATCAGAGTCAAATAAGTTGTACAGTATGTCAAGTCCTATGAAAATACCAGATAGAATATTCTAACAGAACTTAATAGTAAGCAACTTGTATGCGGAATAAATGATAGACCATATTATACTCCTTGAAAAATATGCACTTAAGTACTAAGTTACCAAATAGCAATAAGCAATTATAAAAATCACAACAACTTAAGCAAGAAGATAAATGCAGTAAATAAGAACACAAAACGTATAGTGGTTCGGAGGTTAAACGGCTCCTACGTCGACCACTCTCCTAATTTAATAGGATAATTCCTTAATCACTTGGAATTAACTTGCTTTTACAGTGCCAAGGTGCACTATACTTCTTCTTCTTCTTCTCTTCTCTTGATTTCTTACAACCTTCTCTCGTTGCAATACTCTCAACACTTCTACGAACTCGACAATACTCTCAAACTATCTCTCAAGGTGAAAGTAGGGTTTTGTTCTTGTACCAACTAAGTGTGATATCCTTTACAGTTTAAGAACAAATGTAAAGGCTAGGATATCACTTTCTAGGCTCTGGATAATAAAACAATAAGCTTGCCTAGTGGGGACTAAAGATAACACTCACAAACGAATATGCTTAAAAACTTTTATGTCTCGAGTGTTTTGAATACTTTTGAATGCTAAAATATTGCTAGAATGTGTATGGCTTGTATGTCCCGTATATCTCGAAATGATTCAAGATATGGCCTATTTATAGATGAAGCAAAAACTATCCGTTGGTGGAAATAGCAAGCTTATCCATAAATTTGAACTTTCAAATTGTTCAGGGGCCTGCATGCAAATAGTACATGAATTCACGTCCATTCGGTATTTTTCATTCCATTCTCAGAATTTGTTATGCGCAGTAACAGGTGGCACTAATTCTTTGGCTGTTTTGGAATAATTTCGTCCTTCCCGCTAACGGCCTCGTACTGGGTAAAATGCCTCGTCATTCATCGTTTTTTACCATAAGTGTGACAAGTCCAAAGTATATGAATATCCAGATTCATCATACTTGACTTTTGTTTATTCAGCATACTTGTCTTCATGAGTCCTTGCCACTTTTCAATAACACTTAAACTTCTTGTCTTCAATGCTACTTGTCTTCTTGTGCTTTGTTCTTTCAGGTCATTTGTCATAGATTCAAGAATAATCTATCTAAGAAAAATTAAAGCTCCCTAACATATATGAGCTTTTGTAATCCTGAAAATCTAGACTTGGCAAATCATCATACTTGCGGTTTTACTTAGGGTTTTGGTATCAAATCAAAATCAAATTTTCTTTTATTAATATAAACCATATCTCAACAATTTCTCCCTTTTTGATGATGCCAAAACCTACTTACTTCAAAAGATCCATAGGGATTTCTTTTTCAGTAGATTTGACAAAAACAGGACAACTAGCATGTATTTTCTATACTTAGAGAATTTCACAGAATAAATTCAGATTATTAACCTAATAGGGCTAAGTTCTCTGAGTTCTATAAAACTTGATCTAAGCAAGAATCATTTGCTAGAGTCTATTTTTAGACAAAATAACACAAGTAAGAAGACTCAAAATTGTTGTCCAGTGCATAAGATAGATAGCCATTATCCGAATAAAAACAACACATAGTAAGAGCAGAAAGTTGTAAGTTCTAGCTCTTAAGGAGCAACAATTGTTCAGAATTAAAAATTAAACATAGATAAAAAGTTCATGATAATTTGAATCTTGACTTGACCTTCAGCAGCTTCATCACTTGCCTGCATCTGATTTCTTCTTTAGAAAGGTTGGAAGTTCCTTGAACAATGGAGTCAGCCCATAAGATGCAAAATGTCTGTTCTTCAAGGCCATGACTTCTTCATTCTTCCCAATCAAGTCTTCGTTCTTGACAAGTTGCACGAACTCATCAGTAATAGCTTTCCTATCAATTCCATTTCCATCAGCCTTCATTGGTGGAGTCCAGAAAATCTGTTCAGGAGCCTTGACAACCACTTTCTCCTTTTGAGCAGCTCCTAAAATCTTTGTGTATAGTTCTGGATAGTTCTCCATCATAAACCCTTCATATAGACCATCAATGTCTTCAAAATCTCCCCATCTCTTAACAACATAGAAGAGATGATCCCATACTCGATTTGCTTCATCCCAAGCACCATTGAGTTCAGCAGGAACCCAACTGTCAGTATGAGGGAGTCTTTTCAAGGTTTCAAACTTCCTCTTATCTCTGTTCTCCATCATTAGAGCATAAGAACTCTTGTAGGATTTAGAATTTCATGGAAGGAAGTTTTTGTGCCTCTTCAACCTGCACTCTTCAGCATCTTTGAACATTTTTGTCCTTTCTTCAATAACAAGTCTCCTTACTCCTCTTCTGGTCTCTGCATCTTGACCAACTCTTTCAACAAAAATATTTACAACTTCTTCAAAACCAGGAGTTTTGGCTTTTTTAGGCTCAGCAGCAACTTCAGGAGAAACTCTCCTTACAGGTAACTTATCCTCCATTCTTACCAAGGTTGGAGTTTCCATCTCTTGCAAATCTTCATCATCATAAGGTCCACTTCACTTGTATTTCTTGCTCTTCTCATAATCAGAAATCTCAGCAAGCTTCTTTCTCTTCTGAGTGGGTTTCCTAATCTTTCCACTTCTGGTTTTGGGGCAGTCCTCCTCCTCAGTAACATCAGTAATTTCCAGTGTTTTGGCTTTCCCCTTGCCAGTGCCTTTGCTTCCTTCCCCCTTACTCTTCTCTTCCCCCTTTTTCTTTTCTTCCCCCTTTTTGACATCATCAAATGCCTCAAGGTTAATAGGGTCAGCAGGGTTAGCATCAATCTTAGCCACAGTAAGTGAAAGTTCTTGTTGATATGTATCCATTCTCTTCATCTGAGCAGAAATGGGGTCAACATGACTTAGCAAGAAGGCAGAGATAGTGGAACTTACAGATTCTTCCACTTGTTTCTTCACAGCTTGATCAACTTGGTTTCTCATCACCTTTATTATACCCTCCAAGTTGGCTTTGAATAGGCCAGAAGCAGCATCAAGTGAACTCTTTACAGTTTCTCTTATCAGATGATCTCTTTGACTTCCCATAGACTGAGTCAGCTTTTCAATGTCCTTTGACAGCATCTGAGAAATCTCCTCCTTCTCCTCAGTAACTTCATCCTTTAACTTCATAATCTCCTCTCTTTCCTTCTTGATCAAATCCTTTTCAGTGTGGAAGTATGTGGTAACAGCATCTGACATGATCTTTGATGACTCACCAATCTTGAGGGTGGAGTCCTTCACTTCTTTTCCAACACTATCAATCTTTTTATCAAAGGATTCAAAACTCTTTTCAACAGCTTCCAGCTTGATGGTTGTGGAGTTCATCTTTTCTTCCAGGTTTTCAAACTTGATACATAATTCCAAAGAATTATTATCAACAGTCTCCTCCAAGTCCTCCATCCTTCTTGTCATTCTCCTTGCCTTAGAGTTTAAGTTGAGCAATGACCTGTGCTGGGCTTCATTTGTGGGTATGATTGTCTCATCCAGGCTGTCTCTGACATACTTTCCCATGTTTAGACAAAGACCTACAACATTCTCCAATCTTTTCCTTTCAACTTCATCAATTTGTTCAATCTGTGAATTGAACTCCTCCTGCACAACTATCAATCTTTTATCCTCCTCATCAATAATGCACACTTCAGTCAGTGGAAGAGCATCTAGGTGAATTGGGAACTCCATCGAAGTTGATGGTGCTGCAGTTATTGCCTCATTTTTCCAAGGGCTTCTTCATAGCTTCTTCCTCAGCAATATTGGCCTCCACTTCATCTTTCTTGGCCTCTGCTTCTGTGACTTCATTAGGAGTTGACTCAATCAACTCAACATCATGAATAATAGGTTCTTCAGTAATCTTTTCAGTTTGAGTGTCATCTACCATGACAATCTCCATTGTTTCTGACTTATCCTTAATGTTAATGCAAAGCGTGCTCCTTGTGTTCTTGATTTGGTACATTGTGATTTATGGGGCCCTGCTCTGGTTCGTACCTCGGAAGGGTACCAATATTATCCTATTTTTATCGATGACTTTTCTCACTTCTCCTGGATATATCCTCTACATGCTAAGAGTGACTTTTTTTGTGTTTTGGAATGCTTTCACAAGTTTGTCTGCAACTAGTTCTCTTCCTCCGTGAAAGTATTTCAAAGTGATGGTGGGACGAAATTTATCAATAATCGAGTTTCTGGTTTTATGCGAGCGTACGATATTCTTCATCAGCTGTCTTGCCCGTACACACCCCAGCAAAACGGTAGGGCTGAGCGCAAACATCAACACATTACAGAGAGAGGTCTATATATGATGTTCCAAGTGAACTTTCCTGCTCACTTTTGGTTTGATGCCTTCGCTGCAGCTACCTACGTCATTAATAGCCTGTCATCTACAATCTTGAATGGCACTTCCCCTTTTGAGGCCCTCTTTTCGTCCTCGCCGAACTATGGGAACTTCAAGCCTCTTGGTTGTCGTGTCCATCCTTTTCTCCGAGACTATGCTCCACACAAACTGGCTCCTCGTAGTCGCCCATGTATCTTCTTGGGCTATAGTAGTACTCACAAAAGATTTTGATGTTATGACTAGGAATCGAACAGAGTGTTTGTCACTCGCTATGCCAAATTCGACGAGCAGTGCTTTCCCTTTTCGGATTCTGCTCGCTCCTCTCCGCCTCCTATGTTGGATGTTTCTATCTTTTTGGAGCCAGGTTGCTCGCCCTCGGCTGCTCGTCCAGTCGCCTAGCTTCCTCTAGTCCCACAGTTACCTTGCTCGCTGTGTCCCACTAAACATGAACCGGCCCTTGTTGCTCCAGTCCTTGACCTAGAACCACCTGCTCGCCCTCTACCTCCACCCTCATCACATCCAATGGTCACTCGCGGCAAAGCGGGCATATTCAAGCCTAAGTATCCTGTCGCCACAACCTCCTCGGCACTACTGTCAGCTCTGAACAGCGAGGATTCAAATCGTCGGCCAAGTCTCCTCTCTGGCTAGCTGCTATGCAAGAGGAAATTGATGCACTCCGCACCAACGATACTTGGGATTTGGTTCCTCGTCCTTCTGGTGTTAATCTAGTTAGATCCAAATGGGTTTTTCGGTCCAAGTTTCACTCTGATGGTTCTGTTGAGCGCCACAAAGCCCGTCTGATCGCTCAGGGCTTCACTCAGATCCTAGATGATGATTTTTCTTATACTTTCAGTCCAATGGTCAAGGCTGCGACTATTCGAGTTATTCTCGCCATTGTCGTTCAGTTCAATTGGCCTCTTCATCAATTGGATGTAAAAAATGCCTTCCTCAATGGTGTTTTAGATAATCCAGTCTTCATGGCTCAACCACCGGACTTCGTCGATGCTCGCTATAACACCCCTAAAAACTTACTAGTAATATATATATATATATATATTAGTCATATATGTGTATTTATATTTTTTTCGTGTGTATGATAAATACTATACATATATTATTATTATTCATATAGATATGTATATATATATTTTAGCTCAAAATAATTACTTAAATTATATTAAACGTGCATACTATATATATGTATATAATTGTACGTACAACTATGTATCAATATATATGGACACACACACACAAGAAAATGGATAACTATTAGTCACCATGTATATATATAAATATTACTATGAATTAAACATACATACAACACGTAAGGTTAGCTACATATTAAAATACTCAATAGCCACCAACTTGTCAAGAATTAAATTGTATCTACAACCTACAACCCTTTTAGCTATAGTTTAAATAAGTATATTAATATGGATACGCTCCTAGGCGTAATGATTAGATAGGATAGTGATGATGAATATTTTGCTATAAATAACAAATGGGTGAGACTAAGCAGCGAAGGGAATTTCAATTGAAAATAAAAGAGGTAAGGCCTTGGTTCATTAATTAAAAAGCTTTAAAGTCTTCTTCTTCTTTTTTTTTTTTTCTTCTCTTTGTCATACTTTGCTACCTTCCCTAGTCAAATGTCGACAAAGCCCTATTTTCTACTCTACACACTCACCCACCAACACCGTAAATTAAATTTTATTTAACTCCAGCCATTTTCAGCAAGTACCAAAGAATTTAAATAAGCTACTCTAACTTCTTAGCTAATGATAAATGCACATTGTAGGTTACGTGGTGCCGAAAAATATTTAAGATTTTACACTTCAGAAGGTAGGAATTTTCTTCAACTCTTCATTGAGTTATAACGATCAAGTGTTATAATTGCTCTTATTAAATCTTACTATGTATTTAATTACAAGTTACGCCTGGCCTAGCCAGCACTCTCATGCTAAGTCTGGTCCAACCAGCAAATTACAAGTTACGTCTGGCCTAGCCAACACTCTCATGCTAAGTCTGGTCCAACCAGCAAATTACACGTTACGTCTGGCCTAGCCAGCACTCTCATGCCAAGTCTAGTCCAACCAGCAAATTACAAGTTACGTCTGGCCCAGTCAGCATTCTCATGCTAAGACTGGTCCACCCAATAAATTCAAGTTACGTCTGGCTTAGCCAGCATTTTCACGTTAAGTCTGGCACTGCCAGCTCACTTACAAGTTCTACAAGCACATTATTTACACTTGTGAAATTTAGTTTGCGTAATTATGGAGTAACCCCCACCGAGTGTTTTCATACTCACCCTTTATTTTAAATATTTTCAGCGCAGGAATTTGACAAGGAAGGGTGATCCAGGATGTAGTGGCCGAAGAAATAAAGATATAATTAAAATAAACTACTACTACGTTATTTAAATTATCTAGCTATTTCGAGAAGACAATTTAAACTTTGTAATAGATATGTCGGGTCTAAGCCATGATCTACATATTTTCGAATTTATGCCTGATTAATATATTTCCGCTGCAACTTTATTAATATTCATGATCAAGATAATTTATTATGTAAGAACTAAACGATAATACATGATATGTCACTTATAGAAAGAAATATAGAAAAAAAAAATTAGGTTGTCATTATTTTGTAATGTCACATTTTAATTTTTAGTATAAAATTGTGGCGTTACAGTGTGGTATCAAAGCGGGTCTGGAATTCTGCAAATTTGCTCAATTATATGAATATATATATATATATATATAATACATGTAATAATAATAATAATAATAAAAAAATATATATATACATAGTACACTAATGTAAATGTTTAGTATGCCCATATATATATATATATATATGGGCATACTAAACATTCACGCCTACAGTAGTAAATAGTGAATGATGATTAACTAAGAATAGGTGTGTTTACTAAAAATAGGTATGTGTAATTTATAAACACTTAGGAATGAAGTAATCAGGGGAAGCATACTATATATATGTCTATCTTACAACACTCCCCCCTTACAGTCCATAAGAGTAAAGATATGGTAAAAAAAAAAAAAAAAATCTAAGGTTGCACCTGCGATCATCCCTCTGCGACAATTCCTCTACGATTCAAGTAAGTGTATAAACTAGTACATTTTTCATCACCACTTACTAAATAAAATTTTACAATTAAGTGAGAATCTCGTTGAATTAAGATTAAACTCACGTTTGAGAAAAACATTGGTATCTAAATGGATAACTACGAGGCTTACGTCAATGCCTGCCTACGCCGATGTGTGTTAACCCAACGAAATGAAAACGACGATGTAGGAGCTCACATCGGAGAGATGGCAACCATCTGGAGAACTTCTCACCAAAAGGGGGTTCCGTTTGATAGACAGGAAGCATGTTGGATGCTGATCAACACGTTGCCCGAATTTTGGAGGCTTTACGCCTATAACCTTTACTTTAATTTAGCTGGCCAGCACGGTGAGGTGTGTTATCCATGGTTCTCGGTCGGTCTGTACTGGCAGTGGGTCAGTGAAGGGCACCCCACAGAATCCGAACAATTCTATCTTGAACAAGTTCAAGCTGAAGTTGTGGAATCTCCTGAGATTGAGGAACCCATTGTAGTGGATCCTCAATACGAGGGGAGTGACCAACACTCCTTCACCGGACTATGTTAATGCCCAAATAAGGGCAATGACCTATCATTTTGTATCTGTATTTCCTAACGACATCCGTCCAGGATAACCCTGGATTTTCATTTTGTCCTAGGCATAGGATGTACAATATTTATGCTTATATCCGCTGTCACCTTAGAGATAGGTCCCATTTTGTTATGGAGTACGCAGGCTTATAATAAAAAAGTCATATGTTATATATTTGTGTATTCAACAACCACCGGTGTGATAAAAAAAAACCCTCCTTCTAATAATTTAACTTGGTTACTTAAAAAAAAAAAGGTCATATGTTAAATAAATACGTATATATTATAGTATACAATAATATACTAAGTTACTTTAATTTCCCAACTTTATCTCAATAGTTTAGAAATTATAATAAGTTATAAAACAAACCTCCTTTTAATAATTTAACTTGATGGAATAGATCATGAGTCGTGGACGACCCCGCCGCACGCAAATCCCCGTCCAAGAACCTTCCCTATTAAGTGATGAAAGCTTGGGAAATGACCTTGCAGCCGTCCTTCAAGGTCTTGCACGACACTTCGCAACCGTGCCCACACCGACCACACCACCTCTACCCACTCATCGCAACGAAATGAACACTGTGGTGGAACAATTCAGACGCTACCGTCCACCTACTTTCAGTGGCAAGGAGAATCTTGTAGAAGCTGAAACCTGGTTGAGGGCACTCGAGAAAATATTTGCTCATATTGTATGCACTGACGAGCAAAAGGTTTCATGCGCTATCTTCCAATTAACAGATGAAGCAGACTACTGGTGGGAAACCTATTACCGAACAAAGACGGTAACTCAAAGAGCTACCATTAGCTGGGAAGACTTCAAGGAAGTAGTAATTTAAAATTATATTCCCCAATCCTTCCACAATCAAAAGGAAATAGAGTTCATCCACCTCAAGCAAGGTGCCACGACTGTGCTTGAATGTGAGCGAAAATTCAGCCAACTCAGTAGATATGCTCCTCGTCTGGTGGACACCGAACAAAAAAAGGATCGACGCTTCGAGAAAAATCTACGACCTGAGATCAGCAGCATCTTAGCAGGGCAAGGAATGTTGACATATGCTGAAGCTTTTTCCAAAGCTCAGGAAATTGCCTCCCGGCTGAAGCTCGAGATTTCGAAAAAGAGAGTCGCTGAATTTCCAAATAAGATAAAATTGGTAAATCCAAATCAAGGGAGGGACTACAACTACAATAAGAACATCCACAGGGAAGGAAACACAAGCTAGGCCACACAAAAAACCAAGCCAACGTGCCCCAAGTGTGGGAAAAACCACAACGAACAATGCTTGTACGGGTCAGGGTTGTGTTTCCACTGTAAGGAGCCGGGTCACGGTCTGAGCAATTGCCCATTGCTTAGAGACAAGGGAAAACAATACGCGGGACCCGCTTGTGTCTTTGCATTGACGCAAGAAGAGGCCACCGATGAACCAGGAACCATGGCAGGTATGTTGACCATTTATGGTATACCTGCTTTAGTATTATTCGATACCGGGGCTACCCACTCTTTCATTTCCAAAAAGATGTTTGACAAAATAAGGAATCGTAACACAAGAATAGATAGAGATTTTCTTGAAGTAAGTATCTCGTCGGGTACAATTATCCAAACCACTCAACTATGCAAGGGCATAATGATTGGTTTTGATAATAATAATTTAGTAGCGGACTTGCATGTCATCAACATGAAATATTTCGATGTAATCTTGGGGATGGACTAGCTTACAGCCAACCAAACTATCATTACGTGCCACGAGAAGAAAGTCTCATTCCGCCACAACGAAACTGGGGACTACACATTCTATGGAGCTAAGGTGGGAGTGATACCTCGCATTGTGTCCGCAATGAAAACAATGAAGATACTAAGGAAATGGAATTGCACGACACTCCTTGTGAACATCGTGCGATCCGAATAAGGTGGTCGATCGATTGAAGAAGTGCCCATTGTACGAGAGTACAAAAATGTCTTCCCAGAAGTCCTACCCGGTCTACCCCTAGAACGACAAGTGGAGTTCACTATCGACTTAGTGCCAGAAGCAGCACCAGTCTCAAAGGCACTATACAGAATGGCGCCAAAGGAACTACAAGAACTACAAGTGCAACTACAAGAACTCCTGGATAAAGGTTTCATACGACCTAGCGTTTCGCCATGGGGAGCACGAGTACTGTTCATGAAAAATAGAGATGGTACATTTAGAATGTGCATTGATTATCGAGAATTGAATAAGCTCACCATAAAAAATAAATACCCGCTACCGAGGATCGAAGACTCGTTTGATCAATTAAAGGGTGCCAGTGTGTTCTCAAAGATAAACTTGAGATCTGGATATCACCAAGTGAAGATCAAGAAAGGCGACATCCCAAAGACGACCTTCAGGACGCGTTATGGGCATTACGAATTCGTTGTAATGCCATTCGGACTCAGCAACGCGCTAGCGATTTTTATGGACTTAATAAATCGAGTATTTCACCCATATCTAGATAGGTTCGTGATCGTATTCATCGGCGATATCCTTGTATACTTAAAGAACCAAGAACAACACGAGGAACACCTCAAAACCACTTTGGAGGTGCTGCGAAAAGAGAGACTCTACGCTAAATTCACAAAATGTGAATTTTGGCTTGATCAAGTCGTATTCCTCGGCCATATCGTCTCAACTCGTGGTATTGAAGTCGACCCAACCAAAGTCAAAGCCATAAGCCAATGGAGATCCCCAACAAACGTGAATGAGGTACGAAGCTTTTTAGGATTGGCAGGATACTATCTAAGATTTATCGAGGATTTTTCGAAAATTGCAAGACCATTAACACAACTAACGAGAAAAGAGGTGAAGTTCCACTGGTCAGAAGAATGTGAGGACAACTTCTAAAATTTGAAGAGGATACTGACCACCACGCCTGTCCTAACCATTCCAGACGGTTCAGAAGGATTTGTTGTCTATAGTGACGCCTCAAAGCAAGGTTTAGGATGCGTACTAATGCAGAAGGGAAAGGTATTCACGTATGCCTCAAGATAATTGAAGACTCATGAGCAGAATTACCCCACTCACGACTTGGAACTCGCCGCAGTGGTCTATGCCTTGAAGATTTGGCGACATTACTTGTATGATGGGAAGTGTGAAATCTACACCGACCATAAAAGTTTGAAGTACTTCTTCGAACAAAAGGAATTAAATATGAGGCAAAGAAAATGGCTAGAGTTGGTGAAAGACTATGACTGCACAATACTCTACCATCCAGGAAAGGCGAACGTAGTTGCTGACGCATTGAGTCGGAAGGAGAGAAGCAGATTAACTTGTATAACCAGCCAACTAAGGTTAGTCGATGAGTTTGCAAAAATGAAGATAGAGGTGATCTTACCACCAAATACAATCCAAGCGAGAGTAGCAACAATGGTGGTAAATTCTACGCAAAAGGAAACGATCATGGATGCTCGGAAAGGAGACAAGTTCCTGGAGAAAATAAAGAAGAAGGTTGAAAGCGGATAAATACAAGGTTTTTCCCTAACCGGCGAGGGTACATTAGTCTACGAAGGAAGACATTGTGTACCAAAAGTTGAAGCTCTTAGAAGGGAAATTATAGAAGAAGCACATTGCACGCCTTACACTGCTCACCCAGGAGGAACGAAGATGTATCGAGACCTAAGGAAATTATTCTGGTGGAGGAACATGAAAGGGGATATCGGAGCTTTCGTACAAAGATGCATGACATGTCAGCAGGTGAAAGCTGAACACCAACCCACCGTCAAGATTGCTTAAGCCACTTGAGATTCCTGAGTGGAAGTGGGAGCATATAGCGATGGACTTTGTGGTGGGATTGCCAAGATCGTTTTGAGGAAATCAAGCTATATGGGTCATAGTCGACCGCCTGACGAAATCAACACACTTTCTACCTATAAAAATGACCTTCGGGTTAGATAAGTTGGCTCAAATATACCCGGAGGAGATCGTTAGGCTACATGGAGTGCCTGTCTCAATAGTGTCAGACAGAGACACACGATTTACATCAAAATACTGGCGAAACTTACAAAATGCAATGAGAACTAAGCTAAACTTCAGCACTTTGTTCCACCCTCAAACTGACGGACAGTCAGAGAGAACCATCCAAACATTGGAAGATATGTTGAGGGCGTGTAATCTCGATTTTTATGGAAATTGGGACAAATTCCTACCCTTGGTTGAATTCGCATATAACAATAGTTACCAGGAAACTATTGGTATGATGCCCTACGAGGCGCTATACGGTCGAAAATGCAGATCACCTTTATATTAGGACGACATTGGAGAAAAGAAAATTTTGGGTCCCGAAATAGTCGAAGAAACTACTGGAGTAATCAAGAAAATCCGGGAAAGAATACAGGCGACACAAGACAGACAAAAGTCGTACGCAGACAAACGGCGAAAGGATCTAGAATTTGAGGTTGGAGTGAAAGTATTCTTAAGAGTGTCACCAACGAAGGGCGTCATTCGCTTCTGAAAATGAGGAAAGCTGAGTCCAAGGTTTATTGGCATATACGAGATACTTGAACGAGTAGGGAGGTTAGCATATATACTAGCTCTACCGCCAGAGCTAGATAAAGTACACAACGTATTTAACGTGTCCATGCTATGCAAATATATACTCGATCCCAATCATGTAGTTAATCAGGATGCAATAGAAATTGGCAATAACATGACGTATGTAGAAACCCCCGTAGCTATCCTCGAGAGAAAGGTGCAACGATTGCGAAATTGCGACATCGCCTTAATTAAAGTACAATAGAGCCGACATGGTCAAGAGGAAGCGATGTGGGAACGAGAAGATGAAATACTAGCTATACACCCGAACCTCTCTGGTCAAGGTAAAATATAATTTCGAGGATGAAATTTTTCGTAGTGGGGCAGGATATAACACCCTTAAACACTTATTAGTAATATATATATATATATATATTAGTGATATATGCATATTTATATTTATATATATACGTGTGTATAATAAATACTATACATATATTATTATTGTTCATATAAATATGTATATATATATTTTAGCTCAAAAAAATTATTAAATTAAATTAAACGTGCATACTATATATATGTATATAATTGTACGTACATCCATGTATCAATATATATGGACACACACACAAAAAAATGGATAACTATGAGTCACCATGTATATATATAAATATTACTTTGAATTAAACATACATACAACACGTAAGGTTAACTACATATTAAAATACTCAATAGCCACCAACTTGCCAAGAATTAAATTATATCTACAACCTACAATCCTTTTAGCTATAGTTTAAATAAGTATGTTAACATGGTTATGCTCCTGCGCGTAATGATTAGATAGGATAGTACTGATGATGAATGTTTTGCTATAAATAGCAAATGGGTAAGACTAAGCAGCGAAGGGAATTTCAATTGAAAATAAAATAGGTAAGACCTTGGTTCATTAATTTAAAAGCTTTAAAGTTTTCTTCTTCTTTTTTTTTCTCTTTGCTATACTTCGCTACATTCCCTAGTCAAATGTTGACGAAGCCCTATTTTATACTCTACACACTCACCCACCAACACCGTAAATTAAATTTTATTTAACTCCAGCCATTTTCGGCAAGTACCCAAAAATTTAAATAAATGTTAGGATATGAATCCTATAAACAATGTTCTAGTTGATGATTATATGTTTTGATGGCCAAAAGCAATTTGAGTTAATGATATATGTGAATTACATGTTGAGTTATATGTATTAAGTTTACTGATCTTAGTCTGAGTTTACTGATCTTAGTATTTTACTAATCTGATATATGAACTGTTTAAGAACTAAGCTGATGGAAGTATTGTATAGACAGCTTATAGTATAGGACTTTGATGTACTCATCTGTATATAGTTCAGTTGTTGTATAGATAGGTTTTATATATTGTAAAGTTGTATTCTATTGTATTCAGCATTGTAATAGTTAGAACAGTAGATTAGTTTGAAGTCAGAAGACTAAAGATGACTAAGAAGACTACTTCAGAGTTTGAAGAAATCAAGAGAAGTATTTTTGAAGGAAGCTGAACAGTTTTGAAGAACTGAGCTGACTGACCAAGAGCAGTAAATCCAAGAAGAGTAGTTTACTGTGCTGAGTTGGTTTATTTGAAGAATAAGTTTGGATGACTTATTTGAAGCGTAACTGAAGATATTGTTGAAGATATGCTGACTTGGAAAGATAAGATAAGTTGGTTACAAAAAGAAGGAAGTTACAACAAGAACGGTTATGAGTTAGTTGAGAGTTAGTTCACAAACTGCTAACTGTCTTACTAATGCTTATAAATACCGTGTGATCTTCTACTTGAAAAGACTACTGACACTACTGCTACTCAAGATATTCGAAGCATTCAAAGAAGTATTCAAGTATTTAAGAACTCACAGAGTTGAAGATCAAGAACTGAAGAGAAGCCACTGTACTGATTTGAAGAATCAAAGGCTACTGTTGGGATATGAATCCTAGACAAGTCCTAAATGATGAAAAGAAAAGATGAAGTTTTGATAAGCCAAAAGTGGTTTGAATATTTTCTAAGTATTAACTGAACTAGTCTAGTTGGGTTGAGTCATCTTGAACAGATCAGTAGAGTTCAAAAGACAAGTTAAAGTTTACATAAGAAAGATAAGTATTCGTATAGTGTTTATACTTCATATCTGTTTATATATGTTTAATTGATTAGTTTGTTATTGAGCTATAAAAGGTGTATAGAGCTCATTGATAATTCTATGTAATAGATGAGATTTGTTGTATATATTATAAGTTGACTAAGCTTGTATCATAAAAGCTTAATGTAATGTAATAGTCGTGTTAGGACTAGATTAGTTCTATTGAAGTCTACTGCACAAGAAGAGAAGACAAGTCTACTACTCAAGACAAGCAGACTACAAGACAAGTGCATCGACTGGACTACACAAGACAAGTCAACTGGAAGATAGTTACAAAAGCGCGTATGAAGATAAGGTTAAAAGAAGTTAGTTATGGAATAACTAATTCATAACAAGAAACGGGTTTATGGATAAGAAGATTCAGTTGGAATCAGTTATCAAGAAAGGTTGGTTACAACTAACTAAGTTCTTGAAGTTCGAAGTCTATAAATACTTGAAGGAGTTTATCATTTGAAGACTACTGAAACTACTGATTGCTATATACTGATTGTTGCGTACGAAAGCTACATACTAAAAGAAAGGAAGAACTCACAGAGTTAACTTCAGAAAGAAGCCAGAAGACGAAGACGTATTCAGAAGGCTACTACTGAAGAGAAGTTTTATTTCGTTGTTTTTGTTTCAAGTTGCTAGTTGCTTGTTAAAATAGCTAGTTAGATCGTTGACATATCTGGTGGTATAGTCTTAGAAGATCTAAGTCTTCTTCTTGGGACTTTAAAAGACAGGAATTACACTGTATACTCGTGTTGAAGAGTTTAGTGGAAAATATCACAACTGGGTTTGTGAGAGTGGACGTAGACAAGTTGTCGAACCACTATAAATCTTTGTTTGATGATTTACTGCTTTACTGTTTGATTAATTGCTTAATTGTTAAATACTGAACTGAACAAGACTAGTTGAGTGATCATACAGAAGTTCACGATATTAAGTTGAGTATAAATTTACTTGGGCTCATTGTTATTCTGATTATTCCGCATTACGTATTCTGATATATCGAAAGATTTTAGAAAAGTCTATTCACCCCCCTCTAGACATTTTCTTTAGCTTCCCTCGATATTAACTCAACTTTGGGACCAACAGCTACTGCAAAGAGAAGTTTTACTTTTCGTTTTAAGTTTGTATTGTGTAAACAAGTTTGCTAGTATCTTGTGAAATTACTAGTAGATCGAAGATATACCTGGAGGTATAGTCGACAAGATCAAAGTCTTAATCTTGGGACTCTAAGCTACAAGTACTCAAGTGGAAAAGAGTAATAAAACATCGCAACTGGAGTTGTGAGAGTGGATGTAGACATTTGTCGAACCACTATAAATCTTGTGTTCTTTACTTTCTGTTTTGATTAACTGTTTATAATTGTTGAACTAAGAACAATAAGTTTTCTAAAGAAAAGATTTAAAGAAAAGTTGAGCATAAAACAAGAACTGTTAAGTACTGAGCTGATTATAAGAACAGTACTGTACAGAACACTATTCCGCACTTAAACTCTGATATTTTGATAGAATTTTAAAAGTCTATTCACCCCTCCCCTCTAAACTTTTACTAGCTTAATCAATCTAAACTCAACTTTTGGGACCAACAAGTGGTATCAAAGCAGTAGTTCTTTGGACTGCTGTTTCTTGATAACCTTGTAGAGTTTGGGGAAAGTCTAACTGATTCTCATTACTGATACTTGTTTCTTGATCTTACTTATCTATCTGCATATACTTACTCGATTAGTGATCTTATCTGTCTGTTCTATCATGGAAGAAACTAACATCAATAAACTTCCTAAGTTCAAAGTTGCAGATTATGATTTCTGGAAACTGAGGATGGAAGCCATTTTCAGTTCAACTCATGATCTGATGCTATCTGTGATCAAAGAAGGGCCAATCACTACCATGGTGCCCAACACTGCAACTCTGGAACCCTCAAAACCAGTTGGTGTTCTCGTCGCAAAACCCAGGTTAGATTTAACTACTGAGGAAATGAGGCAGAACAACTTAGACAACTTGGCTAAGAATTACATTTTGCACACCCTTCCCAACGAGTATCTTGGGAAAGTGGTAAAATGCAAATCTGCCAAAGAAATGTGGGATAAGTTAGCTATTCTTTGTGAAGGTACATCCTTAATAAAGGAAAGCAAGCTATCTACAGCTGTCCAGCAGTTCGAATCATTTAAAATTAAGTCTGGTGAAACAATCGACCAGCTCGATACTCGTTTTACTAAAATCATGAATGACTTGGATGTTTTAGGAAAGACTTACACCAATAGGGAGATCAATCTGCGTATTCTTAAGGCTCTAGATGACAGGTGGAAAATGGTCAAGATGATCATTAAAACCACACAGGATATAGACACCTGGTCTGCTGAAACAACTTTCCAAACCCTTAAGGCGCATGAGTTTGAATTGGATGAAGAATATCCAATAGTAAGCAGTGATAGGGAGAAGGAAATCTCCAAGAGTATTGCACTTAAGGCATCTACCTCTAAGAAGTCTAGATCATCTATGTCTAAGTCCTCAAGCATAAAAGATGAACTAGAGAGTACTGATCTTGCTCTTAAGGATCAGTTGAACCTAATGATTAAGAGGTTTGACAAACTTAACAAGAGGTATGGTAGATATAAGAGATTTTATAAGAACTCTCAGGGCTCTAGTAACAAAGACTCTTCTAGGACCAGAAGGGACCACAAATCTTCTGAAAGGAGAGATGAGGTTTCCAATGAGAAAAGAAGAGATAGGAACTCTGCTGATAGGAAGGATAGGAACTCTGCTGATAGAAAGGACAGGAACCGATATCATTCTCCTTCTAAACGTTCTACTAATGTACCTCTGTGTTATAACTGTGAAAAGCCAGGTCATTACATCTATGAATGTCCTGATCTGAGTGCTGAAGACAGAAGAGAAAGAAAAGCAAGGAGAGATCGCAAATATGCTAAGGGTAAGAGGGCAATGGTGGCCTACAATGAATCTGATACGGATTCAGATGAGTTGCCATCGTCTTCTTCTGATTACTTTTCTAGCAGCGAGAAAGAAGTCTTCATTTCAGATGATGGACTAGTTATGATGGCTAAAATCGATCAAGAGGTATCTTCTGCCACATCTTTTCAATCTTGTGATGAATCTGATTCTGATTCTGATTTATGTGACACTGCTAATAGTAGTGTAGGGAGTAGTCTTCACCATTCCAATGGAATGAATGAAGAAGACCTCCTACCAGCTAACAAAGCATTCATGGAAATCAGTGATGAGAACATATCTTTAAGGCAAGAAATCATTAGTCTTCGAGAAGCTCAATTGAAAGTGGATCCTAATATAACTGTTCTAAATGCACGACTATCAGAAGAGTTGTCACAACTCAAAGAAAAGTATGCATCCATGGACAAGTTATATCAGGGTATGCTTCATACATAAGCTAAAGAGACCAATGAATTCAATGAATTAAAGATTAAATGTGAAAAACTTGAAGAGCGCAATAGATTCTTAGAATCTGAAGTACTGAGCTTGGATCTAAAGCTATCTGATATGATTAACTCTTCTAAGATTAATCAAACATTATCATACAGATACAGAGCTCCTTACGATAAAAGTGGAATAGGTACTGATCTGCCTAGTTCTTCTACTTCAGGCATTAAGAACACTACTGGAGCTAGTTCAAGTTCTTTGCAATTAGATAAAGGAAAAGAACATATGACTTATGATAATGAACCAAAATCCAAAGTACAGTCTAAATACATTCCTCCTACTACCAAGAATGGTAAACAGAAGAATGGATCTAGACCAGTACAGTCAAGACCATACCAGAAGAGTACTACTCCTCTGACCAGAGCAGAACTGTCCTGGAATCAGAAGAGGCAGACTTAGAACAGTAGGTCAAGACAAGCACAGGCAAGTTGGAAACAGCCTAGACCTCCTTTTATAAGGCAGTCTCAGCTGTACTCAACTAAACCTAGGAAATTTGTGCCTCATTATCATAACAAACCTGTTCTTTATCCTCCACCTTTATCTTATGATATCATTGGAGAGGAAAGACCAAAACGCATCTATAAGCCATATGGTCCATAGGCTTTTAGGCCCTATGCAAACTATTACAGATATACTGATCTTCCTGAAAAAGGGATAGAACCAAGGAAAGGCTATCTCAGAAAAATAGATCCTAAGTCTGCTGATAATTTGGATAAGGTCAACAAAGTACTGTTCTGTGATAAGCATGGTAGAAAATTGAAGAGGTCTCAATTATTCAAAACTTCTATGTTTATTTGGGTACCTCTCACCACTAACCCCCAAGGACCCCAATAAAGAAAGGGTACCTAAATTATTAAGATCACTACTTGCAGGGTCGACTGGATCTTTACAAGAAAGGTGGTTCAGTTGGAGAAACTTGGTACATAGACAGTGGATGTTCTCACCACACGACTGGTACCAGGGCTCTTCTTTCTGACTATCATGAACAAGAAGGACCAAAGGTGATCTTTGGAGATAGTTCCATGGCAATCACAAAAGGATTTGGATACATCAAGAATGGAGATGTAGAGATTCAAGATGTCTCATATGTTGAAGGTCTGAAATATAATTTGTTATCTGTCTCTCAATTTTGTGACAGGGGCTATAAAGTCTATTTCAAAAGCACCAAATGTGAAATCTGGGATAAAAGAACACATACAATTCTACTAGTTGGAGTTAGACAGGGAAGTGTCTACATTGTAAATTGGAATAGTTGTCCTAGGGATGCTTGCCTTCTTTCTAAAAGTCCTAAAGAAATCAGCTGGCTATGGCACAGACGCTTATGCCATCTGAACTTTAAGATTATTAACAAGATTGCAAGAAACTACCTTGTTGAAGGTATCCCTAATGAAATCTATTTCAAATCACAAGTGTGTGATGCTTGCCAAAAAGGTAAACAGGTAAAGGTTTCCTTTAAGTCAATTCCCACTCTTTCTACTTGTAGAGTCTTAGAACTCTTGCACATGGATCTACATGGTCCCATAAAACCCCCTACACTGAATGGTAGAAGGTACACTTTGGTTGTGGTAGATGATTATTCAAAATTCACCTGGGTAATCTTCTTACACAAAAAGAGTGATACACAAACCCAACTACCAGATCTGTTAAAGAGGTTGCAAGTAGAAAAAGGTCAGCCCATTGTCAAGATCAGAAGTGACAAGGGAACTGAATTTATAAACTGCTATATTAAAGAATTTTGTTCTAAGTCTGGAATTCAGCATTTGACCAGTGCAGCTAGGACACCCCAACAAAATGGTGTAGCTGAGAGAAGAAACAGAACATTAAAGGAAGCATGCAGAACAATGCTTGCAGAGTACAACACACCACATAAATTCTGGGCTGAGGCAATCAACACTGCCTGTCACACTCAGAACAGATGTGCATTCAATAAGGTACATGGTAAAACACCATATGAGGTATGGAAAGGTAGAAAACCAAGAGTTTCATATTTTCATATCTTTGGATGTAAGTGCTTTATTCATAACAATGGAAAGAGCAAATTAAATGCTTTTGATGCCAAAGCTGATCAGGGAATATTCTTAGGATATTCTTCCACTAGCAAAGCATTCAGAGTGTTTAATTACTCTACTCTATGTGTAGAAGAAACACCCCATGTTGTCTTTGATGAAGTTGTACAGGACTCTGCTGATCATCAGATTAGTAAGAAAACAGATGATCTGACCATTCAAACTGATAAAGACAATGAAGAGACCGAAGTCTATGAATCTGTACAAGCCTACAATCCATTTCTGAATGTTCTAAACAAAGATGATGATGTAGAAAAGGTAAAAGACAAAGGTAAGTCTTCTAGACCAATTAACATGCCTGAATTGGTTGACTGTTCTCCTGTGAATAAACCTGCTGAAAATATTGATATTGATGTTGATGATTCTGATATACATGATATAGATGATGAAAGTATTCCTGTTAAAACTAGAAAAACATGGAAATCTGCTCATTCTACTGATCTGATTATTGGTGAATCCAATAAAGGTGTTAAGACCAGAAGACAACTGTTTGATTCTAAGCCCAAACCTAGTAATTCTCTGTTTTGTTGGTGTTGCTTCTTATCTTCTATTGAGCCTGCAAATGTGAAAGAAGCTTTATCTGACAGTAACTGGATTATGGCAATGCAAGAAGAATTAAATCAGTTTACTCGAAATGATGTATGGGAACTTGTAGAAAGACCTACTGATCACAATGTGGTAGGTACAAAGTGGATTTTCAAAAATAAGAAAGATGAGAATGATCTTGTTGTGAGAAACAAAGCCAGATTAGTGGCTCAGGGCTACTCTCTGGCTGAGGGTATTGATTATGATGAAACATTTGCCCGTGTAGCTAGACTAGAAGCTATAAGACTGTTTCTTGCTTATGCTGCTTATATGAAATTCACTGTGTATCAAATGGATGTGAAAAGTGAATTTTTAAATGGTATACTTGCTGAAGAAGTTTATGTAGAACAACCTCCTGGATTTGAGGTAAATGGTAACCAAGTATACAGGTTGAAGAAAGCACTATATGGTCTGAAGCAAGCCCCGAGAGCTTGGTATGACACTCTTTCACTATTCTTAGTTGAAAATGGATTTACTAAGGGCAAAGTGGATCGAACTTTGTTCAGAAGACAAGAAGGTACAGACATTTTATTAGTCCAAATTTATGTTGATGATATAATATTTGGATCTCCTAACAAGAGCTTGAGTGAACGTTTTTCAAAGCTCATGCAAAGCAAATTTGAAATGTCAATGATGGGAGAAATGACTTATTTTCTTGGACTTCAAGTAAAACAATCATCTGAAGGTATCTTTATCAATCAAGCAAAATATACAAGAAATTTGTTAGATAAATTTGGTATCAAGACCTGTAAAACAGTTGGAGTACCAATGCTGCCAACATACAGAATGGATCCAGATGATCAAGGTAAGTCTGCTGACCAATCCTATTACAGAGCTTTAATTGGTTCTTTACTCTATTTGACTGCTAGTAGGCCAGATATTGCATTTGCAGTAGGTGTATGTGCTAGATTTCAGGCCAATCCCAAAGAAAGTCATTTGGAAACTGCTAAAAGGATATTGAAATATCTAAAGGGTACCATTAATCGAGGTTTGTGGTATTCTGCAGATGATGATCTATCCCTAAGTGGTTATTCAGATTCTGACTTTGGTGGTTGCAGGATAGATAGAAAATCAACTTCTGGTTCATGCCAATTTTTAGGTTCTAAGCTCATATCATGGTTTTCAAAGAAACAAACTAGTGTGGCAACATCTACCACTGAGGCAGAATATATGGCTGCAGGAAGTTGTTGTAGTCAGCTTCTTTGGCTAATGCAACAACTTAGAGACTACAATATTGTGGAATCTAATGTACCTATATTCTGTGACAGCAATAGTGCCATTGCCATCACTCAAAATCCCGTTTTACATACTAGATGCAAGCATGTAGATGTTAGGCATCATTTTATTAGGGATCATGTTGAAAAGAAAAACATTAGGATGGAAAAGATCCATACTGATATTCAGAGAGCTGACATTTTCACAAAACCTTTGGCTGAAACTAGATTTGGAGAGCTTTGCATAAGTTTAGGATTGATAGACATGGATCCTGCATGTATATAGAACTGTATTCTAACATTTCAGGTACTTATCTGATATCAAGAACACTACTCCAAGAAGGGTAATTCCGAAGGATAGACCATGTCAAGACCACTACATTCATCACAAACAGGTAAAAAGGTTACTAAGGTGCCTAAATACCGATGAGGAAGCTGGTAAAACTGAGGGAATTGAGAATATACATTCAAGGGGGAATCTATGATTTCTGAAAAATCCTGTATGTTGACTCAGAGCACTAATCACCTTAGAATAAACCTTAAATAGACCTAATTTTTAATTATTCTTTACTAATCTGTACTGTATTTCATCACTTATGCATGATCTAACACTTCTACCAAGGTGAAACAGGCACAGAAGAGGAGTTCTCCACTGGAGGGGGAACTGATCTGATCTGACTACAGATGTGATCTGTCTACAAATCTGATCTGATTACAGCACATATCTGTCTACAGACATGTTCTGATTATTGAATTGATTTGTCTACAGGACTGTTCTGATTACAAATTCAATATTGTCTACAGAACTATTCTGACTACAATATCATTCTATCTACAGAACTGATCTAATTACTGATTAAACTGTCTACAGAGCTTATTTGATTACAGGGAAATCTGTCTACAGATTAATTACAGTACTGATCTGAGAAAGTACTGTGCTGATATCCAAAAGGTGAAAATCAGAAGAGTTTGGGAACTGATCTGAGGATTACTGAGCTGTCCCAACTACTAATCTGATCTTCAAGAGAGTACTCAGCTGATTACTGTACTCAGCTGAACCCAGATAAGTAAATTTCAATAAAATTTAAATAAGAAATTGAAGTAAAGTGTGCATGGAAACAACTGTGCTGATACACATCAGAACGGTATCATTGCCTTAGAATACTTCTAAGCTAAGATCTGTTCAAAATTAGATTATTTATAGAGAAGATTAATACACTCCTCTATTTTTGACCTAATTTTAAATGGTGTATTTATCAACACAAGTTGGCTCCAAATTGGAATTGAGTCTCATGAATCTGGAACGTTTTCTTAAATATTACACTCCATCCAAACCACACAACGTGGAAATCTAAATCAATCCAAGCCCTAGATTTGCCTTGGTTTAGATTAACACGATCACATTTACTTCATCTTCTTCATTACTCAAAATCTTTCTGCAAAATTCTCTAAGCTCGCGATTTCACGATACTCCTTATTCTCTCATTTACACTTCTACTTGTCTACATACTATGGCGATTATTGATATTCTTAACGAAGAAAACAAAGTTGTAGGAACTTTTGATACAGCCAGATGGACTCGAGAAAAAGGAATTTTCGTTGAAAATTCAGTCTACTTCACCGGGCGACAAAAAGAAGAGATTCAAGCCGTTCTCACCATGTGTGACGAATGCGGGCTAAGGAAGTACCTAGAATCGTTTCCCATGAAGGTTTACGAGCCAGAGGCGATGGAATTCCTTCTACAGGTGCAAGGTGATACGAACAACATTCATTCGATGGTTTCTGGTCATAAAGTTGTCATCTCCAGAGAAACCCTTGGAATCGCTTTCAATTTGCCAGGCGGGCCGATAGACATTCTAAGCTATATGGCAGGGCAAGAAAAGGCTCGCGTGGGCAGATGGTTGAATGTTGAACCAGCAACTCTCACCAATTTGAAAAAGGAAATTCTTCCAGAAGGTCTTCAATTGTTAATGGACATTGCTGGAAAATGCTTATTAGGGCAACACTTCAGTCAGGATGCCCTCACAAATCTCAAAATTCGTGTTATGGCGGCAATCACTGATCGCGTTGATGGTGATTGGCAAGGATTTCTACTTGGCAGACTGTTGGCTGAACGAGAAAAAGTGTTGTTTGATGAGGATACTAGAGAATTTTCCATTAAAGCCTGGATGGGTTTTGGAAGTAAGTTGAGCATCTTATTGCCTCAACTAGCTGAGAAGAAAATGGATTGGAGCCCTCCGAAGAAATTTCATCAGGGCAAGTATTTGTTCAAGTAGGAGTCTGTGAAATTTGAACAAAAATAGAGGAATCGTCCACAACCTCAAGAATCTGGTGGTTCTATGTTCCGTTCTGACAATGATGAGCCGGAGTTAAGAACGAAGGCAAGGCATGATCCTCACCGTGCTGGATTAAGGAGAGGAAGATCAGCTAGGGCTGTTCCTGAGAAATCAGAAGAATCTGTTGCTAAAAGGAAGGAAACTTATGTGGAACAAGAGGTAAGTTCTTCGAGCCTCATTCTTTTGCATAAAAGAACTAATGTTTCTGGCGCTCCTAGACCCAGAAGAGTCCTCAAAAGCACTACCCCTACTCCCTCACCCTCTCATTCTATCCAAGCCCAACCCCTTGAAGCCGAGCTTTCTTGTTCTGAGGAGTCAGTTCACTACTCTCCTATTCATCAGAACACTCCTCCCTCAACCCCTCAGAACATTTCTTCTCATCCCACACCCCAATCTAGTCCTCACCACAATCCTGCTTCCCATCTCTCTCCTGAACCTGAACCAGTTCATGATCACTCTACTGAACATGAACATATACCTTCTTCTGAACCTGTTGAGATTACCTCTTCCCCAGAACCTGAGATGATTCAACCAGATTCAGTGTTCTTGATGGATTATCCTGTTTGTGATAAGGAAGAGAGAATTAGATTTAAGTTGAGAAATGCTCTTCTCAAAAGTTTTCATGGTTTAGATGACAACACTAGATCTTTTGAGCAACTTCTAAGGATAGGCACTTGGGTGTATCTTAGAGGTATAGGTCTAGATGAGGTCATGATTGTAGCTGAAGGTATGGGTGGATTATCCGTGTTCCATGATTGGGAACAAGAACAGAGAGAAGCTGCAGAGGTTAATTCTTTTACAGAATTATTTACTTTGGAATCTGTTATTCAGTTGATTGGAAGGATAACTGGTTGCAAGTATTCGATGGTTAAACCTACTGATGTAGATGTTGATACTGATGTCAACATGGAAGCTGATGATGCCAATGCTAGGAATTCTGATAACTAAGCTGATTATGAAGCTGATATGGAAGCTGATATGGAAGCTGAATATGAAGCTGATACCAATGCAACTGAGATGTTTGAGAACACAGTTGTACTTGAAGAAACTGAAGTTTTAGAGGAACAAACTTTGGGTGCTGATGAGCTGGAAAGCACACCAATCATTGCTGCTGAAGATACTGTTCTTGATGATGTTCACGAGACAATAAGAGATGTTCCTGCTGAAACAATGCAAGTTGACTCAAGCTTTGAATTGTTGAAAAAGCATAATGAAGAGCTACAAAGCAAGCTAGAGGCTACTTTGAAACAATTTCAACAAGCTACTGAGAAATTGGAGAGTTTGACTGCTGCTAATTCTTATGACAAGATAATGGAGTTCACAATGTCTAAAATTTATGATCTGCATAGATTGCAAGAGAAAACACTTTCTACTGAGCTGCAAAAGAGAGTTGAGCTACTTGTGGCACCCTTGAAGGATTGGCAAGATGAAGCCAAAAAGGGGGAAGTTAAAGTAATGAAAGTGATGGAGCAGACTCAAACTCAACAAGCTCAATTGGTTGTGAGTCAAGATGAACTGAAAGCTAGCATTGATGATTTGAAAGAAGAAATCATTAGTCTGAAGTTAAAGCTACAAAATCCTGATTCTGAATCTCAAGAGATTACTATTCAGAAACACATTGCTGAATCTTCTTCTGGTAAGAGAAAAAGGAAACTTATTATAGAAGATGATGAAGATGCTGAAGAGACTGGTAGGGTAACCAGGTCTAGAAGCAAGCTGAAGCATGTTGGTACTGATAGTAAGTCAAGTAATGTTGCTGAAGCAGTTGAGAAGCATAATCAGATGCTTGCTCAGAAGAAAATTGATTTATTTGAGAAAAGAACAGCTGAACAGATTAGAAAGCAAAAGATGAAAGATGCAGAAACAGCAAGGAAAAAGTTTGATTGTAGAGTTACTGCATTGAAAAGGAAAATGAAGTCTAAGTCTGTTGGAACTGTTCTGGATGAAGAATTTATGGAATTTGTTGTTGATCCAGAAGATATGGATTACTGGAATGATCTTAAGAAGAAATGGCAAATTGCTGACTTCATAGTGAATAAATTTGGTGACCATTCTAGCAAGGAGGATATGTATTATGACTTTGATGAGTTCATGATGAACATAGCAAGGAGCTTTTGGGAGCATATTTTGTTGTTGTCTGCTGGTGCAGGAATTCAGATTTTATGTCCTGAAGAACCAGTTTGGGAACCTCCAAGATTAGAGAATGGAGAACCTGATCTGAATGGAGTTGGAGATATTATTTCAAAGATCATTAAGGACGAAGGCATAACTGATCCAAAACACATGATGGATATTAAGAACATAATGTATTTGGCATTCAGAATACCAAGTGAAGATTGAAGATGAAGGACAAGTTCAAGAAGATAACATTTCTTAACCTTATCTTTATATCTTTATGTGATATTTCTGTGATTATGTGATTTTGTGAATTAGTTGTAATATGTGATATATTTGATCTTATTTTGAATATGAATCTGATTTTTGGTTTGATGAACTAATATGATTTACTATATATCTTAACTACTGATCTGTTAATGTTTGTTTAAGTAGTTTTGGCTTCATAAAAAAGGGGGAAATTGTTGGGATATGAATCCTATAAACAATGTTCTAGTTGATGATTATATGTTTTGATGTCCAAAAGCAATTAGAGTTAATGATATATGTGAATTACATGTTGAGTTATATGTATTAAGTTTACTGATCTTAGTCTGAGTTTACTGATCTTAGTATTTTACTAATCTGATATATGAACTGTTTAAGAACTAAGCTGATGGAAGTATTGTATAGACAGCTTATAGTATAGGACTTTGATGTACTCATCTGTATATAGTTCAGTTGTTGTATAGATAGGTTTTATATATTGTAAAGTTGTATTCTATTGTATTCAGCATTGTAATAGTTAGAACAGTAGATTAGTTTGAAGTCAGAAGACTAAAGATGACTAAGAAGACTACTTCAGAGTTTGAAGAAATCAAGAGAAGTATTTTTGAAGGAAGCTGAACAGTTTTGAAGAACTGAGCTGACTGACCAAGAGCAGTAAATCCAAGTAGAGTAGTTTACTGTGCTGAGTTGGTTTATTTGAAGAATAAGTTTGGATGACTTATTTGAAGCGTAACTGAAGATATTGTTGAAGATATGCTGACTTGGAAAGATAAGATAAGTTGGTTACAAAAAGAAGGAAGTTACAACAAGAACGGTTATGAGTTAGTTGAGAGTTAGTTCACAAACTGCTAACTGTCTTACTAATGCTTATAAATACCGTGTGATCTTCTACTTGAAAAGACTACTGACACTACTGCTACTCAAGATATTCGAAGCATTCAAAGAAGTATTCAAGTATTCAAGAACTCACAGAGTTGAAGATCAAGAACTGAAGAGAAGCCACTGTACTGATTTGAAGAATCAAAGGCTACTGCAAAGAGAAGTTTTACTTTTCGTTTTAAGTTTGTATTGTGTAAACAAGTTTGCTAGTATCTTGTGAAATTACTAGTAGATCGAAGATATACCTGGAGGTATAGTCGACAAGATCAAAGTCTTAATCTTGGGACTCTAAGCTACAAGTACTCAAGTGGAAAAGAGTAATAAAACATCGCAACTGGAGTTGTGAGAGTGGATGTAGACATTTGTCGAACCACTATAAATCTTGTGTTCTTTACTTTCTGTTTTGATTAACTGTTTATAATTGTTGAACTAAGAACAGTAAGTTTTCTAAAGAAAAGATTTAAAGAAAAGTTGAGTATAAAACAAGAACTGTTAAGTATTGAGCTGATTATAAGAACAGTACTGTACAGAACACTATTTCGCACTTAAACTCTGATATTTTGATAGAATTTTAAAAGTTTATTCACCCCTCCCCTATAGACTTTTACTAGCTTAATCAATCTAAACTCAACTTTTGGGACCAACAATAAGGTACTCTAACTTCTTAGCTAATGATAAATGCACATTGTAGGTTATGTGGCACCGAAAAATCTTTAAGATTTTACACTTCAGAAGGTGGGGAGTTTCTTCAACTCTTCATTGAGTTATAACGATCAAGTGTTATAATTGCTCTTATTAAATCTTACTATATATTTAATTACAAGTTACGTCTGGCCTAGCCAACACTCTCATGCTAAGCCTGGTCCAACCAGCAAATTACACGTTATGTCTGGCCTAACCAACACTCTCATGCTAAGTCTGGTCCAACCAGCAAATTACAAGTTATGTCTGGCCCAGCAAGCATTCTCAGTTTAAGACTGGTCCACCCAGCAAATTAATTCAAGTTACGTCTGGCTTAGCCAGCATTTTTACGATAAGTCTAGCACTGCCAGCACACTTACAAGTTCTACAAGCACATTATTTACACTTTTGAAATTTAGTTTACGCAATTATGGAGTAACCCCCACCGAGTGTTTTCATACTCACCCTTTATATTAAATATTTTCAGCGCATGAATTTGACAAGGAAGGGTGATCCAGGATGCAGTGGCCGAAGAAATAAAGATATAATTAAAATAAACTACTACTACGTTATTTAAATTATATCTAGCTATTTCGAGAAGATAATTTAAACTTTGTAATAGATATGTCGGGTCTAAGACATGTAACACCCGAGCAATTTACAAAATAGGTTTATATGTATAAAATATATATATATATATATATATTTAACTTATTTTATTATTATATATATTATAATTTTTAGTCTATTGAGATAAATATTCAAAACCCATTTAAATTAGGTTTTTGATAATTTTAAAATCCGTATCTCATTCAAGTAAAAGCCCAAGCCCAATTTACACACCCATAAATATGAGATTTTAACCTAATATTTCTACACATCTAAATTTACAACCAAGCCTCTCCCTCGGTTACTTCTCCTCCAAGAAGTTCACGGTACCTTCTTCTTCAGTGTGCTTTCTACTCGATTATTTTGTCTGTACTCTTGAACATCACAAATTAATCCATTTCAGTTCTTTATTCACATATCTAAATTCATAGTCATTTTTACCCAAGGTGAATCTTAGTTACTTTTTTAATTAGCACTTTTACGCAGTTATCATGCATCTTGATCCCCTGCCCTCGATCTCTTTCCCCTAGTGTAAGATGCTACATATTAATATATCTATACCTATTAATTAGTATTCATATGTGTAAACAAGAATATGTCATTGGATTGCGTGAAGTTTGTCAGATTAGGAATACATGTTGAATATGGGATTCATGTATGTTGATTCATTTTATTTAGATTAATTAATTCAATACTTGATTTACGTAAACAAGTATATAGAACATATATTCATATTGTTTAGTTTGGCTATTGAATATAGTTGACTTAATATTCTAATTATGAATAACAATGAAATAGGTTTTACCTGATATCATGATTATATTTTAATTAAATCTAAATTCCAACTAACAACTCATGTAGAAATATAAATTAATAGAATTGTATGGCATATTTTGATAGTTTAATTTTAGTATGCGATTTGCCATGGATTTTAATTTGAGGATTTTAGTCAATTAAATTTCTTATTGTACATAATATGAAATTATGTGAATTATTGCTTAAGTAGATTCATTCATTGTTTACAATAGGTAACAGTGATCTCGAAGAGGATTAAAGCCAGAAATTCCTTAAATTTATTCACTCGGCTTTAAGGTGGGGATTTCTACTTATTTGTTTGCCACTATTAAATGCGATATGTGATTTTATTGTTACTTATGTGAATTATGTATTGAGATATATCGAGAAGTTGAGAAGTAGGTCATTTGACCTTTATAAACGAGAAGTTGAGACAAACAGGTCATTTGACCTTTATAAACGAGAAGTTGAGACAAACAGGTCATTTGACCTTTATAAACGAGAAGTTGAGACAAACAGGTCATTTGACCTTTATAAACGAGAAGTTGAGAAGTAGGTCTTATGACCTTTATAAACGAGAAGTTGAGAAGTGGCAATACATTAAATGCATATTTACATTTGTGGTAATTTAATTACTTATTGTATTTAGTTTTGACAAGCTTGTCTCCACTGAGCTGTGGTTTGCTCACCCCTTCTTATTTCACACTTTTCAGATTGAGAGCCGACGTAGTACGCTGGAGGATGCATGGCACGAGAATTTTATGAATTACTAATTTAACGTGTTTGTTTTTATTTAAAGTTGAGTTTAGTGTTATTCTGGTCTTATTTATATGTTTAGTGACAAGTTTTACTTTGGTTATGTTTTTAAAATTTTCTATAAAGTGTAGTCAAAAGGGGAAATTTACTTTAAAAAGCTTTTGTTATCTCTTGGAAGTAAAGTTGTTCATGCCTTAGAACTATAGTTGAACTAAAGATTTTCTCTTTAATACTATAAAAATTATTTTTAAATTAAAATGCTCATTTATGAAAATTGGGGCGTGACAGAGTGGTATCAGAGCGGGTCTACGTTCTTGTAGATTTGCCAAAAATAAAATAAGATTCATTTACACTCTTCTATAAATTGTGAAGTTAAGAACTAATGTTACTTGCTATTGCATCCGTCCGCTTACTACGTTAACTCAATGAGGTACGTGATTTATACTTGTTTTGTGATTGCATAATTTGATTACAAGTTTATGATGAATTATGAGAAATGAGAAATGTGAAATGACATATGTCGAGACCCATAATCAAAATTTATTACGAGATATTTATTTCTAGATATTGTGCAATTAACATCCAATATAACTGTTCTTTATGAGTATATACTTGAATATTACATTTAGAATACTTTGAGAATGTTGTAGATGCCTCCAAGACGAGAAGTGCCCAATGTCCCAGCCCAAGATCCTCAAGCTTTCTTTAATCAAATGATGCAAGCATTCCAAAATAATAACAACGCTCACCTTGGAGTGGTAGAACAATTTCGCAAACATGATCCACCAAAATTTAATGGACGTGAGGGGCCTGAAATTGTGGAAAATTGGTTGCGATCTTTGGAACGAACTTTCACTGTTTTGAGATGCACTGATGCACAAAGAGTTCTTTGCGCCACCTACCAACTAGTGGAAGACGCAGATCACTGGTGGGAAGCGTATTGGAGGATGAGACCAGAAGAGGAAAGAACAAATCTCACTTGGGTTAACTTCAAAGATATTATCCTAGAAAAGTATTATCCCCACTCCTATCGTGAGCAAAGGGAAATTGAGTTTTATAATTTGACACAAGAAGGAATGACGGTGATAGAATACGAGAGGAAATTCAACCAATTAAGTCGATCTGCACCACAACTAGTTGACACGGAGGACAAAAAGGCTCGAAAGTTCAAGAGGGGTTTACGTGCAAACATAAGAAATATCATATCTGGTCATGGTGTGATGACTTTAGCTGAAACATTTAGAAGAGCTCAAGAAATAGACGCTAGCATGGAAATTGATAATTCCGGTCGAAAGCGTGATGACAATTCCGGAAAAAGAAAGTGGGAGAATCACAATCAAATGGAGGAACAGAATAAGCAATCGAAGGTCCAAGATATGACACCAACTCACCAAAATGTTAACCCATTTTGTACTACATGCGGGAAGAACCACAAGGGAGTATGTCTGTATAAACAAGGAAAATGTTACAAATGTCATGAGCCGGGTCACACATCACATTTTTGCCCGAAACTAACTCAAGGATCAAGATCAAAGGAAAAATCCACCGGAGGAAAAGCACGAGTGTTCTCATTAGTTCGCCAAAACAGTGAATCTGCATCATTCCCAGGTACGAGAATAATTTAGATTTAAAGCGTACTTTGATGTTTTACGAGCTTGATGTCAACATTCATTAGATCATACCGTAATTTCGAGGACGAAATTTCTATTAGTAGGGTAGGATGTAACACCCGAGAAATTTACAAAATAGGTTTATATGTATAAAAATATATATATATATATATATTTAACTTATTTTATTATTATATATATTATAATTTTTAGTCTATTGAGATAAATATTCAAAACCCATTTAAATTAGGTTTTTGATAATTTTAAAATCCGTATCTCATTCAAGTAAAAGCCCAAGCCCAATTTACACACCCATAAATATGAGATTTTAACCTAATATTTCTACACATCTAAATTTACAACCAAGCCTCTCCCTCGGTTACTTCTCCTCCAAGAAGTTCACGGTACCTTCTTCTTCAGTGTGCTTTCTACTCGATTATTTTGTCTGTACTCTTGAACATCACAAATTAATCCATTTCAGTTCTTTATTCACATATCTAAATTCAGAGTCATTTTTATCCAAGGTGAATCTTAGTTACTTGTTTAATTAGCACTTTTATGTAGTTATCATGCATCTTGATCCCCTGCCCTCGATCTCTTTCCCCTAGTGTAAGATGCTACATATTAATATATCTATACCTATTAATTAGTATTCATATGTGTAAACAAGAATATGTCATTGGATTGCGTGAAGTTTGTCAGATTAGGAATACATGTTGAATATGGGATTCATGTATGTTGATTCATTTTATTTAGATTAATTAATTCAATACTTGATTTACGTAAACAAGTATATAGAACATATATTCATATTGTTTAGTTTGGCTATTGAATATAGTTGACTTAATATTCTAATTATGAATAACAATGAAATAGGTTTTACCTGATATCATGATTATATTTTAATTAAATCTAAATTCCAACTAACAACTCATGTAGAAATATAAATTAATAGAATTGTATGGCATATTTTGATAGTTTAATTTTAGTATGTGATTTGCCATGGATTTTAATTTGAGGATTTTAGTCAATTAAATTTCTTATTGTACATAATATGAAATTATGTGAATTATTGCTTAAGTAGATTCATTCATTGTTTACAATAGGTAACAGTGATCTCGAAGAGGATTAAAGCCAGAAATTCCTTAAATTTATTCACTCGGCTTTAAGGTGGGGATTTCTACTTATTTGTTTGTCACTATTAAATGCGATATGTGATTTTATTGTTACTTATGTGAATTATGTATTGAGATATATCGAGAAGTTGAGAAGTAGGTCATTTGACCTTTATAAACGAGAAGTTGAGACAAATATGTCATTTGACCTTTATAAACGAGAAGTTGAGACAAACAGGTCATTTGACCTTTATAAACGAGAAGTTGAGACAAACAGGTCATTTGACCTTTATAAACGAGAAGTTGAGAAGTAGGTCTTATGACCTTTATAAACGAGAAGTTGAGAAGTGGCAATACATTAAATGCATATTTACATTTGTGGTAATTTAATTACTTATTGTATTTAGTTTTGACAAGCTTGTCTCCACTGAGCTGTGGTTTGCTCACCCCTTCTTATTTCACACTTTTCAGATTGAGAGCCGACGTAGTACGCTGGAGGATGCATGGCACGAGAATTTTATGAATTACTAATTTAACGTGTTTGTTTTTATTTAAAGTTGAGTTTAGTGTTATTCTGGTCTTATTTATATGTTTAGTGACAAGTTTTACTTTGGTTATGTTTTTAAAATTTTCTATAAAGTGTAGTCAAAAGGGGAAATTTACTTTAAAAAGCTTTTGTTATCTCTTGGAAGTAAAGTTGTTCATGCCTTAGAACTATAGTTGAACTAAAGATTTTCTCTTTAATACTATATAAATTATTTTTAAATTAAAATGCTCATTTATGAAAATTGGGGCGTGACAAGACATGATCCACATATTTTCGAATTAATGCTTGATTAATATATTTCCGCTGCAACCCTATTTGTAGATGTTGTTAATTCTTAAATGCCTTAACATTATCAACAACATCTTAATTTGACCTTCCGAGATTTTTTCTAAGTCTTTTCTGAAATGTTACATTAAATGTTGATCTAAATGTTACAGCATTTCTGGGAGAGTCTTGAAGCTTCTACAAGGATCTGGAACCTGGAAGATTCCAGAATATTGGAGAACGTCCTAGAAGAGCTAGAAGAGGCTGGAAGCATCTTAGAATGACCTGGAACGTGCAAGTAGGATCTAGAAAGATCATGGAAGTTGAGATCCTAAAAAATAGGATCTTATATGGAAGCCTCTAGAATCAGCACCCCACTTCTATAAATACCGATTGAAGGCTCCATAATTCAGTGTGTGCTACTCGATCAATCTCCTAGACCGAGCGTTCATCCCTGTTAGGAGTTGTGGCCAGTAGTTATACCTTTTAGATCATACGAAGTATCCCACCCGTATGGTTGTGTGTCTTCTTATCTATTGAGAGTGTAATCATAGATAGACTAGGCATTTCAACAGTGTATATTTTATACACTTAGTTCGTTTTTAGAACAAGGCACCTGCCTCGTTTGTAGTTTCAGTTGTGAAGGTTATTGTTGTAACATTTCACACAACATTTATACTTGAAGATAAGTATTGATTTTCGCCGTAAGGCTAATATAGATTTTTATTTATAAAATCTATGTTAAAAATATTTCCATTGTGTCTCGTTTGTTTTTAGTGTTTCAAGTCTTCCGCTGTGTCTACATATTACTGATAATCTGTTAGAGTCAGTGTTGCACTATTTGTCTCAACATTGTGTGCAACATTAATCTATTTTTCACTTAAATACTTTAAACATGATACCATCCATACCAACACACTTTCATTTGGTATCAGAGCAGATACCTGACGACACTAGGTTAGATCCTTGTTTAAGTGTGTTTTTAGTTTATGTTAGCAATGGAAACACATCACATATCCATTACACTTAGGCACCCGAACATATTATCCATATTTTAAGCCTAAGTTGTGCATGTATATCAAGTCGATTGATGAACGTTTGTACTTACAGGTTATGATGTACCAAAGATCCAAATCAACACATCAACTCTCCCACCAGAAAGAAGGAAAAGTCAATTTCAACCAAGGTTATCAAAAAGTGAAGGTAAACCAAGGTATGATCTTTAAAATAGAAAATCAGTTCAATGCATGTTCTGAATTTGGTCTTTATGAAAATTAATGTGCCAATATTAGATTTAAGCAAAAACTGAATTTTAGTACTACCTTAAATGATGAATCAGATGATGAATCTGATGATGTTGAATTCACTTTTCATACTAAGATTGATTATGATAATTCTTTAGATGATGATCTGGATGATACAGATTCTGATGTTGCACCTAATGTCATAACATTTATGGTAACATCAAAACAGAGTCACCCAGATTTGAACTTTTTTAATGGGTTTGTTGATGATGCAGGCATAAGGATTGATGATTCTAAATACCAAAAGTTGTTAGATGATTGTAACTTTTAGAAACACACTCTTAATTCCTTGAATAAAGAGAATGTGAATCTGAAAGAGACAATTACCAAGCTAGAAGTCATACATTCCAGAAGAGATTTTTTGAAGATTGTAAATTGAAGGAGAAATTGATCACCTCTACTTTAAGTTTCATAAAATTTTCTATGAGTGCTTCTGATATATGTTATAGCTATTTGGTAAATTTGATAATTGTGGTATACATTATGATAGTGAAACTGCTTCTATTTTCTAAGAATTTTGAATATACTGTAAAGTTTGTGAAGGCAAATGTTAAAACATTTGTTGTAACATCTGCACAAACAGATTCTCACAAAGTCAAAGACATTGAAAAGAAGTTTGTATGTCATTATTGTTCGAAAATTGATCATATTTGTCCTTACTGCATGTAAATGTTTGATGATCTGAGATATGAGAAAATGTTGCCTAAAAAGATGTCACATCCTATGAAACATTTTCTGAAATCTGGATGGAAATCTGATGTTACTTGTAATGTTGTTCACACTTCCTTGAAAGCATGTTTACTTGGTCAATGGTATTTTGATAGTTGTTGTTCTAGACATATGACAGGACAAATTGACTACTTATCTGATTATGTGACCTTGAATGATGGTATTGTTACATATGGTGGTTGTTCGAAAGGACAATAGGAAAATGAACTTTAAATGTTGAAGTTTTTCCTAAGCTTAAAAAATGCTTTACATTTTGATGGCTTGTTTGCTGATTTGATTAGTATTAGTTAACTTTGTGATGATAATTTGCATGTAAAATTTGACAAAGAATCATGTGTATGTTCTTAATAAAGATGAAGATTGTCTAAGGCAGTAGATAATTGTTATCTTATTGGAACAAATGTGTGTAATTTGTCAAAGAATGATGAAAATGTTTTATTGCATCAAAAATTGGGACATGCATATATTATACATCAGTGAAGAGACTAATCAAAGTCAATGTAGTGAAAAGGATTACCAAAACTGAAGTTTCAGAGTACTACTGTATGTTGACCATGCCAGAAAGGTAAGCAGGTAAGAGTGTTGCATAAAATGCTGTCACATTGTTCTACACATCAATGTTTCGAATTGTTTTACACATGGATTTTATTGGTCCTATGAAAACTGAAAGCATTGTAGGCAAAATATATTCACTTGTTGTGGTAGATGATTTTTCTATATATACTTGAATTGAGTTTTTAAGAGATATATCTGAAACATTAAATTGCTGCATTTAAAATTCTCTATAAAAGGTTCAAAAATGTGTTTAACTTGAAAGTTGGCCGTATTAGAACTGATCATGCATGGTAGGGAATTTGAAAATAGCATGTTTAATGATTTATATGATTAAAATGGTTTTTTGCAAGAATATTCATCTCCTAAAACTCCACAAAGGAATGTCTTTGCTGAAAGAAAGAATATAACTCTACAAGAAATGATAAGAGTCACGCTTACTTCTAAAAGTCTTGCTAAAAGATTTTGGGATGTAGCATTGAATACATCATGTCATATTATTGATATAGTTTATATTCGATCTGGTTCTATTCAAACACCTTATGAGATTTTGAACATTAGAAAACCAATTGTGAAATATTTTCATGTTTTTGGTTGTATGTGTTATATTCTGAATGATATGAATCAACTTCATAAGTTTGATTCTAAAAGTGTAAGGTTTCTTTTTAGGCTATTCTAGAAATAGTAAAGCTTATACAGTTTATAACCTTAGGACTAACACTGTTCAAGAATCTGTTACTGTTGTGCTTGATGATGATAAAAGTCTTACAAATGACAAAGATGAAGAAGATGTATCACAAGTCACTGACAATTCTGAGAATACACTGGAATCTGAAAATGTTGCACCGAATGTTAATACATCTTGGTCAACATCTACAGAACAGTCAGTTGTAACTTCACAGAATGATTAGTATGTTCCCAAAACGAACCCTTCTTCAAGAATTGGAAAAAGTCATCCTTCTGACCAGATCATAGGTGATGCTACAGTTGGAGTGCAAACAAGAGGAAAAGTGAGATCAAATAAGGTAGATGTGGTAAGAACAATATGCATGTCTTCTATTTGTAATGTTTTGAATGCAGAGTGTTACTATTCCGAAATTGATCCTAAAAATGTGAATGAAGCATTTACTGATGAAAATTGGATAAATGCTATGCATGATGAACTTAATCAGTTTGAAATATTTGAAGTATGGACATTTGTTTCAAGACCTAGTCATACTAATGTCATTGGAACAAAATGGTTTTTTAAGAATAAAACTGATGAGTTTGATAATATTTTTTTTGGATTGAGACTAGATTAGTTGCACAAGATTACACCCAAGTTGAGGTTATTGATTTTGATGAAATTTTTGCACATGTTGCTAGGATAGAATCTATTAGATTATTGCTAGCAATTGCATATTCTATTGATATTAAACTTCATCAAATGGATGTATATGCTGCATTTCTAAAATGACATTTTGATGAAGAAGCATATGTTGAACAGCTTAAAGGATTTGAAGATCCACAATACCCTGATCGTTTTTGTTAGAGGAGAAACTAATATAACTTTGTTTATTAAGCACACTGGAGAAGATTTACTTATTGCTCAAATATATGTTGATGACATTGTGTTTGGTTTAACTTGTGATAAAATGTTAACCAATTTGTTAAAGCAATGACTGCAACATTTGAGATGAGCATGGTTGGAGACTTGAATTACTTTTTAGGTCTTCAAATCAAGTAATGTAAGGATGGTATATTCTTCTCTCAAGTTATGTATGCTAAGAACTTGGTTAAAAGGTTTGGTTTTGAAAGTTAAAAAGTAATGAAAACTTCTATGAGGTCTACTTTGAAACTTTGCAAAGGCAATGCTGGTGAGAATGTTGATCCAACATTGTATAGATCCATGATAAGAAGTTTACTTTATCTAACCTCTAATAGACCAAATATTATGCATAGTGTATTTGTTTGTGCTAGGTACCAAGCTAATCCAAAGGAATCTCACCTGAATATTTTGAAAAGAATTATCAAGTTTGATGCAGGTACAAGTGAACTTAGGATATGGTACACTAAGGACACCAACAACACTTTGATTGGATATAGTGATGAGGATTGAGCATGAGATATGGATGACAAAAAGAGTAAGAGTAGAGGATGTTTCTACATGGGAAACAATCTTGTGGTTAAGCAAGATGTTTCATGCCTATGAAATTAAAATTGATATCCTTACAATTTTCTGTGATAATATTTGTGCATAAACATTTCTAAAAGTTCAGTACAACACTCACTCACTAAACGCATTTGCATTAGAAATTATTTTATGAGAGATTTAGTGGAGAAGAACATAGTGAAGTTGGAATACGTACCTACTGAAAATCATAATGATGATATATTTACTAAGGTCTTGACCTTGAGACATTCTCATCTTTGAGGAAATCTTTTGGTATTTGTAGTATCTGAATAATCTTAGATGGATGGTGTCATAAATGTCGTAACATTTGGGACAACATCGTAAGGTTGTATAGTTGTTATAGATTTAATTTATTTCCTATTTTCGTTGAATAATTCCTTTGTAAAATATTCTTGAATCTGAAATTTGTTGTGCAAAAATAAACATGTCTTACACCTCTCAAATGCATAAAAAATAGAATGTTATTAGCATACTAAAAGATGTACCAAATCACTGAGTAACTATGGAGCACGGAGTTCGCTACTACGATGTCTTCTTTTCAAAATGTGATATTTGGTAAAAACATCAAGAGGTTTGTAATCCATTAAGTAAGTATGGGGCACGGAGTTCGCTACTACGATGTACTCTACAGGAACAATGGATCAATACAAATTAGATGCTATAACACAAAAAGAAAAAATATGGTGCAACACAAATGAAGTAAATTCATGTAAAAATCGTGTTGAGGTGTATGTAACAGTTTTGAGCACAACATTAGATGATTCGATTATATTTTTATTAGTTGAAATTATTTAATTATTTGTGGAAATTTATTTTATTTATTCTGATTATACTAATCCACGTCTTTGGTTTATTTCAGATTATACACATTTAAATACTAATTATTCTAGAATGTTCTTAATTTAATTAATTATGATTTTATCCACTACTTAACCATGATCTATTTTTGTGGCTAAGTTTATGGAGTATTATCGAATTCCTTCTAGAATCCTCCTTAGTTAGTTCTTATTTTTATACGTATTACTTCCAACTATGCATTCTCTCCTATATTCTTCTCATAACATGATATACTAAGCATTGCATTTTTTCGAGTGATTTGAGTATTGCATTTTAAGATTTGTTAAAGCCTTGTTTGTCTCGGTTATTGTGATTATCTTTTCGATTTCTTGGTGCTTATATGACAGGAAACAAAGAAACTACCTCACCACACTCAAACTCCCACGAAACCATCATCTACATCTCTCTCAACCTTAATAGTTTCGCTTGCATGACCGCTTCACACCAAAACTCACTAACTGCTACAAGAAAAGCTGAAACACTTACCCAAACAACTCCAGTTACACTCATTCCTACAACTGCTCACATTCAACTCGATTCGACCCTTAACGAGCTAAACCAAACTGTTGAGAATATGTCTCAATCGAATGTGAATTCTGAGAATCTATTCTTACTGTTGGAAATATGTCCATTGACATTTCTCACTACTGAAAACCGAAAAACTCACCACTACACTTGATTCATTCACCTCATAAAAGCCCCAATTTCCAAGTCCTAATACTGAAACAGAGGCAATTGTCTCGAATGCTACCTCTCTGGGGGAGATTGAAAAGGAAATTGATGATTTTCCTGTTGCTGAGCAGAATGAGTACGTGAATGCTGAGACATCCGATTTTGAGGACGCTCAAATGAAGGAGACCGACATGAATGCTAACTCAGGTTAAACTAACTCTTATCTTTCTATACTGATAAATCTGAATAAATTACATTTAGGAAGATTGTTGAGAAAGGAAAGAGAATAGAGAAGCCTTGTTCAACGAAGGAGATCCGGCTTTGTGTTCACAAGAGTTTATTACTCTAACTCACTGAGGAGAAAGAAGAAAAGAAGTAGTGTTGTTGATGAACCGATTCAAGTTGTTTCTTAATCGGAGATAGAACAGGTTGTTACTGAGAAACAAGTCAAAATGAAGTATGATCCAAAGGGAAAGATGGTTGTTGCTGAACGAGACTTGCCCAAAGGAATTGAAAATTCTGATCCAGAAGATAATCCCATTGTGTATGAGATTAAGAAGATACTGAGGAAGAATGCTGAAGCAAGTGCTGCAACACCAGACCCTGATGACAGTAAAAGTGATGATTCTGAGAAGAGCAGTAGTAAGGACTCTGAATCAGCTGAGGAAATAAATTCTAAAGGAGGTAATTCTGACCCTGATAACAATTCTTTGATTGATAGGTTAGTTGCTAAAATCACTAAGCTATCTTGATGAAAGTTGTTAATGGAAAGAGAATTAACATTGCTGATTTTCCTGATAATGATTCTGAAACTGATAGGTTAGTTACTAAAATCACTAAACTATCTAGATAAAAATTCTTAAAGGAAAAGGGAATTAACAGTGCTGATTTTGAGAGTAAAGGATTGATACAATATTTTAATTGAAAAGAAATTGTTGAAAACTGTAAATTTGAGTGATACTTTTGTGTTTGATTGGGTATATGTATTTTGTGCTTGACTTAGGAAGAGTACGGGTAGACGTAGCTCTAAATGATATGGGAATGTACAATTTAGGGGGAGATTAGTTTCACTTACTTCGGAATTGATTAATGATCTCTTAGAGATAGAGCTTGTGATTGATGAAGATGAACATGATTTGAACTTGGTTGCTACTTCTATAACTGGGGGTAGATTAACTAGGTGATATATTTTTATGCTTGCTAAAGATCACACATCTCTATACTCTATACTCCATAAATTGATTGTCTACAATTGGCTACCCTCTACAAATTCCACTAAGGTGAATAAGGATTAAGCTATATTGTTGTATAAGATTTTTGTGTTGAAGAATTTCAATCTGGATATAACTATTTTCACCACATGCAGCTTATAGTGATATTTATTATTAAGGAATTTTACCTTATCCTATGCTGATATGTTCATACCTCAAGAGGCATGAATTTTTAAAACCTAAGGAAACTGAGGTTATTTGAGGCAAGGTACCCTTGATGACTATCTCACCTGCTCTGTTACTTGGTGAAAGGACTTTTGATTTGCTTTGTTACAAAATTCAGATGGTTCTAATCACAGAGATGCTCTTATTCCAGTTCGACCAGTTCAAGCAAGACCTGAACAGAGAAATGCTGCACCAAATGTGAAGCACATTGGTTGTCACATTGGTGGTCACATTGGTCAAAATATTTCTGTTTCTAGATCTTTTATTTTACTTCAACTAAAACGTTTACAGGACTCTATTGATGGCCTTCAGTTCCTTAAAGTCCAGTGGCTATAGACGCTTTCTACTACCACAGGGGGAGAAACACCATCACCCTTCTGGTGTTCGAAGTGAAGAGCTCCATGGAGATGTACCAGAAGCTGATTGTGTACCTGATGCTATTCATGAAGAGACTGTTGAACCAGATGTTGTAGTTCACTTTGCTACAACGTGCACTGTTGTTGAAGAGAAGGAGGATTAATTTGCTGATGCTAATGAACGTATGGATGTTCTTTATGACATCTAAACAGGTTATGGTAACAACTGAACAGGTTGATACAAGACAGGGGGAGGGCTGAACATTATATGTGATTATGTGCAGGAACATGATGCTGCAGCTGTTGTTACAGCAATATATGTCACATGTTTAGTTTCTTAAGTATTTGTGCCTTTTATACTTCCCTTGATCTTATGCATTGTTGTTACTGTGTTTAAGTTGATTTACAAACTTTGTTTTTACTTCCTAGTTGATAGGTTGTCTTTTATTCAACTTGCTTAATTTGTTTGCATTTATGATAATAGATTACTGCTTCTATGCTTAAATTGTTTTCTTACTTATCATTATTTGTTTACTGCATGTTGTATATGTTAGTTGTTTATTGTATTTATTTTTTCCCTAACTTTGCTCTATTTTCAGTTTGCTTAAATTGTTTGCCTTAAAGAATTATTCTTATTTGCTTACTGCTTACTGATTTTAGGTCTTTGTTAGTTGTTGTTTGTTTTATCTTTCTAACTTGCCTTATTATTCAATTGGCTTAAATTTGTTTGCTCGGATGAAAATATAATTTAGAAGTACACTTCTCTTTAATTCTCATATGCTTACTGCCTATTGATAATATAAGTCTAGTTTTGTTTGTCTTTAGGTCTGTTTAGATTGATAGTATTTCTTTTTGTTTTTGCTCTAATTTCTGTTTGTTTGAGTCTTACTTAAATCTTAAGTTTTTTCTTCCAAACTTAACTTAGGATTTCAGTAAAGTTACTTATGTTGTGAATAAGTATACTGTTTATACTTGTTTTGTTTTGGATAAAATTATCTTGATCTTATGGCACGGATCATTGTAAGATTATCCTTGATCTTCATTCGATTTGATCCAACGGTTACAACATGTATTGTCTTGACTAGTGCTTAGCAATGATGTAAACCTCAACTAAGTACATAATACTGGAGTATGTATAGAAATATATGTGCATCAGGTGTGTTGTAGTCGAAAGGTCAAATTGGGGGAGATTGTAGATGTTGTTAATTCTTAAATGCCTTAACATTATCAACAACATCTTAATTTGACCTTCCGAGATTTTTTCTAAGTCTTTTCTGAAATGTTACATTAAATGTTGATCTAAATGTTACAACATTTCTGGCAGAGTCTAGAAGCTTCTACAAGGATCTGGAACCTGGAAGATTCCAGAATATTGGAGAACGTCCTAGAAGAGCTAGAAGAGGCTGGAAGCATCTTAGAATGCCCTGGAACGTGCAAGAAGGATCTAGAAAGATCATGGAAGTTGAGATCCTAAAAAATAGGATCTTATATGGAAGCCTCTAGAATCAGCACCCCACTTCTATAAATACCGATTGAAGGCTCCATAATTCAGTGTGTGCTACTCGATCAATCTCCTAGACCGAGCGTTCATCCCTGTTAGGAGTTGTGGCCAGTAGTTATACCTTTTAGATCATACGAAGTATCCCACTCGTATGGCTGTGTGTCTTCTTATCTATTGAGAGTGTAATCATAGATAGACTAGGCATTTCGACAGTGTATATTTTATACACTTAGTTCGTTTTTAGAACAAGGCACCTTCCTCGTTTGTAGTTTCAGTTGTGAAGGTTATTGCTGTAACATTTCACACAACATTTATACTTGAAGATAAGTATTGATTTTCGCCGTAAGGCTAACATAGATTTTTATTTATAAAATCTATGTTAAAAATATTTCCATTGTGTCTCGTTTGTTTTTAGTGTTTCAAGTCTTCCGCTGTGTCTACATATTTCTGATATTCTGTTAGAGTCAGTGTTGCACAATTTGTCTCAACATTGTGTGCAACATTAATCTATTTTTCACTTAAACACTTTAAACATGATACCATCCATACCAACACACTTTCACTATTAATATTCATGATCAAGATAATTTATTATGCAAGAACTAAACGATAATACATGATATGTCACTTATAGAAAGAAATATAGAAAAAAAAATTAGGTTGTCATTATTTTGTAATGTCTCATTTTAATTTTTAGTATAATTAAAATTAGGGCGTTACACACACTTTTCGAACCATGTTTGTCACCTGAAGAAGGCCCTATATGGCCTGCAACAAGCACCTCTAAAATGGTTCCAAAGGTTCAATACCTTTCTATTCGGCCTCGACTTCCTTGCATGCAAGTCCGACTCCTCGTTGTTTTGCCTCCACAAGGGCACCTCTGTCATTTTCCTCCTCCTATATGTGGATGACATCATTGTGACGGGTAATGACTCTTCTCTCCTTGCTCGCTTCATCTCCCAGGCGCACAAGGAATTTGCCTTGAAAGACCTAGGTCGCCTGAACTATTTTTTGGGGCTCGAGATTTCGTACACTTCAGACGGTCTCTTCGTTGGCCAGTCAAAGTATGCTCACGACATTCTGGAACGAGCATCCTTAACTGATTCTCGCCCTATTACCACTCCTCTGGTCGCTGGGGAATCACTAACGAGCACTAGCGATTCCTTCTCGGACCCAACTCTTTATCGCTCACTAGTTAGTGCTCTTCAATATCTGACTTATCATTTGGCGTCAACCATGTTAGTCAGTTTCTTCGGGCTCCCTCTGTTGATCACTTCACTGTGGTCAAGTGCATCATTCGCTATATCAAATGGACACTCAACTATGACCTCTCTTTTGCTCGCCGCCCTGACCGCTCCATTATTGCTTACTCTGATGCGGATTGGGCTCATTGTCTTGAGACTCGTCGTTCCACCTATGGCTACTCCATCTTCTTAGGTGGAAATCTTGTTTCTTGGAGCTCCAAGAAGTAACCCACAGTTGCTCACTCGAGCTGTGAGTCTGAATATCGAGCCATGGCGAACTCAACTGTTGAAGTGATTTGGTTGTCCAACCTTCTGCGAGAACTTCGAAAACTCCCTCCTGCTCACCCGGTCCTACTCACTAACAATAAAAGTGCTCTGTTTCTCAGCCAGAACTCGGTCGCCCATAAGCGGGCCAAACATATTGACATCGACTGTCACTGCATTCGAGAAATGGTCACCTCTGGCAAGCTCGCTACAGACTTTGTGCCTTCCCATCTCCAGCTCGCCGACATCTTCACCAAGAGCCGTCCGCGCCCAGCCTTTGAGTTTCTTCGTTCCAAACTTTGTGTTGTTCCTCATCCCACGCAATGCTTGACGGGGGGTATTAGGAAATAAATCAACTACTCCCATATTTATATGGATTTGTATGTATCTGTAAGTATTCCTTTGATTTAGTCTTTCTTTGTATACTTGTAAATCATTCCTCTATATATAATACATTGACCTAATCTCCTAGGTTAACAGTGATCATAATTCTGATTTCACAGTTATCCTCAATTACCCCATCTATGACCTTGCTCAGCCTCTTTGCTAACACTTTTGCAATGATTTTATAAACACTACCAATAAGAGAGATTGGACGGAATTTCTCCATTTTTTGAGCTCCTTCATTTTTCGCCAGTAAAACAATAAATGAAGGATTAAGGCCCTTCACTATCCTTCCAAATCTGTGGAATTCATGCATCATCGCATGACGTCTGGTTGGATGATATCCCACGCGTCTTTGTAGAATCCAAAGGAGAATCCGTCTAGACCAAAACTGCTATTTGACTCAAAATTCCATATCGCGTCTTTCACTTCTTCCAAGCTAAATGGAGCCACCAGAAAAGCATTATCAACTTCATCAATTTTCGTTTAAAGAGCAGTTCGGGAATCTTTGGACGTAGAACTTTAGGCCCGTCGAAGTGCTTGCTGAAGTATGAAAATACTTCATTCTTAACACCTGCTACTGAATCGATCCACCTTCCATCTATACTTAAGCCTGCCAATTAATTCCTCTTTATTCTCATGTTGATCATATTATGGAAGAACCTGAAATTTATGTATCCCTCGAGTATCCATTTTGTTTTGGCTTTCTGAAAAAGAAACCTGTCCCGTATTTGCATATTTCTGGTCAACTTGACAAATGTTTGAGCTCGTTCCTCTGCCTCTTCAGTTTTAAGGCCAAACACCTCATCAATTTTATCCAATTCTTCAATCTTATGCTTCTTGGTGTGTATATTCGTCTCTATATTGCCAAACACGTTCATATTCCACTCTTTCAGATCTGATTTTAACATCTTGGATTTCTCTTTCAATACAACCCCCCCCCAACCTGAGACAAAGTATTGTTTCCATCTCTCTTTCACAAAATCTTTGAAATTCTCATGTTTCATCCACCCGTTGACAAATCTGAATGGCCTAGGGCCCCAATCCTTTTTACCCGGGTTAGAAAAGATTGGACAGTGGTCTGAAATTGATCTGCACATGCCACAGAGAGTAATCCCAGACCATTTCTCCATCCACATGTTGTTTACTAACATTCTATCCAATCAACTCTTGCATGACCCATCCGGCCGGTACCATGTGTATTTACAGCCTACGAGTGACATATCGAAAGGTTTGCTTCTATCCAGAAACTCATTGAACATCTTGATATCTCTTTTGTCAGACCCCGAGTCAGTACCATCTCTTTCACCACCAATTTTGATTGAATTGAAATCACCTATTGCACATAGACAGTCATCTTCACCTTGTTTCGCCACCAGTGATAGTAGATCCCATAATTCTTTTTAATCCTCCATCAGACACGGCGCATACACATTTAGGATGGTGCATTTTGATCCGGCCTCCTTCAGAAAACCGTTTATCACCAGCGCCCCTCGAACATGCCAACTGCTAATAATTTTAAAGACCTCAGTATTCCATATTTTTATCATTCCTCAAGGTTTCCCTACTAAATCCCTACTGACCCAGTCAAAATTAGTCCCACCTCCCTAAAGGCTGCGACATAAACTCCAATTAACCCCTTCAAATTTAGTTTCCTGAATACAACATATGTCCACTCTGAGTTTGACTCCTAGTTCCCTAATTTCTCTTCTCTTTTCCTTAGCTCCCACCCCTCTAACGTTATAACTTAAAAACTTCATTTACTAACCTGTTTCGAGCTCTTCTTCCCCTTTGTGCCTTTATTTTTTGTTCTTTTTCTTATCCTTGCGATTAGAGCTTCCATTTGACTTTTGATTTCTACTTCAGATCTACCATCTACGATGCCCAACATCTCGCCTACTTCCCACGCGACTTTAACTTCCTCTGATATGGCCGCTTCCTGCGCGTACACATTCCATCTATTCTCTTCAAAGTTGGTACTAAATCTGCCCTTGTTCTCTTTCCCAAGGTCTCCTGTCTCGCTTATTGAGTCAACTGATTCAATAATGTCAGTGACCTCCTCTGCTTCTTCATTCGAGTCGGTGGAAAGATCCATAGGATCAAACCCCATCCTAGTGTTTCTATGGGTCTGACAAATTGCTTCACATGAGTTGGACCGACTCTGCATCGAAGGAAGGGATTCAGAGTGCTGGGCTGGGAAATTTAGATCCAACTTTTGGGTCAAAACCTGAGTGGGTTTTTCCTTTGCCATTATGGGCTTTACTAATGTGGGCCTTTCTAAGATGTGGTGTGTATCTGTCGTGTTAAATGGGCCCATTACCAATTCATTTTTCTCATGCAACTCATTATAATAGTTCGCCGCCTTTACATCGATTCCAGCACTAGCTTGTAATAATTCCCCATTCTTGGAACTCGTTACACGCATGCGGGGGGAAATAGTCTGATTGGATCTCTCTCTCCTCGATTTGCATGCATGGAGGTTGAGAATTAATTTTGTCGTCGTTCCGAATCTGAGACTCTTCGACTACCTCCTATGATTTGTCATCTCTAATTGCTTCTTCGTCAGAACCTGAGTCGATTCTGATTCCTACCATTCTGAGTCGTTCGACGAATTTGAGTCAAAAAGCAGAAGACCATCATCGTCATTGTACTCTACTTCCCTCTAATCTTCCATTTCTTCCTTAACAGTGATATTATACGTTATTCCACACACTCGAATCTTAGAAATATCACGAGGAATTTCCGGATATGCTGTGTTGATCAGGATTTTCGCCGCCTGTAATTTCCAGCGCGTTATTGTGTCCTCGTCAATTTTTATGAGCAAACCAAATTTTGTTGCAAAAAGTCGAAAAAATCTTGGGCACCAAGCTTCAAAAGGGATGCCGTACCATCTCGTCCATATCGTTCTCCGATTGTGGACCAACTTCTTGTCCCATTCTTCTATGAAGTCAAACCATTTCTCTGCCAATTCTTTGTGTTCGCTTATTTGAACGGTTTCATCCTCAGAACTTGGACGGATCAACGTTAAGTTGCCCCCAAGATAAGTTACTGAAACTTTATTCTCCACTTCCTCTTGGATTACTACTGCTTTTTCCATCCAAACCACATCCCGTTTTAGAGCTCCAATCAAACTACTCTTTAACCATCCACGCTCTTCTACTGATGGAATGAAGGACATTCCCTTCCACTCCTCGTTTCTAACTTTAGTGCCATAACTATCCACCTTTGGAGCTTTCAGCGCTTCGGCGTATGTAGTGTCCGACCGTTCCAATGAACTAAAACATATCTTATGATCATGTATTCTACTCTTAGCGGGCACGGTCGATAAGTTTCTATCAAACCAGGCAATCTTCGCACGTAATTTATACGAGTCGAACCACAAATCATTTGATTTCCGCTCTGCTGAAGAGGTGTTAATCTCCCTTTTGAATCTGACAAAATCAAATCTCGCACCATCTTTTCGACGTTTCATCGGGATGAACACGTCCCGAACTTGTTCTATTCCGCTGAATCTCTCCCAAAGTGAGTCTTTACTATAATATTCAGGGGAGTTACAAAAGAAAAAGATCACCACATAGGGGTTTGCGATTGTCATCCTATTTCCACGTCTAGTCCGATTATCCAATTCACTATTCTATCTCTTATCTTTATCTGAAGGCTTACGGTTCAAAGGGAAAGGTATGTGCCTCACCGTGGGTCTCTCGGAAAAGATACGCACCCCTTCCCCATGCTCCATCAGAGCTCTCTCCCTCACACACACTCTCTCTCTCTCTAGCCATGGCAAACAAGCAATCTAGGTATTTATCGCAAAACATTTAAAAGCGTGTTCATTACACCGAGTCCACTGGTCAGTTTTTGAAGAGGCTGCCTCCATGGACTAAAATATTTAGATATAAACGATATTTTTACGATATTAGTAAGCATATATATATATATATATATATTGATAAATATTTTTATACAATAACAATATTGAAACTAATATCGGTAAAATATCGAAAGAATATCAGAAAAAGGCGAGAAAAAAAAACTAAAAAAATGTCGATAAGTTTAAAAAAATATCATACTCCGTATGAAATAACATTGTATGTTATATTTTATATAAATTTATGACGGATGTAAATATATTTAAATTATTTTGTTATATTTGTGTATTAAAAATTTGTTATTAAATTTTCACAATTTTTAAAATTTACCGATATCGATATATTCATCGATATAATTTCCACAAATCTAAGGTCTCGATATTTCCCTCGATACCAATATTTTCCACCTTGGCCGCGTCACATGACCCGGGCACACCACTTGCTCTCGTAAATTGCTTGGGTGACTCACCCTGGCCAGGTGACTCGATCCGGCCACACTATTTGCTCATGAAATTAAACTGGCCGGGTGGAACCCATTTTCAAGGATTTTTGCCAATTTTTCACATTTTCGAAGGATTTTTGCCAATTTTCTCAAAATAGATTGATCTACACACTTATGTGATATATAGTTTTAGCATACATCAAGACATTGAGCTTAAATATTGTGATTAGTTCATTAGGAATCCCACATAACGAAAAAATCTGAAACAATTTTTTTCACTTGCACTTTCTAATCGGAAGTTAGTATAATTGTTCTTATAATTATTCTTTCACTTAGCTTAATATTAATTAACTTTGTGCTTCATTTCTAATCTTTAATTAGTAGTAAAATTCTCACAACAATTGTGTAGTCGCTATAATATCATGACAATGTATAATTAATTTTGGGGCATCATACTCTCCTAGGTCGATAAATACTTGGTTTTATACTTGTCATATTATAACGAACTCATACGCTTTTAGTTAAGCTATTTTTGTTCTTAAAAAGTGTAAAAATATGAAAAAGTGAGTGTGTGTAGATGATACATGATCATGTGTCAAATTTTGTACCACATGAAGATTGTTATATGTCATTATAGACGTGTATAAACGATATAGGAGCACGTGTAAAATTAAGTGTCACGTAAAGAATGTTATAGGCATTATATGCATGTATGGATGGTGTAGGAGCACATGTCACATTAAGTGCCACGCGGAGACTGTTGTATGGCATTATAGGCGTGTATGTATGGTATAAGAGCACGTGTCAAAGTACCACGTGGCGAGTGGTGTATGGTATAAAGTGCGTGTAAGATGATAATTAGTACGTAGGGTTGAAGATCTATCTATAAAAACAACAATCCTGTAAGATAATTTTATAATGTTGTAAAATAAATTTTTTTCCTTCCAAGTTTTACATGCTCTTCCAAGTTCCAACTCATAGGGTTAACATGTGCCGCAACCTCAAATTGATGCTTCCGACATCTTTGCCTCCATTGAGAGCCAGGTAAATATATCATGAATTATATGGTACATTTACTCGATATTAGTTTTTTTTCAAAATGAATGATGATGTTCTTTTAAAATATATCCCTGTTTATAGATCAATATGCAATTTTACGATAAAATTTTGAAATTGAAATCGCCAATTATTGATTCATTCACTTATCCCGTGATTGAAATCGCAGATCTACAACTCTATGAATCAAAATGTTTAAGTGAAGTATATCGATCGATAAATTATCAAATTTGATTTCGTGTTGTAGCGTGATGTTATTAAGAAAACTATCTTTGTTAGAAGTTAAATGATAACCCATAATATTGATTTTTTTTTTGTTCAATTATATTCATTTTCTTTCCAATTTAAGTGCAAAACGATTTGAAAGTAAAAACAAAAATTGATGGCCCATAAGGAATAAACATTTTTTGTTTCCATTATTTTATCATTTAGATGTTAAGTTTATTGGCGTCGTAGAAAGTAATTGTATATGTTAAATGAGTCTAAATCTGGCATATAACTATTCAAAAGTTTTTTATTTTTCTTTAACAGGAAATTTCGAGCAATATCCGAAGATGCATACAATAAATTTCGTCTTTATGCCATAGCTGCAAACCACAAGAGAGAGGTAACTTGCATTAGATTTTATGAGATTACTATTAATCTAAAAAAATGAAGTGTTTGTGGTTATTTGAAATAAAACAAGGTTTCTTCAAAGGCTAATTAAGTCGTGTTTTACCTAACCCAAATTTACCCCATTATGTTTTCATTTTACAAACATCTTAATTTGAAATTTTACATTTTAGGTTTTCAATTTAAAGTACGATTTTATTATTCTTTGTTCAATTCAATGTCTAGCTGGTTTAATTATTTTCTAATTCCAATATCAGATGACATTTTTTTTCAATTATAGCCATACAAGATGCATGACAAGAAAATAGTGGCCTACACTATTGTCGTCTTATATGACTTAAAGAATTGAAAAAAAAAAAAAAATTAATTGAATGTGAATTAAGACATTTATAAATTAAACACCTATGTTGAGACATAGTCTAAAATTGCAATTTGGTTTGAAAATGCATGTAGAAATACACATTTTCATTAGATCACACATATGATACAAAGACTTGAATTATATTTTCATTGGTGCATTTGAATGTAACTTTAATTTTTAGTACAATTGTACTCTTAAATTGAAAAAGAAAAATCTTGTAATTATATTTTCCTAAAAAGAAAAGAATGAATTTGTGAACTAGTTTTTATTTTCATTATGTGTATGTAACATTATTGTTTTTTCTTCTCCATTCCGTCTTTTTTTGTTAATTTTATCGTTTTATGCATTTCTTGCTTTATATTATTTATTTTTTATTTCTACCTTTTTTAACTCTTCCATTTCTCCTTTATATACATCTTTTATCTCCCAACTTCCCCTTTATTTTTATTTTTCTTTTTCCCCGCTTTTATTTCTAGCATTTTATTTATTTTTGTCTTTTTTATTCTCTTTTGCCCACACTTTATCCATTTTTACATTTCTTCATTTTTTTTAAATCCACCATTTATGCAGTTTTAGTGTTTTATCATTTACTGCATCTTTTGTATTTTCTCATTTCTACTGCTCAAGTTTTATCCATTTTGCCTTTCTTTTTAACCTCACTTTCTCCATTTTTGCCCAAAATTTTATCAAATAAGGGAAAAAAGTAAAAAAAAAAAAAGGCAGAAATCAAGAGTGAGTGATTAAAGAAAGCTAAAATAGATAAAACTTGGGCAAAAGGAAAAAGAAAAGGAAAGCGAAAAATAGAGAAAATGATAAAACATTAAAAAAGCAGGGAGGGTGGGATTAAAAAAAGCAAAATGAAAAAAAGTGTGGACAAAAGAAATGAGAAAAAAAAATGGATAAAGTGTTGGGAATAAAAGGAGGGAAAAGCAACTAAGGCAAACAACCTACATATAATGGCAAAGCCAAAACAAAAGTAAAAAAATGTGCCTAAACACCCAAGTAAAAAAAAACTTGAAGGACATTATTGGTATATTCACTGATTTTTATTTTGCGGTTGTATTCACTGAATTTCATTGGTAATCCGTCAGATTAATTTTTATCATCCCAAAATATCTAATTTATTTGTTAGAAATATTTAAAATGAATTGATTATATTAGAAACAACTAATTTGTCAATTAGAAATCTTTAAAATACATTCCATCAGAAAACCATCGACTAAATTTTTTTAACAAGTCTATCAAAAGGGACCCACTTTCTTTCTTTGTGTAAAACACGACAATTGGTATTATATTAAAGTGAGGAATGTCGTCTCTCTATGTACGTATATATGTACTCATAAAATCAAGGGTGTGCGTGGAATATGGCCATATGTGGATAGTGTATTTATATCGTTAGTTTCACGACATGTGAAAAGAAATCCATGGGCCTTATTACACTTTTCAGTGGGTGGAATTCAATATCTCACTTGAAATCCACTCCTCTTAATAGTCAACTGAAAAAAAGTGTAATGAGGACCATGATTTTCTTTTTTTCTCTTTTGGAACTAACGTTATAAATCCCATTTGCATACGACCATACTCCACTCACACACTTGATCTTCATGAATACATAGGGGGGTGGCGTTTCCTAGTTACACATAATACCCCAAGTCGTGTTCACAAAGGAAGAAAACGTGTTCATAAAATTTTTAGTCGATTGACTTTGTTGGGAATTAGGATATCCATGTATTTAGTTTTGGTGATTGCTTCCAAAATAATGTAATTAGTATTAAGTGAGATGTAATCTATATGTTTAAGTTGATTGTATAAAAATAACTTTAGTTCTAAATCATATTCAATAGAATAAATATATGTATCTTAGTTGGTCCATATTAGTTCAACACGCGTATGCTTAAGAGTTGAAGAATAGAAGACAAGGTTGAAGACTAAACACCTTGAAGACAACAAAGTCCATGTCGGGAATCAAATTACTTGGTTCCTGCATACCAAAGTCATCGGAGACTCACAAGAAGATATCAGCCAAATAATCAAAGGCAGCTGATATGAACTCATGTTATGAAGTCAATTGATCTATCTGACAAAGAAATACAGAGAATATTCGACTAAGTGTCAATCAAGAAAGTCATCTGATAAGAATAATGTCAAAACACTGTTGATTTTACATTCATTCTTCTGTTTTATATTCGTTGACAAGTCTAACAATCCCAACTAACGTGGACAAATGATAAATCGACAGCAAACCTACAAAAGTGATTAGACTATCGAAAAAACATTTGTGACATTAAATGACATTTAACGCATATTACTTTTGTGAAGATATGTACTAACTTAGTACATATCTACTAAGGACGAACTACGATAAAAATTTGCACAAAAAATAGCTAGAAGGATTTGTTGCTCAACAACTAGTTCGATTCAAATCCTCTATAAATATAAAACATCATTCCAGTGATGAAATTACGAAAACTTTGCAAGAGAGAATTCAACCAGCCGAGAGTTAACACACGTTTAGACATGAGCAAACCGAAATTGAATGAACCGACTGGTTCGAAACCGCCGATTTCAATTAAAAAACTGAAACCTTAAAATGACAGTTCGATTTTAGTTCCAACATTTAAAAAATTGTTGGTTATGATTTAACCGTTAGTTTAGGGATTTCCTGATTAAACTGAAGGTTTCTCGATTATTTTTTATTTAAAAATATATTATATTATATTTTATAATTTGTGGACATGATGTGAGTGATTGAATTGAGATTGCAGAATCCCAGGATGCAGAAGGACTGAATTGAGGGTTGCAGTTTGAAGGCTTGTAGCTTTTGATTTTAATTAAGTTTTTATAATTTTACACGGAGTAATAAATAGACATGACTATTTAATTAACAAAATGACAAATTAAAAAATTATTTCACACACGCATAATATATATACCCCAATGTCCCTTTTCAAATATTAGATATATTCATGCAAAAAAAAAAGTCAAAACGAATAAAAAATGAGTGAAAATAGAGTGAAAAAAAATCGGTTGAACCGTAATCGGCTCGGTTTCGATTCATTTTCGGTTACCCTTTTTCTAAGACCGTAACCGACGGATTTAACTGTTTGTGCATGCATATACGCGTTTGTGCAAGAAACTCAAAATTCTCAAGAATCTTTAATCTATATCCAAATCTATAGAGCTCTAAGTATCTTATCAAATCTAAGCATTTAAATCCATAACTCAAGCTTAGAATATAGTGCATTTTTATTTATTTTTTTGGTTTGAATCACTTAGTTGGATCTTATATTTCAAACCCTACATTCTAAACCTTAATTCGATAAGCTTGTTGTATATTTGATACTGCAAGTGCACTTGTTCACACGATAACAAGTAGAATTAAATTCACGAAGATCGAGTGAAAATCCAAGTGTTATTCTTGGCTTTATAAATCACGTCACGTCCTTTAAAAGGAATTAATATGTTAATTGAACTGTGAAAGTGGACATATGACTGAGATTCGAACCACTATAAATATTTGTATTATTTACTGTTTTATTTCTTGTTCAACTGATATTATTGGTGTTGGAAACTGCTTACGCCGTGTAAACTGCAACCTGCAATATCGAAGATTTCAGATAACAAATACGGTAACACAAATAAGTCGAGTCAAGGGAAACCCTTTTCCCGCAGAACAGAATACGCCCAGGATAGTGCTCGACTGTTACGGCGTTCCGTTCCCAAAGGTAAAACGACTTTCACTTCCTACACAGTAGCACCACTGTATAAGAAGTATCGGCGAACGTATGTAGTACGAACTGAACACTCTCGAAAATAAATCCGACACAAGAAAGAACAGTGTAAGGCTTTCGGGAGCTCAACACACTGCGTAGGGATGAGAGGAGAGTAGAAGGATAGAGGGGCGAATTTCAGCGTTGGCCCAGGCCCGATTCTTGGGAATATATCGCGAAAATATCGCAGCGGTTGAGATAATATCTCGCACGTGGATAAGTCTTGAAGATTGAATCTTGAAGACCAAGTTTGAGACTTCCAGATTATTCTGGAACATTCTAGAAGTAATTCGAATGGGCCGAGCCCATTCCTGAGTTGGGCTTTCGGAGTTTTTGGGTCTGCAAAAAGATAGGCGGGCCCCAAAGACCAATTGCCGAAGTCGAAGACGAAACCGAGCCGGCCGGGCGGGCGCGCGCGCGTGTGGCTCGTAGAGGAGTGTACCTCTTTTAGATAGTTGAACTACCAAGCTACTTCAATACCTTTATACATCTTAAATGTTTTGTAGGTTTCCTATGTGGGACAATTTCCTCACATTCTCAAACTTCCAAAATTGAAACTCTTTAACTTCAACAATTAATTTCTCACTCACCTTAACTCGGTTTTGAGATATTAAATATACCACGTTCATCTACTCCGCGAGTAGATCGACTATGTCACGTTCAATTATTTCTTAATTAACGTTTAGTCCGTCTAATTAATTAAATTAGATCAGGGTGTCAAAACCCAATTAATTCCCATTAATTCCAACAATCCCCCACATGAGTGAAAATCGTATCTATACAACATCAGACTCAGTGTTCAGTTCGAGTGAGATCTCCGTCCGGCGGCTTAGTGGACGCGATGCCTTGAACTACTCCTCCATAGTGTATACCTAGACAACAGTGTCAGCACACTTCAATATCGTCTTTGTAACGTTCTCACGTTTTTGTCCGTTTTGGCCATGGACGTCCTTTGTATTCATAAATGTTTGGTCGAAGCGGCCCTCACTTCTCATTTATATAGGTAACTTCCTTTCGAGTATCCCGTTATACTCTAGGAATCATTAAGAGTCGAAGACTCAACCTTTACCACATCTTACGGGTCGTTAACACTTGAGATAGTGCTGTCCGGAATAGTCGTAGTTTTCAAGTGTTTTATCACTAACCTCCACAGCTTCGTTTTCCCATTGAACCAAGTTCTTGGGATCTCCAGTCATCATGGTTGGGTTACCACTGCTTTGGTTTTTATTGTGGGTTTTAGACCCATTCCTTCTACCAGCTTGTTCAATTGATCTCGGTTTATGCTCTTCGTGAGCGGATCCGCTATATTGTCCTTCGTATTGACATAATCAATGGACATTACTCCAGTGGAGATCGATTCTCTAACGGAGTTGTGTCGACGACGTATGTGTCTCGACTTTCCGTTGTACATGACATTCGTAGCTCTCCCAATGGCAGCTTGACTGTCACAGTGTACCGTCACCGCAGGTACTGGCTTTTTCCAACATGGAATGTCTTCCAGAAAATTACGCAACCATTCAGCCTCTGCAGCGGCTAGGTCTAACGCTATAAATTCTGATTCCATTGTGGAACGAGCAATACATGTTTGTTTCTTGGACCTCCACGACACTGCTGCTCCTCCAATAGTGAATACATATCCACTGGTGTACAGCGAGTCCTTCGTGTCTGATATCCAATTTACATCACTGTATCCTTCGACTACAGTTGGATGTCTTGTGTAGTGAAGCCCATAATCAATGGTGTACTTCAAGTATCGTAATACCCTTTTCAACGCTTTCCAGTGCTCATGACTTGGATTGTTCGTGTATTGACTCAACTTGTTTACCGAACATGCAAGATCAGGGCGTGTACAGTTCGTGATGTACATCACACTTCCAATGATCCTTGCGTATTCCAGTTGAGCCACTAGTTCTCCTCTATTCTTTTTCAAGTGAACATTGAGTTCCAAAGGTGTCTTAGCAGGTGGATCGTCAAAGGCCTTAAATTGCTTTAGTACCTTCTCCACATAGTGAGATTGTGTCAAAGAAATTCCATTGGATGTTTTCTCTATCTTGATTCCAAGAATCACATCTGCTAGTCCCATGTCTTTCATGTCAAAGTTTCTACTTAACATGTTCTTCGTATTAACTATGATATCGTGATTGTTACTCATGATTAACATGTCATCGACATATAAACACACAATAACATATCCAGTTGGTGTATCCTTCACATATACACACTTATCACATTCGTTAATTCAAAACCCATTTGACAGCATTGTACTTTCAAATTTCAAATGCCATTGTTTTGGAGCTTGCTTAAGTCCATACAATGATCGAACGAGTTTGCACACCTTTTTCTCGTTTCCAGGAGCAACATATCCTTCAGGTTGCTCCATGTATATTTCAGCATCCATCTCACCATTAAGAAACGCCGTCTTAACGTCCATTTGGTGTATTTCGAGATTGTGCAAGGCAGCAATAGCGACTAACACCCGAATGGAGGTGATCCTTGTCACTGGTGAGTATGTATCGAAGAAATCATACCCTTTCTTTTGTTTAAACCCCTTTGCAACAAGACGAACTTTGTACTTATCAACAGATCCATCTGCTTTGTACTTTCTTCTAAGGATCCACTTGCATCCTAAGGGATTACAACCTTTGGGGAGGTCGACCAACTCCCATGTGTGGTTTAAGAGAATAGGCTCATATTCACTTTTTATGGCTTCTTTCCAGAGGTGTGCATCTAGTCTTGCCATAGCTTCTTTGATATTTTTAGATCCTTCTTCCTCCAAAACATAAGTAATGAAGTCTGAACCAAAATCTTTATCAATTCTAGCTCTCTTACTGCGTCTCGGTTCTTCACTCTCTTGAGTGGAAGGACTAACAGTGTCGTCTGTTGCTTCGAGAGTTCTCTTACTCGAACTTACTTCCTCTTTCTCCTTAAGAGGAAAGATACTTTCAAAGAACACCGCGTTCCTTGACTCTATTGTAGTGCCTTCTGTCATATCCGGTACTTCGGATTTGTGAATCAGAAATCGATAGGCACTACTGTTTGAAGCATATCCTATAAAGATACAATCGACTGTTTTAGGGCCGATTTTAACTTGTTTAGGAAGTGGTACTTCAACCTTAGTCGAACACCCCCACACTTTGAGGTATTTGTATGAAGGCTTTCATTTCCTCCATATTTCATAAGGGGTTTGATCCTTAGTTTTATGAGGAATCTTATTCAGAATGTGGTTAGCCGACAGAATGGCTTCCCCCCACAAGTTCTGTGGTAGACCAGAGCTGATTAACATTGCGTTCATCATCTCTTTTAGTGTTCGGTTTTTCCTTTCCGCAACACCATTAGACTGAGGTGAGTAAGGGGTTGTCGTTTGATGTATAATCCCTGATTCAATACATAATTGTTCAAACGGAGCTACGTACTCTCCACCTCTATCACTACGAATTGATTTAATTCGAGTGTCCAATTGATTCTCTACTTCATTTTTTGTAACGTTTAAAAGTTTCTATAGCTTCGTCTTTACTTCTTAAAGGATAAACGTAGCAGAATCGTGTACAATCATCAATAAAGTACTTTTTCACTCCTCGTGTGGAGCTTTTACTCGAATGTGATTTTTCAAAATAAACAAATCCACATTACTTGTGGAAAACATTCCACTGAATTCAACCATCTTAGGTTTTTCCATATTTAGCTTTAAGGTCACACCTTAGCTACCCTTTTCATTCAAACATGTCGACGGAGACCTCTCTCCCTCACATTTGAATGTATCCATGTGAGGAGCTGCATATCCCCACATTCGAGTTGCTTGTCACTTTATTTGTGGATTTCTCTTATTCACCAAATTTGGACACAGCCTCGATACATTTAAAAAATCGAGCTTTGATTTTTCTTTCATTGGAATTATTTCCAACTTCAAAATTAATTTAATTTTTGGTCAACATACCAAAATTAAATTCAATCAAATAAGGAAAACAAATATACAATTTACACATAATTACACATAAACTATTTGCACAAAAGTTTTTGCAATGACTTATGTCTAATTATGTGCAAATCAAGGAAATAAGGAAAATAAATATACAAAATCTCGGTAAATTAAATTCGCGGGTAATTCGGGCCCAAAATCCAAAGCCTGTGAAATTAAGGCAACATTATTATATATATAAGGCAAAATAAATAACAAATTATAGTTATGTCCTAGTGGTAGGTTCAAAACTCATTTAGAACATTTTTTTTTCTTTATTTTTCAATATTAATGCACCTCTCCCTTCTTTTTTTAATTTTTTACTTTTCCTCCCTTTAATTTTTTTTTTTTACTCCCTCTCCCTTATTTTTTTAATTTTCTTCCCTTTAAATTTTTTTTTTTACTCTGACTCATTATTTTGCATACAAGTAACAAACAAAATACCAACACATTAATACACAATACACAAAAAAATTAAGATAGTACACACAAAATACTATGAGAGTATCACACATTTATGCATGTCAGTATTTGACAAAATACCAAAATAATAACACAATTTTAATGTGTGTTGCTGTTTTATACACTAATGTAGCATTATCACAAATTTTATGTAAATAGTATTACACTTTTACATTTAACAGTATTGCATTATTGCAATTGACAGTATTACAAAGTGAAAACCAAAATATTTATCACTGGATCATTATTCTCTTCATTTCTAACCACATTATCCTCTATTTTACCATACCCTCATTCTTCTTACACATTTCTTGTCTCTTTTTTTCATCACATGTGCACATTCTCTTAACAGTATCACACCTGAAAGGCATAAAGTATTACAGAATAAGAAACATGATATTATAAAAGAAAAATATTAAAGCATTTGAGAATTCTACACTTTCAACAATTTAGGGAAGCCAGGCTCATGTTGTTTGCAAAACAATTAATCAACTTAGCACAAATAAATGCAAAAAATATTGGATGAAGTACTAAATTATTCTAAATCTCAACATACCTAGACAGTAACACAAGAAAAAATACCTAGACAGTATCATACAAAAAACCAACTATTTTTACCAAATTGAATGTGTGAAAAACAAAGGTATATGACAAGAAAAATCCAATTGTGTATGTCAATTGAGTTGAGGGAGAGTGTTGAGTAAGCCCCTCACTTCTGGTGGTGACATCTCAGAGATATACATGGGAACAAATGTAATGGCTAACCCAATTCCAAAGCCACCCATCAGCCTTGCAAAAAGCAGCAGATACGTAGGGAGATCAGAGCATTAACATACCACTCACAAAAATAAAAAGCAAATGATAGCATTAGTATCGGACGGCGGCCCATCAAAACCGAAATTCCGCCGAAGCACATAGTGATTAATGTGGCTTCAATCAGTGGGGAAGACACTGCTAAGCCTTGCATTGTAGGTTTATCCTCCCATATAAATTCTCTTTTTATATAAATCATAAAAATTTGATTTGCACATATCAATTCTACATGAAATTAATTACTAATTAAGATTTAAGAAGGAAGAATTATACCAGCCATGGTGGCGTAATCCCATCCTTGTAAAAAATTGGCAAGTGCAGCCACAACGGCTACAACCACAGACGCATTCATCTCTTTTTCACAGCAATTGATAGATAATAAACCTGCTGCAAAAACAAAAAACGAACACTTAATTTATAGTAATAAAAAGGCAAAAGACGAGGCGAATTGAAATCTAAATGGATCGGGAAATTACAATAGATAAGAGATTTATATATATTTATTAATGGAAGGATTGAGCCGGGGGCCACTGTATATATGGGGCGGTTGTTGGAGATTCTGGTGTCGTTTCGACAGAGGCAAGGGAATGTGATCTTGAGGGTCGAATCGGCGAGAATGGATGGGGGGAGGGTGGAGGGTTGGAGAAAGAGGGGATGAGGGGAGAAAGAGAATAAATTAAATTCAAATCCAAAATAAATCATAAGGCGAATAAATAGGTAAATAGGTATTTTACACATAATTACACATAAGCTATGCACAAAAGTTTTTGCTGAAAATAGCTTATGTGTAATTATGTGCAAATCAAGCAAATAAAGACAAATATACAATTTACACATAATTACACATAAACTATTTGCATAAAAGTTTTTGCGGACTTTTATTGTCACCCGTGACTCGAGCATAATTTTTCGATCAAATTATATTAGTCAAAATCTTTTGAACTAAATTCAAAACAAATTTATGCTATCAAGCACAAAGATTTGATCCCATATCAAATATAATTTGATACTCCTCCTTTGGGCCCAAAATTAGAGTTTAATTAAGATTAGGGACAATCCTATAGACACAACTAGGAAAAGAGACAAAAAATTATAGTATTAGGATTAAGGTCAAATTCATAACCAAATAACCAATTATGCCATTATTCTTTCATCACACCAATAATTTAAATTAAAACAATAATTTAAATTAAAATGAAATCATTTCATGGTCAACAATGCTATCTTCTATACCAGAAACATTCCATTTTGAAGTTATGAATTTGGTGTTGCTCAAATACCATCTGCAAATCCCATCTGCGATAATCAATAATTCGATCTGCAAATCCCATTTGCGCTATCTTCGATATCAGAATCATTCCATTTTGAAGGTATGAATTCGGTGTTGATGCAATAATTCCATCTGCAATAATCAATAATTCGATCTGCAAATTCCATCTGCGATATGCGATCATCACCAAACTACCCAAAATAGAGTTAATTTTGAGTTTCTAAATCTCTTCCGAGAACCATTCCATTATCAAGGCATACAATTTTATTCCGTATTGTTTTAATTCAATAATTCGATTGGTTCATTGTTCTTCCAATTTATACCCTGTCCGACACGATCTTCGATCTTTTCTAATTCGCCCCTGTTTTATATTATGCGATTTAGGGTTCTATTGAACGTGTTAATTGGAGAAACTAATTTACAGAATCAGAGATGGAATATGCTGTGATTTTAAAGTTCGAATTCGAGGAGAAAACCAAGTTGATCCGTGTTCAACAATCTTCAAAGTTCGAAGACATTGTTAATGAAGTAATCGGTATATGGCCCATATTGTCTTCTTCTAAGAGTATATTTTGTTTGTTTGAATATGATTTCCAGGTTTAGCTTATATTCAACGTATATTTACACATGTGCATTAAATCTTTAGCATATATTTCAATATATGCAGTAACTAGATATGTATTCATTAATTACTTATGTTAGGGTCAGATATAGTTAACTCAAGCCATAATATAATGTTTTCTATGGCATCGAATAAAATCATGGAATATCATAATAATGAATCTCATATTAAAATAATCCATACAATTATAAAAGTAATGTTAAAAGATTATAATTTATCAATCATAATTATGGGCAGTTATTACCGGTTTCATTTCATGGAAAGTTACAATCCACAAGTTTTAAGTCAATCATCATTAATATAATATTATTAATTTTAAATATATCCACTACTCCCCACAATTATCTCACGTAATCCAAACCAACAATATATTTTTGACATTTTCAAACATACTGATATTCAATGGTAATTTTTTTCTATAAATAATATTATAATTACAATTTCTAAAATGAATAGTTTATTTTGATATCCACGTTTGCATAATATGTACACGTCAATATTATAATAATACTTTTTATATTTAACATCTATAACCAAATGATTCACGTAATAATACTCACTACAAAAACGCTCGTTTATGCCGACGGACGTATACCGACGGATTACCTTTCCGACGGCTGTACCGACGGATTACCGACGGAATTCAAAGTCAGAAGACTCTGCCGACGAAATTCAATTTCCGTCGGCTTTCCCGACGGTATGCCGACGGAAATGCCGACGGACACTCAGAACTCTCTACACGATGTCGTTTTTGGGTCACTGGCCGACGGATTTGTCAGTCGGTATTGTAAATTCTCCGTCGGTAACCGACCCGCATTAACTAACCGCCTCTTGATCGACTCCCAAAATTAAATGTGGTCATTACCGACGGAAATTTTCGTCGGTAACCGACCCGCATTAACTAACCGCCTCTTGATCGACTCCCAAAATTAAATCTGGTCATTACCGACGGAAATTTCCGTCGGTAAAGGCAATTTTTTTGTATATAAACTGAAGAACAGATTACTTCTTTCTCTTTCGAGAGAAAGAAACCCCCCTCCTCCCTGTTTCGAGTAATCTCCCGTCTTCATCGCGCGAAGAAGAGGCTCGGCCGAGGTGATCTCTCGACTCGATTAGAAAATCTATACGGTACGCTTTCTTAATTTGTTAGTAATTAATTTTTAAGTTATATTGTATTGCCTATAATTATGAGTTAAATTGCATGTGTTAATTTAAATTGTTATATAGATTCATATGAAATTGTTTGTAGTTGATGTATATAGTTAATTATTTTGAATGTATGTAGTTGATATATCTAATTAATTAGTTGATATTGTAAGTGGATAATTGCCTATATATAAAAAAATTGCAATTATTAGTTGATTTAATTATGTGATTTGTTAAGATCGATATTGCATGTTTTGCATAATTGATGTTATATATATAGTTGATATTATTGTTTAATTTGCATATACGTTGGAGTGGAGTTAATTACATAATTAAATTATGATATTGTACGTTATAATTAGCTAGATTAATATTGTTGATTTACTAATTATGAAATTATTGATTAAATTAGGGGCTTTGTTAATTATATTAGGAAATTGTTATTTTAAAGTTAGAAAAAATTGTTACTAAATTTATTAGGTTATAGATTGTTAATTAAAATAGAAAATTGAAAATTAAAATTGGAAATTATTGAATAAATTAGTTATTGTTGAATAAAATAGGAAATTAGTTATTGTTGAATAAAATAGGAAATTATTTATTAAAATAGGTTATTATTGATTAAATTAGGTATTGTTGATTGAATAAAAAATTATTTATTAAAATAGGTTATTATCGATTAAAATAGGTTATTATTTAGGGATTAAATTTTAATTTATTAGATTATTGTTTTTTATTAAATTAAGAAATTTATTATTAATTAATTAGTATTATATATATAATTTATTAATTTAAATGTTTAAATTAAATAGATGACTGAAAATGGTGCTGGTGCCTCTGGTGGCTCGGGACCTCACGGGGCCTCCGGGTCGACACGTTGCCGATCGAGGAAGAGTCGATCCAAACTTAGACCCGAGGCGCCGGCGCCTACACTGCCACGAACACCATTATCGTCGCCTCCGCCAGCCATTCCACACCCGTCGCCTGATCAGCCGTCGTCTCATTCGTCTGTCGGGGACCATCCTGCTGTTCCTGCTCGGGATGGCCGGGAGCGCATTTGGGTTACAAGTGGAGGAGTGTAAGTAATTAAATACTTTTATTGTTTAATAATTAATTTCGCATTCGTTTTAATTTATAATGTGTTTTGTTTGTTAATTAATGTCACATATTGTTACCTGGTAATGAGGTCTCCAGGGCATGCACGATTGTTTTTGGCTCTTTACCGATCTCTGCAGGTGCAATTACCTGGTCGAAGGTCCCAAAACAAAAAAAGTTGGCGTACTTCGAGGAATTTCAGGTAGTAATTAATTACTTAATTATTTAATTAATGTTTGTTAATTTGTTCAATAATAAAAAATTTATTATATGTGCAGAAACAAACCACTTGGGATCGAAATATGTACTCAGACCAGGCTATGTTCAAGTATTTCTGTAAATCGGCGCAAGAGCGGTATAAGGATTTAATGTACGAATGGAGAATGGCATGGCGGAGCGATGGGACGACGCAGAGCTTGGGTAAGGATGATAATGATGTTGTGTTGTGGGATTCATTGACGAGGGAGTGGCTGGATCCTGCGTACATCAGGAAGTGTGAGATTGCTAAGGCCAACCGGAGATCCGACGTTGGGGGTGGGATGTCCAGGCATCGGACTGGAGCCCGGTCCATCCTTGAGCAGTCGATGGTCATTGTAAGTGTTTATTAATTTTTTAATTAATTTCAATAAATTTAATTATATATTTAATATATATAATACATAAATTTAATTATTAGGAACGGGATACGGGGCGTGTACCCACTCACTTGGACCGGATGAGCATTGCTCATCCGTTTAATGCTGATACACAGCAATCCACATACGGGCGCACAACTAACCTCCACGAAAGTAATAAAATTGTTTAATTAAATACATTTTTTATAATTTATTCTATTAATTTAAAATTATTAATTATGTAGTTGGAGATGAACCGGAGGATGGCCGAGATCGGAACTCAAGTCGACCCTACTCAAGCCGGAACCAGCAGTGCCCCCACAGTCGAGGAGGTGGACCGGGCTTATTTGGAAGTTGCCCCCACCACCCGCGGACGAGTTCTGGGCCTTGGTCGTATGGGCGCTGATGTCAGGTCCGGCGCTGGTCCGTCCCAGACGGCATCGCAGGGTTCCGTATCTTCCACCCCAACTCCTGATATGATGGCACAATTCAACCATGTGATGCATGTGAATATGGGTCGAGAGTTGGGGTGGTCGGACGAGAGGATCGAAGAGGTTTATCAGAGAACCATGCAATCTCCTCCACCGACGGCCAACGTGAACGTGTCTGTTCCCCCAGCCCATTCAGCCTATGTCCCGACCATGCAGCAGGATGATGAGATCATGGGTCAGCAGTTCGGTGGTGGCGCCGACGTTGATATTGATTTGTGGAACTTTGGTCCATGAGTGTCTCTGAACAATTTTATTTTTTATTTCTGTTGAACAATTTTATTTTTATGTCTCGTAGAACTATTTACTTTTATGTCTTGTAGAACTATTTATTTTTATCTGCATTATTGTTGAACTATTTACTTTTATGTTTAAGTATTAGTTGTTTAATTTTAGTTATGTGTGTTTTATGTGTTAAGAATGTGTATATTAATTTTAGTTATGTTTTATGTGTGATTTTGGATGTGATCTGTATTGGATCTTCATTTATGTTTGAATGTACTCTGTTTTTTCATGTTTGTGTTTATGTGAATGTGAATGTGATGGGAGACTCTATGTGATAGATAAACAACATTTTCATTGAAAATTGCCTTGAAGAAAGGTTGTTGTTGTGGTTACATTACATGCATACACTTAGCATTACATAAACTTAGCAATACATATTAGAGGCATAAATTTAGCAATACATATTAGAGACATAAACTTATGATTACATCCAGCCTATAAATTTGAACATATAGGGTAGAACACATAATATTATGGCCATGATAAGAAAGTTCCTCTGCTTCTTTAGCTCTTGAACTTGTCCAGCTTGAAATTCTACTTCTGATGTTAGGTGATCAGATGAATCCTTATAGATTTCACCAACTACTTTTGCATTATTCAGCTTGTTGTTGAGCTCTTGATTTTCAAGCAAAAGTGAGTCAATTCTCCTCACCATGCCCGAAAACATTCCGTGTGAACACGTTCCTTGTCCGTGGATTTCGTGTTCATCGGCCCAAACAAAAAAGGAGCATCCAAGACCACTTAGTGAATCTGGGCAAGTATAAAATAGTCTACCTCTGCTTTTTTCTTGCTTCGAAATGCACACACGAGCTTCTTTTCCACAATGGCATACCACAATTTTCATGAATGTGGAAGATGAAGACATTAGTTTCTGTATTTTTTTTGTTTTTTGATGTTTGTTAAGAAGTAGGTTGTTTTGAGTGTGTATATATTTTTCTTCTGTAATCTTTATTTTTTTTATACGCGTCTTTTACCGACGGAAAGGTATTCCGTCGGTATAGACACATGTTCAATGCCGACGGATAATTTCCGTCGGCAATGTAAATACCGACTGAAATTTGTTCAACAGAATCTGACTGATTTGACATGCATTTCAAATCGTTGGTACCGACGGATAATTTCAGTCGGTATTGACAATACCGACGGAATTTAGGCGCGCGATATACCGATGGACTGACATTTCCGTCGGCATGTAGTATTGAAAAATGATCCAGAACCTCAAAACACGCGAAAATTTTGGAGTGGAGCAAAAAATTAAGGGAAAAATTTGGATTGGAGCGAAAATTTAAGGTATGTTTTTCTATTAATTAAGTGTACATAGTTTAGTTTTCAGTGTGTAATTTTAATTTGGTGTTTAATTTTTTAGTGTGTAATTTTACTACATAGTTTTTACTTTTAGTGTTTAATTTTTAGTGTGTAATTTTAATTTGGTCAAATTGTTTAACAGATGGATTTGCCGGATCGTCGGTGGATGTATTGTACTCCTAGGCTCGTTTTAGGAAATGTGAATGTTGAATTTTATGATAAACTCGTGTCATTTGTTGAATTTGCAAAGCTACACCCACATTACATGTCTGAGGATTGTATTAGGTGTCCGTGTAATGCTAAGAAATGTAAGAATAGATCATTTAAAAGCATTGATGAAGTCTTATGCCACGTTGTTATGAATGGGTTCGTTGATAATTACTATAATTGGACAAGTCATGGCGAACAACGGTGGCCTTATAATTTTGATCAAGTCTTGTACTATTACACTACTGCAATTTATGAACAACCAGTACACGTTGAGCATGTCGACACCAGTAACGATCAAGAGTTTGGGGTGGAAGAACCCGATATGTATCAAACAATGGTGATGGAAGCCGGTATGTCAAATATAGAGGAGGAACCAACGGATGAAGCATTTCAGTTTTATGAGATGCTCAAATTAGTCGATCAAGATTTGTACCCAGGGTGTGATTCTCATTCTCAGTTGTTATTTAATGCTCGACTTATGGCTATCAAGACGGAGAACAAGCTATCTAACAGAGCATATGAGCAAATGACACAATTATGCAGTGAGATTTGTCCTGTCGATAATAAAGTACCTACGACGTTTCATCAGAGCAAACAACTGATGAAGAATATGGGTTTGCCGGTTGAGAAGATTGATTGTTGTGTGAATGGTTGCATGTTATACTGGGGTGATGACGATAGCGATCTTCTTATGTGTAGAATGTGTGGCCATCCCCGGTACAAAGAGCCACGACGGAAGGGACCAGGTGGTCAATCGAGCAAGACAAAAAAGAAAGTGCCACATAAGAGGATGTATTATCTTCCTATCATTCCTCGTTTAATGAGATTGTTTCAATCTAGTGCTACAGCTCAACACATGACGTGGCATGCAAGAAATTCTGAAGATACTGAGGCTGGGGATATGAGACATCCGTCCGACTCTGAAGCCTGGAAACACCTTGATAACGTGTTTCCAGGATTTGCTTGTGAACCGAGGAATGTGAGATTAGGCTTGAGTACTGATGGTTTTGCACCGTTTGGGAGGTATGGAAAGAAGTATTCTTTGTGGCCGGTGATACTGACTCCGTATAATCTACCTCCATGGATGTGCATGAAACCTCAAACAATGTTTCTGACTGTATTGGTGCCTGGTCCGTCGAATCCAAAGCATAAACTTGATGTTTATCTCCAGCCTCTTATTAAAGACTTGATCTTCCTATGGGATAACGGAGTCCAAACGTATGATGTTTCTAGGAAACAGAACTTCACGATGCGTGCTGCTTTATTGTGGACCATTAGCGACTTTCCTGCATATGCTATGTTGTCCGGGTGGAGTACAGCCGGAAAGCAAGCTTGTCCGTATTGTATGGAATATTCTGAAGTTTTCAGTCTCCCGAAGAGTAGAAAAGTTTCATGGTTCGATAATCACCGAAGGTTTTTACCTCGAGATCATCCATTTCGAAGGAATAAGGTGGACTTCACGAAGAATACAACAGTCACAAACAATCGACCGCCCCTTCGAAATGGTATTTTATACATTTATTTTAACATGTTTTTTTGGGTTACATTTATTCTAACATTTATTAATCGTACAGGACAAAGCCTGTTACATGAGATTGAGTGGACGGGTTTGAAAAAAACTACGGAGGAAAATGCAGAAGAACACAACAAAGGAATCCCAGGTAACTGGAAGAAAAATGGTATTTTTTGGGACTTGCCATATTGGAGTTCACTATTGCTCCGACACAATTTGGATGTCATGCACATTGAGAAGAATGTGTTTGACAATGTGTTTCACACAATCATGAACACAGAAGGCAAGACGAAAGATACTCCAAAGTCCAGGGAAGAGTTGAACACTATCTGTCGCCATGATGAGTTGGAACAGGATACCCGTACAGGTAAATATCCAAAGGCTTGCTACACACTAGATAAGACACAAAAACAGGAATTGTGTAGGTGGATTAAAGAGTTAAGATTTCCAGACGGCTACGTGTCAAACATGAGTCGATGCGTAGACACAACAAAAGGCAAAGTTGCAGGGATGAAGAGTCATGATTGTCATGTTTTTATGCAGCGTTTGATACCTATTGCGTTTCGAGAATTTCTTCCTCTGAATGTGTGGAGGGCTGTCACTGAATTAAGTCTCTTTTTTAGAGATTTAACGTCTACAACAATCAAGGTTGATGATATGAATCGTTTGGAAAGAGACATTCCAGTTATTTTGTGTAAGTTGGAACGTTTTTTCCCACCTAGCTTCTTTGACTCGATGGAACACTTACCTGTTCACTTAGCGTATGAAGCTAGGATTTGTGGTCCAGTGCAGTACAGGTGAATGTACCCATTTGAGAGGTGAACAATTCTATTTCTCTCATTTAATTAGTTTTTAGTATAAGGAGCCTTATTTTAATTTGTTAACTATTATAATTTTAGGTATCTCCACAACTTGAAGCGCAATGCTAAACAAAAGGCAAACGTCAAAGCATCGATTGTTAATGCGTATTTGAATGAAGAGGTTGGCATGTTTTGTTCATATTATTTTGAAGACCATGTCAACACGAGGATCAGGAATGAACCACGTAACTTCGATGGTAGAGGTACGCAACAAGAAGTCAATGGCATGCTCTCTGTATTCAAGTCTAAGGGGCGACCTATAGGAAAAGCCACTGAACGATATTGGTCAACAAACACAGAGGCTGAAATAGCACAAACGTACGTGTTATTGAATTGTGATGAAGTTCAGCCTTACATTGAGTAAGTATTTCATATATTTATCATCTAATTAAATAGCACTAAACGTGCGTCATTTATCATCTAATTGTGTTGTGAATTATTAGGATGTATACACAAGAACTACGACATGCAGATCAAAACATCTCAGATAGAGACATAGATACTAGTCTTCAACGTCAATTTGCCCGATGGTTCCAACGTTATGTGAGTATCATTAATTGAATTTTACGTGAACAAATAATTGTTTTGATTAATGTTAATTTTAACTGTACGTATAGGGACAATCGCACGATTTTCAGAGCCGGTTCTTACAGGATCTCAGCCAAGGACCACTACGGCGTGTGAGGACTTACAACGGCTATATTGTGAAAGGCTACAGGTTTCATACATCAGAGTATGCATCAACAAGAACGACTAACAACAGTGGTGTTTGTCTTAGGGGTGCGAATTACAATGCAGATGCAAGTGATTACTTTGGGGTGTTGCACGAAGTCGTTGAAATTGAATATCCGGGATATCCAGTGAAAACCGTAATGTTGTTCAAGTGCCATTGGTTTGACACATCCCCTTTAGGAACCAAAATTCATCCGGAGTACAAGCTTGTGGATGTTAATTCGAAAAGGAAGTATAGCGGGGATGATCCGTTTGTATTTGCCTCTCAGGTATCTCAAGTCTACTACTGCACGTATCCAGGAGCTGGAAAACGTAATAGATCAGAATGGCACGCTGTTTGCAAAGTGAAGGCAAGGTCAATGGTGGAGGTCCCCCAAAAGGAAAACAACGATGAAGATGAACCTCCGTTTCAAATGGAACAAATAGAGAATCAAACTGAAGTGTTTGCGGGAGATTTTAATCTTTCGGTAGACTTGACGGCTGCAAATCCACAATTGATTGTTATTGAAAACGATAGTGGACATGAGGAGGAGGATGAACATGACGAGAGGGAGGATGAAGAAGATGAGGATGAAGAAGATGAGGAGGAAGAGGAAGATGTGGCAAATAATGAAAATGAAGACGAAGATGAAGATGAAGATGAATATTAAATTAATGTAACCTAGCTATTTTATTTTGTACAATTTATAAGATTTCATTATTTATCATTTGGTTATAACTTATAATTTAATTATTTATCATTTGGTTTTAAAAATTCAATGGCGACGGAAAATATCCGTCGCCATTTCCGTCGCTAACGGCAACGAGCCAAAGCCGACCGAAATATCCGTCGCCAATTCCGTCGCCAACGGCAACGAGCCAAATCCGACCGACATATCCGTCGCCATTTCCGTCGCTAACGGCAACGAGCCAAAGTCGACCGAAATATCCGTCGCCATTTCCGTCGCTAACGGCAACGAGCCAAAGCCGACCGAAATATCAGTCGCCATTTCCGTCGGCATTTCCGATTATAAATGTAACTTTCTCTCATTTCACGCGTATTTTTCCTCCCTCTCTCTATGTCTCTCCCTCTCCCTCTCACTATGTCTCTCCCTCTCCCTCTCCCCCACTCCGACCGTCTCCTCCTTTAGGCTTCGCCACATGCTGCCCCTTGCCCACGTTCGCAGCGGCGCCACCCCCTTCTCCGGCCGGAGTCCGCCCATCCCACCGTCCGCGTCGCAGTCCGGCGACACCCTACCGTCCCTCCCCGACACGCCGCCGTCCACATCTACGAATTACATTTTGATGGTTAGTGTGCTGCTTTTCTTGAATTCTTCACGAATTGTTTTGATTATTCTCGTATTGTTAAGCATGAACTGTGACCGTTCGAGAATTTCGCCCCAATTTTTTGTGGAGTAGTAATGTTTTTGACTTGATTAATGTGCCTCTATCTGTCAGGAATCTAATTTCATAAGATCTCAGTTCGTGCTTTTGATTGTCGTGTTATCTTTGTTGAATTGAATTGTGATTTTCATTAGGGCTGTCCTGTAATATTCAATTATTGAAATGTTATTGATAGTTTACTTTGCGAAATTTGATTTCATATTCTGATTCCGAGGGACAAACCAGTTGAGAAAACCGTGTTATGAATTCCTTAAACAAAAGATAGAATAGGGTTTTTGTTTTTTGTTTTTGAGTGAGCCACAATTTCTGTTTTTCAGTTTATCTTCTTTAATGGTTAAGGTGTAATTGTAGTAATATATCAGGTAATGCTCTATGAAATGAGTCTGCAAGAAAAAGATTAGATTTCTGCTTTTTTTTGTTCCTGCATTAAGAGTCTTTTTCAAGCATTGTGTCCAAAATTGAATTTTATTAGACTGAAGATAGAGTGAATGGATTTTTAATTCATGATGTTGTAGTAATGAAGTTTGCTGAGACCGACCGAAACTATGCGAGCCTAATGAAGTTACTTGATCTCTGTTGAGGTATGTTCAATTTTTATGATAATTTAATTTATTTTTAAATATATAAAATGACAATTGAATCTTGATTCTTTGGAATTGATTTTGAAATGGCAGGGATGGAGTCGAGTCAGTGAAGGACAATTTAATATACTCCACGGTATGTATTAATATACTCACATTCTTGTTAAATTATTTCTCATATAAGTTTTTGTTAATGTTTACTACGTTGTTTTAATATTTCAGAGCTTTTTCAACCATTCTAGTGAGGGGTATAGTTGTCATAATCAGCAGCAAAATTCTATTTGCTTCTTACTTGATCGATCCTCTGCCAATTCCGGAACACCATTAGATTCCTTCGATGCCTTAGCACTCTAGTCTACATCATCAAGTTTTTGCTGTTTGCTCAAGCAAAGGACGACGATTTTGTTTATTCTGTTGGATCTAATGTAGATTTGTGTATTGAATTATTTAAGCAATTTTGATCGGGTCGGATCCCGATCGCAAATAAATTATTTTTTTTAATTTTTGGTACTTACCGACGGACTATTCCGTCGGTTTAGCGTCGGTAATACCGACGGGCGAGCCGACGGAATATCATTTTTTTTAAAAAAATTTGATACTTACCGACGGAAAATTCCGTCGGTAAATTAAAATAATAAAATTTAAGTCCAAAATATACCGACGGATCTACCGACGAAAACTTGATTTGGGATCCGTCGGTACAGGCGACCCGGTTTGAAAACGGGTTGGCTTGACTGCCGACGGAATTGAATCCGTCGGTACAGGCGACCCGATTTGAAAACGGGTTGGTTTGAATCCGTCGGGAATCCGTCGGCATATACCGACGGATGCATATTTTCCGTCGGTAACCACTACCGACCAATTCATTGACGACGGATGAAATCCGTCGGTAAATCCGTCGGTAAGAGCCAATACCGACTGAATATCCGTCGGCATAACCGTCGGTAAAACACCTCTTTTTTGTAGTGGTACTATGATTATCGTAGTAATCATAAATATAGAAAAAAATGGTGTATTTTACATTCATACTGCACATATCACAATGTGCATATTTGTTTTGCATATACGTGCGCATATATTCCATTACGATACGTTCCACGTTATTGAATTAATTACATCATATGTATTTCTTTTTTTTATTTCTTTTTTGTTGCTACGGTTTTCCATCCAGATTGTTTAAGATTGTCTATTCGGGTGCATAAACCGTTTTTTTAGTTCCCCTAAAGATAACATTAATAACATTAAGACATTTTAATTTAATGGAGAAGTTACACTTATAATTAATATGACAATCATTAATGTTCAGAAAACTCAAGTTCGTCTCTCCCGAAATTCTGAATGGTTTTAGGAAGCTTTGAAATTTCGAACGCAATTATGACCGAGATTTCCAAGAATTACGACCGAGATTTCTGAGATTTTAGGAAGGTTTGAAATTTCGAACGCAATTATGACCGAGAATTCCGAGAATTTAATATTTCATCAGCTCCTGTTTTGAATTTCCTATTTTATCTTAATTGAATATGCAAATTTCAATTTCGATTTTATTTATAAACGGAGGTTAAAATTGTACTTTTATAAATCAAATTGTCCTTCTTCCTAACTTTTAAAAATGTTGTCTTTATTTCGAGTTTTTATAAGTGAAATGTCCTATATACTAATTACCCCAAAATTAATCAATTAAATTTTGTTGACAGCCTGAGATCCCACCAATTATGAATTAATGGTATACAACCAAGATTCAATCAAAGGTCCAAAACTATGCCAATTTTAAAATGACATTTCGTTTCAATTCAACGCTTATCACAACCCCTTCTTGTTGTCTCAATTGATGTAATTATCAATATGTCAGGGAACCCATCTTGATTTCTCAATTGTGAATCGTCAATCTGTACGTTTTCGCCATTAAGACATGGATCTTTCGTCGCAGGAGCCACATCTTCAACACCGGCATCAACGGTGCTATGGCGGCAGTGGCAGCGTCGATAGCCTTCGCCACCGAGAGGGAACCTGATGCGCTTTGGTTGTTCGATCACGAAGCTGCGACCACCTGAGCCACACCAACGTTGCTGCAGTTTCTCCGAGCCTTGTTGCTCAAGCCGTGAGCTCCCGCGCCGGCCGACGCGTTTGGCTTTTCCGGAGACAGCTCCGATATTCCACCGATCAGAAGCACAGATCCAAAACAACAGTAGGTGCAATCCCACACAAATAAGTCGAGTCAAGGTCACAGTGTAAGGTTCAGCGTAAGGATGTATGAGGGATGAAGATTGAATCTTGAAGACCGAGCCGGGCGCGCGCGTGTGGCTCTTAGAGGAGTGTACCTCTTTTAGATAGTTGAACTACCAAGCTACTTCAATACCTTTATACATCTTAAATGTTTTGTAGGTTTCTATGTGGGACAATTTCCTCGCATTCTCAAACTTCCAAATTGAAACTCTTTAACTTCAACAATTAATTTCTCACTCACCTTAACTCGATTTTAAAATATTAAATATACCACGTTCATCTACTCCGCGAGTAGATCGACTATGTCACGTTCAATTATTTCTTAATTAACGTTTAATCCGTCTAATTAATTAAATTAGATCAGGGGTGTCAAAACTCAATTAATTCCCATTAATTCCAACAATGGGTGGCTTGGTGCTATTTGGAATTTTGGATGAGTTGATTTGAAATTGGGAATTTATTAATCGATGGTGTTGGAATTAGTTGTATTTTGTTGGATAAATCGATTATTACATTTAGATTTACTGTGTGGGGTGGGGTGGGGTTGGCAGTGATGGGGTGGAGCCGTGGAGGGAGTGGTTTTTTTAGGGTTGGGACACTATTTTTTATGACAACCGATACGTGGCAATGCTACATCAATAAATAATATTTTCTCCGTTCAATTTCATTATTCTTACTTTACTTTTTTGGTTGTGTAATTTTATTATGCTCATACTCTTTTTGGAAACAATATTATTCATACTATTTTATCTTCACCCTCCTACCATCACTTATTTACTCACTTTATCATTCACTTTATTCATAAACAATCATTTATTACCACATCATACCCTTAATTTATCTACTTTATGAATAAACTAATCAATATTTATTAAAACGCGTACTCGAAGAAGTGAACATAATAAAATTAGACGGAGGGAGTAAAATATTTCTTTTCCACCAACGCAAAAAAAAAAAAAAAAAAAACCCCATTAATTTTTTCTCCACGTTTAAGAATTCATAAAATAATTAAAACATACGGGATAATCCTTCGGGATATTTTTTTCTGCCTTAATTTTTTTGACATGATACCCATCAACTGAGACCGACGCAGGTAATGCCAAGGCAGTGGGGCCCCACTAATTTTACAATTTTTTTGAAATTATTTTTGTAATTTCACACATATATATATTTAAATAATACTCCCTACGTATTCCTTTTTTGGATGTCCCAAATTATAGCTCCATTTCCTTTTTTACTTTAGTATTAAATGCTTTATTGTCAATTTTACCCCTAATTAATAAGAGTAATTAAGGCTTAACAGATTTTGGAGAATGTGATTTCAAGGGCAAAATTGACACATTAATTAAATTTGACTACATTTATTAATTTTTCTTAATTTGTGTGTAAAGTCAAATGGAGCTATCTTTGTGGGACGGAGGGAGTACTCTGTATTATATATATACATTATATATGATAGTATGGATTATACATGACGGCACAGTACTTGGCAAGTGGTTGCATAGTTGGCTATTAATATTCGCAATTTCGCCTCATCCTGCAAAGTAATTAAATAAGTAATTCAATTAAAAAACAGAGTGTCTCCTCCTTTTCATTCAAAGCACGCAGTAGCAGAGCTTTCAAGACAAAGATCAAGAAAAATATGTCCCATTAATTTTAGACATTGAAGGTAAAATTTATTTATTATTAATTTAACTTTTTTATCTTTCTTTATTATTTTGATTGGTCCACACAATTATTTTTATTCTATTATTTTGTCTTCTTATTGAATTTAGGATTTTTCAGATTTTAGGGTTTCTCAAAACTACTCCACTTAAAATTTTTTATATGGAATAAATTATTTATATTTAGGTAAAGTCTAGTATGCACTCGAGTGCATGTTGTGCACCCTAGTCCATGTTGCATTTTTCAATTTTACTGACTTACACTTTTTAGTAAATGGTGTTGCACTTTTCAATTATTACTAAAAATATTATTATACAGTTTAATAATTGAAAAGTGCAACACCATTTACCAAAAAGTGTAAGTCAGTAAAACTGAAAAGTGCAATATGGACTAGGATGCACAACATGCACTCGAGTCCATAACAGACCAACTCACTTATTTAAAGTTCGATAATATATATGCATATGCATCTTGTTAAAATTTCATTTTTTAATTTTTTTGTTAATGTTATTATTTGATCCCCTGACTTGAAAATCTCGTCGCTGCCCATCAAAGAGATCGAGTTATCACCATTGATTGAAGATGAATGTTAAAACAACGGATGGAAAGAGATGAATACCTTTACATTTACATGAGTCAAAATAAAGTTTGATCAAAATTACATTAATATTAATTGTACCGTATACTCGATCTACTATTTATCTTAATAGTATTACATGTTGATGTTACCACATATAATATTACACTAAACAAACTAAAATACAAGAACAATAATGTAAAATATTGCATGCCTTTATATTGTATTCCTATTATTAATAAATACCTTTCGTACTGAAATAACTTTTATAGGTAGGTGGACACGTAAATTAAGAAAGTGTAATAATAAGTAAAGTTTTAAGGAGTAATTTTGTAAAATTTTATGGATAAAATAAAAAATGATTTAACTTTTGTATATGTGTGGAGAAAAAGTAAAATTAAGAATATTGTAAGGATGAAGTTTATAAAGGATTTTCTATTTTAAAGGGTGTGAAAGTTATCGTGGAACATCTCAAAAAAGAAAGTGTAAAATGTTAGTACAATGCATTGCATTGAATATAAATTTTTTTTATGACAATGAGTTTGCCACATATCTAGTTCATTACAAATATTACAGTACTTGTTAATTTTCACGAATACCAAAAGGAATTTTATTCTTTAATTTTCACGAATACATAAATTAATAATAAAATGTACCTATATTTTTATGTATTTAAAATTTGCATAAATACAACCCGTCTATAGTATAAAATACTAAATTATTAATTTACCATTCTCTTTGTTCATTTTAATGTTCACGCTACTTTTATCAAGACGTCCAAGCTTAGAGTATGTTTGTTTTGGGATCACACAGGAATATGTGGGTTGGGAGAATTTTGAATTTTTTAAATTCTAAATTTTGAAAATTCCAATAAATATTTAAATTTATTTATTTTGGGCTTCCCTTGGTAGCAATTATTAAAAATCTAAGATTTGGGCCCAAGATTGGGCCCAACCAGATTATAACAAGATTGGAAGTTAATTTCATGATTGGTATACACCTGTGTGCGTGTGTAGATTAACTAAAATCAAATATGCAAATGACCAATATACCCTCGTTCAAATTTGTTATTCCATCCCTTTTTCAAATTAGGTTTCCCTTTTCATTCGCTGCATAGGGCACGGCACGAACAACCATCGAGTCTTGAAGAAGCGATTGCAATACTTGACTTGCCGGACGGCGAGAGAGATCGGAAATTTGTTCGGCGCAATGTTCCACTGTCGTCATTATCATGGTGGCTACGTCTGGATCGATACTGAAGATTTAGGCTTTGACCTATGGCGCGTTTAACTCTGTTTGATTGTGGCGATTCAACCTCTCGATTTAATGCAGTATGTCTTTTCAATAATACGCTCTGTTCGGTGAAATATTGTGGTACGCTATCTGCCTCGTGATATGTTGGGAATCGAAGATGTTGATTTCGATTACTTCTTGTGAATATTTCGTATGTTTCTACCTTTGCCGTATGAGATATACCTACCAATTTAGTTTTATGCCCTATTTGTGTAGATTTGGGTTGATGTGATTGTGCCTTCATCTAAACTTTTTCCAGTAATGTTTGATTTGCAAATCTTGATTTCACATCAAGATAAATGTGTGTGTACTTTGAATCACTGTTACAACTCCCAACTAACTCATTCAATTACTCCATTTATTAATTACATATTGATCTCTATACTTCATCCCTATTTAACATGCTCCGTATCCATCCTTGGCCCATTACTCTTGCTCATACTCATTGCTTATATTCTCTTCCCTGATGGATTCCATTGAAAAACATGTGAAGGTGGATGAAATACCTCATCAAGAGTCATACTTGTATACTGGAAAGTGGAACGAACGATCGGTGACCACTCTTGTTAACATTCTGGTTAAGGAGAAGCGTGAAGGGTATTGGAAGACTGACGGTTGTAACGACGCATCACTCGCAGAGGCTCATGGGGTCGTTAATCTCGTTACATCTCATGAGTTCACTTGGGATGATGTTTTGATGCAGGTTAACGTGCTGAAAAAGAGGTATGCTACATTTAGGAGTGTGCTCGATACCCCTGGTGTTCAGTGGGACAGGGAAGTGAACTTCATGCGCGGTTTTGCAACCCGCTGCAATCATCTCACGCAGGTAAAGTAACGTACTTATAATGTTCATTTTCGGCTACCAAATAAATACTCTCGTCTTGATATCTGATTTGTATTGTCTATAACATATGTAGGTTGATGACTTCGCCAATGCATACTTCCACAAGGGTGACTTGTTGTACGATCGACTTCGTTTATTATTTGAACCTGAATCTCCACGTCGTCCTGAGATCATCCAAATCAGCTCGGGTGATGTGCCGAATTGTGCTCGTAATCCCATTTCGGTTGTTGACTCCGACGATGAGCATGAGGTTGAATCACCGGTTGCTGCATTCCAGAAGCCAGCTCGTACAAGGTTGTTTCACAGTCCATCTTATGGCCCACATGGGATGATGATAAGCGATGAATCTAACAATCTGCAGCCGGGTGAGGTACGCCAACCCGTTGGTAACACTACTACCAATGTGTTGGTTGTGGGAAACGATCGTCTTGGTGCTGTTGATGCTCAAGCTAGCTCATGTGCATCGTGCAGCCCTCGTAAGCCACACTATTCACACAGTCGAGATTAGTAGGTGTGTTCGTCCAGGGTGGTACCGTATTTAAGTATTTACTTGGTTATAACCTACGCCGATATGTATGTAATGCATTATGCATTTGTGTGTTTAAATATACCTTCTGTAATTTGTGTTTGTGACTTTTGCCTAGATTAGTCACGCCTTTTGAAGCTGGCAGTATAGAACTCATGGTCTGCAACACTTGTGGATGATTTCTTCCTACTTATGCAATCTATATTTTGTCTATGTTGTTATGTTTAAATATATGTTGTTATTTTCACAAAGGCTTCCAGTGAAGTGTGTTTCTGTTGTTATGTGTATCTGTTGTTATGCCTTGATGTATGAAAAAGGTGAGCTCAAGTGATTCTAGGCTGCGTATGGATTAGGAAGGATTTGATTAAGGAGATGGTTTTGGGGAGAATTTCAAGTGTCTTCACATTTAGTGGAAATAATTTCGAGCCTATAGGTGATAACTGGATGAATGCATCAGATTAAGCACACTAACTTTCCACATAAAGAAACTAATTGCTCAAAACCTCTTCACCGTTTCATTTAATTCGCTAGAGGAAGTTTTTTTATTGGTCTTTTCTTGTTTTTTACTTCACAACTTTCTTTTGACAATCATATACTACTAAACTTGGAATTTGATTGATGGAAATGGAATGTCAATTGTAACGAAAAACATCTTCTGTTCTTTTACTTTGGAGACTCCAATTCCTCTTCTTCAAAAATCACTCCATTTGATCTTGAACTTCAATTAATCCCTTATAATCCCATATCCAACTTGATCAAAACAAACACTTAAAGGCAACTGGAACATAACTTCTTTCAATTCTTTCTACCAAACTTAATAGAACATAATTTTAGAACAATTATTGTAAATGGATACAGTAGATAATACGATGTAGGTGTCCAAAACAAAAGGGCCCTTAACCTGGAACACATCCCAGCACTTGTCATACAACCAAAACCCGTTCAATCGAAACCAAGCGAACTGCTCACACTCCTAGAATCAAAGCATGGATTAAGTATCAACACCGATATTAGTATAGTACAAATGAATGTGCAAAAAAATGTAACTCTAACCAGTCCATTATCCCAGTAGACTGCTGGATCAATCGTTGTTTCGTGCAATCTGAAGTTGTACAACACACCTTTGGTGCGGAAAACAAACAGACGAAAGTACAAGTAATCATAAGAGATTACATACAACCTTCTCTTGACGGAATCAACAGTCATGTACGGATCGAGTGGCATTTCATGGTTAGTGTGAAGGGGGGCAGTGTTCGGATCACGGTAAGACCGGGCAACATTCTCAAGGAGAATATCGTACTTCTCAACTGAATTTACGGTTTCACGCTCCATGAATGCCTCGACACGTTCGAGCATATCGTATTCCTGCCACATATCCCAACCTATAAAGCGGACCCTTTCATAGTCGTCGGACAATTGACATTCATTTGGATGCGATGAAGAACTTGGCATTGTGCAGTCCCCTGTATTCAACCACCACCACAATTCACAACCCAAAAAATAATAAACAATAATATCATAATTGACAACCCAAAAAAAAAAACAATAAACAATAATATCATAATTGACAACCAAAAAAAAAAACAATAAACAATAATGTGTTGATATGCAACTATCATACATACATGATTAATATCACCAAACAACAAAAAAATGCTTCAATGTTTTCATGAATCCACTCTCCTTATCCCTAATTTCATGCATCCACTCTTTTATGCACATAAAAAAAACAATAAAATCAAAATGGGGCTTAAACTTAACACAAAACACAGATGCTAATGGTGTGTGGTGGGAAATTTGAACTTTACAAATTGATCCATAATTTTTGTTCTGGGTTTTCTTTTCCAGTTCCCCTAAATTGTGTTTACTTGATCCAATCTCACGCTTTTATGTCCTTTTCGTTTCATCTGATTCATCAAAATCACCATAAAAATGTAAATAATGAAACATACCATACATTTGACAATGAACAAAATAATGAAACATACCATACATTTACCAATCTATATAGAAACAGTACAAGATAACCACAACACTAACCTCGGTCACCGAAAATACTCGTCGAACGTCACCAGAGCAACATTTAAGACAACCATTCGTATTCATTAAACACAAATCGTACGCACTAACCCTCCGTGCCACAAATCATACGCAATAACCCTTTGTGCAACAAATTTCAACAGAGCGTGCAACAAATACGAAGGAAATCAATACATGCAAACAGTGGCCGTAACAAAAAAAAAACGCAAAGAAAAGAACACCAGAAAATTGGGTTTGAGTGATGTTTCGTACCGTCTAAACAAGCAGATCCACGCGTTTACACCTCGCAAAGTCCGATTTTAAACAAGTATCCTACAAACCCTAGTAAAAAACGAAGAGAATCAAACATTGAGTTGAATCAAAACGAAAAATTAAAGAGAAAAAAGTTAAACATACACTAATTGAAGAACGCAATATTTCTTACTCGCAAAGATCCTGTCGCCACGTGGGACGATACGAATTCGCCGATCTATTCTCTGCCGTTTGAAAATCGCCGCTTTTGAGAGAGTGAGGGAAAGGGACGCAGCTGGAATGAAGGTTTGAGGACTAAAGTTTAGGGTTTTGAGTTTAAATATGGAGGGTAAAATTGGAATTTGGATTTCCACAAAAGCTCCGTGTTTTCCTCCGATTCCTTATCTCCACCCTTTTATCAAGATAAAAAACGCAGAGTTATCTTTAAATTGTGGCGGGCCAATGGGTTTGTATTGGGCCTTCAACATTTCCACCAAGCACTCAATTGGCCCAGATTAGCCCCAATCTCTAATTTATCTTGGCTAATCTGGGCCACCAATTGAGGCCTTGGAATTTTACAAGGTACCGTGGTAAATCCAAATTTAGAGTATGTTTGTTTTGGGATCACATAGGGAATATGTGGGTTGGGAGAATTTTGAATTTTTTAAATTCTAAATTTTGAAAATTCCAATAAATATTTAAATTTATTTATTTTGGAATTTTACAAGGTACCGTGGTAAAAAAATGATTGATGTTATATTATTATATTTTTATATGTGCCTAAGGAATAAAAAGGGAAGTGATTGTAGGTGATAAAATATGGTTGGATTTATAGGATTTCAAAATCTTAATTTTGAGTCTCAAAACAATTTGAAGTTTAGGATAATATATATTCAAATTAAACTATTATTTGATTTTATGTATTAGATTATTATATATGGCCTAATAATTGCCCTCCTCCCCGTCCTTGGCCAATAACGAGCCTCAACACCACCACCGCCGCCACCTTCCATAACCCACACTATCCTCATCACCACAGTTACACACACGTCAAATTCAGCCATGAAAACATTCACAAAAGCAAAGAACCACCGTCTGCAGCACTGCAATCCAACAAAACGAGCAACGAGCAGTTGCCATTTGGAGACTTCAAGAGGTTCATACATTAATAATAAGAAATTGGATCGAACTCAAAAGGTTCAGACATTCAAGTTTCAACATTTGTGATTGAAAAGTCAAGTTTATCCTTACAACAGCTGAAAATGCAAGCCCTTCCAAATAGTAGGACTATGACATTTCATTAATATACATTTGATGTTTTAGTTTGCTACTGTTTCTAAACCATTTACAGCTAATCATACAGAATGACTACAGATACACAAACCAACTATTTGTTGATTTCATGAATATAGATATATATATATATATACACACACACAAGGCCATTTATTAGCCAACGAATTCCGTTGGCAGTATTTGGCAACATTATCACCACACAAACTACAATTCCATGGACATCAGTAACCTCTGCTCTTTGGAAATGGGAGAAGAAGCTTCCTCAACAGCCTGCAGAACAATTCTCCAATTATAATGATCAATTTATGATTATAAAAACAGGAAACAAAAAACAAAATGCTTGAAAAGGATAGACAAAGTATGATAGGGCATATGCTTTCACCAAATACTTGAACATGCATGTGAAAGCACTTCTTACAGAGTGTGCATATAGTAAAGCCAACTTCCTAATAATTATCGATCAAAACCTGGCACAAACTTTATAATATCCACAAACATAGCTGCCTTTTGAACACTATCATTTAGTATAATAACTAATAATAAGAATACTTTTTTTTTTTTTAAGATAAGAAACATGAACTTTTATTGCTGTAAAATAATAGGGTACAAATACAAGGGGTGAGGGATCCCTCAAACCAACAGACCTACTAACAATAAGAATACTTTCAAATAATACAAAGATGACAAACAAAGGGATAAGCACAATGCAGGACATGACAACAATATTTACAGGTGAGAAAAGTACAGTACTTAATCCCGAGTTTATACATCAGGCTCGTAACTTTGGGAGGGTGGCAATTTAAGGACAATTTGTTTTTCAGCTTGGCAAATGTAGGACAGACGGTCTCATACAAGAGACGGGTTTTCATCACATGTCTTGTATGACCTGTTGACTTATGACCCTACCCGGATCATGTTTTGAAGCAAAATAAGGTATAAATGCTAAAGTGGAGCTCCAACTAATACATGAGACCATCTTACACAAGACTCCCTCTTTTTTTGGCAAATCCGCAAATGTAGACCATTATGTTTTTTATTTTTGGCAAATGTAGGCCATAGGCCATCATTCCCACATTTACGGGCCTAAGTTTGCTAAAATTATTTTTTTATGGGCCTACATTTGCGGATTTTTTTTTACTGCCTACATACTGTCCTTAAATGGTCACCTCACCACCCCCCACCCCATAGTTAAAGGGCAAAAAACAGATTTTCCCCTCTGAAAAACACATCTCCAAAAATGCTAAATCCATGAACCAGAATGTCTCTAAATTTTTTCTAAAGACTTGAGAGATGGCATTCTATTTTAAGGACTTGAGAGACTGAGAGCTACATAGAGGAAAAACACAAGCAGTCCACTTGAAGTCATCAGAGTCGTTGGAACTATAATGCTTCAATGATTAGAAAATTCAAACTTTTTAATCCAATCTATTCATGATATCCCCATAAATATTTTGAATTGTCATCATAAATAGAGGGTGATGCTAGCTGCAGCCATTAAACCATAAAAATAAGCAGAAATTGACAAGTGTTATTTAATTAAACTCTTCAGTGATCCCTCGTGTTATTCATTAGCACTTCATAGAAACTAATACCTTTGTGAAGGCTCCATTAATTGAAGAATACTCTATGCAGAATGAGACACTTAAAGAATTTAGATTAGGGAAAAAAGAAGGATTTTCCTGAGAAGCTAAGGTCACAAAGGAACACTATAGTGATTACCTAGATATAGTCAGTGGGTGCCAGGAAGGATGAAAATACCCAGTAAAACAAGCAGTGATGTTAAGAATGCCATGCACATTGCTATGGTGGAAATGAGGCAAGAACAAGTCACCAACTCATAAGTATACAAGAATAGAACAACAGTTATACAAGTCAAAGAAAGTAAAGCAATTTACTTGAAAGCCAGCTTTTTTGTACAGATCCTGTGCAGGTTTGTTGTCTACATTTACATGAACAAAGAGCTGTTTCACCCCTGCTTCACAACCAAGGCAGAAGAGAAGAATAATATTTATTTTATATCTACAAAATCAGAGGGTGATATATGAAGATATGGGTAAAAATAAGAATAAAATGGGCAGGTAAGGAATGGTGAAATTCAAGATATGATACCTGCTATTGTAGATACATCAGTAGCCAAGTATAACATGTTTGTAGCAATACCCTGGCGTCGAGCAAACTTCGCTACACAAACATTTGCAATATAAGCATATTTATGTGCACCAAAGGGATCTTGGCTGGCCAAAACAGCAGATAGTTTCTTTATTTCCTAAAAAATTAAAAAAGAAATAAGCAAAATGACATTGGTCAATCATTAAATAAGTAGAAATAATATCGTAAATTTTCTTACTACATGCTTTATTCAAAATTAACATGCACAAAGACTATGAGGCAGCCAACTGAGTGAAACAGGTGAAAAATACAAAAGTGGAAAAGAGGTCCAGGAAAAAGTTGAAAAATTGTGACAAGAAATTTATGAAGCAGCAAAGAAACTGATACTTCACAGGCTAACACAATCATAGGATCATTCGTAATCTTTAAATTTCATCAGTCAACAAAACTCAAGACTGTACCCCAGGATGTTTTTCGCCTTGCATGAATTGCTTGATACTTAAATCCAAGGTTCCCACTATACTGTTTAGGACTGTTCTTCTAACATTTTTATCATCTTTAATCTGCAAAATACAGAAACAATTATACTAATGAATTGTGAGCCTCCCAAACAGAACTGCAGTTACAAAACGAAAGATGTTAATCAATGGAACAAGTGCATATATCCAAATGTTAGCTAAAGCAATAAAGTAATAATCTCCATCGTTCTGGTAAGGATATTTGTTGTAACCTCACATATAAGCAAGACACTGGAATACTAAATTTATCTGAGTCATGTTCCATACCCAGGTAAAAAACTGTGAAAATAAAATTGCAACAGTGTATTAATTTGAACTTTAAAAAAGTAAATCTATGTAGACATGAAATAAGTGGAATTGAAAACATAGATATGAGGTATACATGCCCTGGACCAATATTGAGATGTTGGACTATACAGAAAAGGTATGGGTTTGATTTGCACACTTTGAGATGTCTATATGACTTGCTGCAAATTGTCAGAGACTCTAGGATTTGAGGGCATGACATCATGCAATAATTCTGCAGGCAAGATATCTCTATACAGGACTACTATCTGTTCTAGTATACATAATTTGAAATCTTATGACATACAAAGTGAAAAGTAAATGAGCGATACGTTGGAAAAAATGGCTTGTATGAATCCAAGAAAATTTGGACAAGACCAACTAACGGTTGAAAAACACATGCAGTAGTCTAGTTCACTTACAGCAACAATACAAAAGCAGTTTAATGAATTTCCCTCCTGCCTAAAACATCTTCGCTTCAAAGCATAGAACTCCTGTAAATATGAGAAGAATGCAATTGAGAGTATATAACACATCTATTGACGAACTCACAATGTGGTTGGAACTAAGGTTATTAATCTTCTTCACAAAAAAATGCAACAAAACCAAATCTCGAGTAAAAGAATATTTACACAATGAACCATATAGCAAGAGAAATAAATTATAAACAACTCTATGAAAACTAAGAAGAGAGCAACCATCATGAGGAATTATCAGTGACAACTGCATCATATCCCCCAACCCATAAAAAATATATACATGAGAACCTGATCGTAGATAACTAACGTGAAGAAATTATCAACAGCTTACAAGATGAAGGTTATTGTAATCCAGAATTACAGATGGGACATAGTTGATTGATATCTAATTAATGCTTATTGACAGAATGAGGAAACAATGCTTTACTAAGCTATCTTGAGATTGAACTGCATAAAGCAAACTTGTGGATATAGGAAAATAACTCTTGCTACCCAGTATACCCAGTATACCCAAATTACTCTAGTAGAACTCACCTCTTCAGCATACTTTCTTTTATAACTGTCAACATGCCTGAAAGTTACATAATTATGAAAATAAGTAACTAGCTCAGTCAAGTTCATAAACGGATCTTAAATAAAAATAATTGACCTTGTATAAGATAAGGACTCCCAATGGGCTTCTGCTCGGAGCCATGCTGCTGTCTGCCATTGTTAGTCAGACATGGAGACAAGAAATCTGAAGTTCTTTTAGAAAAATAAAATGTGAACCAAATACATATGTAGCCTTTTGAGGTATATTTTCATACATCCATTAGAATGAGAAAGAAAGAGCAAAACCAACCCAATATTCTTCATCCAGTATAGCCTCACGAGCAAAAAAACGACCAAAGTTTCGCCTTTGTAGTCCAGTACATTCTTGGTCAGTAAGCTGCAAGCGGTCGAACGAGAGTTCAGACAGATTTGGGTTCTTACTTTTAGAAAGAGCCAAGTGCTGGATACTTTGTTCATTGTTACAGTGAACTTCAAGATTCTTCAGTCGATAGAACTGAGCAGGAAATGGTTCCCTATGTATAAAAAATGTCAGGGAGAAGAGCTAAATAATAAATGATCCAGAAAGCCATAAGTAAGTTTACTTCACTAGTCACATAAAGCACTAGATAACAACTTAATAACCAAATTGTTACTCCATTAGGCCAGGGATCAGGTTGCTAACAGCATTAATAAATCAAACTGGATGCAATCTGAAATCATAGCACCTATGTGATTACCCATCTCCATCTAAATAGATAAGGAACTTTAAAATTTTGATGATGGAGAAAGGGAATGTTTGGTTTGATTTGGACAGCAGCAGCTAGAGCTTATATTGATATCAAAGAAAGAAATTTCTTGAATAATCATAAAAACTGGCATTAGTACGGACAGCCAGAATGCACATGAAAAAAATTGGGTTATCAAGCATCAAGTGTTGTGAATATCATTAAATACATAAACATAAAATTCTAATATTTCAAGTAAATAGGATGCGTCCATCACAGTTCCTAGATGTGCATTATGTGCAGAAATTTAGGAATCTGAATAAATACTTAACCAAATCCATAAATTTGATATTGCCAAGTGTCAACATGCACCCAAACTGGTAAAAATTCTAATAATTTGGTATGCCTGAAGTGGTAATTTGAAGGTCCACCAATGATTTCCAAAACACATCATTCTGATGGTCTCCTTGAACCACGTATTACACACGCTAGTTTACCTCGATAGTCATTTCATTTTTATAGCTTGTGTTTCAATTTTCAATTCTTCTCTGATTAAGTAGTCAACGATAATGGTTTTTACCACTGTTTCATCTCTTACTCTGTCAATTTTCCAAATTCAAAAGTATCTAAAAACTATAACGAGAACTGAGTATAATAAACAAACCACGCAACATAACATCAGATTGAAACCAAACATTACCTAGTAAACATTCCAACAACAAGTAGGGAATCGCGTTTGGTTGAGGGAAGCCATGTGAATCGGGTATTCGGAACATTAAATTGAGGTAAGAAACTCCCCTTGAGCTCCATTTCTACTGCTTTATTTGGCGTTACTTAAATCATACGGAAAATTCAATTGCAGTGTTAAAGTGCATAGATCAATCGACTCAGAAATTCTTCGAATCCTGAGGGTTTGAATATAGAGGATTGCAACTGGAAATCGAAGGCTAAGAGTTGAGATGCGTGGAGTGAATTAGAAGAAACTGTTCATAAATATTCCCCCAAATTCTCCCAAATACGGATCGACGACAAAATGGGCCACATATTATAATCGACGACTTTACGTTAAAGGAAGCGTCATGGGTGGAAGAAGCGTGTCCCCGATTTCTTGTCCTAGAGTCGCATATAATAAGGCTAAGGACGGCTTCTTTTTTTTTTTTTTTTTTTTGATAAAAAGGCCGGCTTCTTCTTAACCTTTCTATTTCTCCCTTTGTCATTTTTGTCCTAAAACTTGCCATTTGCACCAATCTAATCTAATTTTAGATAATTAAATGGTATTGAGATATTGTTATTATATTTTTTCGCATTAAATAATTAGGTAGGTAAATAAAAAGTTAAAAATGTCACATTACACATATATTTATTTATTAATTAATAAGTTTCTTACACAACAAATAAATTGGGACGGAATGAGTAATTTTTATATTAATAATAGAATAGACCATAACTCTCAACCATTGTTCAAGTACGAATATTTGTATACATTATTGCACCTATCAACCTGCTTACCCAGTATATATACAATTGCATATAAAATTATGTAATTTCTCGACTGATTTTCATAAATTTAAAAGACGAGTCACATATCAATTTATAATTTATCTCTCTCTGAAGTCGTCAATTTTGATACCTCATTCGATGAATTTTGTATTAAAAAAATTCGTGAATTTATGTTTCTGATGGTTGTTTTATTGATCATTTGCGGTTCAATGATTTTTTGGTCAAATTTCGATCAATTTATGACAGTTCGGAGGCAAGCCTTAGAGCAATCTCTTCGTCTCTCCAAGCCCATTGTTTTGGTTCTATCAATTTTGCATATCACGTCTCTTTGAACTTGTGTTTTAATAGACTATTTATGTATCACTTTAGACGGTCTCATACAAGACTTGCTCTAGTAACTTAGTAAGTTGGTGAATCAAGTAATTTCAGCCATTCTTTTTCTTCTTATAAGAAACGGTCTTGCACACTCTAAATGTATTATCTAATATTCTAATTAATCTAACTTTTAAAACTCTAATCACAAATCTAATTAAGGTACTCAATCATCACAAATTTAAAATTTAATGAAAAAACAATGATTGTTTTTTAAAAAATCGAATCGAATTGAATTATTTTATGAAAGAGTAAACATGATCACGGGATAGAGGAAGAAATGCATGATATCATTTTCATTTATCATCTAGTACAAGATCTTCAAATTGAAATCACACACATCGTTTATTAAAATTCAACAAATTACTTCATACATCAAATATGGAAATCCAATTAAAGCTGAAACAATAACAAAAATGAAAATTAATCACTCTTGTGCATGCTTTGGGGGACTTGGTGGCACTTGCGAGGCAAAGCAAGAAATTAGGCAGGTAATGTTTAGTGCACCACAACCATTGTAGCAAGCGATACTCCCCGATCCTCCTCTACTAATTCCACAATCGACGTAGCACGTTAGCGCCTTCTGAGTGCACCCAATAAGGCACATGCCCAATGTGGATTGACCCTCGACTCGTTGCGTAAACTCTATCGTGCATGCTAGCACGACGACTAGCCATACTATGACGGAGGGATTTGAACTCATGAACTTCATTGTATACGATTTTTTTTTCTTGTTGTTTGGCTTAGGTTAATAATTTTATGAATCATTCTGATTGTTTTTATAGTGTGGAGGATCCACCTTGTGTTGTTCTTTTAGTTGTTTGAGGTTTGGAAAAAGAAACAAGATGTGGTTTCTTTTTTTATCTCTTTAGTTATAGTTCATGGAAATGGTGTGAGGTTTTGTTATGTATTGACACAAAAAGTACATTATCATCTCTTTTACGAAAGAATATTACATTTTACAATAAACAATATTACTCTGAACACTTTCTCATGAACTGATATTATTATTTTAATAGATAGGCTATAATACAGTTTATAATTCATTCTTAATTTGATTTGAAGACTTCGTTTCATTTTCTTTGGAGATCTGTGAAATCAACTCAATACAAAGAATAATAATCCGATGTAGAATTTTACGGGTTATAGATTGACATTAGTAGCTCGAAATTGATGAGATTTTTTATCTAGTTGTGTATATCAACTTACTATTCTTGCCTTTGAACTTATGGTTTTAATTATTGCTCAAGGATAATCAATTGTCCAAGTGTGGGGATTTTGATAAGTTGGGATTTCACATGATTTTTTTTTTTTTTGTTTAAATTGACTCTTAATTTAATAATCTATTATGTTTTCCAACTTAATTGCTATTTTATTATTGTCAAATGATTTGGGTTTCATGTGGATTCATAGTTGTTTTAGAGCCACAATATATTATGTTATTATAACTTTTTGGCTGCTATCCGACGACACCGCCCTCCTCGCACTTAGTCTGTCGCCACCGCTCCTCCAACAAACCTCTTGTAGCTCCCAAGGTTCCTGTCAAGATATCTTTCGACCTGCTTCGATTAATCATCGCTACCAAAAAGTCGATAGATCTATATATATACAAAATTGTCTTCTGAAGATCTACAAGTGAACTGATACTCGCACCGCTGTCGTTCCATCGGCTGCCGTTCGTTGCCTCACATGCCCATTTTCTCAAATCCATCTTGGGTTTACGACGTTTTTTCGGAGTGGGTAGGATGAACGAGTAGATCCTTCTTGATGGCGTCACGGTGGCCTATCAGATGAGTCATCCGTCGATCCCCGTTTTATTGTTTTTTTTTTTTTAGTGCTTTAGTTTTTTTTTTTTAGTATCTTGTTATTATTTTTACTATGCCTTGTGCGGTCTCTATACGTCTTGTGCGGACTCCATTCCCTATAATGAGACATGTTTTATTCTTTTGGATTGAGTTTGTGAGTGTTATCTCATAATCTCATATCAGCTGTGTTAGTCAGCTCTGATGGTGTCAGCTGGTTGGAGTCAGGTAAGCTAACTTAGGCCTGATCAGATGAGTTGAAGGATTTCAATCAGCTGAGAAGGTGATTCTTTGAGTCAGCTAAGTTGGTCGGATCAAAAGAGGTTGGATCAGTTGAGTAGATGTCTATTAGTAGAGTTAGTCTTTTGACTAAGTTGGAGATCAGAAGGGGAGATCAGCTGAGGGGAGTTAGTTGATGAGTCTTCTGATAAGCTCATTTGTTACGAGTTACAAGTAAAAGGGCAAAGTTGTCATTTCGATTGGGCAAGAAGGAACACGTGAGTTTGTTACAACAAACTAACGGCTTCACGTTTTCAACACATTGCAGCAATCACCATTGATTAGTATAAATACTTTGGTACTTGTATTTTGTAAAGTTTGACGCGAAACGAGCATTCGTCTTTGAGTTGTGAGTTCACGAATGAAGTGAGGATAAATAATATTCCAAGTGAATTAGTGTGTAAACATTCTTGATCAATCAAAGTTGAAGTCGTTTGTCCAGTGGATGTAGATCACATTGATCGAACCACTTAAATACTTGTGTGGTGCTTTTATCTTGTTTGTTTACTTTTGTGAATTACTATCTTAGTTGGGTTATTTCAAATCAAGATTGCTACGTGATTTGAGACGTTTGATCTTGTGGATTTCTTGACAATTGGCTCCGTTTGTGGGAAATATATCGACTGAAGTAATTTCCAGATCTAAGATGGAGAGTTCCACCGAGTATAACATCGAGAAGTTTACAGGCACGGGTGATTTTGGGCGGTGGAGAGTCAAGATGCAGGCTCTCATAGAACAACAAAGGTTTGTTCGATGCGCTCGAAGAACCAGTAGCAACAGTTGAGGAATCTGCCTCAGCTGCGGTTGAAAGGAGCAAGATGCTCAGGAAAGCTCGAAGCACTATTCTGCTCTGCCTTGGTGATAAGGTTTTGAGGGAGGTTGCTAAAGAGAAATCCTCATAGGACGTCTGGGACAAGCTTGAGAAACTTTACATGGTAAAAACCCTTGATAACCATCTCTATTCGAAGTAGAAGTTATATGCCTTTAGAATGAGTGATAACAAACATATTCCGGATCAGTTGGATGAGTTGAACATGATCCTTGACGATCTAGAGAGTTTAGATGTCAAGTTAGAGGAAGAGGATAAGACTCTGATCTTGTTGAATGTTTTTCCTAAGTCCTTTGAAATCTTAAAATACACCATCTTGTATGGTAGAAAGGAGAGTATCACATTGGAAGATGTGATGTTGGCTGTCAAGTCCAAGTTGTTGCATAATAAGACATCTCAAGGAGATAAAAGCAGCAATGGTAAGGGATTGGCAATCATAGAAGGTCAGAAGAAGTCTGTCTCCAGGAACGGGGTCTAGTAAACCCTAGAGAGCTGATAAGGGAAAATCAGTTGTGTCCAATTAAGGGGATGGAGTGTGCCACCACTGCCATAAGCCCAAACACTATAAGAATGCTTGTTATAAGTATAAGCAGTTCTTGAGAAATTTGGTGCCAAGAACCTTGCTGATAAGAATTAAGCTAATCAGACTCAAGAAGATAAGGAGCTAGAAGGTTATGAGTCTGCTCAGGCACTAACCATCACATCCTCTGGAGAACAACAAGCATGGATCCTGGATTCAGGGTGTTCTTTCCATATGACTCCCAAGAAAAGATTGGTTTCATGATTTTAGGCATCAGAATGGAGGTTCTGTGTTGCTAGGAAACGATCACACTTGTAAGGTTATGGGTGAAGGTACAATTCATTTGTAGATGTTTGATGGTGTTGTGAGGATTCTCAAGAGTGTTAGGTATGTACCTGAACTCAAGAGAAATTTTTGGGATGTTATATTCAATGGGCTATAAGTTCCAGTCTGAAGATGGAGAGCTCAGGGTGTCAAAGGGGGAGCTGACTGTCCTGAAAGGTGTGAGGAACAATGACCTCTACTTTCTGAGGGGAGGTACAATGACTAGCGGATCAGATGTGGTAAAGGTGAAAGTGAACTCTATGTTGTGGCACAAAAAACTAGCTCATGTAGGTGAGAATGGCCTACTGGAGCTGTCTAAGCAAGGTTTGCTTGACAATGACAAGATCACAAAGTTAGACTTGTGTGAGTATTGCATTCTTGGGAAAGCCAAAAGGTTGAAGTTTGGGAAGAGTGAACACTCTACCAAGGGGATCATGGATTATGTCCATTTTGATCCATGGGGGCCAACTAGGAATCAGACCAGAAGTGGTGAGAAATATTTCATGTCTATCATAGATGACTACTCAAGGAAGGTGTGGGTTACTATCCTGAAATCTAAGACAGAAGCATTTGAAATTTTTAAGGAATGGCTCACTGAGGTTGAGAATGCCACTAGAAAGAAGCTCAAGCCTTTGAGAACTGATAATGGTCTGGAGTACCTATTAGAAGAGTTCAATGCATTCTGCAGGAAGAAGGGAATAGTGAGGTGTTGGTCCTGAAAGGAGTATATAACAAGTGTATGGGGGGGGGGGGGAATACACTTGTATGCAAAATCTTTTCTAACTTGATCAAACCAGAGCTCAGCAAGGTTGTCTTGGACAACTCTGCTGAAGATGATTAACTCTTCTAAGATAATCAGACTACTAAGTACTATTGAGTACTTAGTTGAATAACTATCTAGGGGAGTTATATGTGCGGAATAGTGGTTGGCCCTTTTAGTTTAGACTCCTTTGGATTCTGAAATCACTTAGTCAATTCAATACAGTCCAGTTTTCAGGGAACTTGTCCAAATCAGTTTTGCACAATCTTTGAATGTTTCTTCTTTGAAAGATCAGTTTTGTGTGCAGTGTTGAATGTATGAAAGTACTTGAAGGCAAATCAACACAAGAATTTATAGTGGTTCAGAGACTCAAGCTCCTACATCCACTTTCCCTGATTGAACAGGATAATTCCTTCACTCTTGGAATTAACTTGTTTTATAGTGCCAATGTGCACTTGATCAAGAACACCACTCCTTGGTGAATTGATCCCTAGGATGTCTAGAGTCCTAGTACCCTCTTCTCAACTCAGAACTGAACTGTTCTTCTCTCAACAGTCAGCTCCTACCACTTCTACTACTACAACCTTCTCTCTTTCACTCTTGAAAGGGGTAAGGGTTGAAGTAAGGTTCCAACTAATGAGATATCCTTTACAATGAAGATCAATGTATAAGGATAGAATATCTCTCTAAGCTTGTGTATGGTTTTACAATGTGGTACAGCTTAGATGAAGTGTTTGAAGACTAAGATAGTCTTTGAAAGCTTTGAAAGCACTCTAGCTTGTATTGTGTTGAGTTTAAAGTTGGATTCTGTTGAGGTGCTTTCAAATGGTCTTCACACTTCTGTATTTATAGACAAATGAAGGATTTGCCCGTTGGAGAGGCAGCCTCCAATGTCCATAAATGTCTTCTTTTGGTTCTTCAACTTAGAAGACAGAGTCTTGATAGTGACATGTCCTCATTTGGGAAATAAACGGTTGTTAAGACTTTGTCTTCATTCTGCAGCACTCTTCCCAATGTCTGATCTTTAGATTCTCTTATTTAGGACTTGGACATGGCTTCTGAAGGTTGTTCCAATGATAGGACAACATTCCTTATCAAATGGACAACTCTCCTTATCACTATCAGCAGTCTTGCTTATCAGCAAGGTTGGCTTGCTCTATTTCAGATGACTTGGCTCTTTCCCTTTATTTTTCTTCAAAGTGAACATGGTTCAATGAGAATCTCTAGGGTATAGTTGTCACTTCAGCATAGTTGGCCTTAGGCTTATCAGAGCACTTGATCTTGATTAATTGAGCCGAGACAACTCATCTGGACAACTCTCCTGATCAGCATACTTGTCTTTAAAAGACTTAGTGTTGTATCCAGAATTTGAGCCTTGAGGGGACTTGATCTTGATGGACTTCAAAGCATGTGTTCCCCCTCAATTTGTGCATCTAATCATCTAAGAGCTACCTAAACCATTAGCTCCTCATCTAGCCTTTATATTATATGTTCTAACATTTCTAGAACATATTCAATCACGGATTAGGCATGTCTCAGGGGGTTTTGGTATTCAATCAAAACATATCTCATTTTATTCCCAACAATTTCCCCCTTTTTGATGATGCCAAAACCTATACAATTTGTGCAAAAGTGACTTAAGCTACACCTATTACACTTATCTTCAGAAGACATGACTCAGGTCAATTATCCTGAAAAACAAAGTGTTAGTGTAATCACCATTCAAGTTGCAAATAGGTTTCATAGATAGGCATAGAGAGATGAGTGTTTCTTGATTCAAAATAAGTTCAACTATCATTCATTCAAAAGTTATTACAAGCATGTTGATAGTTGAAATTAACGTATCAGAGCATGAACAATAACACTAAATACATCAGAGCATTAAATCCTAACAATACTAAGCATATACAAGATTTTTCAATATCAGAGCATAGAACTTGTATCACCAATCTTGTATCAGAGCAAAACATCACTTAGCAAGGCATCAGATATCATGCTTATATCAGAGCAGTCCAAGGTATATCAGAGCAAACAGATTTTCATAGCACACCACATCAGCAATCTTGACCATATTTCAGCATAGTTGATCAATCAAGATAGGTCAAAAGACTTAGCCATTTCAAAGATCATCCTCAGGAGGTGGCAGCATCCCATACTGTGCCCACACTCTTCTTTTCAATGCCATGGCTTCTTGGTTGGTTCCCTTAGGTCCAAGAACCATCTTGTTCAGCTTGAGGATTTCAGTGAATTCTCTCAGAATTCTTGCTTGATCAATCCATCCTTCAAGCTTTGGAGGCATGTATATGATTGGCTTGGGAGCTGTGAGTTCAATTCTTGCAATGTCAGCAGCTGCAAGCAATTGTTGATAGAGCTCTCTGTAGTATTCTATCATGAACTCAGCAAAAGTGGAGTTGGCATCTCTTCCATTCCATCTGTCAATGACATACTGATCATAGACATACTCCCTTTTGGCTTCCTCCCATGAGTCATTCAACTGAATTGGCACCCATTTATCCATGTGAGGATATTTGGTGTCCATTGGGATCAATAGCTGTGGCTTCATCTTGTTGTAAGTTGCTCTCCTCCTTCTAGGCTTCTGGAAGTCTGCTCTTCTCTTGTCTCTAGCTTTGTTGGCCTCATCCATCAAATCCATCTTCTCTTGAGCTCTCATCATAGCCAATTTCTGTTGTGTTTCAGGGTCTTTGCCATACCCTTCATGAAACAACTTTGATGGATCATTGAGTACCACAATCATTGTCTTCTCTGGTCCAGGTCCAAAGCCTTCTTCATAAAGTTCCTCCATATCTTCAGAAGCTTTGGCACCTTCAGTGGACTTGGAACCTTTAGCACTTTTGGCAGAGTCAGAAGACTTGTCCTTTCCAGTATCCTTAGGCTCTTCAGCAGTTTTGGACTTCTTTGTCATAGGCTCATCATCAATAACTCTGAATTCAGGTGGAAGATCAAGGCTATTGGGAAAGTCAGTGAATTTCTCAACTTGTCTCTTCTTTCCATGGGCCTTTTGATCTTTCCTCTAGTTTGGACACCTTCAGAGTCTTTGTCCAAACCAGACACTTCACCACCTGGTCTTTGTTGTAACCTCACTCTTTCCTCTTGAGCTGAGGCCATAGAGTTCTTTAATGCCAGTGCTAACTGCTCTTCTTCATTCAATTCTTCCAAGTTCAGCACTGCTGGCTCTTTTCCCTTTCCTTCAGGGACTTTGTCTTTCCCTTTCTCTGGACTCCCAATCACTAAGGCACCTTTTGCCCTTGCTCTTTCCCTTTCCCCCTTTTTGGCAGCATCAAAACATTCTGGCTTCAGTTCACTCATAGATGCCAATAAGGACTGGGCTTGGGTTAGAGACTTCATTTCCTCCAAAAGATATACATTTTCATCATGTATATTCTGCATCTTGTCATTGCTCAAGCTGAGAAAGGCAAGAACAGGCTTCATTTTCTGTTGGACAACCTCCTCCATGGTTGCCTTAAGAGATGCATCTAGTTGGGCTTTAAGGAGCTCAGTGAGGTTGGCCACTGCACCTTCAGCAATGTTGGCCAGTACCTCTTGGGAAAACTTTTCTGAGGCTGCTTTCACCATAGCCAGCCTTTGCTCTTCAGCTCTTTGTCTTTGCAGAGCAGTCTTTCTTCCAAGAGCTTTTCTCACCACTGACCTTAATGTCTTCACATTGTTGTTGTGGTTGATTCTTAGCAATGATTGCTCCTTCTTAACATCCTTTGACACTGACTTCATGGTGTTTTTAGCTTTGATAACTTCAGTGGAGATGGTTTGCAAACCAGTCTCAACTCCACTGATCCTTGCTTCCAAGGTAGGTAACACCACATCCTCTGAGCCAGTTAACCTCATTTCTACAGATGCCAAGGTTCTTCCATGCTCATCCAAAGCTCCAGAGGTTTCTGCATGAGCTGTTTGGACCTGATGAGCCAGGGAATCCAATTTATCTGATTGCATCCCAAGCAAGGCTTGTGCTGATCCACTATCAACTTGAATGGGTGCATCTGTTAAGAGTTCATCTGCAAAAATTTGATCAAAGGTTATACCTGCAATATCAGACAAATCAAAAGAGTCAGTAAAAACACACTTTTCTCCCTCATTTTCTTTTTCATAAGACTCTGATACATCAGCAGTCTTCTCCTCATTTTCAACTATTTCTTTTCTTCCTTCATTAAAAATGTCCTCACTTAAAGGAACAGGCCTCCTCTCATCAAGGTATTCTTGAAGTTCAGATTTGACTTCAAGAATAACCTGTCCTTCCTCACTTATACCACCCTCATATGTTGGTACACTCACAATCTTAGTGATGACTACCTCTCTTTCATCCATAACTCCCTCTGATTTTTCAAAACTACTTTCCTTTTCAACTCCTTCTCTTAAACCTGCAGCATCTCCACCTTCAACAAGGTCAAAAGATGGCAGTTGTGGGGAGATCACAGTGCTTATGTCAACAGCCACTGAGTCATCCTGAATGATTAAGGGCTGATCAATGTCCAACACACCTGACACTGAATAGGCCTTAATCAAACCAGCCTCTAAATTAGGAACCTCCACATCTTTAGGCTGTGCCTTGGGTTCAGAAGAACCTTCATTGGCAGATGTGTCTTTGGTTGTGTTACCACCCTTGGTCAACACCTCTGAAATGACAGAGCCTTTCCTATGATAGGTTCTAGGGGGGTTGGAAAGTCTTTCAGATACAGAAGGCTTGGGGAGATTGACTTGAGGGGTTTCAGGAGGGTTAGGTTTGGAGGGATTTGAAGGATCATCAGGGGAATCATCATCATTGGAGCTACTATCAGGGTGTTTGATGCCCTTAGCTTTCCTTTCCCTTTCTTCATTGATCTTGTCATCCACCAACTGTGCAAATACTTCCTCATCAGTGAGGAATCTTATTTTTGAAATTCCAGCAAAGTGTAACAATCTGTTTTCCTCTACTTGCCACCAGTTTGCACCCTTATCTTGGATGACTTGTGATATCTCCATCAAGGATTTGTCTTTCACATCAACAAGCATCCTTAGATCATGAAAGGCCTTCTGAATTCTTGGAAATTCAGCAAGTTGTGGATACAAACTGTCCACAGTAGCCTTGGCTCCTCCTCTGAGCATACTTTCATAAGTATACTCCTCCTCATCACCACTTGAATGGGAACTTTGGGTTATAGGGGAGTTGGCTCTGGGTCCTCCTAATGTGGCTTTAGGCAAAGTAAGTTCAGGAATGTTGGCTTCAGATGGGTTGGGTGCTGTAGAAGGATCTTCAGTTGCTTTTGAGAGCAATGGTTCTGAAGGGGCTTTACTTATGGGGGTTGGGTCAAGGAGTGCAGCTTCTAAAAGCTTTGAATAATTGAGCATAGATGAGTCAAGGGGAGAATGTAATCTTGTCTCATCTACTAATATGTCTGCTAGCACATCTATCCCACTTCTTTGTACATTCCGTTCAGGAGAATATCTCTTTGTAAGATTGATGGGAGTGATAGGTTGGTTGGTTGGGGTTATGTGAGTTTCAGGGGAGTTGGGCTCAGGATTCTGAATCTCAGAGATGTTGGCCTCTATTGGTTGACCTTCAGGGACCTTGGATTCTGGAGTACCAGAACCAGATGAGTTGGTCCTTGATTTGGATTTGGTCCTGCTTTCAGCTCTGCTCTCTCTAAGAGCAAGTTGTAGAGACCTTTCCTCTTGGAGCTCCAACACTTTGTCAGTAGGCTTGACCCTTCTCTTGCTAGCCCTACTGCTCCCACTTCCTTCACCATCCTTTTCAGGGACAACCTCCCTGATCCTCTTATCACCCTTAGACTTTTGTCTAGTCTCATTGTACTTCTGCCTTAATTCATTTGAATGATCAGAGGGCACTTGTACACCTTCTCTAGCAACTTCTTCAATCTCAGTTGAAGCATCTGATTTTTCCTCTGAGGGGATTTGAGACATTTTCCTTGTTTTCACTATTCTGGCCTTTGTCCTTTTCTTCATCTTGGGCTTCTCCTCCACCTTTGCTTCAGTAGGTTTGGCCATTAGCATCCTCCTTTGCTCAGTTTTCTTGCTGAGCTTCCTGAACAGAATCTTTTGGGCTGGAAGAGGCTTTGCAAATGTTTGCATTTGAGAATAGTGGGAAAATCTCTCAATCAACAAGCTTGCCCTGGTGCAATACTTGAGTTTCCCTTCTAGCACAACCTTGTTTTGAGTTCTCACTTTGAACTTGGCCTTCTCCTTCAACATCTCAGATATGATGAAGGTCCTCCAATCAAACTTGATGCCTTTATCACTGGCATCAATGACTGCAGCCATGATTCTGATCCTTGGATGGCTGACCTGCTCCAAGCTTCCAGTATTACTCAAAATACTTTTAGCTATTACCTCAAAGAGGTTAAGAAATTCTGGCTTGAGAGTCTTTTTGTTTTGTGTGGAGGAGAGAGGGCCTGGTGTCAATAGCCATTCTTGAGCTATTTCATCCTCATGACCAGTGCCATAAACTTCTGGATTCCTTCCCTCAGAAGGCAATCCAAAAGCTCCTTCAAGATCTTCTGAGGAGAATTTCACTCTATGAAATCTCTCTTCCTCTTCTCCTTCAGCAACATATGATAATCTGGTGGAAACTTCACCATCTTCAGGCTTGCCTCTCCACTTGAGAAAGGCAAAGAATTCAGCCATATAGCTTTCCAAGCATGAGCTTGGTCTTCCTTCCAAGAACTTTTGAAGACCAGCCCTTTTCAACCATCTCAGGGTTGGAGTAATCTCAGGATCTTCACTCTCAAATGATATTATGGGCTCAAAGTGAAGATTGTTCTTGTTGCTCAGGTAGCCAAAATCAAGGTCTAGAGCCTTGTTAGAAAAATCAACAACCATCTCTGGTCTAACTTTGGGAGCCATTGACAAATTACAGAGATGAAGTTGAGAGAGTGTGGAGAGAGTTTGAAGGAAAATGAGCTAGGGTTTGAATGTTTGGGGGAGAAGTGTTTGTGGGGGTTCTTAAGACTTGGGGATATTCTAAAAAGAATGTTTGTCAATGAGTTGGTGAGGTTTGTGTATTTTCAACGAGTATCAAAAATGGAAACATACACTTGGACGGCCAGGATGAATTTCAGAGGAGTTGGCCAGTTTTGATCCAATGGTTAAAAACCAATGTAACATAGAGTTATTGGTTTTATTCAAAACGTGGAAGCTATTAAATATTAATTAATGGTTGGGGAGTTTTTCGAGATAGATCATGGCTTGAAAAGTGTAATGCAAACAAGAGTTAAATCTTGGCATTTAATGCATGGAAAGTGACCTTTTGTGTGGGGGACAAAATAAATCCCACAGAGATGATATATGTAATTGGGACAGATATTAAGGTAGCCAATGATTACCTAAAATAGGTGCTTATCAAACCAAGGAAATAGTTTGATAGTCAAGACAACTTATCTGACCCCACTTGGACAAGTGTCCTGAAGAGATGTGGACAAGGGTCCTGAATTTCAATGGACAAGTGTCCTGAACAAATGTGACCATCTCTTCTGAACTTCAGTAGTCTTGACCAAGTCTGTTGAAGATCAATTCAACTCTTTTACACCCATGAGTTTTACTTGTCCAATTTCCCTGGATCAAGTAGACCCAACTCTGCTGATAGCTCTAGAAACCTTGCCTCTGCAAGTGGCTTTGTTAGAATATCAGCTTTTTGATGATCTGTGTGGATCTTGACCAACTTTATATCCTTCTTTTCCACATGATCTCTAATGAAGTGATGCTTGATGTCCACATGCTTGCATCTTGTGTGCAATACAGGATTTTGTGATATGGCAATGGCACTATTGTTATCACAAAATATGGGCACTTCAGTAGAGTTGACTTTGTAGTCTCTTAGTTGTTGTCTCAACCAAAGGATCTGAGCACAACAACTTCCAGCTGCAACATATTCAGCTTCAGTGGTGGAAGTAGCCACTGTATTCTGCTTCTTGGAGAACCAAGATATAAGTTTGTTGCCCAAGAATTGACAAGTCCCTGAAGTGGACTTTCTGTCAATTCTACAACCTCCATAGTCAGCATCTGAGTAGCCAGTTAGCTCAATATTGTCATCAGCAGGGTACCAAAGGCCTAGATTTTCAGTGCCTTTGAGATACCTTAAGATCCTCTTTGCAGCCTCAAGATGGCTTTTCTTAGGATTTGCTTGAAACCTTGCACAAACACCTACTGCAAAGGTGATGTCAGGTCTGCTGGCAGTAAGATAGAGAAGAGATCCAATGATTCCTCTATACTCAGTGGAGTAGGTTGAAACACCACTTTCATCAGGATCCATCTTCCAATTTGTGTTCATTGGGATCCTTACTGGCTTGCTAGTAGTACACCCAAATTTCTTAATCATTTCTCTGGTGTACTTAGCTTGGTTGATGAAGATTCCTTCTTTTGTTTGCTTGACTTGAAGACCCAAAAAGAAGTTCATCAACCCCCATCATGGACATCTCAAACTTGCTTTGCATTAGCTTGGAGAACTTCTCACACAGCTTTTCATTGGGGGATCCAAATATTATGTCATCCACATAAATTTGGACAAGCAAGATGTCCTCTCCTTCAGAGATTCTGAAGAGAGTTCTGTCCACAGTTCCCTTGGTGAATCCATGATCCAAGAGAAATTGTGACAGTGTATCATACCAAGCCCTAGGGGCTTGCTTGAGTCCATATAGAGCTTTATTGAGTCTGTAAACTTGGTTTCCAACTTCAAAACCTGGTGGTTGCTCCACATAGACTTCTTCCTTCAAGACTCCATTCAAGAAGGCACTCTTGACATCCATTTGGTATACTTTGAACCTCTTGTGGGCTGCATAGGCTAGAAAGAGCCTTATTGCTTCTAGCCTTGCCACAGGTGCAAAAGTCTCATCATAGTCAATGCCTTCATGTTGGCAATAGCCTTTTGCCACTAGTCTTGCTTTGTTTCTGACAATCACATCATTTTCATTTTTCTTGTTCTTGAACACCCACTTTGTTCCAATAACATCTTGATGTGAAGGTCTGTCCACCAGCTCCCATACTTCATTTCTGGTGAATTGGTTCAGTTCTTCCTGCATGGCTGTGATCCAATTGGCATCTTGAAGTGCTTCCTCAATGTCACTTGGTTCTTGTTCTGACAAGAAACAGCAGAAAAGAGCACTTTCACCATGAAATCTCCTTGTTTTTACTCCTATACTTGGATCACCAAGTATTAGATCAGCAGGATGGTCAGACAACCAAGTCCTTCTTCTTCTGATCTCTTTAGTAGAGTTGTCCTCTACTGAAGTTGAGTCATTTTGATCATAGAATTCAGGATAATTAAATGCAGGATCTAATTCAGGATCATAATCAGGGGTGTTGTCCTCAATGTCAGGGACATTGGCATTTTCAACATTTTGAGTTCCCCCTTGATTATTTGATCCATTAACTACCTCAGCAGGAACTGCTTCTTCATTGGTAGTTTGTACCTGGTTGTGAACTGGGATTGGATCATTCAGTTCACCGTTTTCTTCAGTGGGATTTGCCTCAGGAGGGTTGCCTTCAGGATTGTTGTCCAAAGTGGGATTTTCAGGTAGGTTGACTTGGACAACATCTATGAATTCAGTGTCTTTGTCTTTTAGACTCAGTCTGGTTGTCCTCTGTGTGATTTCTTCTGATTCTAAGTTTTCATTCCTGAACTCTTGAATAGATTCATCAAACACAACATGAGGTGTTTCCTCTACAATAAGGGTTTTCTTGTTGTAGACTCTGAAAGCTCTACTGATTTGAGAGTATCCAAGAAATACTCCTTCATCAGCTTTGCTATCAAAGGCTTTCAGCTGATCTTTCCCATTATTGTGAATGAAACACTTGCAACCAAAAATGTGAAAATATGACACTTTAGGCAATATTCCTTTCCAGAGTTCATAGGGGGTTTTGCCTTGCCCCTTAGTTATCAAACATCTATTTTGAGTATGACATGCAGTGTTTATAGCTTCAGCCCAAAACCTCTTAGGTAATTTTGAATCAGCAATTAAGGTTCTAGCAGCTTCTTTTAAAGTTCTATTCCTTCTTTCTGCAACTCCATTTTGTTGGGGAGTTCTAGCTGCTCAGGTTTCATGAGCTATTCCATTAGATATGCAATACTCATTGATGTATGAGTTAATGAACTCAGTGCCTTTATCAGATCTTATCTTGATAATGCTAAGACTTTTCTCATTTGACAGTCTCTTTAGAAGTTCAGGCAGTTTGACTTGTGTTTCCTTCTTATTAAGAAGAAATACCACCCATGTGAACCTAGAGAAGTCATCTACTACAACCAATGTGTATTTTCTACCATTTATGCTTGCAGGGGTAATTGGTCCAAAAAGGTCCATATGTAATAGTTCAAGCACCCTTTCAGTAGAGATGACTGGTTTTCCTTTAAATGAGGCTTTGATCTGTTTTCCTTCTTGGCATGGTTTGCAAACATGCTCTTTAATGAAAACCCCATTAGGTAGTCCTTTAACTAATGCATTTCTAGCAATTTTGTTCATTGTTTTGAAGTTCAAGTGGTTTAATCTTTTATGCCATAACCAACTTTGTTCACTAGAACTCTTAGCAATGAAGCATGCAGCATCAGTAGACTTATCCCAGTCTGCAAAGTACACATTTCCTTTCCTAGTCCCAGTCAATAAAATTTGTTGAGTCTTATCTTTGATTAAGCATTTTCCACTAGAAAACTCAACATTGAAATCTTTATCACATAATTGACTGATACTTAGGAGATTATATTTGAGACCAGCCACATAAGATACATTGGATACTTTGATGTTACCAATCATCAAAGTACCATAACCTTTTGTTGTAGCTTGTGAGCTGTCTCCAAAGGTGACATTTGGGCCTTCTTTTTCAATGAAATCAGTGAGGAGATCCTTGTTTCCAGTCATGTGCCTTGAACATCCACTGTCAAGGTACCATGCTGACTTTTTGCTCATGCTCCTCTTCTTGTGGCCCATTGGTACCTGCAATTAGATTGGTTTAGGTACCCATTGTGTTTTGGGTCCTGAGAGGTTAGCTGTACCTTTAGGAACCCAAACTTGCCTAATAACCCTGATTGATTCAAGGTGGCTAAGTTGTCTTCCTCTAACATCTACATACACAGTCTTTCCCTTGAATGCCTTTGGGAAGGTGTGTGTGAATGTGTTAACTCTGTAAGTTTCAGGAGAGTTGTCAAATCTCCTGAACTTTTGAGTTCTTTGTGCTACTTGAGGGAATCTTTGAGGAAAGGTTTTCTTATGACCATTACCCTTTGGCATGAAGGGTTTTGGTTGTCTTATTTTATTTTGCCTTTGAGGATGATTGTCCTTAGGTCTAGTCAGCTGAGGCTTTCTCAGAAGAGTTGGCCTAGGCTGATTATACCTTGGACAGTTCCTCTGAACATTGTTCAGGAGAGTTGCCCTTCCATTGGGTCTACTCTGTTGACCAACATTCCTCTTATGTTCAGTAGCTTTGGCCATTTCCTTAGGTTTTGGCCTAATCTCCTGAAGCACTTGAGTAGGCACATCATCCATTTTGCCTTTTCCTTTGTTCAGTGGCTGAATCACTTCATTTTCAGTTTGTGCCACTGATTTAACAAAGATTCTCTTAGTGTTACTCACAGAAGCAACACTAAGACAAGGTGAAGATTCAAATGGATCAAAACCTAATCCACTTCTTTGAGCCATAGGTCTTTGATAACTCTGAATTTCCTCTATTACTCTAGAGGATTTCTTCAAAGCAGACATCTTTAATTTCAGGCTCTCTTCACTTGATTTAAGAATATCATATTCATGTGAGAGGTTTTCAAACTTGGCATTGAGAATTTTAAGTTCAAAATCTTTTCTCTTCTGAGAGAGAAGTTGATCATCAATCTTCTTTTGTTGGTCAACTATCCTGAGATTTGCTTCCTCAAGCTCTCTCAAGACTTGTTGATACAACTCAGTAGACTTGACATCAACAACTGCCTCAGAGTTTCTGGCAAGTTCAATAGCCAATCTTTCATTTTCTCTCACACAATTATCATGAAATTCCTGTAACATAGTGAAATCTTCCATCAACTTTCCAAGGGAAAGCTTCAAGTTGACCTCACTAGTGTTTTGTGAGATGAGTGATGGTGAGCTAGAAGTAGAGGATACCTCATCATCCTCAAGAGCCATGTTGCAGACATCATCATCATCTTCACTGTTTGAGAACAGTCCATCAGAAGAGTTGAGGCTTTCAGCACTATCAGATTCTTCACCAGCCATCATGGCTTTTCTGTTGGTAAACTTCCTGTCTCTTTTGGCTTGCCTTTCTCTTCTCTCTTTAGAGCTTAGTTCAGGGCAGTCATATTGGAAGTGCCCTTTCTTCTTGCAATTATAACACAGGTCTTCATCATCTTCTTTCTTTGATTCTTCTCTTCTTTTTGATGATGAAGGTTCAGCTCTACTGGACCTTCTCCTATCAGAGTATTTGTCCTCTGATCTTTTCACTTCAGGCTGTTTGGCTTCAGCCTGATCTTCAGAAGAGTTGTACCTTCTCCTGAATTTGTTGTCTTGGTAGAATTTCTTGTATCTACCAAACCTTGAGTTTAGCTTTTCAAACCTTCTAGCCATCAAGGCTAGTTCTTCTTTCATTTCAGTCTTTGAGACTGACTTTGATGATCTTGGAGTGGACTGCATTTCTGGTTCAGCAACTTTGGCTTTGAATGCCACTCCTTTAGTAGGATTTGAAGGTTCCTCAATAGGCTTTCTTCTATTGAGGTCGAACTCATAAGCTTTGAGTTCAGAGAAGATTTGTTGCATGGGCATTGAGGAGAGATCTTTGGTGTTTTGCATCATTACAGCATAGACATCCCACTTTTGAGTGAGACTTCTCAAGATTTTCAACCCAACTTCTCTCTTTGTGTAGACCTTGCCCAATGAGTTGATCTCATTCATCACATCTGTGAATCTACCAGCAAATTTGTCAATGGATTCCTCAGACTCCATTGTGAATTGCTCAAACTTCTGCACAGCCACTTGGAGCTTATTCTCCTTGATCTTATCAGTACCCTCACACATTTCAGCAAGAGTATCCCAAATTTCTTTGGCAGTTGTGCAATGGTAAACTCTTCCCATGATTGCATCTGGAATTGTTTGGTAGAGTGTATTCATGGCAAGATAATTTAGATTATCTTTCCTCTTTTCATCAGCAGTGAAGTCATCCTCATCCTTGGGAATCAATTCCCTTATATCTTCCCTTTGAGCTTCAGTAACTCTGGGATTTACTTGAGTGAACACAAAAGGACCTCTTGTGATCACTCTCAGCATGTCAGTGTGTACAGATGCAAGATGAGCCCTCATTCTAATTTTCCAGAAATCATAGTTGTCTATAGAGAACATTGGCAATTTGTGATGTGAGATGTGATTGACTGGATTTGTGGCCATATTGTCCAATCCTTGAACAGCAGGAGGTGGAACAGCAGCATTGTTGTTGGCCATAGCTCAAAAATAAGCAGTCAGTCAATAATCAAATAGGATTTCAGATAGATCAGTTCAGTGACCACACTAAATATGTGATTTTGAAAACCAAGATGGCTTTTCAGAAGCAGTGGTCTTTGAACCCCTGCTCTGATACCACTTGTTGGTCCTGAAAGGAGTATATAACAAGTGTATGGGGGGGGGGGGAATACACTTGTATGCAAAATCTTTTCTAACTTGATCAAACCAGAGCTCAGCAAGGTTGTCTTGGACAACTCTGCTGAAGATGATTAACTCTTCTAAGATAATCAGAATACTAAGTACTATTGAGTACTTAGTTGAATAACTATCTAGGGGAGTTATATGTGCGGAATAGTGGTTGGCCCTTTTAGTTTAGACTCCTTTGGATTCTGAAATCACTTAGTCAATTCAATACAGTCCAGTTTTCAGGGAACTTGTCCAAATCAGTTTTGCACAATCTTTGAATGTTTCTTCTTTGAAAGATCAGTTTTGTGTGCAGTGTTGAATGTATGAAAGTACTTGAAGGCAAATCAACACAAGAATTTATAGTGGTTCAGAGACTCAAGCTCCTACATCCACTTTCCCTGATTGAACAGGATAATTCCTTCACTCTTGGAATTAACTTGTTTTATAGTGCCAAGGTGCACTTGATCAAGAACACCACTCCTTGGTGAATTGATCCCTAGGATGTCTAGAGTCCTAGTACCCTCTTCTCAACTCAGAACTGAACTGTTCTTCTCTCAACAGTCAGCTCCTACCACTTCTACTACTACAACCTTCTCTCTTTCACTCTTGAAAGGGGTAAGGGTTGAAGTAAGGTTCCAACTAATGAGATATCCTTTACAATGAAGATCAATGTATAAGGATAGGATATCTCTCTAAGCTTGTGTATGGTTTTACAATGTGGTACAGCTTAGATGAAGTGTTTGAAGACTAAGATAGTCTTTGAAAGCTTTGAAAGCACTCTAGCTTGTATTGTGTTGAGTTTAAAGTTGGATTCTGTTGAGGTGCTTTCAAATGGTCTTCACACTTCTGTATTTATAGACAAATGAAGGATTTGCCCGTTGGAGAGGCAGCCTCCAATGTCCATAAATGTCTTCTTTTGGTTCTTCAACTTAGAAGACAGAGTCTTGATAGTGACATGTCCTCATTTGGGAAATAAACGGTTGTTAAGACTTTGTCTTCATTCTGCAGCACTCTTCCCAATGTCTGATCTTTAGATTCTCTTATTTAGGACTTGGACATGGCTTCTGAAGGTTGTTCCAATGATAGGACAACATTCCTTATCAAATGGACAACTCTCCTTATCACTATCAGCAGTCTTGCTTATCAGCAAGGTTGGCTTGCTCTATTTCAGATGACTTGGCTCTTTCCCTTTATTTTTCTTCAAAGTGAACATGGTTCAATGAGAATCTCTAGGGTATAGTTGTCACTTCAGCATAGTTGGCCTTAGGCTTATCAGAGCACTTGATCTTGATTAATTGAGCTGAGACAACTCATCTGGACAACTCTCCTGATCAGCATACTTGTCTTTAAAAGACTTAGTGTTGTATCCAGAATTTGAGCCTTGAGGGGACTTGATCTTGATGGACTTCAAAGCATGTGTTCCCCCTTAATTTGTGCATCTAATCATCTAAGAGCTACCTAAACCATTAGCTCCTCATCTAGCCTTTATATTATATGTTCTAACATTTCTAGAACATATTCAATCATGGATTAGGCATGTCTCAGGGGGTTTTGGTATTCAATCAAAACATATCTCATTTTATTCCCAACATGAGGCACAAGACTATGCAAGGTACACCTCAGTAGAATGGGGTAGCTGAGAGAATGAACCAAACCTTACTTGAGATAGTCAGGTGCATGTTGGGCAGCTCGGGTCTGCCAAAGGTGTTTTGGGGAGAAGCCGCGTCAACAACAGCCTACTTGATAAACAGAAGCCCTTCCTCAGCTGTGCAGTTTGAAGCCCCAGAGAGTTATGGTCTGGATATGCAGTCGAGTATAAGTATTTGGATGTGCAACATATGCCCATGTCAAGCAGGATAAGCTTGAGCCTTGAGATGTGTGTTCGTAGGGTATCCTTTAGGTGTGAAAGGGTATAGGTTGTGGTGTCTTGAAGCTGGTACGCAGAAGTGCATCATCAACAGAGATGTGACTTTCGATGAAAGTAGAATGCCCCATACAGAAGAGGCAAGTTCAAGTACAACCGACTACCGACCAAACGAGACATAGGTTGAGGTGGAGCATGTTGTCACAAAAAGACCTGTTGAAGATCATATTGATCCAGATGAGGATGGCGATCCTCATAGTGAGAATGAGTTTCACTAGGGGTGTAAACGAGTCGAGTAGTGCTGAGCTCGAAACTCGACTCGATTGTTATACTCGAAGCTCGAGTCGACTCGGTCGAGCCTAAATTTTTTAAGATCGAGCTCAACTCGAAAAGATACTCGATAAACTCGAGCTCGGCTCGACTCTATTACCTATATAATTTTTAAAATTAATTATAAATTTTTATTTTTTTCTAAAATAAACTCGAGCTCGATTACTTATATATAAATATAAATTATATACTAATGGCAAAATACTAAATATTGTTCAAGCTCAATTACGCTCGCGAGCCTTTCAAGCCGAGTATTTATGAGCTCGAACTCGAGCTCGATAGCTACTAGAGTATCTCGAAACTTGACTCGATTAACTTCGAGTCGATTTTGATCTTTTTCTGAGTCGAGCACGAGTAGCTCACGAGTTGACTCGACTCACTTACACCCCTAAGCTTCACGACTACCAGGTGGCACGAGACAAAACCAGAAGAAAAGTCCACCCGCCTCAGAGGTATGATCAAGATGACATTGTATCATTTGCACTTTGTGCAACTCTTGAGGTGGAGTCTCTGGAGCCGAAAACTTACACTGAAGCCATCAACTTCAATGACAAGGAGAAGTGGTTAGTTGCTATGGAGGAGGAATTTTTATCTCTTAACAAGAACCAGACCTGGGAGATTGTTGAGAGGCCTAAGAACAAGAAACTTGTTGGGTGTAAGTGGATCTACAAGAAGAAGGTGGAGGCTCAAAGAGGTGGCAAGCTTAGAAACAAGGCGAGACTTGTAGCTAAGGGATTTACATAGAAATAAGGTATTGATTTCAATGCAATCTTCTCGCCTATTGTGAAGTATTGTAGCATCAGAATCTTGTTAGTTATGGTTGCTCAATATGAATTAGAGCTGCATCAGATGGATGTGACCACAACTTTTCTTCATGGATCTCTTGATGAGAAGATTTATATCAAGCTACCAGAAGGGTTGGACATAGAAGATGGGGAGGACAAGTTGTGTCTATTGAAAAAGTCCCTCTATGACCTTAAACAAAGCCCTCGTCAGTGGTATTTGAGATTTTATGAGTACATTAGCTCAGTTGATTTTAAAAAGAGCTTGTATAACAACTGTGTCTATTTCAGACGAGTTGGAAGTTCAGGAGAGTCGATTGACAGTATCGATCAAGTGAAGGAGATTCTCAAACAGGAGTTTGATGAAAGATCTTGGTGAAGCCAAAGTGATTCTTGGGATGAAGATCAGTAGAGTTGATAGATCAATTCGGCAGAGGCAGCCGACCTATCTAAAGATGGTACTAGACAGGTTCAGAATGCATCAAGCTAAGACCATTTCTACTCCCATTGGCCAACATCAGAAGATGTCCAATCAGATATGTCCAAAGAACAGCCAAGAGAGAGCTCGGTTGAGTAAGATACCTTATGCCAGTGTTGTAGGCTGCTTAATGTATGATATGGTGTGTCTCAGGATTAAGTCATTGAGAGACAGTTAAGTGGGCCATGAGATATGTTCTAGGATCAGCTGAGAAAGGTCTGAAATTTCAGAAGATATTAGATGAGGCAAACACACTTGTGGGATACGTGAATGTCGACTACGCAACTAATGTTGACACGAGAAAGTCTTTAACAGGATATGTGTTCACCTTATTTGGTACAGTTGTATCGTGGAGGTCTATTTACTAGTCCGTAGTTGCATTATCTACTACTGAATCAGAGTATTTGGCCTTGACTGAGGCAGTTAAGGAGAGCATATGGCTTAGGGGAATCTTGAAAGAATTTAGTTTATCATAGAGAAGTGTGACTGTCTTCTGTGATAATCAAAGCACTACATCTTTCAAAGCATCAGGGTATCATGAGAGAACCAAGCACATTGATGTGAAGCTGTACTTTGTAAGAGATATTGTGGAGAAGGGTGTAGTCCATGTGGCTAAGATAGCTACAGAGGAGAACCCTACTGATACGTTCACTAAGGCATTGCTAAAGGAGTGACTTATATCCTAGGATTATTGGATTGTATTAAGTCCTCTAAGGAGAAGGTTGTTATTCTTTTGGCAGGGAGCAGTGGTGGAGGCTACTCTTTGAGAAGAATAGTGGGGTCATTTAGTTCAAGGTGGAGATTTTTAGCTAAAGATGGAGAATTATGTGTGTTATCTCATAATCTCATATCAGTTGTGTTAGTCAACAGATTGTTTCAGCTGGTTGGAGTCAGATAAGCTAACTTAGGCTTGATCAAATGAGTTGAAGGTTTTCAGTCACCTAAGAAGGTGATGCTTAGAGTCAGCTAAGTTGGTCGGATCAGAAGAGGTTGGATCAGCAGAGTAGATGTCTATCAGTAAAGTTAGTCTTTTGACTAAGTTGGAGATTAGAATGGGAGATTAGCTGAGGGGAGTCAGCTGATGAGTCTTCTGATAAGCTCACCTGTTACGAGTTACAAGTAAAGGGGCAAAATTGTCATTTCGATTGGGCAAGGTCGAAATACGTGAGTTTGTTACAATAAACTAACAATTTCACGTTTTCAACGCATTGCAACAATCACCATTGATTAGTATAAATACTCTGGTACTTGTATTTTGTAAAGTTTGACGCGAAACAAGCATTCATCTTTGAGTTGTGAGTTCACGAGTGAAGTGAGGATAAATTTTATTCTGAGTGAATGAGTGTGTAAACATTCTTGATCAATCAAAGTTGAAGTTGTATGTCCAATTGATGTAGATCACATTGATCGAACCACTTAAATACTTGTGTGCTGCTTTTATCTTGTTTGTTTACTTTTGTGAATTGCTATCTTAGTTGGGTGATTTCAAATCAAGATTTCAACATGATTGGAGACGTCTGATCTTGTGGATTTCTTGACAGGGTTGATGGTCCTTAGGATCTTGGTGTTTGGTGAATATTTGTCCTTTATTTTGTCTATATTTTTCTTGACATGAGAACACCTTAATATAAGGTTATCTCGTAATGATAATGGAGATTTGAACGTAACTGTGAGCAAATGATACACTCATCTTCCCACTCCTCACGATTGGAGGAGGAAACAATATCATATTAACCTGTCTCGAATTGAAGGTTTTGAGCAGGGATGGCAATTTCAACCCGGCCCGACCCGCGCTATTTGGGTTGCCCCGCCCCGGACCCGTATTGAAATGGGGTGGGTCCGGGTATCACCCTCGACCCGTGGCCCGGACCCGTGACCCGTTTTTATATTTATTTTTGGGTTAATTCTGAATAAATACACCACCTTTAGTCTCAGTATTAATTTAATCACGACCTTTGCGATTATTGTAGAAAATCCCAACCTTTCATCGTGTTGCAATTATATACACATTTTTTTCTCCAGCCAACAATTTATGACGTGGTTTGCCGGAGCTTGCCACGTCAGATTACAAATATTCTTTTTTATTTTCCACGATCTGAATGGGGTCGTACAGCCGAACAATGACGTTTTGGTCGTCACTGCCAAGATAATGAGGGTTGTAGTCCATCGCCTCTTGGTCGACACCGGCGCATATGCTAACATCTAGTTCAAGCATACTCTAGACGCACTCGATGAATTCGAGGCATATCTGGAACCATGCGACGACACCATCATAGGTTTCGGCGATACTGCTTCAACTCCCTTGGGGATGATAAGACTCTCCGTCGAACTAGAGTCGGCCGATGATGTAGAGATGTGCATAACCAGACAAGTTGATTTTGTAGTCATGGATATGTCATCCTCCTATAATGCTTTCCTGGGGCGGCCTTTCTTCACCGAGTTTAAGACGACCGCCTCCACCTATTACTATTGTATTAAGGTCGCAATCTCAAAGGGTATAGTAACTCTGAAGGGCGACCAGAAACGGGCGAGGGAGTGTCTCGTCCGTGTTTCGAAACGTTATGCTAAGGTTTCCCCCGCCGTGGGCAAGTATATCGAGTCTCATAACCATAGTGAAGAACGTCGAACGAACTATTTAGAAGGTTTCCCCTCCAAATATAGAAAAATTGAAGTGGGGGAATCGAGTCAGCAAGCCGACGATCAATCCATGGAAATTGATGAACATCCAATCTATCAGGACAACGAGCATGTTCCCATGGTTTTGGACGATCAAACATCAAGAGTTATCGACGACTTGGGATCTGATATGGAATCTCCAGATTTTGAACCAAGGCTAGGCTTCGAGCCTCTACAAGACGAGCATGAGGGCAAGATCGAGGATCCTCGATGGAAAGAACCCATGGAACGGGAAACACCAGTCGAGGATCTCGAAACAGTCCAAATCGATCCTACTTGCCCAGAATTAGAAGTGTTCATAGGATCAACCCTCCCTAAACCCCTACGGACCGAGATGATCGCCTTTCTGAAAGAAAACATTGGGGCATTCGCATGGTCACACCAAGATATGGTAGGCATCGATCAGAAACATGCCTGCCATAATTAAATATCGATCCATTGAGGAAACCGGTTCATAAAAAATGCAGAAAATTTGGACCGGATAAATATGCGGCCATGGAGGCTGAAGTAAAAATGTTGATCGACAATAAAATTATCCAAAAAATAGGAACTGGCCCCCAATGGGTTGTAAATCCAGTGCTCGTAAAAAAGACGAACGGGACATGGCAGTTGTGTATAGACTTCACCGATTTGAATGTCGCATGCCCAAAGGATCATTTCCCAATGCCACACATAAACTATTTGGTGGATAATACGGTTGGGCACGAGATGCTGACATTCATGGATGCCTTCGTAGGGTACCATCAGATCCCGATGCACCTAGATGACGAGAAACATACCACCTTCATGACTCTGAAGGATATGTACAGCTGGAAACAAATGCCTTTTTATTTAAAGAATGCTGGGGCAACCTACCAAAGGCTGGTAAATAAGATGTTTGACCAGCATATAGGCGAAATGGTGGAGGTTTATGTCAACGATATAGTCGTCAAAATCTTACACAAGGAGGATCACCTCCACCACCTCGAAATGAATTTTGATATCTTGAAGGAGTATAACATGAAATTGAACCCAAAAAAGTGCAGTTTTGGGGTCGGCTCTGGAAAATTTTTGGGGCATATGGTTAGTCAGAGAGGAATCGAGGCTAATCCCACCAAAATCCAGGAAATCATTGACATGCAGAGTCTGAGAAATGTTAAAGAAGTTCAGAGGCTAACGGGATGCCTAGCTTCGCTCAATAGGTTTGTTGCAAGGACGGGCGACCGTTGCAAACCATTTTTCGACACTCTAAAAAAGGGGAAATTCGAATGGACGTAAGTCTGCGAGAAGGCCTTCGGAAATTTATAAGAGTATCTGGCAAATCCGAAAATCTTATCAAAACCAGTACTGGGAAAAAAGTTGTATCTACACCTCGCGGCCACCGAATTTGCCATCAGCGCGGTACTCGTCCGGGCATAAGGAAACACGCACCTACCGATCTACTATGTAAGTCAAGCACTCAGAGATGCCGAGTTAAGATACACTCTGATGTAAAAATTGGCTTACGCTTTAGTTATGAGCATAAGAAAGTTAAGACAGTATCTTTTCGACCACGAAGGTGAAGTTTCAACAACTTTTCCTCTCCGTTAAGTATTACATCGACCGGATACTACGAGGAGGTTACTTAAACGATCGGTAGAGATAGGTCAGTTCGACCTCACTTACTCGCCCAGAACCGCAATTAAGGGTCAAGTCCTTGCGGAATTCATCGTGGAACTCACTTTCCCAAGTGAGATAAGCAAACAAGTCGAGCAACCATGGACATTGTTCGTCGACGGCTCGTCGACGAGCACAAAGACTGGGACAGGGGTCATTTTGACCAGCCCTTTCGGGCAAGCTTTTGCCTCGGCAATCGAGTTTGAGTATATGGCGACCAACAACGAGACGGAGTACGAAGCATTAGTCGCGGGCATCAAGATGGCAATTGTTGTGGGCATCAGGAAACTAATTTTTTTTCTTCAGATTCCCAGCTAGTGGTGTGCCAGATTACAGGCGAGTACGAGGCTCGCGGGGACCAGATGATAAAGTACCAAGCATTGGTAAGGGGTTTACTCGAGCAATTCGAATAAATCTGCATCGAACAAGTCCCTAGGGAGCAAAATACGCAAGCAGGCGCTTTGGCACGACTGGCCACTTCAGAGGGGGAGGCAGTTTTTTCAGAAGCAATTATCACCAAAATCTCCTCCCCATCTGTGAATAGAAGTTTGATAATGCAAACTGAAGGCGACCAGGTTACAACTCCATTCGGCCAGATACACGGTAATAGGCGACCAACTCTATAAACGTGGTTTCTCAATGCCATTGTTAAAATGCATAGGAGAAGGGAAAGAAGAAGTCGTCATGGATGAAGTACACAATGGATCGTGTGGAAATTATACAATTCGACCTGACCTATGAGCTTCTGAGCAACATTGCCCTATGCGGATAGGGCCACGAAGGACCCAACAACTTGAACCATCTTTATTTTTGGCTCGCAATAAAGCTAGGGTCCTGATCGATAATGTACTAGTCCTATCTATCCACCTCTCCATACACCTTGGGTATGCTTTCAAAAGGGTTGTTTTCATGCATGCTCGTGTTCGTGGTCTGTTGGTTTTTCTGTTCTCGTGAGGTTATCCCGGGAAGCTTACTCTTGTAATACCGATCTCTTCACTGAACCAACTTGATACGATTCCAATCATAAACACTCTCTTAAGGGAATAAGAGCAAGCAACTAAAGACATCACATCGCTTTCTTCCTCCAACTCTGTTCGAATCCCGGGCAACCCACCGCCATAAAAAAATTCTATGTATAGCAATTCATATTTTCTTTTTGTAATCCACTTCATTTATTTATAATAAATTCGAATCGATCTAGATATTTATTCGGATTGGTTGACACGAACTGGTCTAAAATTAGTGAAAGAACACGGACCCTTTCTAACGCCGTTGCATCTTCACCGATTTGCTCTGACAAAGGCAAAGGGACTGGCTATGGCCGCGTCGGATTGCGGCGAAGAGAAAGCCTTTCAGAAAAGGGCAAGCACTCTCTTTAAAAGCAATGAGGATATTATTGGCTCACCTTGAAGAAGGATGTAATTCATTACGCAAGGATGTGCAAGAGATGCCAAATTTTTGCTCCAACTATACATTCACCTCCGGACGAGCTCATTTCGGTATACAATTCATGGCCTTTCACAAAGTGGGGCATAGACATTATCAGACCTTTCCCTCCAAGCAAAGGGGGAGTAATTTTCGTGGCGGTAGCAGTGGACTATTTTACAAAATGGACCGAAGCGAAAGCTCTAACGACCATCACGATGCAGTAAATAACGAGCTTCATTTGGAAAAAATATCATCTGCAGATTCGGCTTACCTCGAGCAATCGTAACGGATAACGGACGACAATTCAACAGTCTAGATATGCACAAATTCTGATTGAAGTGGAAGATCAAAAAGCTTTTCTCAACGCCCTACCATCCACAGTCAAACGGACAGGTAGAGGCTATAAACAAAATCATGAAACACACTTTGAAGGCAAAACTGGATGGCCTAATGGGCAAATGGGCGGACAAGCTACAAATGGTTTTGTGGGCATATCGAACGACCACAAGAAACTCTATAGGTGAAACACCTTTCGCTCTAGCTTTCGAATCGAAGGTTGTCATACCAGTAGAAACGCAAGTGGCCACTTTTCGAGTGGTTAACTATGACGAGCAAAAGAATAGCGATGCGCAGCTCGCCGACCTGGACCTACTCGAGGAAAGAAGATTAACAGCGGACGAGAATAACGTAGTATACAAGCAAAGATCCAAGAGATACTACAATACCAAAGTACGAGCACGGAAATTTGAAATTGACCAACTCTTGGGAGGGCCCATTCCGCATAACGCGTACGTCTACGAACGGATCATACGAGATAGAAGATCTGGAGGGAGAGCCAAACAAATACCCATGGAATGCGGTCAAGCTAAAGAAATACAACCAATAAGTCTTTTCATGTTTTTAACATATGTATATGTTTGTATTTAGAGATGTTTTCAATATACGCCCAGCTTTTTAAATTTTTACGATTCTCTCTATAGTCTAAGTTTTATTTAGGGCTCTGAGAAGCCCACCACTATTTATAGTTCCTATTATTACATACGAACATAAACCGAAAGATAGAGGTCTGGCGACAAGTTTGAACCGAAAGGTGAAAATTTGAAAATCACATACAGACATAAACCGGAAGGTATAGGTCTGGTGACGAGCATGAAACGAAAGTTAAATGTTTGCATTTCCTACGAACATAATCCGAAAGGAAAACGTTCCGTGAAGAGCTTAGCTCTCGAGTAGAATCCGAGGATTCAATTATGGTCATCCCATGATCAAGAGATTAACTTCTTAGCCACAAGGCAAATTCTCACACGGACATAGAAGTCTGGGGACGAGCATGAACCAAAAGGTGAATGCTTGCAACTCATACGAACAGAACGAAATGAGCAAAACACTTAACATTTGAAAATACTTGAAAAATTAAAAAGTTCCATTAAAAAAGGCCACAGGGGCCAAACAAGTACAACTTCAGAGGCCAAAGAGGCCGAGAAAAAAAAAGAAACAAAAATAAAAGAAAAAGATAACAACTTTCAAGATTGATTTTCCTCCACAACATCGGCTTTCTCTTGCTCGACCTCTTGATCGATGAGAGGAGTTTCAGGTTGACCGGCAACTAGGGGTGGAAATAGGCCGGGCCACCCGACAGGGGCCTACGGTCTGGCCTAGCCTATTTATAACATGAGTTAGGCTAAGGCTTTTTAAAAAGCCTATTTACTTAAGTAGGCTGGGCCTAGGCCTTGTATAAGGCCTTATAAGCCTAACAGGCCGGCCTATTTAAAATTATGTATAATATATATATACAATTATATAAATTGTAGATAAATACATATATATTTTTTAATAAAATCATTCTTAAAATATAATACTAACATTAATAATAAATTAAATTTATTTTATTACTTGAGAAATCATTTTTTAGTTTTTATCTAAATTTATCTGCACTTATTTTCATCGTAAATTTATTTGTAATTTTAAACATTAAATTGCATTTTTTAATTTTTGTATTAAATAAATTTTAAATAGGCTTCTAAAAGGTTCGTAGGCATGGCCTATTTACTAAAAAGGTCGGGCCAAACCCACAAAAAAAACCTATCACAAATAATAGGTCAGGCTTAGACTTATTATTTTTAAATAGGCCCAGGCCTTTTCATGTAAAGCCTAGCCTGGCCTGGCCTATTTCCACCCCTACCGGCAACCTCCTCGGCCATAGGAGTCCCGACGACATGGCCACCTCCCGCCTCACCCTCGCAGCGGGCGGATTGACGAATAGGATTTTCCTCGCCAAAAGACGAGGAAACATAAGACCCATCTCAACCAGCCCAAGTATGGGGATCGCCAATCCCTCCTTGGGATTCTTATAAAGAAGATGATCCTTGATGATTGCAGCAAGAGGAGTCAGATCCGTAGTCGGAAAAAGTTCACGAAACTGGCAGACAAGATAGGCTTTCTCATCCCTCTCCTCTCGAACAATGAGCCTACTTCAGCCAGATAAGCTTTCTCATCCCTCTCCTCCCGGATCGCGATCAACTCATCTTTGACAGCATGAGACAAGCTTGGAAGGTGGTCGTCAAAGTTCGAGCAGCCTTGAGGGAGCTCTGGTCCTCAATCTTCTCGATTTCCAAATCCCGGATACGCTTGCGGAAAGCATCCATTTTCCGACAATCTTTTTCTCGATCCAGTAGGGCAGCCTTAAGCTTATCCTTCGTGCTCGCCGCCTTCTCCCCGGCAGCCTTGGAGTTCCTCATCAGGTCCTCAATCAATCTTTCTTTTTCCTTGGTCCCCTTTTCGAGACCGACGATCTAGAGAGTAAGTTGCTCGGCGATCTCATCTTTTCTCAACACGCGAAGAAACGAATATCCTGAGGAATGTAGTATTTGTTGCGTAAGTTGGCCAATTGGGCCACTGAGACATGGCTTTCATGATCGCATGCATCCCACCCTATTCGTTGGGCCATTCGATAGATCCGGTTGATCGGTAAAAGAGGATACTCGACAACATACTGGGAGTATGCTCCCTGGATAAGTTCATCCCCTCCCATCTCTTCTCAACTAGTGAGAAAGTCTTTTATGCTCGCTTTGTAACAAGCAAGCTCTTCGTAGTCCTCGCGGAGGCTACCCCTTAGAGTCTGAAAGTGTGTGTATGGTATTACTAGTGTTTAAGTGAAAAACAGAACAATGTTACACTGTATGTTGAGACAAATAGTGTAACACAGACTCAAACAGAATATCAGAAAAGACAGACACAACGGAAGACTAAAACACTAAAAATAAACTGAACACAATGGAAATAATTTTTACATAGATTTTAATTTAAAATCTATGCGTGAGCCTCATGGCAAAACTTTCACTAATCAATGAGTGAATACAAATGTTGTGTGAAAAAATATTCACAACGGAAATAAGACTCGATAAATAATCTAGTCTAAAGATGGCTTAAGTGTAAAAATTACACTATCAAAAACTAATCTAACTCTATGATTTATCTATCAAAGAAGTATAAAAAAGTTTATGTTGTACAGGAAGTTGGGATACTTCGGCACAACGACATGAACATGCTAATGACAATTAATTCCTAACAGGATTAACGCTAGTTTAAGATTTAAAGAATAGTACTTCGTGAAATATGTGCTCTCTGATCTGATTTGTATTTCTTCATGACGTACGAGAATCTGATGAAGAAGAAATAATAATCGATATAATGTCTAAGTAAGATTAACGCTTCACATAGACATTATATGATTACTCCTAATTCTCCATGCTGAATAATGAAGCCTTCCTTGAGTATTTATAGAGGTAAAAACGAATTCTAGAAGCTTCATAATCCAGATCCTATTTTTTAGGATCTCATCCCTTCTTTTTAGCCCACTCTTCATTCCAATGAATTTTAGCACCTTCCAGCCTATTCTGGACGTTTCTCCATGCAACCGCCTGATCTACAACGTTCTGCAAACTTCCAGATCATTCCAGCCTGGAATTGTGTAGAATCTTTTAGATCTTCAACCTACGATGTTACAACATCCAAAGTAGCATTAGCTAGAACACTAAAATTCAGACTTAGACAAAATAAGAAAGGTCGAATTAAGATGTTGTTGTGAATATTAAGACATTTAAGAGTAACAACATCTACAAACTCCCCCAATTTGACCTTTCGACTACAACACACCTGATGCACATATATTTCTATATATACTCAGTATTATGTACATGTTAGAGCATTACCATCATATCCATGTACTAATCCAGTCAACACCTGTTGTAGCTTCCGGATCAAAGTAAGAAAGACCAAGAATGATTTCACATAGTCTATACCATAAGAGCAATGTGATCTCACTCAAAACAACAATAAGTATAAACAATATACTTATATGAACAACATATAAACTTACAAAAATCATAAGTTAAATCAAGGCATATATGAATATTTACTAAATCAACCTAAGATTTATGTATGACTCGATAAAAAACAAAACAAAGACTAAAAATAATCAAAGCAAAAAAAAGTGAAAAACAACAATGTCTAACAAAGATTTAAACAATAAACAGTAAGCAACTGAGAATTAAAAAGAAGTGTACTTCTAAATTATCCTCAAAGCAAACAATTTAAGCAAATTGAATAATAAGGCAAGTTAGAAAAAACAAAACAAATAACAAACATAAACAACATGCAGTAAGCAAATGATAATAAGTATGAAAACAATTTAAGCATAAAGTAGTAAACTATTATTATCAATGCAAACAATTTAAGCAAGTTGAATAAAAGACAACCTATCAACTAGGAAGTAAAAACAGAATTTGTAAATCAACTTAAACACATTAACAACAATGAATAAGATCAAGGGAAGTATAAAAGGCACAAATACTTAAGAAACTAAGCAAGTGACATATATTGATGTATCAACAGCTGCAGCATCATGTTCCTGCACATAATCACTTATAATGTTCAGCCCTCCCCCTGTCTTGTATCAACCTGTTCAGTTATTACCATAACCTGTTTAGATGTCATAAAGAACATCCATATGTTCATCAGCATTAGCAAATTGATCCTCATGTTCTTCAACAACAGTGCACGTTGTAGCAAAGTAAACTACAACATCTGGTTCAACAATCTCTTCATGAACAACATCAGGTACACAATCAACTTTTGGTACATCTTCATGGAGCTCATCACTTCGAATCTCAGAAGTTGATGGTGTTTCTCCCGATGTGGTAGTAGAAAACGTCTATAACCACTGGAATTTAAGGAACTGAAGGCCATCAATAGAGTCATGTAAACGTTTTAGTTGAAGTAAAATAAAAGATCTAGAAACAGAAATATTTTGACCAATGTGACCACCAATGTGTTTCACATTTGGTGTAGCATTTCTCTGTTCAGGTCTTGCTGGAGCTGGTCGAACTGGAATAAGAGCATCTCTGTGATCAGAACCATCTGAATTTTGTAACAAAGCAAATCAACAATCATTTCACCAAGTAACAGAGCAGGTGAGGTAGTCATCAAGGGTACCTTGCCTCTAATAACCTTAGTTTCCTTAGGTTTAAAAATTCATGCCTCTTGAGGTATGAACATATCAGCACATGGTAAGGTAAATTCCCTTTATAATAAATATCACTATAAACTGCATATGGTGAAAATAGTTAAATTCAGATTGAAATTCTTCAACACAACCATCATATACAACAATATGACTTGATCCTTAATCACCGTAGTGGAATTTGTATAGGGTAACCAATTTTAGACAATCAATTTATGGAGTACAGAGTATAGAGATGTGAGATCTTTAGCAAGCATAAAAATATGTCACCTAGTTAATCTACCCCCAGTTATAGAAGTAGCAACCAAGTTCAAATCAGGTTCATATCATCAATCTCATGCTCTATCTCTAAGAGATCATTAATCAATTTCGGAGTAAGTGAAACTAATCTCCCCCTAAATTGTACATTCCCATATCATTTAGAGTTACGTCTACCCATGATCTTCCTAAGTCAAGCATAAAGTACATATACCCAGTCAAACACAAAAGTATCACTCAAAGTTACAGCTTTCAACAATTTCCTTTCAAAAATTGTATCTACCATTTACTTTCAAAATCAGCAATGTTAATTCTCTTTTCCATTAATAATTTTCATATAGATAGTTTAGTTATTTTAGCAACTAACCTATCAATCTCAAAATTATTATCAGGATTAGAAATACCTCCTTCAGAATTTATCTCCTCAGCTGATTCAGAATCCTTACTACTGCTTTTCTCAGAATCATCACTACTACTGTCATCAGGGTCTGGTGTTGCGGCACTTGCTTCGACATTTGATGCAGCATTCTTCCTCAGAGTCTTCTTAATCTCATACACAGTGGGATTATCCTCTAGATCAGATTCAATTCTTTTGGGCAAGTCTCGATCAGCAACAACCTTCCTTCCCTTTGGATCATACTTCCTTTTGACTCTTTTCTCAGTAACCACATTTTCTTCCTCCGATTAAGAAAAGAACTTGAATCGGTTCATCATCAACACTACTTCCTTTTTTTTTCTACTATGTGAGTTAGAGTAATCAACTCTAGTGAACACAAAGTCAGATTTCCTTCGTTGAACATGAGCTAATATTTTCTCTTTTCTTTCTCAACAATCTTCCTAAATGCAATATATTCAGATTCATCAGTATTAAAAAGAGTTAGTTTCATCTGAGTTAGCATTCGCGTCAGATTCATTCATTTGAGCGTCCTCAGAATCAGATGTCTCAGCATTTGCAAATTCATTCAGCTCAGCAATTTCCTTTTCAATCTCCCCCAGAGAGGAAGCAATCAGGGCAGCTGCCACTGTTACAGTATTAGGACTTGGAAATTGAGGCTTTTATGAGGTGAACGAACCAAGTGTAGTGGTGAGTTTCTTGGGTTTTCAGTAATGAGAAATGTCAATGGACATATTTCCAATCAGTAGAAATAGATTCTCAGAATTCACATTCGATTAAGACATATTCTCAACAGCTTGGTTCAGCTCGTTAAGGATCGAATCGAGTTAAATGTGAACAGTTGTAGGAATGGGTGTAACTGGAGTTGTTTTGGGCAAGTGTTTCAGCTTTTCTTGTAGCAGTTGGTGAGTTTTTGGTGTGAAACGGCCATGAAAGCGAAACTATTAAGGTTTGAGAGAGATGGGGATGACAGTTTCATGGGAGTTTGAGTGTGGTGAGGTAGTTTCTTTGTTTCCTGTCATTTCAGCACTAAGAAATCGAAAAGATAATCACAAAATTCGAGAAAAACAAGATTGTAGCAAATCTTAAACTGCAATACTCAAATCACTCGAACAAATGCAATGCTTAGTATATCATGTTATGAGAAATATATGGGAGAGAATGCATATTTGGAAGTAATATGTATAAAAATAAAAACTAACTAAGGAAGATTCTAGAGAAAATTCGATAATACTCCATAAACTTAGCTACAAAAATAGATCATGGGTAAGTAATGGGTAAAATCATAATTAATTAATTAAATTAGGAACATTCTAGAATACTTAACATTTAAATGTGTATAATCTGAAATAAAATAAGGACGTGGGTTAGTATAATCAGAATAAATAAAATAAATTTCCACAAATAATCAAATAATTACTACTTATAAAAATATAATCGAATCATCTAATGTTATGCTCAAAACTGTTACATACACCTCAACACGGTTTTTACATGAATTTACTTCATTTGTGTTGCACAATATTTTTTCTTTTTGTGTTATAGCATCTAATTTATATTGATCCATTGTTCATGTAGAGTACATCGTAGTAGCGAACTCCGTGCCCCATACTTACTTAATGGATTACAAACCTCTTGATGTTTTTACCAAATATCACCTTTTGAAAAGAAGGCATCGTAGTAGCGAACTCCGTGCTCCATAGTTACTCAGTGATTTGGTACATCTTTTAGTATGCTAATAAAATTCTATTTTTTATGCATTTGAGAGGTGTAAAAAATGTTTATTTTTGCACAACAAATTTTAGATTCAAGAATATTTTACAAAAGAATTATTCAATGAAATTAGAAAATAAATTAAATCTATAACAACTATACAACCTTACTGTTGGTCCTGAGTGGAGTATGACATAAGTGTATGGGGTGGGAGGATGCACTTGTGTATGCAAATTCTTCCTTTTAAAACAATTTAAGCTTATCAGGGAAGTTGTCTGACAACTACTCTGAGTGAATAACTTTGATAGATAATCAAGCTACTGAAAACTATGAAGTAATTAGTTGGATAACTATCTAAAAGAGTAGCAAAGTGCGGAATGTGGTTGGCCTTTTCTTTGAAACAATACTCAAAGTTAATTTCTGAAAAACCAGTTTATCAAAGACTTTGTCCAAAAACTGTTTTGCTTAAATTTGCTGAACTTAACTCTTTCAAAATAATCTTTGTAAGTAATGTGAGTTAGAAAGCAATGCAGAATGTAAATAACACAACAAGTTATAGTGGTTTAGAGGCTCAAGCTCCTACATCCACTTTCCCTGATTTAACAAGATAATTTCTTTAACACCTGGAATTAGCTTGTTTTAAAGTGCCAAGGTGCACTGATCAACAACACTATCTTAGTGCTTTGATCCCTATGATAATTTGAGTCCTAGTGCTCAACTTATCTGAGTTAAAACTGTACTCAATCTTCACAGTCCTTAACTCCTCACTTCTACAACAAACTCTACTTCACTTATGAGGTAAGGGTTTGAGGTTTGGTTCCAACTAATTGAGATATCCTTTACAATAAGACTGTGTAAAGTGTTAGGATATCTCAGTGTTAAGCTTGGGATTTTATAAGATTGGTTTAGCTAGAAGTGATCAGGAAACTTGAGATTCTAAGATTAAGCTTTTGTTTCCTTGAATGCTTGATAGTAGTTTGATAGCAGATTGTTGGATACTTGAGTCCTTGGATCACTTCTGAATTTATAGAACAATTTGATCATCTATCCGTTGGAGAGATAGACTTTCAAATTGTCTATTTGCAGCTCTATTGAAACGGCTATGAGAGCAACCTTCTATTATCCACTGTGCAAGAAGATTCTTCAATGGTTGTTTGAATGAATGTGTTGACTTCTGAAAAATGCGGCTGAGAAGACTTGTGTCAGTTTCCAAAATTGCACATTTTCCAAGGTTGATTTATGGCAGACTTTGTACTTTTCCAACGGTTAGATGGGACAAGTACTCTGAACTTTTCTGCTGCACATGGAATGTTCTTCCATTCATTCAATTCCTCAGTCTTTAATGCTTCTAAGTCTTCAATGCTTGTTCAGGCTTGATGGCATTAATGCTTCATTAAAGTTGTCTTCTGAGACAGTAGCATTCAATGCTCTTGATCTTCTAAGTCTTCAACTTGATCTGTTATTTCCCTTATCAGTGCCTTCAGTTCAAGCTACTTACTTGATCATTCAGCCATGTTGTCTTCTTCAGCAAACTTGTCTTCATATTTTCAGCAAACTTGACTTAATGGACTTAGAGTAACAAGCTGCCTAAAATTTCAGCTTTGGACAACTATCCTGAACATTAAATATCTCAACATTTTTGAGATTCTAGACTTAGACATTTTTACTGTCTCAATTATTCTGAGACAACTAGACTGATACATTTTTCTATCTATCTCAACTAACCTGACCATCATCATTCAGGGGTTTTGGTATCTTAATCAAAATCAATTCATTTCCCAACACTTACGATGTTGTCCCAAATGTTATCACATTTACGACACCTAGGATTATTCAGTTACTACACATACCAAGAGATTTCCTCAAAGATGAGAATATCTCAAGGTCAAGGCCTTAGTAAATATATCATCATTATGATTTTCAGTAGGTACGTATTCCAACTCTACTATGTTACTCTCCGCTAAATCTCCCATAAAATGATGCCTAATGCAAATGTGTTTAGTGAGTGAGTGTTGTATTGAATATTTTGAAATGTTTATGCACTCGTATTATCAGAAAATTTTAAGGATATCAATTTCAATTTCATAGGTCATGAAACATCTTGCTTAACCACAAGATTGTTTCCCATGTAGAAACATCCTCTACTCTTACTCTTTATGTCATATATATCTCATGCTCAATCCAAATCACTGTATCCAATCAAAGTGTTGTTGGTGTCCTTAGTGTACCATATCCCAAGTTCACTTGTACCTGGATCATACTTGATAATTCTTTTCACTACATTCAGGTGAGATTCCTTTGGATTAGTTTGGTACCTAGCATAAACAAAAACACTATACATAATATATGATCTATTAGAGGTTAAATAAAGTAAACTACCTATCATGGATCTATACAACGTTGGATCAACATCTTTACCAGCATTGCCTTTGCAAAGTTTCAAAGTAGATCCTATAAGAGTTTTCATTACTTTTGAACTTTTAAAACCAAACCTTTTAACTAAGTTCTTAGCATACATACCTAGAAGAATATATCATCCTTACATTGCTTGATTCAAGTCTCCAACCATACGCATCTCAAATGTTGCAGTAATTACTTTAACAAATTGGTTAACATTTTATCACAAGTTAAACCAAATACAATGTCATCAACATATATTTGAGCAATAAGTAGATCTTCTCCAGTGTGCTTAATGAACAAAGTTATATCGGCTTCTCCTTTAACAAAACGATCAGGGTATTGTGGATCTTCAAATTCTTTAAGTTGTTCAACATATGCTTTTTCATTCAAAATGATATTTAGAAATGCAGCTTATACATCCATTTGATGAAGTTTAATGTCAATAAAACATGCAATTGCTAGCAATAATCTAATAGATTCTATCATAGCAACATGTGCAAAAGTTTCATCAAAATCAATAACCTCAACTTGAGTGTATGTTTGTGCAACGAACCTAGCTTTGTTCCTATCAATGTTACCAAACTCATAAGACACTGTTTCATTAACATTTTTAGGTTCAATTTTAGAATAGTAACACTCTGCATTAACAACATTGCAAATAAAAGCCATGCATATTGTTCTTACCACGTCTACCTTATTTGATCTTACTTTTCCTCTTGTTTGCACTTCAACTATAACATCACCTATGATTTGGTCAGAAGGATAACTTTTCTCTATTCTTGAAGAAGGATTCGTTTTGGGAACATACTGATCATTCTGTGAGATTACAACTGATTGTTCTGTAGATGTTGACCCAAATGTGTTAGCATTCGGTGCAACGTTATCAGGCATCAGTGTATTCTCATAATTGTCAGTCACTTGTGATACATCTTCTTCATCTTTGTCATTTGTAAGACCTTAATCATCATCAAACACAACATTAACATATTCTTAAACAGTTTTTGTCTTAAGTTTATAAACTCTATAAGCTTTACTATTTCTAGAATAGCCTAAAAAAAAAACCTTACACTTTTAGAATCAAACGTATGAAGTTGATCCATATCATTCAGAATTTAACACATACAACCAGATATATGAAAATACTTCACATTTGGTTTTCTAAAGTTCAAAATCTCATAAGATGTTTGAATAGAACCAAATCGAATATAAACTCTATTAATAATATGACATGATATATTCAATGCTACATCCTAAAATCTCTTAGCAAGGCTTTTAGAAGTAAGCATGACTCTTATCATTTCTTGTAGAGCTATATTCTTTCTTTCAACAAAGACATTCTGTTGTTCAGTTTTAGGAGATGAATATTCTTGCAAAATATCATTTATAATCATAAAAATCATTAAACATGTTTGATGCGTCGAAAAAGAACGCCTTTAGATATCAGTCGTTCCTCTACGAGCACTGCTAATCTCGAATCGAATCACTCGTTTATCTTTGGCAATCTTCAAGTAAATCTCCTTGAGAATCCGAAAATGACCTGCAAAAGCACACCGGAGGGGGGCTCCGGCGTGGAAGCTCCAACGCTCAAGTCAGAATTGTTCTTAGGAGAATCAAATAGGAATTTCCCTGTAATTCTAGGGAAATTCCGGCGAGTAATATGGTGTTTCTTCTCAATTCAGTGTGTATTTCGTAAGAATGTATATATTATCTAAAAAACGTAAATAAGAATATAGAAACAACCTGCTTATATACCTGGCCCTTCTCTTGGGAGAGAGAAAGACTCTTTCTCCCTATATTCTCGGCCCATTCCTGTAAATCTGGCCCCAAGTCCCTGAGGATTCGGTCCATATCCCTGAAGACTTGGTTCCTCAATATATCACCCCCTATCTTCGTGGACTGACCCATTCCTTTGACTTAATTAGGAAAGATTAATCCATATCATGCGTTCCCCTTTGGGCTAAATCCTTGGGCCCAAAGGCTATTAATTCCCAAACGTGGGTTAAAGGCCCAATCACTCTAATTTCCCTTCTTAGGCCCAGGGGTGTATTAATCCTGCTTTCAAGCCTATTGACCTAATTAAGACTATCATAATTTATCCCGTTTCCACGTGTCGGCTTTTCCAAGAGCGACATATTTATCTACATCAACCACTCCCCCCTACTCTCATAAAAAGGATAATTTTAAGGAGAGTAGGAAAACAATAACAATAAGATAAATTATAAAGAAATAATTCATTCCTTTAAACACTCCTTTGTTGTATTCTCCTCAAAATATTACTGATTTGGCTTTCTTCCTAATAATTATCTCCAGAAGGCTTCAAGCCTTTTCCACTTCCACACGCCAACTTACCCTCGAATCCTGTAGCCAGGCGTCTGCTCGAGGGGAAACATCCAGCCGTCCCTTTCAGCCACGCGCCTTTTCATTGGGGAGTATTTAATTCTTCTCGATTTTTTCCCTTCTCTCTCTTCAGCGTAATTATTTCAAAATTTCTATTCATTTCACCAAAAATCCTCTTTTCTTTCCTTTCAAACTTATCCATTCTTCTCTCTCATTTACATTTCTGCAATTAACTCCTCTACGCACGTCCACTGGCCACTTCGTCATCTTCCCCAAAACCGACTTTGCTTCAGGTATCTCCTTTTCCTTTTTCATTTTCAGTAACCTCATGTCATCTTCAACTCGACCCTCGTCGGACTCCATATCTATGGAGAGTTCGACTTCCAACCCACTCCCCATATTTCCCATAACTGACCTCGCCTTAAAAAATAAAATCTCCAGTTCCTCCCTACTCCTTCCCGAGCGCGTCGCCGCCTTCCTCCGCTCGGGAATCTTTCCCCCGATTACATAGTTAGGGCAGCCCATAGGAAGGAACGCCCAAACTTTCCAGGTCCAAACACTCTGGCCTTCTGGGAGGCTCAACTAAAAGCAGGCCTCCATTTTCTAATCCATCCTTACTTCTTCGAAATTTCCACTTACCTTCGCATACCTCTGAATCAGTTTACTCCCAACGCTATTCGTGCGATGTTAGGTTTTTACATTTTGATGGTTTGTGAGCCCTCAGCCCAACTCTTCTTAACCCAATATATGTGCAAGTTTGCCGATGGGTTCTTCTATGCTTGTGGCCGTACTTCCAGCACCGGAAAGTTCATGGAAAAAATCCATGAAGGGGTCCATGACTGGAAGGACTACTACTTTTTTATCACGAATCCGTCTCCTTGGGAATTTCCTCACGAAGGGTGGATTTATGAGAACCCTGGGGTGCCCCGTCCCCCTCTTTCTGTTTGTTCTTCTTTAAACTTGGATGTGATGAACCATTTAAATGATAATGTGTCTGCCCATGGGTTTTTTGACGTGATGAGCATTTGTAAGAACCCTAGAGCCCTATCTCACTTTGGTTTTGGTCGCCCCGATTATCCTTTAGGTCCCGATGATGGTAATACCATTTCTTTTCCCTTGGTATCGTCCTCAAGATTTAAACTGCTGTGATTACTAACATCTTTCCATACTTTCTTTTGCAGCTATGAGTTGGTTGACTCAAATTTCTCGTGATGCCACTCCTCTCTCGATGGTTGCTAAGTCTCCGGCCCCTGAAAGCTCCACAAAAGCCCCTGTTCTTCCTTCCCCAGTGAAACCTTCCACTGGGTCAGTTGCAAAGCGTACCAGGTCTTCTACTGAGAAGGTCATGATTTCCTCGTTGCCCCCCGTCTCTGATGCCTCTAAAAAGAAGAAGTCCAAGATCAAGTCCTCCCTGCCCAATATCACTCCGGATGCCCCTGGTGACATCAATGTTGACCACCTCCTGGCTTTCATAGAGTGTCACACTCCGACTCCTGCCACCGAGGCCCTTAATGCTCTATCCTCAGAAGAGCGAGTTGTTCATTCCGCCCACAGTTTCACGCAGGTATATTTTCAATGTAGATATTGCTCTGAATGATTAATAAGAAAAAGTATAGATGTCTTACTTCTTGATATTGTTTCTTGTGTAGTTTGGCCTCCTGTTTTCTGATGTATCCGAACGGGCTCTCCAGTCCCTTCAATTAGTGGAAGATCTCCAAAGCCAGGTGGAGTTGGAGAAGGTAAAGAAGGAGATACTTGATGCAGAACTACGGGACGCTAATAAAAAATGTAAGGTACTTCGAGCGGAGAAGGCGAAACTTTCGGAGGAGGTTTCTTCGGTGAAGACTCAGTTTGGTGAGCGGGTTGAACGTTTGGAAACTACTCTCCCTTTGGCTGGGATGAAACTGTGCATCGACTCTCTTTTTACCTCCGCCATGGGTCAGAAATTTTTGGGTACCCTGCACCGAGAATGGTTAGAAGCCTTCCTGAAGAGTACCAGCTTCCTGGGGGCAATGGGCGCATATATCCCTCACTTCATAGATCATGGGTTTTCCAACGCCGTAGCTGAACATTCTGCTCCTGGGTTCAATGGTCAGTATACTCGTGCCCTTCGATTGGAGGAATTAGCCACTTCCCCTAAGTTCCCTGGAGATCCTAAGGAGGACATTGACACTCCTTGGTGGCTGCCTGGGATGAGGAAGGCGGTCTTGGAGTTGAAGCAAACTGCCTTGAAGTTGGACGACCTTGTACCGACGAAGGATGTGACTTTCCCTATCCATGTGGCCAACCCAGATCCTGTGGCAACTGTGGCAGCCGGCGCTCTAGAGGAGAAGGCGGAGGGAGGTGGTTCCAGTGGGCAGGTTGAGGAAGCAGGAGGAGGTTTCGAGGGGAAGAACGATATTCCCTTCTCTTCATAACTCTATTTCTCTGATAACATTTCGGTACTTTTAAAACACTTTTATTTTTGTTAAGGCCTTTAAGGCCCCTTTTGGTATTTTCAGGAGACTCCACACTCCTGCGTTTTTCTGTGGAGGGCCAAGGTATGATGCCCTTGGTCTGGGATATTTCTGTTTTATTTGCTGCTTAGTATTGTACCTGCACATTGTCACCTGGCATGCATATATATATATATATATATATATATCTATCCCTGCTATCATATATGTGATGTGATACATGTTCTGTTTTTCCTTTACTATAAATTTAGCATGTTTCTAGCATTTTCTTGACACGTAAAGGCTCTAAAGCTCATAGAGAAGTCTTAAATGAGAATATAGGGTTTATGTTTCTATACTTACTTGATGACTTGATAATGCTTCTAGTTTCTCTCTAGAGTTAGAGTTCTTAGGGGTTATACTCTCCCAAAAGTTAGAATGTTTAGGGATTATACTCTCCCAAAAGTTAGAATGTTTAGGGATTATACTCTCCCAAAAGTTAGAATGTTTAGGGATTATACTCTCCCAAAAGTTAGAATGTTTAGGGATTATACTCTCCCAAAAGTTAGAATTCGTAGGGATTATACTCTCCCTTAAGTTAAAATTCGTAGGGATTATACTCTCCCTGAAGTTAAGATTCGTAGGGATTATACTCTCCCTGAAGTTAAAATTCGTAGGGATTATACTCTCCCTTAAGTTAAAATTCGTAGGGATTATACTCTCCCTTAAGTTAAAATTCGTAGGGATTATACTCTCCCTTAAGTTGTTTATACTTGTAAGAGTTCTTAGGGATTATACTCTCCCTTAAGTTGTTTATACTCGTAAGAGTTCTTAGGGATTATACTCTCCCTTAAGTTGTTTATACTCGTAAGAGTTCTTAGGGATTATTGGCAGGTTAATCATATCTTCCACTACCATACCCCCTACTCCCCCTAGCTTTAGAGGCTGTCGTATATAGAAACTTTGGGAATTGTCCCTTAGGCATTTCCCTTTCAAACATTTGTGAGTTGGTGTAAGTTTCTCTATCTTACAATATCTCTATCCTCTTATGTTTTAATTCTCAAAACACATTTATTATCTCAACATTCATTACATGGGCACTTAGCAGTTATCTCAGCACCATATTCAATGTATAAGAAACACTTCGTCATAAAATCAGAATGCATAAGGGTCATCTTATCGTAATATAAGAATATAAGCATCATCACATTAACATGCATTAAAAAACCGCTGAAATTTTCCAAAAACTATGCTCCATTGATCAAAAGCGTTTATCAACATAGGCAAATAAGGGGAACCTATGTCGGCCTCATTAAAAACCTCTCCGTGGTAAAACCCCCAGGGGAAACCCACGTAGAGGGAAAAAGAGTGCCGGTGAAGCAATTTATTCGAGTGAGAAATAAGCATTTAAAATTGTTCATAAAGGGAAAGATGGTAAGGGAATAACACCTTCCTCAAACATAAAATCTCTTCAAGTGGCACACGTTCCATGGCCTCAATATTTCTTTTCCTGTCATATCATGGAGCTTGTACGCTCCGCCTTTTAGTACCTGTATTACCTTATACGGGCCTTCCCAATTGGGTTCCATCTTTCCAGTGTTCCTCAAGGCATCTGCTCTCCGAAGGACTAAATCTCCAACTTTAAAGGAACGAGGAATTACCCTGCGATCGTATGCTGCCTTGATCCGGCTCTTGTACCTTTCTGCTTTCAATCTCGCCATCTCCCTCTCTTCATCTACCAGGTCCAGCGCCTCCCTCATCAATTCTTCATTTCTTTTTTCTTCAAAGTAGGTGATTCGGTGCGATTTGAGTCTGGCTTCAGGAGGTATCACTGCCGCTGCCCCATACACCAAGTAGAAGGGAGATTCGCCCATGGCTGTTTTAGGACTGGTCCTGTAGGACCAAAGGACATTGTCTAGCTCCTTCACCCATTTTCCTCCTACCTCTTGCAATCGTGTTCGGATGCCATCCACTAGGATTTTGTTTGTAACTTCCACCTGCCCATTAGCTTGTGGGTGGGCGACCGAAGTAAATCTCTGTATAATGTTCCATCTTTCGCACCATCTCCTTACTTTCTCTCCATTGAATTGTGTTCTATTGTCGGAAACCAAGATTCTCGGCACTCCAAACCTGCAACAAATATGTCTAGCCAGAAACAGAATTACATTATCTTCTTCTATCTTGGCCAAGGGCACGGCCTCTACCCACTTACTGAAGTAATCCACGGCTACGATCAAAAAATTTCTTCCTCCAGGTGCTAAGGGGAAGGGTCCCACTAGATCTATCCCCCATTTGGCAAAGGGACAGGGCGAGTACATGGCCCCCATCTCCTCCGCAGGTACTCGTATTAAGGGTCCATTCTTTTGACACTTCTCACATTTCTTCACGTATTCTCTAGCGTCTCTGATTATATTAGGCCAGTAGAAACCTGCCCTAAATACTTTCTTCACCAGAGTCTGGTAACCTTCATGGCTGGATGCACAACCTTCCTGGATGTCCTTGATCACTAGCTCTGCCTCTCTTTTTGAAAGACATTTCAAATAGGGTTGAGTGAAGGATCTCTTATATAATTGGCCTCCCAAGATACAATACTTCCTTCTCCAAGCTTTGGCCTCTCTGGACATTGGGGTTACTTGCCCCCTGTTCAACTCTTCCCATATTTCTTTCCTCCAGTCGTCCCCTGCTGTTATCTCTCCAATCAGGGTTTCAGTAGCTAATTGATCTGCCATTACCAGGGTTACCTTTCCGTCTCCCTCGAATTCAGTGGAACTAGCTAGTTTAGACAGTCCATCTGCTTTCACATTCTCTTCTCTCGGCACCTGTATCACTTCAAAAGTATGGAATTTATTCTTTAGTTTCTTTACCTGTTCTAAATAGGAGATCATCCTCTCATCTTTGGCGAGGTACTCCCCCATGACCTGTTGCACTACCAGCTGTGAATCAGAGTACAGTGTGATTTTCTGTGCCCCTAACTCTACTGTCATGCTAGCCCCTCTAATCAAGGCTTCATATTCTGCACCGTTGTTTGAGGTTGAGAACCGGAACTTAACGGCTACCTGTACTTCTTGGCCATCAGGATCAACCAACACTATCCCTGCTCCACATCCTACAACAGATGTTGAACCGTCAACATACACCTTCCAGCCTTGTTCCTCTTCCATTCTGGTAGACTCTTGAATGAAGTCTGCCAAAGCTTGGGCTTTAATGGCCCTCCTTGGTTCATAATCAATATCGCATTCCTGTAATTCCACTGCCCATCTGACCATTCTTCCTGATAAGTCCGCTCTCCCTAGTGTCTGCTTCAAAGGGAAATTAGTTCGCACCATAACTTTATAGGACAAGAAGTAGGGGCGTAGTCGCCTAGCCGTTATTACCACCGCCAGGGCTGCCTTCTCCACCTCTGAATATCTGATCTCTGCCCCTTGGATGACCTTGCTCACATAGTATATAGGTTGTTGTGCAGAACCTTCCTCTTTCATCAGGGCTGTACTCAGGGAATGTTCCCCTACTGAGAGATATAAGAGTAAGATATCCCCCTGAGTGGGCTTGGTTAGCTTCGAAAGCTGTTCCAGATGGAGCTTCAATTCTTCGAAAGCTTTTTTACATTGCTCATCCCATTCAAACCTCGACCCCTTCCTTAACGTTCTGAAGAAGTGGTGGCTCTTCTCTGCTGACCCTGCTATGAATCTACTAAGAGCTGCAATTCTGCCGTTCAGGGTCTGCAATTCCTTCAGATTTCGAGGGGGTTGCATATCGAGAACCGCCTTCACCTTAGCAGGGTTAACCTCTATTCCCCTTTGAGTTACCATATATCCCAGGAATTTTCCTGACCCTACTCCAAAAGAACATTTAGCTGGATTTAATTTAATACCATTTTCTCGGATTACCTGGAATATCTCCTTCAGGTCACCAATATGTTCCTCTGCCTTGACACTCTTAGCTAGCATGTCATCTACGTAGACCTCCATGTTTCTACCGATCTGTCCTCGGAACACTGAGTCTACCATTCTTTGATAGGTGGCTCCTGCATTTATCAGTCCAAAAGGCATACGTACATAACCGAAAGTACCACATGTCGTAATAAAACATACCTTTGGTATATCAAGGGGATTCAGTTGGATTTGATGGTACCCCTGATATGCGTCCATCATGCTAAGCAATTCAAATCCGGACGTGGCATCTACCAATTGATCAATTCTAGGCAGGGGATAGTGATCCTTAGGACATGCTTTATTCAAATCTCTAAAGTCAATACACATCCTCCATTTGCCAGCTCCCTTGGATACCAGCACTGCATTCGAGAGCCATTCAGGGAACTGTACTCTCTTCACATACCCTGCACTCAACAGTTTATCAATTTCCTCTTTCACAATCAGGTTCTTCTCCTTACCAAAATTCCTTAACTTCTGCTTCACTGGCCTAGCTCTGGGATATACATTAAGGTGGTGCATTGCTATCTCTGGAGGGATACCCGTCATGTCCGTCGCCGTGAAAGCGAAGATATCCGCATTCTCCTGAAGGGTGTGTATCATCTTTTCTTGGAGCTCAGGGTTCATGTGTGTACCTATCCTGGTTGTGAATCCCTCCTTTCCTGGATAGAGCTCGATGCTCATTAACTCCTCATCTGCTTTGGCCTTGGGTTGCTCTTGCACTAGCTCACCCACTTTCTGTCTTTTCAATTCAGGGTCATCACCCTTGAATCTCTCCATCCCTCGGAATATGGCCCTGTCCGCTATCTTGACCGATTCCACGTAACACTTTCTTGCTTGGTATTGGTCACCGCATATCTCTCCTACACCCCCCGAGGCAGGGAATTTCATCTTCATGTGGAAGGTGGAAATCACTGCCTGAAAGATATTCAAGCTTGGTCTTCCCATTACCACATTATACGAAGATGGGACGTCCACTATCAGGAACTCTATCACTTGCACACGTCGGTTAGGGGCGACTCCTAACCCTACTTGTAATAATGCTGAACCAAGGGGTTGAATGGCTCCCCCTGAGAATCTATAGAGAGCGGTCTCCACTGGTCTGAGCTTTATATTTAATTCCATCTTCTTGAAACATTCCAAGAACATGATATCAGCGGAACTCCCCGTGTCTACAAAAATTCTGGCCATATCGTACCCTGCTATATCCGTGGTAATGACTAATGCGTCATTATGGATTTCTCTGGGTTCCCCAGCGTCTCCTGGTCCAAAATGAATATCAGGACCCTCTGTCATCTTTCCTATCTCATAGTGTTCCATATTCCTCTCACTCTTCAGCGATCTAACGCTCTGCTTCCTCTGTCTGAAAGAATCCCAATCAGCAGGGCCTCCCATGATCATGTGGATAGTTCCCCTCTTTTGAGGAGGGGGTGGCTGATCCTCTGTGTTCTTCCTCTTATCTCTTCTATTATCCTCCGGCTTCCCTTGGGGTCCTTCCTCTTTTATCCTCTAGGGCCCTGTCAATCTCTGAAGATAAATTCTTTTAGGTGGCCTGCTTGAATCATTCTTTTTATTTCGTCTTTCAGATGCCAACAATTGTTGGTATCGTGGCCATAATCATTATGGAATCTGCAAAATCTGTCTGACTTGGGGTTCTGAGGACCCCTGTTTCTTGAATAGGGGAACTTCATATCAGGGTGGTCCCCTGCCACTTCTAGAACTTCGGTTGACTCTATCCTCAAAGGGGTATACCTCCTTGTCCTTCCCCTGGGGCTCCAGGGCGCAACTTCTTCTCTCTTTACATTTTCCAACCTCCTCGAGGTTCTCTGCCTCTCTGGACTTGGTCTCCTTGGTGGGATTTCTCTCCTTCGTTCTCCGTTCCCCACTATTGCTCTGGTCTCCGAACGCTTAGCCTTCCTTACCTCTTCCAGAGTGAGGTATTTTTCTGCTCTCCTTAATAACTCATCGAAGGTCCGTACTGGCTTCTTGGCTAGAGAGGTGAACAGGTCTCCATCCCTTAATCCATTGGTAAGGGCATTTATTTTGACCTCTGCAGAGGCTATTGGTACCTCGAGAGCCGCTTGGTTGAATCTTTTCAAGAAAGCCCGAAGACTCTCACTCTCCCCTTGCCGCATATTAAACAGAGTCAGGGTGGCTCGGGGTTGCCTCCTAGCGCTGGCAAATTGATGCAAGAATAACTCGCTGAACTCCAACCATGAGTGAATGGTGTCCGGCCCTAGTTGTGTAAACCATTGTTGGGCGGCCTTGGATAGGGTAGTCAGAAATACCCTGCACTTGACGCCCTCTCCATATCGGTGCAGTAGGGCAACGTTCTCGAATCTCATCAGATGCTCATAAAGATCCGAGGTGCCATCGTATTCAAAATTTAAGGATTTGAAGTTAGAGGGCAGTTCATCTTGTAAGATAGTGGATGAGAATTGATAGCCAGTGATGTAAGAAGGTTTACTTACGTTTTCGGTTATATGTCTCTGCATGTCCCTCATCTCTTTACGCAAGGCCTGTATCTGATCACTGACTGCTCCCTGGTACGTGTCGTCCGTGCTCTCTCCTACCCCTGTATCCAGGGTAGTATCACCGGGGATCCTTTCCGTGTTCCTCCGAGGAGGGCGATCAAGAATGCTTCTCTCCGCCTGGGAGGGCACCTTTTCCTCTTGGTTTTGAGGGGGATCCTCGTTCCTAGAGGGGACTGGAGCGGAATCGATGGCGTGTTCCAGGGGGTTCTGCTTCGTACCCTCGTTGATCAGTGGAATAGGTCCAGGGGGACGAAGTCCACGGGAAGTGATTATCCTTTCGATCGATTGCGCAATCATCTCATCCAACTGCTCTCGAGAAATAGTTAGGAGTTCCGGTTGAGGATTGGGGTTAGGGGTATCCCTATTAATCCCACTTCCCGAAGCTCCTGAGATACCTGTCACATTCCCCTCTTGGGTGGGGGAAATGTCTTCCGGTGTAGGATCTGCCGGTTGTTTCCCTAGGTTTCTGTTTGCGGGAAAACCTGGAGGAGGCGGAGGGAAAGGAAGAGGAGTGGAATCTCCTTTTTCCTTTATCTGCTTCGTCGGATCTTGTCCTCCACCCATTTAATACGGAACTTTTCTCACGCCTTAGCTAGAAATGTTCCCACAGACGGCGCCAGTTGATGCGTCGAAAAAGAACGCCTTTAGATATCAACCGTTCCTCTACGAGCACTGCTAATATCGAATCGAAACACTCGTTTATCTTTGGCAATCTTCAAGTAAATCTCCTTGAGAATCCGAAAATGACCTGCAAAAGCACACCGGAGGGGGGCTCCGGCGTGGAAGCTCCGACGCTCAAGTCAGAATTGTTCTTAGGAGAATCAAATAGGAATTTCCCTGTAATTCTAGGGAAATTCCGGCGAGTAATATGGTGTTTCTTCTCAATTCAGTGTGTATTTCGTAAGAATGTATATATTATCTAAAAAACGTAAATAAGAATATAGAAACAACCTGCTTATATACCTGCCCTTCTCTCGGGAGAGAGAAAGACTCTTTCTCCCTATATTCTCGGCCCATTCCTGTAAATCTGGCCCCAAGTCCCTGAGGATTCGGTCCATATCCCTGAAGACTTGGTTCCTCAATATATCACCCCCTATTTTCGTGGACTGACCCATTCCTTTGACTTAATTAGGAAATATTAATCCATACCATGCGTTCCCCTTTGGGCCAAATCCTTGGGCCCAAAGGCTACTAATTCCCAAACGTGGGCTAAAGGCCCAATCACTCTAATTTCCCTTCTTAGGCCCAGGGGTGTATTAATCTTGCTTTCAAGCCTATTGACCTAATTAAGACTATCATAATTTATCCCGTTTCCACATGTCGGCTTTTCCAAGAGCGATATATTTATCTACATCAATGTTGTTTTCAAATTCCCTACTATGCATGATGAGTTCTAATACGGTCAACTTTCAAGTTAAACACATTTTTGAACCTTTTGTAAAGAATTTTAAGTGCAGCAAATTAATGTTTCAAATATATCTCTTAAAAAATAAATCTAGGTAAATCTAAAAAATCATCTACCACAACAAGTGCATATATTTTGCCTCCAATGCTTTCAGTTCTCATAGGACCAATAAAATCCATGTGCAACAATTCGAAACATCGATGTGTAGAACAGTGTGACAGCATTTTATGCAACACTCTTACCTGCTTACCTTTTTGGCATGGTCCACATACAGTGGTACTCTGAAACTTCAGTTTTGGTAATCATTTTCACTGCATCGACTTAGATTAGTCTCTTCACTGATGTATAAGATGCATGTCCCAATTTTTAATGCAATAAGACATTTTCATCATTCTTTGACAAATTACACACATTTGTTCCAATAAGATAACAATTATTTGCTGACCTAGTACCAGTCATGACACAAACTTCATCTTTATTAAGAACATAACATGACTCTTTGTCAAATTTCACATGCAAATTATCATCACAAAGTTGACTAATGCTAATCAGATTTTTGCAAGTAAGCCATCAAAATGTAAAACATTTTTAAGCTTAGGAAAACCTTCAAAATTCAAAGTTATTTTTCTTATAATCTTTCCTTTTGATCCACCACCATATTTAACATTACCATCATTCAAGGTCACATAATCAGATAGGTAGTCAATTTGTCTTGTCATATGTCTAAAACAACAATTATCAAAATATCATTGACCATATAAACATGTTTTCAAGGAAGTGTGAACAACATTACAAGTAACATCGGATTTCCATGCAGATTTTAGAAAATGTTTTATAGGATGTGACATCTTTTTAGATAACATTTTCTCATATCTCAGATCATCAAACATTTCATGCAGTAAGGACAAATATGACCAATTTTCGAACAATAATGACATACAAACTTCTTTTCAATGTCTTTGACTTTGTGAGAATCTGTTTGTGCAGATGTTACAACGGATGTTTTAACATTTATCTTCACAAACTTCACAGTATGTTCAAAATTCTTAGAAATAGAAGCAGTTTCACTATCATAACATATACCACAATTATCAAATTTACCAATAGCTATAACATTATTCATATCAGAAGCACTCATAGAAAATTTTATAAAACTTAAAGTAGAGGTGATCAATTTCTCCTTCAGTTTACAAACTTCAAAATCTCTTCTGAAATGTATGACTTCTAGCTTGGTAATTGTTCCTATCAAATTATCATTCTCTTTATTCAAAGAACTAAGAATGAGTTTCTGGGAGTTACAATCATCTAACAACTTTTGGTACTTATGATCATCAATCATTATGCCTGCATCATCAACAAACCCATTAAAACAATTCAAATCTGGGTGACTCCATTTTTATGTTACCATAAATGTTATGACATTAGGTGCAACATCAGAATCTGTATCATCCAGATCATCATCTAAAGAATCATCATAATCAATCTTGGTATGAAAATTGAATTCAACATCTTTTTATTCATCAAATTCATCATCTAATGCATCATTTAAGGTAGTACTAAAATTCAATTTTTGCTTAAGTCTAATATTGGCACATTAATTTTCATAAAGACCATATTCAGAACATGCATTGAACTGATTTTCTATATTAAAGATCATACCTTAGTTTACCTTCACTTTTTGATAACATTGGTTGAAATTGACTTTTCCTTCTTTCTGGTGGATGTGTTGATGTGTTGATTTCAATCTTTGGTACATCATAACCTGTAATTACAGTCCTCCAAACACGTTCATCAATCGACTTGATATACATGTACATCTTAGGCTTTAAATATGAAGAATATGTTCGGGTGGCCTAAGTGTTGTGGATATGTGATGTGTTTCCATTGCTAACATAAACTAAAACACACTTAAAGCAAGGATCTAGACCTAGTGTCGTCACGTATTGACTCTGATACCAACTGAAAGTATGTGTATGGTATTACTAGTGTTTAAGTGAAAAACAAAACAATGTTACACTATATGTTGAGATAAATAGTGTAACACAGACTCAAACAGAATATCAGAAAAGACAACACATCGGAAGACTAAAACACTAAAAATAAACTGAACACAATGGAAATAATTTTTACATAGATTTTAATTTAAAATCTATGCGTGAGCCTCATGGCAAAACTTTCACTAATCAATGAGTGAATACAAATGTTGTGTGAACAAATATTCACAACGGAAATAAGACTCGATAATTAATCTAGTCTAAAGATGGCTTAAGTGTAAAAATTACACTACCAAAAACTAATCTAACTTTATGATCTGTCTATCAAAGAAGTATAGAAAAGTCTATGTTGTACAGGAAGTTGAGATACTTCGGCACAACGACATGAACATGCTAATGACAATTAATTCCTAACAGGATGAACGCTAGTTTAAGAATTAAAGAATAGCACTTCGTGAAATATGTGACTCTCGGATTTGATTTGTATTTTTTCATGACGTACGAGAATCTGATGAAGAAGAAATAATAATTGATATAATGTATAAGTAAGATTAACGCTTCACATAGACATTATATGATTACTCCTATTCTCCATGCTGAATAATGAAGCCTTCCTTGAGTATTTATAGAGGTAAAAACGAATTCTAAAAGCTTCATAATCCAGATCATATTTTTTAGGATCTCATCCCTTCTTTTTAGCCCACTCTTCATTCCAATGAATTCTAGCACCTTCCAGCCTATTCTGGACGTTTCTCCATGCAACCGCCTGATCTACAACGTTCTGCAAGCTTCCAGACCCTTCCAGCCTGGAACCATGTAGAATCTTCTAGATCTTCAACCCGCGATGTCACAACATCCAAAGCAGCATCAGCTAGAACACTGAAATTCAGACTTAGACAAAATAAGAAAGGTCGAATTAAGATGTTGTTGTGAATATTAAGACATTTAAGAGTAACAACATCTACATAGTTTTTTCAACCATCTCGAGGCCTATTTCCTCGCCTTGCTCAACCTCTAGGTTGAGATCTCTAAGGGACAAATTAGTATCCGCACTGTGCCCCACATCCTTGGCATCGTTACCCTCATCATCTGGATCACTGTGGTTTTCATCCTCGCTGGATTTGAGGGTTTCTCCATAAATCAAGGCCGCCTCGAGACTATCTTTCGGGAATCTGGCACCGACCGCCTCATCCGAAAGTGTTCGAGAAGGACTCCCTGCTCCCTCCGAGTCGGAGGAAACGACTACTTGTCTACTCCGGTCCTGGCGAGGCCCCCACGGCCGGAACATCAATAAAGCTAGCCTCGCCCTTAAACGGCGGTGGGCCGTCGAATCTCCCACCACCGGAACCTCCATCGGCCTCCATTTTGTTTTCTTTGTTTGAAGAAAGGAAAGAGAAAATAAGAGAAAAAAGTTTCTTACCTTGCAAGTCAGCGGAAGAATGCACGATCGACGGGAGCGCACGAATTTTTGCTAAGAAGGAAGAAGCTTTGAAGAAGTGAGGAATGCTTGAAGGTTCAAAAATGGCAAAATAAGGGGGAAGTTTCGTATTTATAGGCAAGAATCTCTTCAAGGACCAATCTATAAAAAAATGGGGTAATTCTTGTAATTTCCCAAAAGTATTGGGTCATTTCTGTAATCGACGTGTCGAGTAGAGTCCACGCGCGCCGATTGGGCTACCGCACATGCCTTTTTGAACTCAAGGTCGGCCCACGCGCCTGACCCACAAAGCACTTTTTCAGACATCATTCGAACCACCTCGAAAAGATGCGAAGGGCACAAGAAATGAGGCGACGATCTGGGGAAGAACTTCTCATCATGAAATTCATTTAAAGACAGATCAAGATCAACGAGCATAGTGCCCGCCTTCCTAGCGAGCTCAAGGAAAGGCGACCAGGGGGCAAATGTTACATACGGTCAAAGAGTCAATCTTTGAAAAGTTATTTTCCTACATGGCAACGACCAGTCAACTTTAGTCATGCGACGACTAGTCAACATATTAAGTCAACAAGTCCTCATTCCAGTCCATGGTCGGCATTTGGACGAGCATGGAAAGAAGTCTAAAATATTCAATAAAGACAAGTCTCATAGGACCCTCATAAGGATAGTAACGATCAAACGTGTGGATGTGTATGCATCCAAGCGACCATTACAGGGGCATTTCAAATCTTCCTCGACGTGCCGAGGACGAGCAAGGAAGGGCAATAATGCAATGAACTCAACCCGAGGCACATTAAATGTGGCCATCCCATCTGTAACAACAAATTTCATGAAACTAATATAATAACACGAAAATGCAATACAATTTTTGTGGATTTACAATCTCTAATTTAATTCCTCTGATTCTCCTCTTCGAATCTTGACTTTTGACTTGGAGATTTTGGGGGCGTGATTCTGGCTTCGATCCTAGCCACAATTGAACTTGAAGATTCGTAACGTTTATCCAAGGACTTGAAGTCTTATTTTGGATCAAACGCTGATTTGGGGAGCTTTCTGATGAACACCTTCGAATGCGATGAAGAACGTCTTTGAATCTTCAAAGATTCGTGAAGAACGCCTTTGAATCTTCGAAGACTTGCAAAGAACACTCTGAGAAGAACGCCGATCTGAAGGGGTTTGACTCCTTAATCTCGGATCGAACGTCGCTTCCGGATGATTTTTGTGAAGAACGCCTTTGAAGCTCCCTCGAATGCTCAAGAACACTTTGAATCTCTATAGAAAATTCTAGAGTCTTGAAATGTCTTTTTGTGTTGTGTGTTGTCTCTTCAAATGAATGAGGGGAGGACCCTATTTATAGGGTGAGAGAGTGAAGATTTTCCTTCTTTACCATGCCACGTGGCGCCTTCTTATTTATTTCTCTTCCATTTTTGAAGAGATGCGATTTGATTTCCTCCACATATGGTAAGTCAGTTGTATTCTTACCAATTACGAGTATTTTAATACTCGTATAATTTGACCGTCTCGTATCGTGTATATTAAATATCACTAATTTAACTATTTAATTCGAAAATTAATTAAATTAAATTCTAAAATTTTAATGGGTAACACTTGCGTACACTCGTATGCACCATACCCCCTAATTTTAATTTTAATTTTTTATTTATATTTTACCTGCACCTCCTAATTTAATGAGTTCACCCCCAAATTATATTTTTACTATAGTTATCTGCACTCGCTCATTTTATAAGTTCACCCCAAATCATTTTTTACTACACTTGTCTGCACCCGCTCATTTTATGAGTTCACTCCCAAATCATTTTTTTACAGCGGTTATCTACACCCGCTCATTTTATGAGTTCATCCCCAAATTATTTTTTTACTACAGTTATTTGCACCCGCTCATTTTATGAGTTCACCCCAAATCATTTTTTTACAACGGTTATCTACACCCGCTCATTTTATGAGTTCACCTCCAAATCATTTCTTTTTTACAACGGTTATCTATACCCGCTCATTTTATGAGTTCACCCCCAAATTATTTTTTTACCACAATTATCTGCACCCTCTCATTTTATGAGTTCACCCCCAAATATTTTTTTAAAAATAATTACATTAAAAATATTATATTATCTTTTTATTAATTTACACTAAATATAATAATAAATCAACCCTAATTTATACATTTACAATCTTGCAGTCGAGTCATTGCCGAGTTACCGTCGATTCACCACTAAATCACCCATATTTTTAGAAAAAAAAAAATCGTAAAAACATAATTAAAAAAAACTATCGAAATTAGGTACAGATCTCGATTTTTTTTCTTCTCATTTTTCAGATTTTATTCCATACTTTTTATTTCTTCATTTTTGTTCCTGTTTTTTTTTTCATTAGTATTTTTTTTAATTTTAGTACAAAATAATATTATATGTATTATTTTATTATAGTCGGTAATACAATAAGTAATAATCAGTAATACCATAAACAGTAATCAGTAATATCATTAACAATAATTAGTAATATCTTTACAATAACAAATAATTACACACATCTAATTACAATTAAATTTTATACAATAACAAATAATTTCACACATCTAATTATATTCAATAATACCAAAAACAATTATCAGTAATACCATGAACAATAATTAGTAATACCATGAACATTGATCAGTAATATCTTACACAATAAAAAATAATTGCACAAATCTAATTATATTCAGTAATACAAAACATAATTATCATTAATACCATAAGCAATAATATGTAATACCATAAACAATAATAATAATCAGTAATGCCTTAAGAAATAATAAATAATTCCACATAATCAGTAATACCACAAACAATAACTAATAATACCACAATTAATAATCAATAATCATTAATATTAATTCAACAGTGTATTAATAGTAATACCACAATCAATAACTAGTAATACCAGTACCACTAACAATATGTTACAATAATACCATAAAAAAAGTGGAGGGAGTACAGATCGAGGTGTACTGAAGAAAATAGGGGGTGCACATTACCAAGCCCAATTGAACGGAACCTTAGCCCAATGTGAAGGCACCCTAGGTCAGCAGTCGTCGCCTGAGATTTCATCGGCAAGGTCACCGGCTTCGAGTGCCGGTCGATCAGAGATCCATCAGTAACATACTCACAGTCCTCCGTCGAGCCGCCGTCAGCCAGAGGAAGAGGTTGTGCAGGAGCAGGGTGAAGAAGACGAAGCAATGTAGCTTCGATTTGAACAGAGGTGAACGACGAGAGCGAGGCGACGTCGATCCGAGTGTTGTAGGCGAACGTCATTGATGCCGAAGAAGATCCTGGATCGCGAACAACAAGGGAGATTGATGGAAGTAGTCAAGTCGGTGGTCAAAATGAGTAGAGGTTTTCGGCCGCCATGGATCGTGGCCGAGATGGAAGATGATGTCAATTGTCATGGAAGTGAATAATCGCCATTGCGATTCGAGGAGGGGTCTCGGGCTTCAATGGCCGGGACGGAAGCGTCGTCGACGCCGTCGAGGGGGTGGTCAGGCATGGTGGTGGTAGGGTCACCCGCCGATCGACTATAATAAAATCATACCTATAATAATATTTTGTATTAAAATTTAAAAAATACACATGAAAAAAATGGAAAAGAAAGGTATCAAAATAAAATAGAAACCCCAAGGAGTTGACCTAGTGGTGGAGGCTTGGGACTTAGGAGTATGCTCCTCTCTAGGTCTCGGGTTCGAACCCTCTGAGGTGCAAACAATTTCTATGGGGCCATGTCCATATAGAGCGCAAAGCTCTGGCTTTAAACGGGACCCCCACAAGTGGGCGGTGGGATTGGTCCCCCGGGATTAGTCGGTCCTTGGATCGAATACCCGAGTCTTCAAAAAAAAAATAGAAAAAGTAAAAGTAAAAGGAAAAAAAATGAATAAATAAAAAAATTGAAAAATAAACTGAAAATGGAAAGAAATAAAGGAAAAGAGAAGGGGGAAGAAAAATTAAAAAGAAAAAAATCGAGATTTGTGGCTAATTTCGATAGTTTTTTATTAATTATATTTTTACGATTTTTTTTAAATATGGGTGAGTTGGTGGTGAATCGACGGTAACTCGACAATGACTCGGTTGCATGTTGTAAATATATAAATTAGAGATTATTTTATTATATTTTGGATAAATTAATAAAATGATAATATAGTTTTTTAAATGTGATTATTTTTAAAAAAATATTTTGGGGTGAACTCATAAAATTATCGGGGGCAGATAATCGTGGTAAAACAATAATTTGGGGGTGAACTCATAAAATAAGCGAGTGTAGATAACCGTGGTAAAAAAATGATTTGGGGGTGAACTCATAAAATGAGTGAGTGCAGATAACCGTAATAAAAAATGATTTTGGGGTGAACTCATTAAATGAGTGAGTGCAAATAATAATAGTAAAAAATAATTTTGGGGGTGAACTCGTTAAATGAACGGGTGCAAATAATAATAGTAAAAAATAATTTGGGGGGTGAACTCGTTAAATGAACGGGTGCAAATAATAATAGTAAAAAATAATTTGGGGGTGAACTTATTAAATGAACGGGTGCAAATAAAATATAAATTGAAATTAGGGGGTACGGGAGAATTTGGGAGAAATAATAGAATAAATTAATTGATGAATTAAAATTTAAAATTAAAATTGAAGTATGCACCGTACATGCGAGTGCATACAAATATTTGGCAATTTTAAATAGTAAATTAATTTGATTTTAATATATATTTATCCACGTGTTGTCATTTGATTGAGTGCAAATTTAATTTACTTACAAATGCCCCCTCGTACTTTGTTCACAGACGATTTATGTTTTGGAGTGAATGGAGCACGAAACTTGTTGGACTTAATGTTCAAATCAATTTTTTTTTTATTTCACTTGAGTCCACTTTTTTTTATTTGATCCAACGTTTCTCGTACTTTTCTAGGCCCAAGAGTGGAAGCCCACAACTCGTCCCAAGCCCAATATAAGCTTTCAAATGAATGCCCTAAGTGGCCCAAGAAACCAAAGCCATGCGTAGCGTTAGTCCATAACTCTTCAAGCCTTTTAATGTGTGCTTGATCCTTATTTTTTTTCTTAAGACTCAATTCGAAATATTTTGGCTAATTGATTTTCTTTTCAATCTGTAGTAAAATCCTGCTTTCAATTGGCTAAAAATTCCGCTTAATATGTGTGGAAAATCAATCAATGATCTAATTTCCTTTCTTCGGAGCCTAAATCAACCTATAAAAAGGTGACAAAGCTGTTCTATAATTTTCACAACAAGCGCCAGACTTCAGTCGTGCTTCTCAAAGGCCTCTCCTCAAAGGATCGTCTCACCTCAACGGCATTGCTCACCCCAGCGGCCCCAGCGGTATTGTATTTCTTATTTCACGAGTGAAATTGAAGAAGAATACAATGGTCTCTCCACAACGATTTCTTCGCACGCTCAGAGATCTTCTCAATGGACTTGGTCACTTCTTAAAGGATCGTCAACAGCATCTTCTCAAAGGTCTCTCCTCAACTGATTGTCGGTAGCATCTTCTCAAAGGTCTCCTATCAAATCAAAGCACTTCTTCTCAGAGGATTAGCTCAAACGACTTCTTTTCATAGGATTGCTCAAATGACTACTTGACGGGTCACACACTCAACTGTTTATTCAGCAGTTCATCACAAACGATCGACTCACCGTAACGACACTGTTATTTCTTATCAATTTCAAAGGTGAAATTCGAAGAAGAATATAGTGGTCTCTCCATAGTGATTTCTTCTCAAAGGATTCAGCCCACCCCACTGTCTTCTGGAGCGATTCCTTGGACTGAATTGTGAGTCATTTCAATCGACTTCTTCTCTCGGGCATTTCATCGAACGGGTTTTGTGCTTCGAACTTTGCGTTGGCAGCTAAAGATTAAAGGCAACTTCGATTTTAACAGTAGGCAGCTTCGAGCGGTGGGTACACAACGGTAGAAAAGGAGAGGTGTGTGCGCGTTTCATCCTCTTGGAGGTGATGAATCGGCCGGATTGGACTAGTGCACGGTGGCGGCGTGGTGAAGTGTGATCGGGCGTCGGGCTTCTGATTGTGGCAGGGAGATTTTGGCTTCAGGCGACATGGAGGCGACGGCTACTGTGGCGGACGCGGTGGTGGATATTTATGAGATGCAGTGACGACGAGCTTTGGGCGATTTTGCATACAACAAATATGGTGGCTGTTGGTCCTTAAAGGAGTATATAACAAGTGTATGGGGGGGGGGAATACACTTGTATGCAAATCTTTTCAAACTTTGATCAAACCAGAGTTCAGCAAGGTTGTCTTGGACAACTCTGCTGATATGATTAACTCTTTATAGATAATCAAACTACTAAGTACTATTGAGTACTTAGTTGAATAACTATCTAAGGGAGTTATATGTGCGGAATTAGTGGTTGGCCATTTAGTTTAAACTCCTTTTAAGTTCTGAAATCACTTAGTCAATCCAGTTTTTCAGGGAATTTGTCCAAATCAGTTTTGCACAGTCTATGAATGTTTGTCCTTTGAAAGATCAGTTTTGTGTGCAGTGTTGAATGTATGAAAGTACTTGAAAGTAAATCAACACAAGAGATTACAGTGGTTCAGAGACTCAAACTCCTACATCCACTTTCCCTGATTTAACAGGATAATTCCTTCACTCTTGGAATTAACTTGTTTTATAGTACCAAGGTGCACTTGATCAAGAACACCGCTCCTTGGTGAATTGATCCCTAGGATGTCTAGAGTCCTAGTACCCTCTTCTCAACTCAGAACTGAACTGTTCTTCTCTCAACAGTCAGCTCCTACCACTTCTACTACTACAACCTTCTCACCTTCTCACTTGAAAGAGGTAAGGGTTGAAGTAAGGTTCCAACTAATGAGATATCCTTTACAATGAAGACCAGTGTATAAGGATAGGATATCTCTCTAAGCTCTTGTATGGATATACAATGGGGATCAGCTTAGAAGAAGTGTATGAAGACTAAGATAGTCTTTGAAAGCTTGAAAGGTTCTATGAGCTTTTGAGCTTCAGAATAGTTGATGTAGTTGGATGCAGTTGAGGTGCTTTCAAATGGTCTTCACACTTCTGTATTTATAGACAAATTTGAGGATTTGCCCGTTGGAGAGGCAGCCCCAAATGTCTATAAATGTCCTCTTTTAGTTCTTCAACTTAGAAGACAGATTCTTGATAGTGACATGTCCTCATTTGGGAAATAAACGGCTGTATTGACTTTGTCTTCATTCTGCAGCACTTTTCCCAATGTCTGACTTGAAAATTCACTCCTTCAAGCATGGACATGGCTTCTGAAGGTTGGTCCTATGATAGGGACAACATTCCTTATCAGTAGACAACTCTCCTTATCACTATCAGTAGACTTTACTTATCAGCATAGTTGGCTTGCTCTTTTCAGATGACTTGGCTCTTTCCCTTTGCTTCATTTGCATGTATTCTTAGCATGTTTCTTTGAAGATCTTTTAGGGTATAGTTGTCTTGATCTCTTCAGCATAGTTGGTCTTTGACTTTCGGAAGACTTGTTCTGGTTCAACTTTACTGAGACAACTCTCCTGGACATCTCTTCAGCATACTTGTCTTTCAGTAGACTTGGCAATCATTCCAGAATTTGAGCCTTGAGGGGACTTGATCTTGATAGACTTGAAAGCATAAGTTCCCCCTCAAATTGTGCATCTATTAAACTAAGAGCTGCCTAACACTTCAGCTTCTCATCTAGCCTTATGCTATATGTTCTAACATTCTTAGAACATGATCATCTTTGACTTAGGCATGTCTCAGGGGGTTTTGGTATTAAATCAAAACACTTCTCATTTTATTCCCAACAGTGGCAATTCACGATAGGCTCTTGGCAAGGAGACGATGAAGTGACGGCGGCGGCTATGGCGAGAGGCTTGCGAATGGCGGTGTTTGTTTGCTCCCGTGCGAAGGTACGACGTTACTCTACTTCAAGTTTTCTGGGTTTGTGCCGTGAGCTTCGGAATGGAGAAGCAGAAGAGCTTGAGAAGGGCAACATACATTTGGGCCTCAATTTGTTGGGGAATTTTTTATTGGGCGCGGTTAAATGCACCCGGATTTACTATGAGTACACCCACGCGATGAGAACACACACAAATCGGATGAGGACACCCACGTGGAAAACCCCAAAATACCCTTTTCTCAAATAAAACCCTAAAAGCATAATTCCTTCCCTCATTTCTCAATTTCAGGACACCCACCTCCATTCCTTCCACTTCCCTCCGTCAACGCGGCGCGGCCACCCACCCACCTTACGTCGGCGCGGCGCCGCCCAACTCTCCACCTCGTCGCGGCGGCCCACGCCGCCCACTGGACACCATCTTCCCTCCGTCACCGCGGCACAGAAGCGCCGCCCACCTCTCCGACTCGTCCCGGCGGCCGGCTTCACCGCCCACCTCTCCCACCACTGTGCATCCCTCCCCTCCACTTCACCGCCCGGCTTCCCCTGACCTGCGTCGCCGGTGTCGCTGCCTTTCCCTCCCCTCACACCTGCGTCGCTGGCGACGCGTAAAGTATATTAAAAAAAAAACTTGCCGCCCTCTCATCGTCCACCGCGAACCCTGCCCTTGTCCGCCCCTCCCCTTCGCAGCCGTAGTTCCTCCCCCCTCGCAGCCGTTCGCGGCCGGCCTCCCTCCGTTCGGGCCTCTCGCCGCCGCCGTGCCGCCTCAGGTTAGTTGAAAATTAGGTTTCTCAAAATTAGGGTTTTTTGTATGTTGTTCGGGAATTTCTTTCGAACAATTTCTTTTTGTTTTGTAGAAATTTTCGAACAACCTAAGTTTGTTCATGTAAAATTTTCGAACATATTGACTTTGTTTTGAAATGTTTTTTCGAACAATCTGTATTTGTTGGGGTTGAATTTTTTTCCGAACATATTTACTTTGTTTTGAATTTTTTTTCGAACAATCTGTGTTTGTTTTGGAAAATATTTCGAACAAAATGTTCGATCTTTTTTTTCGGACAAATTTAATTTGTTTTGAAATTTTTTTCGAACATTTTGAGTTTGTTCGTTAAAAAATTTCGTACATCTCAACATTGTTTGGGTAAAATTTTCGAACATCTCAAATCTGTGTTTTATTTTTGAATTTCGAACATCACTTTTGAATTTTTAGGATTTTTGATGTTTTGGTGGTGATGGTGGGGATCCGGATGATTTCGGGTGTGAAATGATAATCTGGTGTGAAATGAAATATATGGGTGTACTCATCCGACTTTTTTTTAAAAAAATGCAGGAGGGGTAAAAACATCTTTTCGCACCACCCTGGGGACAAAAAAATTTTCCCGTGGGTGTACTCGTAGTAAATCCGGGTGCATTTAGCCGCGCCCTTTTTTATTTTTTTTTTATTTTTAAGGCTCAATTTTCTTATTTAGTGTTGGACTACTGTTGAGCATAGTGTATATTTTGGCAGCCTAATTAATTCGAAGCTTAAAATGTACAACTAATGTAACATTGTCATGCCTATCACCATTTTTTTAACTCAAACCAAATTAATTAATCATGTTGAAAATGATGAAGGTTACTGATTTCAACACTTTTTTTTAACACTTCGATCACTCGTTAAGTTAATGATCTTAAATGAGATAATTGAATAATAACTGTACTTAGACGATTTCTAAGTTGCCTACGTACCTCAAAGAGGATCAAGTCATAACGTAGTTTAAGGGGATGAAACTTAATTTGTGATGTGCAGTTTTAAGATCGTGCATCAAGGAGTTTACAATTTGAATTTGTAGATAGTTTATACTCATATCAAGGAGGCTTCAATTTCAAATTTGTAGACAGTTTATTCACTTATCAGGGAGATTTACTTTGAGGAATTTTATAGTTTTTGCTCTTATCAAGGAGCTTTGATTTGAACAGTTTATTCTCTTGTTAAGGAGTTTTTTTTTTTTTATTATTTAAGGTACTTTAGATAGTTTTTGCTCTTATCAAGGAGCTTTGATTTGAACAGTTTATTCTCTTGTTAAGGAGATTATTTTTTTAAAGACTTTAGAAAGTTTTTTTTTTCTTGCTCGTATCAAGGAGCTTTGATTTGAATGACCCGATTTGAGAGTCTCAAACAGTTTAGTCTCTTGTCAAGGAGAATCGACTTGAGAAACTTTAAATGGTCTCATCCAACATAATTTCTTCTAGTTGGACTAGTTTCATGATCTTTTCCTTAAATGTGACACAATCATGAATCGGATGACCTATTAGTCGATGATACTTGCAGTACTTCAGATCATCAATTTGTCCAGCTTCTTTTGGTCGTTTCATCTTAGGCAACTCAAAGAGTTTTGTTTCGAGCAAGTCGTAAAATATCCCAGAGACATCAGAGTTTAAAAATGGATATTGTTTCTGTCGCATATCTTTCAATGTCAACCCGCTTTGCCCCCAGTCTCGAGGCATGTCTGTAATGTATTCCTTACTTGAAGGTTTAACATAAGTCTTACTGCGAAGCTCTTGAACCGGCGGTGATGCGACTCCATTAGAAAACATGCTTAGCTCCATGTCATGAGCTCTTGTTGCTAATTCTTTAAAAGTATTTAGCCGGATTCCTTGCAGGATGTATCGGAGGCCCCATTGCATTCCTTGAATGCAAATTTCGATTGAAGAAGCTTCAGATAATCTATCTTTGCAATTCAATCTTAGATTTCTCCATCGATTAATATAATCAATCACAGGCTCGTCTTTCCACTGACGAGTGTTGGTCAGTTCAATCTTGCTAACAGTTCTTCTTGTACCGTAGAAGCGATTGAGAAATTCCTGCTCCATTTGATCCCAACTATCGATGGAGTTAGCCTCTAAATCGATGTACCAATCAAAAGCGTTCCCTTTCAAGGAGAGGACAAACTGTTTGGCCAAGTGGTCGCCATAAGTTCCTGCATCATTGCACGTTTCGACGAAATGAGCCACATGCTGCTTTGGGTTTCCTTTGCCATCAAAATGTTGAAATTTGGGAGGTTGGTAACCTGCTGGCATCCTCAAGTTGTCAACTCTTTTAGTATACGGCTTGGTATAAGTGAAAGATGATTTGGATTTTTCTTCGTGTCTATCTTTCACCGCATCCAATATTAGCTCTTTGAGTTGATCGACGTTCATCCCTCCATCAGAAGAAATGACCAAATCTTTAGTAGTGGGTTCAGTTTCCATTGCCCGATTCTTGGTTGAGGTTTTGGTTGTCATCTTGTTCCTCAACTTGCTTTCCATTGGTATGACTCACGTCGCCATTTTCCACTTTATCCATAAGATAAACAATTCGAGAGTCTTGCTTTTGGATGTGCTTTGACAGTCCCTCAATAGCTTTCATGATGCCAGCAAGTTGTTCCTCAATAGTTGAGGCGTTCGTCATCATGACCGGAACAACGCTTGAAGTCGACGAAGAGTTCGACGTGGAGCGAGGAGTCGTATCAGTAGAGTTGTCTTCTTCACCTTTAGCAACGTAGTATGGAGGCTGGTTTTTGTAGTTGTTCCAGTTGAAATATTTTCTCCTGAAAAAGGATGGGACAACGATCTCTTCGGCATGCTTCTCGTGACGACGTTGACATCAATAGTCTTGATAGGACTTGTCCTTATAAAAGAGATCTTGCACGAAGACATTTTGATGGTCTATGAATTTCTTTGGTGAAGAGAAGAGATGAGAGGTGGAGAGGTCCCACTGGGCGTGCCAAATTTGTAACAACAAATTTTGTGAAATTAATATAATAACACGAAAATGCAATACAATTTTATTTCTTTTCGGATTAAACCGAGAAATTTTTGTGGATTTACAATCTCTAATTTAATTCCTCTAATTCTCCTCTTCGAATCTTGACTTTTGACTTGAAGATTTTGAGGGCGTAATTCTCGCTTCGATCCTAGCCACAATTGAACTTGAAGATTTGTAACGTTTATCCAAGGACTTGAAGTCTTGTTTTGGATCAAACGCTGATTTGGGAAGCTTTCTGATGAACACCTTCGAATGCGATGAAGAACGTCTTTGAATCTTCAAAGATCCGTGAAGAACACCTTTGAATCTTCGAAGACTTGCGAAGAACACTCTAAGAAGAACGCCGATCTGAAGGGGTTTGACACCTTAATCTCGGATCGAACTTCGCTTTCAGATGATTTGTGTGAAGAACGCCTTTGAAGCTTCTTCGAATGCTCAAGAACATTTTGAATCTCTACATAAAATTCTTGAGTCTTGAAATACTTTTTGAGTTTAATCACTAGGAAGGACAATCCTATAGACTAATTTTCAAATAAAGGAAACAAATTAAAACAATACAATTAAGGTCAAATTAGTACCCAAAAAACCCAATATACCCTTTCTTTTCATTTCCAATTTTTATTTATGTTTGTTCCACAATTTTAGCTGAATTCCCTTTTATTTTGTTTGGTACTCAATTCTTTCAAAATTAATTCATTAGAACCCTAATTCATCTTCACGGCCTCCATCTTCCTCGACAGTCCTTCAGCCGCCACCGTCACCGTCACATTCCTCTTCTCGGTTATTCCTCAGCCGCCGCCTTCATCTTCCGATCATCTTCTTCGACAGTCCTAAGATTTAGAATGGTGTTAACGAGAATCGGTCATTGCAGAGCCTTTGCCGCCGTGTGGTCGTTCCAGATCGTGGGTCATAGACTCGCCGGACGCCATCCGTTGCCGTCACAGGTCCGACGTGAATTATTCGCTTGTTGTAATTTTCCGTTGGCGACCGATCTATACGGATCTAAAAAAATCCGAATTCGCGTTATTAATCTCTATCCCTAAAACCTCGTATATTCTTTTATAAATTCAGATTTGGATTTTTTATTTATCGGGTGGATGAATAGCGGGCAGAAGAAGAGGAATTTCTAGATTGAAGTGTTTAAACACAAAGTGGTGGTGGATCCCAAGTACGCAGAGAAGACTTGAAAGATTCTGGAGCATGCCATCCACGAGATTTACACAATCTCAATGCTAGCGGACTTAACTTTGAAGAATTATACAGGTTTATTTGATTTCTCACCCACAATTTAATTTGTTTGAAGAATTTGATTGTCTTATTACTATTTTTTTTTTATTGATAATAGCTGTAGTGAAGTGATCAGTTTTTTTTTTGAAACAATGAAGTGATCAGTTTGTATGAGACTAATGAGTCGTTTAATCGGGCAATACTTTTTTGAATCCCTAATTTTTGCACCATACCCAGCTAATTCCTTATTTTTGCTACTGCTAGGTTAAACCTATGTACTTATTAATTGATTTCTGCGCTAGTATTGAGTGTGATTTTGATGTTCAACTTGGCTCTTTCTGAGTTCCTTTTTCTTTCATGTATTTCTTTTCTAGATTTGCTAGCAAATTTATGTTTTTGAGACGGGAAGGGGACCGCTGTCGGCGTTCACGGAATTCCGGTTTGGTTTCTCTCTTTTCCGTCGCTGACGTGGCGGCGCTGACGGTTTCGCCGAGGCTACTACAGATCTCGGATACGTCGGAGGAGACGTCGTCGGCGTCGAAGGGTTTTCTACATACGACGCCGTTTTGATGCTCCCTGTTGTGTGCGATTCAGGGGAAGTCGCGCAGCAACGGCGCCGTTTTAATGAAGGGGCTTTGGACTTTGGAATGGGATTTTTTAAGAATGGGAATGGGAATGGCGGGGGGTGGGATTTTGGTAAATGAGGGGGTTTCGGAGAGGACTTCTTTGACTGTTTCTTCTTCGGTGAGTGGGCTCGTCGGCGGCGGCAATTTGCTAATGCTGCTCTGTTTTGCGGCGGCGACGGAAGGCGGTTGAGGGCTTTTTGGTGCTGTAGCAGCACCCCATTGTTGACTTGTTAATTTGGGGAGAATTGGATTTTAACATTGAATATATGCACCTTTTTTCACATATATGCTTATATATTATAGATGATATATATTGTTATTGACTATATGCACCGTTTTTTTACATATATGCTTATATATTATAGATGATATATATTGTTAAATATATATATATATTATCTAAAATGTAATTACACAACAATTGAATAGTTTATTTATTTAAAAATAAAATTCATAGATTTTATAATATAAATAAAGTGAAGTAATATTATATTATTAAATTGACCCGTTCAAACCCAAAGAATCATATCTATATTAATTTTTTAAAATAAAATTAATATTTTAGAACATTTTATTACAAATATATTGTTCTATTGCACATTGTCACGTATTTTAAGTTATATGCAACATATTTTTGCATATGTCAACAAGAATATGTAACAGTTTCTTGCATATATATTTTTAAATCTGCATATAAAGTAATGATATAGAACCAACCAATTTATTTTTTTATTTTTTTATGGAATTGAGTTGTCACCAAATCATTATCCACATAATCAATTACTATAATTTAAAATAAATAATTAAATTTTATTAATATATTTTAAAAATGAGACTACAAATCTTTTAAATTCAAATAATTTTTTTAATATCTTAGCTCTAATTTTCATTAAAATTTTAAATTTAAAAAGAAATCAATTAACACAATATCACATAATCAATTAATATAATTTAAAATAAATAATTGAAATTTATTAATATATTTTAAAAATAAATATAAATCTTTCACATTCAAATAAATTTTTCTAATATCTAGTCTCTAATTTTCATTAAGTTTTCAAATTTGAAAAAAAATCAATTACCCAATATTCACATAATCAATTGTTATAATTTAAAATAAATAATTGAAATTTATTAATATATTTTAAAAATAAATACAAATCTTTCATATTCAAATAAAAATTTCTAATATATTATCTCTAATTTTCATTAAATTTTCAAATTTGAAAAGAAACTAATTGACGCAATTAACGATTCTGTGTACATAGTTAGTTTTATTAATCTTTGACTAATTAATTAAAATATAATTTCCTTAATTAAGTAATAAAGAGGGTAGTTTTGTACATGTACCATGGATTTTGTCCCTATTTGAATTAAAGAAAAAAGTTGTCTTTCTATATAAATTCTATAGGTGAAATGTCCTTATGAACAATTCCCCCATACTTTTTTGTGTTGTGTGTTGTCTCTTCAAATGAATGAGGGGAGGACCCTATTTATAGGGTGAGGGAGTGAAGATTTTCCCTCTTTACCATGCCACATGGCGCCTTCTTATTGGCTGAAGCCGATTTGATTGACTTGATTGGTTTTAATTTATTTCTCTTCCATTTTTGAAGAGATGCGATTTGATTTCCTCCACATATGGTAAGTCAGTTGTATTCTTACCAATTACGAGTATTTCGATACTCGTATAATTTGACCGGCTCGTATCGTGTATATTAAATATCACTAATTTAACTATTTAATTCGAAAATTAATTAAATTAAATTCCCAAAATTTAAATAGTAAATTAATTTGATTTTAATATATAAATGTCCACGTGTCGCCATTTTATTGGGTGCAAATTTAATTTTCTTACACCATCAACTCTAGTGATTTAGAACAAGGGTCGAATAAGAGGCTAACAGTTGTAAAGGTAAAGCCCACCAAGGGCAAAGGCTTTCAAACCTAGTATATAAGCCCCATTGAGCTGATTGTAAAAATTAAGTGATTTTTATTACAAAAAACCCAAGACATTCTATCACTATTCATCTTAACTTCCTCAAGAAGTTTCATGCAATATTGATCATATTCTCCATATTGTTCATCATCTTTGACCATCTTGCATCCGTTGAATACACGTAAAACCCGTACAAATATATATGTTTGTTTAGTGCTTATAAAGTCCACATCCAGATCATCCATTCAAAAGCACGTACAACAATGACATTAATATATAATGCATGCTTGTTTCATTAATTCAAACATTTATAAGTATAGATTAATAAGGTGCAAAAATATTTTGGTAAATAGCTGCTAGCGCCTTGCCTAGCTTCACTTGGCTTTGTGTATCCAAATGTAAATCATCTTGAGGAATTACGGTCGCGTTCAGCTTTAGCGCATCCACACAATACACATTTGGGAGTGCCATATTTAACTAAACGTCTCTCACTATTTGTGTAAAGCTGTATCCCGTAGCTATAGCCACCTAATTAATAGTAACATACAAAATACAGTATTATATATATAATCAACACATATTGATCAAAAAATACAAAATAAATTATATGGTACATATAATACCTGAATGATAGGGAGTGAGGGTGACTGCAAATCATTTCGAATGTCCGTGAAAAACTGCACAAGTTTTTGCATTTGATATGTTCAGAGACTCGCTCTCCCCTTGGTACCACAGCATGGCCCGAACGGTTCCTCAACCGTTGGAGACAGCAGCCCGGGCCAGAGACAAGGTCTAGTTATAATACTTGGTGCCACGCTTCCACTCATCTATATATGAGGCTACCAGGGCATAGGGGATGAGCCCAATCGTCTCTTTGGGCTTCAAAATGGAAGTGGCGAAGGGCATGCCCGAACCGACCCCATAGGATTGTGATTTCAATTTCATGCCGAGGTGGAGGGTTTATTCCCATTGTGAGTTGTTGTTGAGACAGAAGATTTGCGGGTTTGGTTAGCACTCTTGAGGAACTATACTCATTCCTCCTTCGCCGACCATATTACTTTGGCCGACAAGAATAAATATGTTCTTGGTGCACTGCACCATTGTAGTGGTGCATGCGAAGATCATGAACATCAAGAGAATGGCAGTTTGCTCCATCAACAAAATGGTATAAGAAGTACTAAAAGTATATCAATTAGTTTGCTTGGTTGGAGTGTAAAGAGATGCCCCAATATTTATAGCTAGAGGATATCAGTATATCAATCTATTAATCTTTCTTACCTAAACATTAGGTAAAAAAGTTAAAAGGAATAACGATTCTGGGTGAAAAAAAAAAAAAAAAAAGAAAACTAGTGTTCATACATAACCCAAATTAACATTGTTGGAGTAATGTAAACTGTAAAGAGATGTACCCAATATTCACACCAATCATATCATCTATTAATTTTCTTACCTAAACATTAGGTAAAAATTTCGCAAATCAGATAAGGTAAAAATTTTGGCAAATTAGATTAGGTACTTTATTTGAGTATTTAAATTATTTCAAGAGAAAATTAGGAAAAAATGCAATAAATATATATACATTAAAAATGTTGGGTAAAACATTATCAAATTTGCAAAAATAATAATTATGCATCTAAGTTTTTTTTTTTTAAAATTGTGTGTCATTAGACACATATAATTTTTTTTTTTAAAGTTTAAGATCAAATGAAAAACAACGTGATTCACAAAATCATAAAGCAAAACAATTATATACAATAAATTTGGTTGAGTAATGATGCTAATATGTGCCAATTTATTAGAATTATTTCAAGGTGGCTGTAAACTATAGACAACATCCTAACTCGTACAAAATCAGCCCCCCTCTCCACCCCCCCCCCCCCAAAAAAAGTAAAAGAACCATCCAGGCAGAGACTAGTTGCCCTGAGCTAGGTGTTCCAAAACTGTTCGACTAGCAATTTTCAGTTTCTACACTCCGATTTTTTAACATAAAATCGATTTGGATATTTGGCATAACTCAAAATTTTAGAGGCATTTTGAAGGAGATTTGACTTGTGTACCAAAATCTACATCACCATAGTTAATTTTATCACTAAATTGTAAACATGTTGAATATGAAATGTATAAAGTTAAAAAATCATATAAGGAAAATAACTCATTAATTGTTATTACCAACAAAAGAATTCAATTATTTGTTTCTTATATACTTTTTCTTTGAAGGATACTTGAATGGGCGATGAAAACTTTGTATTAATTGTTTCTTACTTTTTCTTACCTAAAAAGAGGACAACTTGTTCCATATATTCTTGAAAATGTATACTGATTCGATCAAGTAGCATGCAAAGAAATATAATGAGAGGAAAAGAATAAGAGGGCGGGAGAGTAAACATAGCTAATTAATATTGCATGCTTAATTTTTTTAATGAAATGAGAGCAACTAATGTACTTACTAGAACTACGATCACAAGAATTGTTGCTAAAATGAAATAGCAAAAAGTAGCTAAACTCACCATATTTTCATTGACTTGTGCAAATGATTTCTTTCCAGTTTGATGATCTATTTTCTTTTTCGATCTAGCATCTTTATTTTTTTGACTTTGTTCCTAAAATGATAGGAAAAAATTAGAAAGATGAAAGGAAAATAAGACTAGGATAAATGTAGAGTAAATTAATAATAAAGAAATCGCGTGATATACTTGTACGTCTTTTCTATTCCAATAATTGACCAAATTGACCCATTGATCCACAAACACTCTTATTAGGCCAAAAAACACCGTGCTTTCAAAAAACTCTTCCAATTTCTCAATTTGACATTAATAGAATGAAGTATCTATTCTTCATCGCCGAGAGTGATGTCAAATTTTTACCGTGTGGCTTAATTATACATAACACTATTTAGAAACATATATGCAAAATACTGAAAATTGTATTACCTTGACTATGCTTATCATGTCCCTTTTGTGATCTTTTGGCATCTTATGCCAATTTTTCACGTCAACTGGGCAATACTTACCATTCCTTGCAAGACTGCCAAGGAATTAAGTAAATGTACTTTCATTTTCTCCAATAGATAACGATCAAGATCAACTTTAATCACGGTTAAAGTTGATGGTCGATCCCAAATTTTCAACATGTATGTGGGACCTCTAACCTTTTGCCTTACAATTCATCATTATCATTACTATTTTGCAATGTTTGAAATAAACACTATAAAGTTTGAATCGAGGAAAATTAAACCTAAAAAATGTTACCTATTTCTTCATCCAAACTTCCCGCATCTTTTCATTGCTCTCATTTGAAATTTCATTTGTGTTATATTGACTTGGCTCTTCATACCGTGAATTGGGAGCTTGGTTGGCCGCCATGTGGTCATGCATCAAAACTATGCAATGAAATTCCATTACTTAATTAGTGAATAAAAATCTATGAGTCTAGTTTCTAATGCAACAAACAGATCAAAAACAAATTCCTACAACGTGTCATGACAATTTTACTAAACTGTGTCATATTAGCATTTTCCGGTAACAAACAGGATTTTGAGGTGATTTCACATAAAAAAAAAATTGTTTTAAATGAGAATTAATTATAGTGCACGCTAAATAATGCTAGAAAACTCTACAAGCATAGTTTCTAATGCAACAAGAAGGGTTGTTGAATTGGCTTGTCTGAAAGGTGGAACTTGTTTTGCTTTGGCTTTTGAGTTTTATATGACATGCCTACAAAAGTAAGCAATAACAATAAAACTTGATTATAAGGGAAGGGAAGGAGAATTTACGCATTGAGTAAGTAGTGACTTGGAGGTTGCCAACATGACTCATTATTATTTTGTATTTTATGTATGTTGTTGATGTTGGTTTCATTTGTAGTGTCAATGTTGTTTGACTGAGTTAACTCATCATGCTGCAAATTGATTCTTCTAGTTTGGTACAACTCCATTGTATACTCGTCCACCCACTCTAGTTCTAGTCAACACGTCTACAAAATAACCAAGATACAAATACTTAATTGTGATATTTAGATGTATAATGTATAACCTTAATTGGAGGTCGTTGCACTGACTCATCTACAATGTGTAAGTTACTTTGCTTCCGCTTTCAAGTTTTAGAAGCCATGCCTGCAAAATTGACCGTTAATAAAAACACTGAAGTGTTGTAAAATATTTTAATATATATTTTATTAAATCCATTTTTTGTTTTGGCAGCAACATCTACTACATAAATGAAAACCTTGATACCATCACAATCTCAGAAAAAAAAAAAAAAAAAAAACTTTGAAATCTCAGAATTTTTTTATATTTTTCAACAGACCAGGATCGACCATATACACTTTTGTTAACAAATGGTTGTCGACGAGAGTGTAATATGGTCGACCAACTATTGTCGAAAAAAATACACAACAGAGTCAACTATATACACTCTTGTCGACAACAATTTTTCGACGAGAGTGTATATGATTGAACCTAGTGTCGAAATTTTAAAAAAAACAGAGAGAGAACATGTGCAACATTTTTTTTTAGATAGGGGAGCCATGTGCTTTTTTTTTTTGGGTGGGGTGGGGGAGCAGCGTCAGGGTTTTTTTTGGGGTGGGGGGCTTGGCTTTGATGGTGGACAGTGAGGGGGTAGGGTGTAGGGGTGTAAACGAGTTGAGTAGTGTTGAGCCCGAAACTCGACTCGGTCGAGCCTAAAATTTTAAAGATCGAGCTCGACTCGATTACCTATATAATTTCCAAAATTAAGTGTAAATCCTATTTTTTTTCTAAAATAAACTCGAGCTCGACTTGTCTTGACTTGATTACTTATATATATATATATAAATTATATATTAATGGTAAAATAGTAAATATTGATCAAGCTCGATTAGGCTCGCGAGCCTTACGAGCCGAGTATTTATGAGCTCGAATTCGATAGCTACTCGAGTAGCTTGAAACTCGACTCGATTAACTTCGAGTCGATTTCAATTTTTTTCGAATCGAGCACGAGTAGCTCGCGAGTTGGCTCGACTCACTTACACCCCTAGTAAGGTGAGGGGGATGGGGTAGGGGGTGAGTTTCGTGGGTGGGAAGTGAGTGTTTTGCAGAAAAAAATAGAAAAGAGAGAGAGAGCGACGATGGCTATGGACGGGGCGGTGGGTGGGTGAAGGGAGGAGAAGGAATGGAGGGGGAGGGAGGAAAAAAAGTAAAAAAAAATGCAGAAAGAATGGGGAGGAAGAGGGAGGAGAGAAAAGAGAAAGAGGGTGCAGTGGGACGGCGGCGACGGAAGGCGGCAGTGATTGGTGGTTGGGTGAGAGGAGAAAGAGGATGAGGAAGAAGAAATGGAGTGGGGGAGGAGAAAAAGAGAAATTAAGGTTTAGGGGGTGTGTCTAGTAAATTGTTTTTTAGAGAAATGAGTATTTAGGACAATTAGAAGGGATACATCTATCCTAGATCGATATTAGGGGGTGCATCAATCGGGAGTGTTGCATCCATCTAAATTGTAAGTGTAAATAGTTAAACTCTTTATTTAGCTTGAACCATTTACCACGTGAGTGCTAAATTTTGGAAAAGCCCAAAATTGAATAAAGGCCCAACTTATTTTCCATTAGTGTTAACCTAAAAAAAGGGTATGCAATAAGAAGGAATTTTTTGGTTGTGGAAAGGAGCGCAAGATTAGTGGAGAAAAAGAGAAGCAACTCGTGGATGTGAGTGATTAGTGTGATAATTGATTAAAATTCATGTATTTATTTTGTTCAATTCATGCATTATTCATATTAAATTGATTAATTAACACTTGAAATGAGAAAGATATGTGTTTTGTAAATTTTATAAAAAAACATAAGAATTTTTGAAACAAATCACACCTTAATTATTTTATAAAGTCAATTAAAGAATTTTTTAAACAAATCACACTTTAATTCTTTTATAAAGTCAATTAAAGAAATGCGACGAGAATGAAATTGAATCGTCAAAAGATTTGAGGAGAAACTTATTTGAGCCAACATTTAAAAGTTGCAGAATTAAAAGCAGCGGCCCATTTGCTTAATTTGTGGACATGCTATTGCAATTAAATAAAAGCCCACATGTGACTCTATATCAAGGAAGCAGCTTTTATGGTTATTTTAGGCGTCGGTTATATACTTCAACTTTGTTAAATATACTTCCCCTATTTATGCACTTTCCCAAAAAAAAAAATATGATTGAATGATGCACTCCTTCTAAATTATCTAAAATGCTATTTTCTCTCGGGCTAGTCTTGCATGAAATATTCCATGCATGCATCTTACCCAATTTAGGCAAAAGCCCAAATCTTAGCCCATTTAACTAAAAGTTAAAAATCTTAAGTAAAATAGCTAATTTTACGGGTCCTCAATAAATATGTATTTACACAATAATATAATAAAATAAATAACGTAAATAATTTTCTTTAATTAAAATATAATATATTAAATTACAGAAATATTTTTCTTAATACGATAACACAGATTAAAAAAAAATACATGAATAAGAAACATATTACTACATGTACCCTAAAATGTTATTTCATTAAATAAAAAAAACTATTACATGTATAAACAATATTAACTACTACTATTGAATAAAAAAAATGATAATATGACAACGAATTTGAAAAAATACATGAACAGAAATATATTACTACATGTACAAAAAATGTTACTTCATTAAATAAACAATATTACTACATGTCACTATACTTGAAAAAAATGTTTTACTAAAATAATAGAATTAAACTACTACATGTATAAACAATATTAACTACTACTATTGAATAAAAAAAATGATAATATGACAACGAATTTGAAAAAATACATGAACAAAAATATATTACTACATGTACAAAAAATGTTACTTCATTAAATAAAAAATATTACTACATGAAAAATGTATGATACTACATATCAAAAAACTTGACACTACGTTTAAAAAAAATGTTTTACTAAAATAACAGAATTAAACTACTACGTGTATAAACAATATTAATTACTATTACATGAATAGAAAAAAAAATATAACAACAAATTTAAAAAATACATGAACAAAAAACATATTACTACGTGTAAAAAAAATATTACTTTTATTAAATAAAAAATATTACTACTTGAATAATGTATAATACTACCTATTAAAAAAATTGTCAATAAATTTAAAAATTAATAAAATAAAATTAATAAATATGAAAATATGGAAATTAGGACAGGACATATAAAATTAATATAACAAATTAAAATTTAATAAAATATGTTGATCCAATTAGCAGCCCAATTATACGCCGAGCCCATTTACTAAAGATGGCAATATTTCATATGAAATATTGCAGGCAAGTTTTTGTGTTTTCTCTCTAAAACTTCTTCTAATAGATGCACTCACAAAACCCCTAATTTGCAATTATATATTTCTCCCCTCTTTCACGTGTCTCCCTCTGTACTTCTCTTCTTCTACCTGCTCCCTACGCCGCCGCTCCTCCCACATCGACTCCCGTCACGCTTCCTCCTATGTTGATCTCCCTTTTTTTCTTCTGTAAGAAAAAGAAACTCCCCTAGCCGGCTAACTCCCCACGCGGCCATGTCGGCCGCTACGCCCCACCCACATGCCGCAGATATGTTTTTCTCCTTTTCCTCATTTTTCACGCAACAAGTATGTTTTTTAAGTTTTTTTTATTTATGTAACATTGCTGCACCACACCACCCATGCCACATTTCTCTGTTTCCCTCTTCTTCCTCGCATAAACAGACGCTCATGTACGTTTTTTTTTTTCGACAATAGTTGGTCGAGAATATACACCACTATCGACAATAGTGTATAATTTCGACCAACTATTATTGAACTTTTTAATTTTTAAAAAAATAAAAAAATCGACAAACCAGTGTTGACAGTGTGCACTACTGTCGACAATATGTTTTAATTTTTATTTTATTTTAATTCTATAATTTTTTGGTTATGTTTGGGACTGTTTAGGTGGTGGTGTCGGCTGTAGGAGATGGCGGCAGCGACGGTGACGGTTGCCTGCAATTAGGTTTAAGGTTTGAATGTGGAGGGAGCGTGTATTTATTAGGATCATTTTATTAAAAAGACAGTTTGAATGTTTTTTATGAATTATTAAATTAATAAATGGGGGAGGGAGGTATATTTAATAAAGTTGGAGGGGTACATAACCCTAGTCTTATTTTATGATTTAATTCATGGGGAGCTCATTTACGTGAGTAAATCAAAGGAAATGCAAGGTGGTTATTTAAAAGGGTTGGTCTGCTATGGACTCGAGTGCATGTTGTGCACCCTAGTCCATGTTGCACTTTTCAGTTACTGATTTACACTTTTTGGTAAATGGTGTTACACTTTTCAATTATTAAACTGTATAAGTAATAATTGAAAAGTGCAACACCATTTACCAAAAAGTGTAAGTCAGTAAACTGAAAAGTGCACATGGACTAGGGTGCACAGCATGCACTCGAGTGTATACTAGACTTTACCTATTTAAAAATTAAAATTTCTGGTCCCATACTCAAATTGACAGGATGTTATATCTTGTAAAAGATTCAACCCGTTAAAAAGTTAATTAATGATATAATTCTCGTCATCATTCAAGATGATCTATTAATAGGCGAGTAAGATATTAATAGGCGAGTAAGAGACTAGTCAAACGACGACTAGTCAACAAGATTTATCTTTGTCTGCGAGCAGAGATATTAAGGTATCCCACATCGGATAGAGATATGGTCTTGGGTGGGCTTATAAGCCTGGACAATCCTCTCACTTAACACCTTGGTTTTAAGTGTAGAGTTAGGCCTTCTTATATGGTATCAGAGCCAACTCTCGGGTGGGCTTATAAGCCTCCTCTCACTTGGTTTTAAGGCCTTCCGGCGACCATGAGAAGTAGAAGAGAAATGGTCTTGGGTGGGCTTATAAGCCTCCTCTCACTTGGTTTTAAGGCCTTCCGGCGACCATGAGAAGTAGAAGGGAAAACTCAAGAGAAGATACCAGGATCAATTACTAGCCCAATGAGTATAAGAAGGGCGACCAGCTCCCCTTAAGAACATGAAGAAGTGATGAAGATGAAGTTTTGGTCTTCGTTGATCAAGTGATTGAAGAAAGATATGTTATTTCCTTTTGCTCTATTTGAATTCGTGTCACTTTTTTGGGTATTTTTAGAATCAACGAACTAGTGTGTGTTCCTCATTTTGTTATTTTTATACGCTTTCGCAACCTACATCAAGAAGACTAAAGAAAGAACAATAAGATTATGCTCTCCTCGACATGATGAGGACGAGCAACCACTTAAGATAAGGATCCGAGTGGAAGACGATGTGCATTTATAAATGCACATTATTAATTAGAGAGAGAGAAGAGTTGTGTATTCAATTAAATGTTTATTGAAGTATAATGTTGCAGAGATTGTTGCAGCATGGAATGCAGCAACATTCATAATGTTGCAGATAATGTTGTAGCATGGAATGCAGCAACACACACATACGTGCAACACATACATACACACTTAAGAAGTGTCTAGAAGAAGAGTAGTTGTATTCTTGTTATAACTAACTAATAGTTGTTAGATGGAAGACTCTAGAAGTGAGTCTTCTCTATATATATTGTACATACTACACATTAGAACTTTGAGTTGAATATACACTTTTTCAACATGGTATCATGAGAGCAGGTGTCTCTTGTGATTTAGTGTGTTATTTTGCAGATTCTACTCTTCTTCATCTTTCCTTCGTATCTTCTTCATTCGTTTCGTTTGTAACCGCTCAGTTCATCTTGTAACCGTTCAGCTCATTATCCTCTCTTCATATCTTCTTATTCATTTCTTCTCTGCAACTGCTCCGTTTCATCTCTTTTCTAATTTTGATCCAATTCTTCCACTGTTCATACTCTGTTCTCTGTGTACCTTCATCATGTCTTCTACTCCAACCATTTCCACTGTTCTTCCTCGATTCATAACTCTCTCCATCAGATTGGACAATGACAACTATCCGTTTTGGAAAAATCAAGTTCTCGCATCGGTGCGAGCTCATTGCTTTAAAGATGTTCTTCTTTGCAAGGTTGTGCCGCAGAATCCGACTGAATCTACATCGGATTCGATTTCGTGGCAACGGAAGGATCAATTCCTTCTTAGTTGGCTTCTAAGCTCTGTTTCGGAAGCAATGTTGGGACATGTTAGCAGATGTGAACATTCATTCCAGTTGTGGTTTACATTTGACACTCTGTTTCAATCGCAATCCAGTGCGAAGGCTATGATTCTTCGTTTGCAACTTCAGACACTGAGGAAGGGTGATCTAAGTGTTGATGCGTTTATTCTGAAAATGCGCTCGGTTGCGGATGGTTTATTTCATGCCGGACAACCAATTAAGGAGGATGAATTGGTGTTATACATACTTGGTGGCCTTGGCTCAGATTTTGATGCTGTTGTGGTCTCTCTCACCACCAGAGGCTCTGTTCCATATCTACCAGAAGTGCAATCTATTCTTCAGGCATTTGAGATGCAGCTATACAGCCATTCTACTCCATCGTTGAACATTGCTGGAGGACACATTACTTCCTCACCTTCTGTTAATGTGGTGGCTCGAGGTAACTCTACTGGTTCTTCAAATGGTAAGGGTAGAGTGTATCAAAAACCTAAAGTTGTTTGTCAGCTATGTGGCCGTAAGTATCATGTAGCAGCTAAGTGTTTCAAGCGTTTTGATCAAGCTTTCCATGGTCTTGAGCAATCTAGACAGTTCAACTCTGCTCCTCGTCCATCAAGCTATCCTGGTCAGGCCAATCTAACTCAGGCTCACTATGTTCATCCTGCAGCTCCTAGATCATATCCATATCCTATTCCATCTCCTCAGTATAATCACTCTATTGGTTCAATGGATTCAGGTTCTACCACTGGAAACTCTCAATCTCCATGGTTTGTTGACAGTGGAGCTACTCACCATGTCACTTCCCAACTTTCAAACCTAAGCATCAACACTCCATATCAAGGTATGGATTCCCTTATTGTTGGCAATGGAGATTCAATTCCTATATCACATACTGGTTCCTTTTCACTGCCTACTTGTGATGTGTCTAGAAATGTTGCTATGAGAAATGTCTTACATGTTCCTGCTATTACAAAGAATCTCATGAGCATTTCTCAATTTCTAAAGGATAATAATGCTGTCATTGAGTTTTTTGCTGATTGTTGCTTTATTAAGGATCTGAAATCTCGCAAGATACTCTTGAGAGGGGAGCTTAAAGATGGTTTATATGCTTTGAACTTTGATGACATGAAGAATTCTGGTTCAAAGCAGTGCCATAAGGTCTCAGTTAACAGCATGAATAAAGCCAATCTCACTTGGAAGCTTTGGCATTGCAGATTAGGGCATCCAAATAAATCAACTCTTGCTACTATTCTGAAAGGATTGAATGTATCTTGTACTAGTCTTGATGATACTTTCTGTGATGAATGTAAACTTGGCAAGATGCACTTAAAACATTTCTCTTCTGTTGTGCATCATACTTGTGCTCCTCTTGAGTTGTTGCATATGGATGTATGGGGACCTGCCTCTTGTGTTTCTATTGATGGCTTTAGATATTACTTGTCTATTGTGGATGATTTTACCAGATTTGTGTGGGTATTTCCTCTAGCAGCCAAATCTGATGTGGTCAAGGTGTTTACACAATTCATGCATTAAGTAGAAAGATTATTTGGTGTGCACATTAAACAGATTCAGCATGACATGGGTACAGAATTCTTACCAGTAGCTAAGTTGGTTCAGGATTTAGGCATTCAAGTCAGGAAATCTTGTGCCTATACTCATGCACAGAATGGCCTCATTGAGAGAAAGCACCAACATATCACTGAACTTGGCCTTGCAATGCTTGCAAAATCAAACCTATCTATGTCTTTTTGGTGGCATGCTTTTTCCACAGCTGCACATCTGATAAACATTCTTCCATCACCCACTTTGCACAACATCTCCCCTTTTGAAAAGATCCATCATAAGCCACCTGACTATCACTCACTTAGGGTTTTTGGGTGTGCTTGTTTTCCTTTTCTTCGTCCATACAACTCTTCCAAACTCCAATTTCGTAGCTCTAAATGCATTTTCTTAGGCTACAGTTCATCACACAAAGGTTACATATGCTTGCATTCTTCTGGAAAAATCTATATATCAGCTTCTGTCCAATTCAATGAAGCTGAATTTCCTACTTTCACCAGATCTCACAACTCCTCTCCACCATCACATTTCTTCTCAGCTCAGTTGCCTACTCCTGATAATCATATTCCCATTCCTCTCTCCCCAATATCCAACTCACATCACTCCCCTACTGATCTACCTACCTCTCCCATATCACATGTAAATCCCAGTGTCTCATCACATGCTCCTCACAGTGGTTCATCACATGCTCATCACAGTGATTCATCACAAGCATATCATAGTGATTCCTCCCTCATTCCCACCAGAAATGATTTATCCTCCTCCTCCTCCTCCACCAGATACAAGCTACCCTCACCAACACATTCAATTTGTTCCATTCCTCTCCCCACTCACACTATGCAAACTCGTTCTAAATCTGGCATTTTCAAACCAAAGGCTCTACTATCCACCTCTTCCATCTCTGAACCTAACTCAGTGAGAGAAGCTATGATGAATCCAAACTGGCAACAGGCAATGCAGCTGGAATATGATGCTCTCATTCAAAATGGTACTTGGACTTTAGTTCCTCCTTCTTCTGAGGTTCACCCAATCACAACAAAGTGGATATTCAGAGTGAAATACAAGAGAGATGGCTCTATTGAGAGATATAAAGCTAGGTTGGTGGCTAGAGGTTTTCAACAACAAGCTGGAGTGGACTACTTTCATACATTTAGTCCAGTGATCAAACCTGTCACACTTCGAATTGTCTTTACTCTTGCAGTGTCCAATGGATGGTCTATTCAACAGGTGGATATCAATAATGCTTTTTTAAAGGGGGATCTTCATGAGACAGTGTTTATTGCACAACCAGAGGGTTTTGTTGATTCCAGAAATCCATCTTATGTCTGCAAACTAAGGAAGGCTTTGTATGGTTTGAAACAAGCTCCAAAGGCTTGGTATGACACCCTCAAGGAGTTTCTGATTGCTCAAGGGTTCACTCACTCAAGTTCAGATCACTGCTTGTTCCATAGGTTTATCAATGGGAAGACCACACTGCTACTTGTATATGTTGATGATATCCTAATCACAGGGTGTGATTCAGCACTTGTTCAGCAACTTATTCATGCCTTGCACTCTCAGTTCTCTCTTAAACATCTTGGGGAGATCAACTACTTTCTTGGGATAGAGGCACATGTCACTCCCACTCTCATCAAACTCACTCAGTCAAAATACACAGCTGAGCTCATCTCCAAAGCAAATCTTGATTCTTCCAAACCTTGTTCCACTCCTCTATGTCCCTCATCTCATCTTTCTCTTTCAGACAGTCCCACATTTGAAAACCCCACTCTATATCGTAGTATAGTTGGTGCTCTTCAATATCTCACTCTCACCCGCCCTGATATTTCCTTTAGTGTTAACAAATTATCTCAGTTTCTGCAAAATCCCACTCTAAATCATTGGAAAGCCTGTAAACGAGTGCTTCGTTATCTTAAAGGCTCTATATCTCATGGTCTTTCTTTTTCTAAAGTTTCTGATTTCAGGTTACAAGGCTATGTTGATGCATATTACGCCTCCAGCATTGATGATCGAAGGAGCACATCCGATTTTTGTGTCACTCTAGGCAGCAACCTTATATCTTGGAGTTCACGGAAGCAAAGTGTTGTTGCTAGGAGCAGCACTGAGGCAGAATACAGGGCTCTTGCATTGGCCACCACTGATATCTTGTGGATCTCCAGCCTATGCAAAGAACTCTGCATTCCCATCTCCACACCAGCCCTCCTTTGGTGTGACAATCAAGGAGCAATAACCCTTGCTTTCAGCCCAGCTTTTCACTCCAAAACCAAACACATTGAAGTCGACGTACATTTTCTAAGAGAAAAGGTCCAAGCTCAGCTACTTGATGTTCGATACATTCCATCTGAAGATCAACCAGCGGATCTTCTCACCAAGCCCTTATCTCCAGCTCGTTTTGCTCGACTAAGTGCTTGCTTCAATCTCTCTTAGAAGGTGGTCCATTTTCTTCCGGGGTGTATTGAAGCATAATGTTGCAGAGATTGTTGCAGCATGGAATGCAACAACATTCATAATGTTGCAGATAATGTTGTAGCATGGAATGCAGCAACACACACATACGTGCAACACATACATACACACTTAAGAAGTGTCTAGAAGAAGAGTAGTTGTATTCTTGTTATAACTAACTAATAGTTGTTAGATGGAAGACTCTAGAAGTGAGTCTTCTCTATATATATTGTACATACTACACATTAGAACTTTGAGTTGAATATACACTTTTTCAACAATGTTGTATAAATGTGGTGCTGCTAACCATGAATGACATGCCATATTAATTAACGCCATGGGCAAACACAATCAGAAATTCACGCAGCAATACAACTCCTCACTCTCAAATCTCTCAACGCTCATACTCTGTCTCTTGTTTTTCATCGAGAACAACAACAAAGCTTTTAAGAAATATTAATTACGTAAACCCTATTACAAATTATATGTTCGTAGACGTTGCATAAAAACAGATACAACAGGAGAGAACAACATAGAGGAACAGGGAGAAAACAGGGCAGCAGATTAGATAGAGTTTATTTTCTAAGAATTTATAATTAAGTTGTTAAATATCTTATTTATCAAACATATCAGGGAGCTTATAAGTTGTTTTAAGAAATTTATGAGCTCAGCCATTTGGGCTATTTGGCTCAAAATATATATAGTCATGGTATAATTAGGTGCAGTTAGTTTTGCTTTGTCTGCTGTATGAACTCTCCAATTCCAATTTTCGATTCATTGTTCGTTACGACTCTCTTTTCGTTGTGCTTCTAAAGGTTTATTTCAGCTCTGATACCATTAAAAAAAAACTCATCTAAAAGTTCGAATATTTAAGTTGTGTTTGGATGGAGGGATTTAATTTGAGGAGTATTTCAAATGAAATGACTTAAAAATAGGTGAATTTCAAATTAAATGGTTTTAGTGACACTACAAAAAATGCTTAAATTAGAGACCAAAGTTTTGAGACCGTCATAAAACGGTCTTAAATAAAGACTGATTTGAGACCATTTTGAAAAAATTACGAATTTTGAGACCGATTTCATTTCAGTCTTTAATTTTATGTATTCAGACCGTTTAGAGACCGTATTGGCGGTCTCTAACCCGAAATTAAATTTCTAATTTTAAATTTTGTTTTGAGACCGCATTAGCGGTCTTTAATTGGTATTAAGAATTCCAATTCCCAAATTTTATTTTGACCGCCATTTTTGCCCACTCATTTAGAGACCATTTTTTGAATAGGGTCTCTAACCCGTTTATAAACCCGTTTGTAACCCGTCTATAAACCTTAATTCATTTTGTACCGCCTCTTTCACTTTCACCCTATGCAATTTCTCACGGCCCTCGCGATTCTCTCTTGCAGCGACAAGAGCTGGCAAATTGGGTCGTCCGGCCCGGCCCATCTGGCCAAGCGATGTTCGTGGGTTGGGTCAGGCCGGCCCATGAATTTGTCAGGCTTATAAAATGTGAGCTCAACCTAGCCCACTAGACTAGCGGGCCAGCCCAACCCATAAAATTATATATATAAATGTTGTATTGGTCACATACTCACATATAATTTTTATTTATACAAATAATAATAATTAAAAATATGCAAAACTAAATATTAATTATACATAATTCATAAACGGTCATAATCAGTATAACATTACACTCTATAACAACTTCAAATAAAATTATAAATAATTCACAAGTTCAAATTTCAAAGTCAAAATAAAATAAAATAAAAACACAATAATATTTAAATATAAAATACTTTACTTATTTTAATTATCTATTTGTTTAAAGAAAAAATATTGATCGGGCCAAACGACATGTCCATGGGCCAGCGAGCCAAATTCAGCCTAGCCCATTAGGCCCACCGGTTCCATCGGGTCAGGCCAAATAGGCCCAGTTCTATATGGGCCTCTAATTTTAGAGCCCAACCCATACTATGTTTTGGGTTGACCGAGCCAGCCCATCAGATCGGGCCCAAATTGTCGGCTCTAGCCGCGAAGAATCCAACTCCGTCCCTGTTCTTAAGAAGATAATGCTGATGCCGCCTCTTCGCCGCCGCCAGTTGGTTATCAATCGTCTCCACCGAATTTAAGTTAAGGTAATTTTTGAGTTTTTCTATTTTGAGATTTTGTTTGAAAGAATTGATACTAGAATATTAAAAGATGAGAGAAATAAATTGATGAGAAAAAATATTAGATGAGTATGAGATTAAATATAATAAAATTATAAATAAAATTTAAGTGATGTGATTGAGAAAGGGAAGGAGAAGAGAAAAAATAATATGAAAAAAAAAATTGAATGAGAAACTTATTGTGGAATTTATAGTGGAATCTCTCAGAGTATATAATAAAGAAATTAATTAATATATATATAGTTAATTTTAAAAATTACACAAGACAATTACTTGTCAAAGTGGTGGGTACCCACCCGGGATCAATTCCCACCAAGACCAAATAAATGGTCATTTAAATAAAGTGGGTGTGGGTGGGTATGGGGGTCGGGTCGGGTGGGTCGGGTCGGGTGGGTCAGGCCAGTACGGTTGTGGGTTCGGGTCGGGTCAGGTGGGTTAGGGCGGGTGTGGGTTCGATTCGGGTCAGGTGTGGGTTTAGTTCGGGCGCGTGAGTCGGGGTTCGATACCGGATGTGGCGGTCTCTAAATTAAAGACCGTTTTGAGACCGTCTCAGGGCCCGAAAAAAGTTCGGGCCGACCAATTGTTTAAGACTGTTTATAGACCGCTACAATTTAGAGACCTAAAAAAATCGGTCTATAATTTGAGACCGATACATGAAAACGGTCTCAAAATATTTAAAACGAACCTAATAGTGACCAACCAAAAACGGTTTCTAATGCGTTTAGAGACCATTTTTACGGTTTCTAATTGGTTGTTAATTGAGGTGTTTTTTATAGTGTGAAGATTTAAAATTCTCTCAATTTTAACTAAAAAGTGTGAATATTTGAAATCCATTCATAATACAAGTGAATGAATTTGAATTGTGGATTTAAAATCCATACACCAAATCCCTCCATCCATCCAAATGGAGACTTAGAAAAATCCGTAACAGTATTCATAATAATAGTAGTTCGAATCTGTTACAATTAACAATACGTAGATAGCTAATTAATAATACTAGTTAATTAATTACGTAACATGAGCATTTTCCCTGTTACACCACATGCAAGAGCCTCATTTGGAATCTTCCCAACACGTTCAACACCTTCTGCAAAAACAACCCCCATTCCCATATGCAAATGTGGTTCAATGTGGCAATGAAACGCCCACGCCCCGGGATTATCCGCCACGAATCGTAACGCCGTCCACCCGTACGGGAATATCACTGCCGTGTTCCTATACGGCGGGTTCTTTAAATTGAACTTCTCCTCGTCTCGATCCGTGAACTTACCTTCTCCGTAGCCGAGCACCCAGAAATCGTGGCCATGCAGATGCCACGGGTGTATTTCGCTTACGTTCGCCTTTAACGCGTTCGCGTTTTGTAGGATAACATCAATTGTGGTGTTGAATTTGAGGATGTAGACCCCGCTGCCAGTTGTTGTGTTCTGGTTGGCAGCGGGGGCCATCACGTTGTAGCCCTCCTCGAAATTGTCAGGAGGGCTTTTCGGGTCAAAAGTGCCCGTGAGGCCGTGTTTTATTGACCCTAGGTAGGGAGTAGTAGGGAGGACTAATGAGACATTGTTGATGGCCCACTTCGTGAAGCCGTCGATGTAATTTTGGGTGTTTAGGAGGATGATTCTGCGATTTTGTTTAGGCGGGGGTTTGGTGGAGCCGGCTAGGGCGACGATTTTTCTGGCGAAGGATTTGCTATAGTCGTAGTCGTCCCATCGAGGATGTGTGGGCGGGGGCGAAATAGGGAGTTTAGATGATGATGTTGGGAGGTAATTTAGTAGGGTTAGGGCTTGTGGTGTTTTGGGCTCTCTTCCTCTTACACCAATTGAGATGTAATAGTTGTTGGAGGGGTCTTGATTTGTTGTAAAAAGTATTGAATAGCTGTCTCCAGAGTATATGTCAATGTTGTCCACTGAAAATGGCTCTACATAGTTGCCATCAGCTTCAACCACCACCATCTTGTGATTCTACACACAAATTTAGTGAACATCATTATAATATTTAAGTGTCACATTATATTATGATCAAAATATATATTCACATAATTACAAAGAATTATAGACGAAAATATATACTACATTAGTCCCTCTATAATTGACATGTTTATCTTTTGCACATGTTTTAAGAAATATAATATTAAAATGATATTAAATTAGGACTATTAAATTGTAGGCGAGTTCTACAAAATCTAATTAATTATGGCCAATCCTTTTCTTCGGGCTATTCTCCCTCCGTTCTAGATTTGTCTTTTTGACTTTGATACTGTGAGTGTTGTTTATTACTATTATAAAGCATAAAAACTTTTTTAGAGTGTATTTTGAGATATTTAAAGGAAATAATTAAAAAGTGTAAAATCACTTTTTTATCATTTTAGAAAGAATCAATCTAATACTCCCTTCGTCTAGAGGGAATTTACACTTTGGATTGCACATTTTTTAAGAAAATGTAAGAAAAAAAAGTAATTAGTATAGTTTTGAGGGATAGTTTTATAAATTTTTATAAATAAAGTAAAAAAAAAAAGTAAATTAAGTGTAGAAAAATAATGATATATGAGTAAATATGTATATATTTTAAGAATGAATATTATAAAAATATTTTTTTTAGTGTACAAATTTGTGTGAAACTTATCAATATACCAAATCTACAATTTTTTTTGGAATAAAAAAGTGTAAGACAGAAGAAAATGAAAAAGGGTCACATAGGGAGAAAGTATCATTTATGTCCAAATTAGATAATGGGGGAATATAAAAGGAGAAAATTAGTGAGTTGTAAAATGAAAGTCATCATTTAGAATAGCACATTCGATCATATTCCATGTCAAAAACGTGCTACATATACCAACAAATCAAAAGCTGCCATCTTTTTTCAACTTTAGGAAAGCCTTCCAATTTTACCCTCTGCTTTCAATTTTGCAATAGTAACAAACAAAAATTATGAATTCCGTGATCATGATTTTTCTGAATTCTTATTCTGACACTCAGTCATGAAGAATAGAGATAAAAGAATCTTTTTTCTAACTCTCCATTTATTTTTGAAGGGTTCTAAAAAAGGATAAACCTAACAATTTAGTTTCAATAATTTTTTTATATGTATTAGTCATGTTCTAAAGTTGCTAGAATTTTTAGAACAATGTCCTCGTTTTTTGTTAGTAACTTTGTTGAAATTGACCGTTCACGTGTTTAGCCCATAATAAAAATAATGTTGTTCTGAAAATTTTCAATAACTTTAAAATAAAATTAATACATATAAGAAATAATTGAAATTAAATTTGTACACAATATTATTTGAAACATTTAGAAAAAAATTTAAAAAATTATGGAACGAAAAGAGACACTGTCCTGACACTCCAAAATGACAACATCTAGCAGTCTTTCAGAAAACATATGGTACACTCTCCTGACTACTCATATTACTGTAATTACTTTTTAAAAAAAAAAAATCTAGTATGCTTTCAAAATATATTTTCCACTGACATGGATCCGTGACCACATGCTATTCTTATCTTAATTGTTTACTTTCTTAAGAGGAATCTAGTTACTATTTTTGTATTTTTTTAATAAAAAAAGGTTACTACTTTTGTACAATTACATTTTTACCGTTTCACAATTGTTATACTATGAACCATGGATGAACATCCTTGATATATTTTTATATATCCATTTTTTTGCGGTCACCGATATCGATATTAGAAAAAATCGATATTTTCACGATATTTATAAAAATTTCGATAAATATCATATGAAATAACATTATATATTATATTTTATATGAATTTACCACTGATATAAAATGTATTCCAATTATTTTATTAATTTTATGTATTAAAGATTTGTTATTAAAAAAATTTTATTTTCAAAATTATCGATATTCGATGTCGATATATTCATAGATATTTCCACGAATACCGATCCTTGCTATTGACAAATTTTATTGGAGAATTGAATGACAGAGTGAAAAGATGCATGCATATAATAAATTGTTACCCCAATAGCTAAGTTGAGTGCAACCAATGCAGTGGAACTGGCTATCCTGAGCCGGTAGGTCTTGTTTGGGTGAACTTTGAGGATGTAGGGTGCATTTTGTTCATTGGCTCTTAACTTGCACGGACTTGTTGAGGAATTGCTAAACTGCGCTGCCAAGGAGCAATTGTACTGCCCTCTCCCATTAATTAACAAGGTCTGCATGCCACAATTAAAGAAAAGCATCAACATTAAATTAAAGATATCACGAAATGGAAAAATTATACTCCTATATTGTTCATGCTCAGTTTTGTAGTAGGACAGATTAATTCAAAATGAATGAATAATTAGACCTAATATTTCAATATATCTACAAAACGGAAATTTATAAGATCATCAATCATTGAATTATTCTTTAATGAGAATAAGATAACACGTGTTCAATTTAGTGCTCTACTTTATATTTCATTATTTAATTTATTGAAGACACGTGTTAAATTAATAATATATAATTATTAAATTAATTTATATGTTGAATTGATTGATTTTTATCAGTTAAAAAATTATTACTGATATATGTATAATGTGATTGCTATTCTTGTGTTACTATACAAGCCAAAGAAACACCACGCACGCGCAGTTAATATATTTATCTTTTTCTTTTGTCAACTTTTTCAGTAAAGTGTGTTAGGCTTTGTTTGGCTGTCTTTTCTTACTTTTTGTTGTAAAGAAAATTGGAGTTTAGCATTAAATATAGAGAATGCACCTTATTTGCAATTCTAGATTGTTTGATTGTTTTTGGTATATATGGCCAGCCTTGCTCAATTATTAAACAAACATCTCGATCGAAGTTGCACTCAACCTTATGCACTACAATTAAAATGAATTATATAAAGCTAATCAAATTGCAAGATACATGTCCACCCCCAAGTTGTTCTTTATAGTTACTTGTTAAAACGTTAAAGCGTCATGTTTAGAGGTGTAAATGAATCGAGTTAACTCACGAGCTATTCGTACTTGACTACTGTTTTTTTTTTTTTTTTTTAAAGTGACACGAATTTAATTAAGTCGAGTCGAGTTTCGAGTGTAACTATCGAGTTCGAGTTCTTAAATACTCAACTCGAACGACTCGCTAGACTAATCGAGCTTGTACAATATTACTATTTTGTCATTAATTATGGAGTAATTTATATTTATATACAGGCAATCGAGTTCGAGTTGAGCCGAGCTCAAGTTCATTTCGTCATTAATTATATTGCGAAAAATATATTTTACATTTAATTTTATAAAATTATATAGGTAATCGAATCAAGAAAAGCTCGAGTTTATCAAGTCGAGCTCGAACTTAAAAAATTTAGATTCGAGTCAAATTTCAAACTTCGAGTAAAATAATCGAGTCACGTTCAAGCTCGATCAGCAGTACACGACTCAACTCATTTACACCTTTGTTCATATCTAAATCATAATTATTCTAACCGTGAGACAGTTTAATGCAGAATTTACCCGTAAAAGAAACAAGAAAATTAAAGAATAATAAAAGACATGGAAAATACCTGGGGCTCGCCAATCCAACGCATTGGCTTGCTAGAGAGGTCAACTTCTTGTTCGTGGGTTGACTTATGCCACCAGTCACTGAGTAAGAGGTTGAACTCTTCATCATAAGTCAACTTCTCTTTCTCTCCCTCTGCCACGTCAACAATCAACGATCCGTACAACCCTGCTGATCTTTGCATCCCATAGTGCCCATGGTAAAAGTATGTCCCCGCCTACACCATATTATAACTCAATTCACAATAAAATCCTTAAAATTTTGATTATGAAATTGAAAACGACCATTGTACGTTGGTGATGAAGTGGACCATGATCAGACAAGAATTACCCACTCTGACTCACCCACTCTCCATTTACAATTACAATATACTTCGTCCGTCTGTCAAAAGTTTGCGGTACTTTTTTAACATAATTTTTTTTTTAAAAGTATATTAATTAGAGTATTGAATAATAATTTTATAAACATTTATATATATAGTAAATAAAGTACTAGTTGAATTAAGTCCAAAAATAATGACATCAAAGATAAATATTTATATATTGTGAGAGTGAAGTTTATGATAATTGTTTTTACTTAGGAAATGAAATTTTTTAAGGATAAATATAAAAGAAAAGTATGAAAAAATTTGTGGGACAGGGAGTATGAGATTTTTCTGTTTTTTTATCAATTAATTAATCAAGAAAAAAGTTAAATATTAATTATTTTTTAAAACTTTGTGTTTGGTTTTAAAAAATTCAATCTTATAGTTGAGATAAATAGATAATTAATATTTGATTAATTTTGGGCTAAAAATGTCCTTGGCTACGTATTTCTTAAAATTCAACGTTTGGTTAATTTTAGGCTAGAAAACAATCTTACTTCTTAATTAACTCTATGTTTGTTCGAGAGAATTAAAGTGTCTCGTTGTTTTGTTTACAAATGTCTTTTTATGTTATTATTATGTTGAATCATATGAGGTATAATATGATATGTAAATAATACGGAGTAATTAGTAATTGTATATGGTTAATTATAAGATTTCGTTTGATAAATATATTGGAATATCTATAGTCAGGTTAGATTTAATTTTTTTTAATCTATTTATAGATATATTTTAGATCTGATTACTGGACTATTTTAAGTTAATTTATCTATCAAATGGATAAGAGTTTTGTAGAAGTGCGTGGATACTTTTTTTTTTTTTTAATGAAAGAACAAACACGAAGTAGAATCTATCACGCTGCCCCCAAATTCGATTAAAAAGTAGTACCATTAAAAAAAGTGTGATTTAAAAGTTACCAATAAAACCACAACGCGTATTCTGATTTTTTTATTCCATAACCATTAGTTTAAGAATATTATTTGTACCTTAAAATATATTATTTTTATCTACTAGTGGTGTTGAACGATTTTTATTTTATTTTTTAAAAAAATCTGCACCCGTTAGCATTTCTAAATTGATAATTAATCCTTGGATTAATTTAATTATGCAGCAAAAAAGAGAGTATTAATTAAGGAAAGTTTGATACATACCCTGTCCAGTTTGAACCTGTAAACAAATGTTTCTCCGGGATTAATGGCACATTGTGAGATTGATGCTGTCCCATCTGCCCATGGTGTCCCAATCTGAATTTTTTATTTATTAAATTTCAAAAGTAATTAAATAAATAAATAGTAAAAAGTAAAAAGCAAAAAGCAAGAGACAAGTTGGTCAATCATGTATTCAAGTGCATATAATATGAACCCCATCATGCATATTCATTTTCACAACTTTTCAAACTTCACAAAAGTTTTATGGTACACTAATGATGAACTCCGTCTAAAGTGGTGATACCGAGAAAAGAGAGTTCATGTGAATCTTCTACTTTATAATTTATCAACTGAATGTGAATAGTAAACTATCTTTTTTAAACGGATGAGGTATATGAAATGTAAAGCAATAAGTCGTAATATAATATCTGAATCAAAAATCATATTGCGATACAAGATGATTTGAGACGAAGAACTGTACAAATCTCGTATTCCACTTTAGTGTATCATCTCGTGATTTACTGTTTTCAATACATATTTTTGATTAAAAATAAGACGAAACATAAAAAAATAGGATTTTGTCTACCCTATCGCACAGTGAAGGGTTTTAAAGTGTTGTGTACTGTACAATATATTAAAGGTTAATGCACAGATAAGGTGCAAATCGAACAAGAAGTAGAAGAAACTTAAACCTGACGGATTCCATGCCAATGGATGACAACACCTTCAGTGTGAAGCTTGTTGGTGAGTTGAAGATGAATAGTATCGCCAGCCTGAGCCCGAATGGTGGGCCCGGGGAACTGGCCATTGATGGCCATAACCACACCTTCAAGCCCATCGGGCTTCCAATGCATATACTCTACCTCCCACTTCAAATGCCTAGTCTTTGCACCCATTGTTGAATATAAATGAAGTAACAAAACAACAACCACCCATAGCCTCCCCATTTTCATTGAGTTTATGCGCGCAGTGGGGAGAGTTTAGGTTCATAGGTCACTATATATACACACAAGAGGAGGTCTTGGTCATATTTCTATGAACTTTCCCATGTCCAAAATTACGTAATCCGTCCATTTTTATAATTCTTCTTTATATTGGACACTAATTTTTTTTTTTTTAAGAAATGATTATTCATGTAAAAAGTAAAATTTTAAAAATAAAAATAAAGTACGTATTTTTTAATAATAAAATTAGACAAACAAAAAAAATAAAACCAGAATTAAAAATGAAGATTATCGTGATGTGCTTGTCTTAATTTAATTTATAATTTTTTTTTCAAGAGATCGAGAAAGAGCCTCCAAGTAGAGTTTTACTTTTTTTTTTAAGAATGGGAATTATATGATTAATTATAATGGCCGGCCGTATAAAGTTATGGATATTAATTTAATGAGAAAATCTTAATTTAATGAGAAAATCTTAAATGCACACCGTGCATCAAATTAGAATTGGTGCACACTTTTTTTTTTTTTAAGTACTTTCTCTCTCTGTACCATTTTTTTTTAAAATTCGGTGATGAAAGTGGGTCATAAGATTCGAACTTGTGATCTCATTTTGCTTGATAGAAATTCGGTAATGAAAGTGGGTCATAAGATTCGAACTTGTGATCTCATGTTTAGGAGATGTGGTTAAAATCACTAGAATATCAATTATTTAATTACATATATTTATCTTTGTTAATATATAGAGGATTGGCCTGTGCATTAATGTGCACGTGCACATTGTGCACGACCAACTCCAATTTAATAATGTAGGTTTGGCAAAATAAAAATAATAATAATGTAGGAAGAGTAAATACCCTAACTACTATTGTTTTATAAAAATAACACACGTTGTGTATAATATAATTAATATTATACATTGAAAATAAATAATGTTGATTAATCAATATTAATTGATTTTGGGATTCATCTTATTTTTTAAAATATCAATGATTTGACTAATTGTATTGTTAGGGTGTTTGGATCTTTGCAATTATGAATGACATTTTCGTCTCAAACTATTGTGAAAAAACCTTCTAGATAGATTTTGCTCATATATTTTTTAAGTTATAAAGTTCTTTTTATTTGAAAAAACAACCATTAGTGAATTAAATTAACTAATAATATTTGTTAAGTGAAACCTTTTTTTTTTTTTAAAACGTGAAAACAGTTAATATAATTTAAGAAATACAAGTGAATGACAATGTACCTGGTGCATACAAAATTAAACTTGGTATCGTAGAAATCAAGTTTTACTTTAAATTTTAAAACACAGATTTTAAATTTTAAAATCCAAAATTAACTTTATTTCGACATTTAAAAATCGATTTTAAAAAATCACCCAAAACTATAAAACTTATAAATTTGACATAAAGTTTAATTATTAATTATAATCTCACTCAAATCAATATAATTTCATTCAACAATAATATAATTTTATTTAATTTTACACAATAATTTACTAAATCATCTTATACTAAAAAAAATCATAAATTACTATTTATTAGAATTAAAAAAATCGAAAAATTTTAAAAATTGATTTTTAAAAAGTTTGTGGATTTACAAAATATTTAAAAGTTAAAGATAAACATAATATTAAAAGATATATACCAATCTTGTTAAGATTATATTCCTGAGTAGTTTAACAATTGAGTCTCCATCACATAACAATCAAAAATCTACCATGTCCTTATAAAAAAAATGACTCAAAATAATTTATAAATAAAGAAAGATTTATTAACAGAGAATAATGATAAATAACTTAAATTAGCCACAATATTTTCTCACATCAAACATTTTCACCTGCAACCCTCCACATACACCCCTACCTCAAAATCACCCAAAACGAAATGACAAAACAATAGCAAACAACTCCAATCAATCCATACTCAAAATTCAAAACAAAGAGCAACAAAAAATTTGCGTAGTAGCTTTGTTAGAAGAACAACACAAGTTTTTTTTTCTTTTGACCTTTCGTTTTCAAAGTTCTCTGAGAGAATACATTGAAATCTCTTGATTTTTAGAAGAGATTTTAGAAAGTGAAATCTATTTATATTTTTTTGAAGAGAATAAAAAAAAAAAATTCATAGAGTATTAAAATTCATAAACTGTTGAATACATAAATATTTTTTAAGACCTTTCAAAATCCGTATTAAATGTGTGTGACTATTGTACACTCGAGTCGAGCTTGAATTGTATATATATAGTAATTGCTAGTACATAATTACACATACTTCCTTATAGCCTAGTGGTAGTACATACCTATTCTACACTAGTGTATGGGTTTGAATCTCACCCTCAACATTTTTTATTGCATTGTTTAGTTATAGTAAGTTGCACAGTTTATTGATTTACACATTTTAGTAATATTGTGTTGCACTTTTTAATTATATTGATTTACATTTTTTTAGTAATATTGTGTTGCACTTTTTAATTATATTGACTTACATTTTTTAGTAATATTGTGTTGCACTTTTCAGTTATACTGACTTGCACTTTTTTATAATGTTGTGTTGCACTTTTCAGTAATATTGACTTACACTTTTTAGTAATATTGTGTTGCACTTTTCAGTTATACTGACTTGCACTTTTTTATAATATTGTGTTGCACTTTTCAGTTATATTGATTTACATTTTTTAGTAATATTGTATTGCACTTTTTAGTTATATTAACTTACATTTTTAATAATATTGTATTGCACTTTTTATTTATATTGAATTTTTATGCTCGAGGTACATAATTTAAACACTCTCTATACATTTATTTAATTAACAAAAAAAAAAAAATGAGTGGGGCTACTAACACCCCATATAATGTTATACATACCCCATTATTTTAAAGACAAAAATAGACATGAGTAAAATGACTAAGTAACCCTTATTTAAATAGGGAGTAAAATAATTTTAAAAAAAATCTGAAAAAATACATTTAAAATTTGAAAATATTTTGAAAAAGTCAACAAAATATTTAAACTAATAAATAAATTAATTTTTTTGAAAAACAAATCTAAAAAGATTTAATAAAATCTGAAAATATTCAGAAATAAATAAATAAAAAATTTAAAAATCGATTAAAGATAAGAAAAAAGGTAAAAATGTTTAATAAGATTGATAAATTGTAAAAAATATTTAAATTAAAAAAAATAAGAATTTAAATTAATATAAAATAAATAAATCAAAAAATATATTTAAAAAATCACCTAAATCTTCAAAAATTAATTAATTAAATAAGTTTTGAAGATTTAGTTGATTTTTTAATATTTTTAAATTTTTTGAAGCTTTAATTTATTTTTGAAGATTTTTTTTATATTTGATTTTTTTTATTTAGTAATTTTTTATGATTGAATTGATTTTTCTTTCACATTTTTATTTACTTTATCAAAATTTTGATTTCTTAAATTGATGTTTTTAATTAATTTATTTTTAAATTTTATTTGATTTATTTAATTTTATCCAGATTTAATTAAAAAAAATCAATTTAATTAATTTAAAATTTTAGTTAATTTTTTATAATGTTTTAATTTTTTAATTGATTTTTTATTCAAATATTTATTTAATTTTTTTATATTATTGATTTTTTTTTATTTTTTTTAACTGATGATATATTTTTAAGATTTACTTAATTTTAATAATGTTATTTTGGTTTTTATTTAATTTGTATTTTGTTTTAAGAGTTAAAGGGCAAATAAGAAAGAATTGGGGTATGTTTAATAATAAAAATTGATTTTTAAATTTTAATGGGGTGTGTTTAACATTTGGGGTGTGTATAACATTATATGGGGTGTTAATAGTCCCACCCAAAAAAAATAGAAAAAAAAAACTACAACGATAAATAAAAGTTTTTAATTAACAAAAAAATAGACAAACAAAAAACCTAAAAAATTGATAAACAAAAAACCTAAAAAATAGGTAACAAGCCAGAACTAAAAAATAGGTAACAGGCCGAAAAAAAATTTGGTCAACACCCGAGTGCACGGTGTGCATTCGGGTGTATATGAGACAAAATCGTATTAAATACCTCAAAATTTTTTAAAAACTTTTAAAAATTCGAATGAAATACCTTCAAACAGTAGGGGTGGAAGTAGGTTGGGCTGGTCTTTACATGAAAAAGTGTGGGCCTGATTACTAGGCCTAAGTCTGGCCTGTTATATGTGATTGACTTTTTTTATAGCCTTGACCTGCCCTTTTAAGTAAATATGTCAGGTCCTATTAACATATACTCCCTTCGTCCCGTGATTACTTGCACACTTTCCTTATTTGGACGTCACAAAATTACTTGCACACTCTTAATATGAAAATACCCCACAATATTAATACCCTCCCAACCTCATTTTATTTTCAAAATTACCACCATCTTTTTACATACATTTTACTTTACACATCATTATATCCACTTTACGCATCACCAAATCACCTAAAATACCCCTTATTTATCTTACATCACCAACCACTAAATTTACAGTATTCAATATGAAACACAGTTCAGTATTCAATGTGAAATGCAGTTCAGTATTCAAAATTGCAAATAAAATTTACGACCAAAACAAATGCATTACAACGATGAGTTTAAATACAAACATTATAACGATATCTTAAGTACTAAAATAAATTTAACTTGCTTTAATTTAATTTAATATTAATGTTAGTACTATATTTTAAGAATTATATAATAGTACGGAGTATATAATTTTAAATAGATCGGTTTGTTAGACTTATAAGGCCTCATATAAAGTCTAAGCCTAGTTAAATACTGTAGGCTTTTTAAAAAGCCTTAACCTGACTCATATTCTAAATAGACTAGGCTTGACAAGACCTTTAATATGCTAGGCCGTAGACCCCTGTCTCGGATGGCCCGATCTATTTCCACCCCTACCTACAAGCAATGCACCTAGGAGTGCACAAAAAAAAAAAAAAAAAAACCGGACCGGATCCGGTCCGATCTTCGGTCCTTTAAATTTTAGATTCCGATTTTCCGGTCCGGACCGGTTTGGACCAGAATTTTTTTTAATTTTTTTTTTTTAAAATTTTTTTATTAATACACTCCCACTAATATATTAATATCAAAACCAAGTAATTGGTGAGGATGTGAGGTACAATTATTGACATCTATTACATTTTTTCAAATATATAATTTAACGAGCAAATAAATAAAATTCACATTGACGTAGATTGATTTAAAATAAAGAGCAACACTTTAATTTTCATACACAAATTCATCAACCTTGTTCTTGCTTTCATAAACTTGAAAAAAAAATTTAAAAAAAATAAAAAACATTCTGGTCCAAACCCGAACCGGACCAAAAAATTCCAATCCGGATTGGTCTGGACCGGATTAATTACGATCCGGTCTCCGGTCCATGCATTAGGACAAATTCCGGTCCCGATCCGATTTTGAACTGTGCACACCCCTAAATGCACCTCCCTAAAACTAGCTTTCATGATACCAAATATGGATGAACCAGTTTCATTTCCTCAATATATATTATTTCCTTCTTTAGTGTTAAAGAAAATCATGATTGGACACTATTTGTTTTAGTGCGCAAAAGATAATTAAACAAAGGAATGTGAAAGCATATCATGAGAGAAAAAAAAAAGTTCATTTCCGACCATTTTAACGCGTTAACATAAAACATTTTTCATTCAAGTTTTGCATACCCATGTGGGTACGTACAGTTGTTGGGTCACTAATTAAATAATCATACCTAAAAGCTACTCCAGTACTCCCTCTATATGCCACAATTGTTTGAACTATTTCCTTATTCGTCCGTTCACAATTATTTACACTTCTAAAAAAGGAAATCTTTTTATAAACCTCACCTTCACAATATTCACATATTCACACAAAATGGCATTACTTTTATCCTCAATTCAACCATTCATTTATTTTATTCATAAAATTTTACAAAATTATCCCTCAACACTTCACTCATTATCCATTTTTCTTAGTTTGTATGCCCATAAAGTGGTGCAAACAGTTCCAAAACAGAGGGAGTAATAATTATGAGATATTTTTTGTCTCGATATCAGATCAAGAGACTTACTTATTCAGTAATTCGGGAATCAATTTCACTGTACTCTAGGGCTCCATTAAGAACAAAATTTTGTATAGACTGATTCTTTAAAAATTATTGCAGCTTGGAGGTTTTGAAACTAAAACTTAGATAGTAGCATAGATGACATAAAATATATGACACATCTATATAAAATGAATGAGACGATCAAGATTCATTCATTAACAAATTAAATAAATAGTAAAGATTAATTAATGAGAAGGGCTTGAGTAAGATGATCACATACCTAAGATGATACTCTAGCTATTTTAGTATTTGTGTCCTATATATTTTCTTTTAAGATATAATTACATTGAAGTCTCCATCATAATCACATAGGTCATATATTAAGGTAAATTAAATGAGATTCACGTTGTGAGAATTCAATGCAAAATTGGCATACGATCATTGTTGGGGTGTTTGATTTCTTTAGAACTTGGAGTTTTGTTTTAGATGTTGGAGGTCTAAAGTGGTATTTGAGGTCTTGCTAGTTCTTGATTCTGCGGCTTCGATTAACACATTACTATGGGGTAAAATACTTTTAATTTGGATTTGAACATTCAATTAATATTATAATACCATCTTGTAACTTGTTTAATATTAAATTGTTTAAATAAAATTTTGTCAAAATGTATAAAGCATGTGTTAGTTATACCTTTCCTATCAATAATCATGACTTTTGAAATCAAACAGTACACTTAATGAAATATATCCAAATAATATGTATTTGTAGTCTTCCTACATAATCATTCACAAAAAATATGCTGAAATGATTTATTAAAATTTCAAAATTAATTAAAAAAACAGAAATAATTGGCTTAAGAAGTTCTCGTGATTACTTTTTTCCAACCATGTTTTTGTCGTTGTATTTTTTCATGGATTCAAAAGTACCATGTACACCCTTTAGCATGTCTGGCTTTTTTCTGCAAACTATATAATGCAATTTAAATTTTATATTTCAAAATTTACTCAATTTTAGAGTTTCTCTCACGTGATTTTAAAATATTCATTTAACTTATAGCGGCCGTCGAATGAGTGAGACTATATGAATAATTTGATAATAATCATATTAAAAAATAATTAATGTCATATAATATTGAGACCGACACATATAAAAAATTTAATAAGATAGAATATCAATAAAACACAAAAAATGAAATAGAAAAATCAAACACGAAAAAACGGGCCTCTACGAATAGAGCTTCCCCAAATAGCTGGTGAATAAGTTCGGATAACCTATATGTGATTGTGTATTTTGGAACAAATTGTGTTGGGTCAAAGCTAAACCCACATGATTAGGTATTGGGAACTGTTATTTGCACGTTTAGGTTTTGTTAAATACACTTTCCTTAATTTTGAAATGTCTAAATTTTTTTAATAGATACAATCTCTATCTAATTAACCCCTTTAGTAGATACACCGCATGCTCCAATTTTTTCATCCCCACCCCCTCCTCCTGATGCCCCCGCCCCTTCCCCTAACGTTGCATGGCGACGTCGCTCTCTCCGCATAGTCGAGTTAGATACAAAAAATTTAGAAAACTACAAAAATTATTAATTATTATTTTAAAATTTTATTTATGAAACTAGAAACAACAATATAATGATTTTGGGATTCAATTTAAAAAATACTCCCTCCGTCCCTCAAAAACTTGAGGGGAATATTGGACACGTAGTTTAAGAAAAGTGTGCAATAATTTGAGTGTTGAGGGATAATTTTGTAAGCTTTTATATATAAAATAAATAAAATAGTTGAATTGAGACATTGAGTATATGATCGGCCCAAAAAGTAATGACATGAAGGGTAAATATGTATATATTGCGAGTGTGGAGATTGTGATGAATGCTTTCATTTATTGGTATGCAAACTTTTGTTGGACAAACCAAAAAGAAAAATATGAAAACTTTTGGGGGACGGAGGGAAATATAATTTTTCGGCAAATCAGTGTCAAAATTTGAACTATTTGTCGACAAATTAGTGTCGAAATTTAGGTTAATTACTATTTGAATTTTTGTGAAAAAATAAATCAAAATCTATATTTTCAATATTTTTTTGAAAAGTTGATTGAAAATGGAAAAGTTTGGTAAGCAAACCATCCGCCGCCCAACATGCTCTAACCAGCGTACATGCATGGTGTGAAATTGTGAATAAGTGCCAGTCATCCTCCGTTCCACCTTCACACATTAAGTAGCTCATGCATGTCCTGCACCACTCTCCTCGAACAGAGTTTAACTCTAGTCGGTAAACACTTATGGGTCGCCTGTCAAAGTAAATCTTTCACCCGAGGAGGCAGATGCAACCTCCAAATAACACCCCAATCACCCTCCACCATCAAGGAAGGGTCAGCTTCAATACTCATCAAAAGTTTCAATACTAACCCACAACCGAGCACCACCCAACGACCCAATAGAAATATCCGTCACCTGTCTGCCGAAGAAGCCTGCGAATACCGAGCCAAAGGAAAGTGTTATCGCTGTAGTCAACCCTACAACCCCTTACACAAATTTTCGGCCAAATTCTTCGGAATCTTTTTTAGATCCAGACGAGGATGATGCTGAGGATTCCACACCTGAGTAGTTCGACGAACCTGGCCTCTCTACTATTGAGGAACACATGCCCACGACGTCATTGTGATCAACCCTCCAACTATCGAACTTATCGTCAAATGGTTCGATGGTGCCCAGACCATGAAATTGTTCGGTCGAGTGAGTGACTACCGCCTACTTACAATGATCGATAGTGGCGCCAACCATTGTCTCATCTCCTAAGCGTCTGCTTCCAAACTTTCTGCATAACCCCAAGCCATAGCCGATATCGCCATCATTCTTGGCGACGATTCCCGCCTGACTACACAGGGAGTTTGCTGAGCAGTCCCCTTAATTCTTAACAATCATTTATTTTCAATTGACTGTTATATATTCCCAATAACTGGTATCGATTTAATTTTAGGGGTCACCTAGCTCTCTACTCTCGGCGACGTGACGGCCAACTAGGCACGCCTTACTATGGAGTTCAATCACGACTATAAGTGGGTCTCCCTTAGAGGAGATCCGTCCCTCACTCGTAAGGCCTACAACGCCCAAGAATTATCGCAGCTCGATGATCAGTCGTGGCTAATCTGGGTCCTCGATAGCTCCGGCACTTCTGCCAAGCGATCCCCCACACTCACAATCGCTCAACACCACCAATTGGATGCCCTGTTAGCATCTTATCCCCAGATTACATAACCACCCCATTCCCTCACTCCCTCCCGCTCGTTCCACAGATCACTGCATCCCTTTCTAGACGAGTGCCGACCCTATTTCAGTCTGGTCGTACCGATACAATCATGATCAGAAGGACGAGATAGAAAGTCTCGTCTCAGAAATGTTGGTAGCGGGTATTATTCAACTAAGTACAAACCCGTACTCTAGCCCTGTCCTAGTAGTGCGCAAGAAGGATGGCTCATGGAGGTTTTGCGTAGATTATCGAGGCTTGAATAAACTCACAATTCCCGATAAGTACCCGATTCCCATCATACATGAACTGTTGGATGAACTTCACGGGGCACACTTGTTTAGAAACTGGACCTTCGAGCGGGGTACCATCAAATTCTAGTCCACCACAATGATCCCTAACATGGCATTTCAGACCCATTTTGGTCATTATGAATTTTAGTAATGTCGTTTAGCTTGACCAATGCCCCAACAACGATTCAAAGTTTGATGAACGATGTGTTCCGACCCCACCTTCGTAGATTCGTGCTCGTCTTCTTCGATGACATACTAATCTACATCAAATCTTGGAGTCAACATATTACCCACCTTCAACAGGTATTCTGTATCCTTAATGTCCATTCCCTCTTAATTAACCCGAAAAAAATGTGTTTTAGGGGACAAATATGTGGAGTACTTGGGCCATATCTTTTCAGCATCCGGAGTGCAAATGGACCTGGGTAAAATAAGCGTTGTGTTAAAATGGCCTACGACAAGTTCCAATCGGACCACTCGTGGCTTTCTCGGCCTTATCAGCTACTACCGTTGGTTCATTCAAAATTACGACACCATCAACACTCCCCTCACTAATCTGTTGTATAAGGATGAAGCACGCATGTGGTCCTGGCCGGCCGGGGCCGACACAACCTTCCAAAATCTCAAGACTGCCCTCACAACTGCACACGTTCTTCGCATGTCTGACTTCACTAAACAGTTTGTGATCGAGTGTGATGCCTCAGGGATAGGACTCGGCGCCGTCCTCATGCAAGATAGACAACCCATTGCCTACTTCAGCAAGAACTTAACAAGGCGTCTACTCGCCAAATCGGCGTACGAAAGGGAGATGATGGCACTAGTATTGGCCATCCAACATTGGCAACCATACCTGCTAGGACGTTGTTTTGAAGTACGAATGGATCAAAGAAGCTTACACCAATTACTGAGTCAGCCCCTAACCACCTCAACATGTACAGTAGAAATGGGTTGTAAAACTTCTCGACTACGATTTTGAGATCAAGTATAAGGAAGGGCCCACAAACAAGGCCGCAGATGCACTGCCACGAAGGGACGATCCAACCCTGGCAGCGGTCTCTAGGGGTGTGCACCGGTCCAAAACCAGACCGGACCGGGACCGGAATCTTACCAAAAGGTCGGACTGGACCGGAAGCAGACCGGACCAGACCGGAAAATTCCGGTCCGGTCCGGGTTTGGACCGGTTGGACCAGAATTGTTTTTTTTTTAAAAAAAATTTATGGAAGCAAGAACAAGATTTATGAATTTGTGTATGAAAATTAAAGTGTTTGCTCTTCATTACGTCAATGTGAATTTTATTTACATTGTTATTAATGATCTTTTGACCCTAAAAATAAATTAAATATGTTTGTTAAATTATATATTTGTAAAAAATGTAATAAGATCTCAACACATATTCACCAATTACTTGATTTTGAAAAATAATTGAGAGTGCATTAGTAAAAAAATATAAAAAAAAAAAAATTCTGGTCCAAACCGGTCCGGACCGGAAAATTCCGGTCTTGGACCGGACCGGAAGACCGGAATCAAAAATTTCCCGGACCGGAATCTAACCGGTCGGTCCGGTACCGGTCTTTTTTCCGGTCCGGTTTATTTTTGAACACCCCTAGCGGTCTCCCTTCCAGTTTGGCTGGACTGGGACAATCTCCAAACTCAGGTACGTACGAACCCCTTTTTATCCAATGTTATTGACGATCTCTCCCATGGCACGTCCGCACTAAAACACTATGGCCTCTCGCACGAAATACTCTATTACAAAGGTCGCATGTCCTTCCACAATCATCAACTTGGATACACCGACTGCTGTATGAGTACCATTCAACCCCCATCGGTGGCCACACAGGCATCTTCAAGAAAACGTACCGTCGCCTTGTGGCAAATATATACTGGTCGGGTATGATGCGCGATGTGACTGCCTTTGTCCAAGCTTGCGACACTTGCCAACGACATAAGTATGAGACTAAATCTTCCGCTGGACTCCTCAGCTCTCTCCCGATTCCAACGAGAGTCTTTAAATATATTAGTTTAGATTTCATCATCGGTCTCCCTCGTTCGGGCGACATCGACTACATTCTGGTGGTCATCGACCGTATTTTGAAGTACGAACACTTCATTAGCCTTCGCCATCCCTTCACGGCCAAAACAGTGGTAGAATAATTTATCCGGGAGATAGTCCGCTTGCACGGGATCCTAGTTTCGGTGGTTTCAAATCGCGACCTAATTTTTCTTAGTTCCTTTTGAAAGGAACTCTTCAAACAAGCGGGTACTACATTGAAAATGATCTCGACCTACCACCCTGTAACGGATGGTCAGACGAAGGTACTCAACCGCTTCCTCAAACGTATTTTCGGTGCTTCACCTCCGAACGGCCTAAAGCATGGGGTTCTTGGCTTCCTTGGGCTGAGTATTGATACTACACAAGTTTTCATTTGGTGGCAAGAACAACACCCTTTGAGGCAGTTTACGACAGACCTCGCTCCTCCAAGGATTATACGCTTCCTGCCAAGAGAAGTCCGAGTCTACGCAGTAGTAGAGACTTTGAAGGAACGCGAAAAGATTCTCACTGATTTACGCAACCATTTACAGCGGGCCCAACAAAGAATGATTAAGGAAGCCAATAAGCACCGATGAGAGGTGGAGTACCAGGTGGGTGACATGGACTACCTTAATTTTAGTCCGTACAAACAAATCATGTTATATGCGGGCAGGAACGCAAAACTCGCCCCTCGATACTGTGGGCCGTTTGGAATTGATGGTCGCCTTGGAAAGGTTGCATACCGACTGCTATTGCCCGCCAAGTCACGAATACACCGGTCTTTCACGCCTCCCTACTCAAACCTGCGGTTGACGGTATTACAACATCCCCTACTCTCCCTGAAGACCTTTTGGCCATCGTTCCTCGATTTCATCCGGAGTCGGCTCTGTCGCACCACATCATCTAGATTCGTGGAAAGCCAGTAAATGAGATTTTAATCAGAAGACAAGGGTTGATGGATGAAGACAACACATGGATTGATGAGGATGATCTATTGGCACAGTTTCCTAATTTTCGTAGCCTTGTGTACAAGGTTGTTTTGCCTACCAGAGTAATTGATAGCGATCTTATTAAGCATGTATACACGAGGTGAGAGAAGAATGGGAAAGACAAATTAAAAGTAAGCCTTTTGAGTTTAGTGGAATATGGGCCTAGTTAATTGTTAATTGAGCCCAGTTGTATAAAAGCCTTATAAATAGTTTCCCCTTGCCTTCTGTAATTCATTCATTGACTATTCTATTCTTGAGCAATCAATTATATTGTGGCGGATTTATCTGTGGCATCTTTTGAAGAAGTTGTGTTCTTGTTTCATGTTCTTTGTTCTTTTCGTTCAATCGATCTTAACTCTATAAGCATGTGTAAAAAACTGAGTCAAAATCTAATCCAATACTCTTTTGCCATGTGTTATTTTTAGTCCATGTCATTTTGAAAGGTAACTTAATTGAAAGGCTAGTGGATAACGAAGAGGCAAGGGAGTACATCGCTTATTCGGGAGTTATACGCAGCGCCTGAGTTTCCTAGATTTTTGCTGCGATTGGATTCCTAGTTTTCTTCTTGGATTAATGGCATCAGGAGAGCCAGAGTTCTTCAATCTAACATTCATTTAGGATTGGTGTTTGTCAATGGTCGCATCGTCAATTAATGTCAACTTTGGTTAGCTTTTCATATTCAAAGTTTACGTTGTGAAGAAGAGCAATTCGATCTGTTTGTGAACATAAGTTTCCTCTTTCTTTGTGTTGGTCCCTAGTTGAGTGTAAGATTGAGTAAGCTAGTAAAAGTCTAGAGGGGAGGGGTGAATAGACTTTTAAAAATCTTTCAAAATATCAGAGTAAACAATATGCGGAATATCAGAATTAACAATGAGCCCTTAAGATTTATACTCAACTAAAACGATGAACACTTATCTTGTCTATTCTATATGCAGATTAATCAATTAAACAATATAATCAATCAAACACAAATAAAACAGAAAGTAAATCAACACGAGATTTATAGTGGTTTGACAACTTGTCTACATCCACTCTCACAACTCCAGTCGTGAAATTTTATTAAACTCTTCTCTTCGAGTGTGTTCTTGTGGCTTAGAGTCCCAAGATTAAGACTTCGATCTTATCGAATATATCACCAGATATATCTTCGATCTAACAACTAGATTATGAACAATTAACTAGCAACTTGATTTATAAACAAAAACTATAAAGAAAAACTTCTCTATTTGCAGTAGCCTTTCTGAATATGAACTTGTCTTCTCTGGCTTCAACTTCAAACTTTGCTTGAACTCTGTGAGTTTTCTTCTTCGCTTTGAATTCTTTAGTATGCGCTTCAGTAGTTTGATTATCAGTAGTCTTCAAACGTTGAATGTCTTCAAGTATTTATAGACTTCATATATCCAGATTAGTTTGTTATCCAACAACCTTTTCTTGATAACTAACTTCATAACGACTTCTTCTTATCTCTTCACGCGTTTCTTCAGTTAATTAGTTATTCCATAAGTAACTCTTCATATCTTCACTTCTAGATACGATCTTATCTTCATCTTTATTTTTATGCGGACTTGACTTGTCTTGCTTCGACACTTAGAATATTTTTCAGCTTCTCAGCACTTGTCTTGTCTTTCACAAGTCTTCTTGTCTTGTAGTCTTCTTCACTGTAGATCTTCATGTGGAACTAAACTAGTCCTATCAACTAATCTATCAAGACTATTACATTACTTTAAGCTTTATAAAACAGCTTAGTCACTTTAAAACTATACATCAATATGAACACGAAATATAAGCTTCTATACAATGATTATAAGCTTATCATAAAACCTATATGAAACTTCTTTCTTTACTTAGTTTATTTTCAGTATACTTATACTTATCTGATCTTGTCACAAGACGACTTCCATAACTAGATCAATCAACACTTAGAAATATATTCAAGTTCTTTTTTTGGCTTATAAAAACTACTTCATTCATCAATTAGGACTTGTCTCAGGATTCATATCTCAACACTTTGTGATGCTTGTAAAGTAAGAAGGCTCTCTCAATTGAGAGAGTAAAGTGTATATTGAGAAGTATTTATAGATCTTACAAAGAGTAGTCGAAACTATAAGATAACTAACTAACTACTATAAACTAACTTTGACTAATAATGCTTATAAGCAGGTATAAACAAGGTTAAATTATTTTTTTAATTAAGGAAAGTATTGGGATAGCTGCTGCTTTGTTATCCGGCCATTGTGAAATTGATCTTACTTGTATTTTGGGAAATCTAGCTACTATATCCTGCATAATTAAGTTTGTGAAGGTTCAGTTATATTGCAGGCAACTACAGGAGGTTCCTAGCTAGGTTGGTGGAAAGAATAATGTGTGTGGACGCTGATTTGAATTTGGAGCTAGATGATGAAGAGGATTTTATAATTAGTGTTACGACGATAGAATTTTGTAGAGGTGGATGGAGCTTGCGGATCTAGAGATTGATATTGATGCAATGCTTCTTTCTCTTGATTTGCCTAATAAATTTCCTGTACTTTGACTCTTTGCAGGCTGAAATTGGAGTTCCAAGAATTTTTGAATATCCTATTTGATAATTGGGATGCATTGTAGTTGAAAGTAATATGTAATAGCTAGATTGATGTTCGTGCAAGTCTTATTCTTTTGGAAACTATATCAACTCATTTTTATCGACTTCTCAAAGCTGAAGATCTTATACATGTGTGTTATTATCACCACAGTAGGGGTTAGAATTAGTTGGTGCAACTTGCATGTAAAAGACCGAACTGAGACTAGATGTTTTCTGTTATTTTGCCATAATTTTCCTTCTTCTGACTCCCTGTTAACTCTATTGCATTAACATTTGAGAACTCAGAGATTGTAACAATGTAAATATTCTATTTACTTGAATAAACACTACTACACATTTAAGCTTGCACAACTGAACTTGGACAACCCTTTTTTCAAACAGCTCTCCAAGATATAGCTTGGAGAGCGGTTTTATTGAAAAAAAAAAACGGTTAAACAACCGCTGTCCAAGAATTACACTTGGAGAGCGGTTAAAAACCGCTATGCAAACTCACCTAGACAGCGGTTTAGAACTGTTGTCCAAGTAAACACCTGGAATGTAGTTAATAACCGCTGTCCAAGAGCTCGGTTTTTAGTCAAACCCAAATGCGCGATTCCAGAAGCATTATCTCCCCCCAAATTCGTCTCTACCAAACTCATCTTCCCCAAATCGCCCGCGCACCGTGGCCTTCCTCTCCCCTAATTAATCAAACGTGTCTCCCCCAAATCGAACCTGCGCGCCGTCGCCCTCCTCTTCCCTCTACCGCCGTCGCTCTAGCTCCTTGCCGCCGTCGCCCTAGCTCCTCCATATATAGGTAATTTTTTTTATATTGGTGTATATATCATGTTGTATGTATATTAGTGTATGTATATCATATATATTGGTGTATATATATCATGTTGTATGTATTGGTGTATGTATATTAATGGTGTATATATATTGGTGTTTGATGCTCTCAAAGTGTTTGATAATATGCTTGTGTAAGGATTTAAGCATAAATTAGTGTTAATTTGTTAGGATTAATGTTGTTAATGTTAGAGATGAACAATTGATGCTTGGTTTATATATTGTTAATTGTTTATATATATATTGTGCGGCTTGGATTAATTGTTGTTAGTGTTAGAGATGAAAAACTTGTTAGAGATGAATATATATTGTGTGGCTTGGCTTGATTTTTTATGCTAATTTAGATATGAACAATTGATTACCTCAAGGTGTTTGATAATATGCTCGTGTGAGGATTTAAGCATATATAAATTAGGATTAATACATTAGAATATATTTTGGTTATATTAATTTGATGATTTGGTGAATGGATAGTAGTGTGTTTGATTTAGATGATTAATGAGGGTACATTAGGATATATATTGTTTTGAGATGCAACAAATCCTTAGGTACATGCAATTAATATACAAACCTTAGGTACTGCCACATTCTATATGCAAGTTTTATACATTAGGATTGTAATACTTTTAAGTTTAATATTTTTAGGTTTAATACATTAGGATACATTGTCTTGAGAAACACTTCATATTGTCTTTCCTATAGGCATCTATAGTTCTATATGGATCGAAAGTGGGTTTGAGCAGATCGATTATCAGAGGAGTATAGGAATGCGCGCTTCACAAATATGATGGAAGCAGTTAGTGGTCTATTGCCTGATGGAAATTTACTGCCTAAGAGAGCATATGATGCTAAACAAATGCTCAAGTCCATTGGGTTAACACACCAAAAAATTCATGCTTGTCCGGGTGATTGTATCTTATTTCGGAAGGAGTATGCAGACCTCGATGAATGTCCTAAGTGTGGGAAGAAGCGATATAAGAAAAATAAATCTCCCGCGAAGGTGATGTGGTACTTTCCAATAATACCAAGATTCAGGAGAATGTATAGTAGCATTGTGGATGCTAGAAATTTAACTTGGCATCATGATCATAGGATCAAAGATGGAATGCTAAGACACCCTACTGATTCACCCCAATTGAAGACATTCGATGTCATGCATCCAGAATTTGGCAACAAGCCACGACACTTGCGTCTTGCACTCTCAACTGACGGAATGAATCCGTTCGTTATTCAAAGTACCAACCACAGTACATGGCCAGTGATTCTGTTAGTTTATAACCTTTCACTCGAGTAGTGCATGAAGCGCACTTACATGATATTGTCTATGTTGATATCAGGACCCAAACAACCTGGTAACGACATAGATGTATATCCGGCTCCTTTGATAGAGGACTTAAAGCTCATGTGGGATGAGGGTGTCGATGTGAAATACGTGCTTATAATTGCTAATCATAACAGGTTCCGAGGCAAAGAGATAGTGCCCATTGTGGACATTTATGTGTTGCTATATTGAAGATATAATCCTCGCTTCTCAGAATACGATTAATCCTAACAATGTTATAAGTCAATTTATCAATTTATTTAAATTATTATTGATTGAATAAAAATTTATATACTATATATCTAACTACAATATATTGATTGATCGTTGTTTGCAGTTTGTCTATCAACGTTCGCTCAAGACTTACAACGACAAAAGAATGGATAAATGGAAAAGAGATTGAACGGGGTACCTTTACAATCAATTTTTGTATATTTATAATTAAAGTGGTATAACTTTTGGTAGCATGTAATTAACTTATATATTTGTGATGATATTTCATGTTTTTGGTGTATATTGGACGTATGCATGTGTATGTTTATTTATTTGATGTTTTGGTATCTGACGTATATATATTGTACTGGTATAAGTTTTGGTTTTGTATAAATAAAAATTTTAAAATATAAAATAATTATTAAAAATATATATTTATTAAAATATATATATATATATTAGACAGCGGTTTTAAACCGCTGTCCAAGTAAAACGCATGAAAAAATATATATTAGAGATAAACTGCGTGTCCAAACGACCAGTGGAAACAAGCTCTCAGATAAAGTGATAGTCAATATCGACGTGTTTCGCTCGTTTATGAGCGCTCGAATTTTGACTAAGAAATATGGCGCTGTTACTGTCCGAATAGAGAGTAGGACAAGATGGGACCTTGATGTGGAGCTCCCGAAGAATTTGAAGCACACAGACTAGCTTCAAAGCTGCATCAGCTAAAGCACAACACAGCTTGATCGAGAAACTGTTGGTTGCTTCTTTACACTCCAGGAAACTAGATTTCCACCAAGATAAATCAAGTAACCATAAGTAGAGCGTCTAGTTTCCACATAACAGGCCCAATCAACATCTGAGTAGGAAACAACAGTCGGTGATGAGCTACGAGAGAATGATATACCAAAAGAAGGAGTATGCTTCACATAGCAAAGGATGCACTTCACAACCTGGAAATGTTCAACAGTAGGACTCTGTAGATGTTGACTAACAAGGTTTACAATAAAAGATAAATTTGGGCGTGTAATCATGAGATACTGAAGAGCTCCCACCGAAGAACGATATAGTGTGGGGTCATCAAATAATTTACCATCAATAGGAAGCTGGAATCCTGCCACTAATGGAGTAGAAACACGCTTGGAATCCTCAAGAGATGCTCGTTGAAGTATATCACGAGCATATTTAGCTTGATTCAGAAATATCCCGGAAGGAGTGTAAGTCACTTCAAGACCCAAGAAATAACTAAGTTTGCACAAGTCTTTGATGGCGAACTCTTGACGAAGACGAGATTGAAAGACTGCAGGCCTTCAGAGAATTTCCAGTTAACATGAAGTCATCAACATACATTAAGAGGTATGAGGTAGACGACCTACTAACATATATAAACAGAGAGGAATCAGAACGACTGCAGGAAAATCTAATACTCAAGAGAAAATAAGTGAGGCGTTGAAAACAAGCTCGTGGAGCCTACTTGAGCCCATACAAAGTCTTCTTGAGACGGTAGACATGGTTAGGACATCTCGTATCTATAAAACCAGGAGGTTGTTCCATAAATACGAGCTTCGACAAAACACCATTTAGAAAAGCATTCTTGACGTCTAACTAATGAAGAGGCCAATTGTGTAAAACAATAAGAGATAGCAAAACTCGGACTGTAGATGCTCGAATCACGGGGTTAATAGTGTGAGAATAATCAAACCCTGGGAGTTGCGTGAAACCCTGGGCAACAAGATGAGCTTTATGACAATCAATAGAGCCGCCAACTAAGAATTTTGTCCGAAAAACCCATTTTGACCCCACAACATTCATATTTGGTGGACGAGGCACAAGATCCCATGTCTTATGCAAAGATAAGGCTGAAAGCTCCTCATGCATAGCAACCACCCACTCTAGACGTTTCAAGGCAGACTTGTTACCACGAGGCTCATTAAATGTAACCAATGCATTAAACAAAGAGGTGCATGCATAACTTGTGAAATGTTTTGGCTTAAAGACACCTGATTTTGCACGAGTCTTCATAGGATGAATCGATCGAGGAGATTGTGGAATATGGGATGGATCGTCAACTGGAGAAACTATAGGAATAGGGGCAGGCCCAATATCATGAACTGGCTCAAGTTCAAGAGGCCGCTCGTCACCACATGATGATCATCATTACTAGGGCCAAGTAAAGGAATGGGAGGATGAGGCCTTGAGTCCGGCAAAGGACATAACGAGCATGGAGTCCCTCGAAGAGCATTAGAATGAACAATAAGTGGTGTAGGAGAAGAACCATTCAACCAAACCGGTTCAACAAATTTCAAGACATATAAAGTGGAGCATGTACACTTGTCACGCAAATTAGAGAATGGAAAAACTTACTCATCAGATTTTGCATGACGAGAAATATAAATGTAGAAGGATATAGGATTGTAGTAGCGAAACCCTTTGTGAGAGATGTTGTAGCCTAAAAAAATGCAAGCTTTGCTTCGTGGCTCAAACTTATGGGTAGCATAATCCCTAAGGCACAGATAAACCCGACAACCGAACAAATGAAAATTCTCAAAATTCGTAAGAGTTGAGAATAATAACTTAAACAATGATTTTCCATTGAGTACCCTGGTAGGCAAACAATTTATAACGTAAACAACACTACTGAAAGCATTAACCTAAAATTTCATAGGTGTATGAGAATGAAATAACATGGCAAGACCAATTTCAGTAACGTGTATGTGTTTTTGTTCAGCACTTCCGTTTTGCGCCAGTGTATAAGGACATGAGAAAATATATGTGATACCTGAATCTCCAAAAAACTTTTGCACCCCGTTGTTTGTGAACTTAGTGCCACCATCGCTGTGAAAAGTTTTAATACGGCAAGAGAACTGATTCTGAACAAAAGCACGATATTTAAGCAGCACATCAAAAAAAATAAGATTTATGTCGCAAAGGATATAACCATGTAAACCTTGAAAAATTGTCCACAAAGATAACATAATATCGAAAACCAGAATCAGTAGTAACTGGTGCAGGGACCCATAAATCACAATGAATTATGTTTAAAGCAAAATATGCACGTTTATTATCCAAAACATATGGTAAACGCTAATTTTTTGCTTTCTCACAAGAGCCACAAATCACAGGTTTTGGTAACAAAGCAGTAACAAAAATGCTCCCAATCTTATGAAAAAATGAAATTACATTAAATGAAACATGGCCAAGCCTAGAGTGCCATAACTCAAAAGAAGCTTTCGGACATCGAGCTGCAACCAACGCCAACTTTGGATCATCTAGAATATAAAGGCCATGCTTACGACTACCTTGAGCCAGAATATTTCGAGTGATCCGATGCTGAATCATAAAACAATTATCAGTAAAAATCACATCAATAGGTGAATCAACGATTAATTTGCTAAGAGAAAGTAAATTTTGAGTGAGTCCAGGAACAACCAATACCTCAGATAAATTAATCAAAGCATTTATAGAACATGAGCCAATACGAGATATCGATAATAAAGAACCATTACCAACAATAACCGAATCAGAACTTGTATAAGACAAATAGGTGTCCAGAAGTGCCGAATTTAGAGTCATATGAGCCGAAGCTCCCATGTCCAGGTACCAATCCGAAGCGAGAGGATCAGAAATGGCACAAGCAGCAGAGAAAGCCTCTGCGATATTTGCCGAAGGAGCAGCGATACTACAATTGAAATGATCGGGACACGCATTTACGTAATGGCCATTTGTTCGACATATCTGACAATTGGGGTTGTCTCCTCTAGCCTTTTCCACGACCCCACCTGTTTGCCACGACCATGGGAGGAATGAGTAAATGGTGGACGGGAGGCAGAAGGTTGAGGAATCTGCATAGTAAAAGTAGCATGCGTAGAAATATGTGGGTCAAGGGCCTATTGAAACATATCCTAGGACCTAGGCTTCTACATTGTTCTGCAAATCTATGAATGATGGCAATGGAGAGAGAGCTATCTGAGTTATTGAAAAACTGGAGGAAGACGAGCCCAGACCTTTAAAAAATAGATGGATTTTATCAATGTCATCCACACTGCAACCAATCTCTTATAATTGATCGCACAATAGTTTGAAATCGCAGCCAAATTCTGCGACTGAGCGATCACCCTTTTTGAGAGATTGGAGTTGCCACTTGAGTCGAAACTCTCGTGCCTTAGATTGATGACCGAAGGAGTGTTCGAGTGCAATCCAAACAGCCCGAGCAGTGGTACACCCGACAACAACGGACATCGATTCCTTGGTTAATGAGGAGAAAATAAGAGATACAAGACGTTGATCAGCAACATGCCACGATTGATACTCCGGATTCGGTGTCGACTTGTCGTCTGTAACCACTTCAGTCGGTGGCGTGGGACGTGACCCGTCAACAATGCCGATGAGCATAAGGATAGGGTAAATTTGACTTCGCCTTAAATGTAATTGGTTGAAGAAAGTTTGATTGTAAACATTTGGATTAGAGTAGCATAAGGAAGTGTATCATAAGTGGTAGTGGAGGAGGAGGGGTAGATGCAGTCGTGGCGTGAGGGAGAGGAAGACGCTAATGGCGTGAATGAGAATATGTAGGGTTTTCAGTTGCTTAAGGCTGATACCATAACAATGTAAATATTCTATTTACTTGAATAAAAATGTGAGTTACATCAATAATATATACAAGAGTGCCTAATCTATACCACAAAGACTAAATCAAAGATAACAATCTCTAAATTATAGGAGTAAATCAAATATTAAATCCCGTGATTTATTTTATACTATTAGATTGTATTAATTGAAGGTACAATAATCCTGAGTTGAAAACTAGGTGAGTGATCTTCATTTGGTTAAGAGTTGGAGACGTGGTGAATTTCATGATAGAATGATAAATGAGAGTTGCAGCCTTTGAGGACTGAACCATTAATTATTTTCTTATTTCCTGAGTTTTATTTATTTGAGATGATTTTTCTTACAGTTAGGTTGATATACATTTTACTTAAAGCTGAATTGCGTAGTAGTTTACAATCTTTCCACAGTTTTTAACCCAAGAATTATTCATTTTTCTAGCGGCCCTCCTCCCCCAAACAGGATTTTGCCACATTCTCTTCCGACAACAGTTTCTTTCCGGTTTTCTGGCCATTTCCTTTAATTTCTATCAGTAAACTTGAAAGCGTCTTCAATTAATTACATAACATGTTATGGCCTTATAGAGTTCATTTTTCCTAAAGTATTTAAGGTGAATAAATTTTCGCGCTATTTTCCAAACCTCTATATTTTAGTCTTAAGAATGATAGATGAAATATATTATTATATTTCTTGACTTAATTTTGAATTACAATGATGCAGGATAAATATACAAAAAAAAGTAATCAAAAGCCTAATCTATACAAGGTATGGTTAACCAAAAGATATAACAATAGAATTTTTATAAAAAGGGTCATTCCTAGAGACACTTATCCAATTAAGAACAAAGATTCTAATCATTTAAAATAAGGTCAAAATTGAATGTAAATAACCTATTATGCCCTTAACTTTAAATTTTGAGACTAATTTAAAATTTCAAGTTTAATTAATAAATTCTTCACATTCCTTATTTTTCGCCCCATCTTCAACAACAATCCGCTCAATCAATATTTTTTCATTTTCAATTTACAAATCAAGATCACCGTGTTTAAAATAAAGTCTTTGACTTTCCCTATTCGTGATCCATATTCATTATTACATTCAAATCTTTAATTATTGATTCTTAATTTCTATAATAAAATCTTATTGCAAAATTGATTGACATTGTGTATGGTTAATTCAGTACAGTTAATGGATCGTGCAAATTCAATTGGGTTGCAAATTCGATTCATATTCCGTATAGATCGATCAATGCAGTTAATCGAGTTTCAAAAATATTTGACCATTGATTCCAATTTCAATCATTGATTCCAGTTCTGCAAATTACTATGTTAAATCATTGATTACAGATTCAAAAGTATTCTATCTTCATATATTTGGGCAAACATAGATGTTGATGTTGAAGACTTGGTGATGTTATCGAAGATGTTATCACACGAGGCTGCAACATCATAATTCGACCTTTCTTATTTTTCCTAAGTCTAAATTCTGTTTTCTGGCTAATGCTGCTTTGGATGTTGTAACATCGCAGGTTGAAGATCTAGAACATTCTACAACGTTCCAGACTGGAAGAACCTGGAAGCTTGCAGAAGTGTGTAGATCATGCGGTTGCCCTTGAGAAACGTCCAGAACTGGCTGGAAGATCCTAGAAGGCAGTTGGGAGAGAAGAAAGGATAAGATCCTAAAATTTAGGAGATCATGGATGAAGGTTCTAGAATGCTTATTCACGCCTATAAATACAGCAGAGCCGCGGTCATTCATCAAATCATTCGAAGTGCCATTCTTTAATTACTAAACTAGTGTTCATCCTGTTAGCAATTAATTGTCATTGGCATGTTCTTGTCGTTGTGCCGAAGAATCCAAACTTCCTGTACAACATAAACTTCTCTACACATCTTTGATAGATAGATCATAGAGTTAGATTAGTTTTTGGTAGTGTAATTTTTACACTTAAGCCGTCTTTAGACTCGATAGGTTATCAAGTCTTATTTCCGTTGTGAATATTTGTTCACACACCATTTGTATTCACATAATTATTAGTGAAAGTTTCGCCATAAGGCTCGCATAGATTTTAAATTAAAATCTATGTTAAAAAGTTAATTCTGTGTCTTTGTGTTTTCATACTTTCAAGTCTTCCGCTATTCGTATTCTGATATTCTGTAATCGAGTCAGTGTTACATTGAGTGTTCTAACATTGAGTGTAGCATCAGTCTTGTTTTACTTAACATTCACACACTTTCAGTTGGTATCAGAGCCGATACCTGACGACACTAGGTTTAGATCCTTGTTTTTAATTAGTGTGTTTTAGTATTTATTGTGTCTTTGCAAAAATGGAAACACATCACATCTCTACAGCACTTAGGCCACCAGTTTTAGATGGTACAAACTATGCATATTGGAAACCTAAGATGCGCATGTATATCAAGTCTATTGATGAACGTGCATGGAGGACAATACTTACAGGTTGGGATGCACCAAAAACTCCAGTAGATGAAGACAATGAAGTTCAACTCAAGAAGGAAGTTGATTGGACGGCTGACGAGATAACAATAGCAGGGTTTAATTCTAAAGCTTTAAATGCTATTTTTACTTCTGTTGATGTTTCTATGTTCAAAATTGTTTCTAATTGTTTAACTTCTAAAGAAGCTTGGGATAGATTACAAGAGCATTGTGAAGGTTCGGATAGTGTTCGAAGAACAAAACTTCGAATGCTAGGGACTAAATTTGAAAATCTCCGAATGAGGGAAGATGAGACCATATCATCTTATAATGAACGTTTAAGAGAGATTGTCAATGAATCACATTCTCTTGGTGATCCTATTTCAAATGTGAGAGTAGTTCATAAAATTTTGCGTTCAGTTCCTAAAAAATTTGATGCAAAAATATGTGCTATAGAAGAGGCTAAAGATACTGATAAATTGAGTCAAAATGAGCTAGTAAGTATTCTTAAAACTTATGAGATGAACACTACTCAATTTGATGAAAATAAAGATGATAAAAAGGTGGTTGTTTTTAAAGGAGAGACATCACAAGGTGCTGAAATACAGCCTATTATCACTGAAGTCGATTCAGATGATGATGTGATGGATCTATGTTATGACAATCCAGACCACATGGCTTTTCTCACTAAGCATTTTAACAAGTTTTTGAAGAAAACAATGAACAGGTCCAAAGGGAATATTCAGCCAAAGATCCAGATCAATACATCAACACCACAACCAGAGAAGAGAAGGAGTCAATTTCCACCAAGATTATCACAAAGTGAAGGTAAACCAAGGTATGATCCTGAATATAGAAAATCAGTTCAATGCAATGCATGTTCTGGTTATGGCCATTATGCAAATGAATGTGCCAATACTAGACTCAAGCAAAAACTGAATTTTAGTGCTACCTTAAGTGATGATTCAGATGATGAAAAAGTTAAATTAAAAGAAATTGAATTTGCTTTTCATACTCAGGTCGATTATGATGACTCTTTAGATGATGATCTAGATGAAACAGACTCTGATGTTGAATTGAATGTTACAACATCGGAAGCAACATCAAGTCAAAATCATCCAGATTTGAACTGTTTTAATGGTTTTGTTGATGATACAGGAATAAGGACAGAAGATTCGAAATACCAGAAGTTATTGGAGGATTTGAACTCTCAGAAACTCACTCTTGATTCTTTGAATAAAGAGAATGAGGATCTGAAAGGAACAATCACCAAACTAGAAGTTATCCTTACCAGAAGAGATTTAGAACTCTGCAAATTAAAGGAAGAATTGAAAAGTTCTACCTTAAGTTTCAGAAAATATGAAAAGAGTGCTTCTGATATGAATGATGTTTTGGTATTTGGTAAATCTAACAATCATGGTTTAGGTTATGATGGTGAAACTGCATCTATTTCTAAAAGTTTTGCAAATCCAGTGAAGTTTGTGAAGGCTAATGCTAAAACATATGTTGAAGCATCAGCACAAACAAAACCTCACAAGGCTAAAACTTTTAAAAAGTTATTTGTTTGCCATTATTGTTCTAAATTAGGTCATATTCGTCCTTATTGTTTGAAAATGAAGAAAGATTTTGCTGATGAGAAATTGTTACCTAAAAAGTTGTCACATTCGAAGAAACATTTCTCAAAATCTACTTGGAAAAAGAAATCTGATGTTACCTGTAATGCAGTCCACACTTCTTTGAAAGCATGTTTACCTGGTCTATGGTATTTTGATAGTGGTTGTTCTAGACATATGACAGGACAAATTGACTACTTATCTGATTATGCTACTGTAAATGGTGGATATGTTACATATGGTGGAGGTTCAAAAGGAAAAATCATTGGAAAAGGAACTTTAAATGTTAAAGGTTTTCCTAAGCTTAAGAATGTTTTGCATGTTGATGGCTTGCTTGCTAATTTGATTAGTATAAGTCAATTGTGTGATGATAATTTGCATGTAAAATTTGACAAAGATTCATGTTATGTTCTTGATAAAGATGATGAATGTTTAATGACTGGTACTAGGTCAGCAGATAATTGTTATCTTATTGGAACAAACAATGTGTGTAATTTGTCAAAACATAATGAAAATGTCTTATGGCATCAAAGATTGGGTCATGCGAATTATAGATCATTGAAGAAGCTGGTCAATACTGAAGCTGTTAATGGATTACCAAACTTGAAATTTGACAAAATCACTATATGTGAACCATGCCAGAAAGGTAAGCAGGTAAGAGTGTCACACAAAATGCTGTCACATTGTTTGACACATCGTTGTTTTGAGTTGCTGCACATGGATTTAATGGGTCCTATGGAAACTGAAAGCATTGGAGGAAAAAGGTATTCACTTGTTGTGGTAGATGATTACTCTAGGTTTACTTGGATAGAATTCTTAAGAGACAAATCTGAAACATTTAATGCTTTTAAAGTTCTTTACAAAAGGTTCAAAAATGTGTTTAACTTGAAAGTTAGCAAGATTAGAACTGATCATGGTAGAGAATTTGAAAATAGCATGTTTACAGATTTTTGTGAAAAGAAAGGTATAATGCAAGAATTTTCATCTCCTAAAACTCCACAACAAAATGGAATTGCTGAAAGAAAGAATAGAACTCTACAAGAAATGGCAAGAGTCATGCTTACTTCCAAAAGTCTTGCTAAAAGATTTTGGGCTGAAGCATTGAATACAGCATGTCATATCACTAATAGGGTTTATATTCGATCTGGTTTTAAGCAAACACCTTATGAGATTTTGAACAACAGAAAACCAAATTTGAAGTACTTTCATGTATTTGGTTGTGTGTGTTATATTCTGAATGATAGGGATCAACTCCATAAGTTTGATTCTAAAAGTGATAAAGGTTTCTTCTTAGGCTATTCTAGAAATAGTAAAGCATATAGAATCTATAACCTAAGGACTAACACTGTTCAAGAATCTGTTAATGTTGTGTTTGATGATGATAAAGGTCTTACAGATGGAAATGAAGAAGAAGATGTTTCAGAGGTTACTGAAAAATCTGGAGATTCACTGAAAACTGAAAATGTTGCTCCGAATGTTACAACATCTGGAACAACATCGACAGAAAGTTCAACAGAACCTACACAGAATAATCAGTATGTTCCCAAAAGGAATATTTCTTCAAGGATTGATAAAAGTCATCCATCGAACCAGATCATAGGTGATGCTACAGTTGGAGTGCAGACAAGAGGCAAAGTAAGAGCCAATAAGGTAGATGTGGTAAGAACATTATGCATGTCTTCTATATGTAATGTAGTGAATGCAGAGTGCTATTATTCTGAAATTGAACCTAAAAATGTTAATGAAGCCTTAACTGATGAAAATTGGATTAATGCTATGCATGAAGAACTTAATCAGTTTGAAAGAAATGAAGTCTGGACACTAGTTCCAAGGCCTGACAACACTAATGTCATTGGAACTAAATGGATTTATAAGAATAAAACTGATGAGTCTGGTAACATTGTTAGGAACAAAGCAAGATTAGTTGCACAAGGTTACACACAAGTTGAAGGTATTGATTTTGATGAAACTTTTGCACCAGTTGCTAGGATTGAGTCTATTAGATTATTGCTAGCAATTGCAAGTTTTATTGATATTAAACTTCATCAAATGGATGTAAAAGCTGCATTTCTTAATGGAATATTGAATGAAGAAGCATATGTTGAACAGCCTAAAGGATTTGAAAATCCACAATACCCTGATCATGTATATAAACTTAAGAAAGCTTTGTATGGTCTTAAACAAGCTCCCAGAGCATGGTATGGTAGGCTTACTGACTTTCTTTTGGAATTTGGTTTTATTAGAGGAGAAGCCGATAGAACTTTGTTCATTAAGCAATCTGGAGAAGATATGTTAATTGCACAAATTTATGTTGATGACATTGTTTTTGGTTCAACTTGTGATAATATGTTAAACCAATTTGTTAAAGCAATGACTGCAACATTTGAAATGAGTATGGTTGGAGACTTGAATTATTTTTTAGGTCTACAAATCAAGCAGTGCAAGGATGGAATATTCTTCTCACAAGGTAAGTACGCTAAGAACTTGGTTAAAAGGTTTGGTCTTGAAAATTCAAAAAGCATGAAAACTCCTATGGGATCTACTTTAAAACTATGTAAAGACAATGCTGGAAAAGATGTTGATCCAACATTGTATAGATCTATGATAGGAAGTTTGCTTTACTTAACCTCTAGTCGACCAGATATTATGTACATTGTTTGTGTTTGTGCAAGGTACCAATCGAACCCTAAGGAATCTCACCTGAATGCAGTGAAGAGAATCATAAGATATATTGCAGGTACAAGTGAACTTGGGATTTGGTACACAAAGGATACAAGTAGTACACTAGTTGGATATAGTGATGCAGACTGGGCAGGAGATATAGATGATAGGAAAAGCACGAGTGGAGGATGTTTATACATGGGAAACAATCTTGTGTCATGGCATAGCAAGAAGCAAAATTGTGTCTCACAATCTACGGCCGAATCCGAATACATTGCTGCAGGCAGTTGTTGTACACAACTCCTATGGTTGAGTAAGATGTTCAATGATTATAGCTTAGAAAGTGACACATTAACTGTTTTTTGTGATAACACAAGTGCAATCAACATTTCTAAAAATCCAGTACAACACTCTTTGACTAAACACATAAGCATTAGGCATCATTTCATAAGAGATTTAGTAGAGAAAAGTATTGTGAAGTTAGAATATGTTCCCACTGAAAATCAATTTGCAGATATATTCACTAAGGCTCTTGACCATGAGAGATTCTCATTTTTGAGGAAATCTCTTGATATGTGCACAACCTGAAAATCCAAGATGGATGTTGTTACAAATGCGGTAGCATTTGGAACAACATCAAGGGTAAGTGTAATCGTGATTGATTTAATTCATTCCATGATTCGTTAAATAATTCCTTTGTAAAATATCTTTGAATCTGAAATTTGTGGTACAAAAATAGACATGGTTTACACCTCTCAAATGCATATAAAAAGAATGTTGTTAGCATACTAAAAGATGTAGTTTATCACTGAGTAACTATGGAGCACGGAGTTCACTACTACGATGCCTTCTTTTCAAAAGGTGATTAAACAAATACATCAATATGTTCATAATCCATTGAGTAATTATGGGGCACGGAGTTCGCTACTACGATGCACTCTTCTAGAAAAATGGATCAATATGAACTAGGTGCTACAACACGAAAAGAAAAGAAAAATAAGGTGCAACACAAATGAAGCAAATTCATGTAAAAACCGTGTTGAGGTGTATTTAAAAATGTCTTGAGTACAACATTAAAAGATTTGAATTTATTTTTATTAGTTGTAATTATTTAATTAATTTTCTGGAATTTATTTTATTAAATGGAGGATATTAACCCACGCTTTGTTTTTCCAGGTCTTGCAAACGTATTTTATTTTTGAGCCAATTTATTAATTATTTAATTAATCTGCATTTTTAGCCACTAACACCATGATTCAATATGGGATACTCATTTTGCTCTTCTTGACCGAAAATCAAGGTATCACAATTTGATCATGCATTTTTCATTCCAGAATCTTCTAAAAGTGGTGGGACATTTTTATAACTTCCATTCTATACTCTATAAAATCCTCTCGTGTAGTGTGTGTTTAATTCATAAGTGTAAGCTAAAGTGTGTAAGCTGAAATTTTTCCAGAAATACAAATTGCAATTGTGTGTTTCGTATTGCGTGTCTACTTTCTTGAGCATTAATTTTCTGAAGGGATTTAAGTATGAAAAAGATGGGATTCACTTCATCTTCTCCAGCTGATAAGAATTCATCTACCTCTTCTTCGACTCCACTGCACCTTCTTGCAACAATGGCTTCCAACCAATCCGCCGGAAACACAGCGCCGATCACCACTGCCGCACCACTACCACCGCAACTAACTTCTCCGACCACCATTACCATTCCCCAGAACGCAACAATCGAGGAGTTTACCCGGGTAATTCAAACTATTTCTGCCAACCTCTTAAATTCGGTTCCTATGCCTCAAATTTATGTTGGAGACGTTCCGTTGAATATCCCTACTCAAACTCCTAATCCGATTCAAACCACTACTCCTACTCTGCAAAATCCCCAAACTGAAAACCCTACTGAGCCCGAAACCACTGAAATCACCATCTCCACTGAAATTGCTACGATTGCTACTCCTGTTGTTGAAACAACCGAAGCAACCGAAGGAATTGACACTCCCATGGCTGAAGCCGAGCTTGAGAAAGCAGAGGACTCTGCCCACACCAATTCCTCTCTTTCGGAATCGACTGAGTCAGAGCCTATGCCTCTGAAATCATCCTTGATCAAAGGAAAAAGAAAGAGGAGCCCTAAGAAACCAAGGAGGAGGTCCAACAGAGTGTTTTCGAGGGTGAACTATTCTGAGAGTTCACGAAAGAAGAAGCCTATGGCAGGTGATGTAGCTACTGCTCCAATTCAGGTCTTTACAGATTCTGAAAAGGATAGCTCCGATGGTGGAATTGTTCATACTGAAGCTGCTGAGAAAGACAGCTCTGACGAAGAGAATGTTCCTCTTTTGTTACTGTGCAAAAAGATAGGAAAGAGATCAAAGCAAAGGAAGGATGCTACTCCTGTTGCTCCAGCACCGGTTGCAACCCCTGTTCCTGATGAAAGCCCTGATGATAACAGCTCCGATCAACCTGACTCTGAATCTGAACACACCTCTAATGGTGATAAAGGTACATCCACTTCCGAAACTGATGTAGAAATGGAAACCTCTGAGGATAGGTTAGCCAATCTATCAAGGAGAAAACTGTTAATTGAACGTAGGATATGTGTACCTGACTTTAATTCTAAGGGTTTGATTAGATTTCTTGAGGATAGAAATTTGTTGCATGCTGTTACGTTTGGTGAATCATTTGTTGCAACCTGGGTCTATGAATTTTACTCCTGTTTAAGAAAGAGCATTGGTAGAAGAACTTCTCAATGGTATGGAATTGTAAGATTTAGAGATAGAGATCTTCCCTTTACCCCCGAATTGATTAACGAATTTTTACACCTTGAATCTGTTGAGGAAGTTGAAGAACCTTCAATGGATATAATTGCTCAGGCAATTACAGGTGGTAGGGTAATGAGGTGGAAGAAAGTTATGCTTGCATGTAATCTTACCTCTCTATATTCAATTTTGCATAAGTTGATTGTGTATAATTGGATTCCATCCACGAACTCCACAAAGGTCACTATGAGTCAAGGAATACTTCTTTACAGAATTGTGGTAATGAGGAATTTCAATCTTGGATTGACTATTTTCAATCACATGATGAAATTCTCTGGGACAGTAACTGATAAAGGCAATCTGCCTTATCCGGCTCTCATCTATGGTTATTTGAGACATAACAACTATGAACGGGATAGACATGATATGTTGAGGGGGAGAGTTCCTCAAATTACAGTGTCTCGTAAGCTGATGATTGGAGATAGAGTTATTGATCTTCCTATCCAAGGTGCTGAAAGAGCTGAACCTGAAATTCCAAATGCTGCTCCCAATATCCCAAACACCACAAGCCACATTCCAATTTCCAGAGACTTCATACTTGTTCAGTTAACTCACTTGCAGGATACTATCAATGAACTACAGTTCATGAAGGATTATTGGATGAGGATACTTTCTGCTACACCAGGGGGAGTACCTGCTGCTGCTGCTGCTGCACCAGTCCCTGATGGTAGAGTCACTGAGTATGGGGGAGTTCGAATTGAAGAACTTGATGCTGATGCTGATCCAAATGTTGTTGCACACCTTGCAACAATGGTGATTGAACAACCTGATGATGATGAACAGGTTTTTGCTGATCTTCCAGACATAGCTGCTGGAAATGCTTGAAGACAGGGGGAGGCTGAATCATAAAGGATGCAATGTGCAGATTTCTGTTGCTGCAGCTGTTGTTACAGCAATTGATGCATCTTATTCAGTTTCTATCTTACTGTTTTATTTTAACTTATGATCCTACAAACTGATACACTGATTTAATTGTTTTGTGTTAAGTTTTACAAACTTAGTAGTTTATAGTTTAGTTTGAACTTAGAACTCTATTTTGAAGCTCTGTGTATTTTTGAGCTCTGATATTATATTAGTTGATAGGACTTCGTTTTACTTTATTCTCTCTTCACAGATTATGACTTGTTTCAGTTTTTCCCATTTAGTTTTGTTTGAAACAGGTTGTGTTAAATGAGTATATTACTTACTCATTTTATTGTTGGAAGATATTACTAAGACAAGTGTTCTACTTAGTATTCAGAGTACTAACACCACTTAGTCTTGTATATTTTCTTGTTTCTTTCACTATTTGATCATATGCTACAACAGGTGTTGACTTGACGAGTACATGGATATGATGGTAATACTCTAGCATGTACATAAAACTGGTTTATATATGTTTACATATGTACATCAGGTGTGCTGTAGCAGAAAGGTCAAATTGGGGGAGATTGTTGATGTTGAAGACTTGGTAATGTTATCGAAGATGTTATCACACGAGGCTGCAACATCATAATTCGACCTTTCTTATTTTTCCTAAGTCTAAATTCTGTTTTCTGGCTAATGCTGCTTTGGATGTTGTAACATCGCAGGTTGAAGATCTAGAACATTCTACAACGTTCCAGACTGGAAGAACCTGGAAGCTTGCAGAAGTGTGTAGATCATGCGGTTGCCCTTGAGAAACGTCCAGAACTGGCTGGAAGATCCTAGAAGGCAGTTGGGAGAGAAGAAAGGATAAGATCCTAAAATTTAGGAGATCATGGATGAAGGTTCTAGAATGCTTATTCACGCCTATAAATACAGCAGAGCCGCGGTCATTCATCAAATCATTCGAAGTGCCATTCTTTAATTACTAAACTAGTGTTCATCCTGTTAGCAATTAATTGTCATTGGCATGTTCTTGTCGTTGTGCCGAAGAATCCAAACTTCCTGTACAACATAAACTTCTCTACACATCTTTGATAGATAGATCATAGAGTTAGATTAGTTTTTGGTAGTGTAATTTTTACACTTAAGCCGTCTTTAGACTCGATAGGTTATCAAGTCTTATTTCCGTTGTGAATATTTGTTCACACACCATTTGTATTCACATAATTATTAGTGAAAGTTTCGCCATAAGGCTCGCATAGATTTTAAATTAAAATCTATGTTAAAAAGTTAATTCTGTGTCTTTGTGTTTTCATACTTTCAAGTCTTCCGCTATTCGTATTCTGATATTCTGTAATCGAGTCAGTGTTACATTGAGTGTTCTAACATTGAGTGTAGCATCAGTCTTGTTTTACTTAACATTCACACACTTTCAATAGAGATGCGTTTCTACATGTTATTTTGTTATTATTCTAGGGTTTTCTGTGATCGATCAATGCAAATTATCAATTAATGGATTATTTTGTGATACTCAAGATCGAATTTAATGAGAAAACCAAGTTGGATTATTCGATGAATTATTCTATAAGTCTTGAATCAAGTCACCAAGAACGAAGATTAAATTCGATAGATTATTCTTGAAGTCTTTAATCAAGTCACCAAGATCGAAGATCGAATTCTATGGATTATTCTAGAAGTCTTGAATCAAGTCACCAAGATCGAAGATCGAATTCGATGGATTATTCTAGAAGTCTTGAATCAAGTCATTGGTATGTGGCCTACATTAATAGACTGATTTTATTAATGCAGATCTAATTTGCATTATAGTCGTTTTTCTGCATAATGATATTTGCATATACACATAATTACAACACACTTCTGCATTATTAATATGTTGATGCAACTTTAGTATTTTTTTTCTACATTATAGTCAGGTGAATTGCATACGTATACATATATGTATCGCGAAATTATACTCAATGTACTGAATCATCAAATATTGTTATATTCAAAGAAAAAACACAGCCAGATTCTTTTGAAATTTAAAAATTTTAATTTGACGATTTTTACAAATGAAGTTTTGATTTGACGATTTTTCTACAGATCTTTAAATTCGAATATCAGAGCTATGGAGAAAGTTTTAAATTGGTGTTACAAAGATTTGTGGAAGATTTGAATATCAGAGCTATGGAGAAATTTTTAAATTGGTGTTACGGAAATTTGGGGAAGATTTGAATATCAGAGCTTTGGGAAAGTCCTAAAATTGGGGATGCAACTTTGGAAAAGTTTTAATTTTGAGAAGACTTAGTAATTAGTGGCTTTTCCGATGTGGTGAGAGATTTGCATTCAAAATTTAAAATTAGTTGACTTAATATTATATTAAAACACAATTTTAAATAGTAAGGGTAAGATGGTACATTTAAGTTGGATTTTGACCTTAATTTGAAATTAATTTGAATCTTGTTCTTATTAAAAAAAGTTATATGTGAAAAGACCTTCCCAACATTATAGGAAAGATCAAGACCAAATCTCTTGGCTTATATTACGCTATTATCCCCCCTCAAGCAAGACGTGGGATATGGGCCAACGCGTAGCTTGTGATGAAAAAATTCAAAAAGAGGGCGAGGAAAATCCTTTGTGAAGATGTCCGCAACTTGTAAATCAGATGAAATAAATTGAGTGGTGAGCTTCCTAGTGGAGACAAGCTCCCAGACAAAGTGATAGTCAATGTCGATGTGCTTCACTCGTTTATGTGCACTTGGATTTTGACTAAGGAACACGACACTGTTGTTATCAGAGTATATAATGGGGAAATATGGGATCTTGACTTGAAGTTCACGAAGAAGCTGAAGCACACACACAAGTTTAGACGCAACATTAGCTAGGGCACGATATTCAGACTCACAACTGGAACGAGAAACCGTGGGCTGCTTTTTTTGCACTCCAAGAGACTAGATTCCCACCTAGATAAATGGAGTAACTATAAGTGGATCGCCTAGTTTCAATGCAATGTGCCCAATCAGCATCAGAATATGCAACAATAGTGGGTGAAGAGCTCCGAGAGAATGATAATCCATAAGAAGGAGTATGCTTCACATATCAGAGTATGCGTTTCACAGCTTGAAAGTGGTGAATAATGGGACTGTGGAGATGTTGACTAACAAGGTTGACAGCAAAGGATATGTCCGGTCGAGTGATCGTCAAATACTGAAGGTCCCCAACTAGTGATCGATAAAGATTGGGATCGTCAAATAATGTGCCATCTGTGGAAAGTTGGCACACCGCAACCAAAGGAGTAGAAATCGGCTTTGAGTCTTCGAGTGAGGCTCGCTGAAGAATATCACGAGCGTACTTAGCCTGATTAAGAAAAATTTCAGAGGGAGTGTAAGAGACCGCAAGACCTAGGAAATAACTAAGTTTACCCAAATCTTTAATGGCAAATTCACGCCGGAGGCGAGCTATAAATGATTGTAAACTAGTCGTGGAATTCCCTCTCAAAATAAAATCATCAACATACACTAAGAGGTATAAGACAGAAGACCCACGAATATATATACACAATGAGGAATTAGAGCGACTACAGGAAAAACCAATACTTAGGAGAAAATCACTTAGCCGTTGAAACCAAGCATGAAAGGCCTGTTTGAGCCAATATAGGGACTTTTTAAGGCGACAAACTTGATTCGGGAATCTGTCGTTAAGAAAACCAGGCGGTTGCTCCATAAATACTGGTTTCGGCAGGACACCATTGAGAAAAACATTCTTGACATCCAACTGATGGAGAGGCCAATTATGCAAAACAGTTAGAGATAACACAACCCGAATTGTAGAGGCCCGAATCACAGGGCTAAAGGTGTGTGAATAATCAAACCCTGGAAGCTGAGTAAAGCCTTGAGCTACTAGGCGGGTTTTATGACGATCAATATAACCATCTACCAAGAACTTAGTCCGAAATACCTATTTTGAACCCACAACATTGGTATAAGCAGGCCAAGGTACAAGATCCCAAGTCTGATTTAAATATAGAGCAGAAAGTTCCTCATTCATAGCGGCTACCCATTCTCGACGCTTTAAAGTTGACTTGATCCCACGAGGCTCATTAACAACAGTGAGAGTGTTGGGAATAAAATGAGATATGTTTTGATTCAATACCAAAACCCCTTGAGACATGTCTAAGTCAAGATGATTATGTTCTAAGAGTGTTAGAACATATAGAATAAGACTAGATGATGAGCTAATATGTTAGGTAGCTCTTAGTTGTTTGGATGCACATTTTGAGGGGGAACATATGCTTTGAAGTCTATCAAGAACAAGTCCCCTCAAGGCTCAAATTCTGGAACAATCACTAAGCCTATTGAAGGCCAAGTATGCTGATCAGGAGAGTTGTCCAGAAGAGTTGTCTCAGCACAATTAATCAAGAACAAGTGTTCTGAAAGCTTGAGGTCAACCATGCTGAAGATTTAGAGACAACCATACCCTAAAAGAACTTCAAAGAAACATGCTAAGATCACTTTGAAGTGAAGCAAAGGGTAAGAGCCAAGTCATCTGAAGAGAGCAAGACAAGAATGCTGATAAGCAAGACTGCTGATAGTGATAAGCAGAGTCGTCCATTTGATAAGGAATGTTGTCCTATCATTGGAACAACCTTCAGAAGCCATGTCCAAGTCTTAACAAGAGAATCTTAAAGTCAGACATTGGGAAGAATGCTGCAGAATGAAGACAAAGTCTATACAACCGTTTATTTCCCAAATGAGGACATGTCACTATCAAGAATCTGTCTTCTATGTTGAAGAACCAAAAGAAGACATTTATGGACATTTGAGGCTGCCTCTCCAACGGGCAAATCCTTCATTTGTCTATAAATACAAAAGTGTGAAGACCATTTGAAAACATCTCAACACAAATCCAACTTGAAAACTATCCTCAAGCAAGAGTGCTTACAAGTTTTCAAAAGACTATCTTAGTCTTCATACACTTCTTCTAAGCTGAACTTTATTGTATATCCATACAAAGCTTAGAGAGATATCCTAATCCTTATACACTGATCTTCATTGTAAAGGATATCTCATTAGTTGGAACCTTACTTCAACCCTTACCCCTTTCAAGTGAGAAAGTGAGAAGGTTGTAGTAGTAGAAGTGGTAGGAGCTGACTGTTGAGAGAAGAACAGTTCAGTTCTGAGTTGAGAAGAGGGTACTAGGACTCTAGGCATCCTAGGGATCAATTCACCAAGGAGTGGTGTTCTTGATCAAGTTCACCTTGGCACTATAAAACAAGTTAATTCCAAGAGTGAAGGAATTATCCTGTTAAATCAGGGAAAGTGGATGTAGGAGCTTGAGTCTCTGAACCACTATAAACTCTTGTGTTGATTTGCTCTTCAAGTACTTTCATACATTCAACACTGCACACAAAACTGACCTTTCAAAGAACTTATACTCAAGACTGTGCAAAAGAGTTTTGGACAAGTTCCCTGAAACTGGACTATATTGTTTGTCAAAGTGATTTCAGACTTTAAAAGGAGTCTAAACTAAAGGGCCAACCACTAATTCCGCACATATAACTCCCTTAGATAGTTATTCAACTAAGTACTCAATAGTACTTAGTAGTTTGATTATCTTTAAAGAGTTAATGATCTTCAGCAGAGTTGTCCAAGACAACATTGCTAAACTCTGGTTTGATCAAGTTTGAGAAGAAATTTCATACAAGTGTATTCCCCCCCCCCCCCCATACACTTGTTGCATACTCCTTTCAGGACCAACAGAGAGCATTAAATATGATGGTAGAAGCATAATTAGTGACATGCTTGGATTAAAAAATAACGGATTTTGCTCTGGTTTGCATTGGATGTGTGGATAACGTGCGACCAGATGGATTAGAGGAACTAGGTGGAGGACCGGATGGCGGAGCATGAGCAAACCCCGAGGCAGTTTTGATAGGGTGAGAAGCAGGTAACTCAACATGCTCCGTAGAGGTGCAACAATTTCTCTTTTTGAAATACATTAGGATCCGACATATGTGAATTGAAAGTTGGAGAAGAGATAGACTCATGTGAAGGACATATTATGAAGTTGAGCTGGCTCAAAAAACTCTGAGACAGGTAACAAGGAATGGGTGGACCTGTCAGGCAATTTAGAGAAAGGAAAAAATAATTCATCAAATTTAGTATGACGAGTAATATAAATGCAAAAAGTTAAAGGATCGTAGCAACAAAACCCCTTATGAGAGTTACTATAACCCAAAAAAAACACAAGATTTGTTACGTGGATCAAACTTGTGAGCCGTATAACACTTATACGAAGACAAGGATAAACTCGACACCTAAAAGGATGAAAATTATCATAATTCGGAGTAGTAGAGAATAATAATACGAAAGGCGAGTTACCATCCAACACCTTCGTAAGTAGACAGTTTATAACGTATACAACACTACTAAAAGCATCAACCCAAAATTTAAGTGGTGTATGAGAATGAAATAACATTGCAAGCCCTGTTTCGGTCACATGTATGTGCTTACGTTCCACCCGTCCATTTTGAGCTGGGGTATATGGGCATGAAAAAATATGTTTAATTCCTAAATCACGAAAAAAATGTTGTACTTTATTATTTGTGAACTCGGTGCCCCTATCATCACTATGAAAGATTTAATTCTACAAGAAAATTGATTTTGAACAAAAACAGTAAACTGACGTAGAACATAAAAAAATCTGATTTTTGTCGTAAAGGATAAAACAATGTAAACCTAAATCAGAGATAATGGGGGAAGGCGCCCACAGATCACAATGAATAATATCCAAAACATTAGACGAGTGTTTATGATCCAAAACAAAAGGTAATCGTTTGCTATTAACTTTTTCACAAGAGTCACAAATAACAGGTTTAGGTAATAAAGCAGTAACAGAAATACATCAAGTCTTATTCAAATGAGAAATAACATCAAAGGAAACATGGCTAAGTCGGGAGTGCCATCATTCATACGAAGCTTTAGGTTTACGAGCTGCAATCAAGGCTAACTGGGGCCTATCTAACACGTAAAGACCATGTCTACGACTTCCCCGAGCCAGAATATCTCGAGTCCCCCGATGCTGAATCGTAAACAAATTATTAGTAAGCACCACATCAACTTGAGAGTCAAAAGTCAGTTTACTAACATGAAGAAGGTTTTTTGTGAGACCTGGGACAACCAACACATTAGATAATTGAATAAAAGAATTTAAAGTACATGAACCAATATGTGAAATTGACAACAAAGAACCATTACCAACCACAACATTATCCAAACCTGTGTAGGGCAAAGTGGAATCCAAATTAGCCGCTGTAGGGGTCATGTGAGCCTATGCTCCCGTATCCAAGTACTAATCCGAAATTGGCAGATTCGAGATATTACAGGCAGTAGAGAAAGCCTCAGTAATATTAGCCACTGGAGTAATGGATTTATTAAACCGACCGGGACAGGCATTAGCGTAGTGTCCAGTCAGCCGACAGATTTGGCAATGGGGAGGCCTTTTAAAACCTCTGTGCTTATGTCCACCAGGTTTCTGCCCAGGTTTGGGTGAAGAGGCATGCTTCGGCTGGTGCTCAGGTGGGCGAGGGGTAGTGTGCATGGAGAAGGCAGCCTGAGTATGTGGGATAGGTTCGAGAACCTGTTGGAACATATCCCATGCTTCAGCGTGGTTGAGAAGATCGGGAAAAGTCGGTAAAGGAGACATTGCCATTTGAGTAGCAGAAATATTAGAAAAAGCAGGGCCCAAACCTTTCATGAATAAGTGTATCTTATCAGTGGCGTCGACAAAACATCCGATGGCTGACAACTGATCACAAACTGATGTAAAATCGCAACCATATTCTGCAATAGATCGATCACCCTTTTTGATGGACTAAAGTTGCTCTCTGATTCGAAATTTACGGGCTTTAGACTGATGGCTAAAGTGATTCTCAAGGGCAACCCAGACCTCTCGAGCAGAAGGATAGCCGACGACGAGGGACATCGCCTCCTTAGTGAGAGACGAAAAAAATGAGATTTATAAGCCTCTGATCTTGAACACGCCAGGAAAGAAAATCCGGATTGGGTGTTAATTTTTCGTCAACGACCACTTCCGCCGGTGGAGGTGGACGACTGCCGTAAAAAAGAATCTTGATGATTAACTTTTTTTAATTATTATATGGAGTACTATGTACTTCTCCAATAAAACAACATACACACCAATTATCAAGAGATTATTTATGGTTTCATAAAAAGAGATCTACGAATAACACAACACAGAACCAGAAATTATATCAAACAGTTAAAAAAAACCCAAAATAAATAATTGAAAAAAAAATTAGGTACATATACTGTAGATGTTGTGAATTATTAAATGTATCAACATTCTCAACAACATCTTAATTTGACCTTCCGAGATTTTTTCTAAGTCCTTTCTGAAATGTTTCATTAAATGTTGAGCTAAATGTTACAACATTTCTGGCAGAGTCTAGAAGCTTCTACAAGGATCTGGAACCTGGAAGATTCCAGAATATTGCAGAACGTCCTAGAAGAGGCTGGAAGCAGTTTAGGAGTTCCGATCTTTCGTGGTTGCCCCAGGAAGGCTCATCTACAGCCTGTGGCAGACGATGTTATTGCTAAGTTTAGTCGTTGGAAGGGTAACTCCCTTTCCTTGGCAGGGAGACGATGTTTGATTAACTCGGTTATCACGGGATCTATGGTCCACTCTATGATGGTCTACAAGTGGCCTATTTCTCTACTTCGCTAGGTGGAACCTGCTATGCGCAACTTTATTTGGAAGGGAGACGTTAATCGAAAGAGTGGTTCTTGTTCGGTCTCGTGGAAGAGGGTTTGTGCTCCCTTTGGAGAAGGAGGTATAGGAATTCGCTCCATTAGATTGGCGAATGCCTCCTTTCTCTGTAAGTTGAGTTGGGACATTCTCCAGCACAGATCTCCAGATACAATTCTGCTTCACAGGAGACACTTTACCTCGGATGGCAGATTACGTCCCCATGGGAGGATCTCATCTATTGGGCCGGGTATTCGTCCTCACGTTTCGAGGCTTTCTGATGGGTCGAGATGGTTGATTGGTAGGGGTTCGACAGTTAGCTTCTGGCATGATAACTGGTTGGGTTACACTATATCTGATAAGATTGGCCTCCCGGATTGGTTTGCTGCTACCCTGAAGAGCACGGTTGGGGACTTCTTCTATGACGATTGTTGGCACTTTGAGGAGTGCTTCGTTACGGACTTCACAGATATCGTCAGAGACATCCTTCAGATTAGGGTTCTTCATGGCCCTGACATACGTATTTGGGAAGGTACCACCTCAGGGGAGCTAACCTCTCGAGTGGCCTATGACATGCTCAGATCTCCTCTCCCTCGTCTTGGCTGGTCGTCGTGGATTTGGAGTTCCTTCATTCTGATGTGTCGTTCTACGGTTATTTGGAGGGCGATATGGGGCAAGCTCCCTACTTCTGATTGGCTGGTCTCATTTGGGATTCACGGTCCTTCGATGTGTATGCTCTGTCGTAGAGACTCTGAGTCTTTAGACCACTTATTAGCTCACTGTCCTTTCACTCTAGAGGTTCTTCAGCATCTGACTCAGCTTTTTGGAATCACGATCCACACGGGGATCAGCTTTCTTGATATCTTCCTCTAGGCTACTAGAGTTCGGTTGGGTCCGCAATCTTTGGAGTTATGGAGAGCGGCATTTGTCACTACAGTTTGGGCTATTTGGGCTCTGCGGAACAGGGTGGTCTTTGATGGGGTCTCCCCCTCAGTCAGACGATGTATGGCGCAGATCGTTGCTGGTATTAGGGAAGCCAATAACATCTCTCGGGGTTATTCTGACGGTTCGGTTCGGGATCTCTTGATTGCCAGGTCTCTTGGTGTTTTAGGCAAGCACAAGCCAACTCGACAGGGTTCGTCTGTTAGATGGATCCCCCCGGATCCGGATTGGTACAAGATCAACACAGACGGTAGTGCAACATCCTCTCCAGGTAGTCTGCATGCAGGGGCAGTGTTTAGGAACTTCAGGGGGTTCTTTGTTGCAGATATTGCCCAAGAGGTTGGTTGGGGTATTCCTTTTGAGGCGGAGTTAGGAGCGGCACTCATTGCTATTCAGTATGCCCATGCCCAAGGGTGGCGGTTCTTATGGATCGAGTCGGACTCCAGTCTGACAGTTAGCACTTTGATGAACTCTACTCCTTCTGTCCCTTGGCGTCTGAAGGGTCTCTAGAGTCAAGTTCATCCTCTTACCACAGACATGCACATCCGGTATTCTCACACTTTTAGAGAGGCCAACCAGGCGGCTGACGCAGTGGCTAAGACGAAGATCAACTGCATTTGGAGGGGCTATCCTCCAGATTTCTTACTTACTTTCTTGCATAAAGATTTGTATACCGTCTTTTACAGACATTGATTTTTAGAGGAGTTTACCTTTTTCCTTCCCCTGGGTTTTGTCCCTAAGGAGGGTTTTCTCAGGCAAGGTTTTAACGGCACTCCGGCCTCTGGCTCGACTTGTGAGCTTATGGTTTTAGGTTTTCTTTTTTCTTTTTTCTTTTATATTCCATACCTTTTTATTGGCAGTTTAGAATGACCTGGAACGTGCAAGAAGGATTTAGAAAGATCATGGAAGTTGAGGTTCTAAAAAAATAGGATCTTACATCCTAAAAAATAGGATCTTACATGGAAGAAGCCTCTAGAATTCATTTTTCACTCTATAAATACCCAAGGAAGGCTCCATAATTCAGTGTATTCTATTCGATCAATATCGTAGACTAGCGTTCATCCTGTTAGGAAATTGTGGCTCCAATAGTTATACCTTTTAGATCATACGAAGTATCCCACCCGTATGGTTGTGTGCTTTTCTTATCTATCGAGAGTGTAATCATAGATAGACTAACATTTCGACAGTGTGTAATCTTATACACGTAGTTCGTTTTCAAAACTGGGCACCTGCCTCGTTTATAGTTTTAGTTGTGAAGGTTATTGTTGTAACATTTCACACAACATTTGTACTTGAAGATAAGTATTGATATTTCGCCGTAAGGCTAACATAGATTTTTATTTAAAAAATCTATGTTAAAAATATTTCCATTATGTCTTGTTTGTTTTTAGTGTTTCAAGTCTTCCGCTGTGTATCTTTATTTCTGATATTCTGTTAGAGTTAGTGTTGTATAATTTGTCTCAACATTTAGTACAACATTAATCTACTTTTACTTAAACACTATATTACAGCACACTTTCATATACATACATTATAGCGATGTTTTTATTAGGAATTAATATACAAGAATTAATTTCTTACCACTCTACAAATTCTCGAACTTTTAGATTATACAAAATTATTAATTTCATGGTATAGAGCCATAAGTTCCAGAGACCCTAACTGCCTTGGCTTCACTCGTTCTCTTAGTAACCCTAATTCTCAATTTCATACTCTTTTTTAAGGTAAAGTCTAGTATGCACTCGAGTGCATGCTGTGCACCCTAGTCCATGTGCACTTTTCAGTTTACTGACTTACACTTTTTGGTAAATGGTGTTGCACTTTTCTATTATTACTTATACAGTTTAATAATTAAAAAGTGCAACACCATTTACCAAAAAGTGTAAGTCAGTAACTGAAAAGTGCAACATGGACTAGGGTGCAAAACATGCACTCGAGTCCATAGCAGACCAACCCCTTTTTTAAATATATTCTTCATGTTATTTGCATATTAATTAGAGTGTATATGTTTAAATTATCTATAGATCATACCCTTAATTTTGAATTTTAAAATCCTGGTATGCCACTAGTATAAATGTTTATTTATTTTAGGGTTAATTAAATAAAAAGAAAATTATAACTTTTTCCACATTTATAATTTTAATTAAAATGCTCGAGTACAAGAGTTCAATTCACTTTTGGTATTGAATCACTATACACTTATGTAGCCTCGTTATTGTGTGTGAAACACCAAAATTAAAATATGTTATTTTATGTGAATGGAAAGGCAATTTAAAATACTCAATTATATCATATGATGACAACTTATTCAATTAAAAAAATCATAACCTTTTAGTTTTTTTTTTTTTTTTACAATTTCATACACGATCAAGTTAACACATGTTGAAAATTAGTCAGAATTGTATAATACTTATTAATAAGAATATAAAATGATGAGCATGAAGTGATGAACCATGGGAAGAAAAAGCGGACAATATGTTTAAATACGTTTGTGTTGCTTATCTTATATATGTTGACCGAAGATGACAAGAGACTCGAACCAAATTGCTAATCTGCCTAATTGGCGTTCATTTCTTACACTACAAAAAAAACTGAGATTTAGAAACGGTTTATAATGTTAGGAACAGTTTTCTAAATTCCGTTTCTAATAAGAGACGGATTTGAGACCTTTTTTTCGGTTTATAATGAGAGACGGAATTTGACACCGTATATTTTCGTATCTAAACGATGAACGACCCGTTTTATATCCGGGTCAAAATTCCGTTTCAAATGTCGTTTCGTCTCTAAATCCGTATCTAAACGATAAATGACCCGTTTTACATCCGGGTCAAAAATCCGTCTATAATTTCGTTCTTAAGTAGAAACGACGTTTTGTCGTCTCTAAATCCGTATCACAAGGCAAAAATCTGTCTCCAAGAGTTAACAACCCTAATCCCCATTCCAAGTCCGAACCCGACCCCACACCATATTGAGCATCTGCCACTAAGAAAGATAACTCTTTTGTTTTATCTTTTAATATTAATTGTATATGTATATTAATTTTTTTTCTTTTACATGTATTCAAATTGTAATTTTTAAATTTATAAATGTAATTTTCTTTTATTAATTTCTAAAAATTGTAATTACTCACAGCCGTCAATAAGCTGTAAAATACTAAGAATTATGCATAGTTTAGACACTTTATTTTATTATAATAGTTTAACATATATAATTAATTGATTAATTTGTAACTTTAAAAATATATTAAAAAAATTGTTATTGAATAATTTCAATTGTAAAAGTCGATCTTAGTTTATAAATTAAAATAAATAAATAAAATTACATTTAAACTTCATCTTTATAATCATCTCCATCCTGGTTATCCTTCTCATCATCATCGTTTTCAATTTCGATCAAATCACTATTTGTCGTCGTTAAAAATCTACAAGAGATTGAAATCTCCCACAAACACTTCAGTTCCAGTCTCTATTTTTTCTGTTTGAAACGGAGCTTTACTTTCGTCATGTTTTTTTTCTCTATTTTTTCTGTTTGAAACAGAGCTTCACTTTTGTGATGTTTTTTTTTCTAGTGCCTTACTTCCACCGAGAATCTTGCCTTTAATTTGCAAACAACGATTCATTCATTGTTACGTGGTCCTCCTAGATAGGCCAAAGTCTCATGTGCACTCAAGTACACCGTGTACTTGAGTGGACCTTGACTGGTCAACTGTTGACCGTTGATCGGTCAACGGTCAAACTTTGAAAATAAAAATAGATTTTTTTTTCGATTAATTTTTTTGAAAATGTATATGTTATTATATTGAAAAGTGCATCATCGTTTTTTAATGAAAAGTATATGTTACTATATTGAAAAGTGTAACATTGTTTTTAATGAAAATTGTATGTTATTATAACTAAAACGTATATGTTATTATAACTGAAAAGTGTATGTTTTATAACTGAAAAGTGTAAGTTATATTAATGAAAAATGTATGTTATTATAAGTAAAAAGTGTACTGAAAAGTATATGTTATTATAACTGAAAAGTGTATGTTATATATTATAACTGAAAAGTGTATGCTATATTAATAAAAAGTATAAGTTATTATAATTGAAAATTGTAGGAGTATGTTTTATTAATGAAAAGTGTAAGTTATATATTAATGAAAAATGTGCATAAAAATTTTAAAAATTATTATTAATTTTACACATTTTATTATTTTTTAACTTGCACGTTTATTACTATTAATGATATTATTAGTACTTGCACTCTTATAATGTATAAAAAAATTGATGCTATTTTTTTTTTAAAAAAATTGTTATTAATTTTACAAATTTTATTATTTAAAACTTGCACTTTTATTAGTATTAATGATATAAACTGGTACTATGTGCTAAAATTAAATTAAATTAGTTATTAATATTTGCACTTTTATTAATATAGAAAAGTTGATACTAGATGCTAAAATTAAATTAAATTCTGTGACATTATGGTAATGCAATTCAAGGACAATTTGTGACTCAAGTATACCGCCCTACTCCTTCAAACGGATATCCCGGATATTTCTACTTCAACGACTATGTAAACTCGGATGTATGAAATTTATATTCAACGAGTCCTGAATCCTGAATTGAGTCAATATTATCTTAAGATTTACTCAATGTAACATTGATTCAAGGTGTTTGTCTACTTGGTTATGTGTACTTGTATGTGTACGAGTATGATAAATCTCATTTTTATATAATAATTTACTAAATTAAATGATAATGGTAATTTATAGTAGGCGAATTGATAAGTAAATTGATATATTACGTTCTTGAGTTATCGAGATTGAAAGAAATTCATGAATTATTGTCATTAGTACATGAATTATATATATTGTCATATAAAATATATTTCCATACATATAAAAGATATGAAATATATAACATAATATTATTATAATATCTATATTTATTATATAAACTTATTTTCAAGAATGGACAAAAATCGACATATTATTAGATAGGGATTAGATACGACCATATTTTCAAGAATGGAAAAAAATTGACATATTATTAGATAGGGATTAGGTTTAATTTCCTTTAAAATATATTTTTCACAAATTTAGTAAACTTAAATAAAATTAATTTTTATAAAAAATTTCAATTTTTATTTCAAGTTCATTTTGACACAAAATGATTTTTAATTTTTATCTCAATTGATATTATTCCTTTTACCTTTTACTATGCTTTTTAGACTATTTTACAATTAGCAATGCTTCATATATTTATACTTTTTCTAGGTGGATGATAGAATTATTTTTTATTCTAAAACTTTTTAAAAAATACCATAAAAGTTTCTTTATAAGTCTTAATAATAGTAGTTTTATAAAGATTTAGAAACTTTTAAAAATTATTGAATGACTTTTTTTTTTTAATTTAATGTTTATACAAAATTGATATACGTTGATTAGAGAATCAATTCTTGGAATATTTTCATTAGTTTATACTTGTTCTAAATTGATGATAGAATTGTTTTTTAATCTAAATCTTTTTTAAAAAATACTATACAAATTTAAAAAATTATTGGAGGGTGTATTCAATTGAGATTCTGTTGGATTTTTTTGGACTTTAAAAAGTTAGTGGATTTAGAAAATTCATCTAAATTATTTAGAAAAAATACCAAAAATATATTAGTTCAAAAAAAAAATATTATTCAGACCTCATTGTAGTTGGCTTTGAGAAAGCAATTCCAAATTTTTTCTTCCATGTCGACTGAAAATTCATCAGAGCGACATTCTTTCCGAAGAAAGTTATGTAATCCAATACTAACTCTGTTGGGTTTAAATGAGAATGGAGGTGAGTTTTGAAAATTGTGAATTGCAATGAACACCACGTGCTAACTTTAAGATCTGAGAACATTATGAATAAATGTTCTTGAGATCTTAAAGTTGGCATTAATGCAATAAATTATAAATTAGGTGGCGATCGAGAATATATTATTGCTAACCTAATGGTGTCAACTATGCCGATATATTATAATTTTTAAAGAGAGAGCATCATTTTAAAAGATGTAATCTTTGAAATCTCTGGTTTTTAGAAGAGATTTTGAATAGTGAAATTTATTTATATTTTTGAAGGAGAATCCAACGAAATCCATAGAGTATTAAAATTCATACACTACTACAGAAATGGGCTTTAGAGACGCTCAAAAGTGTCACTAAAGGTTATTTTTTGTAACGCTTTCGCTATAGTGACGTTTTGGCAAAGTGTCACCTGATTTGGCGTTTTTATAGATTGTTATAGTGACGTTTCAAAAGCATCACATTAAATTTTCGTTGTGACGCTTTTATGCATCATTGTAACATTATTTGGTGACGCTAACCACCATCACGATGGTGTACTTTAGAGACGCTTTCTCGCGTCACTAAATAGTTTATAACTAACTTAACCACCTCATTTAGTGATGTTTTTATACGTCATATTAACATTATTTGGTGACACTAACTAGCGTCACAACAATTTGTTTTATTGACGCTTTCTCGCATCACCAAAGCTTTTATAACTAAACCACCAAATTTAGAGACGCTTTTTAATGTCATAATATTAGTAAGAATATAGGTTATACATATACCAAAAAAATGCTCAATTATATATAATAATTTTATAATTTCATTCATTCATTTATATTATAGTAATAAAATATCATCAAACCTCTAAAACAACCAAATATATAAATAATAAATTGTCATTACTTGTAAACAAAACTATCAAAGTTTAAAATAATTCAACTGAGACCTAATATCAAACACATAACTATCAAGTCCAATAGACACAGATAAAAAAAATCAAAATTTTCAATTCAAAAATAAATTTCACCTAAACTATGCGTGGTAAAATCCATGTTGCTATCTTTATCTTGCATCTTCCACTTGAACCTATAATAATAAACGAAGGCGAAAATTAATAATACTTAATTTAAAAAAAACTAAACTAAAATAAATGAAATAATATCAAACTTACAAGATGCTTTGGCCAAGCAATGCTACGTCCTATAGCTTGCCCAATAATTTTAACATCTCCAAATTTCCGGATTAATGGTTCCTCATATTCAATGGCCACAATAATTTTCACTTCACACCATTCACGTCCTAATAATTCTCCATTGGCCAATAATTTAACATGATTTAAGCTTTCAAAAACACCTTCGGCAATACTGTTTAGAGCACGCGTGCCTTTTGAAAGAACCTTTACTCCAACCTGTTAAAAAAATCTAGCATTATGCCAAAATACTTATCAGTCCAATTTCCAAGACATTTAAAAAAAAAAAAGCTTCTTCATTATGCCATATGGTTATCTTCATCAGGCATTGAGAAATGATCACAAAATTAAATAACTCCACCATGTTATCAGAAGTACCCACACCACCAATAAAGGAATAAACCATATAAACCATAGGCACACTATTTGAAAGTGACGTATCCATTTAGTGTATCCTTTCATAGAATCTTTGAGTTATTAGATGTGCTTCAACAATATTTTGTTCTCTACATATGCCATTCTTACAAACTTTACAAGGACACAAGATCAACTCATCATTAGAATTAAAAAGTTCAAAACTAAAAAAGAATTGCAATTCCATCCAACTCCTATCGACATTCGTACTTTTTTATGCTCAGTTCACTTAAAAGAATTCTATAGAAATCCATAAAGAACAAATTATAAGTGTAATATAAATTAAGATAGCCATATGCCTAGCTTAGACTTTAATTTAGATTCAAGCAAAGTACACTCGAAAATTGAAATGCTATTTTGAACAGTTCATGGTATTCTGTATAGTAACACAATCTTTTACTGTATTGAGATCTTAAATAAATAAGGTAGCATATCATACTTCTTCAAGAATCAGAATGTGGTAAATGCAGGAGTATATTATAATTTAAAAAAAAAAAAAAAATCATTGGGTCACACTATACATGTTATGTAATCAAGAAATTCCATGCCATACATAGCAATTAGGAAATTAAACTGAATTAATAATGAATACAATATCGAACTCACATGATTCCCAAATGGAATCAGATTCACAAAAAATAAAAAGAAAAAAAAAACCTAATATTAGCACAGTGCTTAAAAGACCTAAGAAGAGCACGTAATGATTTGGTTTAGCTTAACAACCTCTGGTGTTAGTACTAGTAATATAGTTGCACAAATAAATGCATCAAACAAGTAGATTATTACATAAATAATTTAAAAGAGTAGCAAACCTGATCCCAGAAGTTCGCCCAGAATTTCAGGATTTAAGCTGCAAATAGATAAACCCAGAATTTATTACAATAGACTGACAAGAGGTTACTGTTTTCCAACAATACTTTTTGTGCTAGCAAAATAAATATCTACACCCATCACTTTTTCCTTCGAATAACAACATCCAACCCAACTGATGTATCACGGATTAAAAAATGAGACACATTAAAGAACAAAAAACCAAATCTTCCCGCTGCATTAGAATATGGAAAATAGATTTTAGCCAATTTGCCAAATTAAATTACTCATAAGAAGAAATGCTTGAAATCCTGATGTGAATTCAGAGCTTGACAAAATAGATATCAAAGAGAGTACTAAACCATTTAACAAGCACAACAATAATAACGATGTTTAAAAAAAATAGATAATATTTTCATGTATAAATTAATGGTTAGCAATGGCAGTAATCAACATCTAATTAACAGCAGCTCATGCGAATAAGTTCAATAATGATTAAACCTAAAGTTGAAGCCACTTCAAATAAGTATGAACACGTTGATCCATAACAATCAACACATGCTAAACTGGAGTTCATCAATGAATGACATGAGAAACATCACATTTGAATAGCCGCCTAACAAAAAAGATGACATAACTGTATAATGAAGCAAATGAAACAACAAATAACTAATATATTGGTAAAAGGAAAAATTTGAAGGGTGCAAAGAAGCACATGAAACAACACTTACCTGTACCTGTGCTTAATAGTAATCCTGAGGTATAAAAATAAACCAAGAACTAACCACAGACCTGCTAGCAATAATCAGTGTGCATAATCATCAAACACAATGGATCGAGGAAATTAAACATGGCTGAAAAGAGTAAAATAATTTGGTGTGACATGATATATAATAAAAATTAGTGCATATATTTTCACTTTATTAAAACCTGAAAACAGGTGTTTGCAATCATATTTCACTTTAGTTTAATGACATTCTCTATGAATTAGCAACTGTAACTAAGCCATGTAAAATTAATTTGAATTTTGCAACTATCGTACTGGAGGAAGAGGGAAATTTGCAAAGACATATTCCTAGGACAGTAGATGAACCTGAGGAAAAATACACGAACACACAGACATAGTTGTTCATCCATGTATGAAATTCAACAACAAATGCCGAAGGCAAATAATTCTGCTATTAGTCTAATATTTAGAAAAAAAACTGAGTAAAAAGACACACACTTTCAAGGTAAGAAATGAAAACTAAAAGAAGAATGTCCAGAAGGCCCTGGATAAAGTGTCTTGAATTTGGTAAACAAAGCAGAGCAGGAGAAAATTAAATGAAACAATCTCCTTTAGACTACGGAAATCAGGTAAAGTTACTTGAATTTGGGGGTGCAATAGTACACCCTTAATCTTGAATAATTCAGCCACTGTTTCTAAATGGATACACAGCAATAAACCATTGGGATCTGAAAATCAAGAAACTAAATCTAAGTTGATTAAGATTCAAGAATGCCCAACAATAAACTCGGATCTAATTTGTACTAAACAAGAGAGATTAGACAAACCTGAGTGATTCTTGGTGTTTTATGGACCAGTAACTTGTGGATTGGAATCAGAAAATCAAGACACTGAATCAGGGCGTGAAATAAAAACAAACTGAAACAGAAATCAAATAAGACCATGGCCGAACAAAAAAGAAGAACAAAATAGGAGAAAATCAAAAGAAAGAAAGAATATCGACAAAGGAATTTTGCGCTAAACAAAAATTAATTGACAAACCTGAGCGATTCTTGGTGTTTTCCGAAACACTAATTTGTTCGATTGGTATAAATTATAGATTAGGGCTAACTCCCTCCCACAATTTAGGAAGGAAGACCAGTGGGTAGGCTGAAGTGTGAGTGGGAGAGAATAACATCCACGAAGAAAATATCCCGCAATTTTTTTTCTCAAAAAAGCCGAATTCCCAAAATAGAAAACATTCATTTCCGAACATCTTGAACAACTCATACAAAAATTCAATTTCTCCACCAAAATTGACACGCACCCACACCCAATTCTCCTCCAATTCCCAAATTCAGAGTTTCAGACCACAAAATTTCTACCTGAAGAGAAACGGCGTCGTCAGATCCGCGATCAACGGCATTGATCTTGCGTTTCTTGGCATGCGTTTGCCGATCCTCAGACTCCGGGCCGGAATCAGAGGCCGACTCCGACGCCGAATCGTCGTCTCGAGAATGCCGCCTCGTGCTTCTGATTGTTCTCTTCCGACTCAGGCAAGCGAACAACGAGCTTAACCTTCTTCTCCTCTCTCATCATCGTCGCCGTCGTCAATTTCGGTGGGGGAGAATTCGGGAATTTCTGGTTCCGGCGATTGGATCGGCGGTAAATGATGGGATTAGGGCAGGATGAGAGAATGGAGAAAATTCATGAGAGAATAATTAGAAAGAAAACCAGAGAGACTAAAGGAAAAATTAATTAGAATTAAAGGAAAAATTATGGAAAAAAGAGTTAAAGAAAAAAAACCGACAACTGGGACTAGAACCCACGACCTTACACACACAAACATTGGAGCCCCGAACCACTAGGGCGTCACTAAATAGTACTAAAATTGGAAGCGTCTTTATATATTCAATACAGTGACGCTTACTTAAAACGGTCACCAAGTAAGTGTGACTAAAGGGGTACTTTTCTAGTAGTGATAGATGGTTGAATACCTAAAGATTTCTAAAGACTTTTTAAAATCCGTATTAAATACCTCAAAATTTTGAAAGACTTTTAAAAATCCAGATTGAATACCTCCAGATTTTAAAAGTCCAAAAAAATCCAACAGAATCTCAATTGAATACACCCCCTAAATGACACCTCCTTTTTTTTTTTTAATAAAAGTCCAAAAAAAATCCAACAGAATCTCAATTGAATACACCCCTGACACCTCCTTTTTTTTTTTTTTAATCTACAATACGAGAATCAATTCTTTGGAATATTTTCATTAGAGAATCAATTGATATATATATTGGCATATGAAATTGAAGATATAATATAATATTATTATTATTATAATATTTATATCTATCCTAAAATATATCTACATAGTATTATTCTAACATTTATATTTATCAAATACATGGAAGATATATTAATTATTTTTTTTACTATTTATTAATTAAATAAAAAAGTAAATAAATTAATATAACTCAATTTACTCGTCCATATTCTCTCATTCTCAATTCTCTATATACATAAGGTTTTGATTTATTTTTTGGCAAATACTTGTATACACTTGGATGCACCATGCCCCCTACCTATTTCCAGTTATTGGGCCTTTCTTGGGACTGGGCCTCAGATTCCAGTCACACACCCATCTGTTTACTCAGTTCACCCTCATGCCCCCCTACCTATTTCTAGCTATTGGGCCTTTCTTGGGACTGGACCTCAGATTCCAGTCACACACCCATCTGTTTACTCAGTTCACCCTCAATAAACTCGCACCCACAAATTTGTTTAGTTCACCCAATAATGATTTGCACCCACCCTAATTTCAATTTCGAATTTTTATTTATATTTTATCTGCACCAACTAATTTAATGAGTTCACCTCCTAATCATATTTTTACAACAGTTATCTACACCCGCTCATTTTATGAGTTCACCCCCAAATTATTTTTTACCACAGTTATCTATACCCGCTCATTTTATGAGTTCACCCACATATTATTGTTTTACCACGATTATATGCACTCGCACATTTTATGAGTTCACCCCAAAATATTTTTAGAAAAATAATCACATTTAAAAGAATATATTATCCTTTTATTAATGTACACAAAATATAATAAAATAAACTCTAAAAAATCGATTCACCACCAAGTCACCCATATTTTTTAAAAAAATCGTAAAAATATAATTAATAAAAAAAAATCGAAATTAGCCATAAATCTCGATTTTTTACTTTTTAATTTTCCTTTCCCCTACTCTTTTTCCATTTTTAATTTTTTTTTTCCAAATTTTTTATTTCTTCATTTTTTTTTCCTTTTCCTTTTTTATTTTAAATTTTCCTACATTTCTTTTACATTTTTTGCATGTGTATTTTTTAAATTTTAATACAATATAATATTATAGGCATGATTTTATTATAGTCGATTGACAGTGCACTTGAATTTCAATTTTAATTTGATGAGTAAAGGACCTGTCGAAAATTCATGTCGATCGGCGGGTGACCCAACCACCACCATGCCCGACCACCCCCTTGACGGCGACGACGGCGCTTCCGTCCCGGCCGCTGAAGCCCAAGACCCATATTCGAATTGCAATCGCGATTCTTCACTTCCATGACAATCGACATCATCTTCCATCTCGGCAACGATCCATGGCGGCCGAAATTCTCTTCTCATTTCGACCACCGACGCGACTGCTTCCATCAATCTCCCTTGTGTTCGCGATCCAGGAGCTTCTTCGGCATCAATGGCTCTCGCCTGCAACACTCGGATCGACGCCGCCTCTCTCTCGTCGTTCATCTCTGCCTAAATCGAAGCTATATTGCTTTGTCCGTCTTCTTCATCATGCTACTGTGCATCCTCTTCCTCCGGCTGACGGCAGCCCGACGGAGGAATGTGAGTATGTTGTCGATGGATCTCTAACCGACCGACACTCAAAGCCGGTGACCTTGCTGATGAAATCTCAAACGACGACTGCTGACCTAGGGTGCCCTCCCATTGGGCTAGGGTTCCCTTCAATTGGGTTTGGTAATGTGCACCCCTTATTTTCTTCAGTACACCCCGATTTACACTCCCTCCATTTTTTTTATGGTACTATTAGTTATTGGTACTGGTATTACTATTTATTGATTCTAGTATTACTATTAATATACAAATGAATTAAAATTAATGATTACTAATTACGGTATTATTAATTATTAATTGTGGTATTACTGGTTATTGTTTGTGGTATTACTGATTGGGTGAAATTATTTATTATTGTTTAAGACATTACTGATTATTATTATTATTTTTTATGGTATTACATATTATTGATTATGGTATTACTTAATATAATTAGATTTGTGGAATTATTTATTATTGTATAAGATATTACTGATCAATGTTCATGATATTACTAATTACTGTTCATTGTATTACTGATAATTGTTTTTGGTATTATTGAATATAATTGGATGTGTGGAATTATTTGTTATTGTATAAAATTTTATTGATTAATATTAATGGTATTACCGATTACTGTTCGTGGTATTACTAATAATTGATTTTAGTATTATTTAATATAATTAGATATGTGTAATTATTTGTTATTGTATAAGATATTGGAGTACTAATTATTTTTAATGGTATTAGTGTATTACTGATTATTACTTATTGTATTATTGAGTATAATAAAATCATACATATAATATTATTTTGTATTAAAATTTTAAAAAATACTAATGAAAAAAATGAAGAAATAAATTTTTTTGAATAAAAACTGAAAAAGGGAAGAAAAATTAAAAAGAAAAAAAATTTGAGATTTGTGCCTTATTTTGATAGATTTTTTAAATTATGTTTTTACGATTTTCTTTTTCTAAAATATGGGTGATTTAGTGGTGAATCGACGGTAACTCGACAATGACTCGACTACATATTGTAAATGTATAAATTATGGTTGATTTTATTATTATATTTTGTGTAAATTAATAAAAAGATAATATAGTATTTTAAATGTAATTATTTAAAAAAATAAAAATTGGGGGTGAACTCATAAAATGAGTGGGTGCAGAGAATTGTCGTAAAAAAAATTAGGGGTGAACTTATAAAATTAGCGGGTGTAGAGAACCGTTGTAAAAAAGAAATGATTTGGGGGTGAACTCATAAAATGAGCGGGTGTAGATAACTGTAGTATAAATATGATTTGGGGGTGAACTCATAAAATGAGCAGGTGCATATAACTGTAGTAAAAAAATATTTGGGGGTGAACTCATAAAATGAGCGGGGTGCAGATAACTGTGGTAAAAAAAATTTGGTGGCGAACTCATAAAATGAGCGGGTGTAGATTATTGTTGTAAAAAAAATGATTTGGGGGTGAACTCATAAAATGAGTGGATGCAGATAACTATAGTAAAAATATAATTTAAGGGTGAACTCATTAAATTAATGGGTGCACATAAAATATAAATAAAAAATTAAAATTAAAACTAGGGGGTACGGTACGCAAGTGTGACCCTTATTTTTTTATTTAATTTTATCATTTGACTAATTAGATACATATTATAGATGGTTAGATTTTGTATAGCAAATTTCGTGTACCACCATGTCTCATTTTATATTGGGGAGAAAAAATTGATTGTTTAGAGATGGTGGTATATGTATCTAATCCGTATCTAAAACTCTCGAAATTGAAAGTGGCATTATCTAGTCCGTATCTAAAACTTTTGAAACTAAAAGTCGTATCTAATCTATTTATAATGAGAGACGATTTTATTTTCGATTTCAAATCTCGATTTTTTAACAAATCTGTATCTATTAGAGACGGATCGACTATGCTTGCCAAATTTCGTAGCATTGCTTGCTACGAAATTCATCTTTTATATTTATATGTTCCATTAAAGCTCTATTTTGGATAAACCATGTATATACTAATTAATTTAATAAGGGACACAGTTAAACAAAACTCAGTTTTACTGTACACACTCCAACTACTATACACACTCTATATAAAATATAATTTATTTTTAAATTTTTATCTAAATGTCAATTTTGAATAATTATACCCAAATTAAAACAATTTATGAATAATAGAATTATTTTTTCACAATTTTCTATTTTTTTAGAATTGAATTATATATAATTGTATAAAATTGAGGTATATGTATTAATTTTAAAAAATAAAATATATGGAATGTGTATAGTAATTGAAATCATGGGGTATGTATAGTAGAATTGAGGATTGCTTTTTTATTTGGGTTGGTCTGCTATGGACTCGAGTGCATGCTATGGACTCGAGTGCATGTTGTGCACCCTAGTCCATGTTGTACTTTTCAATTTTATTGACTTAAACTTTTTGGTAAATGTTGTTGCACTTTTCAATTATTAAACTGTATAATAATATTTTTTGTCATCGTGACTTGCACTTTTTAGTAATATTGTGTTTTACTTTTCAGTTTAATAACATACACTTTTCTTTAGACTACGGTGCACAACATGCACTCGAGTGCATACTAGACTTTACCTTTTTATTTAATAGTAACATTTTATATGTTAAACAGTAATATTAAAAAAAAAAAAAACTAAAGAAGAGAGTTTGGGTTAAACCGGGGTGAAATAATATTAATTATGCATTAATAATTTTTTTTTGTTTACCTCTCAACTCCGTAATATTTTCTCTCCATATTGCTTCATGTTTTTTGTTTTTTTGTAACTTTTTATCTACAATATTTTGATTCCCCTTCGTTTTACTACTAGCTAATGGTTTAAATTGTATTTTCTAACTAATCCCATTAAAAAGAATTAGATAATAGTATGCTTTATTAACTTTGAAATTATCGCTAATTTTTCCATGTACTCCATAATATTGATTTTGATTCGATAAAAAAATATTGAGTGTGCACTCAATTGCATAGTGAAATTGAACTATAATTGTAACTTTATTTACACTAATACATCCTTCACTTTTATGTTACACATTTACCTTTTACATAAACTATAAAAATTTCTTAAAACTCATGCACAAAGAAATTAAAAGTGCATAGTAAGTGTGGAAAGTAGATAAGTTGGGGGCACAACCTCTTCTTGAATACACAAGTATACAAAACAAGGGAAGACATGCAAAAAAACACCACCTTTACATTACAAGAAAATTGACTTTTAGTGACAGAAATCCTGTCATTATAGCTTCTATAATTAAAAACCTTTAATGATAGGAATTGACTTTTAGTGACGGGTCCTGTCATTAATTCTTTATTTCCTGTCACTATAGTTTTTTAGCTAGAGAAACCATAATGAGAGGAGTTTGTGACTAAAAACCAGTTTTTTTGTCCCGGAGTATTCACCATAGGCCGCCCTTGGTAAGTAATTAACTTACACTATATTTTCTATCTACAAAAAGATATATTTTGTTTACACTTTATTATCTGTCAAATCAGAGATATAGATGTGAAGTTCCCTTCTGAGACCCTCCTACAGATTATTTAGAGATTGAAAACAAGTTGAAGGAGGCAAAATTGAATTAAGAAGGGCTTCTTCTTAAAAGATGTACAGATGGAACAACTACTACTGGACAATGTAATGTCCAGATTTCAAGCCAAGAAGAGAGAGTTTGCCCAGTTTCTTGCCAAAATTCCATCGCTTACGACTCAAGTAATGTCTCAGTTACGCATTTATAACGATGTATTGAAAATTTGTGTTTATTCATTAATTAGTTTTCATATTTTTTTTTTGGTAAATAGAGGACTAGTGGTATCCCATCAATTTCAGGTTGCACCATGATAATTTAAGAAGTGTTCACAACTGTTGTTTCCATCCTTTGTTGTAAGAAGCCCCAATTTGTTAAAATAAGTAAAAACATTATTAAAATATTGTGCAACATATATCATTATGAACTTATATTTTTCTTTGTATAAACTACTCTTTACTCCATTTTTGTGTATGTTCTATCATTCATTAAAATGAGACAGAGAAGTTAAACTTTTTTTTGTAGGTTATATAATATACCCCATCCGTCCAAGGGCGGAGCTACAACCATGGCTAAGGGTGACTGTAGTTCAACCCATTTTTTGTAAATTAAAAAAAGAAAAAAAAATTCTAATCATTTTCACTAAACAATATTCAATTTTGTTAAATTGTTTGTATATATTTAATTGTTTACATTAATATAAATTAAACAATAAAAGCCACGACTAAACAAAACCCCGATTCTACTATATACGTCTCATGACGTTAATTACTATACTCATCCCACACAACTTTTTTTTTTTAAATTAATAATCACACCTCAAATTTAAGGAATTATAATCCAACTCTAGTACATATTTAACATTCAATAAAATGTGTAAATTTAGTATGCTTAATTTCCAAATTTTTTTACGCAGTTTCGTTAGTTTTTACCAAAATCTAGGGTTAAAATTTTTGTGATATTTTTTTTTTTTTGAATTTTTTGTGATTTTGTAAAGTAGCTTAAATTCAATTTTTTCTTTTTGTTCACACTTTTCTTCCGTTCCATTAGAAGAAAAGGTTTTTTTGTGATTTTTTTAAAATTTGGGTATAATTGTCCAAAATTGAAATGTAAGTAGAAATTTAAAAATAAATTATATTTTATATGGGGTGTGTACAATAAAATTGTGAGATTTTCTTTAGACTCGGCCAATAATAAACCCTTAATTAATTTATCAATTCAAACCTCTTAAATAAAAAAAATGGGTACTTTCAATTTTCTTCTACTCGTTAGCCTCTTTATTTAATGTATTTAGCCCACCCTAAAGTAATTTTCTGGCTCTGCCCTTGCATCCGTCCACACTTAATATGCATTTTTTTTCTTTTTTGGTTGTCCACACTTAATATGCACACTTCTATAAATTAAAATATTTATTCTCCCAATACACTAATACATCCTTCACTTTTTATGTTACATACACATTTACCTTTTACATATACTACAAAAATTTCTTAAAACTCATGCACAAAGAAAAGTGCATAGTAAGTGTGGAAAGTAGATAAGTTGGGGGTACAACCTCTTCTTAAATACACAAGTATACAAAACAAGGTAAGACATGCAAAAAACACCTCCTTTAATAACAAGTTGAGCAATATCTCTTGACGGAAAAATGATGAGAAGTCCCGGCGTATTCACCATATGTCGCCCTCGGTAAGTAGTTTACGCAATGTTTTCTATCTACAAACAAAAGAAGGGCTTCTTCTTAAAAGATGTACTGAGGGAACAACTACTACTGGACAATGTAATGTCCAGATTTTAAGCCAAGAAGAGAGAGTTTGTCCAGTTTCTTGCCAAAATTCCATTGCTTACGACTCAGGTAATGTCTCAGTTACGCATTTATAACGATGTATTGAAAATTTGTGTTTATTCATTCATTAGTTTTCATACTTTTTTTGGTAAATAGAGGACTAATGGTATCCCAACAATTTCAGGTTGCACCATGATAATGCAAGAAGCATTCACAACTGTTGTTTCCATCATTTGTTGTAAGAAGCCCCAATTCGTTGTAAGAACACAGTTTTTATTTTTTTAGAAAAAGACAATTTATTGTTGTAAGAACATAATTGTTATGTGCTTTTTATGGCAACGAATTGGGTCTATTTCATCAAAGTCATGTGTTCCACTATTTTTTTAAATAAGTAAAAACATTATTAAAATATTGTGCATGTTCTATCATTCATTATAAACTTATATTTTTATTTGTATAAATTACTATTTACTGTTGTGTATGTTACAGAGAAGTTAAACTTTGTTTGTAGATTAAACTTTGCATTAAATTTAAATATCTTTTAAATTATTTAGATATATTTGAATGGTCTAATTTAATATTAATACTAATTGATTTATATATTGCAGTTGGGTCGAAATGCAAACGTGGTTGCAAAAGGGTAGCCAAGAACATGCCTAAGACAAAGATTCAAATTAAAAAAAAATTCTTGATGATGCACCCGATGTCCCTAAGAAATCACCAAAATAAATTACTTACTTTTTTTTTAGTTAGATTATTTATTTTTAAAAGTGATTTGACATTCATTTTTTTTTATTAAATTAAATATTTTTGAAAGATGATATATTAATGTCGGCACAATTTAAAGAGTTTGGAGCAAGACTTAATTAGATTTACTATATTCTACCTATAAAGTTTTGCATTAAAAATAGGGTTAATTGCAAATTAAATCACCACATTTCACTGGATTGCAATTTAATTTAAACTTTTGAATAATTGTAAATAAAATCATCACCTTTCAATATTGTTGCAATTTAGACTTCTAGACAATTCTATTTGTGCCCGAATTTAAGGTTTCGAGATTAGATCGAAATAAAAAAACAATGTTGTTTCATTAAAAAGGTGTCACATCAGCCAATCACGTTAGATTTGAGCACAAATGAGATTATTAAGAAGTTTAAATTGGAACAATATTTAAAGGTTGTGATTTTATTTGCAATTATTCAAAAGTTTAGATTAAATTTTCAGTAAAAGATGATGATTTAATTTGCAATTAACCCATAAAAATATATAGATCTAATCAAAAGTAAATCATATTTTTTTTAGTTAATTGGTGGTTAATTGAATTTTTTTTTTCTTTGTAAAATCTAGATATGATTTGACCTCCATTTTTTCTTTTACTTATTAAATTTAATATTTTTTAAAGATATTTAAATTTGAAAAAATATATTATATTTTTATAATAAAAAATAAAAAAATGGTTAAATGAAATAAAAATATATGTTAATAAATAATTAAAAATTATTAACTACTAATTAATATATAAAATAATAATTAATCTAACTTTTTTATACTCTTTTAATAGTTATTTGGATACGTTTAATTGAATGCGTGTCGTGTTCATCACCTTCTTATAGTTTATTGAAATTGTTGATTTTGGTGGCTTTTGACCTTCTTATGGTTTATTGGGATCCTTAATTTTACTATACATATTACTACTGTTATTTTGAATTCTTCTTATGGTTTATTGGGATCCCTTGATTTTACTATACATGTCACTGTTGTATTTTGAATTTGTGGTCTCTTATGTTCATCACCTTCTTATACTTCTTATAATAGTTTATTGGGATCCGTTGATTTTGGAGGTTTTGGACCTTCTTCTTAGTTAATTTTACAACATGTCAGTGTTAATTAATGTTATGAAGGGAGTATGAAACCAGTATTACTTGAGGTGACGTAATATATGAATGGTGATTAGTTGGTTTTAACATTTTATTTTCTAATTTGTGTATTATCACATAAATTGAAATAGAACCCATTATTTTATAATGTACCTCAAATTCTCGAAATCAATTAATTTCACTTTTGTGTGGTGAATTAATTTTCATGGATAGTCATTCGATATAATATATATATAAGTGTATTTTCTAATGACAAATCATTTTTTTTTTTAGAATATTCTAAAAGATAACTATATATATATATAATCTATGATATCTTTTAGTTTTCTTTTAAAAAAAATAATTTTTTTTTAGAATATTTTAAAATATAATTATATATTATATCTTTCTTGTAGTTATCTTTTAAAATATTCTATTTTTTTGGACTGATTTTACATGAAATATTTCATGCATACATCTAACTTAATTTAGACGAAAGCCCAAAATATTGGTCCATTTAATCAAAAGTTAAAATCTTAAGCTAATTTTGCGGGTCTCAACAAATATGCATGTACATAACAATATAATAAAATATGTATAGTATATTAAGTAACATAAATAAATTTATTTGATTAAAATATAATAGGTTAAATCACAGAAATATTTCTTATGACAAAGAGATTTAAAAAAAATACATGATGTAGGTACAAAAAAATGTTATTTCATCAAATAAAAAATATTAATAAATGAAAAATGTATAATACTACATATCAAAATACTTGTCACTACCTTTGAAAAAAGTGTTTTACTACATGTATAAACAATATGAACTACTAGTACATGAATATAAAAAATAATAATATGACAACATATTTAAAAAAAAATACATGAACAGAAACATATTACTACATGTACAAAAAATGTTACTTCATTAAATAAAAAATATTATTACATGAAAAATGTATCATACTACATATAAAAAAAAACTTGTCACTACATTTAAAAAAATGTTTTACTAAAATAACGGAATTAAACTACTACATGTGTAAACATTATTAACTAATACTACATGAATAGAAAAATGATAATATGGCAACACATTTATAAAATACATGAACAGAAACATATTACTACATGTACAAAAAAAACCTTACTTCATTAAATAAAAAATACTACTACATGAAAAGTGTATAATACTATATATCAAAAAACTTTTCACTAAATTTGAAAATTAATGAAGTGAAATTAATAAATCAGATCGAAATCTAGAAATTGGAACGGGGTGACCGGATAAAATTAATAGACCAGGTTAAAATTTAATAAAACAGATTGACCCAATTTAGCAGTCCAATTCTATAATGAGCCCATTTACTAAATATGACAATTGCATACAAGTTTTTGTGATTTTTTTGATATGACTATATAACTGAGAAAGAGTGTCGCTACGGTTGTAAACGAATCAAATAATTTTGTTCGATTTAGTATTCGTATTCGAATTTTGATATTTATATTCACAATTTTATAATTCAAATTTCTATATAATTATTTTTTTGATTCAATTAGTAAACCAATAAAAATACAAAATTATAATATTCGATTCAATATTACTCCCTCCGTCCCGTGATTACTTGCACACTTTCCTTATTTGGACGTCTCAAGATTACTTACACACTCTTAATATGCAAATACCCCACAAAATTTATACCCTCCCAACATCATTTTATTTTCAAAATTGCAACTCTCTTTTTACATATACATTTTACTTTACACCTCCTCATATCCATTTTACACCTCACCAAATCACCTAAAATACCCTTCATTTATCTTACATCACCAACCACTAATTTCACTTTTCTTAAAAATTGTGCCGGTCATCGATTATATTTATAATATATAAATATATATACGTGTGTATTTTTTTGTAAAAAAAACTATTTTGCACCCCATATTTCTCTTTCTCAATTAAGTCTATCTTTTCTCATTTTTTATATTATTTAAAATATTATTTTATAGTCTTTTTCCATAAAATTTCAAATCGAATATGAATTCGAATCGGATACTAAAAAATATATTGTATATCATAATAATGAACAAAATTATATTGTAAGATTGTCGAATGTGGATACGACTGATCTTCTTCAATACTATGAATCGAGCTGACAATTTTTCAGGTGGTCACTGGTCTAGTGAAAGACGTAAGTATAAAAAATCTACATGTTCTTATAATGTGTGCATTGTAATTGCAATAAGTATACAACCTTTTGAAGGTGCATGATAACATTGTATTAATATCATACAAACTAATTCAAATCTAACAAAGTAGGGCTTTTCTTACGGTAGTCACATTTTACCAAATGACTACGCAGTCACTTTGTCGTATCGCGCCATGTGGCGTCGTAACAGTAAAAACGACCGGCTACCTGTCATACAGGTTTCAGTTATTTTTAGCATTATTTAAATTTTATTTTGTTATTTACTATATTACCCTTCTTTTTAAATTTTATTTATATTTTACCTGCACCCACTAATTTAATGAGTGCACCCCCTAATCATATTTTTACTACAATTATCTGCACCCGCTAATTTAATGAATTCACCCCCTAATCATATTTTTACAACAATTATCTGCACCCGCTCATTTAATGAGTTCACCCCCAAATCATTTATTTTTTACAACAGTTATCTACACCCGCTCATTCTATGAGTTCACCCCCAAAATTATTTTTTACCACAATTATCTGCACTCGCTCATTTTATGAGTTCACCCCCAAATTATTGTTTTACCACGGTTATCTGCACTCGCACATTTTATGAGTGCACCCCAATATATTTTTTAAAAAATACCCTTCTTTTTAAATTTTATTTATATTTTACCTGCACCCACTAATTTAATGAGTGCACCCCCTAATCATATTTTTACTACAATTATCTGCACCCGCTAATTTAATGAATTCACCCCCTGATCATATTTTTAAAACAATTATCTGCACCCGCTCATTTAATGAGTTCACCCCCAAATCATTTCTTTTTTACAACTGTTATCTACACCCGCTCATTCTATGAGTTCACCCCCAAATTATTTTTTACCACAATTATCTGCACTCGCTCATTTTATGAGTTCACCTCCAAATTATTGTTTTACCACGGTTATCTGCACTCGCACTTTTTATGAGTGCACCCCAAAATATATTTTTAAAAAATAATCACATTTAAAAGACTATATTATCCTTTTATTATTTTACACAAAATATAATAAAATAAACTCTAAAAAATCAATTCACCACCAAATCACCCATATTTAAAAAAAACCGTAAAAATATAATTAATAAAAAACTATCGAAATTAGCCACAAATCTCAATTTTTTTCTTTTTAATTTTCTTCCCCCTCCTCTTTTTCTTTTTTCTTCCCATTTTCAATTTTTTTTCAAATTTTTTATTTCCTTGTTTTTTTTCTTTTCCTTTTTAAATTTTACTGTCTTTCTTTTCCATTTTTTGCATGTGTATTTTTAAAATTTTAATACAAAATAATATTATAAGTATAATTTTATTAAAGTCGATCGGCGGTGCACCTAAATTTTAATTTTAATTTGATGAGTAAAGCACCTGCCGGAAATCCATGCATGTCGGCGGGTGACCCAACCACCACCATGCTCGACCACCCCCTCGACGGCGACGGTGGCGCTTCGGTCTCGGCCGCTGAAGCCCGAGACCCCTCCTCGAATCGCAATCGCGATTCTTCACTTCCATAACAATCGACATAATCTTCCATCTCGACTACGATCCATGGCGGCCGAAATCCTCTCCTCATTTCGACCACCGACGCGACTGCTTCGATCAATCTCCCTTGCGTTTGCGATCCAGGAGCTTCTCCTACATCAACGGCGCTAGCGTGCAACACTCGGATCGACGCTGCCTCTCTCTCGTCGTTCATCTCTGTCCAAATCGAAGCTACATTGCTTCATCCGTCTTCTTCACCCTGCTCCTGCGCAGCCTCTTCCTCCGACTGACGACGGCCCGACGGAGGACTGTGAGTATGTTGTTGATAGATCTCTGACCGGACGACACTCGGAGCCGGTGACCTTGCTGATGAAATCCCAAGCGACGACTACTGACCTAGGGTGCCCTCCCATTGGGCTAGGGTTTCCTTCAATTGGGCTTGGTAATGTGCACCCCCTCTATTTTCTTTAGTACACTCCGATCTGCACTCTCTCCACTTTTTTTATGGTATTATTGTTATTGGTATTATTGATACTGGTATTACTAGTTATTGATTGCGGTATTACTATTAATACACTATTGAATTAATATTAATGATTATTGATTATTAATTGTGGTATTACTGAATATGTGAAATTATTTATTACTGATTATTATTATTTTTATGGTATTACATATTATTCTTTATGGTATTACTAATAATTGTTTTTGGTATTATTGAATATAATTAGATTTGTGGAATTATTTGTTATTGTATGAGATATTACTATTCAATGTTTATGGTATTACTACTTACTGTTCATGATATTACTGATAATTATTTTTTGTATTATTGAATATAATTAGATGTGTGAAATTATTTGTTATTGTATAAAATTTTACTGATTAATATTAATGGTATTACTAATTATTGTTAATGGTATTACTGATTACTGTTTATGGTATTACCGATTATTACTTGTTGTATTACCGACTACTCCCTCCTTCCTATTGAAAGCTACCCAACTTTCCTTATTCGTTTGTCCCAATGAAAGTTACTCATTCATTTTTTGTCAAACTATTATCTCTCACATTTCATTATATTCTTCTCTCTCTCAATCACATCACCTCTCATACATCCACTTATTATATCATATTTTTTAACCTCTGTGTCTGAAGCTCATAGGAGCTTTCACTGGGACGGAGGGATTATAATAAAATCATACATATAATATTATTTTGGAATAAAAATTGAAAATGGGAAGAAAAATTAAAAAGAAAAAAATTGAAATTTGTGCCTAATCTCGATAGTTTTTTTTAATTATGTTTTTACGATTTTTTTTCTAAAAATATGAGTGATTTGGTGGTGAATCGACGGTAACTCGACAATGACTCGGTTGTAGATTGTAAATGTATAAATTTGGGTTGATTTTATTATATTTTGTGTTAATTAATAAAAAAATAATATAGTCTTTTAAATGTAATTATTTAAAAAAAATATTTTGGGGTGAACTCATAAAATGAGCGGGTGCAGATGACTTTGGTAAAAATATAATTTGGGGGTGAACTCATAAAATGAGCGGGTGTAGATAACCGTTGTAAAAAAGAAATGATTTGGGGGTGAACTCATAAAATGAATGGGTGCAGATAACTATAGTAAAAAATGATTTGGGTGAACTCATAAAATGAATGGGTGCAGATAACTATAGTAAAAAATGATTTGGGTGAACTCATAAAATGAATGGGTGCAGATAACTATGGTGAAAAATGGTTTTGGGTGAACTCATAAAATTAGCGGGTGTAGATAATTGTTGTAATAAATTATTTTATTGTATAAGGATAAAAATGTAAATTTACAATAATATATTTTAATTAATTTAATTTAATAGAAAATACAAATTTACGACACATTACGACAATACATATCGTAAAATTTACAAAAGGTAACAGGTCATCACATCTAAACCTTTAGCTTAGATTTTTAATGGCTTAGATTAACTGACTACGGTAGTCATTACGACACGTTACGGCACCCTGACTACATGTAGAAGGTCCCAACAAAGTATTATAAAATATCATCAAACATCAAGGTACTCCCTCACTAAAAAAAAATAAGTGACCTCCCTCACTTAAAAAAATAAGTGACCTTCTAATTTTTGTGCATGCTTAATTTATAGGATGGGTAAAGGTTTTCATTCATTAATGAAGGACAAACTTAACAATATATACCTCTTCTTAATTTCACAAAAATAAATAAATTAAAAGACCACTTTTTTAAAAAAAATTATATCAAAAGTATCCAAAAATCACAAAAAATGCCAAATCTGATTCATTGAAAATATCTTAATTAATAACATATATTTGTAAACATTTTAGGACATCTCACAATATGAATGACCTATCTCAACTCACTCTTCTCCAATTCTCTTCATTTCAAAATCTCTCATTTCTCATTCATTTTAACTTTTATCTTTTAATCTCATCCATTCACTTTAATTTTTAATCTTAACCCTTAATTTTTAATCTCATCTTCTATATAAATCTCATTTCCTTTCTTTCATTTCAACCCTAATCACATTTCTCTAATATTTTACAGAAATGCTCACTTTTTTTCTCTATTCTGTTTTTGTAGAAATTATCATATTCGTGTGGTATGTATTTTATCATCTTTGATTTTATGATAGTTAGCAATGCTTTTTTTTTTGCAGAAATACTCATCTTCGATTTTATGGTATGTATTTCTATAGAAATTCTATCGTTTGCTATGTATTTCGTGTATTTGCAAAAATGAGGTAGTCTTCGATTTTATGTTTTTGTACAAACATTTGCTATATATTTTATGTTTTTGCAGAAATTCTCATCTTTGATGTTATGTTTTTGCAGGAATTCTCAAACTGAATATTGATTGCAGAAAGAGAAAATGCACTTTTGGTCCCACCAGCCACGGACACTCATGTTTTTGGTCTCAACAATCTGAATTTTGGTCCCGAAAGAGAAAAACTTGACACATTTGGTCCCAAAATAGGAAAAACTAACACATTTGGTCCCACCCATGTTAAATGTTGACGGAACAAGTCACGTGGCCGCTAGTCGTTATCAAAACACCAAATCGTGCCCTAAATCTCCCAAATAAAAAAATTCCCACAGCTCTCAAAATCGAACATTAAAACTCCCCCAGACCGATTCTTTCCCACAACTCACATAAACGGACATTAAAACTCCCCCAAATAGAAAAATTCCCACAACTCACAAAATTCCCAAATCCGAAACACCACATTTCCGATTAATCGGCGGAAAAATGTTGCGGCAAAGGCGTAAGATGAAGTTGGGAGTACCCCCATATGGTAAGTTTGTTTATTTCATCTTTATTTTCTGTATTTTGCGGACGAATTTGTTTGCTCTTGCTTACAAACGAACACATTTGGTCGTACTTGGTCAATTTCTGAAGGATTCAAAATTTATTTTCTGTATTTCCCATTAATTGTTAATGGGTGTTAATGGATTTAGGATTTTGTTGAATTCTTCAATTTTTTCTTAGAAGTATCCTTGTTTAAATTGTTGACTTGTGAAAGTGTGTGCGAAATCAGAGGTAATGTTAGTTGTGTTGGCACTATCCTGACAACATTAAGCAGCGGAAATTAAAATGCTCTTTGCAAAATGAAAGTATTCAAAATTTGCGTAGATTATAAAATAATCTACGCTGTTCACTATATAAAATATGTGAAACAGATTACAACCTTTTAGAGGTGTACAATAACAACTTGAATGAGTGTATAAGATTTACTAGAACATATGAAACTATCTCCCTCGTAGATATATGCATAAAACTCTAGTAAATAAGACAATGATCAACACACTATTATTCGGGTTTACAATAGTATGTTAATCTACAAGAAGAAACAATAATATTTCTAACTAGAAGCGTATACACATTCAATAGACTAATAATCAAGATTTAACTTATCTTCTTGTATATCTTGTGTTGAGGCAGCTACGGTATTTATAGGCATCATGGACAAACTGTCTTTAACTCCTATGATCATCACAGCCGTGAGATGAAGCGGTTATGGAACTTCTCTTCACATCTCCTTGAATGTAGAAACTTGTTATATTATGCTTAGTAACTTCTCACTCATATACAACTGCGTGACCTGGTGTTGCCCACGTCTTCTAACTGCATTAGGGACATTACTAAACAACAAGTGTAAGATCAGAGTTAGTGAGAAAAGAAAGGACAAATTCTGATGTTGTCATAAATGTTGGGAACATTAGTTACAACACTCAGTTGTTAGTGTTGGATCATTATACAAAATACTTATTTCAACATCAACAATCTCCCCCAATTTGACATTTCTACATCAACACTACTGATGTTCGCACAACATAAATATTGACTAAAAATTTAACACAATTGATATTTCAAAAAGTTGAAGTAGCAGTTGTATTAGATCAAATTAATAAAAACAACATCTAAACCAAATAACATGTTTAGATTTAAATAATATAAACTTAAGAGAAATCCTAAATAATTACATAAAGTAAAAACTGTGTTTAAGGAATTAAAAACAAACATAAGTACATAACTTTTACAACCAAGAAGAACTGAAATAACATTGTTGGAAAGTGTTGGGATATGAATCCTGTAACAAGTCCTAATTGATGATAAAAGATAAAGTTGAAGTTTTTGATAAGCCAAAAGTAGTTTGAATATTTTCTAAGTATTGACTGATCTAGTCTAGTTGAGAAGTCATCTTGTACAGACCAGTAGAGTTCACACAAGACAAGTATTGTCAAGTTAAGAAAAGACAAGTACGAGTTATAAGTACTTTGTATTAATTGTTTAGGTTGTTATTGAGCTATATTAATGATTGTATAGAAGTTCATGTTTTTCATATGTAAATAATCATTGTATAGATTCTAAGTTGACTAAGCTGATTTTATAAAGCTTAAAGTAATGTAATAGTCTTGTTAGGTTTAGATTAGTTGTTACTAAGTCTACTACTAAAGAAGTTCGCACAAGAAGAAGAAGAAGAAATATGAAGTCTACACAAGACAGGTGCGCGATCACAAGACAAGTCAACATATCAAGCTGAAGTTAGTTACTCAAGCGCATTGGAAGATAAGGATTGAGGAGTTAGTTAGAAATACCTAATTAATAATAAACGCGTGGAAGGATAAGATTAACAAGTTACAAGTTAGTTTTCAAGAAAAGTTGGTTACAACTGACAAGTTCTTGGATTCAGAAGTCTATAAATACCTCATGGTATTGTTCGATTCAAGACTACTGAAATACTACTTACTGACGTATTACTGAAGCACTCAAAGAAGCAAAACACTCACAGAGTTTGAAGTTCAGAAAGCAAGCCCGCAAGACAAGTGAAGAACGAAGAAGACTGCTACTGAATAAGTTTTTAGTTTACTGTTTTCAAGTTGCTAGATACTTGTAAATCTCTAGTAAGATCGAAGATATACTTGGTAGTATATTCGAGAAGATCTAAGGGCATGATTGGTATGACTGAATGAAAATGTGACTGAATGGAATGAACTCATGAATGGAATGAATGTCTGAATGGAATGAAAGTCTTAATGGTCATTCTCATGATTGGTATTGACAAGGAATGGAAAAATTATTCCTTAATTGATTACATTCTCATGATTGATATAATAAAATGAATGCAAAATAATGTAAAAGTTTATCTTAAATGACTAAAATACCCTTATACATATTTTATAGAAACATATTAAATTGGTTAATATGCTATTATTTTAATAATAAAACTTAAAAAAATGATATACATTTTTACCCATTATTATAAGATGTAATCATAAAAATATATATATATATATATATTACAGCAAAAATGAAATATAGTAGTATATATATACACGAAACAGAGAGTTCTGCTGTATATATATATATAGAACAACAATAAACTACTATTCTTTGACCGTTTTTTCTCAGCGTTCTTCTCTTCTACGTTTTTTTGTCAGCGTTCAGCGTTTTTTCTCAGCGTTCTTCTCTTCTACGTTTTTTTCTCAGCGTTCAGCGTTCTTCTCTTCTGCGTTTTTTTCTCAGCGTTCAGCGTTCTTCTCTTCTGCGTTTGTTTCTCAGCTCTTCTCTTCTGCATTTTTTTCTCTTATGCGTTCTTTCTCAGCATCCTTCCCTCTTGGATGAATTAGGTTAAAGAAGGTTAATGAATATCATATTTAATTGTGGATTAAGGTTGGATAAGAGGGTTAATGAAAATCATTTTAATTGTTGATAAGGATAATTTTGTAAAAATATTTTTTTAATGATTTTTTTTTTTAGAAAATAAAAATAATTTGATTTTACATAGAATGGAATGGGTAAAGATAGGGGGATGGAGAGGAATCAAAATTCTTTATTTTTGGGAATCACCATTCCACGAGGAATCACGATTCCGTGTAAAAAAACATACCAATCATGAGATTAGGAATAGGTCCATGAATGCTCATTCCATTTTAAGCCCATTACCCCATACCAATCATGTCCGAAGTCTTGTTTCTTGGGACTTAAAATTACAAGAACACACATATTGCTCGATTGGAAGAGTTAATAGAAACATCACAACTGGGTTTGTGAGAGTGGACGTAGACAAGTTGTCGAACCACTATAAAATCGTTGTGTGTTGTTTACTTTACTGTTTTGTTTGTGTGTTTAATTGCTTAATTGTTTAACTACATATCTGAACAAGACTAGTTGAGTATACATAGAACAGAGTTCTCGAATAAGAAGTTGAGTATAAACTAGAATTGGTCTCATTGTCATATTCTGATTTCCGCATTGTACTTTGATATATTGAAAGAATTTTGAAAAGTCTATTCACTCCCCTCTAGACATTTTCACTAGCTTACTCAATATTAAACTCAACTTTGGGGACCTACAAGTGGTATCAGAGCAGTAGTTTACGAACTGCTGTTTCTTTATAACCGACTTAAGACTTGTGTGAAGTCTTGGTCCGTGATTGAACTTGCTCTTACGTGTTCTTGATCGCTGTTCTTGAATATATCCATTTCTTGTTACTATATTGTGCTATACTAGTCTTCTTGAATCATGTCGTTAGAAATCAGTGCTAACAAGTTACCCAAGTTCCAGGTTCAGGACTACGACTATTGGAAGCTGCGTATGGAAGCGATTTTTAGTTCCACGCACGATTTAATGATCTCTGTTGTCACCGAGGGTCCGATCGTGACAATGGTCCCAAATACTGCTACCCTCGACAAAGACAAACCAATTGGCACTCTCGTTAAGAAACCCAGGTCAGATCTAACCTCAGAAGAAATGCGTCAAAATAATTTGGATAGCTTGGCGAAAAATTACATCTTACACACTCTTCCTAACGAGTATCTAGGAAAAGTGTTAAAATGTAAAACTGCCAAAGAGATGTGGGACATATTAGCTATCATTTGTGAAGGGACTACCCTAATCAAAGAGAGCAAACTCTCCACTGCTGTCCAAAGATTTGAGTCATTTCGAATGAAAGCTGGCGAAACTATCGACCAGCTGGATACTCGTTTTACTAAGATCATGAATGATTTGGAAGTCCTTGGTAAGTCATATACTCCTCGTGAAATTAATCTTAGGATTCTTAAGAGTTTTGATGCCAGGTGGAGAATGGTAAAAATGCTTGTTAAGAATACTCAAGATATAGACGTGTGGACAGCAGAAACCATGTTTCAAACTCTGAAGGCGCATGAGTTTGATTTAGACGAAGAAGATCCAATTGCAGTGATTGATAGAGACAATGCTGTATCTAAGAACATTGCCTTTAAGTCTAGTTCGTCTAAGAGTTCTAGAATTAGCAAGTTTAAGTCTAAAACTAAGTCTGCTTCTGTAAAAGACGAGTTAGATAATGATCTTAGCCTGAAGGATCAAGTCAACCTCATGGTTAGGAAGTTTGATAGGCTGAATAAGCGTTTCGGTAGATACAAGAAGTTCTATAGAGATCATAGAGCGTCTACTTCTAAGAACTCGTCTGAGACCAGACGAGACCGAAACTCGTCCGAAAGGAGAGACGAAGTCTCGAAAGGTAATAGGCGAGATAGAGAGTCTGATGATAGGAAGATTCAGCGTTCTGATTGACGTGATAAGCGAAGGGATAAATCTCCTATTAAAAAGGCTACTAATGATCTTGTGTGCTATAATTGTGAAAAGCCAGGTCATTACATATATGAATGTCCAGACCTGAGCACTGACGAACGAGAAGAATGCAAAGCACGAAGGGAAAGAAGATACAACCATGGCAAGAAGGCAATGATGGCCAATGATTACTCTGACTCTGATTCAGACGAGTTGCCATCGTCCTCATCTAGCTACCCGTCCGATCCAGATCACGATGAAGCATTCATAGTAGATGATGGTCTATGCTGCATGGCTAAAATCGACCAAGAGGTATCATCTGCTACTTCCTTTCAATCATGTGATGAATCGGATTTTGATGAAAATGATACTGCCAGTAGTGAAGTAGGGAGTAGTCTTCATCACTCTACTAGTGCTATTGAAGACGACCTCCTACTAGCTAACCAGGCATTCATTGAAGTCAGCGACGAGAACATTGCATTGAAACAGGAAATCATTGATCTTAAGGAAGCTCAGTCTAAAGTAGATCCTAATGTAACAGTCCTAAATGAACGCTTGACTGAAGAGTTGAGACAACTCAAAGAAAAGTGTGCATTGACAAGCAGGGTATATCAAGACCTACTTAAGACACATGTAACTGAAAGAAATGAATTCAATGTTTTAAAGAGCAAGTGCAATAGACTTGAAGAACGTAATAAGTTCTTAGAGACCGAGGTTGTCGGACTAGATCTCAAACTTACTGACCTGGTTAACTCTTCTTAGATTAACCTTAAATTTTCAGATAGATATAAAGATCCAGCTGACAAGACAGGTATAGGTGCTGAGTCATCTAGCTCGTCTACTCGAGTCATTAAGAACCCTACTACTAATAATTCAAGACTTTTTTGCCAAATGATAAAGGAAAAGGACCAATGATATACGATATTGGAACTCCATTTAAAGGCACTGTACCTAAACAGACTCGAGTTAACACTCCGATTACCAAGGGAGGTAAAAAGAATGTTAACAACAAGCCTGTTTCGTTTAAAACTAATCTTCAAAGGACCACTAATCGTGGACGATCCAACCAGGTCAGATACGAGGATTGGTATCTTGAGGAGACGAGTTCTAGACAGGTACAGAGTAGACGACAAGAGTCTAGACCTCCTTTCATAAGGCAGTCTCAGCTCTACTCGTCTAGGCCTAGACAGGTTGCTCCAAAATATCGTACACAACCTGTCCTATATCCTCCACCTTTGTCATATGATATTATTAGTGAGGAAAGACCTAAACGCGTCTATAAACCGCATGGACCTAATGCATACAAGCCCTATTCTGACTATCATAGACCAGCGCCTGCTCAAGTAGAGATCAAGTCGAAAGGCTATCTCAAACGAGTAGACCCGAAATCAAATGATAGGCCAGATAAGGACAACAATGTCTTATTCTGTAACAAATTTGGCAGGAAGCTTAAGAGATCGAACCTGTTCAAGACTCCAATGTATATTTGGATTCCTTTGAACTCGACTAACCCCCCAGGACCCCAATAATCTAGTGGGTACCTAAATTATTGAATATCTTCATTGTAGGGTCGACTTGACTTGTATAAGAAGGGTGGTTCAGTTGGAGAAACTTGGTACATAGACAGTGGGTGTTCTCACCACATGACTGGTACCAAGGCTCTTCTTTCTAACTACCATGAGCAAGAAGGACCAAAAGTTATCTTTGGAGATAGCTCTATGGAAATCACGAAAGGATTCGGATATATCATGAATGGAGACGTAGAGATTCACGATGTCTCCTATGTAGAAGGTTTGAAGTATAATTTGTTATCTGTCTCTCAATTTTTTGACAGGGGTTATAAAGTCTACTTCAAAAGCACCAAATGCGAAATATGGGGTAAAAGAACTCATACAATCCTTCTAGTTGGAGTAAGGCAAGGCAGCGTCTACACTGTGAATTGGAATAGTTATCCTAGGGATGCTTGCCTTCTTACGAAAAGTCCTAAAGAAATCAGCTGTCTATGGCACAGACGCCTATGCCATATGAACTTTAAGATAATTAACAAGATCGCAAGAGATTACCTTGTTGAAGGTATTCCTAATGAAATCTATTACAAATCACAAGTGTGTGATGAGTGCCAAAAAGGTAAACAGGTAAAGGTTTCATTTAAGTCAATTCCTACTCTCTCAACTAGTAGAGTCTTAGAACTCCTACATATGGATCTTCATGGTCCGATAACTCCTCCAACATTGAATGGAAGAAGGTACACACTTGTTGTTGTAGACGATTATTCTAAGTTTACTTGGGTAGTTTTCCTACACAAGAAGAGTGATACACAAACACTCCTACCTGATCTGTTGAAGAAGTTACAGGTTGAGAAGAACCAGTCTATTGTCAAGATTTGTAGTGACAAGGGAACTGAGTTCATTAATTGCTATATCAAAGATTTTTGTGCTAAACGTGGTATCCAGCACCTTACTAGTGCAGCTAGGACACCACAACAGAATGGTGTAGTAGAAAGAAGGAATCGTACTCTCAAAGAGGCCTGTAGAACCATGCTAACCGAATACAACACCCCTCAAAAGTTTTGGGCTGAAGCTATCAATACTGCATGCCACTCACAAAACAGAAGTGCAATCAACAAGGCGTTAGGCAAGACACCCTATGAAGTTTGGAAAGGTAGAAAACCCAGAATTTCATATTTCCATATATTTGGTTGTAAGTGTTTCATCCATAACAATGGAAAGAACAAGTTGAATGCTTTTGATGCTAAAGAAGACGAGGGGATATTCTTAGGATACTCCTCGACTAGCAAAGCATTTAGGCTATTCAACTACTCAACTCTTGGTGTGGAAGAAACACCACATGTGGTTTTCGATGAATCTCGACAGGACTCGTCTGCCAACAAGGTCAGTGAGAAAGTGACTGATCTACCGATCGAATCTGACAAAGAATCAGAGGTATATGAATCCGTTCAAGCCTACAATCCTTTCATGAAAGCTCTTGAGTCTGATGACAAAGAGAAGGTAAGTGCTCAAGGTAAGTCCACTAGACCAGTTGACATGCCTGCTCTAGTTGACTCATCTACTCCTATCAAAATTGATGATACAAATGATGTTGATATGCATGATGCTGTACATGATGTAGATAATGATAGTATTCCTGGTAAGACTAGAAAGACATGGAAATCTGCGCATGATACTGAAAATATTATTGGTGACTCTACTATTGGTGTGAAGACTAGACGACAACTCTTTGAGTCGCAAGAACAGCCTAGTCCAACTATGTTTTGCTGGTGTTGTTTTCTTTCATCTATCGAGCCTACCACTGTCAAAGAGGCATTGGCTGATAGTAACTGGATCATCGCTATGCAAGACGAGTTGAACCAGTTTGTTCGAAATGACATCTGGGAATTTGTCGATAGGCCGAAACATCATAATGTAGTTGGTACACGATGGATTTTCAAAAACAAGAAGGATGAGAATTATGTAGTCGTTAGGAATAAGGCTAGACTAGTAGCTCAAGGCTATTCACAAGCTGAAGGCATAAACTATGATGAAACATATGCTCCTGTTGCTAGACTAGAAGCCATTCGATTGTTCCTTGCATATGCTGCTTATATGAAGTTTACTGTATATCAAATGGATGTCAAAAGTGCATTTCTTAACGGTATTCTTGCGGAAGAAGTGTATGTTGAACAACCTCCAGGTTTCGAAGTCAAAGGCAACCAGGTGTACAGATTAAAGAAAGCCTTATACGGACTAAAGCAAGCTCCAAGAGCATGGTATGATACTCTCTCTCTCTTTCTGTTAGAAAATGGTTTTACTAAGGGCAAGGTAGATAGAACCTTGTTCAGAAGACAAGAAGGGAAAGACATTTTACTCGTTCAAATTTACGTAGATGACATCATTTTTGGTTCACCTAACAAAAAGCTGAGTGAAAGTTTCTCAACACTCATGCAAAGTAAATTTGAGATGTCTATGATGGGTGAAATGAATTACTTTCTCGGTCTTCAAGTAAAACAGACCCCTGAAGGGATTTTCATAAATCAAGCAAAGTATACTAGAAATCTACTAGACAAGTATGGTATTAAGACATGCAAGTCTTCTGGAGTACCTATGCTACCTACATACAGGATGGATCCAGACGAACAAGGTAAATGTGCTGATCAAACATATTATCGTGGTCTTATTGGTTCATTATTGTACTTGACTGCTAGTAGACCTGATATTGCATTCTCTGTTGGCGTATGTGCTCGTTTTAAAGCTAATCCAAAAGAGAGTCATATGGAAACCACTAAACGGATATTGAAATATTTGAAAGGAACCATCAATCGATGTATATGGTATCCCTCAAATGATGATTTATCTCTAAGTGGCTACTCAGATTCTGATTTTGGTGGCTGTAGAATAGATAGGAAATCTACATCTGGTTCTTGTCAATTCTTAGGCACAAAACTCATTTCATGGTTTTCGAAAAAGCAAACTAGTGTGGCTACCTCTACTACCGAAGCCGAGTACATGGCTGCTGGTAGCTGCTGTAGTCAACTACTTTGGCTCATGCAACAGCTTAGAGATTACAACATATATGAATCAAATGTTCCTATTTTCTGTGATAGTAATAGTGCCATTGCCATTACACAAAATCCTGTTTTGCACACACGTTGTAAGCATGTTGATGTGAAACATCATTTCATACGTGATCATGTAGAAAAGAAGGATATTCGCATGGAAAAAATTCATACTGATTTTCAAAGAGCTGATATTTTCACAAAACCATTAGATGAGGCTCGTTTTCGTGAACTATGCATTAGTCTAGGACTAATTGATCTAGACCCTACTTGCACATAGCTATGTACTAACCAGACATGTATATCAAAGAAATAAGGAGACAAGATCACTGGAACAGAGCACTCGTCTATCCGCTCAACAGACAGGTATACAAGGTCAGACAAGATGACCAAACAACCCGATGAGGAAGCTGGTAAAGCTGAGGGTAATACTAAGGGAATAAACAGTTAAGGGGGAATCTTTGATTCCTTAAATATCCTTATGTTGACTCTTAAGTGTGTTAAAAGTCATCTTGTTCAAACCTTGACTATTGCATTAGATTGATATTCATCTTAATTATTCTACTCTATTTGTACCTACGATCATACGTTGCATAAGAAAAGATAGGTACATAAAGTCGTTCGACATTCAGAATAGACAAGCACAGTCGAAGGGGGAACTCGTCTTGTGCACATTAGTCTACTCGTCTGTTCTGGATAGACTCGAACAGACAAGATAAGTGTTCTTATGATTCAAATACTCTAAGTGTTTAACCACTACGATTTAAGGACATTATTGTAATTTGATTATGTGAAAATTGGAAAACCCTAGAATTGGATTTATACACTCTATTTAATGAGGTGTATACACCCAGTTCGCGCCATACTCTACTACCCTAGGTCAGATGAGTACACCCTTCTGTCCTACCCAATAGAAGTGGCGGATTTCAAATTTTACAATATCAAATCACGTAATATTCTCGATTCCGTAACTGAATATCAAAAGGCCCAACCGTTAGATCAAAGCATTCAATCCTGGCCATTGATTCTCAAAATCAGTTTTAACAAAACTCAACAGTTGCACTCTTCTCTCCTACGTTTTCACTACTCTCCTATTCTCAAAGCAATTTGATTTCTTGCTTAACTAAAATTGTTTGTTCTTAATCAAGAATCTACCATGTCGATTGTTTCCCTATTCGATGTTAGAACTAACATGCAAGCTAGGTTCGACCTAGGCAAGTATGCTGCTGAAGGAAAGGTACATGTGGAAGCCTCTGTATTCTTCAAGGGCAACCATACTGATGGCAACAAAGAGATTCTCACGAAGTGTTGCAGATGTGGGTTGAGACCCTATTTGGAGGCCTTCCCAGAAGTAGTTTTGGAAGAAGAAGTGTTGGAATTTTATGCCAACGCCACCAGAAGAGGAGACTCAGTTGAATCTTTTGTTGGAGGAAGTCGAGTAGAAATTACTCGAGACAATGTGTTCGAGAATCTGAAGCTGCCAATTGGATCTATCGATGTTGAAAACTATGCCATGGGTCAGGAGTTGAGGTATCTAAGTGTATTCTGTGGTAAGAAGCTTCAATTGAATCGAGATGGCAAGATTCCGGCGGTGAAGAAGAAGGAGTTGCTTGAGAAATACAAAACTCTCCTTGACATAGCAAGCAAGATGTTACTGTGTGTCACCGGTTCTTACGATTCAGTCACTCTACAGAAGGCGAGAGTGATGGCCGCAATTTATGACGGCATCACTGAGGGCAATTGGTTCAAGTTGTTTGCGGACCGAGTAATGTATTTTGAAAGGAGTGTGCGTATTGACACCGACACAAGAAATTGGGTGGTGTCTGCAGTAGTTGGATTTGGAAACAAGCTATCTATTCTGTTACCCATCTTGTTGCCTAATAAGACAGAATGGAGCAAGGGCAAGCCGTTCTATGCTTTGAAATTCTATCTGAAAAAGGAGGCTCTTGCGAAGCAAGCTGCTGCTAGAACTGCTGCTCCAAGACAAGTTCAAATCAATCCTGATGATGCCATGATTGAGGCCGCCTCGTCTAGTTCAGAGGAAGACGAGTCGGGTGGTGAAGATTCTGGTGAAAAGACTGAAGCTGGAACTAGTGGAAGACTAGTTCAATATATGGCAGAAGAGGCTCAATTCGAGGCTGCTGGTAGCTCGGAGGAGACTCAATCCGATGAAGAATCTGAGAAAGAGGAGGAGACTAGTACTGAAATCGCCGAAACCTATCGACTGGTGAGAGTCGAATCGAGTCCTTCGCTAGACAAGACAACTGAACAGGGTGGTTCCTCTTCTAAATCTCTTTCAATTCCTCTCTCTCTCCCTCCAGTCAAAACCAAGGCAAGATCTCTTCGATCTCGTGCCCGACCTGTACCCCAAACCTCGTCAATATTGGCAGTACAACCACTAAGAGCCAATATAGCTCAAGACACTACTATATATGACACAACTGATACTCCTACAGTTGTCAAACCAAACCAAGCACTGTCCATATTCCCTCTACCTCAACAGAAAATGTTGAACCCCGTAACCCATCTGGTTCAGAAACTCTACTAGTTGCCACTGCAACGACTGAGACAAGGACCCCACTTGCTCAGACCCCTTCCGATATCAGATTTGAATCCCTCGTTTATTATCCGATGTGTCTAAGGGAGAAGAGGATTTGTTCGAAGGTGTCGAACAATTTGATGAAACAACTCTCGTCTATTGAGATAGACACGTCGTCAGAGAACTATGAGAAACTTCTAAGGATATGCACTTGGGTTGCATTGAAGAAGGCCCCGACGGAAGACCTTTTCGAAGTTATTACTGGAATGGGTGGAATCTCCAATTTTCAAGATTGGGAGATGGAGCAGAAAGAGAACAGTGGAGTCAAAGATCATTCAGAGTTGTTCCCTTCTCATGCTCTAACTGCTCTGGTAAAAAGGATGCTGAACATTTCTGATGACGTGATGTCTTCTCAACATAAGTTCGATGTCGGAGTTCAAACTGATCTACTGGAGGAAGAGTCGAAAGCTGAGCTTGTTGATGCTGTTATTCAGACGTCAGAACCTCTATTGGAACTTGAAGAAGAGGCTGAAAGTGCTGAAGAAGAAGTCGACTTGATCGAACTTGGTGAAGAAGATGATGAGTTTGTAGAAGCCATCATGTTTAATGAAGATGAGCTGATTGAGAAAGATCAAGAGCATGTTATTGTTGAGACTCAGTATTCTACTCAAGTTTTTCCAGAAGGATTTCTAGATGAACTAAAGACGGATTTGAAAAGTGTTGTCCAGTCTGCTATAGATGAGTTTTTAAACTCTAAGTTGAAAGACGTGTTAGTTGAACAGAATCAGTCACTTGTTGACAGCTCAAGAGAGTTGATAGTTGGTGAGGTCAACAAGATGGATTCATCATTCAGAGAAGAAATGTATGCTCAAATTGAAGACTTTCTGAAAAGACAAATTGATTTTTCGGAGAAGAGATCAATTACATTTGCAATATCGTTAGCTGAAGAGTCGAGTAAGATGGAGAGACTCTATAGGGTTAAGATTGAAATTGATGATGAACAGAGACGAGAAGCACAAGATCAGTTGGTGCGTTCTCGAGCTGTTCTAACTGAGCAGAATAGACTACTCAGACAAACAGCTACGCATTTCAAAGATGAACTTGTATCTAGCTCAAGGAAGTTGGAGTTGGCTACTGATCGTCTTGACAAGCTGAGTCACGAGAAGACGCATTAGAAGCAGATCGAGCTAGCTGCTGAAGCTATGAAGGAAGTTGTAAAGGAAGAGATGATTCGCTTTACTTCTCTTTTCACTCTCAAGGCAAATGATGAAGCCAAAAAGGGGGAAGAGACGAGTAGAGTCGAAGTTTCAAAATCGAAGTCTAGTGGTGAACCCGAAATGAAAGAAGCTGCAATAGTAATGCAAGATCTTAGGAGGCCTAAGAGAGGCAAGTTGGTGAAAACTGCAGATCTTGAGCAAGCTAAAGCAGATGAGTTGAAGAGAAAGGAGAAAGGCAAGAGTGTTGCAACTCCTGAAGCTGAGGTTCAGAAAAGACAGATCAAGAGAAAGTTAATCACTGAAGAATCAGAAGAAGCTGAAACAACTGCAAAGAAGCAAAAGATAGTTGAGAAGGATGATGAATCTCACTATGCAAGCCGAAAGAAGATTGGTAAACATATTAGAAGGCTGCAGAAGATAAAGGCGAATCCAGACCAAGTTGAAGATGCATTCATTGACAACTTCATTGACAGAGAACATCGAGAAGATTGGTTCAAAGTCAAGTTGCAATGGGAGTTGGATCACTGGATCGTTCGCAAGTTTGGTGATGCTGACAGTGCAGAAGAACTGTATGCTGTTTTTGACAAGTTTATGGAAGTTCAAGACAAGAAGCTTTGGAATTTGATCATGAGAATTGTTGTTGCTGTGAATTTTAACATTTTGGTTCCGATCTATCCAAAGTGGACTACTCCTATGTTAGGCTCAGGAAAAAGAGTTGATTTCAATCACATTAAGAAGTTTGAAGAAGAGCTGCTAGACAAGGAGAAGATCAACAATGAAGTGCACATTGAAGAAATTCATAGAAGACTCCTTGACGCGTTCTGTGTTCCGAACTTAGAAGGAGGTAACATAACATATTAGTTGTTTTGTTGTTTTTGCTCTGATTATTATTTTGATTTTTGATTAAGTATGTGTAATATCTACTGATCTTATGTGAATGAATAAAAGATAAGTAATATTTGATGTTTTAAAAAAAAACAAGATAACTACTTAACTAGTATACTATTGAGAAAAGATTCATGTAGTTTTGGCTTCATCAAAAAGGGGGAAATTGTTGGGATATGAATCCTGTAACAAGTCCTAATTGATGATAAAAGATAAAGATGAAGTTTTTGATAAGCCAAAAGTAGTTTGAATATTTTCTAAGTATTGACTGATCTAGTCTAGTTGAGAAGTCATCTTGTACAGACCAGTAGAGTTCACACAAGACAAGTATTGTCAAGTTAAGAAAAGACAAGTACGAGTTATAAGTACTTTGTATTAATTGTTTAGGTTGTTATTGATCTATATTAATGATTGTATAGAAGCTCATGTTTTTCATATGTAAATAATCATTGTATAGATTCTAAGTTGACTAAGCTGATTTTATAAAGCTTAAAGTAATGTAATAGTCTTGTTAGGTTTAGATTAGTTGTTACTAAGTCTACTACTGAAGAAGTTCGCACAAGAAGAAGAAGAAAGATGAAGTCTACACAAGACATGTTGGTCCTGAAAGGAGTATATAACAAGTGTATGGGGGGGGGGGGAGGAATACACTTGTATGCAATTCTTTTTGACTTTGATCAAACCAGAGATCAGCAAGGTTGTCTTGGACAACTCTGCTGAAGATGATTAACTCTTCTAAAGATAATAAAACTACTAAGTACTATTGAGTACTTAGTTGAATAACTATCTAAGAGAGTTATATGTGCGGAATAGTGGTTGGCCCTTTTAGTTTAGACTCCTTTACAATTTCTGAAATCACTTAATCAATCAAAACAGTCCAGTTTTCAGGGAACTTGTCCAAATGTCTTTTGCACTGTCTTTGAATATGTATCTTTTGAAAGATCAGTTTTGTGTGCAGTGTTGAATGTATGAAAGTACTTTGAAAGTAAATCAACACAAGAGTTTATAGTGGTTCAGAGACTCAAGCTCCTACATCCACTTTCCCTGATTTAACAGGATAATTCCTTCACTCTTGGAATTAACTTGTTTTATAGTGCCAAGGTGCACTTGATCAAGAACACCACTCCTTGGTGAATTGATCCCTAGGATGTCTAGAGTCCTAGTATCCTCTTCTCAACTCAGAACTGAATTGTTCTTCTCTCAACAGTCAGCTCCTACCACTTCTACTACTACAACCTTCTCTCTTTCACTCTTGAAAGGGGGTAAGGGTTGAAGTAAGGTTCCAACTAATGAGACATCCTTTACAATGAAGATCAGTGTATAAGGATTAGGATATCTCTCTAAGCTTTGTATGGGTATACAATGAAGTTCAGCTTAGAAGAAGTGTATGAAGACTAAGATAGTCTTTTGAAATCTAGAAAGCACTCTTGACTTTCAAGATAGTTGGATAGGTAGTGGATTCAGTTGGATGCTTTCAAATGGTCTTCACACTTCTGTATTTATAGACAAATGGAAGGATTTGCCCGTTGGAGAGGCAACCTCAAATGTCCATAAATGTCTTCTTTTAGTTCTTCAACTTTGAAGACAGGTTCTTGATAGTGACATGTCTTCATTTGGGAAATAAACGACTGTTAAGACTTTGTCTTCATTCTGCAGCACTCTTCCCAATGTCTGACTTTAAGATACTCTTGTTAGGACATAGACATGGCTTCTGAAGGTTTTTCCAATGATAGGACAACATTCCTCATCATTTGGACAACTCTCCTTATCACTATCAGCAGTCTTGCTTATCAGCAAGGTTGACTTGCTCTTCTTCAGATGACTTGGCTCATACCCTTTGCTTCACTTCAAGGTGATCTTGGCATGTTGATTTGTAGTTCTTTAGGGTGTGGTTGTCTCTATTTCTTCAGCATAGTTGACCTCAGGCTTTCAGAGCACTTGATCATGATTTATTGTGCTGAGACAACTCCTCTGGACAACTCTCCTGATCAGCATAGTTGGTCTTCAAAAGACTTAGTGTTGTATCCAGAGTTTGAGCCTTGAGGGGACTTGTTCTTGATGGACTTCAAAGCATGTGTTCCCCCTCAAATTGTGCATCTAATCAACTAAGAGCTTCCTAACATATTAGCTCCTCATCTAGCCTTTATACTATATGTTCTAACATTCTTAGAACATAATCATCTTTGACTTAGGCATGTCTCAGGGGGTTTTGGTATTGAATCAAAACATATCTCATTTTATTCCCAACAATTTCTCCCTTTTTGATGATGCCAAAACCTATACAACTTATGCAAAAGTGACTTAGACTACACCTATTACATTTATCTTCAGAAGACATGACTAAGGTCAATTATCCTGAAAAGCAATGTGTTAGTGTACTTACCATTCATGTTGCAAATAAGTTTCATAGATAGGCATAGAGAGATGAGTGTTTCTTGATTCAAAATAAGTTCAACTATCATTCATTTGAGAAACATTACAAGCATGTTGATAGTTGAATTTAACATATCAGAGCATGAATCAATAACACTAAATACATCAGAGCATTTCATTCTAACATTCAAAACATATACAAGACTTTCAGTATCAGAGCACAGAGCTTGTATCAGAGCAATCCAGAATAAATTATAGTAAACAGATTAGCACACCACATCAGCAATCTTGACTCTATTTCAGCATAGTTGATCAATCAAGAAAGGTCAGAAGACTTAGCCATTTCAAAGATCATCCTCAGGAGGTAGCACCATCCCATATTGTGCCCACACTCTTCTTTTCAAGGCCATGGCTTCTTGGTTTGTTCCCTTGGGTCCAAGAACCATCTTGTTTAGCTTAAGGATCTCAGTAAATTCCTTCAGGATCCTTGCCTGGTCAATCCATCCTTCAAGCTTTGGAGGCATGTATATGATTGGCTTGGGAGCTGTGAGTTCAATTCTTGCAATGTCAGCCGCTGCAAGTAGTTGTTGATAAAGGTCTTTGTAGTGCTCTATCATGAACTCAGCAAAAGTGGAGTTGGCTTCTCTTCCATTCCATCTGTCAATGACATATTGATCATAGACAAACTCCCTTTTAGCTTCCTCCCATGAGTCATTCAGCTGAATTGGTACCCATTTATCCAAGTGAGGATATTTGGTGTCCATTGGGATCAATAGCTGTGGCTTCATCTTGTTGTAAGTTGCTCTCTTTCTTCTTGGCTTTTGAAAATCTGCTCTTCTCTTGTCTCTTGCTCTCTGTGCTTCATCTATCAGATCCATCTTCTCTTGGGCCCTCATCATGGCCAGTTTTTGTTGTGTTTCAGGGTCTTTGCCATACCCTTCATGAAACAGCTTTGATGGATCATTTAGTAGGATAGTTGTCTTCTTTTTGGGCTCAGGTCCAAATCCTTCAGCAAACAGTTCTTCAATATCTTCAGTGGACTTGTGACCTTCAGCATTCTTGTCAGTTTCAGAAGACTTGTCTTCTTCAGCATTCTTGGGCTCTTCAGCAGCTTTGGCCTTCTTTGAGATAGGCTCATCATCAACAATTCTGAATTCAGGTGGTAGATCAAGGCTGTTGGGAAAGTCAGTAAATGTTTCAGCTTGTCTTTTCTTCCCTTTTGCCCTCTTGATCTTTCCTCTTATTTGGACACCTTCAGCATCCTTGTCCAAACCAGACACTTCACCACCTGGCATTTGCTGTAACCTCACTCTTTCCTCTTGAGCTGAGGCCATTGAGTTCTTCAAGGCAAGTGCTAGTTGCTCTTCTTCATCCAGATCTTCTAAATTCAGCACTGCTGGCTCCTTCCCTTTTCCCTCAGGAGCTTTGTCCTTATCTTTGACTGGGCTTCCAATCACTAAGACAACTTTTGCTCTTGCTCTTTCCCTTTCCCCCTTTTTGGCAACATCAAAACATTCAGGTTTGAGCTCACTCATAGTTGATGCCATCAAGGACTGGGCTTGGGTTAGAGACTTCATCTCCTCTAACAAATATACATTTTCATCATGTATATTCTGCATCCTGTCACTGCTCAAGCTAAGAAAGGCTAGAACAGGCTTCATCTTTTGTTGGACAACCTCCTCCATGGTTGCTTTAAGAGATGCATCCAGTTGGGCCTTAAGGAGCTCAGTGAGGTTGGACACTGCACCTTCAGCAATGTTGGCCATCACCTCTTGGAAAATTTCTCTGAAGCTGCTTTCACCATAGCAAGCCTTTGTGCCTCTGCTCTCTGCTTCTGCAAGACTGTCTTCTTGCCAAGAGCTTGCCTAATGGTCAATCTGATAGCTTGAACATTTGCATTGTGGTTATCTCTGAGCAGCTTTTGATCCTTCTTGACTTCTTTGGAGATTTTCTCCATACTGACTTTGGCTTTGTGAACTTCAGTGGAGATGGTTTGAAGACCAGATTCCACTCCTTCAATTCTTGCTTCTAATGTGGGTAACACCACATCCTCAGAGCCAGTTAATCTCATTTCAACAGAAGCTAGAGTTCTTCCATGCTCATCTAATGCTCCAGAAGTTTCTGTATGAGCTGTTTGAACTTGTTGAGCCAAGGAATCCAACTTCTCTGATTGCATCCCAAGCAAGGCTTGTGCTGATCCAGTGTCAACTTGAATGGGAGCATCTGTCAAGAGATCATCTGCAAATATTTGTTCAAAACTAATACCTGCAATGTCAGAAAAATCAAATGAGTCAGTAAAAACACACTTATCTCCCTCAATTTCTTTTTCAAAAGACTCTGATACATCAGCAGCCTTCTCCTTATTTTCAACTACTTCTTTTCTTCCTTCATTAAAAATTTCTTCACTTAAAGGAACAGGCCTCCTCTCATCAAGGGATTCCTGAAGTTCAGATTTGACTTCAAGAATAGCCTGCCCTTCCTCACTTATATCACCCTCATTTGGTGGTACACTCACTATCCTAGTGATCACCACATCTCTCTCATCTACTACTCCCTCTGATTTTTCAACTAGACTTTCCTTTTCAACTCCATCACCTAAACCTGCAGCATCTCCACCTTCAACAAGGTGCAAAGATGGCATTTGTGGGGAGATCAAAGTGCTTATTTCAGCAGCCACTGAGTCATCCTGAATGATTAAGGGCTAATCAATGTCCAACTCTTCTGACACTGAATAGGCCTTAATCAAACCAGCCTCTAGTATAGGAACCTCCACATCTTTAGGCTGTGCCTTGGGTTCAGAAGAACCTTCATTGGCAGATGTGTCTTTGGTTGTGTTACCACCCTTGGTCAACACCTCTGAAGATACAGAGCCTTTCCTATGATAGGTTCTAGGGGGGTTTGAAAGTCTGGCTAATACAGAAGACTTGTTGGGTTGAGTAGATTCATGGAGGTTGGCTTGAGGGGTTTCAGGAGGGTTGGGGTTTGAAGGGTTTGAGGGATCATAAGGGGAATCATCATCATTTGAGCTACTATCAGGGTGTTTGATGCCCTTAGCTTTCCTCTCCTTCTCCTCAATGATCTTATCCTCCACCAGTTTTGCAAATACATTCTCATCAGTGAGAAATCTTGTCTTTGACATTCCAGCAAAATGTAGCAATCTACTCTCCTCCACTTGCCACCAGTTTGCACCCTTATCTTGGATAACTTGTGATATCTCCATTATGGTCTTGTCCTTCACATCCACAAGCATCCTCAATTCATGAAACATCTTCTGAATTCTTGGAAATTCAGCAAGTTGTGGATACAAACTGTCCACAGTAGCCTTTGCTCCACCTCTGAGCATACTCTCATAAGTATACACCTCCTCATTTCCACTTGAATGGGGACTTTGGGTTATAGGGGAGTTGGCTCTGGGTTCTCCTAAAGTGGCTTCAGGAAGGTTGAGTTCAGGGATATTGGCTTCAGAAGGGTTGGTTGCAATTGAAGGTACTTCAGTTGCTTTAGAGAGCAATGGATCTGAAGGGGCTTTACTCAGGGGGGTTGGCTCAAAGAGTGCAGCTTCTAAAAGCTTTGAATAATTGAGCATAGATGAGTCAAGGGGAGAATGTAATCTTGTCTCATCTACTGCTATATCTGCTAGCACATCTATCCCACTTCTTTGCACACTCCCTTCTGGAGAATATCTCTTTGTAAGATTGATGGGGGTGATAGGTTGATTGGTTGGGGTTATGTGGGTTTCAGGGGAGTTGGGCTCAGGATTCTGAATTTCAGGGATATTGGCCTCCATTGGTTGACCTTCAGGGACCTTGGATTCTGGAGTTCCAGAACCAGATGAGTTGGTCCTTGACTTGGATTTGGTCCTGCTTTCAGCTCTGCTTTCTCTTAGAGCAAGTTGGAGAGACCTTTCCTCCTGAAGCTCCAACACTTTATCAGTAGGCTTGACCCTTCTCTTGCTAGCCCTACTGCTTCCACTGCCTTCACCATCTTTTTCAGGGATAACTTCCCTGATCCTCTTATCACCTCTAGACTTCTGTCTAGTTTCATTATACTTCTGCCTCAACTCTTCTGAATGATCAGAAGGCACTTGCACACCTTCTCCAGCAACATCTTCAATCTCAGTTGAGACTCCAGTAGTGTCTTCTGAGGTGATTTGAGACATTTTTCTTGTCTTTACCACTCTGGCTTTTGTCCTCTTTTTCATCTTTGTCTTCTCCTCCACCTTTTCTTCAGTAGGTTTGGCCATAAGCATCCTCCTTTGCTCAGTTTTCTTGCTGAGCTTTCTAAACAGAATCTTTTGGGCTGGGAGAGGCTTTGCAAAGGTTTGCATTTGAGAATAATGGGAAAACCTTTCAATCAACAAGCTTGCCCTGGTGCAATACTTGAGTTTCCCTTCTAGCACAACCTTATTGTGAGATTTCACCTTAAACTTGGCCTTTTCTTTCATCATTTCAGACATGATGAAAGTCCTTCAATCAAACTTGATGCCTTTGTCACTAGCATCAATGATAGCAGCCATGATTCTGATTCTTGGATGGCTAACTTGTTCCAAGCTTCCAGTATTGCTCAAGAGACTCTTAGCAACTACCTCAAAGAGGTTGAGAAATTTTGGCTTGAGAGTCTTCTTGTTTTGTGTTGAAGAGATGGGACCAGGAACCAAGAGCCATTCTTGTGCTATCTCCTCTTCATGATCAGCACCATAGAATTCTGGACTTCTTCCTTCAGAAGGCAATCCAAAGGCTCCTTCAAGGTCTTCTGAAGAGAATTTCACTCTATGAAATCTCTCTTCCTCTTCTCCTTCTGCCACATATGAGAGCCTTGTGGAAACTTCACCATCTTCTGGTTTACCTTTCCATTTGAGGTAGGCAAAGAACTCAGCCATGTAGCTTTCCAAGCAGGAGCTTGGTCTACCCTCCATAAACTTTTGCAATCCAGCTCTTCTCAACCATCTCAAGGTTGGTGTAATTTCAGGATCCTCACTCTCAAATGACACTATGGGCTCAAAATGAAGGCTGTTTTTGTTGCTCAAGTATGCAAAATCAAGGTCTAGAGCCTTGTTGGAGAAATCAATGATCATTTCTGGTCTAACTTTGGGGGCCATTGAAGATTTACAGAAATGAAATTGAGAAAGTTTTGAGAGAGTTTGAAGAAGATAAGAGCTAGGGTTTCGAATTCTTGTGGAGGAGTGTTTGTGGGGAATCTTAAGGCTTGAGAATATTCTAAAAAGAGTGTTTGTCAATGAGTTGGTGAGTTTTGTGAGTTTTTAACTGTTGTCAAAAATGGAAAAACACACTTGGACGGCTAGGATTGATTTCAGGGGAGTTGGCCAGTTTTGATCCAATGGTTAAAAACCAATGTAACAGTGAGTTATTGGTTTTATTCAAAACGTGGAAGTTCTTTAATATTAGTTAATGGTTGGGGAGTTTTCGAGATAGATTATGGCTTGAAAAGTGTAATGCAAACAAGAGTTAAATCTTGGCATTTAATGCATGGAAAGTGACCTTTTGGGTGGGGGACAAATTAAATCCCACAGTGATGATATCTGTAACTGAGACAGGTATCAAGGTAGACAATGATTACCCAAAATAGATGCTTATCAAACCAAGAAAATAGTTTGATAGCTAAGACAGCTTATCTGTCCCTACTAGGACAAGTGTCCTGAAGAGATGTGGACAAGTGTCCTGAGGTTCAATGGACAAGTGTCCTGAATAATTGTGATCTTCTGAACTTCAGTAGACTTGTCCAAGTCTGCTGAAGACCAATTCAGTTCCTTTACTCCCATTAACTTCAATGAGTTTTACTTGTCCAACTTCCCTGGATCAAGTAATCCCAACTCCGCTGATAGCTCCAGAAACCTTGCCTCTGCAAGTGGCTTTGTTAGAATATCAGCTTTTTGATGATCTGTGTGGATCTTTACCAACTTTATGTCCTTCTTCTCCACATGATCTCTAATGAAGTGATGCTTGATGTCCACATGTTTGCATCTTGTGTGCAATACATGATTTTGTGATATTGCAATTGCACTATTGTTATCACAAAATATAGGCACTTCAGTAGAGTTGACCTTGTAGTCTCTTAGTTGTTGTCTCAACCAAAGGATTTAAGCACAACAACTTCCGGCTGCAACATATTCAGCTTCAGTGGTGGAAGTAGCCACTGTGTTCTGCTTCTTGGAGAACCAAGATATAAGCTTGTTGCCTAAGAATTGACAAGTCCCTGAAGTGGACTTTCTATCAATTCTCCAACCTCCATAGTCAGCATCTGAGTAGCCAGTTAGCTCAATGTTGTCATCAGCAGGGTACCAAAGGCCTAGATTCTCAGTGCCTTTGAGATACCTTAAAATCCTCTTTGCAGCCTCAAGATGACTTTTCTTAGGATTTGCTTGGAACCTTGCACAAACACCTACTGCAAAGGTGATGTCAGGTCTGCTAGCAGTGAGATAGAGGAGTGATCCAATAATTCCTCTATACTCAGTGGAGTTGGTTGGTTCACCACTCTCATCAGGATCCATCTTCCAATTAGTGTTCATTCGGATCCTTATTGGCTTGCTGGTTGCACACCCAAACTTTTTGATCATTTCTCTGGTGTACTTAGCTTGGTTGATGAAGATCCCTTCTTTTGATTGCTTGACTTGAAGTCCCAAAAAGAAGTTCATCAACCCCATCATGGACATCTCAAACTTGCTTTGCATTAGCTTGGAGAACTTCTCACATAGCTTTTCATTGGGGGATCCAAATATTATGTCATCCACATAAATTTGGACAAGCAAGATGTCTTCTCCTTCAGAGATTCTGAAGAGTGTCCTGTCTACAGTTCCCTTGGTGAATCCATGATCCAAGAGGAATTGTGACAGTGTATCATGCCAAGCTCTAGGGGCCTGCTTGAGTCCATATAGAGCCTTCTTCAGTCTGTAGACTTGGTTTCCAACCTCAAAACCTGGTGGTTGCTCCACATAGACTTCTTCTTTCAAGACTCCATTCAGAAAGGCACTCTTGACATCCATTTGGTACACTTTGAACCTCTTGTGGGCTGCATAGGCTAGAAAGAGCCTTATTGCTTCTAGCCTTGCCACAGGTGCAAAAGTCTCATCATAGTCAATGCCTTCATGTTGGCAATAAACCTTTAATACTAGTCTTGCTTTGTTTCTGACAATCACATCATTTTCATTCTTCTTGTTCTTGAACACCCACTTTGTTCCAATAACATCTTGATGTGAAGGTCTATCCACCAGCTCCCATACTTCATTTCTGGTCAATTGATTCAGTTCTTCCTGCATGGCTGTGATCCAATTGGCATCTTGAAGTGCTTCCTCAATATCACTTGGTTCTTGCTCTGACAAGAAACAACAGAAAAGAGCACTTTCACCATGAAATCTCCTTGTTTTGACTCCTATACTTGGGTCACCAAGTATTAGATCAGTAGGATGGTCAGACAACCAAGTCCTTCTTTTTCTGATCTCTTCAGTAGAGTTGTCCTCTACTGAAGTTGAGTCATTTTGATCATAGAATTCAGGGTAATTGAATGCAGGATCTAATTCAGGATCATAATCATGGGTATTGTCTTCAATGTCAGGGACATTGGTATTTTCAACATTTTGAATTCCCCCTTGATTATTTGACCCATTAACTACCTCAGCAGGAACTGCTTCTTCATTGGTAGTTGTTACCTGGATGTGAACTGGGATTGGATCATTCAGTTCACCATTTCCTTCAGTGGGATTTGCCTCAGGAAAGTTGCCTTCAGGATTGTTGTCCAATGGGAGGTTTTCAGGTAGGTTGGTTTGGACAACATCTATGAATTCAGTGTCTTTGTCTTTTAGACTTAGTCTGGTTGTCCTTTGTGTGATCTCTTCTGATTCCAAGTTCTCATTTCTGAACTCATGAATAGATTCATCAAACACAACATGAGGTGTTTCCTCCAAAATAAGGGTTTTCTTGTTGTAGACTCTGAAAGCTCTACTAATTTGAAAATATCCAAGGAATACTCCCTCATCAGCTTTGCTATCAAAAGCTTTCAACTGTTCTTTCCCATTATTGTGTATGAAACACTTGCAACCAAAGATATGAAAATATGACACCTTAGGCAATCTTTCTTTCCAGAGTTCATAGGGGGTTTTACCTTGCCCCTTAGTGATCAAACATCTATTTTGAGTATGGCATGCAGTGTTTATAGCTTCAGCCCAAAACCTCTTAGATAGATTTGAATCAGCAATTAAGGTTCTAGCAGCTTCTTTTAAAGTTCTATTTCTCCTTTCTGCAACTCCATTTTGTTGAGGAGTTCTAGCTGCTGAGGTTTCATGAGCTATTCCATTAGATGTGCAATACTCATTGATGTATGAATTTATGAACTCAGTGCCTTTATCAGATCTTATCTTGATAATGCTAAGGCTTTTTTCATTTGACAATCTCTTTAGAAGTTCAAGCAGTTTGACTTGTGTTTCCTTCTTATTAAGGAGAAATACTACCCATGTGAACCTAGAGAAGTCATCTACTACAACTAATGTGTATTTTCTACCATTTATGCTTGCAGGGGTAATTGGTCCAAATAAGTCCATGTGTAGAAGTTCAAGTACCCTTTCAGTAGAGATGACTGGTTTTCCTTTAAATGAGGCTTTAATCTGTTTTCCTTCTTGGCATGGTTTGCAAACATGCTCTTTTATGAAAACCTCATTAGGTAGTGTTGGGATATAAATTCACCCTAAGCCCCACTTGATGTTAGAATAGTTTTGATGGCCAAAACACTTAGAGTTTATAAATGTAATAGGATCAGCTGACTTGTATAGAACAGCTTAGACTAGTCTTGTGTGATCAACTGTATTGATATCAGCTGACCAGCACAGTCCCGGCTTACATGCCTATCCTCAAGATGAGAAGAGTAGAAGACATGAAGACTAGAAGATCCTTGAAGACCAGATAAGTTAAGGTGCTTGTATACCTACCTATCTGATGGAGTCCTAGATTGAAGATGGCCTAAAGCTGCACAAAGAATTTCCAGATCAGAAGAGTGTTACTCGTCTGATATCAGAAGACAGAAGACCTACGGCCAGAAGATTAGTCAGAAGACTAGAAGTACAGATCAGAAGACTATGTGATCTGATAAGGACTCGGCTGATTCCCAAGTCATCTTGCAATTCAAACGAAGACCTACCTTATTTAGAAGATTGACATGATCCCAGGATTGAAGCAATCAAGCGGCTGGAATCAAGCTACTATGGAAAGTTTGCCTCAACGGCTAGTCAACTCCAACGGCTAGTTACAAGCAAAACTCCACTATAAATACAAGAGGATGAGAAATCACAAAGAAGAAGTCACAACAAGAGAATTCAAAAAGCCAAGCAAGCAATCAAGCTAAAGTCATACTGTCTTAAGAATTCTCAAAGAGCCAGAAACCATTAGATTATCTATAGCTCTTAAGTGATTTCTATCCAACCCCTAAGAACCTGAAACCTGTTCATATTGTATATCAATTGTTTTAGGTATAGTGGTTAAGCAAATTATGAGCTTGAACCATTAGTTGGATACACCTCAAAAACCCCAAACCCTCACCGAAAGGTTTAAGTTTTTGAAACCCCTCAAAAGTCCAAGTGCTTACAATCACTTGTGGAGACCGCAGCTGTTAGGACGGCTCAGATCTCAAAGTCCTAACCTTGGGACTATAAAGGTCAAGACCCTTGTAATTTGTGGAAATTAAAGGGATTAAACATCACGTTAGGACGTGAGAGTGGACGTAGGATCGTATATCCGAACCACTATAAATCCGGGGTTATTTACTTTCTGCACTTTACATTTCTGTCTTTACATTAATTATTATATAGTGCATACTGTGATTTCAACATTCTTCAAAACCAGGCCATAACTTTCAAACCAGCATCAGCTGAGTACTTTCTTTAAGTAAAACAAGTAACGAGAACGAGTCTAAACAAGGGCCACCATAATTCCGCATATAACCTCTTCAGACAGATCACTATAGTCATCTGGACCAGCAGACTTGCAGTCCAGCTGACATAGCAATCAGAAGAGGTTCCCAACTCTGGTTGAAAAAGTTTTAAAGTGTATTCACCCCTCCCCTCTAGACTTTAATCCCATTCACTACTCGTTCAGGGACCAACAAGTGGTATCAGAGCAGTGGTTCTAACGGACTACTGTCTCTAGATTATCAGAAGACTTGAGGGAGTCTTTCTGTAGTCCTCTTGAACAGATCTTTTTGAAAAACTTATTTTGAAAACTCATACAGCATGAGTGCTAACATGCGAAAGTTGCCTAAGTTTTCAGTTGAGGATTATGACTACTGGAAGATCAGGATGAGGAAGAATCTCACATCTGTCCACTACAAGATGTGGTCTGTAATCACTGAAGGCCCAATCACCATCATGACAGTCAACACTGCAAATGGTGATGCAGGAGTCCCTGTTGGAGAATTGGTTCCCAAGCCTATGAAGGATCTCACACCAGAAGAAATGAAGCAATCAAATCTTGATAGCATTGCTCAAGACTACATAATGCAAACTCTTCCAAATGAGTACATTGCAAAGGTAATCAACTGTGAGACAGCCAAAGAGATGTGGGAGGCATTGGCACTTCTCTGTGAAGGAACTGAGTTGATCAAGGAATCCAAGTTGTCTACAGCAGTCAAGAAGTTCGAACACTTCAAGATGCAACCAGAAGAGTCTATTGATCAACTAGACAATAGATTTACCAAGATCATCAATGAGATAGAATCTCTGGGCAAGAAGCACACAAATAGAGAGAAAAATCTAAAGATTTTAGACTCTCTAACCAAGAAATGGAGACTCAAGAAGACCATCATCAAAGATACTCAAGATATCAAGAAGTGGTCTGCACAAACTCTATTTCAGAACCTGAAAGCCCATGAATATGATCTTGAGAGAGAAGAAAACTCAGGAAGTGATGAACCAGCTGCAACCCCATCCACCTCCAAGACTGTAGCCTTCAAGGCAGCCAATACAAAAGCTGCAAGTACCTCATCTGGCAAGACCTCTCTGAAAACAGAAGACTTTGAAGGATCAGACATGAGCCTAAAGGAGCAAATGGCTCTTATGATCAAGAGATTTGAAAGGTTGAACACTCAAAACAGCAAATATAGAAGATTCTATAGAAATTTCAAGGATAGAAGAGCAAGTTCACCCTCTAGAGGCTCCAGAGAAAGAACACCAGAAAGACATCCAAGAAAGGATGTGGAGTCATCTGACAGCCGAGGATCCAGAAGAAGAGATGCCACCCCTCCAAGGAAAAGCAACTCAAAACAGAAACCTGGATCATGCTTCAACTGTGGCAAACCAGGACACTATGTCTATGAATGTCCTGAGCTAGATCTGGATGACAAAGAAGAAAGAAGGCCAAGAAGAACTTCAGACAAGAAAGCTATGGTGACTGAAGAATCTGAATATCAAAGTGATGAACTCCCTACATCACCAGACTATCAAATCTTTTCAGATGATTCAGACGACCTAGCTATGATGGCCATTGGTGAAAATGAGGTAAATTCCTATGCTACTACTTTTCATTCACCTATTTTTTCACAATCAGATGACGTAGACTCATCTGAGGGCGAATCAGAAGACACCTATTATCAATCTTTGAGAAAGGTAAAAGGTGATCTGAATATTGCCACTAGAGCTTTCATAGAAGTGGAAGAGGAGAACAAGGGTCTAAGGAAAGCAATTACAAAGTTGACAAAGTCTAAGTTTGATAACACCCGTGAGCTGGTCACAATGAATGAAAGACTGACCAGAGAAGTGGAACTCCTTAGGGAAGAAAATGCCACAATAACTCAGTTGTATGAGGGGATGTTAGAAACTCAGGCTTTGGAGACTAAGGAATTTCCTTCACTACAATCCAAGTTCGATGATCTCTTCCAGGCACACAAGCTCTTAGAAAAGGAGAAGGAATGCCTAAATCAAAAGATATCAGAGTTCAATAAAGCTTCGACTACTATTGAAAGCATCTCTGAATATTATAGATCAAATGGCAATAAGATGGGTTTTGGATATGAACTCAACCCATCTACATCCTCTCCAGCTGGGGGTAGTACACCTAACAAGTGCACTACTCAGACACATGAAAAGGGTGAGTGTTCTAAACACAATGAACCTAATATGAACCAAAAGGCATCTGTACCAGCTAAGGTCAACTATCCTAAAACCAAGAATGGTAAAGGGAAAGCTAACCCCAAGACTGTACAGAGAAACAGCAAACAGCCTAGACCATCTCGTCTGAGACAGTCTCAGCTGTATGCTGCTCCAGCCAAGAAGAAGAAATCTTCTTCAAACAAATCTGTTCTCTTTGCACCCCCTATCTCTTATGATATTGTGAGAACAGAAGAGTATGGTCCATATAATCGTGTGCATCGACCAGCTAATGCACCCAGGCCGAATGTAACTAGTCAAAAGATCTTATATGTACACTCCTATAAAGGGAAACCATTTGACTATTACTTAGCTGACACAAACAACAAATCAGACCAGTCCAAGGTGTTAACTGGTAAGATTTGGTTCTGTGATGCCCGAGGGAAACAACTCAAGTACTCAAGGTTATTCAAAAGACCAATGTATACATGGGTTCCCAAGGGTAGTACTAACACCCAAGGACCCAAGAAAAAATGGGTACCTAAGACTTAACTTCTTTGCAGGAAAGGAGGGACCTATACAAAAGAGGAGGTCTAGCAGGAGAAACATGGTACATAGATAGTGGATGCTCAACTCACATGACGGGAACCAAAGCCCTGCTGACCAACTACATAGAAAAGAAAGGTCCAAAAGTCTTCTTTGGTGATAACGCGCACGGTAACACAAAAGGATATGGCACCCTTAGAAATGGTGACATTGAGGTACATGATGTATCATATGTAGAAGGTCTTAAGTTTAATTTATTATCTGTTTCTCATTTTTGTGACACTGGTTATTCAGTTAAATTTTCTAAAGATGAGTGTCTCATAAGTGATAAAAGAACAAAACAAAACCTTCTAACAGGATCTAGAAAGGGAAGTATGTATCTTGCAAATTGGAACAGCTGTCCTAAGGATACATGTCTGCTTGTAAAAAGCCCTAAAGATGTCAGCTGGCTATGGCACAAGCGCCTTAGTCATCTGAACTTTAAGACTCTGAACAAGTTAGCAAGGGAATCCTTAGTTGATGGTCTGCCTAATGAACTCTACTGTAAAGATCAGGTATGTGATGCGTGTCAACAAGGAAAGCAAACAAAGGTCTCCTTCAAGACCAAGAAGACAGCATCAACCAGCAGAGCTCTTGAATTGCTTCACATGGATCTCTTCGGACCAATCACTCCAACCACTCTAACAGGAAGAAAGTACACTCTCATTGTTGTAGATGACTACTCCAAGTTTACTTGGGTTATCTTCTTATACAAGAAGAGTGAGACTCAGCAGAAACTTCCTGAGCTATTGAAGAGAATCCAAGTAGAGAAAGGAGAACCAATCGTGAAAATTAGAAGTGACAAAGGCACTGAATTTATCAACTCTTATATTATTGCCTATTGTACTTCTAATGGTATTCAGCATGAGACAAGTGCAGCAAGAACACCACAGCAGAATGGTGTGGCTGAAAGAAGAGTCAGAACACTCAAAGAGGCTGCAAGAACTCTCCTTGCTGAATTCTCCACTCCTAAGAAGCTATGGGCAGAAGCCATCAACACAGCTTGTCACACTCAGAACAGGTCAGGTATTCACAAGATACATGAGAAAACCCCATATGAACTGTGGAAAGGAAGAAAACCTAGAGTATCTTACTTTCATATATTTGGTTGTAAGTGTTTCATTCACAACAATGGGAAGAGTAAGTTGAATGCCTTTGATGCCAAAGCAGATGAGGGGATATTCTTAGGATACTCCTCTACTAGCAAAGCATTTAGAGTACTCAACAAACGAACCCTTCTTGTGGAAGAAACACCTCATGTTGTTTTTGATGAATCTTGTGAAAAGAATGCAGTAGAAACAAACACAGCTGCAGATCAGATGAGACAACTAGTGATCAAGTCCAAACCAGATGAGTTCATTGAAGTCAATGAACCTTTTCCTGAAGAACCAGAGGAAGATCAACCTCAGAGACCTGTCACTAGATCTCAAACACAAGCAAGACAAGCTGACCAGAATCAAGATGCACCAATCCCAAATGCCAGGGGGAATGATCTATTTGACACTCTAGATACAGATGATGATCGACCAAATCAAGTCAACTCCCCTGATGGCACTAGAACAGATGAGAATCCAAGCTCATCTAATGCTAATACTACTCCTGTTAGGCATACATGGAGGAACAATCATCCATCAAACCTAATCTTAGGAGGAGTAGAACCAGGTGTCAAGACAAGAAGTCAACTGAATCAGAACTCTCAATCATCTATGTTCTGCTGGTGTGCTTTCCTCTCCAACATTGAACCAGCTGACATAGAAGAAGCAATGACAGATAGCAATTGGATCACTGCTATGCAAGAAGAACTAAACCAATTCGAAAGAAATGAAGTCTGGGAATTGGTAGATCGTCCTGAAAACCACAATGTAGTAGGAACAAAGTGGGTATTCAAGAACAAGAAGGACGAAAATGATGTGATAACCAGAAATAAAGCAAGGCTAGTTGCAAAAGGATATTCACAATCTGAAGGGATTGACTATGATGAAACCTTTGCTCCAGTAGCCAGATTAGAAGCCATTCGACTATTTCTAGCTTACGCATCATTTATGGGCTTCAAAGTATACCAAATGGATGTTAAGAGTGCTTTTCTAAATGGTATTCTGGTAGAAGAAGTATATGTAGAGCAGCCTCCAGGATTTGAAAAAGGTGATCAAGTATATCGACTGAAGAAGGCTCTCTATGGCCTAAAACAAGCCCCTCGAGCTTGGTATGACACATTGTCACAATTCCTACTTGACAATGGATATACAAAAGGCAAAGTTGATAGAACTCTCTTCAGAATACAAGAAGGAGAAGACATCCTAATGGTACAAATATATGTAGATGACATTATATTTGGATCACCCAATCAAGAGATGTGCAAAAAGTTCTCTGAACTAATGCAAGGAAAGTTTGAAATGAGCATGATGGGTGAGATGAATTATTTCCTAGGACTTCAAGTCAAGCAGAGTCCAGAAGGGATCTTCATCAACCAGTCCAAGTATACCAAGAGTCTACTAGAAAGATTCAAAGCTCTACAAAGCAAGACTGCAAGGATTCCTATGATGACATCTTTCAAAATGGAACCAGATGAATCTGGAAAGGCAGTTGATCAAGCTGAATATAGAGCACTGATTGGATCTCTACTATACCTTACAGCCAGCAGACCAGACATAACATTTGCTGTAGGCGTATGTGCTAGGTTTCAAGCAAACCCATAGCAAAGTCATCTAGAAGCAGCAAGGAAGATTCTCAAGTACCTAAAAGGATCAGTCAACTTAGGACTATGGTACCCTGCTGTTGACAATCTAGAATTGAGTGGCTATTCTGACTCAGACTATGGAGGATGCAGAATTGATAGGAAATCCACATCTGGAACCTGTCAATTCCTAGGCAACAAGCTGATATCATGGTTCTCAAAGAAGCAAACTTCAGTTGCAACATCCACCACTGAAGCAGAATATATGGCAGCTGGAAGTTGTTGTAGTCAGCTGCTCTGGCTAGTTCAACAACTCAAGGATTACAATGTAGAGGCAAGAGAAGTCCCTATCTATTGTGATAGCAGCAGTGCCATTGCCATCACTCAAAATCCAGTCCTCCACACAAGGTGCAAGCATGTCGACATTCGACACCACTTCATAAGAGACCACCTTGAAAAGAAGGACATCAAGATGGAGAAAATTCACACAGATATCCAAAGAGCAGACATCTTGACTAAGCCCCTAGCTGAAGAACGATTCAAAACCCTATGCTACAGCTTAGGACTCCTGGATCCAAGCACATGAAGAGCAGAGATCAGCTGAAGATCTCAGCTGATACAGTTGCAGCAGACTAGGAGGATCAGATGAGGTGAATAGACACCCTCATCTTCAGGTAAGTTCTTTCCCAATGAAGACAAATAAAGCTGAGGGAAAACATAGAGTTATCTAATCAAGGGGGAATCAATGATACCTTAAGAATCCTTGATGAAATACTCTTAAATCTGCACTGCATATCATATATATATATAAAGCAGACTTGAACAAAGTTATTTGATTTCTCTACACTAAGCAATGTATAACTATGTATATAAGTAAATTATTCTTCATAAAATACTTTATTTTGTATACATACATACAGTATACTATTGAGTCATACTTGGTTGGATTAATACACCATCCTCACCGACTCAACAGTATGCATGCACTGTACGGATTTCAAATAACTCTTGCTCAAAATTTATAATTTCTGCATTCCATAAGATAGAGTCTGAACCTCTTTAAATGTGAACCCTTAGATCAAGAATCTCATTGTTGATCTTAAGAAGTAACTTTTCAGAAATTCAGACCTATCAACTCTATAGTTTTGTCATCTTTCACTCCACTACCTCATTTCTACCCCTATAAAAGGAGGAAGTTATGAGAATACCTAAGAACACAAATCACTAACAATTATTTTGTTTCAGGTATGGAGATAATCGAGAGAAGAGATGGAATGGAGATCATCCTTCAACCAAAGTCTTGGGTGAAGGAGATGAAGATTTGTCCAGAAGATGAAGATGATGCAGATCAACACACTTGGCTTACTCAACATGAGTATGCCTATGAAAACTAAAGGAAGGAGAGAAGTTCCCGTTGAAATCTAAAGGAAGGAGAGATGCAGAGGACAGAGTAGCAAGAAAGCAGATCTTCTTATCCGGAAGGAAGTTCCACATAAAGAGCTTGTGATCAAAAGCTACTGTGTCTAAACAGAACATGAAGGCTGAGTCCAAGGACCCCTCTTCGACTCCATTGAAGCCCCTTCCAATATTCCTTCTCCTGCCAGAGAAGCGAAGAAATTCAACGAGAACACATCAGATGCTACATCCCACCTGATGATGAGGAACATCAGATGAGATAGACGATAGAGCTGGCAGACCATGGAGCTGGAAGATCCATCATACAGGTTGGATCATCACAGCAAGGATCCATCAAACCAAGTTGGATCACCACTCACAATAAAGCTGGAAGATCCATCATCCAGGCTGGATCATCACAGCAATAAAGCTGGAAGATCCATCATCCAGGTTGGATCATCACAGCAACAATGAAGGATCCATCAAGCCAGGTTGGACCTTCAAAGAACAGAAGATTTACTCAGCAAATCTCTATCCTCCACTCAGCTGATCAGAAGACCTACTCAGCTGACCAGAAGACTTTCAAGGAAAATCAGCAGACCTTTTGAAGAAATCAGAAGACCTCACTCTGCTGATCAGATCACTTCATTTTTGAGTTTAATGACTAGCTTTGATCATGTAATTCATTCTAGATTTATTCCTGAATGTAATTAAACAAATTGGCTTATATAAGGAATGCAATTCTCTTATAAAAAACGGCCTTGATGATCAATTCTTACCATAAATTAGTCACAACGGCTATTTTTGGTAATGATGGCATTAGTACTCAATTACCAAATTGCCAGCAAATCAAAAGTTGCCACATGGCAAAATCCGCCGGCAAATTTAAAGAAGGCCCAAAATCAAAGAAGGAAATTCTTGGGCTCTACTCCACAATTAAAACTCAATTCTGACCGTTAGATCAAGAATTGTTGGAGTATATATACACACCCTTAAACCTCTTCCCAAACACTTTTGCTCACAAATCTCAATTACTCTCAATACCTACTCGTTCTACAAATTTCTTTCGAGCTCTCAAAACCTAACACTCAAACACTACTATGGCAATCATTGAAATTTACGACGAGAAGACAAAGAGTACTGGCAACTTGGATGCTGCAAAGTGGTCCAAGGAAGGGAAGATGTTCACAGAGAGTGCCCTGTATTTCAAAGGCGCTCACAAAGAAGAAAACAAGGAAACCCTTCTTCGCTGCATCAACCTCAATCTGCGAGATTTTCTGGAAGCAGCACCCACATATGTTTATGAACAAGATGTGCTGGCCTTTTATGCAAACGCCGTGATGAAGGGATCCTATGTCGAAAGTGTCATGGGTGGACACAGAGTCAAGGTAACAAGAGAAATTCTTCAAGAATTGCTTGGGTTACCAAGGGGGAAGATAAATATCTCCAACTACATCATGGGTAGAGAAAAGGAGTATATGGAGATATTTACTGGTGGAAAAATCAAGGCTATTGATGCCTCTGGTCTCAAGAAATCACAACTTGAACCTAAGTTCCAAACCTTAATGGATATTGCAGGCAAGATGTTGCTTGGTAACACGTTTAGTCATGATGCTGTTACCACTCTGAAGGTTCGAGTTATGGCCGCAATCTGGGATCAGATTGATGGAGACTGGCAAGGGTTATTCTTGGAGAGAATTGCTCTTGAAGCCAAGAAGGTGACCCTGGACCTTCAATCAAAGGAATGGAAGGTGACAGCTACAGTCAGCTTTGTCAACAAGCTGAGTATCATCCTTCCAGACATTCTCCCAAAGAAATACAAGATGGGACCTCATAAGAACTTCCACATCTCCAAGTATTATTTAAGAAAGGAAGCTCTTATTGAGGCAGCAAGGCTGAAAGAAGAGAAGAGGAAGTTGTTGGCTGAAGCAACGTCCAAAAAGGTTGCTGAGGAAACCACAAAAGAGTCTGCTCATGACTCTGCTGAAGAAGAAGAGGAGCCATCCAAAGAAGAGGCTCAGAAGAAGGCTGTTGAGGATGATGATGATGATGACAATCAGACCTTAGCACAGAGAAGATATCTAATCAGATCAGGACTCATCTCCCCATCTGATTCAGATGCCACTCCCACTGCCTCTCCATTAAAGAAGGCAGGTACTTCTAATCCCTCTCTCACTTTCACTCCTTCTAAATTATCGAAGGGTCAGAAGAGAAAGAAGAACAATTCTTCTTTCACCAAGAAGACCAAGAAATCCAGGCTCCCTACTCCTATGAGCATAGCCCCTATCTCTTCCTTCAACCCTTCTGATGATTCCAACCCATCTGAACCCTCAAACACTGAAAGCCAAATCCCTGCTGATACTCACACAGCAGAGGAACAAGCCCAGCCTGTATCAACTCTTGAACCACCATTGACTACCCCTGCTGATGTTCAAACAGCAGATATTCAACCCTCTAATGATCTTCATGAAGAAACTCAACCAGACCAGCAGACTCTAAAACCTGCTGATGAACAAACCCCTGAAGATCAAGATCATATCACTTCCCAAATCCCTGCTGATACTCACACAGCAGAGGAAAATACCCCAGATACCCAAACCCCTACCATCACTGTCCCTTCTGCTCCAGAAGACTTGGCATCAGAAGACATGGCACCAGAAGACTTGGCTCAAGCTGGTTCTTCTCTACCTCAGTTTAAAATGGTGCACTATCCCATGTGCCAAACAGAAAAGATAATGAGGATGAAGATAGCCAACCTACTCAAGACCACCATCCCTGGAGTTGATGAGACTTCAATCCAGTTTGAACAAGTGCTTAGGGTATGCACTTGGATTGAGCTCAGAAGAGATGATGTAGATGACCTTCTTGAGGTCATTGAAGGAATGGGAGGAAAGGAAAACTTCCTCGACTGGGAGATGGAGCAAAAGGAAGTTGCTCAAGTTCAATCTTATGCTCAGCTGTTATCAGATGAGGCATTAACTGCAGCTTGCAACCGGATTCTAGGAATCCCCACAGTTCAGGGACCAACAAGTGGTGCACCTGCCCCTGCAGAAGACTCAGCTGCACCTGCCCCTGCAGAAGACTCAGCTGCACATGCCCCTGCTGAAGACTCAGCTGCACCAGCTGACACAGAAGAGATTGAAAGAGAAGTAGTCAGAGTTCCAGCTCACTTCAAACCTTCAGAAGACCTGACTCACTTCATATATACACCAGGAGATGCAGGCAGACGGATCATGACCCATCTGACTAAGGCTACAACCTGCTATCTCAATGAGGAGTACCTATCAGCTGAAGAAAGAGGCAAAGCAGTAATTGTTCATCCCAAGCCTCATGGTACGACCTCATCTTCTACCCCTTCTGTTGATCATACAGCAGACATCTGCTCCCAGATCAAAGCTGCAATAGACTTGCACTTTGAGAAAGGTTTAGGCCTGCAGCTAGGAAGATATGTTGAGAAAGCTGCAAGGGAACAGAAGACTCGTCTTCATGACCAGATTATTGACGTTGAAGACAAGTTTGGTGAAGCACTCCATCAGCAGATAGGAGAATACTTAAGTACCTATCAGAAGTTGTCAGCTGACACCTCCAAAAGGTTTGCTGATCTTTACACTGATGAGATGCACCGCATGGAGACCACCTACAAGACAAGGATTGAGGATGCTGAAGCAAGAGCCACTGAAGGACAAGCTCTTCTTAAAACAGCTGCAGAGGAGAATGAGAAACTGCAGACTCAGCTGAAGGAGACAGCAGCCAAGATGGAAGCACTTGTAGAAAAGCTCGAAGCTGCCTCCTCCACCAATTCTCTTTCTCATGTCATGGAACACAGTATATCTCACATTACTGCTGTTAACAAGGTCAATGCCATGGCACTGAAACAAACTCTGAAAGTAGAAATCATAAATGCCATGAAGCCTTTTGCGGCTGCACTTGCTGAAGCCAAAAAGGGGGAAGATGTATTGATAAGAGCTCTTGAGAAATCTACTGCACAACATGCTGTAATGGTAGTATCTCAAGATGAGCTGAATGAAACCTTGGATGGTTTAAAGAGCAAAATCAAGGACAGACAAGACAAAGGCAAAGGTAAAGAAATTGCTCAAGAAGACACTCAAGCTCCTGCCAAGATTCCTGCCAAGACTCTTCAGATCACTGCTCCTGAAAAGAGAATGATAAGGAAAAGGAAGGCAGATGAGGAAGCTCAGTCAGCTCAGACCAGCAAAAAGCCAACTCCAGCAGAGCCTACTGCAGAAGAGAAGGAGGCTTTAGAGTTGAAGAAGAAGAAGTTGCTTGAAGCTCAAGAGCTTAAGCAAAAGAAGCTGAATGATGCGAAGGCAGTCAAAGCCAAATTTGAAAGAAGAATTGCCAAACTCAGGAAAGCAATGAAGGACAAAACACAAGGAGATCAGGTTCCGGTGCTTTTTAGCAACTATGTGGATCTCTTAGTCCTTCATGATGAGCTACCAAGATGGTATCTCCTGAAGAAGAAGTGGCAAATTCAACACCACATTGTTAGGAAATTTGGCCCTCTCCCTTCTTATGAAGAAGAATTTCTTCAGTTCTCCCAGTTCATGAACTTTGAAGATCCAGAACTCTGGGAAGAAATTGTCAAATCAGCCAAAGAATTTGACAACTGCAAAATCCTAACTCCTGAAGAACCCAAATGGGATCCGCCCCTTCTGGAATCAGGAAGAGCCAACATGATTGAAATCAAGAGGATTTTGTACAAGATCTATGAAGAGGAGAATGTTACAGACTTGCAGCACATGGAAGAAGTTCGAGCTCGTCTGTACCTTGCCTACCGCGTTTGAAGAACAGAAGACCTGATGAAGACTACTTTTGATGTTTAAAGAAACTATTACTTGTAATCTGTAAAAGCTTTATATATATTCAAGTTTTAGTTCTTTTTTCTTACAAGACAAACTCTCATTGTCTTCATCAGATACTTCAGTTTTAACATATTATAAACTCTTATCTTAATTCATTAAGAGCACTTATCAAGTATAGTTTTGGCTTCATCAAAAAGGGGGAAATTGTTGGGATATAAATTCACCCTAAGCCCCACTTGATGTTAGAATAGTTTTGATGGCCAAAACACTTAGAGTTTATAAATGTAATAGGATCAGCTGACTTGTATAGAACAGCTTAGACTAGTCTTGTGTGATCAACTGTATTGATATCAGCTGACCAGCACAGTCCCGGCTTACATGCCTATCCTCAAGATGAGAAGAGTAGAAGACATGAAGACTAGAAGATCCTTGAAGACCAGATAAGTTAAGGTGCTTGTATACCTACCTATCTGATGGAGTCCTAGATTGAAGATGGCCTAAAGCTGCACAAAGAATTTCCAGATCAGAAGAGTGTTACTCGTCTGATATCAGAAGACAGAAGACCTACGGCCAGAAGATTAGTCAGAAGACTAGAAGTACAGATCAGAAGACTATGTGATCTGATAAGGACTCGGCTGATTCCCAAGTCATCTTGCAATTCAAACGAAGACCTACCTTATTTAGAAGATTGACATGATCCCAGGATTGAAGCAATCAAGCGGCTGGAATCAAGGAATCAAGCTACTATGGAAAGTTTGCCTCAACGGCTAGTCAACTCCAACGGCTAGTTACAAGCAAAACTCCACTATAAATACAAGAGGATGAGAAATCACAAAGAAGAAGTCACAACAAGAGAATTCAACAAGCCAAGCAAGCAATCAAGCTAAAGTCATACTGTCTTAAGAATTCTCAAAGAGCCAGAAACCATTAGATTATCTATAGCTCTTAAGTGATTTCTATCCAACCCCTAAGAACCTGAAACCTGTTCATATTGTATATCAATTGTTTTAGGCATAGTGGTTAAGCAAATTATGAGCTTGAACCATTAGTTGGATACACCTCAAAAACCCCAAACCCTCACCGAAAGGTTTAAGTTTTTGAAACCCCTCAAAAGTCCAAGTGCTTACAATCACTTGTGGAGACCGCAGCTGTTAGGACGGCTCAGATCTCAAACTCCTAACCTTGGGACTATAAAGGTCAAGACCCTTGTAATTTGTGGAAATTAAAGGGATTAAACATCACGTTAGGACGTGAGAGTGGACGTAGGATCGTATATCCGAACCACTATAAATCCGGGGTTATTTACTTTCTGCACTTTACATTTCTGTCTTTACATTAATTATTATATAGTGCATACTGTGATTTCAACATTCTTCAAAACCAGGCCATAACTTTCAAACCAGCATCAGCTGAGTACTTTCTTTAAGTAAAACAAGTAACGAGAACGAGTCTAAACAAGGGCCACCATAATTCCGCATATAACCTCTTCAGACAGATCACTATAGTCATCTGGACCAGCAGACTTGCAGTCCAGCTGACATAGCAATCAGAAGAGGTTCCCAACTCTGGTTGAAAAAGTTTTAAAGTCTATTCACCCCTCCCCTCTAGACTTTAATCCCATTCACTACTCGTTCAGGGACCAACAGGTAGTCCTTTAACTAATGCATTTCTAGCAATCTTGTTCATTGTTTTGAAGTTCAAGTGGTTTAATCTCTTATGCCATAACCAACTTTGTTAACTAGAACTCTTAGCAATGAAACATGCAGCATCAGTAGACTTGTCCCAGTCTGCAAAATACACATTTCCTTTCCTAGTTCCAGTCAATAGAATTTGTTGAGCCTTATCTTTGATTAAGCATTTTCCACTAGAAAACTCAACATTGAAATCTTTATCACAGAATTGACTGATACTTAGGAGATTATATTTGAGACCAGCCACATAAGATACATTGGATACTTTGATGTTACCAATCATCAAAGTACCATAACCTTTTGTTGTTGCTTGTGAGTTGTCTCCAAATGTGACATTTGGGCCTTCTTTTTCAATAAAATCAGTGAGGAGTTCCTTGTTTCCAGTCATGTGCCTTGAACATCCACTGTCAAGGTACCATGCTGACTTTTTACTCATGCTCCTCATCTTGTGGCCCATTGGTACCTGCAATTAGATAGGTTTAGGTACCCTTTGAGTTTTGGGTCCTGAGAGGTTAGCTGTACCTTTAGGAACCCAAACTTGCCTAATAACCCTGATTGACTCAAGGTGGCTAAGTTGTCTTCCTCTAGCATCTACATACATTGTCTTTCCCTTAAATGCCTTTGGGAAAGTGTGTGTGAAGGTGTTAACTCTGTAAGTTTCAGGAGAGTTGTCAAATCTCCTGAACTTATGAGTTCTTTGTGCTACTTGAGGAAATCTTTGAGGAAAGACTTTCTTATTACCAATACCCTTAGGCATATAGGGTTTTGGTTGTCTCATTTTATTTTGCCTTTGAGGATAGTTGTCCTTAGGTCTAGTCAGCTGAGGCTTTCTCAGAAGTGTTGGCCTAGGCTGATTATACCTTGGATAACTCCTCTGAACATTGTTCAGGAGAGTTGCCCTTCCATTGGGTCTACTCTGCTGACCAACATTCCTCTTGTGTTCAGGGGCTTTGGCCATTTCCTTAGGTTTAGGCCTAGTGTCGGGAAGCACTTGAGTAGGCAAATCATCCATTTTGCCCTTTCCTTTGTTCAGTGGCTGTTTTTTTCATTTTCAGTTAGTGCCACTGACTTAACAAAGATTCTCTTAGTGTTACTTGTGGAAGCAACACTAAGACAAGGTGAAGATTCAAATGGATCAAATCCTAATCCACTTCTTTGAGCCATAGGTCTTTGGTAACTCTGAATTTCCTCTATTGCTCTAGAGGATTTCTTCAGAGCAGACATCTTTAGTTTCAGGCTCTCTTCACTTGATTTAAGAATGTTATATTCATGTGAGAGATTTTCAAATTTGGCATTTATAATTTTTAGTTCAAAATCTTTTCTCTTCTGAGAGAGAAGTTGATCATCAATCTCCTTTTGTTGGTCAACTATCCTGAGATTTGCTTCCTCAAGCTCTCTCAAGACTTGTTGATACAACTCAGTAGATTTGACATCAACAACTGCCTCAGAGTTTTTGGCAAGTTCAATAGCCAATCTTTCATTTTCTCTCACACAATTATCATGAAATTCTTGTAACATAGTGAAATCTTCCATCAACTTTCCAAGGGAGAGTTTCAGGTTGACCTCACTATTGTTTTGTGAGATGAATGATGGTGAACTAGAAGTAGAGGATACCTCATCATCCTCAAGGGCCATGTTGCATACATCATCATCATCATCACTGTTGGAGAACAGTCCATCAGAAGAGTTGAAGCTTTCAGCACTATCAGATTCTTCACCAGCCATCATGGCCTTTCTATTGGTGAATTTTCTGTCTCTCTTTGCTTGCCTTTCTCTTCTCTCCTTAGAGCTCAATTCAGGGCAGTCATACTGGAAGTGCCCTTTCTTCTTGCAATTATAGCACAAGTCTTCATCATCATCTTTCTTTGGTTCTTCTCTTCTTTTTGATGATGAAGGTTCAGCTCTACTGGACCTTCTCCTATCAAAGTACTTGTCCTCTGATCTTTTCTCTTCAGGCTTCTTGACCTCAGCCTGAACTTCAGGAGAGTTGTACCTTCTCCTGAATTTGTTGTCTTGGTAGAATTTCTTGTATCTACCAAACCTTGAATTTAGCTTTTCAAATCTCCTAGCCATCAAGGCTAGTTCTTCCTTCATTTCAGTCTTGGAGACTGACTTTGATGATCTTGGAGTGGACTGCATTTCTGGTTCAGCAGTTTTGGCTTTGAATGCCACTCCCTTGGTAGGATTTGAAGGTTCCTCAACAGGCTTTCTTCTATTGAGGTCGAACTCATAAGCTTTGAGTTCAGAGAAGATTTGTTGCATGGGCATGGTGGAGAGATCTTTGGTGTTTTGCATCATTACAGCATAGACATCCCACTTTTGAGTGAGACTTCTCAAGATCTTCAATCCAACTTCTCTTTTGGAGTACACCTTGCCCAATGAGTTGATCTCATTCATCACATCAGTGAATCTGCCAGCAAATTTGTCACTGGATTCCTCAGTCTCCATTGTGAATTGTTCAAACTTCTGCACAGCCACTTGGAGTTTATTCTCCTTGATCTTATCAGTACCCTCACACATTTCAGCAAGAGTATCCCAAATTTCTTTGGCAGTTGTGCAGTGGTAGACTCTACCCATAATTGCATCTGGGATTGTTTGGTAGAGGGTGTTCATGGCAAGATAATTCAGATTATCTTTCCTCTTTTCATCAGCAGTGAAGTCATCCTCATCCTTGGGAATCAATTCCCTTATATCTGCCCTTTGAGCTTCAGTGACTCTAGGGTTGACTTGAGTGAACACAAAAGGACCTCTTGTGATCACCCTCAGCATGTCAGTGTGTACAGATGCGAGATGAGCTCTCATCCTGATTTTCCAGAAATCATAGTTGTCTATTGAGAACATGGGCAATTTATGATGTGAAATGTGGTTGACTGGATTTGTGGCCATGTTGTCCAATCCTTGGACATTAGGAGGTGGAACAGCAGCATTGTTGTTGGCCATATCTCAAGATCACACAGTTAGTCAATAATTGATAGGATTTCAGATAGATCAGTTCAGTGACCACACCAAATATGTGATTTTGAAAACCAAGATGGCTTTTCAGAAGCAGTGGTCTTTGAACCCCTGCTCTGATACCACTTGTTGGTCCTGAAAGGAGTATATAATAAGTGTATGGGGGGGGGGAATACACTTGTATGCAATTCTTTTTGACTTTGATCAAACCAGAGATCAGCAAGGTTATCTTGGACAACTCTGCTGAAGATGATTAACTCTTCTAAAGATAATAAAACTACTAAGTACTATTGAGTACTTAGTTGAATAACTATCTAAGAGAGTTATATGTGCGGAATAGTGGTTGGCCCTTTTAGTTTAGACTCCTTTACAGTTTCTGAAATCACTTAATCAATCAAAACAATCCCATTTTCAGGGAACTTGTCCAAATGTCTTTTGCACTGTCTTTGAATATGTATCTTTTGAAAGATCAGTTTTGTGTGCAGTGTTGAATGTATGAAAGTACTTTGAAAGTAAATCAACACAAGAGTTTATAGTGGTTCAGAGACTCAAGCTCCTACATCCACTTTCCCTGATTTAACAGGATAATTCCTTCACTCTTGGAATTAACTTGTTTTATAGTGCCAAGGTGCACTTGATCAAGAACACCACTCCTTGGTGAATTGATCCCTAGGATGTCTAGAGTCCTAGTACCCTCTTCTCAACTCAGAACTGAACTGTTCTTCTCTCAACAGTCAGCTCCTACCACTTCTACTACTACAACCTTCTCTCTTTCACTCTTGAAAGGGGGTAAGGGTTGAAGTAAGGTTCCAACTAATGAGATATCCTTTACAATGAAGATCAGTGTATAAGGATTAAGATATCTCTCTAAGCTTTGTATGGGTATACAATGAAGTTCAGCTTAGAAGAAGTGTATGAAGACTAAGATAGTCTTTTGAAATCTAGAAAGCACTTTTGACTTGCAGGATAGTTGGATAGGTAGTGGATTCAGTTGGATGCTTTCAAATGGTCTTCACACTTCTGTATTTATAGAAAAATGGAAGGATTTGCCCGTTGGAGAGGCAGCCTCAAATGTCCATAAATGTCTTCTTTTAGTTCTTCAACTTTGAAGACAGGTTCTTGATAGTGACATGTCTTCATTTGGGAAATAAACGGTTGTTAAGACTTTGTCTTCATTCTGCAGCACTCTTCCCAATGTCTGACTTTAAGATACTCTTGTTAGGACATAGACATGGCTTCTGAAGGTTGTTCCAATGATATGACAACATTCCTCATAATTTGGACAACTCTCCTTATCACTATCAGCAGTCTTGCTTATCAGCAAGGTTGACTTGCTCTTCTTCAGATGACTTGGCTCATACCCTTTGCTTCACTTCAAGGTGATCTTGGCATGTTGATTTGTAGTTCTTTTGGGTGTGGTTGTCTCTATTTCTTCAGCATAGTTGACCTCAGGCTTTCAGAGCACTTGATCATAATTTATTGTGCTGAGACAACTCCTCTGGACAACTCTCCTGATCAGCATAGTTGGTCTTCAAAAGACTTAGTGTTGTATCCAGAGTTTGAGCCTTGAGGGGACTTGTTCTTGATGGACTTCAAAGCATGTGTTCCCCCTCAAATTGTGCATCTAATCAACTAAGAGCTTCCTAACATATTAGCTCCTCATCTAGCCTTTATACTATATGTTCTAACATTCTTAGAACATAATCATCTTTGACTTAGGCATGTCTCAGGGGATTTTGGTATTGAATCAAAACATATCTCATTTTATTCCCAACAAGACAGGTGCGCGATCACAAGACTCAACAAGACAAGTCAACATATCAAGCTGAAGTTAGTTACTCAAGCGCGTTGGAAGATAAGGATTGAGGAGTTAGTTAGAAATAACTAATTAACAATAAACGCGTGGAAGGATAAGATTAACAAGTTACAAGTTAGTTTTCAAGAAAAGTTGGTTACAACTGACAAGTTCTTGGATTCAGAAGTCTATAAATACCTCATGGTATTGTTCGATTCAGGACTACTGAAATACTACTTACTGACGTATTACTGAAGCACTCAAAGAAGCAAAACACTCACAGAGTTTGAAGTTCAGAAAGCAAGTCCGCAAGACAAGTGAAGAACAAAGAAGACTGCTACTGAATAAGTTTTTAGTTTACTGTTTTCAAATTGCTGGATACTTGTAAATCTCTAGTAAGATCGAAGATATACTTGGTAGTATATTCGAGAAGATATAAGTCTTGTTTCTTGGGACTTAAAATTACAAGAACACACATATTGCTCGATTGGAAGAGTTAATAGAAACATCACAACTGGGTTTGTGAGAGTGGACGTAGACAAGTTGTCGAACCACTATAAAATCGTTGTGTGTTGTTTACTTTACTGTTTTGTTTGTGTGTTTAATTGCTTAATTGTTTAACTACATATCTGAACAAGACTAGTTGAGTATACATAGAACAGAGTTCTCGAATAAGAAGTTGAGTATAAACTAGAATTGGGCTCATTGTCATATTCTGATTTCCGCATTGCACTTTGATATATTGAAAGAATTTTGAAAAGTCTATTCACCCCCCTCTTGACATTTTTACTAGCTTACTCAATATTAAACTCAACTTTGGGGACCTACAGAAAGGATTGGGCTGAAAACAATTCAGCTGCATCTCCATAATCTGAACAAACTCCCCCATAATGTAAGCTCCCCCGGTCTTCAAGCTCTTCATACATCCAGATCTCCATATAGATCCTGGATGTCTTGGATTTCACCCTCTTGTTCAGCAATGGTGTCCCTCATTCCAGTGTCAGCAGCATCACCATCATCTCTATCAGGAACAACAAGGTCCTCATCTATAGTAGGAGGAGCAATGTTAGTTGGTTGATTGTGAGAACCATCAGCTACTCCCCCTGTTGAGGTAGAAAGAAGATGCATCCAAAATCTCTTTTGGATAAGGATATCCTCCACTGAACTCTGTAGATTGGTGATCGACCCCTGCAAAATGTCAATCTGCCTCAAGATATAGTGAGATGATAAGTATACAGAAGAGACAACTCCTTTTTGAGGCAGTGTTGTGGAGTGAATGGGATCATTCTGAGCATCACTGGGGACAGAACTGGGATCTGCTTCTTCATCATTCCTTCTAAAAGAAAAATCTGCAACTCTTTCTCCTACAACCCTGAACTGGTTTGATATACTGAACCCTAGGATGTAGTTGCTGATCACTTCATCATCTGATCTTGGAAAGGACTTGTCAACCAGAAACTTATACAACAAACAAGGGTATGGTAGTATACCTTTACCAGTCATATTGGACTTGAAGGTCATCATATTAGTGAAGATAACATGTCTTAGGTTAAATCTCTTCAAGTGGCCTATCTTGTACATAAGTACAACCTGCTCAAGTGTTAGGGTAGTGTTGTTTGTGGTTGATAGCCAATTAAAACAGACCAATTTATGCAAGCAGAATAGAGACTTGTCAATTTAGAAGCTAGTATTCTTTGTCTCCATTTTGTGATTACTTCCCCAGTCAGTATGCTTATCATAACATCATGATCGGTGACCACTGGATCCTCCATAATTTTGGTTTTGAGCATGATGTTTATCAGTCTAGGAGTGATCATAATCCTATTTCCTCTAAACCAAATTTGACCATATCTAGTAGAGTTAGGGTCTCTAGTGTGTTCAGTGACATTTGCATAGAACTCATATATCCAATCAACAATATAAGGACATGCAAATTGAAGAGCATTCAACAATGATCTCTCCCTAAACCAATCTAACAGATTCATTTCTTCAAAATCAGGCACTTTGATCAACCTTTCACTTAGAATCTGTATATTCCTTATAGTTTTATACTACACACTAGTATTATCATGATATTCTTCATCTGTATCACTATTCCTATCATCAGAAGAAAATAGTACCGCATCTTCATTTTCTGAAGATCCGGATGATGATTCTGGGTCAGAAGGTTCGGGTGTTGCCATTTGAGAGTCCAATCGATCTTGCATGTCAACATCTTATGTTGGTGGTGCATCACCCTTGAACATGGCATTATCCAGAGTTTCACCCTCGAGCACAATAACAGGGTATACTGTTTTGCGACTTAGGGCTTCGTAGGCATCCTATAAAGTTTCAAAGGGAGTGCCTAATCGAAAGTCGATAGTAACATGAGCAGTTTCAAGAGTGGGGGTTTCAGATGATTGCTCATTCTGAGGATTAGAAGAGGGTTTTGAGGCTGAGGCATTGGCATTCGCGATTTAGTGCGAATGTCCAAGGAGCTGTATGGAACGATTTGGAGATATTCTGTTTGAGTGGAAACTTGAGCATCTTCATAAGGAACTTCTATGGTTCCGACAGTGAAGGTGGGTGAGTTAGGAGACTGAGATTTGCTTGAGGTGTTGGATGATGCCATTTATGCGAGCAAGTTGAGAGGATTTTGGGATTGAGAGGATTTGCTAGGGCTTGAGTTCGATTGTGCAGCAGTAGTTTGGTTGTTCTTTGACATAATGCAACTTGTACACATAAATCAAGGTAAAAGTTTAGCAACCAAAAATCTTTCGAATTCTGATTCAAAAATAATTTGAATTAACCCTTTAAGTGATGTGACATTGCTTGCAAATAACATTAAGTGCTATAAATTAACTTTGTAATTACCGTGCTTAGCAGAATTAACAATGCTTGTAAGATATTAAGTACATCACTCGTGGAGATTAATTTATAGAGGAAGAGTAAGGTAGAGGAAGATCACGATTTCTGGAAATTGGAGAGTGAACTAGTGGGATAAACTTTCCCATTATAAGATCGTGTGTAACTGGAGAATTAATTTGAAATAAAAATAATAAGCGTAATTTAAATAATAACTGAAATATAAATAAAAGGAATAAGTCAATTAATTTATTTCAGAGAATAAAATTAATAATTATAATAACTAATTCCTAAATAATCGAAATTTAAATGTGAGTGTACAAGTGTTGTGACTATTGTTGGCATTCTATACACCCCAACACAGTTTTTTCATGAATTTACTTCATATGTGTTGCACTATTTTCTTTTCTTTATATCACACTTCACATTGATCAATTTCTTGAAAAGAGTACATCGTAGTAGTAAACTCCGTGCCCCATAGTTACTAAATGGATTTTTTGTGAATATATTGATACGATTTATATCACCTTTTGAAAAGAGATCATTTTAGTAGCGAGCTCCGTGTCCCATAGTTACTCAGTGATTTATACAACATCTAATATGTGATTTTGTTTTATGAATTTGAGAGATGTATAGACACTTTTTAGAATTTTTCAAAAGTCACTCAGGATCCAAATACAATCATAAGGAATTATATTAAATTCAACAATTACGAAAATTATACCAACGAAAATTATACCAAGGAAACAAATAAGAGACATAAACCAAGAGATTTTCGAAGGGATGAAAACCTCTTATCATCAAGAGCTTTAGTGAATATATCAGCCAATTTTTTTCAGTAGAAATATACTCCAACTTAACTACTTTCTTTTCAACAAGATCTCTAATAAAGTGATGTCTAATACTTATATGCTTTTGTTGGTCCCAAAACGAGTATAGTGACAGTCTAGAAGGAGGGGGGGGGGGGGAGGAAGGGTGAATAGACTGTAAGGGAGTTAAAACTTTTTCGTGAGTTAAGATCAGATGAGGCGATCAGATGAGTTATATACTCAATCGCCTAAATGCAAGTAAGATGATCTTATCTGTAGAGTGCGGAAGTGTTTTATAGCATATTAAGATAACAACTGTTGTACGTGATTTGAACGGATGATCTGGATGTGGGCTTTTGTAAGCACTAAACAAACATATATAATGATCGGGGTTTATTACGTGTTAAACGGGATTAATATGATGATTTACGATGTAAAATATGAAGAACAGGAAGAACACAAAGGTATAGCTTCTTGGAGAAGCTAAAAGCTTGAGAGCTTTGGGAGTGTTTATTGCTTTGGGGTGGGGTGATTCTAGGAATATGTTACTTGGATCTTACTGTTGATGTTGATATGAGTGTTCTGTTTAATGATCCAACACTGACAACCGAGTGTTGTGTTTAATGTTCCCAACACTCATGACAACATCAGAATTTGCGCTTTCTTTTTCTCACTAACTCTTATCTTAAGCTTGTTGTCTAATGATGTCCCCAGAGCAGTTAGAAGACGTGGGCAACACCAAGTCATGCCACTGCGTGGGAGTGAGAAGTCATTAGATCATGGTATAACAAGTTCCTAAATTCTAGGAGTGGTGGAGAGAAGTTAACAACCGCATGATCTCAAGGTTGAGGCGATCATGGGAGTTGATGGCAATTCGTGAATGAAGCCTATAAATACAGAAGCTGCTCTCAACACAAGATACACAAGAAGAAAAGCTGAAATCGACTACTACTCTATTGAACGCTATATACGCTTCTAGTTAGGAAAAACTTTGTTTCTTCTTGTAGTTCTTCACATTATTATAAACCCGAATAGTAGTGTGTTAGAACATAGTCTTATTTACTAGGTTGTGTGATTAGATCTATGAGGGAGATAGTTTCATAGGATCTAGTAAATCATTATACACTTTGGTAGTGTAATTATACACCTCAAAGAGGTTGTACTCGTTTCACATATTTTTATATAGTGAACAGCGTAGATTATTTTATAATCTACGCAAATTTTGAATACTTCCATTTTCACTACGTGCAATTTAATTTCCGCTGCATAGTGTTGTCTGGACAGTGCCAACACGACAGACAACATCTCTGATTTCGCACGCACACACACTTTCACTTACAAATGAGCCTTTAAGGCATTATATAGTGGTTTTTGGGGCTGCCCGCCCTTTACACGTGGCCAACCCTCACTGGACCTGACTTCTGCCCGAAAAGGTGATTGGACAGTGCATTTAATGCTAAACCGCCTCTGGTGGTCGTCCTCGGCGAGATGCCGATGAGCTGGGCACGGTGGTCGCCGGAGGGCCTGGTCGTCGAGGAGAGTGGTCGCCACGCGCTATACTGTCTCCCAAGGCTTCAACACTTGTCTTCTCTAGCTAAAAATAAACATCTGCTCGCCAACATCTTTGGGCGAACACTTAATTACATTAAATACATTATTAATATTACATTTTCTTGGTCTTGTTGACTAGTCGTCGCACGACTTGGTTGACTGGTCCTCGCCACGCAAGCTGGTGACTAGGATTGACTTGTCAAAGATTGACTTCTTTGACTAGGTATAACATTTGCCCCCTGGTCGCCTTTCTTCGTATTCGTAGAATAGTAAGGCGAGCAGTGTGATCGCCCTTTTGGAAGGCGGATTTGTCTCCGACAATCAAATCAATTTTGAAATCTTGATGACGTAAGTTGGAGGCGGTCGCCTCGTGTCTCACGCCGAGCACGCTTTTCGAAGCACTTTTAATGATTGCGAATTTGACGTGTGTCAAGCGCGTGGTCGGCGCCTCAGAATTTGAATTGCGCGCGTGGGGCGCGTGCCGACCTCAAAGGTCGCGCGTAGGGTCTCTTTCCTACCTCGAATTTGGAAATGACCCCAAATTTTTTTGAAAATATCACGATTTACCCCGTTTTTTGCACATTGGTCCCTGAACGTATTTGCCTTCAAATAGGACCTCCCTTATCTCGAAAACACTTTTCACTTTCAGCAACTTTTGAATTCCTTCTTGAGCTCCTTCCAAGCCTCTCTCTTCAAGCTTTTTCGGCGAGTTTTGGGTGGTTTCCGATCGATAAAAAGGTAATAAACTTACATTTCTTTCTTCAAAAATCTTCTTTTCCCCCATTTCTTAAGAAAAAATGGAGTTTGATGGTGGCTTCGGCGGTAGTCCGCCGCCGTTGGACGGTGGCGCTAGTCCTTCCGGCGAGGGTGATCGTTTGGCCTTAGTGGAGAGGGTGGTCTCCTCGAATTCCGTAATCCACTCCCCTGACCCCCTTAATGTAGGAATCCCCAATGTAGGAATGGTAGAAGTCGTCGACATAGATGAGATCGATGAAACCGAAAGGGAAGATGCCGGCAATGACGCCGAGGAGGATGTTGAGGCGACCGACTCTGACCTGGACGATCCGGATCTGAACATAAGAACGGGCGAGCAGATTGACCCGACCCGAGTCGAGGAGACCTTGACAAGCACTCTCCGCGAGGAGCATGAGGAGATTGTTCGCTACGCGGCGAGCATCAAAGACATTTTGAGTGGGCGAGAAAACCTGGATGGTGACGAGCTCTCGAGGGAGACATACTACAAGTACTTCTGTGATTACCTGCCTAGAGAGGTCCCTCGCCCATATCGAGAAGCATATCAATCGAGGTATGAAGCCAGTAAGTATGCGAGCAAAGTCTCCTCGTCTCAGCTGGAAAATTCCCGGAAAAAATATCAACTACCAGCCGACGTTTGCTTCTTTGTTCCTCGCGAAGATGAGAGGGCCGACCAGCCGCTAGAAGGGATGGTCGCCGTCAATATTGGAATGATGGAGGCAGGGCTGAGATTCCCCCTGCACCTCGGAATTTCAAACTTTTTAAACTTTCTAGGGGTGGCACCCTCTCAAGTGTTGCCGAACGGGTGGTCGAACCTAATTGGACTCCTTACCGTGTTCGGCCTGGAGGCGGTCGAGAACGGTTGTCGGAACACATGGCTTAGCCCGAAAGAGATCAACTATCTCCTTCAAGCGGCCGAGGCCGGAAAGAAGGTGGGCTACGGTTGGTACTACGTAAAAAGCCGCGACCATATCAAGTTGGTCGAAGGGGTCCCCAATAAAATTCGTGATTGGAAGACCAATTGGTGGTGGGTAGCCGGAGACTGGAAAAGCGTCGTGAGGCCAGATGGATCCTCTGCTCGCATTTCCATTGCGACCGACTATCGGAGAATTCGTGGTAAGTTTTTTTATTTCTGCTCATTCTTGTCTATACTGAATAACTCCTCGCTTTTGTAGGTGAAACTGTTCGCGCGAAGACTGCCGAGCACCGTCTCTCGCCCATCTTCCAATATCATATTTGCTGCGTGCTTAATCGTCGCTACTTGGAGAGGTCCTTCCGCTTTCTGAACAGGGAGTGTATGCGAGAGCGAGCAGGCCTTAGATTACCTCCTCACCATACCACTCGAGAGTTTCCTCCAGGTATCGAAATATTTCCAAGTTTTTAGTTAAATTTCTTTTCTTCGTAAAACTGACCCTTCGTTTTTAGTAGTGGTTCCTGAGAAAGTTATCACCTATCTTCCTCCAACCCTCGAACTCGATCGAATCATGGTGAGCAAAGTTTTGCGAGCAGCAAAAGCCGGTCGCGAGCGTGCGATCATTGATGGTTCCAACAAAAGGAAAGCGTCGGAGACCTCGGGGGCTCCTCGGAAGAAGGTCGCTTGTTGGTCCCTGAACGAGTAGTGAATGGGATTAAAGTCTAGAGGGGAGGGGTGAATAGACTTTAAAACTTTTTCAAGAGAGTTGGGAACCTCTTCTGATTACTATGTCAACTGGACTACAAGTCTGCTGGTCCAGATGACTATAGTGATCTGATGAAGAGATTATATGCGAATGTTTAGTAGGCCTTGTTTAGACTCGTTCTTTTGTTTCTTTTGAAAATACCAACTTGTTTATTTAATGAAAATATTCAGCTGATGCTGGTTTGGAGGTTATGGCCTTGATTTGAAGATAGTTGAAATCACAATATGCACTATATAAGATATATAAAATGACAGTAGTGTAAAGTGCAGAAAGTAAATAACACCAGGTTTATAGTGGTTCGGATATACGTTCCTACATCCACTCTCACGTCCTAACGTGATGTTTAATCCCTTTAATTTACCAAAAATTACAAGGGCTTGTCCTTTATAGTCCCAAGGGTAGGACTTTGAGATTTGAGCAGTCCTAACTGCTACGGTCTCCACAAGTGATTGTAAGCACTTGCACTTTGTAGGGGTTCAAAAACTTTAACCTTTCGGTGGGGGTTTGGGGTTTTTGAATGTTTCCAACTAATGGTTCAAGCTTATAATATGCTTAACCACTATGCGTAAATCAAATGATATACAATATGAATGGGATTCAGGTTCTTATGGGTTGGATAGAAATCACTTAAGAGCTAGAGATATTCTAAGGATTTCTGGGCTCTTGGAGAACTCTTAAAACAGTATGGCTTTTTGCTTGATTGCTTGCTTAGCTTGTTGAATTCTCTCGTTGTGACTTCGTATCTTGTGATTTCTCATGCTCTTGTATTTATAGTGGTGATTCCTGCAACTAGCCGTTGGAGTTGACTACCCGTTGGGGCAATCTTTCCATATTGGCTTGATTCCTTGATTCCAGCCGCTTGATTGCTTCAATCCTGGGATCATGTCAATCTTCTAAGTAAGGTAAGTCTTCATTCAAATTGCAAGATGACTTTGGGAATCAGCCGAGTCCTGGACGAGCACATAGTCTTCTGATCTTCACTCATAGTCTTCTGACTACTCGTCTGGCCTTAAGTCTTCTGTCTTCTGATATCAGTCAAGTAACACTCTTCTGATCTGGCAATTCTGTAAGCTGTTTTAGGCCATCTTCAATCTTGGACTCCATCAGATAAGTAGGTATACAAGCACCTTACTTAACTGGTCTTCAAGGATCTTCTAGTCTTCATGTCTTCTACTCTTCACATCTTGAGGATAGGCATGTAAGCCAGGACTGTGCTGATCAACTGATATCAATACAGTTGATCACACAAGACTAGTCTAAGCTGTTCTATACAAAGTCAGCTGATCCTATTACATTTATAAACTCTAAGTGTTTTGGCCATCAAAACTATTCTAACATCAAGTGGGGCTTAGGGTGAATTTATATCCCAACAATTTCCCCCTTTTTGATGAAGCCAAAACTCTACTTGATAAATGCTCTTAATGAAATAAGATAAGAGTTTATAAAAGAACTTAAAGTTGAAGTATCTGATGAAGACAATGAGAATTTGTCTAGTGAGCAAAAAGAACTAATACTTGAATATATATGAAGCTTTTACAGATTACAAGTAATAGTTTCTTTAAACTTCTAAAGTAGTCTTCATCAGGTCTTCTGATCTTCAGATGCGGAAGGCAAGGTACAGATGAGCTCAAACATCTTCCATGTGTTGAGGGACTGTAACATTCTCTTCAAGGTAGATCTTCTCCAGAATACTTTTGACTTCAATCATGTTTGTTCTTCCGGAGGGTAGAGTAGGTGCATCCCATTTTGGTTCTTCAGGGGTTAGGATTCTGCAGTTGTCAAGTTCTTTGGCTGTCTTGACTATTTCTTTCCAAAATTCTTGATCTTCAATGTTCATGAATTGATTGAACTGGAAGAATTCATCTTCATAAGTAGGGAGAGGGCCAAATTTCCTTACTATGTGGTGTTGAATCTGCCACTTCTTCTTTAGGGGATGCCATCGTGGTAGCTCATCTTGAAGGGCTAAGTAGTCCACATAAGTGCTATCAAACATCAGGGCATTGTCTTCTTTTGCTTTGTCCTTGAGTGCTTTCCTGAGTTTGGTTATTTTTCTTTCAAATTTGGCTTTGACTGCCTTCGCATCATTGAGTTTCTTTTGCTTAAGCTCTTGAGCTTCAAGCAACTTCCTTTTCTTCAGCTCTAAAGCCTCTATCTCTTCTGCAGTGGGCTCTGCTAGAGCTGACTTCTCACTTGTCTGAGCTTGCTCATCTGCCTTCCTCTTTCTTGTCATTCTCTTTTCAGGAACTTGTTCTACAGGAGCAGTAATCTGTAGACTTTTGGCAGGAGCTTGGGTTCCTTCTTGAGCAGCTTCTTTGCCTTGTCTGTTCTTAATTTTGCTTTTTAAACCTCCCAAGGTTTCATTCAACTCATCTTGAGATACTACCATTACAGCTTGCTGTGCAGTAGACTTCTCAAGAGCCTTTATCAATACATCTTCCCCCTTTTTGGCTTCAGCAAGTGCAGCCGCAAAAGGCTTCATGGCATTCAGAATTTCCACTTTCAGAGTCTGCTTTAGGGCCATTGCATTTACCTTGCCAACTTGGGTCAGATGAGTTATGTTGTGCTCTAGGACTTGAGCATGAGAGTTGGAGGAGGAGGCAGCTTCGAGTTTAGCTGTGAGTGATTCTATTTTGGCTGCTGTCTCCTTCAGCTGAGTCTGCAGTTTCTCATTCTCCTCTGCAGCTGATTTGAGAAGAGCTTGACCTTCAGTGGCTCTTGCTTCAGCATCCTCAATCCTTGCCTTGTAAGTGGTCTCCATGCGGGTAACCTCATTCGTATAGAGATCAGCAAACATGTTGGAGGTGTCAGAACCTTCTTCTGAATGGTGCTCAAGTACTCTTCTATCTGGTGATGAATTGCCTCACCAAACTTGTCTTCAATGTCAATAATCTGGTCAAGTAGACGAGTCCTCTGCTCCTTAACAGCTTTCTCAACATATCTTCCAAGTTGTATGCCTACTCCTTTCTCAAAGTGCAAGTCTATTGCAGCTTTGACCTGTGAGCAGATGTCTGCTGTATAGTCAACAGATGGTGTTGAGGTGGAGGCAGTACCTTGAGGCTTGAGATGAACTATCAATGCTTTGCCTCTTTCTTCAGCAGATAGATAGTCTTCATTGAGGAAGCAGGTAGTGGCGTCAGCAAGATGGGCCATGATCCTTCTTGCTTTATCATCTGGTTGATCAATGAAGTGAGTTAGAGTAGCCTTAGGCTTGAAGTGAGCTGGAACAATGACTACTTCCTTTTCAATCTCCACTCTGTCAGCTGGTGCAGCTGAGTCTTCTACTAGAGCTGGAGCAGCTAAGTCATCTGCCATTGCTTTGTCAGCTGTCTGCTGATCTGATGAGCCTTCTGGGACAGAGATATCATCAGTGGGGATTCCTAGAATCCTGTGGCATACTGCTGTCAGGGCCTCTGCTGGCAGCAGCTGAGCAAATGATTGAACCTGAGCAACTTCCTTTTGCTCCATCTCCCAGTCGAGGAAATTAGCTTTTCCTCCCATTCCTTCCATGACTTCAAGAAGGTCATCCACATCATCTCTTCTAAGTTCAATCCAAGTACATATTCTTAGTACTTGTTCAAACTGAGTTGACTCCTCATCAATACCAGGAATAGTAGACTTGAGCAGGTTGACTATCTTCATCCTCATAATCTTTTCCCTTGTGCACATAAGATAGTGCACCATGCTGAATTGAGGCTGAGAAGGACCTGCTTGTGCCAGGTCTGCTGGTGCCAAGACTTCTTGTTCAGATGGGGCAGTGAGGATAGGAGATTGAGTGGATGGGACATGTTCCTCTGCTGTGTGAGTATCAGCAGGGATTTGGGAAGTGATATCTTCGGGTTGAATAGGTGCTTGGGATTGATCTTCAGTGGGATGGATATCAACATTGGTTTGGGTATGCTGGTCTGGTTCTATTTCTACTTGAAGATCAGTAGATGATTGGGCTTGATGATCTTGGTCATCTGCTGTTTGAGTATCAGCAGGGGATGGAGAAGTGATCTGAGTTTGATCATCTGCTGTTTCTCCATCAGCAGGAGTAGGCAAGTGTGGCTCAAATGTTGTTTGAGGTGGGCTTGTTCCTCTGCTATTTGAGTATCAGCAGGGTTTTGGGCATTAGTGTTTGAGGGTTCAGATGGGTTGGAAGCTCCAGTAGGGTCAAAGGATGCAATCGGGGCTATGCTCATGGGAGTAGGGAGCCTGGATTTCTTTGATTTCTTTATGAAAGAAGTAGGGTTCTTCTTTCTCTTCTGACCCTTGGACAGCTTAGAAGGGGTAATAGAGAGAGAGGGATTAGAGGTACCTGCCTTCTTCAAAGGAGAGGTTGTGGGAGTGACATCTGAATCAGATGGGGAGATGAGCCCGGATCTGATTAGAATTCTTCTTTGTGCTAAGGTTTGATTGTCATCATCATCATCCTCAGCAGTCTTCTTTTGAGCCTCTTCTTTGGAGGGCTCCTCTTCTTCTTAAGCAGAGTCATGAACAGACTCTTCTGCTTCCTCAATAACATCTTTAGAAGATGCTTCAGCTAACATCTTCTTCTTCTCTTCCTTCAATCTTGCTGCTTCAGCAATAGCTTCCTTCCTCAAGAAGTATTTGGAGATGTGATACTTCGTAGCAGGACCCATCTTGTACTTCTTTGGGAGTACTTCTGGAAGGAGGATACTCAGCTTGTTGACAAAGCTGACAGTAGAGGTCACCTTCCACTCCTTAGATTGTAAGTCCAAGGAAACCTTCTTGGCCTCAAGAGCAATTCTGTCCAAGAAAAGCCCTTGCCAATCTCCATTAATCTGATCCCAGATTGCAGCCATAACTCTAACCTTTAGAGTAGTAACAGCATCATGACTAAATGTGTTACCTAGCAGCATCTTGCCTGCTATGTCCATCAAGGTTTGAAACTTTGGGTCAAGTTGAGATTTCTTGACTCCAGAGGCATCAGCAGCCTTGACTCTTCCACCAGTAAACAACTCCATATATTCTTTTTCTCTCCCCATAATGTAGGTAGAGATGTTTACTTCCCCCCTTTGTAGATCGAACAGGTCCTTAAGAGTTTTTCTTGTGATTTTGACCGTGTGTCTACCCATGATACTTTCAACTTGTGAACCATTCATCACAGCGTTTGCATAGAAAGCCAGCACATCTTGTTCATAAACTTTGGCAGGTGCTGCTTGCAGAAATTCTCTGAGATTAAGGTTGAGACATCGAAGCAGTATCTCCTTGTTCTCAACTGTGTGAACGCTTTTGAAATACAGAGCATTCTCCGTAAAAATCTTCCCTTCCTTAGACCACTTTGCAGCATCTAGAGTGCCTGTGATCTTGGTCTTCTCATCAAAAATTTCAATGATTCCCATTCTGAGTTTTGAGTGTTAGGTTTCGAAAGGCTAAAGAAATTTGCAGAACGAGAGAGTATTGTAAGCAATTGAGATTTGTGAGCGAAAGGGTTTTAGGAATGGTTTAAGGGTTGTATATATACTCCAGCAATTCGTGAGGTGTGATCGATCCAACGGTCAGATTTGATTTTAATGTGGAGTAGTACCCAAGATTTCCTTCTTTGATTTCGGGCCATTCCTTTAAATTTGCCGGCTGAATTTGCCATGTGTCACTTGATGATTCGTTAGCAAAACAGTAATTGAGTACTAATGACATCATTACCAAAAATAGCCGTTGTGACTAAATTTTAGCAAAAATTGATCATCAAGGCCATTTTCTATAAGTGAATTGCATTCCTTATATAGGCCAATTTCCTTAATTACATTCAGAAGCAAATCTAGAATGAATTACATGATCAAAGATGAACATTAGACTTTCTATTTAGATCAAAAAGTGATCTGATCAGCAGAGTGAAGTCTTCTGATTTTCTTTGAAAAGTCTGCTGATTTTCTTGGAGGTCTTCTGGTCAGCTGAGTTGGTCTTCTGATCAGCTGAGTAGAGGTTTGAAGTTTGCTGAGTAAATCTTTTGTGCGTGATGATCCAACCTGGTTTGATGGATCTTTCAGCACTTCCCCCTTAACCATGTGGGACCATCAAATCGATATGTAGATGATCAGCCTAGATGGTATTCCACTGGTTCAGGTTGCTCTCACCATCGGATGGTCCATCACCAACAGATGGGTTGTAGCATCTATTGTGTTCTTGTTGAATTTCTTCGCCTCTTTCGTAGGAGAGAGAAGATTGGAAGGTGCTTCAATGGAGTGTGAAGAGAAACGCAGGAACTTGGTCTTCCTGATATGTTTTGACAAGGTGGCCTTTGATAACAAGCTCTCCATGTAGAACTTCCCCCTGGAGAAGAAGCTCTGCTTGCTTTCCACTTTGTCCTCTGCATCTCTCCTTCCTTTATTTTTCAACAGGAACGTCTCTCCTTCCTTTACTTTTCATAAACATACTTATGTTGGACAAGCCAAGTATGCTGATCTGCATCATCTCCATCTTCAGGACAAATCTTCATCTCCTTCACCCAAGACCTTGGTTGAGGGATGATCTCCATGCCATCTCTTCTTTCGATTTTCTCCATACCTGAAACAAGAATAATAGTTAGTAATTTGTGTTCTTAGGTGTTCCCATAACTGCCTCCTTTTATAGGGGTAGAAATGAGGTGGTGGAGTGAAAGATGACAAAACTATAGAGTTGATAGGTCTGAATTTCTGAAAAGTTATTTCTTAAGATCAACAATGAGATTCTTGATCTAAGGGTTCACATTTAAAGAGATTCAGACTCTATCTTATGGAATGCAGAAATTATAAATTTTGAGCAAGAGTTATTTGGAATCCGTACAGTGCATGCATACTGTTGAGTCGGTGAGAATGGTGAATTAATCCATCCAAGTATAACTCAATAGTATATTGTATGTATGTATAATGATAAAGTATTTTATGAAGAATACTTTATTATTATACATATGTATACATTGCTTGAGTACAGATACCAATTAACTTTGTCCAACTCTTCTGAATATATATATATATATATTATGCAATGCAGATTGTAGAGTATTTTGTCAAGGATTCTTAAGGTATCATTGATTCCCCCTTGATTAAATAGCTCTATGTTTTCCCTCAGCTTTATTTGTCTTCATCGGGAAAGTACTTACCTGAAGATGAGGGTGTCTATTCACCTCATCTGATTCTCCTAGTCTGCTGCAATTGTATTAGCTGAGGTCTTCAGCTGAACTTTGCTCTTCATGTGCTTGGATCAAGGAGTCCTAAGTTGTAGCATAGGGTCTTGAACCTTTCTTCAGCTAGGGGCTTAGTTAAGATGTCTGCTCTTTGGACATTTGTGTGAATTTTCTCCATCTTGATGTCCTTCTTTTCAAGGTGATCTCTTATGAAATGGTGTCGAATGTCGACTTGCTTGCACCTTGTATGGAGGACTGGGTTTTGAGTGATGGCAATGGCACTGCTGCTATCACAGTAGATAGGGACTTCTCTTGCTTCTACATTGTAATCCTTGAGTTGTTGAACTAGCTAGAGCAGCTGACTACAACAACTTCCAGCTGCCATGTATTCTGCCTTAGTGGTGGAGGTTGCAACTGAAGTTTGCTTCTTTGAGAACCATGAAATTAACTTGTTGCCTAAGAATTGACAGGTTCCAGATGTGGACTTCCTATCTATTCTGCATCCACCATAATCTGAGTCAGAGTAACCACTCAAATCTAGATTGTCATCAGCAGGGTACCATAGTCCTAAGTTGACTGTTCCTTTTAGGTACTTGAGGATTTTCCTTGCTGCTTCCAGATGACTTTGCTTTGGGTATGCTTGAAACCTAGCACATACTCCTACATCAAATGTTATGTCTGGTCTGCTGGCCGTAAGGTATAGCAGAGATCCAATCAGTGCTCTGTATTCAGCTTGGTCAACTGCCTTTCCAAACTCATCTGGTTCCATCTTGAAAGATGTCATCATTGGAATTTTTGTAGTCTTGCTTTGTAGAGCTTTGAATCTTTCTAATAGGCTCTTGGTATACTTGGACTGGTTGATGAAGATCCCTCCTGGACTTTGCTTGACTTGGAGTCCTAGAAAGTAATTCATCTCACCCATCATGCTCATTTCGAATTTTCCTTGCATTAGTTCAGAGAACTTCTTGCACATGTCTTGATTGGGTGATCCAAATATAATGTCATCTACATATATTTGCACCATTAGAATGTCTCCTTCTTGTATTCTGAAAAGTGTTCTATCAACTTTGCCTTTTGTGTAACCATTGTCAAGTAGGAATTGTGACAATGTGTCATACCAAGTTCTAGGGGCTTGTTTTAGACCATAGAGAGCCTTCTTCAGTCTATATACTTGATCTCCTTTTTCAAATCCTGGAGGCTGCTCTACATACACTTCTTCTACCAGAATACCATTTAGAAAAGCACTCTTGACATCCATTTGATATACCTTGAAGCCCATATATGATGCATAGGCTAGAAACAGTCGAATGGCTTCTAATCTGGCTACTGGAGCAAAAGTTTCATCATAATCAATCCCTTCAGATTGTGAGTATCCTTTTGCAACTAGCCTTGTTTTATTTCTAGTTATTACATCATTTTCGTCCTTCTTATTCTTGAAAACCCACTTTGTTCCTACTACATTGTGGTTTTCAGGACGATCTACCAATTCCCATACTTCATTTCTTTCGAATTGGTTTAGTTCTTCTTGCATAGCAGTGATCCAATTGCTATCAGTCATTGCTTCTTCTATGTCAGCTGGTTCAATGTTGGACAGAAAGGCACACCAGCAGAACATAGAGGACTGGGGGTTCTGATTCAGTTGACTTCTTGTCTTGACACCTGATTCTGCTCCTCCTAAGATGAGGTTTGATGGATGGTTATTTCTCCATGAATGCCTCACGGGTGTATCAGCATTAGATGGGCTTGGATTCTCATCTGTTCTAGTGCCATCAGGAGGGTTGACTTGATTTGGTCGATCATCATCTGTATCTTGTGTGTCAAAGAGATCATTCCCCCTTGCATTTGGAATTGTTGCATCTTGATTTTGGACAGCATGCTCAACTTGAGTTTGAGATCTAGTGACAGGTCTGTGTGGTCTATCCTCCTCTGGTTCTTCAGGGAATGGTTCATTGACTTCAATAAACTCATCTGGTTTGGACTTGATCACTAGTTTCCTCATCTGATCTGCAGCTGAGTCTATTCCTACTGCACTCTTTTCACAAGATTCATAAAAAACAACATAAAGTGTTTCTTCCACAAGAAGGGTTCGTTTGTTGAGTACTCTAAATGCTTTGCTAGTAGAGGAGTATTCCAAGAATATCCCCTCATCTGCTTTGGCATCAAAAGCATTCAACTTACTCTTCCCATTGTTGTGAATGAAACACTTACAACCAAATATATGAAAGTAAGATACTCTAGGTTTCCTTCCTTTCCACAGTTCATATGGGGTTTTCTCATGAATTTTGTGAATACCTGACCTATTTTGAGTGAGACAAGCTGTGTTGATGGCTTCTGCCCATAGCTTCTTGGGAGTAGAGAATTCAGCTAGGAGTGTTCTTGCAGCCTCTTTGAGTGTTCTGACCCTTCTTTCAGCTACACCATTCTGTTGTGGTGTTCTTGCTGCACTTGTCTCATGCTGAATACCATTAGAAGTACAATAGGCAATAATATAAGAGTTAATAAATTCAGTGCCTTTGTCACTTCTAATTTTCACAATTGGTTCTCCTTTCTCTACTTGGATTCTCTTCAATAGTTCAGGGAGCTTCTGCTGAGTTTCACTTTTCTTGTATAAGAAGACAACCCAAGTAAACTTGGAGTAGTCATCTACAACAATAAGAGTGTATTTCCTCCCTGTAGGTGTGGTTGGAGTGATTGGTCCAAAGAGATCCATGTGAAGTAATTCAAGAACTCTACTGGTTGATGCTGTCTTCTTGGTCTTGAAGGAGACCTTTGTTTGCTTTCCTTGTTGACATGCATTGCATACCTGATCTTTACAGTAGAGTTCATTAGGCAGACCATCAACTAAGGATTCCCTTGCTAACTTGTTCATAGTCTTAAAGTTCAGATGACTAAGACGTTTGTGCCATAGCTAGTTGACATCTTTAGGGCTCTTCACAAGCAGACATGTATCCTTAGGACAGCTGTTCCAATTTGCAAGATACATACTTCCCTTTCTAGATCCTGTTAGAAGGTTTTGTTTTGTTCTTTTATCACTTATGAGACACTCATCTTTAGAGAATTTTACTGAGTAACCAGTGTCACAAAAATGAGAAACAGATAATAAATTAAATTTTAAACCTTCTACATATGATACATCATGTACCTCAATGTCACCATTTTTAAGGGTGTCATATCCTTTTGTGTTACCGTGCGCGTTATCACCAAAGAAGACTTTTGGACCTTTCTTTTCTGTATAGTTGGTCAGCATGGCTTTGGTTCCAGTCATATGAGTAGAGCATCCACTATCTATGTACCAAGTTTCTCCTGCTAGGCCTCCTCTTCTGTATAGGTCCCTCATTTCCTGCAAGAAAGGTTAAGTCTTAGGTACCCATTTTGTCTTGGGTCCTTGGGTGTTAGTACTACCCTTGGGAACCCACATATACATTGGTCGTTTGAACAACCTTGAGCACTTGAGTTGTTTCCCTCGGGCATCACAGAACCAAATCTTACCAGTTAACACCTTGGACTGGTCTGATTTGTTATTTGTGTCAGCTAAGTAATAGTCAAATGGTTTCCTCTTATAGGAGTGTACATACATTATCTTTTGACTAGTTACATTCGGCCTGGGTGCATTAGCTGGACGATGCACACGATTATATGGACCATACTCCTCTGTTCTCACAATATCATAAGAGATAGGGGGTGCAAAGAGAACAGATTTGCGTGAAGAAGACTTCTTCTTCTTGGCTGGAGCAGCATACAGCTGAGACTGTCTCAAACGAGATGGTCTAGGTTGTTTGTTGTTCCTCTGTACAGGCTTGGGGTTAACTTGTCTTTTACCATTTTTAGTGTTGGGATAGTTAGCCTTAGCTGGTACAGATGCCTTTTTGTTCATATTAGGTTCATTGTGTTTAGAACACTCACCCTTTTCATGTGTCTGAGTAGTGCACTTGTTAGGTGTACTACCCCCAGCTGGAGAGGATGTTGATGGGTTAAATTCATAGCCAAAACCCATCTTATTGCCATTAGATCTATAATATTCAGAGATACTTTCAATAGTAGCAGATGCTTTATTGAACTCTAATATCTTTTGATTTAGGCATTCCTTCTCCTTTTCTAAGAGCTTGTGTGCTTGGAAGGGATCATCAAACTTAGATTGTAGGGAACGAAATTCCTTGGTTTCTAAGGCTTGAGTTTCTAACATCCCCTCATACAACTGAGTTATTGTGGTATTTTCTTCTTTAAGAAGTTCCACTTCTTTGGTCAATCTTTCATTCATTGTGACCAACTCAGGGGTGTTATCAAACTTAACCTTTTTCAACCTAGCAATTTCTTTCCTTAGATCCTTGTTCTCCTCTTCCACTTCTATAAATGCTCTAGTGGCAATATCCAGATCACCTTTTACCTTTCTTAAAGATTGATAATAGGTGTCTTCAGATTCGCCTTCAGATGAGTTTATCTCATCTGTTTGTGAAAAAATAGGTGAATGGAAAGTTGTTGTATAGGAATTTACCTCATTTTCACCTATAGCCATCATAGCTAGATTATCTGAATCATCTGTGAAGATTTGACAGTCTGGTGATGTAGGTAGTTCATCACTTTGATATTCAGATTCTTCAGTCACCATTGCTTGCTTGTCTGAATTTCTTCTGTCTCTTCTTGGCTTTCTTTCTTCTTTATCATCTAAGTTTAACTCTGGACATTCATAGACATAATGTCCGGGTTTGTGACAATTGAAGCATGATCCAGGATTTTGATTTGAATTGCCTTTCCTTGGAGGAGTGGCATCTCTTCTTCTAGAGCCTCGGCTGTCAGATGACTTTTCATCCCTCCTAGGATTTCTTTCTGGTGTTCTTTCTCTTGATTCTCTAGAAGATGAACCAGCTCTCCTATATTTATAATTCCTGTAGAATTTCCAATATTTGCTGTTGAGAGTGTTCATCCTTTCGAATCTCTTGATCATAAGGGCCATTTGTTCTTTCAGACTCATGTCTGATCCTTCAAAGTCTTTTGTTTTCAGTGAGGTCTTTCCAGATGAGGTGCTTGCAGCCTTTGTACTTGCTGCTTTGATAGCTACAGTCTTGGAGGTAGATGGGGTTGCAGTTGGCTCATCACTTCCTGAGTTTTCTTCTCTTTCAAGATCATATTCATGAGCTTTTAGGTTCTGAAATACAGTTTGAGCAGACCACTTCTTGATATCTTGAGTATCTTTGATGATGGTCTTCTAGAGTCTCCATTTCTTGGTTAGAGAATCTAGGATCTTTAGATTTTTCTCTCTATTTGTATATTTCTTGCCTAGAGATTCTATCTCATTGATGATCTTGGTAAATCTATTGTCTAGCTGATCAATAGACTCTTCTGGTTGCATCTTGAAGTGTTCAAACTTCTTGACTGTTGTTGAAAATTTGCTCTCCTTGATCAGCTCAGTTCCTTCACAGAGAAGTGCCAATGCATCCCACATGTCTTTGGCTGTTTCACAGTGAATCACTTTTGCAATGTACTCATTTGGAAGAGTTTGCATAATATAATCTTGAGCAATACTGTCAAGGTTAGATTGCTTCATCTCTTCTGGAGTGAGGTCCTTCATAGGCTTGGGGGCAAGTTCTCCAACTGGAATGTCTGGATCACCATTTGCAGTGTTGACTGTCATGATGGTGATTGGGCCTTTTGTGATTCCTGACCACATCTTGTAGTGGACTGATGTAAGATTCTTCCTCATCCTTATCTTCCAATAATCATAATCATCCACTGAAAACTTAGGCAACTTACGCATGTTAGCACTCATGTTGTATGAGTTTTCAAAAACAAGTTTTTCAAAAGATAGATTTGTTCAAGAGGACTACAGAAAGAGTCCCTCAAGACTTCTGATAATCTAGAGACAGTAGTCCGTTAGAACCACTGCTCTGATACCACTTGTTGGTCCCTGAAAGAGTAGTGAATGGGATTAAAGTCTAGAGGGGAGGGGTGAATAGACTTTAAAACTTTTTCAAGAGAGTTGGGAACCTCTTCTGATTACTATGTCAACTGGACTGCAAGTCTGCTGGTCCAGATGACTATAGTGATCTGATGAAGAGATTATATGCGGAAGTTTAGTAGGCCTTGTTTAGACTCGTTCTTTTGTTTCTTTTGAAAATACCAACTTGTTTATTTAATGAAAATACTCAGCTGATGCTGGTTTGGAGGTTATGGCCTTGATTTGAAGATAGTTGAAATCACAATATGCACTATATAAGATATATAAAATGACAGTAATGTAAAGTGCAGAAAGTAAATAACACCAGGTTTATAGTGGTTCGGATATACGTTCCTACGTCCACTCTCACGTCCTAACGTGATGTTTAATCCCTTTAATTTACCAAAAATTACAAGGGCTTGTCCTTTATAGTCCCAGGGGTAGGACTTTGAGATCTGAGCAGTCCTACCTGCTACGGTCTCCACAAGTGATTGTAAGCACTTGCACTTTGCAGGGGTTCAAAAACTTTAACATTTCGGTGGGGGTTTGGGGTTTTTGAATGTTTCCAACTAATGGTTCAAGCTTATAATATGCTTAACCACTATGCCTAAATCAAATGATATACAATATGAACGGGATTCAGGTTCTTATAGGTTGGATAGAAATCACTTAAGAGCTAGAGATATTCTAAGGATTTCTGGGCTCTTGGAGAACTCTTAAAACAGTATGGCTTTTTGCTTGATTGCTTTCTTAGCTTGTTGAATTCTCTCGTTGTGACTTCGTATCTTGTGATTTCTCATCCTCTTGTATTTATAGTGGTGATTGCTGCAACTAGCCGTTGGAGTTGACTAGCCGTTGGGGCAATCTTTCCATATTGGCTTGATTCCTTGATTCCAGCCGCTTGATTGCTTCAATCCTGGGATCATGTCAATCTTCTAAGTAAGGTAAGTCTTCATTCAAATTGCAAGATGACTTTGGGAATCAGCCGAGTCCTGGACGAGCACATAGTCTTCTGATCTTCACTCATAGTCTTCTGACTACTCGTCTGGCCTTAAGTCTTCTGTCTTCTGATATCAGTTGAGTAACACTCTTCTGATCTGGCAATTCTGTAAGCTGTTTTAGGCCATCTTCAATCTTGGACTCCATCAGATATGTAGGTATACAAGCACCTTACTTAACTGGTCTTCAAGGATCTTCTAGTCTTCATGTCTTCTACTCTTCACATCTTGAGGATAGGCATGTAAGCCAGGACTGTGTTGATCAGCTGATATCAATACAGTTGATCACACAAGACTAGTCTAAGCTGTTCTATACAAAGTCAGCTGATCCTATTACATTTATAAACTCTAAGTGTTTTGGCCATCAAAACTATTCTAACATCAAGTGGGGCTTAGGGTGAATTTATATCCCAACATCGCTAAACCGACCTGAGGGGTTCCTCGCCCAACTGCTAACGAGTAGAGGGTCTCACAGAGGAGATCTCCGCCGAGAGGATCTCCGCCGAGGGGAAACTCGCCCCCCCCCCCCAAATCGTGTCCCCCACTAGGGCATACCCTCCTCGCCGAACCAAACGGTCGCGAGAAATTGCTGCGAGCTCGTCGGACGAGCAAAGGGCCCCTGGGGATAACACACTTCTTGGCTGGGACGCCGAAAGGGTTGCCAAGTAAGCTTACTGAAAAAATGCCTTTGAAAACTTTCTAGAAGTACCTTTTTCTGATTTTCTCGTCTTTAATAGGGTTACCGAGCACCCGGTTTCCGAACCTTTCAGTGAAGATCTCCTCAACTTTTACCGTTCACGGGACCCGACTGACGAAGAGGTGCTAGATCAGGTCACGATCAGGGCCATGAAGAACTTGCCCCGATCGCTAAATACAACATTTATCGACGAGGTTGGCAACCACAACTCCTTGGAGAACTCGAGACTGATCGCCATAGAAACTAGTCGCATAGCTTTCACTGCCGAGAAGCTTGCCCTCCAGATCTACGAGAATCGAAAATCCAGCGAGGAGAAAAGCACGAAGATCGTCCAACTAGTCAGGGCTAAGGCTGGCCTTGAGAAACAGCTGGCCGAATCTGGGGCGAAGATGGCCGACCTTGAGACAAAGTTGGCCGACTCTGAGGCCCAACTTGCTGTTGTTCGAACAAAAGATCAAGAAGATCTCCAAAAGATCGAAGCTCTTAGTGCTCGCCTCAAAGCTGTCGAGGACCAAATGTCGGCGAAAGACAAAGAGCTTGCTGCTGCTCGCGGGGAGGTGACCGCTCTGCAAAACCAACTCACATCTGCTGAGGATGATTTGGCTTCTCTTCGGCAAGAACTGGTCGACGTGAAGGCAGAGCGAGATGAAAATGGTGACCTCGCTTCAACTGCGGCAATTTACGCGGTAGCGCTCACTGCCCACGAGCTGGTCCATAAACTCAAAGAAATTCATCCAGAAGTGGACGTGACTCAGCTCGGCGGTTTCATAGACGACCTTATCATGGAGGAAGAACCTGTCGCGGGCTCATCTCTCCCCCTGCTCGATCTGATGAGCTTGGGACTTATGTTACCCCGCCTCTTGGCTCTTCCGGTCTATTTTCAGAGTCCGCCCCAGGACCCCCCCACTCAATAGGGCGAGCAGAGTGCTCCCGAGGAAGAGGTTGCAAGCGAGCAGGATGCTCTTGCCGAGGGAAATGCTGTAGAGGTTGGAGGTCAACCATAAATCTGTTTGACAATTTACTCTTTTTATTGTTTATTAACTGTTCGGCCACTATGGGCCTTCTTGTAATTTCATCCTTTAAGGCTTTTTATATGAATGGAAACTTCTTTTTGCTTATGATTTGTTCGTTTATCTTGAGTGATCGTCCTCGTCACTGCTTTTCAATTTATGTTATGATTATTTTTTTGCAAGCATCTTTCAATGAGTACTTGTCTTTCGAATTTGCCTTTCATTGGTTTGTGTTCGTATGTTTTCTTTAGATAGTGGTCGTCGTTGTCACTACCTTGCAAGCATCTTTAAGAAAGAGTGCTCGTCTTTTAGGGTTAACCATTCGTCGATTGAACTCTTTTGTTTTTTAGATAGTGATCGTCGTCGTCACTACCTTGCGATCATCTTTAAGAAAGAGTGCTCGTCTTTTAGAGTTAACCATTCGTCGGTTGAACTCTTTTGTTTTTTAGGTAGTGATCGTTGTCGTCACTACCTTGCGAGCATCTTTAAGAAAGAGTGCTCGTCTTCTAGAGTTAACCCTTCGTCGGTTAAACTCTTTTGTTTCTTAGCTGGCTACGCAGAGCCTTATCTAAAATTTCTAAAACTTATCTAACACTTGATGAAATTTAAACTTGACATGTATTGAAACGATAACTAGATACAAACTATACAAATGTACGGGATTTTAAAAACTTACTGATAAAACTTCTTCAGCTTGACCGCATTCCATGGGTACTTGCTCGGCTTGCCTTCGAGATCTTCTAGCTCGTACGATCCGTTCAGGAGTGTGCGCGTTATTCGGTATGGACCCTCCCAAGTCGGGCCAAGTATGCCAATGGACTGTTCCGTCGCCCGTCGAAGTACGAGCTGGCCGATAGTAAAGTGGCGAGCACGTACTTTGGTGTTGTAGTAGCGTTCTGACCTTTGCTTGTAGACCACATTCTTCTCGTCCGCCGTTAGTCTTCTCTCTTCTATGAAGTTCAAGTCGGAGAGCTGTGCATCGTTATTCAACTGCTCGTCATAGTTTGCCACTCGGAAAGTGGCGACCTGTCCCTCTGCTAGTATGACAGCTTCGGTTCCGAACGCGAGTGCGAAAGGAGTCTCACATGTGGAATTCCTCGTGGTCGTCCGATATGCCCACAGAACCATGTGCAGCTCGTCCGCCCATTTGCCCTTCAATCCATCTAGCTTAGCTTTCAAGGTGTGCTTGATGATTTTGTTGATCGCTTCTACCTGACTATTTGATTATGGATGGTAGGGTGTTGAAAAAAGTTTCTTGATATTCCACTTTGAGCAGAATTCCAGCATGTCTTGACTCGTGAATTGACGTCCGTTGTCGGTCACTATTGCTCGTGGTAGGCCGAACCTGCAAATTATATTTTTCCATATGAAGTTTGTCATCTGAGCCGTTGTGATGGTCTTTAATGCCTTTGCTTCCGTCCACTTGGTGAAGTAATCGACTGCTACGACTACGAAAGTTACCCCCCCGACGCCAGGCGGGAAACGTCCGATGATGTCGATGCCCCACTTCGTGAAGGACCAAGAGCTATAGACGGAGATGAGCTCGTCTGGAGGTGAGTGAATAGCGGGAGCAAAAGCTTGACATCTCTTGCACGTCTGGGCGTAATGGATTGCATCCTTCTTCAGTGTTGGCCAAAAGTAGCCTTGCCTTATTATTTTTAAAGCGAGCGCTTGCCCCCCTGTATGATTTCCACACACTCCATCGTGGATTTCGTGCATGACGATCTTCGCTTCGTCTTCTCCGAGGCATTTCAATAGAGGCATTGAAAAACTCCGTTTGTACAGCTGGTCGCCAATAATAGTGTACCTTGCGGACCTGAGCTGCAACCTGGTCGCCTTCACCTTGTCTTCCGGGAGCTCGTCGGTCTTGATATACTTGGTGATCGGCGACCTCCAGTCCTCGTCGCTGGTTGCTTCAACCTGCAAAATTTGACTTCTGCTCACTAATGGGGAAGAAATCTTAGTGATGGTCGCTTCTGAAAATATTGCCTCCCCCTCTGAAGTGGCCAGTCGAGCTAAAGCATCTGCTTGCGTATTCTCCTCCCTAGGGATTTGCACGATGTGGATTTGATCAAATTACTCGAGTAATCCTTTCACTAGGTCTTGATACTTTATCATTTGATCGCCGCGAGCCTCGTACTTGCCCGAAATTTGACATACCACCAGCTGAGATTCAGAAAAAAATTTCAGTTTTCTGGCGCCCACAGCCATTGCCATCTTGATTCCAGTGACCAGAGCCTCGTACTCTGCCTCGTTGTTGGTCACCCGATACTCGAACTCGATCGCTGAAGCAAAAGTCTGTCCGATTGGACTGGTGAGGACGATTCCTGCCCCCACTTTGGTGCTCGTCGAAGAGCCATCGATGAACAGTACCCAAGGAAGTTCGATTTCCTTGTCAAGTTTATCTAGGAAAGTGAGCTCCACTATGAATTCTACCAACACTTGTCCCTTGGTTGCCATTCTGGGTGCGTAGGTGAGCCCAAATTGCCCGATTTCCACCGACCACTTCAAAAGTCTTCCAGTGGTATCCGGACGATGAAGTGCTCGCCGAAGAGGAAAGGTCGTAAGGACGACCACCTCGTGGTCGAACAGGTACTGCCTTAGCTTTCTTACGCTCATGACTAAAGCATACGCCAATTTTTCCATCGAAGTGTATCTCAACTCCGCATCTCTCAGTGATTGACTTACGTAGTAGATTGGCAGATGTGTGTTCCCCTCTGCTCGGACGAGCACTGAACTGATCGCACAGTCAGTGGCCGCCAAGTATAGATATAAAATTTCGCCGGGGACTGGCTTAGATAGGACCTTCGGATCCGATAGATATTCCTTCAATTTCTCGAAAGCTTTCTCACACTCATCGGTCCATTCGAACCTCCCTTTTTTCAAAGCGTCGAAAAAAGGTTTGCAACGATCGCCCGTTCGTGCAATGAATCTGTTCAGCGATGCTAGGCATCCTATCAACCTCTGTACTTCTTTTACATTACTCGGGCTTTGCATGTCAATGATTGCTTGAATTTTACTCGGATTCGCCTCGATGCCCCTCTGGTTAACCAAGTGCCCCAGAAATATCCCGGAGCTAACTCCAAAACTACATTTCTTTGGATTTAACTTCATGTTGTATTCTTACAGAATATCGTGTGTCATGGCAAGGTGGTGTAGGCGATCCTCTTTCCGCAAGCTTTTGACAACGATGTCGTCGATATAGACCTCCACCATATCGCCGATGTGTTTCTCAAATATCTTATTTACCAGTCTTTGGTACGTTGCCCCCGCATTTTTCAAACCGAAAGGCATTCTCTTCCAGCTGTACATGTTGGTTGCCGTCATGAAGGCCGTATGTCGCTGGTCGTCGGGATGCATCGCAATCTGATGGTATCCCGCGAAAGCATCCATAAAAGTTAACATCTCGTGCCCCGTTGTATTATCTACTAGATGATCGATGTGGGGCATTGGAAAATGATCTTTCGGACATGCATTGTTTAGATCTGTGAAGTCTATACACAATCTCCACGACCCGGTCATTTTTCTGACGAGCACTGGATTTGCCAACCACTTAGGATCAGTTCCAGCTTTCTCGATTAATTTGTTGTCGATCAATTTCTTGACTTCGACCGCCATAGACGCATATTTATCAGGCCCAAATTTTCTTCGTTTTTGGGTGATGGGTCTTCTTGTTGGATCAATGTTCAACTTGTGGCAAGCATGGTTCGTGTTAATGCCCACCATATCCTCGTGCGACCAGGCGAATGCTCCAATGTTTTCTTTCAAAAATGCGACCATATCTGACCGCAATTGTACTGGTAAATTCAAACCTATGAATACCTCGAGTTCTGGACGAGCTTCGTTTAGGTGGATGGTTTCAAGGTCCTCCGCTGGAGTTGCCCGCTCTTTAGGCTCCTTCCAACGAGGATCCTCGATTCCGAACTCTGGCTCAAAGCCTAACCTAGGTTCCAGATCTGGAACCTGGTCGTCAATCTCCATTGGGGAGTGGTCGCCGACTTCCATGGAGGCGTGCTCGTTCTCCTCCACTTGGTGGTCGTCGAAACGCCGACTGGACTCCCCAACTTCGATTTTTTGATACTTACTAGGAAGACCCTCCAAGTAATTCATTTGTTCATTTTGTTCTTAACACTCAATATACTGGCCAATCATAGGAGTTACTTTAGAATGACGCTTAGCAAAACGGACGAGACACTCTCTCGCCCGCGTCTGGTCGCCCTTGACGGTTATAACTCCCGCCCGGTGTCGACCATAATGCGATGGACATTGGTTCCCATAATTTTTCCATTGATAACCAAAGCATCATTGTTTGGTTGCACCACGCCGTTCAGGTCGTCGTCCGTGAAAAGGACTTGATGGGATACAGGCTTCTCGGCAGCCGGAGCGACGCACACCTGATGCACGTTGTTGAGTGCTCACAAATCACTATGTTGTCGGTGAACAAACAGAGCGGGCCCGGACTCAGTACCCCCCAAGGGGCCTTCTTTCACCATACAACCCCCGCCTACGTTGTCGATGTCGCCTGTCGGATTGTTCGGCATAGGAGGAGTTGTTTTCTGGCGGTTCAATTGTTGGCGCAGGTCGTCGCTATCGTCGCGACGTTTCTTGCCCCTGTTGTCGCCATTCCCATGGGGCTTGATGAATTGGGTGAGCTTGCCCTCATTGTATAACTTGAAGAGATTTCTCACCAAGTCTCGACACCCATTAGTGTGGTGGCCGATGGAGTTGTGGTAGATGCAGAATTTACTACCATCCAAGTTGTCCTCATTTGTGTGCATTGGCTTGGCTTGGGGGAGCAGATTCTTTCCCCTGACTGCATCAAAAATGCCCTTTGGATCAAGAGAGAGATTCCCTGAACTGAATGATCTCCGGGGACTCCTCGAAGGGTCTGAAATTTGTTGGGCGAGCACTACCAGCCTGAGTGGTCGCCTTTTTTGGCTGGGACGTCTCCCCAGTGTTAGAATTTTTCTTTGGCCAGACCCTCTTGGCCACTTCAGGCTGCTCGTTAGCCTTGGCGGCGACCATTATTTCCTCCATTTGGATAAAGTTCCCAGCCCTCGTGCGAAAGTCCGCATAAGAAACTGGGAATACAGTATGCATAGATTCCCAGAGCTTGGAACCTATCCTCAGACCGGAAACAGCCGAGATCAACTTCGTCTCGTCATTTACGGCCTCCCCATCGATCACCAGCCTATCGAAGCGCTCGATGAAGTCCTTGCCTGATTCGGTCAGAGACTAGCGAACGTTTGCCAAACGTTGCTTTGAGGCTGGGCGAGCAGCAATTGACCCGAAGTAGGTCAGGAAATGTTGCCCCAGCTCAAGGAATGAGGTGATGGATCCGGCACCCAAAGTTGTGTACCAACGATGAGCCCGGTCTCCCAAGGTCAGGGAGAAGTTTCTGCATTGAGTGGTGTCCGTTGCCCCGATTGAGGCCATGTAGCTTGAGTACACTGACAAGTGTACCCTGGGGTCGGACATCCCATCGTACGCTGCCATAGAAGGCATCTGTATTTTTCTTTGAATGGGGGCGGTGAGGACCGTAACACTTAATGGAGGAGCAGGCAGAGTGATATGTGGGGCAGTTCCTTGCTTTGGAGCGACCACCTCTGCTCGCAAAGCCTCCATTTCCAACTTCATTATTTTTTAGGTTTCGAGGAATTGGGCGATCTGCCCCTCCTCGGCAGTCTGCGGTCGGGGGACGACGACCTCATCTCGTCGGCTCCCGCGAGATGCGGCCGGGCGATCATCATGATGTGATCGCCTGGGGGAGTGTCTCTCTGAATGGTGGCTGCGATAACCTTTGCAGGAGCTCGCGAGCCCAGCCCCACTCGATCGAGGGCGGAGATCCTGTCTCCCTGACCTCTCTTCCCACCACGGTCGTTGTGGTTGTCATTGACTGGTCGGCGATTATAAGGTACTGGGCGAGGAGCTCTCGGGTCCTTGTCGCCCACACGGTTGAAAATAGAGTTTTGGCCGTGCGAATCCCCAGTATGACTGTTGTGGGAACGATCATGAGCTTTATTTTTTCCCCTATCTTGGGGATGTACGGAGCCTGAATGATAGGAGCGGTCATCCTCGTCATTCACGTTGGCTCTTGCCTTCTCCTTACGGGCTTTATCGAAGGCCTGATCTTTGGCCTTCTCTATTTCTTCTCCTTCGTTCCGCCTCCTCTTCTCGAGGAGGAAATCAGAAAACTCTTTCAAATGCTGGGGATCTTTCAAGATGTCCCCCAAATTTAGATTTCCGAATGGATTTGGCGACGGCGCCGGCGCCGGCGGAGGGGGTTCGTTCCCTCCGGGCGGTGGGATTCCGTCATGATGTGTATGCTGAGACATCGTTTAAAGAGTGTCTGCTGGCAAATTGTTACAAAGATATGACTGTTCTAAGCTTTCGACGCTAAAAAACAAAATATTCGAGTTCTTGCGCAGAAGAACGTGCTATTATAACTATTTTCTAGCAAAGTAACAACAGCAAAGCTTAAAAACAGAAATACAAGGAGATCAAACTCCAAAATATGTCTCGAATATCGCAAATATTTAAGAACACGAAGAACACTAAAATACGTAAATGATGTTTTAAAAGGTAGAACTACCGATTAAAACCTGAAATAAAGGAGTTTGCAAACCGATCGCTCGATGATCGGTCGAAACTTAGATGAAGAACACGTAAAAGGTCCACTCCTTCTAGTGCCAAATGTTGTACGTGCTTTGAATGGATGATCTGGATGTGGGCTTTTGTAAGCACTAAACAAACATTTATAATGATCGGGGTTTATTACGTGTTAAACGGGATTAATATGATGATTTACGATGTAAAATATGAAGAACAGGAAGAACACAAAGGTATAGCTTCTTGGAGAAGCTAAAAGCTTGAGAGCTTTGGGAGTGTTTATTGCTTTGGGGTGGGGTGATTATAGGAATATGTTACTTGGATCTTACAAATGAGCCTTTAAGGCATTATATAGTGGTTTTTGGGGCTGCCCGCCCTTTACACGTGGCCAACCCTCACTGGACCTGACTTCTGCCCGAAAAGGTGATTGGACAGTGCATTTAATGCTAAACCACCTTTGGTGGTCGTCCTCGGCGAGATGCCGATGAGCTGGGCACGGTGGTCGCTGGAGGGCCTGGTCGTCGAGGAGAGTGGTCGCCACGCGCTATGCTGTCTCCCAAGGCTTCAACACTTGTCTTCTCTAGCTAAAAATAAACATTTGCTCGCCAACAACTTTGGGCGAGCAACTAACTACACATGTGCTCGCCAACATCTTTGGGCGAGCACATAATTACATTAAATACATTATTAATATTACATTTTCTTGGTCTTGTTGACTAGTCGTCGCACGACTTGGTTGACTGGTCCTCGCCACGCAAGCTGGTGACTAGGATTGATTTGTCAAAGATTGACTTCTTTGACTAGGTATAACAACAACCTTATTGACTGCTGAATTTAGCTGGTCAGTTTGAGAGCTATCTCAAAAGCTATAGGTGCGGAAATGTGTAGGCCTTACGTGTTTAGACTCGTGGGTATTTTATGAAAACCTCTTTTAAAGAATGACTTTTAAAACAATGAGGCTAATCAGCTGATTTGATATATGTTGATTATGGAAGCAAACACTTAGTGGATTTTGACTCTTTGATAAATCTATGCCTTTTACAAATGTGAACAATATGAATATGAATACAGAATAGTAAAGTAAGGAATAAAGACACAAGTATTTATAGTGGTTCGAATCTCAATATCCTACGTCCACTCTCTCTAATCAGATAGAGAAATTCACGATCTTTCTTCTTTATAGTCCCAAGAGAAGACTTTCGATCAAGAACCTCAATTACAATCTGAGGCTAAGGATCTACTTGTTGGTTAGGTAACAAGTAACCTCTCTAGGGGTTTACAAAATATAAAGTATGTGAATAACCAACTGGTTCTAAGCACTAAAGATTGGATTCTTTATGTGGGCTTAGGATCGGAAACTTAGAGCACTAAGATTAGAAAACTTTGCAGGCTCTAAAGAACTCGAACACTTAAGATATTTCTAAAACTTGTTGTTCTTGATATCAGTTGTATGCGTAGAGAGAGAGAGAGTTCTTGCTGGTATGGTTTCCGGTACCTTATTCCAAAGAACAAGTGTTGTATTTATAGAGAGATTTGGGCTCCAGAACCTAGCTGTTGGTGAAAACTATCCGTTGCACCAAATCTTCTAAGTATGGTCGATATCTTCATGGGAGATGCCTTTGCAGATAATCTGGTACGATTTTACCTAATAAGGTATGTGATATAAAATGCTCCGTACTTCATCTAGCAGATCTCTGTCCGACCTAATATTCAGTCAACTTCATAGCTTCGTGTTGATTTCTCATTGGTCCAACTACACAGAAAAGAAAGGTCCAAAAGTCTTCTTTGGTGATAACGCGCACGGTAACACAAAAGGATATGGCACCCTTAAAAATGGTGACATTGAGGTACATGATGTATCATATGTAGAAGGTTTAAAGTTTAATTTATTATCTGTTTCTCATTTTTGTGACACTGGTTACTCAGTAAAATTCTCTAAAGATGAGTGTCTCATAAGTGATAAAAGAACAAAACAAAACCTTCTAACCGGATCTAGAAAGGGAAGTATGTATCTTGCAAATTGGAACAGTTGTCCTAAGGATACATGTCTGCTTGTGAAAAGCCCTAAAAATGTCAGCTGGCTATGGCATAAATGCCTTAGTCATCTAAACTTTAAGACTATGAACAAGTTAGCAAGGAAATCCTTAGTTGATGGTCTGCCTAATGAACTCTACTGTAAAGAACAGGTATGTGATGCATGTCAACAAGGAAAGCAAACAAAGGTCTCCTTCAAGACCAAGAAGACAGCATCAACCAGCAGAGTTCTTGAACTGCTTCACATGGATCTCTTTGGACCAATCACTCCAACCACACTAACAGGGAGAAAGTACACTCTTATTGTTATAGATGACTACTCCAAGTTTACTTGGGTTATCTTCTTATACAAGAAGAGTGAAACTCAGCAGAAGCTCCCTGAGCTATTAAAGAGAATCCAAGTAGAGAAAGGAGAACCTATTGTGAAAATTAGAAGTGACAAAGGCACTGAATTTATTAACTCTTATATTATTGCCTATTGTACTTCTAATGGTATTCAGCATGAGACAAGTTCAGCAAGAACACCACAACAGAATGGTGTAGCTGAAAGAAGAGTCAGAACACTCAAAGAGGCTGCAAGAACACTCCTTGCTGAATTCTCCACTCCTAAGAAGCTATTGGCAGAAGCCATCAACACAGCTTGTCACACTCAAAATAGGTCATGTATTCACAAAATTCATGAGAAAACCCCATATGAACTGTGGAAAGGAAGGAAACCTAGAGTATCTTACTTTCATATATTTGGTTGTAAGTGTTTCATTCACAACAATGGGAAGAGTAAGTTGAATGCTTTTGATGCCAAAGCAGATGAGGGGATATTCTTGGGATACTCCTCTACTAGTAAAGTATTTAGAGTACTCAACAAACGAACCCTTCTTGTGGAAGAAACACCTCATGTTGTTTTTGATGAATCTTGTGAAAAGAATACAGTAGAAACAGACTCAGTTGCAGATCAGATGAGAAAGCTAGTGATCAAGTCCAGACCAGATGAGTTTATTGAAGTCAATGAACCATTCCCTGAAGAACCAGGGGAGGAAAAGCCACACAGACCTGTCACTAGATCTCAAACTCAAGCTCAGCAAGCTGACCAAAATCAACATGCAACAATTCCAAATGCTAGGGGGAATGATCTCTTTGACACACAAGATACAGATGATGATCGACCAAATCAAGTCAACTCTCCTGATGGCACTAGAACAGATGAGAATCCAAGCTCATCTAATGCAGACACACCTGTGAGGCATACATGGAGAAACAACCATCCATCAAACCTCATCTTAGGAGGAGCAGACTCAGGTGTCAAGACCAGAGGTCAACTGAATCAGAACCCCCAATCATCTATGTTCTGCTGGTGTGCTTTCCTCTCCAACATTGAACCAGCTGACATAGAAGAAGCAATGACTGATAACAATTGGATCACTGCTATGTAAGAAGAACTAAACCAATTCGAAAGAAATGAAGTATGGGAATTGGTGGATCGTCCTGAAAACCACAATGTAGTAGGAACAAAGTGGGTTTTCAAGAATAAGAAGGACGAAAATGATGTAATAACTAGAAATAAAGTAAGACTAGTTGCAAAGGGATATTCGCAATCTGAAGGGATTGACTATGATGAAACCTTTGCCCCAGTAGCCAGATTAGAAGCCATTCGACTATTTCTAGCTTATGCATCATATATGGGCTTCAAAGTATATCAAATGGATGTCAAGAGTGCTTTTCTAAATGGTATTCTGGTGGAAGAAGTGTATGTAGAGCAGCCTCCAGGATTTGAAAAAGGAGATCAAGTATATCGTCTGAAGAAGGCTCTCTATGGTCTAAAGCAAGCCCCTAGAGCTTGGTATGACACATTTTCACAATTCCTACTTGACAATGGTTACACAAAAGGCAAAGTTGATAGAACACTTTTCAGAATACAAGAAGGAGAAGACATTCTAATGGTGCAAATATATGTAGATGACATTATATTTGGATCACCCAATCAAGACATGTGCAAGAAGTTCTCTGAACTTATGCAAGGAAAATTTGAAATGAGCATGATGGGTGAGATGAATTACTTCTTAGGACTCTAAGTCAAGCAAAGTCCAGAAGGGATCTTCATCAATCAGTCCAAGTATACCAAGAGCCTATTAGAAAGATTCAAAGCTCTACAAAGCAAGACTGCAAGAATTCCAATGATGACATCTTTCAAAATGGAACCAGGTGAGTCTGGAAAGGCAGTTGATCAAGCTGAATATAGAGCACTGATTGGATCACTACTATACCTTACAGCCAGCAGACCAGACATAATATTTGTTGTAGGAGTATGTGCTAGGTTTCAAGAAAACCCAAAGCAAAGTCATCTAGAAGCAGCAAGGAAGATTCTAAAGTACCTAAAAGGATTAGTCAACTTAGGACTATGGTACCCTGCTGATGACAACTTAGAATTGAGTGGTTATTCTGACTCAGACTATGGTGGATGCAGAATTGATAGGAAATCCACATCTGGAACCTGTCAATTCCTAGGCAACAAGTTGATATAATGGTTCTCAAAGAAGCAAACTTCAGTTGCAACCTCCACCACTGAAGCAGAATATATGGCAGCTGGAAGTTGTTGTAGTCAGCTGCTCTGGCTAGTTCAACAACTCAAGGATTACAATGTAGAGGCAAGAGAAGTCCCTATCTATTGTGATAGCAGCAGTGCCATTGCCATCGCTCAAAATCCAGTCCTCCACACAAGGTGCAAGCATATCGACATTCGACACCACTTCATAAGAGACCACCTTGAAAAGAAGGACATCAAGATGGAGAAAATTCACACAGATATCCAAAGAGCAGACATCTTGACTAAGCCCCTAGCTGAAGAAAGATTCAAGACCCTATGCTACAGCTTAGGACTCCTGGATCCAAGCACATGAAGAGCAAAGATCAGCTGAAGACCTCAGCTGATACAATTGCAGCAGACTAGGAGGAACAGATGAGGTGAATAGACACCCTCATCTTCAGGTAAGTACATTCCCGATGAAGACAAATAAAGCTGAGGGAAAACATAGAGTCATCTAATCAAGGGGGAATCAATGAGACCTTAAGGTTGCGTTTGGATGGAGTCATTTCAAATGCAAAGGATTTAAAAATTAATGAATTTAAGAATCCTTAAATTTCAAATGACTAGGTTTGTGGATGGATTTAAAATGACTACATTAGTTTTAAATACCATAGATTTGAAATCCATTAACTTGTTTTTTTATCCAAACATGTAGGATGGATTTGAACTATGGATTTAAAATCCATAGGCCCAAATCCATCAATCCAAACACAACCTAAGAATCCTTGATGAAATACTCTACAATCTGCATTGCATAATATATATATATATATATATATATAATCAGAAGACTTGAACAAAGTTATTTGATATCTGTACTCAAAGAAATGTATATCTATGTATAATATTAAACTATTCTTCATAAAATACTCCCTCCGTCCCATAGGAACTTGCACACTTGGGTGGGCACACAATTTAAGAAATGTGTAAGAAAAGGTGTAATGAGTGATGTTTTGAGGGGTAGTTTTGTAAAATTTTATGAATAAAGTAAAGTAAAAAGTAGATTGAGTGTGGAAAAGTAATGGCATATGGGTAAATAAGAGTATATTTTGAGGGTGGAGATTATGAAGATATTTCCTTTTATGGAGTGTGCAAATTGGTATGGGACATCCATTTATAGAAAGTGTGCAAATTCCTATGGGACGGAGGAAGTACTTTCTCATTATACATACATACAGTATACTATTGAGTCATACTTGGTTGGATTAATACACCATCCTCACCGACTCAACAGTATACATGCACTGTACGGATTCCAAATAACTCTTGCTCAAAATTTATAATTTCTGCATTCCATAAGATAGAGTCTGAATCTCTTTAAATGTGAACCCTTAGATCAAGAATCTCGTTGTTGATCTTAAGAAATAGCTTTTCAGAAATTCAGACCTATCAACTCTATAGTTTTGTCATCTTTCACTCCACTACCTCATTTCTACCCCTATAAAAGGAGGAAGTTATGGGAATACCTAAGAACACAAATTACTAACTATTACTCTTGTTTCAGGTATGGAGAAGATCGAAAGAAGAGATGGCATGGAGATCATCCCTTAACCAAGGTCTTGGGTGAAGGAGATGAAGATTTGTCCAGAAGATGGAGATGATGCAGATCAGCATACTTGGCTTGTCCAACATAAGTATGCCCATGAAAAGTAAAGGAAGAAGAGACGTTCTTGTTGAAAAATAAAGGAAGAAGAGATGCAGAGGACAAAGTGGCAAGCAAGCAGAGCTTCTTCTCCAGGGGGAAGTTCTACATGGAGAGCTTGTTATCAAAGGCCACCCTGTCAAAACATATCAGGAAGACCAAGTTCCTGCCTTTCTCTTCACACTCCATTGAAGCACCTTCCAATCTTCTACCTCCTACGAAAGAGGCGAAGAAATTCAACAAGAACACATTAGATGCTACAACCCATCTGATGATGAGGAACATCCGATGGTGAGTGCAACCTGAACCAGTGGGATACCATCTAGGCCAAACCATCTACATATTGATTTGATGGTCCCACATGGCTCAGAGGTAGAGCTGAATGATCCACCAAACCAGGTTGGATCATCACAGGCTAATTGAAGGATCCATCAAACCAGGTTGGATCATCACGCACATAAGATTTACTCAGCAAACCTCAATCCTCTACTCAGCTGATCAGAAGACCAACTCAGCTGACCAGAAGACTTTCAAGAAAAATCAGCAGAATTTTCGAAGAAATCAGAAGACTTCACTCTGCTGATCAGATCACTTTATTTCGGAGCATAATGACTATCCTTGATCATGTAATTCATTCTAGATTTATTCCTGAATGTAATTAAGGAAATTGGCCTATATAAGGAATGCAATTCACTTATAGAAAACGGTCTTGATGATCAATTTTTGCCAAAAAAATTTTAGTCACAACGGCTATTTTTGGTAATGATGTCATTAGTACTCAATTACTGTTTTGCCAACGAATCATCAAGTGACACATGGCAAATTCAGCCGGCAAATTTAAAGGAAAGGCCCGAAATCAAAGAAGGAAATCTTGGGTACTACTCCACATTAAATCAAATCTGACCGTTGGATCAAGACTTGCTGGAGTATATAAGGAACCCTTAAACTTTTCCCAAACCCTTTCGCTCACAATACTCAATTGCTCTCAAATCACTCTCGTTTTGAATATTTTCCTAAGCATTCCAAATCCAAAACTCAACATCCAGAATGGCGATCATTGATATTTACGACGAGAAGACCAAGAGCACAGGCACCCTAGATGCAACAAAGTGGTCTAGGGAAGGGAAGATTTTTACGGAGAATGCTCTGTATTTTAAAGGCGTTCACACAGCTGAGAATAAGAAGATACTGCTTCGTTGTATCAATCTCAACCTTCGTGATTTTTTAGAAGCAGCACCAACGAATGTCTATGAACAAGATGTGCTAGCTTTCTACTCAAAAGCTGTGATGAAAGGATCTCATGTTGAAAGTGTCATGGGTGGACACAAAGTGAAGATCACTAGAGAGATTCTTCAGGAATTGTTCGGTTTATCAAGGGGGAAGACAAACATCTATACATACATCATGGGAAGAGAAAAGGAATATATGGAGATGTTTACAAGTGGGAGAATCAAGGCTATTGATGCCTCTGGGCTCAAGAAATCTCAACTTGACCCCAAATTTCAGACTTTGATGGATATAGCAGGCAAGATGCTGCTAGGTAACACATTCAGTCATGATGCTGTTACTACACTAAAAGTCAGAGTTATGGCTGCAATCTGGGATCAGATTGATGGAGATTGGCAAGGGTTATTCTTGGATAGAGTTGCTCTTGAGGCCAAGAAGGTTACCTTGGACCTTCAATCAATAGAATGGAAGGTGACATCCACAGTCAGCTTTGTCAACAAGCTGAGTATCATTCTTCCAGAAATACTCCCAAAGAAGTACAAGATGGGTCCTCATAAGACCTTCCACATCTCCAAGTACTATTTGAGAAAAGATGCTCTTGCTGAGGCAGCAAGACTGAAGGAGGAGAAGAGGAAATTGTTGGTTGAAGCATCTTCCAAAGATGTTGTTGAGAAGGCAAAAGAGTCTGTTCATGACTCTGCTGAAGAGGAAGAGGAGCCTTCCAAAGAAGAGGTCCAACAGAAGACTGCTGAGGATGATGATGATGATGACAATCAGACCTTAGCTCAAAGAAGAATTCTGATCAGATCAGGGCTCATCTCCCCATCTGATTCAGATGCCACTCCAACTGCCTCTCCTTTGAAAAAGGCAGGTACTTCTAATCCCTCCCTCTCAATTACACCTTCTAAACTGTCAAAGGGTCAGAAGAGAAAGAAGAACAATTCTTCTTTCACCAAAAAGACAAAGAAATCCAGGCTACCTGCTCCCATGAGTATAGCCCCACTTGCATCCTTTAACCCTTCTGACGAATCCAACCCATCTGAACCTCCAAACACTGATCTCCAAAACCCTGCTGATACTCACACAGCAGAGGAACAAGCCCAGCCTCAAACATCAACTCTTGAGCCAACAATGCCTAACCCTGCTGATATACAAACAGCAGATGACCAAACTCAGATTCCATCATCACCCCCTGCTGATGATCAAACTCACTTCACCTCTCCATCCCCTGCTGATACTCAAACAACAGATGACCATGTTCATCAAGCCCAACCAACTACTAATCTTCAAGAAGAACAAGAACCAGACCAGCAGACTCTAAACCCTGCTGATGATCAAACTACTGAAGATCAACCTCAACCTCCAACCCAACCTGAAGATATCACTTCCCAAACCCCTGTTGATACTCACACAGCAGAGGAAAATGTTCCAACCACTCAATCCCCTATCCTCACTACCCCATCTGCACATGAAGACTATCTATCAGCTGAAGAAAGAGGAAGAGCACTGATAGTTCATCCCAATCCTCAAGGTACTGCCTCCACCTCTACCCCATCTGTTGACTATACAGTAGATATTTGCTCTCAGGTCAAAACTGCAATAGACTTGCACTTTGAGAAAGGACTAGGCCTGCAGCTTAGAAGATACGTTGAGAAAGCTGTTAAGGAGCAGAGGACTCGTCTTCACGACCAGATTATTGACATTGAAGACAAGTTTGGTGAGGCACTTCATCGCCAGATAGAAGAATACTTGAGCACCATTCAGAAGAGGGCAAGTGACAACTCCAACATGTTTGTTGACCTCTACGATAGTGAGGTAAACCGCATGGAGACCATCTACAAGAAAAGAATTGAAGATGCTGAAGCAAGAGCCACTGAAGGTCGAGCTCTTCTCAAATCAGCTACAGAGGAGAATGAGAAGTTGCAGGCTCAGCTGAAGGAGACAGCAGCCAAATTGGAAGCACTGACAACTAGGTTCGAAGCTGCCTCCTCCTCCAACTCTCATGCTCAGGTCCTAGAGCACAGCATCACTCATCTGACCCAAGTTGGCAAAGTCAATGCCATGGCCCTGAAGCAGACTCTAAAAGTGGAAATTCTGAATGCCATGAAGCCTTTTGCGGCTGCACTTGCTGAAGCCAAAAAGGGGGAAGATGTATTGATAAAGGCTCTGGAGAAGTCTACTGCACAGCAAGCTGTAATGGTTGTCTCTCAAGATGAGCTGAATGAAACCTTGGGTGGCTTAAAGAGCAAAATCAAGAACAGACAAGACAAAGAAGCTGCTCAAGAAGGAACCCAAGCTCCTGCCAAGAGTCTACAGATCACTGCTCCTGTAGAATAAATTCCTGAGAAGAGGATGACAAGAAAAGGGAAGGCAGATGAGCAAGCTCAGACCAGTGAGAAGTCAGCTCCAGTAGAGCCTACTGCAGAAGAGAAAGAGGCTCTAGAGCTGAAGAAAATGAAGTTGCTTGAAGCTCAAGAGCTTAAGCAAAAGAAACTCAATGATGCGAAGGCAGTCAAAGCCAAATTTGAAAGAAAAGTAGTCAAACTCAGGAAAGCACTCAAGGACAAAGCAAAAGAAGACAATGTCCTGGTGTTTGATAGCACTTATGTGGACTACTTAGCCCTTCAAGATGAGCTACCAAGATGGTATCCCATGAAGAAGAAGTGGCAAATTCAACACCACATAGTAAGGAAATTTGGCCCTCTCCCCACTTATGAAGATGAATTCTTCCAGTTCAATTAGTTCATGAACATTGAAGATCAAGAATTCTGGAAAGAAATAGTCAAGACAGCCAAAGAACTTGACAATTGCAGAATTCTAACCCCTGAAGAACCTAAGTGGGATGCACCTACTCTGACCTCCGGAAGAACAAACATGATTGAAGTCAAAAGAATTCTGGAGAAGATCTACCTTGAAGAGAGTGTTGCAGACCCTCAACACATGGAAGATGTACGAGCTCGTCTGTACCTTGCCTTCCACATCTGAAGATCAGAAGACCTGATGAAGACTACTTTAGAAGTTTAAAGAAACTATTACTTGTAATTTGTAAAAGCTTCATATTTATTCAAGTATTAGCTCTTTTTGCTCACAAGACAAATTCTCATTGTCTTCATCAGATGCTTCAACTTTAAGTTCTTTTATAAACTCTTATCTTATTTCATTAAGAGCATTTATCAATTATAGTTTTGGCTTCATCAAAAAGGGGGAAATTGTTGGGATATAAATTCACCCTAAGCCCCACTTGATGTTAGAATAGTTTTGATGGCCAAAACACTTAGAGTTTATAAATGTAATAGGATCAGCTGACCTTGTATAGAACAGCTTAGACTAGTCTTGTGTGATCAACTGTATTTGTAGATGTTGTTAATCCTTAAATGCCTTAACATTATCAACAACATCTTAATTTGACCTTCCGAGATTTTTTCTAAGTCTTTTCTGAAATGCTACATTAAATGTTGATCTAAATGTTGTCGCATTTCTGGCAGGATCTAGAAGCTTCTACAAGGATCTGGAACCTGGAAGATTCCAGAACATTGAAGAACATGCTAGAACAGCCTGGAACCATTTGGAACGACCTGGAGCATTCAAGAAAGATCTAGAAAGATCATGGAAGTTGAGTTCCTAAAAAATAGGACCTCATTGTGGAAGCCTCTAGAATCAGCACCCCACTACTATAAATACCGATGGAAGGCTTCTCAAATCAGTGTACTCTATTCGATCAACTTCTTAGACCGAGCGTATATCCCTGTTAGGAATTGTGGCCAGTAGAACTACCTTTTAGTTCATACGTTCGTATCCCACCCGTATGGTTGTGTGTCTTCTTATCTATTGAGAGTGTAATCATTAGATAGACTAGGCATTTCGACAGTGTATACATTATACACTTAGTTCGTTTTTAGAACAAGGCATCTGCCTCGTTTGTAGTTTCTGTTGTGAATGTTAATGCTGTAACATTTCACACAACATTTATACTTGAAGATAAGTATTGGTTTTCGCCGTAAGGCTCGCATATATTTTTATTTATAAAATCTATGTGAAAAATTATTTCCATTGTGTCACGTTTTGTTTTTAGTGTTTCAAGTCTTCCGCTGTGTCAATCATAATTTCTGATATTCTGTTAGAGTCAGTGTTGTACCAATTGTCACAACATTTAGTACAACATTATTCTACTTAAACTTAAACACTTCATATACACACCAACCACACACACTTTCAGTTGGTATCAGAGCTGATACCTGACGACACTAGGTTAGATCTTTGGTCAAGTGTGTTTTTAGTGTAGGTTAGCAATGGAAACACATCACATATCCACGGCACTTAGGCCACCCGTTTTAGATGGTTCGAATTACGCTTATTGGAAGCCTAAGATGCGTATGTACATCAAGTCAGTTGATGAACGTTCTTGGAGGACTGTTCTTACAGGTTGGGAAGCTCCAAAAAGACCAGCAGACGCAGATGGTGAAATACAACTCAAGAGAGAAGTTGACTGGACGGCTGATGAAATAACAACAGCAAGCTACAATTCTAAAGCATTAAATGCTATTTTTACTTTTGTTGATGTTTCAATGTTTAAAATTATATCTAACTGTTCTACTTCAAAAGATGCATGGGACAGGTTGCAAGAGCATTGTGAAGGTTCAGAAAGTGTTCGAAGGACTAAGCTTCGAATGTTGGGGACGAAATTTGAGAATCTCCGAATGAGGGAAGATGAAACAATTACAGCCTACAATGAAAGGTTAAGTGAGATTATCAATGAATCACATTCTCTTGGTGACCCTGTTTCTAATGTTAGAGTAGTTCATAAGATATTAAGATCTGTTCCTAAAAGATTTGATGCTAAAATTTGTGCTATTGAAGAGGCAAAAGATACAGATAAGTTAAGTCAAAATGAGTTAGTGAGTATTCTTAGAACATATGAAATAAACACTAATCAAGATGATGAAGCTAATGCTGATATGAAAGTTGTAGTTTTCAAAGGGGAAACATCAAACACTTCTGAAGCTCAACCTATCATTACTGAAGTTGACTCTGATGAAGAACTGCTTGATGTATGCCTCAAAAATCCTAACAATGTTGCCTTGCTCACTAAGCACTTTAATAAGTTTCTTAAGAAATCTGTGAACAAATCTAGAAACATTCAGCCTAAGATTCAAATCAACACATCAACACCTCAACCAGAAAGGAGGAAAGGTCAATTCACACCAAGACCATCAAAGAGTGAAGGTAAACCAAGGTATGATCCTGAATTTAGAAAATCAGTTCAATGCAATGCTTGTTCTGGTTATGGCCATTATGCAAATGAATGTGCCAACACTAGACTTAAGCAAAAACTGAATTTTAGTGCTACCTTGAGTGATGAATCTGATGATGATGATCTTGATGAAATAAATCAGAATGAATATTCTAATTTTACCAGAATTGATTATAATGATTCCTCAGATGATGATCTGGATGAAACAAATTCTGATGTTGTACCTGATGCTTCAACATCTACAGCAACATCAGAACAAAGTCACCCAGATTTGAATTGTTTTAATGGTTTAGTTGATGATGCAGGAAAAAGGACTGATGACAAGGAACACCAAAAGCTGTTAGATGATTGGAACAATCAGAAACTCACTTTTAATTCCTTGAATAAAGAGAATGAGGATCTGAAAGACACAATCACCAAACTAGAGGTTATTCTTACCAAAAGAGATCTGAAAATCTGTAACTTAAAGGAGAAATTGATAAATTCCACCTTATGTTTCAAGAAATATTCCAAGAGTGCTTCTGAGGTAAATAATGTTATAGCTACTGGTAAGTCTAATAATCATGGTTTAGGTTATGATGGTACTACTGCTTCTATTTCTGAGAAATTTAGAAAACCTGTGAAATTTATGAAGGCAAATGTTGTCACATCTGATGCAACATCTGCACAATCAGATCCTCACAAGGTTAAAAGGAAGTATATCTGTCATTACTGCTCCAAAGTTGGTCATATTCGTCCTTACTGCATAAAATTGTTTGAAGAACAGAAAACTTTGAAAATGCTGCATAAAAAACTGTCACATTCTGGTAAACAGTTTATGAAATCTGCATGGAAACCAAAAACTACCTGTAATGTTGCTCATACCTCCTTAAAAGCATGTCTACCTGATTCATGGTACTTTGATAGTGGTTGTTCTAGACATATGACAGGTCGTACTGATTTCTTATCTGATTATGTGACCTTGAATAGTGGTAATGTTACATATGGTGGAGGTTCTAAAGGAAAGATTCTTGGTAAAGGAACTCTGAATGTTAAAGGTTTTCATAAGCTTAAAAATGTCTTACATGTTGATGGCTTACTTGCAAATCTGATTAGCATTAGTCAACTTTGTGATGATAATTTGCATGTGAAATTTGATAAAGATTCATGTTATGTTCTTAATAAAGATGAAGTTTGTGTTATGACTGGTACTAGGTCAGCTGATAATTGCTATCTTATTGGAACAAATATGTGTAACTTGTCAAAATATGATGAAAATGTCTTATGGCATCAAAGATTGGGTCATGCAAATTACAGAGCAATGAATAGACTAATCAAAGCAGATGCAGTAAAAGGAATTCCAAAACTAAATCTTCACAACAACACTGTATGTGGACCATGCCAAAAAGGTAAGCAGGTAAGAATGTCGCACAAAATGCTGTCACATTGTACTACACATCGATGTTTTGAATTACTGCACATGGACTTGATGGGTCCTATGGAAACTGAAAGCATTGGAGGAAAGAGGTATTCCTTAGTTGTGGTAGATGATTTTTCTAGATATACCTGGGTAGAGTCTTTGAGAGATAAATCTGAAGCATTTGCTGCATTCAAAATTCTTTATAAGAGGTTCAAAAATGTGTTTAACTTGAAAGTTGGCCGTATTAGAACTGATCATGGTAGGGAATTTGAAAACAGCATGTTTAATGATTTTTGTGATAAAAAGGGTATCTTGCAAGAATATTCATCTCCTAAAACTCCACAACAAAATGGAATTGTTGAAAGAAAGAATAGAACTTTACAAGAAATGGCTAGAGTTATGCTTACATCCAAATGTCTTGCTAAGAAATTTTGGGGAGAAGCATTGAATACTGAATGTCATGTTATTAATAGGGTTTTTATTCGTTCTGGCACAAGTCAAACACCTTATGAGATTTTGAACAACAGAAAACCAAGTGTGAAATATTTTCATGTATTTGGTTGTGTGTGTTATATTTTGAATGATAGGGATCAACTTCATAAGTTCGATTCTAAAAGTGATAAAGGTTTCTTTTTAGGCTATTCTAGAAATAGTAAAGCTTATAGAGTATATAACCTTAGAACTAACACTGTTCAAGAATCTGTTAATGTTGTGTTTGATGATGATAAAGGTCTTACAGATGACAAAGATGAAGAAGATGTATCACAGGTTACTGACATTTCTGAGAATACACTGAAGTCTGAAAATGTTGCACCAAATGTTAACACATCTGGGTCAACATCTACAGAACAGACAGCTGTAACTTCACAGAATGACCAGTACATTCCTAAAACGAATCCTTCTTCAAGAATAGGTAAAAGTCATCCTTCTGACCAGATCATAGGTGATGTTACAGTTGGACTGCAAACAAGAGGAAGAGTAAGATCAAACAAGGTAGATGTGGTAAGAACAATATGCATGTCTTCTATGTGTAACATTGTAAATGCTGAATGCTATTTATCTGAAATTGAACCTAAGAGTGCTAAAGAAGCCTTAACTGATGAAAACTGGATTAATGCTATGCATGAAGAACTTGGTCAGTTTAAAAGAAATGAAGTGTGGACACTTGTTCCAAGACCTTGTCATACTAATGTCATTGGAACAAAGTGGATATTCAAGAATAAAACTGATGAATCTGGTAATATTGTTAGAAACAAGGCTAGGTTAGTAGCACAAGGTTACACCCAAGTTGAAGGAGTTGATTTTGATGAGACTCTTGCACCCGTTGCTAGGATAGAATCTATTAGATTACTGCTAGCTATTGCATGTTTTATTGATATTAAACTTCATCAAATGGATGTAAAGGCTGCATTTCTAAATGGCATGTTGAATGAAGAAGCATATGTTGAACAACCTATAGGATTTGAAGATCCACTATATCCTGATCATGTATATAAACTTAAGAAAGCATTGTATGGTCTTAAACAAGCTCCTAGAGCATGGTATGGTAGGCTTACTGACTTTCTTTTGGAATATGGATTTATTAGAGGAGAAGCTGATAGAACTTTGTTCATTAAGCACACTGAAGGAGATTTACTTATTGCACAAATATATGTTGATGACATTGTGTTTGGTTCTACTTGTGATAAAATGTTGAGTAACTTTGTTGAGGCAATGACTGCAACATTTGAAATGAGTATGGTTGGAGACTTGAACTATTTTCTAGGTCTTCAAATCAAACAGTGCAGTGATGGTATTTTCTTCTCCCAGAGTAAGTATGCTAAGAACTTGGTTAAAAGATTTGGTCTTGAAAATTCAAAACCAATGAAAACTCCTATGGGATCTTCTTTGAAACTGTGCAAAGACAGTGCTGGAACAGATGTTGATCCAACACTTTACAGATCCATGATAGGTAGTTTACTATATTTAACCTCTAGTAGACCAGATATTATGTACAGTGTGTGTGTTTGTGCTAGGTACCAAGCAAATCCAAAGGAATCACACCTGAATGCTGTGAAGAGAATCATCAAGTATGTTTCAGGAACAAGTGACCTTGGGATCTGGTATACTAAGGACACCAACAACATTTTGATTGGTTATAGTGATGCTGATTGGGCTGGAGACATAGATGATAGAAAGAGTACGAGTGGAGGATGTTTCTACATGGGAAACAATCTTGTATCATGGCACAGCAAGAAACAGAATTGTGTTTCACAATCCACTGCAGAATCTGAGTATATTGCTGCTGGAAGCTGTTGCACACAACTCTTGTGGCTGAGCAAGATGTTCCATGACTATGGTATTGAGAATGGTATACTTACTATCTTTTGTGATAATACTAGTGCCATTAACATTTCTAAAAACCCTGTACAACACTCACTCACAAAGCACATTAGCATTAGACACCATTTTATGAGAGATTTAGTAGAGAAGAATATTGTTAAGTTGGAGTATGTACCTACTGAAAAACAGAATGCTGATATTTTTACTAAAGCCTTAGACCATGAGAGATTCTCTATCTTGAGGAAATCTCTTGGCATGAGCACTATCTGAAAAGAATTTGGATGGATGTTGACACAAATGCGTCAGCATTTGGGACAACATCAGGGGTTGTATAAATTTTATAAGTTGAATTTATTTCTTACTTAGTTAAATAATTCCTTTGTAAAATATCTACGAATCTAAGAACCTTGGAGTGCAAAAATAAACGTCTTACACCTCTCAAATGCATAAAAATGAGAATGTTATTAGCATACTAAAAGATGTACCAAATCACTGAGTAACTATGGAGCACGGAGTTCACTACTACGATGCCTTCTTTTCAAAAGGTGATATTTGGTAAAAACATCAACATATTTGTAATCCATTAAGTAAGTATGGGGCACGGAGTTCGCTACTACGATGTACTCTACAGGAACAATGGATCAATACAAATTAGATGTTATAACACAAAAAGAAAAAATATGGTGCAACACAAATGAAGCAAATTCATGTAAAAACCGTGTTGAGGTGTTTGTAACAGTTTTGAGCACAACATTGCCTGATTTGAATTTATTTTTATCTGTGTAATTATTTAATTATTTATTGAGATTCATTTTATTTATTTAATTAATTGCTGACCCTTATCTATTTTTTTCAGATTATGCGAAATTAATTCTGGAAGCTTCTTAATTATCTAATTAATTTAATTAATTGATTTTTCCCACTAATTAACCATGATCTAGGTTGTGGCTAATAATGTGGAGCACTTTCGAAAATTCTAGATTAATTCTTCTGTATTATTTTCTTAACCTCCAACTACATTACTCTCTCTATAAATATCGAACATAAGATGCCATTTATTTGCTAATTGTGATTTCTGATTGTGTTGAGTACTAAGATTGCAGAATTGTTATTTGGTTGTGTATATCTCAAAGAAGTGTGTGCAAATTTCCATCCTTACCTTGAAATTCCAACCGCCTAACTTAAATGGCTGGAACAAACTCGAATTCCTCACAATCTCTCTCTGATTCGAAAACCTCATCTCACTCTCGCACAAATCCTCTCGAAATTCTTGCTTCCATGGCTTCACAAAACTCTACCGCTTCAAATGCTGACTCGAATGTCTCTGCAACACCATCAACAACTGTTCCCACTCCTCAAACTGCTCCTCAAACAAACTTTCCTCAAGATGCAACCGTCGAACAGGTCACTAGGGCAATCGAAGAGGTGTCTGATACTCTTCGAACTACAGGCCATTTGCCCGTGATGACTTTTGGAGGTATCACGGTGGACATATCAAGCTATTTGGCTGAGCAAACCGCCCAAATGGCTTCTGCTTCAAAAAACCCCAAATCACCCTCTGTTCACGAACCGCAAACTGAGAACGTTGATGCTTCTGTTGAAGAAGAAGCTACTGCCACGTCTGACCCTGAAGACGTTGAAATGGAGGAGGCAAACATTTCTGAAGGTATAAACTCTTCACTCTCTGTTTCAGATGAGTCTGCCCCCATTCCTCTCAAGAAGAATGCGCAAAAAGGGAAAAGACAGAGAAGCCCTGTACAAAGAAGGAGGAGATCAAACCGCGTTTTTACTCGCGTGGATTATTCTGAATCCATGAGGAAGAAGAAGAAGGCTGGAGCTGATGCTGGTGAACCTATCCAAGTGTTCACAGATTCTGAAGATGAAGCTCCTGTTGTTGCTGAGAAACCAAAGAAAACTAAGACTGTTGTTGCTGAAAAAAAAAACAAAAAGAAGGTTGTTGCTGAAGAGAAAGGGAAAGGAAAGTCTGTTGCTGAACCAAAAGGCAAAGAAAAGATGATCACTGAAGATGAACCAGCTGAGTCAGAGTCCAATTCTGATTCTGAAAGATGCTTGAGAGACATTCTGAAGTCTCTTAGGAAAAATGCTGAGCACTATGCTGCTGCAAAGGAAGCTGCACCAGAACCTGAAGATGGTGGCAGTGGAGATAGCTCTTCCAGTGCAGCAAGCAGCCCTGAACAGAGCTCTGCTAAAAGCTCTACACCGAGCTCAGATGACCTTGTTTCTGAAGAGGAAGGTATTTCTGATTCTCTTGATACTCTAGAGAATAGATTGGCCATTTATTCTAAGAGAAAACTACTGATAGAGAAGAGGATCAATATACCTGATTTTGATAGTAAAGGCATGGTTAGTTTCTTAGAAGAAAGGAATTTGATGCATGCTGTGAACTTTGGTGAATCTTTCTTGACAAATTGGGCATATGAATTCTATGCATGTTTGAAAAAGAGCACTGGTAGGAGATCTTCTAAGTGGTATGGGACTGTTAATTTTAGGGGGAGGGATGTACCTTTTACTCCTGAGTTGATAAATGAGGTTTTAGAAATTCCCAATGTTGAGGTTGATGAAGAACCTGACATGGATGTGGTCATTTCTGCTATAACTGCTGGTAGGGTAGTTAAATGGACTAGCCACATGCTAGCCAAAGACCTCACTTCCCTACACTCTGTGTTATACAAACTCATTATCTACAATTGGATTCCCACCACAAATACTACCAAGATCACTAAGGATCAAGTTGTTTTGATATATAGGATTTATGTGCTTAAGAAGTTTAATTTGGGTCTAACAATATTTCAACATATGATGAGATTTACTGGGAGAGTTTCTGAAAAAGGCAATTTACCCTATCCTGTTCTGATTTCCAATTATTTGTGACATCATGGATTTGTTGCCAAGAACACTGATGTGTTGAGGGGGAGAGTCCCATTATTGGCCATTGCTCCTGCCTTACTCACTAGGGATAGAGTAATTGATCTGCCCTTGCTTGCTCCTGGTACTGAACATCAGCACAGACCCTCTACTTCTGCTCAACCAGAACCAACCAGACCCTCTACTACTGATCATCCTGAATCATCCAGACAAAGACACAAAAATGCAACCCCAAATGTTGAGAACATCCGTATCAACATTTCTGGTAATGTGTATCTTTCACAGGAATTCATCAAACTCCAACTCCAACACTTGCAGGAAACAATAGATGAACTTCAGTTCCTGAAGGACAGGTGGACCAACCTCCTTTCACCTACAACAGGGGGAGTACCACCACCATCCAACTCCAGTGTAGTTATTGAGGAGATAAATGATGAAGGAGTTCCAGCTGCTGCTGAGGCTAGTGATGGACCTGATGCTGCTGTTACTGATGTAGTTGCACACCTTGCATCTACTTACTTTGTTGATGAAGGAGATGATGATGATGCTGCTGAGATGGACACCTTGTATGGTGATCTACCTGGAGAAAACTGCTAGACATGGGGAGATCTGAATTCCACAATGGCTATGGTGCAGGAAGATGATGCTGCAGCTGTTACCACAGCAATATAAGCCATTTATTCAGTTCTACCTTTGTAATTAATGTTTAAGTTGAAATTCTGAAATTCTGATACACTTGTTGTTTATTTTTTCTAGATGATAGGATGTTTATTATTGCAACTTGCTTATTGGTCCCACTTGATAATTTGTTTACTGCTTTGCTTAATTTGTTTGCAGATTGTCTTGTGTCTACTGCAGGTTGTGTATAGCATTAGTGTCTGATTTTGTTTATATTCGTTTTACATTATGTTTTGCTCTGATGTTTGTTTTTTTGTTAGTGTCTTACTTAGATTCTAAGTTAATTCTTCCAGTTCAACTTATGATCTTAGTAAAAGTTACTTATGTTGTGAATAAGTGTAGTGTTTATACTTGTTCTATTTTGGATAAAATTTATCTTGATCTTATGGCACGGATCATTGTAAAATTATCCCTGGTCTTCATTTGATTTGATCAAACGATTACAACAGGTATTGTCTTGACTAGTGCTTAGCAATGATGTTAACCTCAACTAAGTACATAATACTGAGTATGTATAGAAATATATGTGCATCAGGTGTGTTGTAGTCGAAAGGTCAAATTGGGGGAGATTGTAGATGTTGTTAATCCTTAAATGCCTTAACATTATCAACAACATCTTAATTTGACCTTCCGAGATTTTTTCTAAGTCTTTTCTGAAATGCTACATTAAATGTTGATCTAAATGTTGTCGCATTTCTGGCAGGATCTAGAAGCTTCTACAAGGATCTGGAACCTGGAAGATTCCAGAACATTGAAGAACATGCTAGAACAGTCTGGAACCATTTGGAACGACCTGGAGCATTCAAGAAAGATCTAGAAAGATCATGTAAGTTGAGTTCCTAAAAAATAGGACCTCATTGTGGAAGCCTCTAGAATCAGCACCCCACTACTATAAATACCGATGGAAGGCTTCTCAAATCAGTGTACTCTATTCGATCAACTTCCTAGACCGAGCGTATATCCCTGTTAGGAATTGTGGCCAGTAGAACTACCTTTTAGTTCATACGTTCGTATCCCACCCGTATGGCTGTGTGTCTTCTTATCTATTGAGAGTGTAATCATTAGATAGACTAGGCATTTCGACTGTGTATACATTATACACTTAGTTCGTTTTTAGAACAAGGCACCTGCCTCGTTTGTAGTTTCTGTTGTGAATGTTAATGCTGTAACATTTCACAAAAATTATTTCCATTGTGTCACGTTTTGTTTTTAGTGTTTCAAGTCTTCCGCTGTGTCAATCATAATTTCTGATATTCTGTTAGAGTCAGTGTTGTACCAATTGTCACAACATTTAGTACAACATTATTCTACTTAAACTTAAACACTTCATATACACACCAACCACACACACTTTCAGTATTGATATCAGCTGATCAGCACAGTCCCGGATTACATGCCTATCTTCAAGATGTGAAGAGTAGAGAAGACATGAGGACTAGGAGATCCTTGAAGACCAGTTAAGTAAGGTGCTTGTATACCTACTTATCTGATGGAGTCCAAGATTGAAGATGGCCTGAAACAGGTTACATAATTGCTAGATCAGACGGGTGTTACTCATCTGATATCAGAAGACAGAAGACATAAGGCCAGACGAGTAGTCAGAAGACTAAGAGAGAAGATCAGAAGACTAGGTGCTCGTCCAGGACTCGGCTGATTCCCAAAGTCATCTTGCAATTTGAATGAAGACTTACCTTACTTAGAAGATTGACATGATCCCAGGATTGAAGCAATCAAGCGGCTGGAATCAAGGAATCAAGCCAATATGGAAAGATTGCCCCAACGGCTAGTCAACTCCAACTGCTAGTTGCAAGCAATCACCACTATAAATACAAGAGGATGAGAAATCACAAGTACGAAGTCACAACGAGAGAATTCAACAAGCTAAGCAAGCAAAAAGTCATACTGTTTTAAGAGTTCTCCAAGAGCCAGAAACCATAAGAACATCCTTAGCTCTTAAGTGATTTCTATCCAACCCATAAGAACCTGAATCCCAATCATATTGTACATCATTTGATTTAGGCATAGTGGTTAAGCAATTTATAAGCTTGAACCATTAGTTGGATATCTTCAAAAACCCCAAACCCTCACCGAAAGGTTAAAGTTTTTGAAACCCTGCAAAGTGCAAGTGCTTACAATCACTTGTGGAGACCGTAGCAGTTAGGACTGCTCAGATCTCAAAGTCCTACCCTTGGGACTATAAAGGTCAAGCCCCTTGTAATTTTTGGTAAATTAAAGGGATTAAACATCACGTTAGGACGTGAGAGTGGACGTAGGAACGTATATCTGAACCACTATAAACCTGGTGTTATTTATTTTCTGCACTTTACATTATTGTCATTTCATTTATCTTATATAGTGCATATTGTGTTTTTAGCTGTCTTCAAATCAAGGCCACAACCTTCAAACCAGCATCAGCTGAGGTTTTCACAAAAGTAAACAAGTTGGTAATTTCAAAAGTAACTAAAGAACGAGTCTAATCAAGGCCTACCATAATTCCGCATATAATCTCTTCATTCAGATCACTATAGTCATCTGGACCAGCAGACTTGTAGTCCAGTTGACATAGCAATCAGAAGAGGTTCCCAACTCTCTTGAAAAAGTTTTAAAGTCTATTCACCCCTCCCCTCTAGACTTTAATCCCATTCACTACTCGTTCAGGGACCAACAGTGTCCTTAACAACTTTCAGTCTTTTATAACGTCACATGAGTTGTTATTTCATTTTTCGGAGTGAAATATGAAATCTACGTTCTCCGAGGTCAAAATTTTGTAACTTTATAATATTTCACTAAAAAAAACTATGTTTGAAAGTGAGGGATGGTTTAATTGAAAAACATTGTACTCCCTCCGTCCCAAGATTACTTGCACGGTTTGACCGGCACGTTATTTAAGAAAAGTGGATTTAGTAGTTGATGATGTAAGATAAATGAGGGGTATTTTAGGTAATTTGATGATGTGTAAAGTGGATTTGATGATGTTTAAAGTGAAATGTATGGAAAAAAGGAGTGGCAAATTTGAAAATAAAATTATGTTGTGAGGTTATTAATTTTGTGGGGTATTTCCATATAAAGAGTGTGCAATTAATTTTGGGACGTCCCAATAAGGAAAGTGTGCAAGTAATCACGGGACGGAGAGAGTATAATTTATAACTGACAATAGAGTTACATTGTAAAATAGTTGATGATTAATCAATGATGTATTGTCCAATTAACATAACATCTAAAATGTACTTAAACCCTTTAAACAAGTATATAGAAGGGTGTTGGTCCTGAAAGGAGTATATAACAAGTGTATGGGGGGGGAATACACTTGTATGCAATTCTTTTCTAACTTTTGATCAAACCAGAGTTCAGCTAGGTTGTCTTGGACAACTCTACTGAAATGATTAACTCTTCTAAGATAATCAGACTACTAAGTACTATTGAGTACTTAGTTGAATAACTATCTAGGGGAGTTATATGTGCGGAATAGTGGTTGGCCCTTTTAGTTTAGACTCCTTTAGTTTCTGAAATCTCTTAATCAATCAAACAGTCCAGTTTTCAGGGAACTTGTCCAAATCAGTTTTGCACAGTCTTTGAATGTTTATCCTTTGAAAGATCAGTTTTGTGTGCAGTGTTGAATGAATGAGAGTACTTGAAAGTAAATCAACACAAGAGTTTATAGTGGTTCAGAGACTCAAGCTCCTACATCCACTTTCCCTGATTTAACAGGATAATTCCTTTACTCTTGGAATTAACTAGTTTTATAGTGCCAAGGTGCACTTGATCAATAACACCACTCCTTGGTGAATTGATCCCTAGGATGTCTAGAGTCCTAGTACCCTCTTCTCAACTCAGAACTGAACTGTTCTTCTCTCAACAGTCAGCTCCTACCACTTCTACTACTACAACCTTCTCTCTTTCACTCTTGAAAGGGGTAAGGGTTGAAGTAAGGTTCCAACTAATGAGATATCATTTACAATGGAGATCAGTGTATAAGGATAGGATATCTCTCTAAGCTTGTGTATGGATATACAATGTAGTACAGCTTAGAAGAAGTGTTTGAAGACTAAGATAGTCTTTGAAAGCTTTGAAAGCACTCTAGCTTGTAAGAACTTGAGGTTAGAGGTGCTTGGTTGAGGTTGAAGTTGGATGCTTTCAAATGGTCTTCACACTTCTGTATTTATAGACAAATGGAAGGATTTGCCCGTTGGAGAGGCAGCCCCAAATGTCCATAAGTGTCTTCTTTTGGTTCTTCAACTTAGAAGACAGAATCTTGATAGTGACATGTCCTCATTTGGGAAATAAACGGTTGTTAAGACTTTGTCTTCATTCTGCAGCACTCTTTCCAATGTCTGACTTTAAGATACTCTTGTTAGGGCATGGACATGACTTCTGAAGATTGTTCCAATGATAGGACAACATTCCTCATCATTTGGACAACTCTCCTTATCACTATCAGCAGTCTTGCTTATCAGCAAGGTTGACTTGCTCTTCTTCAGATGACTTGGCTCTTTCCCTTTATTTCTCTTGAAGGTGATCTTAGCTTGTTTCTTAGAATATCTTTAGGGAATGATTGTCTCAAACTTTTCAGCATAGTTGACTTCAAGCTTCCAGGGCACTTGATCTGGTTCAATTGTGCTGAGACAACTCTTCTGGACAACTCTCCTGATCAGCATAGTTTGTCTTCAAAGGACTTAGTGTTGTATCCAGAATTTGAGCCTTGAGGGGACTTGATCTTGATGGACTTCAAAGCATGTGTTCCCCCTCAAATTGTGCATCTAATCATCTAAGAGCTACCTAACATATTAGCTCCTCATCTAGCCTTTATACTATATGTTCTAACATTTCTTATAACATATTCAATCATGATTTAGGCATGTCTCAGGGGTTTTGGTATTCAATCAAAACATGTCTCATTTTATTCCCAACAAAGGGTTATGAAAGTTATACAATTGTTGTACAAAATATACGAGTTCATTAATTCCTATAGTGACCTTCGTTTCGTTACACTGTCACATAAGTCGTTATTTCGTTTTAACCTATTGTTTCATGTTGATACCCATGCTCTACACAAAACTCGTAGTAACGAACACGTTAAGGTGAGAGAATGGTCAGTATAGAGTTGCTAGTGCCCATAACAACATTCAGTGCGTTATAACGTCAAATAGGTCGTTATTCCATTTTTCAGAATTATTCAAACCTTCTTTTATGTTCATATCTACATTTTACACCCTAGTAGTAAGAACGAGCATGTGAAGGTGAGCGAGTGATGAGTAATATAATCGTTAGTGCTCATAACGACCTGCATTTTGTCAAAACGTCAAATGAGTCGTTATTATGTTTTCTAGAGTTTTAAAGTCTTGTTTTATGCCAACACCCTCATTTTACAAATGCTTGGAAAGAATTCCTACAAATGATCCCAATTATTTGAATAAAGTTAAAACTGTATTAATAAATACATTTATTTCAGTTTGAAATATGTAAATAGAATATGAACACAAATTTAATTAGAGAATCAACATTATCTCTTCCTTGACACGTCTCACACTTTATGCATTAGTTATAGTAACGAGCACATGACAATGAGTGCATTAGTGAATATATTGTCATTAGTATCCATAACAACTCTCATTCCATTATAATGCCATATGAGTCGTTATATAATTTTATCACAATAAAGTTAAAATGTAAAATTGAAACAAAGAATATAAATAATGATGAATTTATACAAATGGAACTCTGAAATCGATTAAAGCATCATGTCTAAATTATATTTTATCTCACGGTGAGACGATCTCATGCAAAACTTCCTCAATTTTTTTTTTTTTTTTTTTGAAGAGGTAAAACTTCCTCAACTAAAAAGTCATATTGACCAAATTTTAGTTGCAAATACAAAATTATGCTTGAAGTTCCCAAGGAGCAATGCAACTGAGGGTTAAGTTTTTATACCAAAACTTAATCAAATAAGAGTATACAAATTGGTTACTATTGTGCTATATATTAAGCTTTCAAGCTAGCTTCTGTGATCAGGATAGAGTGACATAGGACACACATCCATCTTTACCTGCCATGGTGATAAATCACCTAAAACTGAAACACCTAACAAAACATAAAATCCGATCGAGAATTAGCAACAAAGAAATATGCTCTTACATAAGTTGATTGCAAAAGGCTTAAGGTAGGTATTTGAACCGAATTGCGATAGTGCACAACAGCGACGTGCAAGTGATAAAGCAAGGTAAATGGGTGGCGGCCTTGGCAGTCCCATAAGAGACAAATAACATGTCTCTCAATTAAAAACCCTTGCACCACAGAGAGCGAATGCATCAAACGAAATTAGGCCGTCTCTTAGCACAATATAAGTCCCTAGTTCACTGTTGACACTTCATTAGTTACAAATTAAATATACACCTTTAACTTACTTACATTTTGACCTGTCAACGTACTCACTTGAATAATATAGTTATACTACATAAAATAACACATTTAACATTAATTGCACAACACGTACACTGAAAACACTTTATAATATACTTTAAAATTAACTACACATACGACAAGAAGACAGATTGATGCCATAAGAGCAACACAATTTATTTTTACAAAGCAAGAGTGGAAACGTGTTCAATTTTTAAACACACATTTTACACAATTCAACACAATTGTTTTTCCAATATAGATGGTCACTAATTAGCACATATAATACAAAGCACATCAACACCCCTTTCATACACATTTGTATTGCCGATTGACATGCAGAACCACATGTTACCAAATTTAATTCACCATTGAAACATACACAACATGCTGGATACTCACTCACACACACATTTAACACTAACAAAGTCATGCACATCAAATTCAAACAATACCAGCACGTGTGACACATACTACATTTATCTACTTTTAATCATCTTGCACATCAACAATACTGCACTATGTGTTTCGTGGCAGACCTATTCACTTGGGATAAACCGGGATTTTTATCGATATAAGACAATATCTAAGGGCCATGGCATATCTGTTCACAGAAAGCTGCGTCGCGGTGGACCGACGAACTTCAGGCGATAGCATACAGACGCAAATAACGCTGCAAGCCGCACACAGAGAGGCGGCGACACTGGCTAGGAAACCACAGCGGCGGCCGAGAACCCACAGAAGTGCGGAGACCACAACTCAGGTGGTCAGACTGCTCACAACGGTCGATCTGGAGTTGGGGACGACGGTGGCGGACTGGGGCGACGCTCACGTCAGCATCGCACGATCTGTACCTGAACAATGATAGTTCTAAGTCGCGCAATCTGAAATTTGGTTCCGCAAATAGAGATTTTAAGATGTTGTAATCCCCCGCGCGGAGAAGGCTCTCTTAGACGGTGATGGTCGCATACAAATCTACTCAGATGGACATCGCATCAGTGTGTGCAACTGATTTTTCAAGGCAACACACAAAGCTCTCGACCATGGTGGATATGCCCTAAAATTTAGCAGACCGTTTATCAACCAAACTTAGTTCTTGATCAATTGGGGCTTTGAAGAAGACTTCAAATTTCAATCCTAAAAAAAAAAAAAAAAAAAAATTAGAGCAGCGTTCGTGATAGAGTGTAGAATTTTTTTGAAAGAAACCCTAGTTTCAGTAGTTTGAAGAAGAGTGTTAGTTTCAATTCTTAAAAGGAATCAACTCTTGTTCTTGATCTATGAAAGACGAAAGAATTATGCCATTAACACTTAAAAGACTTTTCTTAATTATTATTTAAATTTTGTTTAATTTGTTTATTTAATTTTTTAAATAATGAAATTTATATTAAAGAAGGGTAAGATAGTAAATAATAAAATAGGATTTAAAAAATGATTTAATTAACTCAAACCTGTATAACAGGTAGCAGGTTCATACGACGCCATGTGGCGCAATTCGATATACTGACTACGGTAGTCAGTTTGTATAATTTGACTAACGTAAGAAAAACCCTTGTGTATATTGTGAAAGTGAATGTGAAAACTTTTCAGGGATGGAGGGAGTAATGAATAATATAATATAATATTCTTATAATTAGTTACTACGTGATGGTCCCTTACCCCGGAGGTATATATCAGACGGGTGATTTAGAGTACTTAATGTGCTTTAAGTGTAAGAAAAACCAACTCTTTCAGACTAGGGGCCTAAAACTAGTTAGTCTGGTGATCTAATTACCTTTTAGAGTTACGTGCGGAATTTGTAGTGTGCCCATAAATATTATACTCGTCTACTGTTTATAGAATTTTTTTACTTCATGCATAAACACTTTTAGGGTATCAGCTGACTTGATGTCAGCTGATCGTGATCTTTCGAATAGCTAAGACTTGTGCAGTATCATATGACTTGATGTCAGCTGATATAATACACTTCACTTATAATTGATGCCTTAAGTTAGGATTGGAAAATTCTCTCTAAGCTTGGAATATATATGATTCTATGTTGGCTTAGATATGATGAGTTCACTCACTGTTTAGAAGATGATGCTTATTGAATCTTCACTGAAGTTCTTCTTGAGCTGTTCTTGATGTTGAATACTTTAGCACTTTGCTCGACCTTTGCATCCCTTCACTCATGTGTGAGATATGATAATGAACTCATATATATAGTGTAAGATATGAATGTTACCGTTGGAATACAATCAATTTTCCACTATTTCGGGAATCACAATCTTCTTGATTGATTCAATTAAATGTTATTATTGCCATGTAACATTTAATGCATCATTGACTTTCCATTCTTGTGTACCGTTGGTGCATCATTGGTACACGTCATCTCTAATTGATCCTTCAATATATAAGAACATATGACCTTTGCCTCAGCCGACTGGCTCAACTGATCTTGGATTCTCCTCTTCTGATCTTGACACTCGACATCTTGACTGTTTCCTCAGCTATATGGACCTCGTTTGTCTAGTAACCAGCTTGGTCCTCAGATGTATTTGGTTCCTCAGTTGATAGTGCTACTCAGCTAATCATACTCAGTTGGATCAGTGGAGTTCCCCCTCAACTGATTCTCCTCTTCTGGTCTTGATCTTCTCTTCTTGAGCATACGCGAGTCTCTCCACTACATCAGCTAGGTTCCCCCTCGACTGATGCTAACCAGAAGCTATCTATTATAAGATGAATAATAAAGTTGTCTATACAATACAAATTATCCTATTACAAGTTGGTTTGGTTTATCAAAACAAAATATAAGGGATATCAGCTGATCTGAATATACCAACATTTTTTCCCTTTTTTGATATAACCAAATCATCTAACATTTAATGAACAAATAAAGAACAATGAGTGCTAGTGACCAAGTAATAGTGCTGAAGATTAAAGACATATGGCTTATGTACGATGACAATGAGATTTTATCATCAAATGAGATAACTAGGTGTTATCTCCAAAAGCTAAAATAGATGGGTTTTATTAATATAACACTTTACACGCACAGACTCACCTAATCAGCTATTACGAAAACCTTATTTCTACTCTCAACTGATATGATGCAAAACAAACGACATACATTGAAGTTTGCTTATCTTCAGGTTTTCAAACAACTAGATCACCTTGATCTTCTTATCTTGCTTATACGCGTGTAAATCCAGATAGGGTTAGAACTCAGCTGAGCTGATGTTTCCCCATAGTTGTTGACCTGTTATGAAACACAAAAATCCACAAACATGCAAGCATGATTTTATGAAAATATTATGCATGTGAAAAGTATGCCTATCAAAATGGGCCTGGCCCGATGGGCCGGCCCGGCCTATGGGCTGGGCTAGAATTTTAGTGGCCCGAAAACAATCGGACCAAATTAGCCCGGCCCACTTGAACAACCGGGCTCAGGCCGGGCCAAGCTCGATTTTTCGGGCTGGCCCGGTTTCTTTTTTTTTTTAATAATTTTGTTAACCTTTTTCACACTTCTTTATGTACAGAAAGAAACAAAAAAAAACCCTAGCCTCTAAAAGTGTGAAACCCTAGCCACTAAAAGCGTGAAACCCTTCCACTTCCATAATCCACTTCGTCCCTTCCCCTCTCCCAAACGGTCAAACCCGACGACGCAGGCACACACAGGTACAACATGCACGACGCGCGCACATGACCGGCACCGGCGACACGACGCTCGCACACGACGCACAGCACCTGTACGACGCTCGCACTCGCACAGCGCCTGCTGTGAATAGTCAAGGTTATATGACTGTGACTGCTCATTATGTTGATGATAAATGGAATTTAAATTCTAAGTTGCTTGCATTTTGTGATTTGAGAGTCCACATACAGCGGAGGAATTGTCGGGGCAGTTACTTAGAGTGCTTGAGGGTTGGGGAATAAGTTTAAAAATCTTTTCTATCACATTAGACAATGCCTCTTCTAATGATGCCATGCAAAAGTTGGTAAGAGATATACTTAACACAAAGAACTCTTTGTTATGTAAGGGTGAGTTTTTCCATGTGAGATGTTACGTTGTGCACATATTTTGAACCTCATTGTTCAAGATGGTTTAAAGGAGGCATCAAAATCAGTGATAAAATTAAAGAAAGTGTCAAGTATGTTAAGGCTTCGGATGGGAGGTTGAAGTTATTCAAAAAATGCATTGAAGAAGGGAATTTGGGTGATGTTAGTGGTGGTTTCTTAAGGTTAGATGTGTCAACAAGATGGAATTCTACATATTTGATGCTAGAAAGTGCTATTAAATATCGATCAATATTTTTTACCATGTGCTTGTATGATAAGAATTTTAAATGTTGTCCAACTGATGAAGAGTGGGACAGATGGGTGAAAATGCGTTCTTTCCTGGCTCCATTTTATAAAATCACTACCATGATGTCAGGATCACATTACCCTACCTCCAACCTATATTTCAAGCAAATTGCAACCATTGAAATGAAATTGAAGGACAATTTGTCTAGTGAAGATAAGGTGATAAGAGAGATGCGTTATATGATGCTCAAATTTGACAAGTATTGGGAAAAATGTTGCCTTGTCCTTGCATTTGGAAGTATTCTTGATCCAAAATCAAAGTTGTTTTATGTGACCTTTTGCTATAAGAGGCTTTACCCGGAAACATATAAAGAAAAGGTGAATAGGTTATAAGAGGTTATGCATAAACTTTTTAAGGAGCATGAACGATGTGGGGTTGCATCTAGCTCATCAAGAATTGTCCCAACCTTTTCACGATCAATGAGCAATGAAGACGATGGTGATGAGACAATCGAACTAGTAAGTATGAGTTATGCTAACTTATTGATCTTTATTATATTATTTTTCAATGTATTTAATCTAATTTTATGTTGTGTATGTTTTCAATTTTAGTAGTATGCTGCCCAAGAGATGAGTCAATTCACTTCAACTAATGGCAAATCTGAATTTGATTTAAACTTGGAAGAAACACCGGATATGGGAAAAAGCATAGATATACTTGACTATTGGGAAATGAATAACGAACGATACCCCCAACTTTCAATCATGGTTTGTGATATTTTAAGCATTCCAATTACAACAGTTGCTTCAAAATTAACATTTAGCATTGGGGGTCGTATCATGAACAAGTATAGAAGTTTCTTACTTTTGAAAATTTTGCAAGCTCTCATTTGCACTCGTAGTTGGTTGCATGATTTCAAAGAGGTCGTGGCTTCAGGTAATATTAAAATTATTTCATTTTCTACATGCAATATAATTTCTATTATAATTATATGGTTTTAATTTTTAATCTCATGTTTGTTAATATATTGTACAGATGTAAAAGAAGTTGATGAGATACAATTGTTTATAGAAGATTCTAACACTGTCTGAGGAATGAGGATATATTTGCTATGTTGGACTTATTAATATATTATGTTTGCTATGGATTTGTTGGACTTATTAATATATTATGACTGTTGAATTGTTGTTTGAACCTATTTTATTATGTTATTTTTTTTAGCGTGTACTTTTGTTATGTATTAATTTATGTATCATTCTATATTCACAATTAATAGCACTCAAGTAGTTCAATATATAGATAATTATTTTTTTAATAATAAAAAAAAGAAACAGGTTGTTTAAGCCCGATCGCCCGAGCCGGGCTGGGCTTCAGTTTTCCAGGCCGGGTAGCAACTGGGCCCAGCCGGCCCGGCCCATTTGACAGACCTAGTGGAAAGCAATTTTTTCAAAAGGATCTATTCAGGTTACAAATAGAATCGCAATGTTTCCTAATAACAACAATTGCATGTGCACATGGGAATCTGATGAAACCTCCCTCGAGGTTATTCTAGAATTCTCGAATGAGACACACTAGTAATCAACAATGGTGCTGTAAATCTTAATACCCAAATTCAATGTTTACAAATGATGTATTCTTCTACTACTAATACTAACATCTAATCACTAATTCTACCTATAATCTATTTAAAACTCGTTGCCGCTCGTTATTTCCTTACTGATCATGTTCGCCTCCATGGTGGTTTTACTTTCTTCGTCATATTTGGGTGAAGTATCGAATTCTCGTTCCACTATAGGGTCTGCTCCGATGATGAGACTCATCATCTTAGCGTTGGGGCAAATGTGGTTCCATGTGTATTTTGCATCACACATGAAGCATTGGCCAGCTTATCGTCGCCGCAGTATCTCCTCGTTGGGCAGTTGTATTCGCCCTCTTCCGACTATCGATGCAGGATTTGGTCCTTTTGTGTTCGCTGGACCTGTCGTCGAACTCCCACTTGGGTCCATCGCGTTTGTCGTCGGGTGTTGAGGTGGGAAACCCCTGTTGGAAGAAGGGTAATCTCGTGTTGTAGGCTGAGTAGTTCGCGTTAAGCGTAACTGCTCGTCCTTTCTTGCAGTGAGGTCGATGGCTTCTTACAAGTTGCGAGGTTTCCACATTTTAAGCTCAACAGATATCTCAAGTTTGAGTCTAGCTATAAACGCTCCTAGTAGTGCACTGCGAGGCCAATGGGGTACTTGGCTCATGGCTTCTTCGAACTCGCGACGGTAGTCTTTGAAGTTGCCCGTCTACCGTGTTCGGCTCGTGAGCTCGTTGGCATCCTCATCGTTGGTGTTGTCAAATCTTGCCAAAATTTCCTTTTTGAATTCTGTCCAAGGGATGTCGTTGCCTCTATGCACTTGTTCAAAACATCTCCACCATTGCCTTGCCTCACCTTCTAGGTAATATGAAGCAATACGTACAAACTCCCGCGATCTGGTCTCCTGCCAATCAAAGTATTGCTCGGCCTTGCCGAACCAGTTGAGGGCATCGTCGCCACTGAATTTTGGGAAGTCAATGCGAGGTCCTCGTGGTTGATGCTCGCTGGATCTGTCTCGTCGTTTGCTTCAGATTGACTAGTCGGATTCAGTTTCTGATTTCTGCTCGTCCTCGTCACTGTTTGTGCTCGTCTCGGACCCATCTTGGTCAAAAGGCCTCGAGTTGTTCCCGAATAGATTATCCCTTTGGCCAAATCCTTCGTTTGAATCGTCTCACCCTTCTTTGTTATGGCAACGTTCTCGATGTCGAGTTCGCCTCCCTTGTTCATTGTACGCTTCACGTCGCATGAGACAAAGTAAGCCCTGACCACGGTCAATTTTCCCGGTGCACGATTCCATCTTTCTCGTCTCCTATTACCTTCATCAACCTCCTCGCTGAACGTTTCCCCATCTGTAGTGCCAATTTCTGCACGACGTTGGTCAGTCCATTGATGGAGTCCTCCATGTCTTCAAATCATTCTTATTTGAAACCATGATGATGATGATTGCGCGGAAGTGTGAGAACTGTATCGTAATGGCTCTGAGGCCAATTGATGAAACCTCCCTCAAGGTTATTCTAGAATTCTCGAATGAGACACACTAGTAATCATCAATGGTGATGTAAATCTTAATACTCAAATTCAACATGTTTACATATGATGTATTCTTCTGCTGACATGTAATCACTAATTCTTCATATAATCTAGTAATGTGACTGTTATAAAATAAATTACATTAATTAAGGAATTAAGGATAATTCTACCAAGTCTTTCTCAATTATTTCCTGAAATCCCTCTATTTTCTCTGCGTTGATATGTCTTACCATATCTCTCGTCGGTTATGTAAGGTAAGGATCCATCAGAATCCTTTGATTTGCCATTGAAAGCAAGTGCAAATATTATATTCAAGATCAATCGTAACAGAAGTTTTCGAAGCTACCTCAAATTGACCATTTGTATATATTGAAAAGCCCAAGATGCACTAATTTTTGACAGTTCGTGTCAAAGATCTTCCTTGGTAGGCACTAGCAAACCAGTCCAGGTATTGCTGGTTTCACGCCTCTCTACGAACTATCTAGCAATCTGTTTACTAATAGCATCAATCATATACGTAATGGGTAGACCCCTAGCTTCACGAATCCAGGAGTTGAAAGATTCAGTAGCATTCGATGTCATCTCTCCATATCTTTTTATGTGTGGAGAATGAAAAATAGCCCAATATAGAGGCAGATCTTCTAACCACTATTCTGCAATTCGATCATCGATTTCCTTGAAAATTTGAATCTTCTCGTCGAATATTCTTCTAGTTGGTGCACATGCGCACTGCTTGAAAAGGTCAGTCATGTTATCGCGATGCTGAGTGTTCCATCCTCCACCGTATTTTCCCTTAAGGTTCATAATGAAATGGAACAGACAGTAATAGTGAGGAGGGTTTTCCCACACGTTATAAAATGCTGACATTAGACCTTTGTTCCTATCTGAGATGTATATAATTTGTTTTGCGTGTACGATATTATCTTTAAGCTTAGTAAAAAACCACGCCCAATTATTCATATTCTCAGTGGATAATCAGATACAACGAAAAATGCAACGGGAAATAGTCCTATTTCAGAAACAAGAAAACTAATATTAGTATGGATCATCAAACTGAATATGCAATAACAGAAATAATATAGTAGATATGGATAATATCGTTATCACTATCTTTTGCAGTGCTTGCAAATAGAACATCTTTGAACCTTCATTTCATGAAGGTTCCATCTATAAAAAGCATCGACCTACAATGTTTAAATCCTTCCTTGCAAGCGTAGAAGGAAAAAAATATATGTTCAAAGTGGTTTGTGGTACTATTTTTCTCTAAATCGACTACACTACCGGGGTTTGTACGTTTCACTACTTCACCGTACCGCCTTAGTTGATCATATGATTTATCGTAACTTCCAAAAATATCGTTTCTTGGAGCCTCTATCCCACGACATGCCTTCCAATAAGGAATAACTAAACCGCAACCTACTTTAATATTAATAAGGACTTCCTAATTTTCAGTTATTGTCGGATTATCATTAACACTCTGCAATACCAGTTCTTTTATAATTTTAATTCCAAACCTATTCTTATCCTCGAGTAATAGGTATCCTACACATGTGTGGAATATGTTAGTTTTAGATACTATAAAACCAGATTTCATAGGAGATTTATTTTCTTTTATAAACCACTCACAATTAACAAAAACTGCATAAACATATCGGGGCGAATTCTAGACGTATTGAAACTTAAAATTCAGTTTAGTGGAGTACTTTATCAGCTCAAGTCTAAACTCCGGAGCACCACCGACAAACATTACTCCAACATCCATTATATGACGCCAATGATCAGACAAATATGTCTTCTTTTTTCTCAATGGGTCAGATATCAAAATTGGGTATACTACCCAAACCCACAAATTCGGTTGAAACAGAGTTTTGAGAATCATTCACCACAATCTCTTTATTAGGGGTATTTTTCAAATTTTCTCCTAAACGAGAAGATTCTGCATTTATATCATCCATAAAAGACCTAACATGCACACTTACAAATTGTTTAGGATCATCATCAAACGATTTTTGAACTTGCCCTAACTTAATAGATATGTTTGCTATCTTTTATGATGTTATCTTGCAATACTCCATCAACTCAATTAAATCAGAATCTAAACAACAATTCTTCATGCTACCGACCGAATATGTGGTTGAGAAAGTACCTGCAGATATATTGGCCCATGATCCAATAATTTCAGAAACGATATCCTAGTAAGATGATCCCTCATTCACACGCATCAGTTTACTTTTTCCATCGAATTCAATCTTAAATATGACTGAATACTCCTTTTTTTTTTATTCACCAGATTCCTTTGATAATTCAAGGAAATGACTCTAACTTGTAGCTAATCAAGAACTATAATCTTTTACAAAATGTAGTTGCTACTCTGATATTCAAAAGACTCATTGAGTATGCAAATTTGTAAAATTAATATCCTAAAATTAACAAAATATGAAAATTGGAAACGACCAGAAATCAAGTTATGATTCAAATATGAAATCATAACCTAAGATTGGCGAAAGGAGGGAAATTGCAGAATTGGTTCGTGAAATCGGAAGAAATAGATTAATTGAAAATGGAAGGTCAACTACAATGATGAGATGATTATCGAGATTTATGGAGTCCGTTTAAAATATTAAGATTTGATTATTCTATTATTTAAACTCTAAAGGGCATATTAAGATTTTTATCTTGAATTTGACCTTAATTGTAATGTTGGGAAACAAAATTAACAAAATATGAAAATTAGAAACGACTAGAAATCAAGTTATGATTCAGATATGAAATCATAACCTAAGATTGGGGAAATGGGGGAAATTACAGAATTGGTTTGTGAAATCGGAAGAAGGAAATTACAGAATTGATATGTGAAATCGGAAGAAATAGATTAATTGAAAATGGAAGGTCAACTGCAATGATGTGATGATTATCCAGTCTTGAATTTTGAATCTTATGATAAATAAACTCATAATCTTACTATATAATAATATAATTTGATAATCTTACTACATAGTAATATAATTTATTTACAATCCCACATAATATGCATGTCTTACACTTTTTAGAATATAAAAATAAGTAGAATTTTTATTTGAAGGGGGAGTCATGGATGGTTATTCAAATTGAATGGAATTATGGAGAGAGAGAGAGTTGTGAATGTTTATTCAAATTGTTTGAGATGTTATTTAAATTGGTGTATTTGGATTCTTGATTTGATTATTCAGGTGGGTGTATTTAGATTCTTAAATTTAAAGGCTGGGGTGTATTTAGATTCTTGATTTGGTTTAGGAAAAAAATGAGATTCATTGAAACTACGATTTGATTATTTGAAAGCCTCCACAAATCAGAGAGATCGAAGCAATACAAAGGGTCAACGGTCAAGTTTCAATTAATTGGATTTTACGCTCAGGGCGAACACATTACCAAACCATACAATTCGAACTAATGTATTCCACTCTATAAACTTTGAAAATTGGAACCTAACTTCCTATATATGTAATCATTTTTTTCCAAAATTAAAACGCAATAAACAACTAAGGAAGCCATGGAAAAAGAATTTATATCTCAATTGATTTGTTTTTGCAATCTTAAACGTGATCTAGTTTCTATTCTATTACGGGGCCATTATAAGAGTTTTTTACAGAGAAAGAAAAAGGTAAAAAAAAAAACAAGAATGCACCCAAATAATAATTATTATAACAAGGATAAATACATTTTGTTTATTTTTATTTTTCTCCAAATTTTTCATACTTTAAAATTAGTATTTATACTTAGAGAAAGCTGTATTTTAATTAGTCCTTTTAGAATTAAAGACTAAACACTAATTAAAGTCTTTTGCACTATCAAATCATCATCATTCCTACCAAATATATATTCTATTCCAGACCAAATGGGTTACGACTGGGTACTAAAAACAAGCACAAATTTTAATAAACACCAAAAATTCAAATTGATACAATTTAAAGGACAAAAATAGTATTTTCCCTAATAATAATAATAAACATAGTTAATTTCGATGTTAATTGCACAGAATTCTCCATCAAATTAGATCATGTCGAAGAACAAGAAACTAATGAAATTGTTCTAAAACAAACACTATGAACTACGAAGAAATCAAAAGACAAAAAACACAAGAAAATAAATACGATCAAAGAGAATAAAAAAGTGATTTTCTTGATGACTTATACTTTGTAGTAGTGATGATCTTGATGACAAGGCCTGGAAAAACGTCGTCGTGTTGCTGAATATGAGGGTTATTTTCAAGTATAAATGGATCGTTGCACTTGTCGCTGATACTGTGAAGGGTTTCTCCTTCTGTCACTCTATATATTTCGTTGCATTCTCTTTGATACTCCATGGAAGAAGCTTCATAACTAGCCATTAGCAGAAACACAAGAAAATGAGCACACAAATAACTCATAATATATATATATTGTGATTTTTGTTAATTTTTTTGGTGAAAATTAAAAGGGTTTATACTTTATATATAGGGTTGATTGATAATGGCCATGTTTTATGGGTGCACGATTGGGTGTGTGGGAGTAGTGGGTTAATTTCTTGTAGGATTAATGGAGTATTAATTAATTAATAATATTATAAAAAAGAATATCTGGAATCTTATTAATTAATTACTGTTGGTCTCGTCTTGGTCAGGCTTCACACTTGACAAACGGCGTCGATATTCATGAGGCAAATTAAACTGTTGAAACCCATTAATGGCATTTAAAATTTGGTGTTCTTCTAATTAATTTAATTAATTAAGAATGTTGCTTTTTTTTTTTTTGACCGGACAATTTGTGATGTTAAAAGTTAGTAATATAGGTCATAATTGTACGTATGCAATCGTTAATTAAAATTTATGATAATATATAAAATAAAATATACTAATTAGTACGGACACGGAGATTAAGAAATACTAATATAATAAGTAGATTTATTAAAGGTGATGTGATTGAGAGAGAAGAATATAATGAAATGTGAGAACGAAAAGGTAAGTTGGTAGCTTTCACCGGAATGGAGGGAGTATAATTTTAATTTTTTCCATTGAGACATGTGTGCCTTCAATTGTATAGTGTAATTGATGTAATTTGACCACAATTTTGAATTAATTTTACTATGACATGTCAAAAATTTGATTGGACAATTGAAGATATATTAAAATCACTTAAAAATTCAATTATATAGTACACACTCAATTGCATATAAAAAAACTTATCATTTTCAAACTATATACGTAGGGTACTGATGATATTAGTTTAATGTCGTATATTTTCTTGCGAGCTAAACAAAGTCAGGTTTTATCAAGTAACAAGCCCAATTATATATATAATTGATTTTTGAATGAGGGTTTTTTTTTTTTTTTTTTCATGATGGACTTTGGACTAACTCTTAAAAAAGGCAGAATTCCAAATAGCACATTTACAAGTTGATACCCTTGTGCACACCAATTTCACCAATCTAAAAATAAACTAAAATATGGATTAGGTTAGTTGGATCATGAGTTGAGAGTTGGCTCACAAAAATAACAACTCATAAATCATGATTTTCTATTTTGGAGTTGCAAGCTGAAATTAATCATTTTCAAAAGTTCGTTTGTAGTTGTATTCTAATTTGTATCATGATTGTAAGCGCAATCACGTTAGAAAAGAGTTTAATTGTTGAATCAAGGTTTTAAAGAAGAAAAGAACTCGAAATTGAGAGCTTCATATTTTATAATTATATGAACATTCTATAATGAATTATGGACTTTGCCCTCTTGTGAATGTAAAATCATTATGATTGAAATATGAATTAGGTAAATAGGGGCGAACCCACGCACAAGGTAGTGGGGCCATGGGCGGGCCCTCCCATTTTTTTTTTTCATTTTCTTACTATTATATGCATGATGTATGTACATGTATTTAATATTCGGTATATATATTTCTTTAGGGCATGTTTGATAGCAAAGACTGATTATCTAAGATTAAGATTATATCTAAATTTTATAAATTTTAAAGTGTAATCTACCCTTAATCTAAGTTATCAAACAATCAATAAAAATGATATATAATTAATTTAGATTTAATCTAAGCTATCAAACATGGTCTTAGAATATAGTTGGACCCTCGCATGTAAATAAACTTAGAGGGGTGTATTGAATTGAGATTTTGTTGGATTTTTATGGACTTTAAATTAAAAAGTCAGTGGATTTAGAAAATCCATAGACTCTATGTAGAGTTTGACTGACTTTTTTATTGATTTATATGGATTTTCATAGATTTGACAGGATTCTGAAATACACATTTTTTTATTGATTTACATGGATTTCTATAAACTACGCCCTTGAAACTATTATACAAACGTATATCAAACACACTTGTATATAAAAAAAAATTATCTAAATTATTTAGAAAAATACCAAAAATATATTAGTTCAAAAAAAAAAAATTATTCATCATTATTATTCTCATCTTCATTTCTATCACGGTTATACCTCGACCTCATTTCCTATCATTACTTTTGTTGTAGTTGGCTTTGAAAAAGCAATTCCAAATTTTCCTCTTCCATGTCCATGTCGAGATGTGGTGAATCTTGATCTTCTTCATATTCTACTGGAAACTCAAGCGACATTCTTTCCAAAAAAATTAGGTAATCCAACACAAGCCAATACTAACTCTGCTTGGATTTGAAAAGGGAACGAAGGTGAGTTTTGAAAATTGTGAATCGCCATTTGAGAATACCAAAAATTCTCTCAATCACATTTCTTAATGATGCATGACGAAGATTGAATAACGCATTTTTAGGGTGACGACCTTGACCACCAAAATCTTTTAGATGATATCGAACACCACGTGCTAACTTTAAAATCTCAAGAACATTGTGAATAAATGTTCTTAAGATCTTAAAGTTGGTATTAATGTTATAAATCAGGTGCTAACTTTAAGATCTCAGATCTCAAGAACATTGTGAATAAATGTTCTTGAGATCTTAAAGTTGGCATTAAGGCTATAAATTAGGTGGCGATCGAGAATATATTATTGATAACCTAACGGTGTCAACTGTGCCGATCAGTGGCGGACCTACATAGTGCCCAGAGGGGGCAGTGGGCCCCCCACTAATTTTATAAATTTGTTAGGGGTATTTTGGTAATTTCACACGTATTAAAATTAATACTCTATTTTATAATTATTTGCACACTTCTAATATAAAAATAATCCACAAAATTAATATATATTCGAACATCATTTTATTTTAAAATCGTCACTCATTTTGAGTCTACATTTTACCCTACATTTCATTAAATCTATTTTACATCCAATTAAATCTTCCTTACACCTTATCAAATCACTCAAAATACGCTTTCTTATTTGACTCTACACCACTAAATTCAATTTTTTTTTAAAGTGAATCGGTTAAAATGTGCAAGTTATCACGGGACGGAGGAAGTATTAACTTCTACCAAAACATAGCAAAAGTCAACTTATTCGATCAATTTAATTTAATGAAATGTGACTTATTAACAACTTATAATGTGAAATTTTGATGAAAATAATGAGTATTATTTTATCTTTATAATAATGTTAATCGGGCCCCCCTACCGAAATTTTCTGGGTCCGTCACTGGTGCCGATATACTATAATTTTTAAAGGGAGAACATAATTTTAAAATACAGAGATGTAATCTTTTTCACGATAATAATGGTGGTGAAAAATCTGTGATGCTTATTGTTAGAAGAACAACAATTTTTTTTTTCTTCTCTTTTAGAGTCTTTTGAGAGAATCCGTTGAAATCTCTTGTTTTTAGAAGAGATTTTGAATAGTGAAATTTATTTATATTTTTTAAGGAGAATCCAACGAAATTTCTAACAACAAATTTTTTTTTTCTTCTCTTTTAGAGTCTTTTGAGAGAATCCGTTGAAATCTCTTGTTTTTAGAAGAGATTTTGAATAGTGAAATTTATTTATATTTTTTAAGGAGAATCCAACAAAATCCATAGAGTATTAAAATCCATAGATTGTTGAATACCTAAAGATTTCTAAAGACTTTTTAAAATCCATATTGAATACCTCAAAATTTTGAAAGACTTTTAAAAATCCGGATTGAATACCCCCAGATTTTAAAAGTCCAAAAAAATCCAACAGAATCTCAATTGAATACACCCCCTTAGTTGGACTTTTAAGTTGAATAATTCCCTCTTAGAATAATTCTATTTTTTTTCTTAAAATTAAAATTCTTTTATTAACCATTGTAATTTCTCAAAAATATTGGTTGGCTCTTACAATTTTAATGTGTGCTTAGTAAATTTTATTAAATCTTACTTTGTGTGCATTAAAAGATGAATAAATTCATATAGTAATGATTTACACACATTTAATTAAGATTTTTATCGATGCCCCCTTAATTACAATCATTTTTTACTATGAATTTAATTAAGACTACACCTCAAAACAAAATTTAAGATGAATTTTAATAGATCTCCATGCAAATGCATAAGCAAATTGTATATATTCAATTGCAGATGATTTTCACCGTGTGTTTCGTTTTAATATATTTAGGACATATTACTTATTTTATGATATTTAAAGATGAATATTGATATATATAAATGCAAAAATATAATATTTGAATTTAATGTTGAACGTATATTAGTATTGAACGGTGTATATCGGCCCCCCTTAACACACAATTATGGGTCCGCCCCCGCAGGTAAATTGTGTCTATTGAATTTATTCTTATTTTCTTCTAAATTTCTTGAAAGTTAAAACAAAAAAAATAAACATCATACTTACATAATTTCCAATTTGCATCCTCAATAAAACATAATATGACAAGATAAAAATAAAAATGAAACACTGAAGTGCAGACCTTACATTTAACTAACGTCTAATAAATTATCTGTCTCATAAACTTGCATAGTAAAAATATGGAATATCAGCTGATGTATGAAATAAAAAAAGAAGTTTAAAATTCAATAACTAATGTAAGTTGCAAAAGGGGTAATAGAACTAAGCCTAGCGAGGGTCCTGCTAAAGTTAGAACTAGTTAAGCTCTGTAAAAATTGTCTACACCGTCAGACCAACTTCTTGGAGTTGAAAAAGGGATGATATTGATGACAAGGCCCGGAAAGAAATCATCGAAATCGTTGATATGAGGATTTTTGTGGACGATGAAAGGGTCGCCGCACTTGTGACTGATCGTGTGGAGCGTTTCGCCTTCTCCGACGACGTAAATTTCGTCGCAGTCTCTGTTTATCCCCTGCCGTCCTCTGCACTGCAATAAAAGGGCTAATAAAATTGCAAGGTGTTGGAGTGTGGAGCCTGAATTGATCCTAACGGGCTTGGAGTGTAGGACAAGTTTGATCCTAACGGGCCTGGAATGGGGAGCAAGTCTTTTCCTAATAGGCTTAGGGTTAATTATGGTAAGTTTGTTCCTAATGGCTTGGAGTAGGGAACAAGTCTTTTCCTAATAAGCTTAGGGTTAATTATGGCAAGTTTTCTATTATAAATAGATGTTCTCTCATTGTAATCAGTATCCGAAAAAACATAGTGAAATACCTGGCTTGGCATCGCCCCCAGACGTAGTCGCAAGACGAACTGGGTAAACAAATTGCGTGTTATTTTCTCTTTCGTTATCGTGTGCGTGTGTTTATTTCCTAACAACTGGTATCAGAGCCTCGGGTTCAGAGGGAGCAGTCACGATGAGCGACGAGAAGATTTCAATCAAGCAGTTTGACGGATCGAATTTCGGGTTCTGGAAGATGCAGATCGAGGATTACCTTTATGGTAAAGATTTGTATGTGCCCCTAGAGGAGAAGGAGAAACCCGAAAAGATGGAACAGAAGGAGTGGAATCTGTTGAACAGAAAGGCGATGAGTGCGATACGTTTATCGTTGTCCATGAACGTAGCCTACCACACTACTAAAGCCAAGTCCGCAAGGGAGATGCTGCAGATCTTGGAGGAGATGTATCAGAAGTCCACAACGGCGAAAAAAGTTCACCTGATCAGACGGTTGTTCAACCTCAGGATGTCGGAGAGCACACCCGTGCAACAACACCTGAACGAGTTCAACATGATCATTGGGCAGTTGTGTTCTGTCGAGATCGAATTCAGTGACGAGGTACTTGCTTTAGTTTTGTTATCTTCTTTGCCTGACAGTTGGGCTGCAACAGTAACTGCAGTTAGCGCTTCATCCGCGAAAGATAAACTGAAGCTTGACGAAGTGAGGGATCTGATGATTAGCGAGGAGGTTCGCAGGAAAGTGTCTGGATCCACTTCAGGGTCAGCGCTGAAAACGGAGGAAAGGGGCAGATCGAAGAGTAGGCAGAATCGTGGCAGATCAAAGTCCAGAGGAAAGAGTCAATCCAAGAAAGATAAAGACTCGATCCAGTGCTGGAATTGTGATGAGTTTGGTCACTACAGCAACCAGTGTTCAGCACCTAAGAAAAATAAGAAGGGACAGAACGAGAAGAAGACAGCAAACGCAACCACAGATGATATTGGAGACGCGTTGGTCTTAAGTGTCAGTAGTCCGCTAGAATCGTGGGTGTTGGATTCTGGAGCATCATTCCACTCTTGCAGTGATGCTAAAATAATGAAGAACTATGTGTCTAGCGAATTCGGACAAGTCTACCTTGCTGATGATGAGCCCCTGAAAATCGTGGGAAAAGGAAATGTCCGGATAACCACACCAAACGGATCGATGTTGAAGCTGAATGGTGTGAGGCACATTCCAGGATTGAAAAGAAACTTGCTTTCAATCGGGCAGCTTGATGTAGAAGGATACTTAGTGACTTTCGGCAGCAACAGTTGGAAGATCAGTAGAGGAGCCATGATAGTAGCTCGGGGGAAGAAGGAAGGTACGTTGTATACTACATCTAACCCCAAGGATTGTATTGACCTTGTGGGAGCTACAACCAACGTTGATTTGTGGCACTGTCGGTTGGGTCACATGAGCGAGAAAGAGATGAAGGTAATGTGTTCGAAAGGGAGACTTCCAGGGCTGAAATCTATTGAAGTTGGCCTATACGAGGACTGTGTTTTCGGGAAACAAAGAAGGGTGAGTTTCTCGAGAGGCGGTAGATCATTGAAGGCAGAAAAGCTGGAGCTGGTGCATAGCGATCTATGGGGACCAGCGCCCGTGAAGTCCCTTGGTGGTTCGGAGTATTACATGACCTTCATCGATGACTCCACTCGAAAGGTATGGGTTTATTTTTTGAAAAATAAAACGGATGCTTTTGATACCTTCAGGAAGTGGAAAGCTCTTGTAGAGAATGAAACAGGGCTGAAAGTAAAGTGTCTTCGTTCTGACAATGGAGGTGAATATGAACTCCGTTAGTTCAAGGAATATTGTGCTGAGAATGGGATTCGCATGGAGAAGACTGTGAGAGGAAATCCCCAGCAGAATGGAGTGGCAGAACGAATGAACAGAACGTTGAATGAGCGAGCCAGATGCATGAGGTTGAAGAGTGGGCTGCCTAAGACGTTTTGGGCAGATGCAGTAAATACAGCAACATACCTGATTAACAGAGGTCCATCAGTTCCGTTGGAGAACAGAGTACCCGAGGAAGTATGGACGGGAAAAGAGGTAAATCTGTCTTACTTGCGTGTCTTTGGATGTGTTGCTTATGCTCATGTTAGTTCTGTTGATAGAAGTAAATTAGATGCTAAATATGTTAAGTGTACGTTCATTGGTTATGGTGGTGATGAGTTCGGTTATAGACTCTGGGATGAGAATAATCGAAAGATTATTCGCAGTAGAGATGTAGTTTTCAATGATCAGGTTATGTACAAGAACAGATTGGAGGCATCAGATTCTGACAAAACCAATACCCAAGAGGTCGAGTTAGACATCTCAAACTCGAGTGGGAGTAAGGAGAGTCAGAATGAAGAAGAGGTTCTTATTGAAGAACCAATGACCCCACCACCATCGGAGAATCCGCTGCAGAGACCAGTTAGAGAGCGACGTGCACCTAATAGGTATTCGCCCTCTAACTACTACTTGTTACGTACTGATGGTGGTGAACCTGAATGCTATACAGAGGCAGAGCAGGGTGCAGATAGACGGAAGTGGAGAGTCGCTATGGATGATGAGTTAACATCTCTTCTGTTGAACGGCACTTGGGAACTTGTTGAGCTCCCAAAGGGCAAGAAGGTTTTGCACTACAAGTTGGTCTACCGAAACAAGAATGAAGTTGATGGTAGCAAACGTTACAAAGCCTGGCTGGTTGTCAAGGGGTTTGAGCAACGACATGGTATTGATTATACTGATGTCTTTACTCCTGTTGTGAAACTGACCACTATTAGAGTGGCGTTGAGTATGGTAGCTGCAGAAAACTTGTTGTTACATCATATGGATGTGAAGACAGCATTCCTCCACGATGACTTGGTGGAGGAGTTGTACATGACACAGCCTGAGGGGTTCGTAGAGAAAGGAAAGGAGGAACTTGTATGCAAGTTAAAGAAGAGCTTGTATGGCCTGAAACAAGCTCCAAAGCAGTGGTACATGAAGTTTGACAGCTTCATGATGGAGATCGACTACCAGAAATGCCACGCAGATCATTGTTGCTACTACAAGAGGTTTGACAAAAGCTTTCTTATTCTCTTGCTATATGTTGATGACATGTTGATCATAGGAGCTGATGCAAGAGAAGTGAATAAGTTGAAGAGACAATTGTTCGAACGGTTCTCAATGAATGATCTCGGAGAGGCCAAACAAATTTTGGGTATGAGAATTGAACGTGATAAGGCGACAGGAAGTGTGTATCTTTCGCAAGCGAGTTACATTCAGAAGGTCCTGTAAAGATTCAACATGTCAGAGTCGAAGCCCGTGAGTGTTCCATTGGGCAGTCAGTTCAAGCTTTCAAGAAGGGATTCCCCCAAGAGCAAGGAGGAGCGTGCCCAGATGTTGAATGTTCCGTATGCCTCAGCGATTGGTAGCATCATGTATGCCATGGTGTGTACGAGGCCAGATATTGCTCATGCAGTGGGAGTAGTAAGCCGGTTTATGAGTGATCCGGGCAAGCAACATTGGGAAGCAGTCAAGTGGGTCCTGCGATACTTGAGAGGTACCACAGACAAGGCCTTATGTTTCAAAGGAAGAAGTATGGAGCTGGTGGGTTATGTGGATGCAAACTTGGCATCAAACGACCTTGATGGGAGAAGAAGTACAACCGGGTATGTCTTTACTTATGGTGGTACTGCTATATCTTGGACTTCCAAGTTGCAGAAGGTTGTTGCACTGTCTACTACTGAGGCAGAATATGTAGCTGTGACAGAGGCAAGTAAGGAGATGGTGTGGTTGCAGAATTTCTTGGAAGAACTTGGGAAGGAGCATGAGAACAGCACTCTTTTCAGTGATAGTCAAAGAGCTATATTTCTTGCAAAGAATCCGGCGTTCCACTCAAGGACAAAGCATGTTGGGTTGAAGTACCACTACATTCGTCACCTTTTAGAGAAGAAGTTCTTGCAGCTTGTGAAGATTCTTGGAAGTGAGAATCCAGCAGACATGTTTACTAAGGTAGTGACCTTAGAGAAGTTGAAGCTATGTATAGCTTCAATTGGCCTTGGAACTTGAAGATAAGGCCTGGCGATGCCAGGCGGATACGGGAGGATAATCAAGAAGATATGATTACATGGAGAATTCAGTCTCCAAGTGGGAGATTGTTGGAGTGTGGAGCTTGAATTGATCCTAACGGGCTTGGAGTGTAGGACAAGTTTGATCCTAACGGGCCTGGAGTGAGGAGCAAGTCTTTTCCTAATAGGCTTAGGGTTAATTATGGTAAGTTTGTTCCTAATGGCTTGGAGTAGGGAACAAGTCTTTTCCTAATAAGCTTAGGGTTAATTATGGCAAGTTTTCTATTATAAATAGATGTTCTCTCATTGTAATCAGTATCCGAAAAAACATAGTGAAATACCTGACTTGGCATCGCCCCCAGACGTAGTCGCAAGACGAACTGGGTAAACAAATTGCGTGTTATTTTCTCTTTCGTTATCGTGTGCGTGTGTTTATTTCCTAACACAAGGCTTGTACACAAGTGTGATCCGGTGGAAGCCATTGGGCGGTGTTTAGGCCCTCCCCAATCATAAACCACAAAAAGTAAGTTTTTCCTTGCCACATGTGCGCCACCTCAAAAGCAAAAAACTCCAACCTCCAAAACCAAACTCCTCCCCCAACAATAAACCCAAAAAGTAGGTTTTTGGGGGGCCCACCTCATTTTCTTTCATTTCTTATTGGGGGGCCCACCTCACTCTCTCTCTCTCTCAAAAAGAAAAAAAAATCTAGATTTAAATGTTACAACCTCCCCAAAAAACCCCAACCACCAAACTTTCTTTCCAATGGCTAAAAACCTCTCCACAAGGTTTTTGTGTGTTCCATGTCACCAAAAAACCTTCCCACTAGGGAGGGCCTTAGAAATGAAAGAAAATTGAAAAGTGATGGAGGGATATAAGTAGTGAGAATTTGAGAGGTTTCAACTTTGGCGTTTTTGAACCGTTCGTTGTAAACTTGTAATAATGTTACGTGACTTGACTTGCTTTTGAGAGAGGCTGACTAAAAGTCTAAACTCTTTAATAAGAAATTACTTGGCTTTTTCGTCTTTTAATTTTGGAAAGTTCTTTTCTTGGATCGGATTTTGATGATCTTAGTATGTATCCTTATTATAATGAATCAATTTCATTATTCTCACTTTAGTTGTACAATTTTATCATGCACATTCTTCTTTTAAAATAATATTATTCACACTACTTTATCTGCATCATCTAATCATTCTTTATTTATTCAAATTGTCACTAACTTTATTCATAAACAATCACTTTATCTATAAATGGACCCCACAACATCCCATCATACCCAAACTTTATCTACTTTATACATAAACTAATCAATATTCATTAAAACCCGTGCCCGAAGAAATTGACATAATAAAATTGGACAGAGGGAATAATAGAGAGCTAAGATTGTTGAAATGTCGTCTGTTAATTTTGTTTATGTGTCGATATATTGAAAGGTTTTGTCCATGTGTCAAAACTTATATTCTCTCCGTCCCATTATTAACTGAACATTTACTCTTTACACAAATTTTAATATAAAATTGTTTATTAATATTAAATGTGATAAAATTGACTTTTATTAGGGATATTAGGTATATTTCTACTTTATTTACTGAAGAAATGATATTTTATTTGTGTGTAAAAGTAATGACATAAGTGTAAATAATAGATGTTCAAGGAAGAATTTTAAAAAAGTAAGGAGTAGGTGAACAAATGTTGAAATAATAATGCAACAATGGAGTATTAAACTATCAATGTATATGTAAATTTTATATAAGGTAAAATCATTTAAATGTGTATTGCTACCAATTTTTTAAATTTTTGGAATTTTATTTTATTCACAATTAATAATCATCTCTTCATTGATAAGATTTTATACTATTATGTTTAATATTCTACTATATTATAGTTTAAAATCTAATACTCCCTCCGTCCCGGAATTACTTGCATAGTTTGATCGACACGTTGTTTAAGAAAAGTGGATTTAGTGGTTGATGATGTAAGATAAATGAGAGGTATTTTAGGTAATTTGATGATGTGTAAAGTGAATTTGATGATGTGTAAAGTGAAATGTATGGAAAAAATGAGTGGCAAATTTGAAAATAAAATGATGTTGTGAGGTTATTAATTTTGTGGGTATTTTCATATTAAAAGTGTGCAAGTAATTTTGGGACGTACTAATAAGGAAAGTGTGCAAGTAATCACGGGACGAAGAGAGTAAAATATTTTAAATATTAATAAAGTCAACTTACTTTTATAAAATCAAATTAATAATAAATTCAACTTACTTTTAGTTCGTATTTTTTTCCCTCTCGTTTGTGAATTTTTTATGCGATCTTTTTTTTTTTTTTTTTATTTATTTATTATTTTTTTTTTTATGAAAGTTAAATACTCATCCTTTTTTCCCCTCCCATAACTCGAACCCAGGACCTAAGACCTAAGTAGTGGTGCTCTAACCACTTGAGCTATCCCACTTTGTCTTAGTCATGGTTTTCTCTTTAGTTTTTTGTTTTCTCTTTAGTTTTTTGTGTTGCGAAAAACTATACTATATACATATATAAAATTAAACAAGAAAAATAAATGCACATGCATATTAACAGGGCGGACCCAGGATCCTATATTAGGGGGGTCATTTTTTTTTTTATTAACATATGAATAATTATAATATATATATATAATATTTACATCGAAAATAGATTATTGGTATATAATTATAAGCTTCTCAAATATATCAATATATATATGAAAGGATGATGTTGAATTAAAAAAAAAATTGTTTTTTCATTGTGAGTCTATTATTGATAATTGAAAAAATAAAGAATACTTTATTTATTAATTTTATTTAATGTGATATAAATTTAAAGAAATTAACAAATTAAACTACAATTATATTTTCTTCATCAATTCTTTTTTTAAGGGTCTAATTTTTTTTTCTTTATATAATATAACTATATGAGTTAATTGTAAAAATGTTTAAAAAATATAAGGTCGGTTAACTCATTTTTATCAATAATAGTCTAAAACATGTAAAATATAATTATTTTGAGATAAAATTTTTAATTAAATAACTTATAAAATAATTAATTTTATATATAAGTATTAAAATTGCACTACAAAATTTATTTTAAAACAATTTTTACAATCAATTCACAAGTAAAAGGATTTATTATGATAATTAATTACTAATTTTGCTTAATTTTTTAAAAAAATTTTAAAAATATTATTTTTTAAAAGGTAGGTGGGGTGGGGTTGGTGGGCCAAGGCCCCCCTTGACATGGCTTTGGGTCCGCCCCTGCATATTAATATAAATATTTCTTGATAATTATTATTATCTGAACTATATATGAAAAAGAAAAATAATGGACATATATAGGGAAATGCATATATAGATTGATTATAGGGCAATTCCAAGGAATTGCTCTAGTGGTGTAGGTTTGAGAGTTAGGAGATGTTTCAGGTTAAATTTATAAGGTGCAAACAATTTATATGGGACCATGTCCATATAGAATGTAAGACTCTGACTTTAAACATGGTCCCCGCCTTCGGGGGGGGGGGGGGGAATTGGTCCCCTCAAATTAATCGATTCTCGAATCGGATCATGGCATAAAAAAAAATTAATTATAGGGTGGACGATAATGGTAGGATAAGTCTAGAAGAATAAGGACATTAATTCCCCCGCAATATCTCATCCAATCGATTTAAATGACATGTCTCTGTTATTCGAATTCAATTTGTAAAATTGTTTGCAACCCCGTTTCTTACTAGACTGAGCTAGGGATTACGGATTTATTCGTATTTCGTATCATAGTTTTCATTAAACTAGATTTATCCTCACACATTTTAGAACAATTTACTTATTTTTGTGCTTGAAGAACAGAATAATATATATGAATTTCAACAAAATAAATATTTTTTATATAATACATATAAAACAATATACATTTCTAACCTACTCAATTTCACCATCAACTTAATGATTCCACTATCAGTTGAATTGAAGGCATGTGCAAGAATAATAAAGAGACCTAAAAAGGCATGTAATTTAAAGTTGAAGGAAAGATACATTTCCCAATTCTTTTGAGAGTTTCTACATCTTCCTATTTTTTGTAATGTACAGAGTTAATCAAACTGCCGAACAAATGAAATATTTAGTTTTTGGTTATGCCAAAAACAATTATAGAAGTTAGAGTAGAAGCAACATGACATGATCTCCTGTTACACCATTTAGATTTGAATTAGTGTTAAGAATTATAGATATTTATAAATATTTATAATTAATTATTATGTAATTATTATTATTTTACGTGTGTCATTTTATGTTATTATTTTTATGTAATTTTAATTTATTATAATTACGTTTGTATATGCACAATTATTTTTTAATTCTTACAATTTTTTTATTTTATTTTAAGATTATTGGTTACCTAATATTAGGTAAAATTTTATATTACTTACTGTAGGAATTTTATATTAATTATATACTATCAATTTTATGTGTATTTTAAGAGTGTGTAAAATTTTATAATATTTTTAAATTGTTAAGTTTATATTTGTCTTCTCATCTCCATATAATAATATTAATTATATAATAATAGATGTTGTAGCTAATTAATATATGTGATTTTAATTAATATTTTGACTTCAATTATAAAATTATTATATATAGATATTTATAAGATTTTTTGGGATATAATTTTGGAAGAATATTATTTTAGTTAAATTAACATCATTCCTTAAATAGAGTAAAAGACTATGATAGGGTGTTATTCTCATATTTATAGATTTTGATGGATGGAAATTGGCGCAAATCTAAATGGTATAACAGGAAATGTTACACCATTGTGTAACAGAATATCCCGTCCCGTTCCGAAAGCCTCGTGAAAATAATACCCCATACATTCCTTAAATTTTACATTTTGTAATTTTGAGTGTGTTCTTTAAAACTTTTATGTTTTCCTTTTTGGTAAGTTGTGTTCCACATTTATTAACAATTATTCATTATTTTATATAAAATTACACCAATTGTGGCTCACCTGCTTTTTCTCTCCACCTTTTTACTTTTCTTACATTTTTATCAATAACTTTATATAAAATACTACTTCATCTGTTCCACTATAAGTTTTCCACTTTCTTTATGAATGTTCCACAATAAGTTGGGACCTTCTACATATAGTCAGAGTGTCGTATGGTATCGTATGACTACCGTAGTCAATTAAATCTAAACCATTAAAAATCAAATCTAAAGGCTTAAATTTGATGATCTGTTACCTTTTAAAAGTCGTATGGTATCATACATTTTTTATTTTTATATTTAATTTAATTAATTAAAATATATAATTAAATTTTTATCCTTATATATTAAAATATTAATCACTCCGTCCCGAATTAACTTTCATACTTACTGTTCACCTCTTTTTAAAAAATATTATACTCCCTCCGTCCCGGAATTACTTGCATAGTTTGACCGGCACGTTGTTTAAGAAAAGTGGATTTAGTGGTTGATGATGTAAGATAAATGAGGGGTATTTTAGGTAATTTGATGATGTGTAAAGTGAATTTGATGATGTGTAAAGTGAAATGTATGGAAAAAAGGAGTGGCAAATTTGAAAATAAAATGATGTTGTGAGGTAATTAATTTTGTTGGGTATTTCCATATTAAGAGTGTGCAAGTAATTTTGGGACGTCCCAATATGAAAAGTGTGCAAGTAATCACAGGACGGAGGGAGTAATAAATAGAATTTTAAGATATAATTTTATAAAAAAATAAATAAGTGAGTTGACTTGTGTGTATGTATATACCATAAAAATAATGACATTAACTATAATATTTTAGATATTGTATGGGTGGAGTTTCTAAAGGATCGAAAAAGTAGGTGTGAAAGTTTCTTTGGAACGGAGGGAGTATATGTTAACGTTATTCTCTGAAATATTTATTGACTAAGTCTTACCTCAATTATTTTTCAGTTATTATATATTATGCTATTTTTTTTTTTCAGAAATTAATTCTCCCAACTTCACACGATCTATTAGTGCGGAAGTTAATCTCACTACATCACTTCCCTTATTCCCAGAATCGTGTAATTTCTTATGTTACTCTCACTTATCAATTCTCTCTATAATATGAGTCTCCATAGAAGTGTTTGAAAATACATTAAGAGCATTGTTGATTCAATTAAGCACGGCAATTTTACTTTGAATTAATTACAGCACTTGAGTATTTTTACAGGGAATGTCACATCACTTAAAAGCTCAATTTTTGAATTTGTCTTGCTTTCTTCCTTGAATCCGAAAGGTTTCCTTGATGATTAACTTTTTGCATTGATTTGTGTGTACAACTTCTATTATGTCTCAGAATTCTCAAGACACAGCTGCACAAGCAAACTCGAATTCAGGCAAGAAATCCTCTCCAAATTCTCTGAATATTCTCGCAGAAATGGCATCATTAAGCACCCACTCTCCAAACCCACCTTCATTCATTGTTGGAACCATTGTTGTTCCATATGAGGATGAACAAACATCTTCACAAACATCCCCTCTTGAAATCGTGTTATACAACCCGTTTGACATTCGCACAAAAATTGCGAATGCAAACACTGCTGCCTCTGCCTCTAAATCCTCTCCTAACCCACATAATGAGCCATGATCATCTGAAGCCCCCACTCTCGAAACTGCTCCAGTTACTCTCCATTTCCATTTGGGCACTCCATTCAACACTTTGAAGGGGGCTTATGAAACCCTAAGTCGCAAAACAACACACCCTGTTATTGTGCTTGAGGGAGAAACACTGGACAACTCAATGTTCAAGGGAGATGCTCCACCAAACCAGGATGTGGACATGCAAGATAGGCTGGAATCTTCAGATGAGGAAGTCCTGGCCGCCAAATTTGAAAGATTACACCGGCAGAAAAAGTGCAAAAAGAAGGTTGTTATTCCTACTGCTATGAAATGGCCCGGTGGAAAAAGAAAGTCTCAAAGGAACTTGGGCAAAATTGTGGACTACTCAGGCAAGGGGAAGAAGCCTAGAACTGATGGGAATGCTTCTGAGCCCGTTGCTGTGTCTGATTTTGAGCCAGAACCAGAAACAGAGCCTGAACAAGCTCTTGTCCAAGAAGAAGAGGAGGTTAATGAAGCTGATTTGGATGAGGTGGTTGAGGACCTGGAAGAGGAAAGTGAACCCACTTCACTAATCCAAATCAGAAGATCAAAAAGGCTCAGAGAGACCGCTAGTGTTGCCTCTCCAATGGCAACACCCGAGTCTTTTGATCCTGAGTCATCATCTAGCTCCATAGAAGAAGATGAAAATGAGGTATTATTGTCACATCCCGATTTTAGGGCCTAGATGAAAACATACTTTGAGTGCTAATGAAATTCGAATTTATGAATTTATAAAAGATTTTGCAGCGGAAGATTAAATAAAACTCAAATTTCTTAAAGAAAATTATTACTAAACTTTAATTCTTCAAGTAAGGCTCAAAAGCTGGTTTCAAAGAAATCAAATAGTGCATTAGTGAACAATTAAGTCTAACTCGAGGTGTAACTAACTAATTAAAAGCAAAAATAATATAAGGAAAAATATTGCATGACTAGACATCCACTTCCACCGTCCCTCCACCGCAACTCCGTCAATCTGTAAAATATTAAATTAATTGGGGTGAGCAAACAACTAGCTCAGTGGGATCCTCTTTGTCACAATTAAATATAACATATGAATAAAATCATAACTCACAAACATGCATACAATTTAATAAGCTTGTTGGCAAGGCCAACCATAATAACATAGGCTTGTTGGATAAACCAACCATAAGTTTGTTGGATAAACCAACCATAATAACATAATTTGTTGGATAAACCAACCATAAGTTTGTTGGATAAACCAACCATAGGATGTAAGATGCAGCAAGAATAAAATCACTCATACGAAATACTTAAAAATGACAAAGTATAGCCAATCAAGAAAAATCCCACCTTAAATGTAAGTCGTTGATGACAATGGATGCAAAAATGTTATCGTCTACTTCCCGTGATTACCGTCACCTAAAATAAATAATAAAATTAATACGTAAATAAAACTAGTGCAAACTCACCAACTTATCTAACATTAATCAATCTCCCTAAATAAAATAAAATAAATACCCAACTTCACGTACTGACTCCTCACCATAAATTATAACCTAACTTTTCTAATTAAATTATTAGGATTTCCAAACTAAATGATCACTCTTAATCTTACAAATGAGGAACCAACGAACAAAGCAATGCCTTTAATTATTACCAAATATCGATTAAAATAAATATATATAGCATATGTGAATGCACGAAATTCACATGATTAACAAGAGAGAGATTTGACATAAATTTCTACACTCTAGGGAGGGAGTAATAATTTTAAAATTGATTTGCAGAAGTGGTAAAAGATACCGTGAGAGATGAGGGCGCCGTGAATTCCTTGGATGAAAATATATTTTCTGTATTCTACTGCGTATCTTATTCTAATATATATAATAATTTAAATATTATTAAATATATATATATTTATAATAATTTTTTTTTATTAATATCTTATGCATATTTTATTGGTATGAAAATTGAAAATTTTCGGGGTATTACAATTATTCTCTTCTAATGATAGAAATAGTGATTCAGATGAAGAGTATAATGATAAAACTAGTATCCAGTATAGAACCATAAGAACTAGGCAAATTTTTTTGTGAAAGGCTGATTAAAGTACCTGACTTTGAAGAGATGAATCTGATTGACTAGTTTAAAGAAAGGTCTTTACTGCATGCTCTGCAATTTGTTTGTCCATACATTGTAGACTGGATATTTGAGTTTTATGCTAATGTATCTCAACATGCTGGTGATCCGAACTCAACTAGGTATGGACAATTTTGGTTTAGGGGAAATAGACTTATGATTACTCCTAGAATGATTAATATCATGTTGAAAACTAAGATAATGGAGGATCCTGTAGTTACAGATCATGATGTTATGATCAGTATCCTGACTGGGGGAGTAATCACTAAGTGGAGAAAGAGAATCTTAGCCTCTAAATTGACTAGTCTAAACTCTGTGGTGCATAAGTTGGTGTATTTCAACTGGTTGCCTACAACAAACAACACCATCCTCACTCTAGAACAAGCTGTACTCATGTACAAAATAGGTCATTTGAAAAGATTCAACCTAGGACAGGTTATCTTTACAAATATGGTGACATTCAGATCTGATATGTATGGAAGAGGTATACTACCTTACCCTTGCCTTTTGTATACGTTTCTGCTTGATAAAGCTTTTGAAAAATCAAAGGAAGAGGTGGTTAGTAACTACATACCTGGATTCAGCATATCAAATAAATTCAGAGTTGCAGGAGAAAGGGTGGTAGACCTCCCTTTGAGAAGGAATGATGATGGTGCAGGCCCAAGCTCAGCTCCCAATTATTCCCAAAATGATCCCATACACAACACTACACTGCCTCCAGAAGGAGTTACGTTGTCTCCTCTGTTTATTTATCTTCTCATTATATCATGAGACAGATTGACATTTTGCAGGGATCTATTATTAATTTTTAGAGTTCTGTGGAGGATCTTCTCATTTAAAAGAAATTTTGGATGGATCTTCTTTCCACTTCAACATGGGGAGTAGCTGATGGTTCACACAACAACCAGTCCACTAACATTGTTCCTCCATCTGTAGATGAACCAAATATTGTTCTTGACAGAACTGATGGGGCTGCTGCTGACACTGAAATGATGGAAGAAGACCAGGATATCCAGGATCTTTATGGTGATCTGGATAAATGAAGAGTTTGAAGACAGGGGGAGAGCTTACATTATGGGGGAGTATATGCAGATTATGAAGATGCGGCTGAAATACATTCAGCCCAGTCCTTTGTTGTAAAAGCTCTATACTTATATTTTATTTATTTTCTCAAACTCTGTTATTTGCTTTGTGTAATTATTTAGGATTTACTTATGTTTAAGTTATTTAAATCTAAACAAGTTTTTTTTAGTTTAGATGTTGTTCTTTAATTTGATCTAATACAAATGTTAATTCAATTTATGTTGAAGTATCAATTGTGTTAAATTCTTAATCAATATATCTGTTGTGTGAACATCAATAGTGTTGATGTAGAAAGGTCAAATTGGGGGAGATTGTTGATGTTGATATAAGTGTTTTGTTTAATGATCCAACACTAAAAGCCGAATGTTGTGTTTAATGTTCCCAACACTTATGACAACATCAGAATTTGCCCTCCATTTTCTCACTAACTCCGATCTTACTCTTGTTGTCTAATAATGTCCCTAGAGCAGTTAGAAGACGTGGGCAACACCAGGTCATACCACTGCGTGGGAGTGATAAGTTATTGGGCATAATATAACAAGTCCTACATTCAAGGAGGAGTGGAGAGAAATTATTGTAACCGCTTGATCTCACGACTGTGATGATCATAGGAGTTAAGTTGAAGGCAGTTCGTCCATGAAGCCTATAAATACCGTAGCTGCCTCAACACAAGACATACAAGAAGAAAAGCTAAATTCGATTACTAGTCTATAGAACGCTATATACGCTTCTAGTTAGGAAAACACTTGTTTCTTCTTGTAGATCGTCACATTATTGTAAACCCGAATAATAGTGTGTTGATCATAGTCTTATTTACTAGGTTTATATGCATAGATCTATGAGGGAGATCGTTTCATAGGATCTAGTAATAATCTACACTTAATATAGTGTCATTGTACACCTCGAAGATGTTGTAATTCGTTTCACATATTTTTATATAGTGAACAGCGTAGATTATTTTATAATCTACGCAAATTTTGAATACTTCCATTTTCACAATGTGCAATTTAATTTCTGCTGCATAGTGTTGTCTTGACAGTGCCAACACGACAGACAACATCTCTGATTTCGCACGCACACACACTTTCACATATGCATCACGACAACTCAAAATACGTGAACAGAACTACCCAACACATGATTTAGAGTTAGCTGTCGCGGTTCATGCATTAAAGATCTGGAGACATTACTTGTACGGAGACAAGTGTGAGATCTATACAGACCACAAAAGCTTGAAGTACTTCTTTACACAAAAGGAACTGAATATGCGTCAAAGGAGATGGCTTGAATTGGTAAAGGATTACGATTGTACTATCCATTACCATCCTGGAAAAGCGAATGTCGTAGCCGATGCCTTGAGTAGAAAAGAGAGTACAGAACCCAACGTCATACCAACCACACAAAAATTGCTACTCGGAGAACTTTCTCGAATGAATTTGGAATTTACAACATAGTGTTATGCGAATTCCATGATTTTTGCACTAACATTGAAACCAACCTTGAGAGAAAGAATCAGGGATGCGCAACAAGACGACAAATTCCTCGAGGGAATGAGGATGCAAGTGGAGAAAGAAACCATCCAAAGTTTTCACGTTAGCACTAACAAGACATTGATGTTCGAGAATAGAATCTGTGTGCCCAAAGATGAAGAATTGAGAAACAAAATCCTCAAGGAGGCGTACAAAACACCTTACACCGTACATCACGGAGAGACAAAGATGTATCGAGGGCTAAGGGAGAACTTCTGGTGGAGAGGAATGAAGCTAACAATAGCTCACTTCGTCAAAAATAGACTCACAAAGACCGCACATTTCATTCATGTTCGAATGAAGTACACATTGGACAAACTTGCTCAACTCTACATAGAAGAGATAGTTAGACTGACTGCATGGAGTACCGGTTTCGATAGTTTCCAACATAGACCCTCTTTTCACCTCTAAGTTTTGGAAGAGCCTACAACGAGCCTTAGGAACTAATCTAAATTTCAGCACCGCGTACCACCCTCAGATAGATGGGCAATCAGAGAGAACAATTCAGACCCTAGAGGACATGTTGAGAGCGCGCGCTTTGGGTCTCGAAGGAAGTTGTGAGACTCATCTTCCCTTGGTAGAATTCACTTACAACAATAGTTACCAAACTACTATACAAATGACACCATTTGAAGCACTGTATGGAAACAAATGCAAGTCACCTATTTGTTGGGATGAAGTTCGAGTTCGTAAAAGTTTTGGGCCAGAACTCGTAGAGAGATAAGTGGAAATCGTTGTGAAAATCAAGGAAATAATCAAGACGCCACAGGATCGTCATAAATCTTATACCAACATTCGGAGGAAGGACATACATTTCGAGATTGGCGAGAAGGTATTCCGTAGAGTTACGCCAATGAAAGGATTAATTCATTTTGGGAAGAGAGATAAATTGAAGCCTCGCTATATTGGACCTTTTGATATTTTGGATAAGGTTGGGGATGTATGCTATGGTGTGTACGAGATCAGACATTGCTCATGCAGTGGGAATAGTAAGCCGGTTCATGAGTGATCCGGGCAAGAAACATTGGGAAGCAGTCAAGTGGGTCCTACGATACTTGAGAGGTACCACAGACAACACCTTGTGTTTCAAAGGCAAGAGTATGGAGCTGGTGGGTTATGTGGATGCAGACTTGGCATCAAACGACCTTGATGGGAGAAGAAGTACAACCGGGTATGTCTTTACTTATGGTGGTACTGCTATATCTTGGACTTCTAAGTTGCAGAAGGTTGTTGCACTGTCAATCAACACTACTGAGGCAGAATATGTAGCTGTGACAGAGGCAAGTAAGGCTACATTCGTCACCTTTTGGAGAAGAAGATCTTGCAGCTTGTGAAGATCCTTGGAAGTGAGAATCCAGCACACATGTTTACTAAGGTGGTGAGGATTCAGCAAGTGGGAGATTGTTGGAGTGTGGAGCCTTTTTTGAAGTGTGGAGCCTGAATTGACCTAATGGGCTTGGAGTGGGAAGCAAGTTTGTCCCTAATGTAACGACTAGTTTTCTATTATAAATAGATGTTCGTCCCTCTGGTTAGAATATAAAAATAAGTAGAATTTTTATTTGGTGTATTTGAATTCTTGATTTGGCTATTCAGATTGGTGTATTTAGATTCTTAAATTTAAAGGTAGGGGGTGTATTTAGATTCTTGATTTGGTTTAGGATAAAAATGAGATTCATTGAAACTACAATTTAACTATTTGAATGCATCAAACCATAGAAAATCTGGACTAATGTATTCCACTCTATAAACTTTGCATTGAAATAAATGTGATCAAGATAAGCTCTCATCAAAACGTAATCAACAGTTAATTTTACATATATAAGGAACAGATTACTTACTATAAGTATCATGATATTTAGTAATAATTAAAATTCGACTTCCTATGTATATATTTTTTTTAAGTCTTGGGTATACATTTTAGAGAGGAGTACACTTCGAACCTGAGAAACTTAGAGAGGAGTTCCTATATATGTAATCCATTTTTTTAAGATTTGTTTCTATTCTATTACGGACGGGCCATTATAAGAGTTTTTTACAGAGAAAAAAATTGGGTAAAAAAACAATGCAGTTATAACAAGGTAAATACATTTTGTTCATTTTTATTTTTCTCCTCCAAATTTTTCGAACTTTAAAATTAGTATTTATAATTAGAGAACACTGTATTTTAGTCCTTTTAGAATTAAAAACTGAACACTAATTGAAGTCTTTTGAGATTCACTACCTAACATATTTTCCGGACCAAATGGGGTTACGGCTGGTACTAAAAACAAGCACAAAGTTTAGTAAACATGGACAAAAATTAAAATTGATACTCCATCCGTACGTTCCACAATTACTTTTACATTTTTCTAGACGTTTTAAAGTGACTTTTACACCATTAAAATGAAAAGTCCTTAAAATGAATTAAAGGGCAAAAATAGTATTTTTCTCTAATAATAATAAAATAATAATAATAGATCAAATTAGATTATATATATCGAAGAACACGAAACTAAGAAAATTGTTCTAAAACAAAGACTATGAACTATGAAGAAATCAAAAGACAAAAAACCAAAAAACACAAGAAAATAAATATGATCAAAGAGAATAAAAAAGCGATTTTCTTGATGACTTAATTGTAGTAGTGGTGATCTTGATGATAAGGCCTGGGAAAACGTCGTCGTGTTGCTGAATATGAGGGTTGTTTTCAAGTATAAATGGATCGTTGCACTTGTCGCTGATACTGTGAAGAGTTTCTCCTTCTTTCACTCTATATATTTCGTTGCATTCTCTTTGATACTCCATGGAAGAAGCTTCATAACTAGCCATTAGCAGAAACACAAGAAAAGTAGCACACAAATAACTCATAATATATTGTGATTTTGGTTAATTTTTTTGGTGAAAATTAAAAGGGTTTATACTTTATATATAGGGTTGATTGATAATGGCCATGTTTTAATTATGGGTGCACGATTGGGTGTGTGGGAGTAGTGGGTTAATTTCTTGTAGGATTAATGGAGTATTAATTAATTAATTAATTAATAATAATTATAAAAAAGAATATCTGGAATCATATTAATTAATTACTGTTGGACTCGTCTTGGTCAGGCTGTTGACACTTGACAAACGTCATCGATATTCATGAGGCAAAATTGTTAAAAGTTAGTACCCATTTATAATGGCATTTAAAAACTGGTGTTCTTCTAATTAATTTATTTATTAATTAAGAATGTTAATTACAATATGTGATGTGAAAAGTTAGGTATATATGTCCTAATTTAGGATAATATATATATAAATAACATATTACTCCGTAGTATGATTTTTTTTTTTTCTCCCATCGTATATTACTATATAAGTATGGACTTTGGACTAAAAATGTGGATTAGGTTAGTTGGATCATGAGTTGAGTGTTGGCTGGGAAAATAACAACTCATAAATCATGATTTTCTATTTTGAAGTTATAGAATTGATACTAAACAGTTGAGATCTTCATATCTTGTAAATAATTGTACGAACATTCCACAGTGAATTATTGTCTTTCCACAGTGAATTATTGTCTTGACCATCCGTGGATGTGAATCATTCTAATCTTACTCATCCCTTTTTCCCCTCCCCATGACTCGAACCCAGGATCTAAAACCTAGGTAGTGATGCTCTAATCACTTGAGCTATCCAATCACTTGAGCTATCCCACTTTGTCGAATCACATATATTCTGTTTTCTTTTAAATTTCTTGAAAGTTAAAACTAAAAAGGAACATCACAATTAAATAAGAATGAAAGGGCATACCTTACCAGAAGGCAGAAGCAAATATAATACGAGCAAACAAATTAACATCAAATTTCATTTATCTAAGAATTTTCTAAAAAGAATGCACAAATTAAAAACTTGGGTGAGAGTGATTACATTTAACTAACGTCTAATAAATTGTGTGTCTCGTAAACTTGCATAACCGCAACCTAGTAAAAAAAAAAAAAAAATCTAGTCCAGTTTAAAATTAGAACTAAGCTCGGTATGGACTGGACACATAAAAATTGCCTACACCGTAAGACCAACTTCTTGGAGTTGAAAAAGGGATGATCTTGATGACAAGGCCCGGAAAGACATCATCGGAATCGTTGATATGAGGATTGTTGTGGACGATGAAAGGGTCGCCGCACTTGTGACTGATTGTGTGGAGCGTTTCGCCTTCTCTGACGACGTAGATTTCGTCGCAGTCTCTGTTTATCCCCTGCTGTCCTCTGCACTGTAGTAAAAGGGCTAATAAAATTGCAAGGCTTATACACAAGTGTGATCTGGTGGAAGCCATTGGGTGGTGTTTAGAAATGAAATAAAATTGAAAAGTGGTGGAGGGATATAAGTAGTGAGAATTTGAGATGTTTCAACTTTGGCGTTTTTGAACCGTTCGTTGTAATAATGTTACGTGACTTGACTTTCTTTTGAGAGAGGCTGACTAAAAGTCTAATTGTGTAAACACTTTAATAAGAAATTACTTGCCTTTTTCGACTTTTAATTTTGGAAAGTTCTTTTCTTGGATCGGATTTTGATGATCTTATTATGTATCCTTATTATAATACTCCCTCATAACCAATTTCATTATTCTCACTTTGGTTGTCCAATTTTATCATGCACATTCTCTTTTTGAAAATAATATTATTCTCACTATTTTATCTCAACCATCTAATCATTATTTATTTACTCAAATTGTCACTAACTTTATTTATAAACAATCATTTTATCTATAAATGAACCCCACAACATCCCATCATATCCAAATCTTATCTACTTTATACATAAACTAATCAATATTCATTAAAACTCGTGCCCGAAGAAATTGACATAATAAAATTGGACGGAAGGAGTAATAGGGAGCTAAGATTGTTGAAATGTCGTATGTTCGATATATATTGTAAGGTTTTGTCCATGTGTCAAAACTTATAGGGTTAGTTATTAATAGGGTCATTTCACTACTAGTCTAATCTAATAGAGCCTCTAACATATTTTCTTGTCTAATAGAGTCAAATTGGAAAATGTAAGACAATTATACTCTTTCATTCATTTCAAACATTCGAAATTCTTAATTCAAATTAACAAATCAAATAAATCCCCTAATTATATATATAAACAGATGATATAGAAATTCGCGTAATTTAAGGAGGTTCAAAAAATTTAAAAGTTTCCTAAAGAGTAGGTATGCTCATTAAATCTTTTTACTTGTTTGAGCTTTGGGGTTTTACGCGTCTGCAATTACTTCCGTCGACGATTGTTTGAGTGTTCTCTGCATTTTCCGTCGACGATTTTGACGATTAGCAAAATCAGGTAATCCGATCATATGCATGTTTCATTGTGATCGTTTTCTGGTTCGCAACATAAGGTAATCCGATTCGCAACATATTTAAAAAAAAAAAAAAACAGTTAAAAATATGTGTTGTAGAACATACAGGAACAGAGGGCTTCCATAGTAGGTAAACTGCATGTGTTGTTTCGTAGATTTTATTTGGAAACCTTTGATTAAAAAAGTACATAACATTTACTTACGACGGATGTAAACCCTAGAAAATCTATGTTTCACTAAATGGTTTTGATGATAGTGTGAATGAACTTCGATTTTTATGAAAAAAAGAATAGAATGTGTTTGGGCTGCCGACTTTTATAAAAGAATGGGTGTTATTTTTTCAAATGTGTATGAGAAAGTGCATAAAAGCATTATATGTATTGTCACAGTGCAGTTATTCATATATGTTAAAGTTTATATGTACATATGGCAAGAACCAAAAAATCAGCTTATCGATTGGGTGAAGGATCAAGCAGGGGGAGTGGGAAACAAAAGAAGACTACTGAGGAGACAGTACGACGTGTAAAAACAAGAGGTAATTTAACAAATTATACATTTAAGTAAATTAAGAACAAGACGAAGAAGGTATTTGGAAACAGTGATTCATAACCAATTACTATTCTTATTTATTAACAGGATCTTCTGAAAAGCGTAGGAGGGAGGAAAAGAAAGATGAAAAGCGTAAAGGTTTATGTACTAATTCATTGCTTACGTTTTAGTGGAATTTGTCCTGTGTAGTGAAATCATAGCTTATCTAAGATCAATATTCTGTAGGTCAACGTCTGTCAAAGGGCTCTCGTGTCGTATCAGATTCAGGTTATGCAACTGTGATATGCATTTGTCACAGATTGTGTTGCTTTTAGTATTTAGTAGTTGATTATTTTTAATAATAACAATATTTTTTCTTGTATTAATAGATTTTGAGAGTGATGACGACAGTAAAGATAGGAGAAGTAAATGTAGCTCATCTGATTCGGAAGGTAATTGTATAGTTTCTTAAATAACCAATATGATTTCGTGTATGCATATAATAAGTGTTTTTTAAATTGCAGAAAGTGATACAGCAAGGTACCAAAGGGCTCGAAAGCATGCTAGGAAGGAAAAAGAAGTACAAGCAATCAAGCCTGAAAACTATTTTGGTAATACTTTGTAACAATTAAACTGCGTAGTAGGATATACATATGAAGTAATCTTTTATATAAAAATCATTCAATCTGTTTCAGCTGATGTGGAAGTAGACTTTAGCGAGACCTATTATAGGTCAAATCTGAGGACAACTATCAAAGACTTGAAGGGAATTCCATTCACAAACCAGCATATAGTACATCTGAAGAAAACTCCATTCTGGCTTTTGTTTAACTCTGTTTGTCTCAATGTTAGTCCCTCACTAAAGAAGAGATGTTTTGAAAGTGTGTGTGGATGGTATAGTAGTGTTTAAGTGAAAAACAGAACAATGTTACACTTAATGGTAAGACAATTGGTGTAACATTAATTCAAACAGAATATCAGAAAAGACAGACACAGCGGAAGACTAAAACACTAGAAATAAACTGAACACAAGTAAAACAAGACTGATGCTACACTCAATGTTAGAACACTCAATGTAACACTGACTCGATTACAGAATATCAGAATACGAATAGCGGAAAACTTTAAAGAATGAAAACACAAAGACACAAAATTAACTTTTTAACATAGATTTTAATTTAAAATCTATGCGAGCCTCATGGCGAAACTTTCACTAATAATTATGTGAATACAAATGGTGTGTGAACAAATATTCACAACGGAAATAAGACTTGATAAAGTATCTAGTCTAAAGACGGCTTAAGTGTAAAAATTACACTACCAAAAACTAATCTAACTCTATGATCTCTCTATCAAAGGAGTATAGAAAAGTCTATGTTGTACAGGAAGTTTGGACTCTTCGGCACAACGACATGAACATGCTAATGACAATTAATTCCTAACAGGATGAACACTAGTTTAGGACTTAAAGAATAGCACTTCGTGAAATATGTGACTCTCGGATCTGATGTGTATTTCTTCATGTTGTACGAGAATCTGATGAAGAAGAAATAATAATCACGATAATGTCTAAGTAGGACGAACACTTCACATAGACATTATGTGATTACTCTTAATTCTCCATGCTGAATAATGAAGACTTCCTTGTGTATTTATAGTGGTAAAACTGAATTCTAGAAGCTTCATAATCCATATCCTATTTTTTAGGATCTCATCCCTTCTTTTTAGCCCACTCTTCATTCCAATGAATTCTAGCACCTTCCAGCCTATTCTGGACGTTTTCAAAGGCAACCGCATGATCTACATACTTCTGCAAGCTTCCAGATCCTTCCAGTCTGGAACTGTGTAGAATGTTCTAGATCTTCAACCTGCGATGTTACAACATCCAAAGCAGCATTAGCTAGAAAACAGAATTTGGACTTAGGAAAAATAAGAAAGGTCGAATTAAGATGTTGCTGTGAATGTTAAGACATTTAAGAGTAACAACATCTACAATCTCCCCCAATTTGACCTTTCGACTACAACACACCTGATGCACATATATTTCTATATATACTCAGTATTATGTACATGCTAGAGTATTACCATCATATCCATGTACTAGTCAAGTCAACACCTGTTGTAGCTTCCAGATCAAAGTAAGAAAGACCAAGAATGATTTCACATAGTCCGTGCCATAAGAGCAATGTGATCTCACTCAAAACAACAATAAGTATAAACAGTATACTTATCTGAACAACATATAACCTTACAAAAATCATAAGTTAAATCAGAGCAAATATGAATATGTACTAAATCAACCTAAGACTTATGTATGACTCAATAAAATAAAATCAGAGCAATAATGAAGAAAAGAAAAAATAAATAGAGCAAAGACTAAAAATAAAAAATAGAGCAAAACATGTGAAAAACAACAATATCTAACAAAGACTTAAACAATAAGCAATAAGCAACTGAGAATTAAAAAGAAGTGTACTTCTAAATTATATTATTATCAAAGCAAACAATTTAAGCAGTAAGCAGTAAGCACATGATAATTAAAGAGAGGTGTACTTCTATATTATCCTCAAAGCAAACAATTTAAGCAAATTGAATAATAAGGCAAGTTAGAAAAAACAAAACAGACAACAACTAACATAAATATAAACATAAACATAAACAACATGCAGTAAGCAAATGATAATAAGTATGAAAACAATTTAAGCATAAAGCAGTAAACTATTATCATCAATGCAAATAATTTAAGCACGTTGAATAAAGAACAACCTATCAACTAGGAAGTAAAACAGAATCTGTAAATCAACTTAAACACAGTAAAAACAATGAATAAGATCAAGGGAAGTATAAAAGGCACAAATACTTATGAAACCAAACAAGTGACATATATTGCTGTATCAACAACTGCAGCATCATGTTCCTGCACATTATCACTTATAATGTTTAGCCCTCCCCCTGTCTTGTACCAACCTGTTCAGTTGTTACCATAACCTGTTTAGATGTCATAAAGAACATCCTTACGTTCATCAGCATCAGCATATTGATCCTCCTCCTCTTCAACAACATTGATTGGTGTAGCAATAAATGAACTACATCTTTCGGTTCAACAGTCTCTTTATTAACAGCATCAGGTACACAATCAGCTTCTGGTACATCTTCATGGAGCTCTTCACTTCGAACCCCAGAAGTTGATGGTGCTTCTCCCCCTGTGGTAGTAGAAAGCGTCTATAACCACTGGACTTTAAGGAACTGAAGCCCATCAATAGAGTCCTGTAAACGTTTCAGTTGAAGTAAAGTAAAAGATCTAGAAACAGAAAAAGTTTGACCAATGTGACCACCAATGTGTTTCACATTCGGTGTAGCATTTCTCTGTTCAGGTCTTGTTGGAGCTGGTCGAATTGGAATAAGAGCATCTCTGTGATCAGAACCATCTGAATTTTGTAACAAAGCAAATCAACAATCCTTTCACCAAGTAACATAGTAGGTGAGATAGTCATCAAGGGTACCTTGCCTCTAATAACCTCAGTTTCCTTAGGTTTAAAAATTTATGCCTCTTGAGGTATGAACATATCAGCAAATGATAAGGTAAAATCCCTTTATAATAAATATCACAATAAACTGCATGTGGTGAAAATAATTAAATCCAGATTGAAATTCTTCAACACAAAAATCATATACAACAATATGGTTTGATCCGTAGTCACCTTAGTGGAATTTGTAGAGGGTATCCAATTGCAGACAATCAATTTATGGAATACAGATTATAGAGATGTGTGATCTTTAGCAAGCATAAAAATATGTCACCTAGTTAATCTACCCCTAGTTATAGAAGTAGCAACCAAGTTTCAAATCAAGTGCATATTAATCAATCAATCACAGACTCTATCTCTAAGAAGTCATCAATCAATTTCGGAGTAAATGAAACTGATCTCCCCCTAAATTGTACATTCCCATATCATTTAGATCTACGTCTACCCATACTCTTCCTAAGACAAGCATAAAGTACATATACCCAGTCAAACACAAAAGTATCACTCAAAGTTACAGCTTTCAACAATTTCCTTTCAAAAATTATATCAACCATTTACTCTCAAAATCAGTAGTGTTAATTCTCTTTCCATTAACAACTTTCGTCTATATAGTTTAGTGATTTTAGCAACTAAGCTATCAGTCTAAAATTATTATCAGGATCAGAATTACCTCCTTCAGAATTTGTTTCCTCAGCTGATTCAGAGTCCTTGCTACTGCTCTTCTCAGAATCATCACTTCTACTGTCATCAGGGTCTGGTGTTGCGGCACTTGCTTCAGCATTTGATGCAGCATTCTTCCTCAAAATCTTCTTAATCTCACGAAAGGTGGGATTATCCTCTGGATCAGATTCAATTCCTTTGGGCAAGTCTCGTTCAGCAGCAACCTTCTTTCCCTTTGGATCATACTTCCTTTTGACTTATTTCTCAATAACAACCTGTTCTACCTCCTATTAATAAACAACTTGAATCGGTTTATCAGTAGCACTACTTCCTTTCTTCTTTCTCCTCAGTAAGTTAGAGTAATCAACTCATAAACACATAGCCAAATTTCCTTCGTTGAACAGGGATCCTCTTTCTCTTTTCTTTCTCAAAATTCCTCCAAAAGCAATCTATTCAGATTCATCAGTATTAAAAAGATAAGAGTTAGTTTCACCTGAGTTAGCATTTGCGTCGGTCTCCTTCATTTGAGAGTCCTCAAAATCGGATGTCTCAGCATTTGCAAACACATTCTGCTCAGCAACAAGAAAATCGTCAATTTCCTTTTCAATCTCCCCCATAGAGGAAGCACTCGAGGCAATTGCCTCTGTTTCAGTATTAGGACTTGGAAATTGGGGCTTTTATGAGGTGAACGAATCAAGTGTAGTGGTGAGTTTTTCGGTTTTCAGTAGTGAGAAATGTCTATGGTCATATTTCCAACAGTAGAAACAGATTCTCAGAATTCACATTCGATTGAGTCATATTCTCAACAGCTTGGTTCAGCTCGTTAAGGGTCGTATCGAGTGGAATGTGAACAGTTTTAGAATGGGTGTAACTGGAGTTGTTTGGGTAAGTGTTTCAGCTTTTCTTGTAGCAGTTGGTGAGTTTTGGTGTAAAGCGACCATGAAAGCGAAACTATTAAGATTGGAGAGAGATGGAGATGACGGTTTCGTGGGAGTTTGAGTGTGGTGAGGTAGTTTCTTTGTTTCCTGTCATTTAAGCACCAAGAAATCGAAAAGATAATCACAAAATTCGAGACAAACAAGGCTTTAGCAAATCTTAAAACGCAATACTCAAATCACTCGAAAAAATGCAATGCTTAGTATATCATGTTATGAGAAGAATATAGGAGAGAATGCATAGTTGGAAGTAATACGTATAAAAATAAGAACTAACTAAGGAAGATTCTAGAAGAAATTCGATAATACTCCATAAACTTAGCCACAAAAATAGATCATGGATAAGTAGTGGGTAAAATCATAATTAAATAATTAATTAAATTAAGAACAATCTAGAATATTTAACATTTAAATGTGTATAACCTGAAAATAAACCAAAGACGTGGGTTAGTATAATCAGAATAAATGAAATAAATTTCCACAAATAATCAAATAATTACTACTTATAAAAATATAATCGAATCATCTAATGTTATGCTCAAAACTGTAACATACACCTCAACACGGTTTTTACATGAATTTACTTCATTTGTGTTGCACCATATTTTTTCTTTTCTTTTCGTGTTGTAGCACCTAGTTCATATTGATCCATTTTTCTAGAAGAGTGCATCGTAGTAGCGAACTCCGTGCCCCATAATTACTCAATGGATTATGAACATGTTGATGTATTTTATTAATCACCTTTTGAAAAGAAGGCATCGTAGTAGTCAACTCCGTGCTCCATAGTTACTCAGTGATTAACTACATCTTTTAGTATGCTAACAACATTCTATTTATATGCATTTGAGAGGTGTAAGACATGTATATTTTTGCACAACAAATTTTAGATTCAAGAATATTTTACAAAGGAATTATTCAACGAAAATAGGAAATAAATTAAATCTATAACAACTATACAACCTTATGATGTTGTCCCAAATGCTACAACATTTGTAACACCATCCATCTAGGATTATTCAGATACTACACGTACCAAGAGATTTTCTCAAGGATAAGAATGTCTAAAGGTCAAAACCTTAGTAAATATATCATCATTATGATTTTCAGTAGGTACGTATTCCAACTTCACTATGTTCTTCTCCACTAAATCTCTCATAAAATAATTCCTAATGCAAATGTGTTTAGTGAGTGAGTGTTGTACTGAATTTTTAGAAATGTTTATGCACTCGTATTATCATAGAAAATTGTAAGGATATCAATTCAATTCCATAGGCATGAAACATCTTGCTTAACCACAAGATTGTTTCCCATGTAGAAACATCCTCTACTCTTACCCTTTATGTCGTCTATATCTCATGCTCAATCCGCATCACTGTATCCAATCAAAGTGTTGTTGGTGTCCTTAGTATACCAAATCCCAAGTTCACTTGTACCTGCATCATACTTGATAATTCTTTTCAAAACATTCAGGTGAGATTCCTTTGGATAATATTGGTAACTAGCACAAACAAAAACATTGTACATTATATCTGGTCTAATAGAGGTTAGATAAAGTAAAAATTCTTATCATAGATCTATACAATGTTGGATCAACATCCTTTCCAGCATTGTCTTTGCAAAGTTTCAAAGTAGATCTCATAGAAGTTTTCATTACTTTTTAACTTTCAAAATCAAACCTTTTAACCAAGTTCTCAGCATACTTACCTTGAGAGAAGAATATATTATCCTTACATTGCTTGATTTGAAGACCTAAAAAATAATTCAAGTCTCCAACCATACTCATCTCAAATGTTGCAGTCATTGTTTTAACAAATTGGTTAACATATTATCACAAGTTAAACCAAACACAATGTCATCAACATATATTTGAGCAATAAGTAAATCTTCTCCAGTGTTCTTAATGAACAAAGTTATATCAGTTTCTCCTCTAACAGAACGATCAGGGTATTGTGGATCTTCAAATTCTTTAAGTTATTCAACATATGCTTTTTCATTCAAAATGTCATTTAGAAATACAGCATATACATCCATTTAATGAAGTTTAATGTCAATAAAACATGCAATTGCTAGCAATAATCTAATAGATTCTATCCTAGCAACATGTGCAAAAGTTTCATCAAAATCAATAACCTCAACTTGAGTGTAGCCTTTGTGCAACTAAGCTAGTTTTGTTCCTATCAATGTTACCAAACTCATAAGAAAATGTTTCATTAACATTTTTAGGTTCAATTTCAGAATAGTAACACTCTGCATTCACAACATTGCAAATAGAAGACATGCATATTGTTCTTACCACATCTACCTTATTTGATCTTACTTTTCCTCTTGTTTGCACACTGTAGCATCACCTATGATCTGGTCAGAATGATGACTTTTATCAATCCTTGAAGAAATATTCCTTTTGGGAACATACTGATTATTCTGTGTAGATTCTGTTGAACTTTTTGTCGATGTTGTTCCAGATGTTGTAACATTCGGAGCAACATTTTCAGTACTCAGAGAATCTCCAGATTTTTCAGTAACCTCTGAAACATCTTCTTCTTCATTTCCATCTGTAAGACCTTTATCATCATCAAACACAATATTAACAGATTCTTGAACAGTGTTAGTCCTAAGGTTATAAACTCTATAAGCTTTACTATTTCTAGAATAGCCTAAAAAGAAACCTTACACTTTTAGAATCAAACTTATGAAGTTGATCCATATCATTCAAAATATAACACACACAACCAAATACATGAAAATACTTCACATTCGGTTTTCTAATGTTCAAAATCTCATAAGGTGTTTGAATAGAACTAGATCAAATATAAACTCTATTAATGATATGACATGCTGAATTCAATGCTTTAGCCCAAAATCTTTTAGAAAGACTTTTAGATAAAATCATGACTCTTGCCATTTCTTGTAGAGTTATATTCTTTCTTACAGCAAATACATAAGACCAATTAAATCCATGTGCAACAATTCGAAACATTGATGTGTAGAACAATGTGACAGCATTTTATGTGACACTCTTACCTGCTTACCTTTTTGGCATGGTCAACATACAATGGTACTCTGAAACTTCTGTTTTGGTAATCCTTTTCACTGCATCGACTTTGAGTAGTCTCTTCACTGATCTATAATGTGCATGTCCCGATTTTTGATGCAATAAGATATTTTCATCATTTTTTGACAAATTACACACATTTGTTCCAATAAGATAACAATTATCTACTGCCCTAGACAATCTTCATCTTTATTAAGAACATAAACATGATTATTTGTCAAATTTTACATGCAAATTATCATCACAAAGTTGACTAATACTAATCAAATCAGCAAGTAATCCATCAAAATGTAAAACATTTTTTAAGCTCAGGAAAACCTTCAACATTCAAAGTTCCTATAATATGTCATTTCGAACAACCACCATATGTAACATTACCATCATTCAAGGTCACATAATCAGATAAGTAGTCAATTTGTCCTGTCATATGTCTAGAACAACAACTATAAAAAATACCATAGACCAAGTAAACATGCTTTCAAAGAGGTGTGAACAGCATTACAAGTAACATCAGATTTCCATGCAGATTTCAGAAAATGTTTCATAGAATGTGACATCTTTTTAGGTAACATTTTCTCAATCTCAGATCATCAAACATTTTTATGCAGTAATGACAAATATGATCAATTTTGGAAAAATAATGACATACAAACTTCTTTTCAGTATTTTTGACTTTATGAGAATCTGTTTGTGCAGATGTTACAACAGATGTTTTAACATTTGCCTTCACAAATTTCACAGTATTTTCAAAATTATTAGAAATAGAAGCAGTTTAACCATCATAACATATACCACAATTATCAGATTTACCAATAGTTATAACATATATCAGAAGCACTCATAGGAAATTTTATGAAACTTAAAGTAGAGGTGATCAATTTCTCCTTCAGTTTACAAACTTCAAAAATCTCTTCTGAAATGTATGACTTCTAGCTTGGTAATTGATCCTTTCAAATTCTCATTCTCTTTATTCAAAGAATTAAGAGTAAGTTTCTGAGAGTTACAATTATCTAACAACTTTTGGTATTTAGAATCATCAATACTTATGCCTGTATCAACAACAAACCCATTAAAACAATTCAAATCTGGGTGACTGTGTTTTGATGTTACCATAAATGTTATGACATTAGGTGCAACATCAGAATCTGTATCATCCAGATCATCATCTAAAGAATCATCATAATCAATCTTGGTATGAAAAGCGAATTCAACATCTTTTGATTCATCAAATTCATCATCTGATTCATCATTTAAGGTAGTACTAAAATCCAGTTTTTGATTAAGTCTAATTTTGGCACATTAATTTTCATAAAGACCATATTCAGAACACGCATTAAACTGATTTTCTATATTAAATTGACTTGGGTGAAATTGACTTTTCCTTCTTTCTGGTGGATGTGTTGATGTGTTGATTTGGATCTTAGGTACATTGTAACCTGTAAGTACAGTCCTCCAAGCACGTTCAACAATCGACTCTATATACATGCACAACTTAGGCTTAAAATATGGATAATATGTTCGGGTGCCTAAGTGCAGTGGATATGTGATGTGTTTCCATTGCTAACATAAACTAAAACACACTTAAACAAGGATCTAACCTAGTGTCGTCAGGTATTGGCTCTGATACCAACTGAAAGTGTGTGTGGATGGTATAGTAGTGTTTAAGTGAAAAACAGAACAATGTTACACTTAATGGTAAGACAATTGGTGTAACATTAATTCAAACAGAATATCAGAAAAGACAGACACAGCGGAAGACTAAAACACTAGAAATAAACTGAACACAAGTAAAACAAGACTGATGCTACACTCAATGTTAGAACACTCAATGTAACACTGACTCGATTACAGAATATCAGAATACGAATAGCGGAAGACTTTAAAGAATGAAAACACAAAGACACAAAATTAACTTTTTAACATAGATTTTAATTTAAAATCTATGCGAGCCTCATGGCGAAACTTTCACTAATAATTATGTGAATACAAATGGTGTGTGAACAAATATTCACAACGGAAATAAGACTTGATAAAATATCTAGTCTAAAGACGGCTTAAGTGTAAAAATTACACTACCAAAAACTAATCTAACTCTATGATCTCTCTATCAAAGGAGTATAGAAAAGTCTATGTTGTACAGGAAGTTTGGACTCTTCGGCACAACGACATGAACATGCTAATGACAATTAATTCCTAACAGGATGAACACTAGTTTAGGACTTAAAGAATAGCACTTCGTGAAATATGTGACTCTCGGATCTGATGTGTATTTCTTCATGTTGTACGAGAATCTGATGAAGAAGAAATAATAATCACGATAATGTCTAAGTAGGACGAACACTTCACATAGACATTATGTGATTACTCTTAATTCTCCATGCTGAATAATGAAGACTTCCTTGTGTATTTATAGTGGTAAAACTGAATTCTAGAAGCTTCATAATCCATATCCTATTTTTTAGGATCTCATCCCTTCTTTTTAGCCCACTCTTCATTCCAATGAATTCTAGCACCTTCCAGCCTATTCTGGACGTTTTCAAAGGCAACCGCATGATCTACATACTTCTGCAAGCTTCCAGATCCTTCCAGTCTGGAACTGTGTAGAATGTTCTAGATCTTCAACCTGCGATGTTACAACATCCAAAGCAGCATTAGCTAGAAAACAGAATTTGGACTTAGGAAAAATAAGAAAGGTCGAATTAAGATGTTGCTGTGAATGTTAAGACATTTAAGAGTAACAACATCTACATGTTTGAATTTCGAGAGTGACATCGTGAAAATTGTTAGAAGGTTTGACTTTGAAACAGAGAGTTTTGTAATTGGAGGAACCAGGGTAGCATTGTCAAAGCATGATGCAGAACTTATTTTCGGAATTAGCTGTGGAACTGATGAGATCAGGTGATTGGGTGTGAGATTGCTCGTTTTTGTGCTCACTATTGCTATGTTATCGTAGCATTTTGATGTGATTTTGGTCATAATTGTTAGAAATGGTGCTACTAACCTTGTTGTTAAGAAATGTGTTCAAAGTGTAGGAAACAAGGTGAAATAGTCCGTTTTAGAAGGAAAACGAGCATTGACGCGTGGGAATTGAAGTTCGGTTGGAGGACAAGAAGGAAAGCCAAGGAAAAGTGTTAGAAAAATCAAAGTAGCAGAAGTCACTCGGCCGGCCGAGTGGGATCACACTGGCGGCCGAGTGAGTAAAACTTACAGAAACTTTCTGGAACTCCATTGTCACTCGGGCGGCCGAGTGATTTCACACTGGCGGCCGAGTGACTTAACACTGGCGTCCGAGGCATTTAACACTGGCGGCCGTTTGACTTCTGGAACCAATTTTGGTTCTGGAAGTTCCCCTCACTCGGTTGACCGAGTGATCCACTCGGTTGACCGAGTCAACTCACGATTTTCGGGGTTTTTCGCGAATTTTGAAGAACTTCAAGGACCAAAGTGCTAATTTCGTCTCACACACTCTTGGAAGCTTTAAATAGCTTCAACTTCAGTTTGTAAAGGATCTTTTGGCCTCATTTATTACAACTCTTAAACCCTAGTTCATCTTATCCCCATTTCCACATTTATTGTCCATTTAATTCATAGTTTAGCTTCAAAGTAGGATACTTAGCATAGGTTTTTGAAGAACAAGGCACCACACTTTTGTAATAGCTAGGTATTTTGAAGAAACAACAAGGTGACTTCAAACCATTCTCTCATTTTCTATATAATTCTATATTTAATGTTTATCTTGAGTTCTTTTGATGTTTTAGCCATGGGTGTTTCTCAAAACACCATGGGCTAAGTTTATTTATGCTTTGGGTGTTCTAAAACCATGTGAATATCAAGTTTGGAATTGTTTGAGCTTTGTTATTGCTAATATTAGATTTATTGCTTCTTTTAATGGGTATTATGTGTACTTTGTATGTTAACTTCTATTAATCCATATTTAGATGCATGTTTAGCGTAGACGAGAGTTACATGGACATGTTCATATTTATGGTGTGAGTTGTTGGTATGCAAATGTGTTAGTTATACTTTTAATTCGTCGAGAGAGAGTTAATTGTATTAGAACCCCATTAAAGGACATTAATTACTTGAATGGTTGTTTGAGTAGTTGGTGAGGATTAGGAAGAAAACCTTATTACCGGGTTTGGGAACACCTTAGAATTAAGGCTATATTACCCGAAGGGAAATGGTTGTCATCCTAGCATTTAGGTGCTCTTAGCAAATATTGATTAAAGCATTAACAAAATAAAAGCAATTCCTCTCTATTTCACTAGGTAGAACACCCGAAGCATTCTCTCACCCTTGCACTTCTTCGAATCATATTCGTAGTTGTTCTTTGTTTTAATTGTTAAATTCTTGCTTAGTAGTAATTTTCTTTGTTAAGTTGTGGTAATTGCTCTTATTGAATATTTGCTTATTTTTAGTAGTTTAAATTACTTGTTAATTTCTAGGTTGGTGTTTGGTTTACTTTCTTGAAATTTAGTAGTAACTTAGCTTTATTTTAGAAATCCAAAAACCGAACCCGTAGTTACATTAGTTATGACAACACAAAACTCTAGGGATCCATTGCACAAACCCACCTCCTAGGTCGATACTACTTGGTCGAATACTTCCATTACTACTACGAACCCTTATGCTTGAGGGGAAGTAGTTAGTCAACATAGAGTGACCAAAAATTCGTTCAAGTCAATGGCGCCGCTGCCGGGGAGGCGACGTAGTGCTTAAGTGGGACTTAGAGTTAGTTGAATACTAGTGCTAGCTACAATTACTTGCTTTATTTTATTTTTAGTTTTGTTTCAAGAGTTTGATATTTGCAATTTTCCATAGGTGCATGATAACAAGAGCACGTGGTGGACAAATTGAACCTATCAACCTTGAGATTGAAGCCACCGCAAGAAGGAATCGAGCGATAAATCGAAGAATGGCGGATAATCGACAAAATCAACCGCCGGGTGCCGTGGTAGATGATGAAAGTGACGAGATCAATACCCAAGAGAATCTCCAAGGTGATGGAGATGTTCAAATACAATGAGGGGGAGGAAATGGCATACAACACCCACCTAATGTTCAAATGGGTGGTGTGTTCAATCAAGGCCACTATGGTGTACAACCTCAAGGATATCCACCTAATGTCCAACAAGGAGGGTATCCCCAAGGCTTTCCACCATATCCTTATCCACAGTACCCTCAAGGATATTATCCTCCACCTCAAGGGTATTATCCTCCACCTTATCCATACCATCCACCTCAAGGTGCATATCCTCAAGAGATACTCGCTCCACCTCCACCGGAAAGACAAGAACCTCGTCCTCCAATACAACATGGGAGGCCCATGAGAGAGTACTTTGAGCCTCAACAAAGGGAGTATTATGATGGGATAGCAAGGCCAAATGTGGAGGCCAATAATTTTGAAATAAATGCCTCTTTGTTGAGAATGCTTAGAGAAAAGCAATTTGAAGGGAGGACCGAGGAAGGTTTTGAAGAAGATCCGAATGAACACTTAGCTCAATTTCTAGAGATAGCCGACACACTCAAGAAAAATGGTGTGTCCGAAGATGCAAAGAAGTTGAGGCTATTTCCCTTCACACTTTCCGGAAAGGCAAAAACATGGTTACAAACAAGCATTCCGGCGGGAGAGGTGAGAACGTGGGAAGAATTGAAGAAGAAATTTTTGTTGAAGTATTATCCACCTTCAAAAGTGATGGAAGCAAGGCAAAACATCTCTCAATTCACACAAGGAGCTAACGAGACCCTCAAGGAAGCATGGGAAAGGTTTACCAACCTACTCATAACTTGCCCTCAACATGGGTTCCCAATAGAGCAAACTACATGTTGGTTCTTTTGTGGGTTGAGGGGAGAAGATCGACAACATTTGGATGCTTGTGCCGGAGGTTCGATATGGCTCAAGTCGGCGGAAGAGATCAAACAAATAATGGAGGGGATATCGAACAATTCTTTTACAATGAAGATGGATAGAGGAGGAAGACATCGAGTTGCCCAAGTAAATGAAATGGAGTCGGTGAAGACCATGGTCACCACTTTGATTGAAAAGGTGAACGCTCTATCGTCTAATCAAGCACGTGAGAGCTCATTACCTATGGCTCAAGGAGAGCTTCCTTTGAATCAAGTTGAAGATGTGAACTACATGGGCCGACCCCAATATCAAGGAAGCTACCAACAAAATTTTCAAAGTGGTCGTCCATATCAAGCTCCTCAACAAAATCGTTTTCAAGGTGGTCAATCCTCAACACTCCAACCCAATCAAAGTCACCCGATGCAAGGGGGGCCTTCCACCTCATTTCAAGGGAATCAAAATCAAAACTTTCGAAGGCACGACAACTTGGCATATTCTAACCCAAAAGGTGCAATGCAATATCCACCCGGATTTGATCCCGGGGCAAAGCTCCCCAATGGTGAAGGAAGAGCTACTACGGAAGATACACTTTTACGGATGGAAGAGTTGTTCAAGAAAGCTCAAGAGCAACAAGTTAAAACAAATGTGGAACAAGCAAAGATCAATGAACAACACTCAAGGGGGATTAAAAATCTCGAGCACACGGTGGGGCAACTTGCAACGTCCGTTGGAGAGTTGAGCACGGCGGTTAATCAAATGCTAAACAAGGGAAAATTTCCCTCAACAACCGAGATAAACCCCAAGGAGCATTGTAAGGCCATAGAGCTTAGAAGTGGCACCAAATATGAGGGTCCATCCATGCCCACTCAACCGGGAGAAGATGATGTCAAGGAAAGTTGTGAAATTGAAGAAGAATGTGAGGAGGTAGAGATGGGAAGAGCCAAATATGAGGAAGAAATTGAGATGGAGCCAAAAGAGAAAAAGAAAGTTGAGGGTGAAGAAAGAATACCAAAGTGGAAGAAGATGAAGGAGAAGAAGATTAATGAAGAAAAGAGCATACCATGTGATGAGTGGGGGGTACCAAAGACAATGGTACCATTCCCTCAAAGATTCATGAAGAATAAATTGGATGAGAAATTTGCTAAATTTCTTGAGGTCTTCAAGCAACTCCACATCAACATTCCATTCTCCGATGCTTTAGAGCAAATGCCCAACTATGCCAAATTTCTCAAAGACTTGATCTCCAAGAAGAGACGGATTGATGAACCCGAGCTTGTCAAGTTCAACAAGGCATGTAGTGCTATGCTCCAAAAGAACATGCCACAAAAGATGAAGGATCCGGGTAGCTTTGTCATCATGTGTGATATTGGAAATGGGATCAAGAGGAATGCTCTTTGTGATTTGGGGGCTAGCATCAACTTGATGCCCCTATCTTTGTTTGAAAAGCTTGAAAGGGGGGAGTTGAAGCCTACTTCGATTGCACTTCAACTTGCCGATCGATCAATCACAATTGCCAAGGGCATAGTGGAGGATATTCTTGTGAGAGTGGACAAGTTTGTGTTTCCCGCCGACTTTGTGGTGCTAGAAATGGAGGAAGATGAACAAGTGCCTATAATTCTTGGAAGGCCATTTCTAGCAACGGCGGGAGTAGAGCTTGATGTTGGGAAAGGAGAGATCACATTGAAAGTTGGGAAAGAAGAAGTGAAGATATCGATGTACGATGCGATGAAGCATCCCATGGACGTTGAACAATTGAACTTCGTCGATATTGTCGACTTATGTGTCCAAGAATCTTTGGAAGACCCTTCTTACTCTCTTTTCTTTGATGATTTAAATGATATTGATTCTCATTCATATTTTTCCTCTACTTATGAAAGTTTCAATTTTGACTTTGATGATAGGGAACAAATGGAGATTGAGGAAACTTTAGAGATCAAACATGGGAATTTCACTCTACCACCCTTGTTGAAGTCGGAGGAAGGAGAGCCTAAAATAGAGGAGAAGAAAGAAGGGCTCAAACCACTTCCCGAGCACTTAAAGTATGCCTACCTAGGAGAAAACGAGAAGAATCCGGTAATTGTATCATCTTCTCTTTCATCACATGAATTAGATAGGCTACTTGAAGTGCTACGTAAGCACAAATCGGCCATCGGTTGGTCGATTGAGGATTTGAAGGGCATTAACCCATCAATTTGCATGCATAGGATCCGTCTAGAAAAAGATAGGAAGCCTATAGTCCAACCCCAAAGGAGAGTGAACCCTATTATCCAAGAGGTTATTAGGAAAGAAGTCATAAAATTTCTAGATTCGGGTATGATATTTCCTATTTCGGATAGTCCATGGGTGTCACCTTTGCATGTTGTATCTAAGAAAGGGGGGATGACGGTTGTACAAGGTGAGGGAGATGAGCTAATAGCCATGAGAGTCGCCACGGGGTGGCGTGTGTGTGTTGATTATCGTGAATTGAATAAGGCTACTTGCAAAGATCATTTTCCCTTACCTTTCATGGACCAAATGCTTGATAGGTTAGGAGGTTTTTCACACTATTGCTTTCTTGATGGTTATTCGGGTTACAATCAAATCATGATTGCACCGGAAGACCAAGAAAAGACCACTTTCACATGCACGTATGGTACATTTGCATGGAGGCGTATGCCTTTTGGGTTGTGTAATGCACCCGCTACTTTTCAACGTTGCATGATGTCAATTTTTCATGGTCTTATTGAACGTATCATGGAGGTTTTTATGGATGATTTCTCCGTCTTTGGAGAGTCATTCGAATCTTGTTTGACTAACCTTGATATTGTTTTGCAAAGGTGTGAGGACACTAACTTAGTGTTGAATTGGGAAAAATGTCACTTTATGGTGAACGAAGGGATTGTGTTGGGCCATCATGTGTCCTCAAAGGGGCTCCAAGTTGATAGAGCGAAGGTGGTAGCAATCGAAAAGTTGCCTCCACCATCGAATGAGAAGGGCATTCGGTCTTTCCTTGGCCATGCGGGTTTCTACCGCCGATTTATCAAAGATTTTTCTAAACTCTCTAAACCTTTATCTCATTTGTTAGAAAAAGATGTCTCATTTGATTTTACTAATGAGTGTTTTGAAGCGTTTAGGAAACTTAAGGAGGCCTTGGTGAGTTCACCAATCCTTGTGACACCAAATTGGGAGGAGCCGTTCGTGTTGATGTGTGATGCGAGTGACTATGCGATGGGGGTTGTGTTGGGGCAAATGAGGGAAAAGAGATTTCATGCCATATACTATGCCTCAAAAACATTCAACACCGCACAAGCCAATTACACTACAACCGAGAAAGAGCTCTTAGCGGTTGTGTATGCTTTTGACAAATTCCGGCCTTACCTTGTGGGAGCTAGAACCGTTGTCTACACCGATCATGCGGCTATCCGCTATTTGATGAACAAAAAGGATGCCAAACCGAGGCTCATTCGGTGGGTCCTTTTGCTTCAAGAATTTGATATAGAGGTGAGAGACAAGAAAGGAAGTGAGAACGTCATAGCCGATCATCTCTCAAGGTTGGAGCAAAATGAAGAGCAAAAGCAAGATGTGGTTGAGGTTAAGGAAAGCTTTCCCGATGAAAGCTTATTGATGATTGACACTATACCGGTGATGGGAGTGAAAGGAGAAATCCCATGGTATGCCGATTTTGCCAACTTTTTGGCAAGTGGAATGATCCCCGAAGACTTAGGTCCCTATGAAAGAAAGAAATTCAACAAGGAAGTGAAAAGCTACATATGGGATGAGCCGTTTCTTTTCAAGAGAGGGGTTGATTCGGTACTTCGGAGATGTGTGCCTCAAGAAGAATGGGAGGACATAATCAAGCATTGTCACTCTCTTCCTTGTGGGGGACATTTTGGCACTTCAAAGACGGGAATGAAAATTCTCCAAGCCGGGTTTTATTGGCCAACAATTTTCAAAGATTGTCAAACATTCATCCGAGGATGTGATCGTTGCCAAAGAATGGGGGGAATAACAGAGAGGGATGAGATGCCTTTAAACATGTTCATTGAAGTTGAGTTATTTGATGTTTGGGGCATTGATTTCATGGGGCCGTTTCCTCCATCATGTGGGTACACCTACATTCTTGTTGGTGTTGACTATGTTTCTAAGTGGATTGAAGCTATTCCAACCAAGATGAGTGATGCAAGAGTGGTGATTCAATTCTTGAAGAAAAATATTTTCACTCGATTTGGAGTTCCAAGAGCTTTGATAAGTGATGGGGGGAGTCATTTTGTGAACAAAGTGATGGCTAATCTTCTAGCCAAATATAATGTGAAGCACAAGATGTCAACCGCCTATCACCCTCAAACAAATGGTTTAGCGGAGGTGTCTAATCGTCAAATCAAGCAAATTCTCGAGAAGACGGTCAACACCACTAGAAAGGATTGGGCATTGAAGTTGGATGATGCTTTGTGGGCCTATCGAACGGCATACAAAACTCCATTGGATATATCTCCTTACCAAATTGTCTTTGGGAAGGCTTGTCACTTACCCGTGGAACTTGAGCACCGTGCTTATTGGGCAATCAAGAAGTTGAACTTTGATTGTGATTTGGTTGGTGAAAAGAGGTTGCTCCAATTAAGCGAGCTTGAGGAGTTTCGAGAGCATGCCTATGAGAATTCTAAGATTTTCAAGGAAAAGACGAAGAAATGGCATGATGCACGCCTCAAGAAGAAGGAGTTCGAAGAAGGGGATGAGGTGCTCGTGTTCAACTCCCGTTTGAAGTTGTTTGCCGGAAAGTTGAAGTCTAAGTGGAGTGGTCCGTTTTTGGTGAAAAAGGTGTTTCCTAGTGGATTTCTTGAGTTACAAAGCAAAGATGGGAGTCGCTTCACCGTGAATGGTCATCGTGTGAAACTCTACTTCAACCCGTGTCAAAAAGATGGTGGAGGTACAAAGTCTCTTGAAGAGACTTGAACTCGAAAGAGTTCCGTCCGGCATAGGACGTTAAACCTAGCGCTAAATGGGAGGCAACCCATTCGTTATTGCTTTCTTTTCGTTTTTGTTTGTTTTAGTTAGTTTTAGTGCTTTTTGATCTTTTTGGTTTAGTTTTGTTTAGTAGGTTGAGGTATGAAGTTGGTGCTTAATGGAGCTTGGACATGAACTCTTAATTGAGGAGAAAGGATTCAAAGAAGAAGATGGAATGGTGTATGGTGCAAACTCAAAGGTAAACACTCATTTCCAAACTTAGATTTGCTTAGCAAAGTCTAAGTTTGGGGGGGTGTGGTCGTTTTTACTCTCCTCACTTGGGTCCTCCACTTCTTGTAGTTCTTTAATGACGATAGTCAACTCCCCAATGACCGTGGCAAGTTGCCCAATTACACACTCAAGTGATTTGAGTCCCCTTGCATGTTGCTCATTTGTCTTAGCTTGTTCCTCTATTTGCTTTTCTTGTTGCTCTATCGTCCTTTTCAACATATCTTCCATCCTTGCCATGACATCTTCTATTTTGTGCTTCTCTTCATCATTTGGTGGCCAATATTCATTGCTTCCCCACTCTTGATAATGAGAGGAAGCTTGTTGTATTTGGTAATCGTACTCAAAGCTTCTCTCATTATCGTAATAATTTCCTTCCGGAGCTCCATGGAATTCAAATCCATCTCGTGGATCACTTTCTTGATCAAAATGCATATCCATGTAGACCGGGGCCATCTCTTGAAAAGTGGATGCATCATTGTTACTCCAATCTTGGTAATAGGAGGGAACTTGTTGTATATGATAGTTATAATCAAAGTTCCTCCAATTATCGTATCCCATATCTACATGTTGTGGAGGATAAATCATACCATGTGGATCATAACAATGATTCCACGGGTGTTGATTATATCCATCCATCTAGTCGATGAAGTTCACACCTACAAAATATCAAAGTATCAAAATTCTCAAATAAAAAGAAAAGAAAATAAACCAAATGTGAAGTCCTTATTGATTCATTGATTGAACACTTTCATGTGGTGGAGAACTTAGACATTTGGCAAGCATATGGTAGTGCACTTGTGTGATTTGATGTTGAGAGCATACATTTCCTTGATATACACTTTGAGTGATGAGAGATACACTTACTTGTGAGGAAATTGTGAATTGAGCACTTAATCTTGCATTGATTTGAGCATAACTTGTGAACTTGTTTGTGGATTTTTGTACCTCTTGGCTTGACTAGATTGAGGAAAGTTGACAATCACTCATTCAATTTTGATTGAATTTCTTCGCAATCCTCCCACTTGTTCTATATTTCTTTCGTTGCTCGGGGACGAGCAACACTTTAAGTTTGGGGGAGTTGATTAGTGTGAAAATTGCTTGAAATAAATGTGTTTATTTTGCATAATTTTGAGGATTTTGTTGCATTATTCACACTAAATTGACTAATTGCACTTGAAATGAGAAAGGTATGTGTTTTGTTATTTTTTAGGTAAATTGAACTTATTTGGAAGCAAAATACGTGCCTGAGAATTCATGAAGTCAAGACGAAAACTGCACCATTGGATGCGTCTCGAAAAACTGAGTGGAATGAAAAAAAGAATCAAGTCAATCGGAGGTCGGGAGCTCAAGATATGATCGAAACAAGAAAGTGTGAAGCTGAAACAGATTCCACTCGGGCAGCCGAGTCAACCCACTCGGTTGACCGAGTCAAATCTGCTTCCAGGTTAGTTTCTGGACTTCCAACTCACTCGGTTGGCCGAGTCAAACCACTCGGTTGACCGAGTCAACTTGCTGATGCGCGAAAATTCGAGAATTTTAAAGGATTTCAAGGGCCTAAGTGCAAATCTCGTCTCAAGCATTCTTCCAAGCTATAAATAGCTCCCCAAATCAGATTATGAGGAGGTTTTGCCTCACTTCTACACACTCAAGCCCTAATTCATTTTCCTCCAACATGTGAGAAATAAAGGAGCAATTACCTTAGATTTGAGGAGCTTATCTCCTCAAACACACCCTTCATTTTTATGCTTTCTTAGTTTAGAATCATTTGGATATTTTATTTTCATGTAAGAATGGAGAAATTACAAGACTCTCAAGGTGATATTTTTCTTTTATTTAAGCTTTGTTTGATAAATTTCTTGTTTATTTATATTTCTTTTGTTGTTTTAGCCATGGGTGTTTTCTCAAACACCATGGGCTAAGCTTTTTTTGCTTTGGGTGTTTGAAACCACTTGAATATTGAATGTGTGAATTGTTTATGCTTTGATTATTGTTGATATGTTGATTATTGCTTCTCTTATTGGGTTTTATTGGTGCTTTGTGTATTAGCTTCTATTAATCCGTATTTTGAGGCATGTTTAGCGTAGACGAGAGTTACATGAACATGTTTAAATTTATGGTGTGAGTTGTTGGTATACAAATGCGTTTATTATACTTTTAATTCGTCGAGAGAGAGTTAATTGTATTAGAACCCCATTAAGAGACATTAATTACTTGAATGGTTATTTGGGTAGTTGGTGAGGATTAGGAAGAGGTCTTATTACCGGGTTTGGGAACACCTTAGACGTAAGGCTATAGTACCCGAAGGGAAATAATTTTCATCCTAGCATCTTGATGCTCTTAGTAAATTCAAATTGAAACATAAACATGGTATAAACAATCCCACTCGATTTCACTAGGTAGAGAACACCCGAAGCATTCTCACACTTGCACTTCTTCGAATTTCATTCGTAGTTGTTATTTGCTTTTAATTGTCATTTCCTTGTTTTCTTGGTTAGTAGTTAATTTACTTATTAGGATTATGTTTAGTTTAATTAAATTCCTTTGATTGCTCTTAGCTTTAGTTCAAATTGCTCCCGAAACCGTAGCTACATTAGTTATGCCAACATACAACTCTAGGGATCCATTGCACTAGCCCACCTCCCGTGGTTCGATACTACTTGGTTGAAATACTTACGTGTATACTACTACGGTCCCTTATGCTTAAGGGGAAGTAGTTAGTCAAAACATATAGACTAAAATTCGTTCAAGTCATCAGGCAACGAGTAGATGATTATCAGCATCCTCCATGGGTAATGCGATGTTTCGGTAATGATATACTAGCAAAACCAAGACAATATAACTCTCTGTATAAACTACATGTTTGTTTTAAAGTTAAAGGAGGTTGTGAGACAACAGTACGATGAAGCCAATCGCGATGTGGCTAGATTAGTTTGTTGTTATATGCTGGTTGCTCTTCTATGTCTAGTTCGGAGCTCAGCTGTACCATGACATTTGACACATTACCTGGAAAACTTCTCAGAGATTTGCAGATACGACTGGAGTACATTCATAGTTGACCAATTGAAGAGTCAACTAAAAAGAAGCAAGCAGCTAAAGTCTGGTGGTTGTGCTATGTTGTTGCCAGTAAATTTATTTCAATTATTCATTTTCAAAACTATTGTTTGGTTTATGTTGCTTTACTGTTTTTATACAGTGTTTAAATTAATTAATTTTTTTTAGTTCTGGTTATGCGAGCATACAAGGATTGTTAAACCAAATAACCCATCTGCTTTTCCTCGGTTCCTCAAATGGGATACCAATAAAGTGCATGCTGCAATCTTAACTGATAAACTGACTCGCAAAACCAGGGTAAAGATTTCATCATATACTTAATTTGTGATTATACTTTGATCATATACTTAATTTGTGATTATGTTTTGTAGATGTTGTTAACTCTTAAATGCTTTAACATTATCAACAACATCTTAATTTGACCTTCCTTGATTTATTCTAAGTCTTTTCTGAAATGTTACATTAAATGTTGTACTAAATGCTCTCACATTCAGGAACGATTCTAGAAGCTTCTACAAGAGTCTGGAACCTGGAAGATTCCAGAATGTTGGAGAAGGTGCTAGAAGGCCTTGGAGCATTGTAGAACGACCTGGAAGATTGCAGAATGATCTAGAAAGATCATGGAGGTTGAGGTCCTAAAAAATAGGATCTCATAATGGAAGGATCTAGAAGCTGTGTATTTCTCTATAAATACCGCCAGAGCCTCTCATTTCAAAGTATGCACTACTCGAGTAACACCTCCTTGAGCGTTCAACCCTAGTTAGGAGTTATGGTCAGTAGTTGTATCATTTAACGTACGCCGAGGGATACCACACCTTCTAGTGTACTTAGTTCTAGTCTTGAATCGAGTGAGAGTGAATCACAAGATTAGATTAGTTCTTTAGACAGTGTTTTTACACTTAAGTCTGTTTGCGGATTCAGGCACCTGCCTCGATTGTAGTTTCTGTTTGTGGAATGTTGAAGTAATTGTTGAGACATTTCACACGACACTTTTTGTATAACTTAGGAACTAAGTTACTTTTCGCCGTAAGGCTTAGCATAGGTTTTGTTATTAATAAAATCTATGTTAAAAATTATTCCATTGTGTTCGTATTGTGTTTTAGTGTTTTAGACTTCCGCTGTGTACTGTGTTTAATTATTCACATTCTGTTAGAGTTAATGCTACACTAATTGTCACAACATTCAGTGTAACATTGTTCTGTTTTTTACTTAAACACTAGATACCATCCCCCACACACTTTCAGTTGGTATCAGAGCCGATACCTGACGACACTAGGTTAGATCCTTGCTTAAAGTGTGTTTTAGTTTATGTTAGCAATGGAAACACATCACATATCCACTACACTTAGGCACCCGAACATATTATTCATATTTTAAGCCTAAGATGTGCATGTATATCAAGTCGATTGATGAACGTGCTTGGAGGACTGTATTTACAGGTTATGATGTACAAAAGATCCAAATCAACACATCAAGTCTCTCACCAGAAAGAAGGAAAAGTCAATTTCAACCAAGGTTATCAAAAAGTGAAGGTAAACCAAGGTATGATCTTTAATATAGAAAATCAGTTCAATGCATGTTCTGAATATGGTCTTTATGAAAATTAATGTGCCAATACTAGACTTATGCAAAAATTGAATTTTAGTACTACCTTAAATGATGAATCAGATGATGAATTTGATTAATCAAAAGATTTTGAATTTACTTTTCGGATTGATTATGATGATTCTTTAGATGATAATCTGGATGATACAGATTCTGATGTTGCACCTAATGTCATAACATTTATGGTAACATCAAAACAGAGTCACCCAGATTTGAATTGTTTTAATGGGTTTGTTGATGATGCAGACATAAGGATTGATGATCATAAGTACCAAAAGTTGTTGGATGATTGTAACTCTCAAAAACTTACTCTTAATTCTTTGAACAAAGAGAATGAGAATCTGAAAGGAACAATTACTGAGCTAGAAGTCATACATTCCAGAAGAGATTTTTGAAATTGGTAAACTGAAGGAGAAATTGATCACCTCTACTTTAAGTTTCATATAATTTTCTATGAGTGCTTCTGATATATGTTATAGCTATTGGTAAATCTGATAATTGTGGTATACGTTATGATAGTGAAACTGCTTCTATTTCTAAGAATTTTGAATATACTGTGAAGTTTGTGAAGGCAAATGTTAAAACATCTGTTGTAACATCTGCACAAACAGATTCTCACAAAGTCAAAAAACATTGAAAAGAAGTTTGTGTGTCATTATTTTTCGAAAATTGATCATATTTGTCCTTACTGCATGTAAATGTTTTATGATCTGAGATATGAGAAAATGTTAACTAAAATGATGTCACATCCTATGAAACATTTTCTGAAATCTGCATGAAAATCTGATGTTACTTGTAATGTTGTTCACACTTCCTTGAAAGCATGTTTACTTGGTCAATGGTATTTTGATAGTTGTTGTTCTAGACATATGACAGGACAAATTGACTACTTATCTGATTATGTGACCTTGAATGATGGTAATGTTACATATGGTGGTTGTTCGAAAGGACAGATTATAGGAAAAGGAAATTTGAATGATGAAGGTTTTCCTAAGCTTAAAAACGTTTTGCATGTTGATGGCTTGCTTGCTAATTTGATTAGTATTAGTCAACTTTGTGACTATAATATGCATGTAAAATTTGATAAAGAATCATGTGTATGTTCTTAATGAATATGAAAATTGTCTAGGGCAGTAGATAATTGTTATCTCATTGGAACAAATGTGTGTAATTTGTCAAAGAATGATGAAAATGTCTTATTGCATCAAAAATTGGGACATGCACATTATAGATCAGTGAAGAGACTAATCAAAGTCGATGCAGTGAAAAGGATTACCAAAACAGAAGTTTCAGAGTACTACTGTATGTGGACCATGCCAGAAAGGTAAGCAGGTAAGAGTGTTGCATAAAATGCTGTCACATTGTTCTACAAATCAATGTTTCAAATTGTTTTGCACATGGATTTTATTGGTCCTATGAAAACTGAAAGCATTGGAGGCAAAATATATTCACTTGTTGTGGTAGATGATTTTTCTAGATTTACTTGGATTGAGTTTTTAAGAGATATATCTGAAACATTAATTTGCTGCATTTAAAATTCTTTACAAAACGTTCAAAAATGTGTTTAACTTGAAAGTTAGCCGTATTAGAACTGATCATGCACGGTAGGGAATTTGAAAACAGCATGTTTAATGATTTTTGTGATAAAAATGGTATTTTGCAAGAATATTCATCTCCTAAAACTCCACAACGGAATGTCTTTGCTGAAAGAAAGAATATAACTCTACAAGAAATGATAAGAGTCATGCTTACTTCTAAAAGTCTTGCTAAGAGATTTTGGGATGTAGCATTGAATATATCATGTCATATTATTGATATAGTTTATATTCGATCTGATTCTGTTCAAACACCTTATGAGATTTTGAACATTAGAAAACTAAATGTGAAGTATTTTCATATATTTGGTTGTATGTGTTAAATTCTGAATGATATGGATCAACTTCATAAGTTTGATTCTAAAAGTGTAAGGTTTCTGTTTAGGCTATTCTAGAAATAGTAAAGCTTAAAGAGTTTATAACCTTAGGACTAACACTGTTCAAGAATCTGTTAATGTTGTGTTTGATGATGATAAAGGTCTTACAGATGACAAAGATGAAGAAGATGTATCACAAGTGACTGACAATTCTGAGAATACACTGAAGTCTGATAATGCTGCACCAAATGTTAACACATCTGGAGCAACATCTACAGAACAGTCAGTTGTAATTCCACAGAATGATCAGTATGTTCCCAAAACGAATCCTTCTTCAAGAATGGGGAAAAGTCATCCTTCTGACCAGATCATAGGCGATGCTACAGTTGGAGTGCAAACAAGAGGAAGAATAAGATCGAATAAGGTAGATGTGGTAAGAACAATATGCATGTCTTCTATTTGCAATGTTGTTAATGCGGAGTGTTACTATTCTGAAATTGAACCTAAAAATGTTAATGAGACATTAACTGATGAAAATTGGATTAATGCTATTCATGAAGAACTTGGTCAGTTTGAAAGATTTGAAGTATGGACACTTGTTTCAAGACCTAGTCATACTAATGTCATTGGAACAAAGTTGATTTTTAAGAATAAAACTGATGAGTTTGATAACACTTTTTTAGGATTGAGACTAGATTAGTTGCACAAGGTTACACCCAAGTTGAGGTTATTGATTTTGATGAAACTTTTGCACTTGTTGCTAGGATAGAATCTATTAGATTATTGCTAGCAATTGCATGTTTTATTGACATTAAACTTCATCAAATGGATGTATAAGCTGCATTTCTAAATTGCATTTTGAATGAAGAAGCATATGTTGAACAACTTAAAGGATTTGAAGATCCACAATACCCTGATTGTTTTATTAGAGGAGAAGCCGTTATAACTTTGTTTATTAAGCACACTAGAGAAGATTTACTTATTGCTCAAATATATGTTGATGACATTGTGTTTGGTTTAACTTGTGATAAAATGTTAACCAATTTGTTAAAGCAATGACTGCAACATTTGAGATGAGTATGGTTGGAGACTTGAATTACTTTTTAGGTCTTCAAATCAAGCAATGTAAGGATGGTATATTCTTCTCTCAAGGTAAGTATGCTAAGAACTTGGTTAAAAGGTTTGATTTTGAAAGTTAAAAAGTAATGAAAACTTCTATGAGATCTACTTTGAAACTTTGCAAAGACAATGTTGGTAAGGATGTTGATCCAACATTGTATAGATCCATGATAGGAAGTTTACTTTATCTAACCTCTAGTAGACCAGATATTATGCATAGTGTTTTTTTGTTTGTTCTAGGTACCAAGCTAATCCAAAGGAATCTCACCTGAATGTTTTGAAAAGAATTATCAAGTTTGATGCAGGTACAAGTGAACTTGGGATATGGTACACTATGGAAACCAATAACACATTGATTGGATACAGTGATGCGGATTGAGCATGAGATATGGATGACATAAAGAGTAAGAGTAGAGGATGTTTCTACATGGGAAACAATCTTGTGGTTAAGCAAGATGTTTTATGCCTATGAAATTGAAATTGATATCCTTACAATTTTCTGTGATAATATGAGTGCATAAACATTTCTAAAAATTCAGTACAACACTCACTCACTAAACACATTTGCATTAGGCATTATTTTATGAGAGATTTAGTGGAGAAGAACATAGTAAAGTTGGAATACGTACCTACTGAAAATCATACTGTTGATATATTTACTAAGGTCTTGACCTTGAGATATTCTTATGTTTGAGGAAATCTCTTGGTATGTGTAGTATCTGAATAATTCTGGATGGATGGTGTCATAAATGTCTTAGCATTTGGGACAACATCGTAAGGTTGTATAGTTGTTATAGATTTAATTTATTTCCTATTTTCGTTGAATAATTCCTTTGTAAAATATTCTTGAATCTAAAATTTGTTGTGCAAAAATAAACATGTCTTACACCTCTCAAATGCATAAAAAATAGAATGTTATTAGCATACTAAAAGATGTACCAAATCACTGAGTAACTATGGAGCACGGAGTTCGCTACTACGATGCCTTCTTTTCAAAAGGTGATATTTGGTAAAAACATCAAGAGGTTTGTAATCCATTAAGTAAGTATGGGGCACGGAGTTCGCTACTACGATGTACTCTACAGGAACAATGGATCAATACAAATTAGATGCTATAACACAAAAAGAAAAAAATATGGTGCAACACAAATGAAGTAAATTCATGTAAAAACCGTGTTGAGGTGTATGTAACAGTTTTGAGCATAACCTTAGATGATTCGATTATATTTTTAGAAGTAGTAATTATTTGATTATTTGTGGAAATTTATTTTATTTATTCCTGATTATACTAACCTACATCTTTGTTTTATTTCAGATTATACACATTTAAATGTTAATTATTCTAGAATGTTCTTAATTTAATTAATTATGATTTTACCCACTACTTAACCATGATCTATGTTTGTGGCTAAGTTTATGGAGTATTATCGAATTTCTTCTAGAAATTTCCTTAGTTAGTTTTGAATTTTTATACGTATTACTTCCAACTATGCATTCTCTCCTATATTCTTCTCATAATATGATATACTAAGCATTGCATTTTTTCGAGTGATTTGAGTATTGCATTTTAAGATTTGCTAAAGCCTTGTTTGTCTCGGTTATTGTGATTATCTTTTCGATTTTTTGGTGCTTAAATGACAGGAAACAAAGAAACTACCTCACCATACTCAAACTCCCACGAAACTGTCATCTCCATCTCTCTCCAATCTTAATAGTTTCGCTTTCATGGCCGTTTCACACCAAAACTCACCAACTGCTACAAGAAAAGCTGAAACACGTACCCAAAACAACTCCAGTTACACCCATTCCTACAACGGTTCACATTCAACTCGATTCGACTCTTAACGAGCTGAACCAAGCTGTTGAGAATATGTCTCAATCGAATGTAAATTCTGAGAATCTATTTCTACTGATTGGAAATATGACCATTGACATTTCTCATTACTGAAAACCCAAAAACTCATCACTACACTTTGTTCGTTCACCTCATAAAAGCCCCAATTTCCAAGTCCTAATACTGAAACAGAGGTAAACGCCTCGATAGCGTCCTCTCTGTGGGAGAGTGAAAAGGAAATTGATGATTTTCCTGTTGCTTAACAGAACGAGTCTGCAAATGCTGAGACATCCGATTCTGAGGACGCTCAAATGAAGGAGGCCGACGCGAATGCTAACTCAGGTGAAACTAACTTTTCTCCTTTTAATACTGATGAATCTGAATATATTGCATTTAGGAAGATCGTTAAGAAATAAAAGAGAAAAGATTAGCCCATGTTCAACTAAGGAGATTCGGCTTTGTGTTCACGAGAGTTTATTACTCTAACTCACCGAGGAGACAAAAGAAAGAAAGTAGTGTTGATGATGAACCGATTCAAGTTCTTTTCTTAATCGGAGGAAGATAATGTGGTTACTGAGAAACGAGTCAAAAGGAAGTATGATCCAAAGGGAAAGAAGGTTGCTGCTGAACGAAGACTTGCCCAAAGGAATTGAAAATTCTGATCCAGAGGATAATCCCACTGTGCGTGAGATTAAGAAGACTCTGAGGAAGAATGCTGCATCAAATGCTGAAGCAAGTGTCGCAACACCAGACCCTGATGACAGTGGAAGTGATGATTCTGAGAAGAGCAGTAGTAAGGACTCTTAATCAGCTAAGTAAATAAATTCTAAAGGAGGTAATTCTAATCCTAATAACAATTCTTAGATTGATAGGTTAGTTGCTAAAATCACTAAGCTATCTTGATGAAAGTTGTTAATGGAAAAGAGAATTAACATTGCTGATTTTCCTGATAATGATTCTGAAACTGATAGGTTAGTTGCTAAAATCACTAAACTGTCTACATGAAAGTTGTTAATGGAAAGAGGATTAACACTGCTGGTTCTGAGAGTAAAAGGTTAATACAATTTTTTTATTGAAAGGAAATTGTTGAAAACTATAACTTTGAGTGATACTTTTGTTTTTGGTTGGGTATATGTACTTTATGCTTGACTTAGGAAGAGTACGGGTAGACGTAGCTCTAAATGATATGGGAATGTACAATTTAGGGGGAGATTAGTTTCACTTACTCTGAAATTGATTAATGATCTTTTAGAGATAGAGCCTGTGATTGATGAAGATGAACTTGATTTGAATTTGGTTGCTACTTCTATAACTGGGGTAGATTAACTATGTGAAATTTTTTATGTTTGCTAAAGATCTCACATCTCTATACTCTGTACTCCATATATTAATTGTCTACAATTAAATACCCTCTACAAATTCCACTAAGGTGACTAAGGATCAAGCTACATTGTTGTATAAGATGATTTTTGTGTTGAAGAATTTCAATCTGGATTTAACTATTTTCACCATATGCACCTTATAGTGATATTTATTATAAAGGGAATTTACCTTACTGTTGTTGATATGTTCATACCTCACGAGGCATGAATTTTTAAACCTGAGGAAACTGAGGTTATTTGAGGCAAGGTACCCTTAATGACTATCTCACCTGATCTGTTACTTGGTAAAATGATTGTTGATTTGTCTTGCAAAATTCAGATGGTTTTGATCACAGAGATGCTCTTATTCCAGCTCGACCAGCTCCAGCAAGAACTGAACAGATAAATGCTACACCGAATGTGAAGCACATTGGTGGTCACATTGGTCAAACTTTTTCTGTTTCTAGATCTTTTATTTTACTTCAACTAAAACGTTTACAGGACTCTATTGATGGCCTTCAGTTCCTTAAAGTCTGTGGTTAGAGACGCTTTCTACTACCACAGGGGGAGAAACACCATCAACTTCTGGGGTTCGAAGTGAAGAGCTCCATGGAGATGTACCAGAAGCTGATTGTGTACCTGATGCTGTTAATGAAGAGACTGTTGAACCAGATGTTGTAGTTCACTTTGCTACAATGTTCACTGTTGTTGAAGAGGAGGAGGATTAATTTGTTGATGCTGATAAACATATGGATGTTCTTTATGACATCTAAACAGGTTATGGTAACAACTGAACAGGTTGATACAAGACAGGGGGAGGGCTGAACATTATAAGTGATTATGTGCAGGTACATGATGCTGCAGCTGTTGATACAGCAATATATGTCACTTGTTTAGTTTCTTAAGTATTTGTGCCTTTTTATACTTCCCTTGATCTTATTCATCTATTCTGTGTTTAAGTTGATTTACAGATTTTATTTTTACTTCCTAGTTGATAGGTTGTCTTTATTCAACTTGCTTAATTTGTTTGCATTTATGATAATAGATTACTGCTTTTATGCTTAAATTGTTTTCTTACTTATCACTATTTGCTTACTGCATGTTGTATAAGTTAGTTGTTTATTGTATTTGTTTTTTCCCTAACTTTGCTCTATTTTCAGTTTGCTTAAACTGTTTGCCTTAAGAATTATTCTTATTTGCTTACTACATCGAGTATGCTTAAATTGTTTGCTTTAAAGAATTATTCTTATTTGCTTACTGCTTGCTGATTTTAGGTCTTTGTTAGTTGTTGTCTGTTTTGTCTTTCTAACTTGCCTTATTATTCAATCTGCTTAAATTGTTTGCTTTGAGGATAATATAGAAGTACACCTCCCTTTAATTATCATGTGCTTACTGCTTAGTGCTTAAATTGTTTGCTTTGATGATAATATAATTTAGAAGTACACTTCTCTTTAATTCTCATTTGCTTACTGCTTATTGTTTAAGTCTTTGTTAGATATTGTTTTTCACATTTTTTTTTGCTCTGTTTTTATTTTTAGTTTTTGCTCTGTTTGTTTTTCTTTTCTTCGTTATTGCTCTGTTTTTGTTATTGAGTCTTACATAAGTCTTTGGTTGATCTAGTACATATTCATATATGATGCCCTGATTTAACTTTTGATTTTTGTAAAGTTATATGTGTTTGTAAACAAGTGTACTGTTTATACTTGTTTTGGTTTTGAATAAGATTACTTTGATCTTATGGCACGGATCTTAATAAAATTATTCTTGGTCTTCTTTTGATTTGATCCAACGGTTACAACAGGTATTGTCTTGACTAGTATTTAGCTTTGATGTTCAACATACCTAAATACATAATACTGAGTATGTATAGAAATATATGTGCATCAGGTGTGTTGTAGTCGAAAGGTCAAATTGGGGGAGATTGTAGATGTTGTTAACTCTTAAATGCTTTAACATTATCAACAACATCTTAATTTGACCTTCCTTGATTTATTCTAAGTCTTTTCTGAAATGTTACATTAAATGTTGTACTAAATGCTCTCACATTCAGGAACGATTCTAGAAGCTTCTACAAGAGTCTGGAACCTGGAAGATTCCAGAATGTTGGAGAAGGTGCTAGAAGGCCTTGGAGCATTGTAGAACGACCTGGAAGATTGCAGAATGATCTAGAAAGATCATGGAGGTTGAGGTCCTAAAAAATAGGATCTCATAATGGAAGGATCTAGAAGCTGTGTATTTCTCTATAAATACCGCCAGAGCCTCTCATTTCAAATTATGCACTACTCGAGTAACACCTCCTTGAGCGTTCAACCCTAGTTAGGAGTTATGGTCAGTAGTTGTATCATTTAACGTACGCCGAGGGATACCACACCTTCCAGTGTACTTAGTTCTAGTCTTGAATCGAGTGAGAGTGAATCACAAGATTAGATTAGTTCTTTAGACAGTGTTTTTACACTTAAGTCTGTTTGCGGATTCAGGCACCTGCCTCGATTGTAGTTTCTGTTTGTGGAATGTTGAAGTAATTGCTGAGACATTTCACACAACACTTTTTGTATAACTTAGGAACTAAGTTACTTTTCGCCGTAAGGCTTAGCATAGGTTTTGTTATTAATAAAATCTATGTTAAAAATTATTCCATTGTGTTCGTATTGTGTTTTAGTGTTTTAGACTTCCGCTGTGTACTGTGTTTAATTATTCACATTCTGTTAGAGTTAATGCTACACTAATTGTCACAACATTCAGTGTAACATTGTTCTGTTTTTTACTTAAACACTAGATACCATCCCCCACACACTTTCATGTTTTATTGAATATAAGGTTTTCACGGAGGAGCCTAATCCTACGGCTGATGAAAAGGAACAGCTCTCAGAAGTTCGTCGTTTCAGATGTGAAGAAACAAGCTCAAGGTTAGAAGGAACTAGAACGCCTGCTACTGATGGAAAGGTGTCATCTGGTATTGCAATGTCAGCAAATGAATTGCAGGCAGAGTTAAATGTTGCGGGGGGGCAGAGTTAAATGTTGCGGGGGGGCAGAGTGATATTTTCCAGAATTCATCATCAAAAGTGTTCGAACTTGGATCCAGTTCAGAAGCAAAGAAGAGCTTTACGGTTGAATGCCCATCATTCGATATTGGGCTTGACAGTGAGGATCCAGTTATGAAGGTTTGTAAGGAAATTAATCGTGAAGCTGGGAATGTTGGTGATCTGGAAACTGCAGTTGTGGATTGTAATCTGAAGGATACGGAAGAAGGCAATGTTGTTGTAGATGAGACCATGAATTCAAAAGATAAGATCAATACACTTGTCAGTGATGTTAATCAGTCTACAAGAGTAGATAATTATGTGGTTGAAATAGGAATCCTGTAGAAAAAGATCCTAGATGTGAGGGTACGCTGTGATAAAGAACTGATGGAAAAGGATGTAGAAATTCAAAAGCTGAAGACAGAAAAGGATGAGTATGCTAAAAGGATTGAGAAATCTGCTTCTAAGTTGAATAATATGAAGAAGCAATTTGAAGATGTGTCTGCAAAATTCGAACAACAACTGAGAATTAAAGACGATGTCATCATAAGTCTGAAAGCTGAGAATCAACGATTGAGCAGGAACCTAGAAATTACATCTGAATTTTGTTCAAAAACCTTGATCGAAGAGGAGTTTTTTCAAGGTGATTTTGACAATAATGCATAGCTAACGATCAATGACCAATCTGTTGATAAGGGAAAGATGCTTGTTGAAGAATTAAATAAGGAAGTGTTAAAGACACCTAAGCGGCCAGTGAAGAAGAAGACCACGTATATATCGCCAAGTTCATTAGTTGACAGAATTAAGGGTCGAACGATAACAGATGACCGTAAACCTATGATAATATCTCCTCAACCACTGACAAAAGAACTGGTAGAGGTCCATGAAGTCAACGATGACGATGCATCAAAGAATGTAGAGGTGGATAACAAACCTAAAGGAGTGGTCAAGTATCCGTTCAACAATAAATTGGCAACTGTGAGGAAGTCTTCTAAATATGTTAGAGACCAGATATTCGAAGAGCTAAAGACCAATGGTCCACAGTAAGTAAATAGTATTTAGTACGTAATTCTTTTCTAATATGATTTAGTATATATATTGTATTCTGAATTTTGTGAATGGTGCAGTTGCATTGTTTGGCACGCTAATATACCACTAGCTGATGTGTCAGTACAGATGCTGATTGATATTTTAAATAATGGAAGGATTACAAGTCAGGTATACTATAGAATATATATACATTTTTAATTGATTTGTAATTTTATATGATAATACTGTGCGTACATTTAGGTAATCAATGCATGGGCTGATATATTGCGATATGTTATATTCACAACAAGGCCAGAATCTAGACGTGTGAGGGTGTTTACTGCTACATGCTGGGTATTTTATAAAATCCTTTGACTCTTTCATGAATACTCCCTCCGTCCGCCTATAAGCTTCCCATTTTACCATTTTGGTCCGTCCGCCTATAAGCTTCCCATACCCTTTTTGGTATGTACTTTTTCTTACACATCACTTTATATCTTATTTTTTCTCTCTATCTCTCTCCTCTTTCAATCACATCACTTGTACTATATCTATTATTTAATCACTTTTCTTAATCTATGTGCCAAAAAGTAACGTGTAACTTATAGGCGGACGGAGGGAGTATTATTTATTTGTTCTTTTAAGTTATGTATTATCTATAATTTTGTTGTGATCGCTTATTTTGTAGGCAATGATTACAAATCGTAACATTTCAAAACAGAAGTCTTTCTACCCCCTGGTAGATAAAGTTATTGAGGATAGCTTAGACAAAAGCATCTTTTTATTCCCAATCAATGTAAGTGAAATGGGTTCATCAAGTGGTTTAAAAGCAGTGGACCATTGGACACTTCTAAAACTTGATCTAACCACGAGGGAATGGACATTTAACAACTCACTTCCCCCAAGAACAAAAGCGCATGAGGATACATGCATGATGGAGTCCTTAAATGTTGTAAGTTCCTCGAATGTTACAGTGGTTTTTTTTGCATTATTTAGTTTATCATTGTTTATAATTGTAATGATTGTTGATTTTATGTATTTTGTCAAATTATTAAAGGTGAAGTTTGTAGATGCAAGATTGGTCAGTCTGTTCAAGGCAAAGCAGCATAACCATCCGTTCTTAAAAATGTCGTTCAAATACCCAATTCCAGCGGATACTTGAAGACAGGGATCGGAATCAGTAGACCGTGGTGTAATAGTTTGCAAGGAAATCGAATATATTTATAAAGGTGAAGATCCGCAGTCGGGTGAATTTGGCAAACTGGCTTCAAGCACGATGCGAGCTAGAATCGTAGAATCTTTCGTTGACCCGATGCATATGAGTTTTGAATAACTACATGTGTGGAAGTTTAGACTATTTAAGCTTTGCTACTCATTCCAAATCGCATTTTGGGTAAATTGTTATCTTATTTATGTTTCTTTTGGATAAAGACTGAGATGTTATTTTTGAAAAACTAGTTAAACTATTAGCCATCTTCATTACTCATGAATTGGCCTCTTTCTTTTGAAATATAATATGGTTTTTGGGATTTATATTTGTTGTTATTAATTGATTTACTTTGTGATAATCGGTAATTTTTCATAAATGTGAACTTTCTAACAAATACATGATTGTCTTTGTTATAAAGATAGGGTCACTAGTATATATTTTGATTACTGAGATGCACATACATAAAAAATAAGTTTGTAAAGATTTAAATAAATTAAATGATTCATGTTATAGTCAACAAAATCCATTGCAAGGGTGCAGACGACACGAATGTTCATATGCACAACTATAATGAACAATTCAATGATGTAAAAAAAGTTAGTTGTCACTGTACCATATGCATTATTTATGTCACTATACCATATGCATTCTTTTTGCACGACGGTATTATATGCACAGTTAATACATCACATTGAATCGATTCATTTCTATTCTAATATACGGTCTAAACTATAAGTAAAATAATACAAGGTTAGCATATCAAAATGAATTAGATTAGTTGTATTACATAAAAAAAAAAAACAACATCACGTTATGTATGTCGACTTAGGAAGAACAAAAGCACAGTGAAATTACATACTTAATAAATATATGCATAATCAAGATGCATCAAAACACCATAAACTAATATGTGTACTATCATCTACACTATATGACTAAATTACGTTGAGGAGATACAAGAGTCTCTATGTACTTGTAGGATTTTGCACACCCTGGCCACGATTCAATGCCCTCCATCCTTCCAAAGTTCCTTGAAACCAGTGGCGGACCTAGGTAATGCCCAGGGGGGCCCGCGGGCCCCCCACTAATTTTGTAAATTTATTAGGGGTATTTTGGTAATTTCACACATATTAAAATTAATACTCTATTTTATAATTATTTGCACACTTCTTATATAAAAATAATCCACAAAATTAAATATATATCCGAACATCATTTTATTTTAAAATCGTCACTCATTTTGGATCTACATTTTATCCTAAATTTCACTAAATCTATTTTACATCCTACTAAATCCTCATTACACCTTATCAAATCACTCAAAATACGATTTCTTATTTGACTCTACACCACTAAATTCAATTGTTTTTTAAAGTGAATCGGTTAAAATGTGCAAGTTATCACGTGACGGAGGGAGTATTAACCAAAACATAGCAAAAGTCAACTTATCCGATCAATTTAATTTAATGAAATGTGACGTATTAACAATTTTATAATGTGAAATTTTGATAAAAATAATTAGTACATATATATTTTTTTATAATAATGTTAATCGGGCCCCCCTACCGAAAATTTCTGGGTCCGTCACTGCTTGAAACAATGTCATATGAGAAAAACGTACCGTAAGGCTTAACACTAAACATTAATTGTGTCCTTGCGGTGTTCAAGAAGCATATTGGCTCGAGTGCAAAATCATCTGGCAAATTTTCTTCCTTGAAGATTGAAAACCTAGACCAAGTTCTAGCATCATTCGAATAATGAAGAAGATGCACTTCATTAAAATAACGACTGACATCAAACTCATCCACAGATAGGCGATCAGCATATACAGCGAAGGTGTTGTCATCAAGCCCCTCCATCTTACAAGTCCATGGCTCAAGTATAAAAGCAGGCACATCAAATTGATCATAGACTTGGGCTTTGCAATCAAAAGTTACAATTGCATGACCATTCCAGGTTTGTACTTTCCAATGAAAAAGACCCCCAACATAATATGCATTTTCAGAAGGAGGTTTTTCGCTTGGAAATGGGGGTAGTGAAAACCAGGAGTTGAGATTTCGAGAGTACACCATAACTAAAGAAATGTACCCTTCTAATTGTAAAAAATGAGAAACTCGCATAATCAAAAAATCATCTTGCATGTCATCATATCCAAGACCAAAATAAGCACACTCTTCTCCTAAATAAAGTCTTAAGATTTCTGGCACAGGAGGTAAAACGATTTGTTGATTTGTACATGGGTTTGACAAAATAAAATCATCATCAGTGTTACAGATGAAAACTAACCCGTTGTACGATCCGAGAACCTCAAAATCGTCTGAATCTTCTTTAATAAATCGCCTCGTACCAGGCTGACCATACCCCACCGGCAGGTAACAAACAGGTGGGTTAGATACCTGATTCTTGTGTATGAAGGAGTACCTTTGCTTATTTTTAGCACGAATCAGTTGAGAATCGACGAAAGTTTTGGAAGATATTAACTGATTCCAGTACCTGTCAACACACTTTAAACGGGAAAGGGGTTTGGTATCTAGTGAGTCAAGAAATTTATCTTTGATTTCAGAGGGGATGAACATCTCGTTTGCCTGGTTGTTCATTGTTTATGGATGAGTAATTGAAGTTTTGATGACTTAGTGAAGAAAATTTAGAGAGATGTAGAGTTTTGTATGTGTGAATAAATAGAATGTGAAGAGTCACAATCCTTCTGTAAAAACCTTTCAACTTCCATTGTTACTTATTTAAATGAATGTGTCTATTCTTGATTTAATGGAAGCGGTTTACGAGGACATGTAATACATTAATTTGAAATAAATAGTAGGAAATATATCCCGTCAACTATATATATATATTTTTATTCTTCATATGTTTTATGTGGTAATATACAATATAATATATAATACATTTCACTGAATAACAAATTACAACAATTAGGTGTATAAATTCGTATTTTTAATTTATTTTTTTGTTATGTTAATTTTATAAACTCATGTAATGTTTAGTGTTTTGTTGTTTTTATGCATATGGTACAGTGCATATATGTTGCAAAACAATATAAATTCTAAAAAATGATGGTGTAAATAAATAAATTTACAATTAAATGGAAAATAACAACTAAAATTAATAATAGATAAATAACACCAAAATAGATGAAATATCAGAAAAAACGTGCAACTATTTTAATATAACTAACACATTCTTGGATTTACAAGACTCTGGATATACTTATATGCATGTTGAACGTCGTATGTCATTTCATATTCTTCGTTGAGTTGAAACGTCTTGGCAATCGTATCATAGCAATAGTAGTCTCCCCATGGTAGGGCGAGGAATAGTATTTTAGTTCTATCGGAGTTCATGAATGATATTGGGGTTATATGATATTTGTTTGGTAATAGGGTTCTTCTGAAGATCATAATACTAGCCCATGTAGGAACTTCTTTTGAGTAATGTAGTATATGCATATGAAAGACGAAATTATTATAAAAACGACCTTCCACTGATTTGACACTACTACAGTAGACTCCAATTGTATTGTCATCCAAACCCTGGACTTGTAAATTACATGGGTGATACTTAAACTTTGAGATGGTAATCAATGAATAAATACCACTCTCTATATCAAATGTGGCCAATTTATGAACACCACGGCCAAAATTTAAATACCAATGGAAGAGATTACATACAAAAAAGGCATTTGCACATGGGTAATTATCAAAAGGGAACGAAGAAAGTTTTGACCACAAGTTAGAATGAAGTGAGAAAATACTAACCTCGGTCACCCCACCAGTTTCAGCCCAAAGATATGCAATTCTCATTATGATGTAATCATTGGAATTTTTTTCATAACCAAACCCAAAATAAACCCAAGCCACATCGTGTCCCTTGAAAAATGATATCGGAAGATTTGGAACAATTATATATTGTTTAGTAGTGGGGTTTTTAATAGTATATTGGTCTTTAGCATTGCAGAATAATACTAGACCATTCTAGCTACCCAATACCTCGAATTCTTCATCGTTCTTTGCTATTTGCCTATGAACGTAATGAGATCCCTTCCAAATTTTTAATTCATAAGATATTGGTGGGCTAGAAACATGGTATTTGTGTATCAAACGAAAATAATTACCCGCTTTCATATTGAAGAGATGTGCTTCTACAAACCACTTAGAATATATTATTGAGTTCCATACTCTAGAAATACTTTTATATCTAGATAGGACTTGTGGAAAAGGAACAAAAGTATAGAAATAGTGATTTCGTCAGGAAGAAATTCTATCATTCTAGAATTCTGCATATTGGTATGCTGTGTTTTTGGTCAACGAGATATAGTCTGTTAGAATGATTGTAGAGTCTATTAATAGTTGAACTGAAATTTCTAGATTATAAATATTAATTAGTGAGGGAGAAACGTTAAAAGTATAGTGGACACGTACATAGTGGGAATAATGGAAGGCAGTTTTTTAGGGTTTTTAACTGCCCATTCTTTTTACACATATAATTGTGGAAACGTGGGGTGTATATTAACTAATATGCGTTCAAGGTTGTTTACAGATTTTTTGGGAAAATTTATAACATTTAGTATATACATTTCGGTTATTTATTTCCTATGCACCTTTAATTGACATCGTGTATTATAATGTACGTTTCTAAAATTGACATTAATATTGTTGTAAACCGAATAGTAATTGAGAAAAAGTAATGCATATGAGAATTAATACTTATATGAACTACGTAGTGCAAAGATAGTGTGAGTATGTATGGGGAATGCATGCTGAATCTCTGCATAAGGGCCATATGCAGAGAAATGCGCACCATGCGGTTGAAGTTGCATATGCAGATTAGGAGTTATAACATATAATAAATCATAGGAGCATAAAAAAATACATGGTGTTGAATACTGCATGAGATGTTAGTATATGCACATATAGATGTATATGTATAATTCGGGTAAGGTAAAAATATGAGTTAAGTACTGCATATATATGTCGTAGCATATCGAGATGTGTCTCCATTATATGCATTATATGGAGGGGAATAGTCCCTATGATTGTAATATATGCACATAGAATTGCATGTCTATGTGTGAGTAAAATCGAAAAGTGAAGAAAGTAGTGCATAACTGTGGCGTTCGATTGAGAAACTGCGTGATATATGCATTGTGTGCGGTGCATACTCCATGGTAAATGCATTGTGCATGCAATAGGGCATATGATTGATCATCTGACTTATTCTTTTAAGTTTAGTATTCTACGCTACAATCAGAGAAATAAAATATTGGGCAATAATGCAGATCCTGGAACTATGAGTCAAAAATAAACACAATGAATAAAAATAGATAATTATAGAAATCTTATGTTCATAAATCATGTCAAATTATAAAACTCAGCACACATGGACTTAAGGTAGATAACCGATAAATATATCGTAAAGGATTTGGAAAAAAACGAAGAATTACAAATCAAATTACACAATGAAATATTGTGTTTGACTAACTCTGAATATTTGTCTTGTCCGTTCCAAAAACAGCAGCACATGTTAATGGATCATGTCGACCTGTCCTGCCACATCGCTTGCAAGTGTTAGCCTTGACCCTACGAAATTCTCTGTATGAAGTGATTCTCTTTTGTTTGGGTCTGCCAGGGGATTTGTTTAGTATGGGTGGTAGTATTTTTTCAGGGCTGGACTCAGTAGTAAATTCAAAACGTTCTGTCTTTGGCACAGGAATTAAATCTTCTTCATAACATTACTTGTATGTGGATGTAAAGAAACAATCCTCAATGAGGTTGGACACGGAATTACAATGCTTCTTAATAACAGCAACGACATGTGCGCACGGAAATCCTGTGATCTACCATTGGAAACAAGTACATATTTTGCACTCCAAATCAACTGTGACAGACGTCCTTGACCGAACCTCAAACTGACCATTAGGATAAATTGAAACACCCCACGATGCACTTATGTTTCCAAGCTCGTTCCACCGATCTTCTTTGCTAGGAACAAGCAACCTGGTCCATTTATTAGATTTTTCATGTCTATCTACAAACCACTGTGATATCTTTTTCCTAATAGAGTCTAACATATAGGTAATTGGGAGACCTCAAGTCTCACTAATCCACATGTTAAAAGACTCTGCTGCATTAGACGTCATTTCACCATATCGCTTGATGTGGGGTGAATATGCAACTGTCCATTGTTTGTAGGGCATGTCTTCAAGTCATTGCTCTGCAATTTGACCACCTATTGTTTTAAAAACCTCCAGTTTCTCTTTAAAAACAGTGATGGTTGGAGCATATGCACATTGCTTGAATAGATCAGCCATGTTATCACGGTGTTGGGTGTTCCAACCTCCACCAAATCTGCCTCTGAGATTTAAAAGTAGATGGTACAGGCAGTAGAAGTGGGCAGGATCATTCCAGACATCATAAAAAGCTGACATCAACCCCAGATTCCTGTCTGATATGTAAATGATCTTCTTTTCATGAATGATAAGATCACGCAGCTTGGTTAAGAACCATGCCCAGTTGTTCCTGTTCTCGGTAGATACTACAGCAAATGCAACTGGGAAAAGGCCTGGATAAAGAACAAAATATTGTAGAATGTAATATAATGGAAGATATATAAAAATGAAATTATAATATAAGGAAATGTAATGAAAACTGTGAATCATTTGTCAACTATAATTCTGGGAAAAAAGGATTAATCCCATCCTTTGAAATGAAACAATAAACAATTGAAATGAAATGAGAAAGAATATGTTACCGTTGTTCCCATCCTTTGCAGTGGCAGCAAGCAACACGCCATTTGACCTACCCTTCATAAATGTGCCATCTATGAATAACATTGGCCTGCTTTTTTTAAAACCCTCCTTGCATGCGTTAAATGAAACAAAAATACGCTCAAATCGGTTGATTGTGTTATTCTTCTCTAGGTCTACTATACTTCCGGGGTTCGTACGCTTCACTGCCTCACAATACCAACGCAAATGGTCTTAAGATTCATCATAACTACCAAATATATCATCTCTTGCTGCTTCTATTCCACGCCACACCTCCTAGTAAGGCAGTGCAAAACCGTATCCCTCATTTACATGGTGGGTTACGTCCTTCACAGACACAGTAGGATTGGCTTTGACAGTATCGATAACAAGTTCCTTAACTATTTTCGGTCCTAACATGTTCCTTTTTTCACGAAGTAGGTTTCCAACACAATTATGAACTAGGTTAGCTTTAGCAATCACAAAGCAGCTATTCATAGGAGTTTTCTTGGCCTTGATGAACCATGTGCAGTTGAGTGTTGCTGTTTCATTGCACACAACATATACATACCTAGGGGAATTCTTTTTATACTTGTACTTAAAGTTGAGTTTAGTGGAGTATTTAATCAACTCTTTCCTAAATTCAGGGGCGCCTCCAACGAAAAATGTTCCAACACCACCTTCCATTATATTAACCCAATGATCGGATAAATAAGACTTTTTTTTCTCAACTGGACATATATCAAAACTAGGTATACTACCCATTCCCTCAAAATCTATTCTATGTTGGTTTTCTTCATCAGACTTTTTTGAATGATTTGATAATGTATTCTGTACTACAGAGGACGGACTGACATGTAATTGTTCACTTACTAGATAGTCATTGGCATTTGAAGACTCAACCATTTCACTGCACAATGTAACTTGGTTACTAACGACAATATATTAACTATCTTTTCGGAAGTAGCCTTACAAAATTCTACCATACCATTCAAGTCGAAATCAGATTCTATGCAGATGTTATTGAGGCTGGAAACCGAATAGGCAATCGATAGATTACCTTGAGAACTTAAAGGACGCATATTTGTTATTTCAGCCAACAAATCTGCAAAGGGTGACGATTCAGTCAATCGAATCAACTTGTTCTTCCCATTGAAATCAACCTTGCAGAAAATTATATAATCCATTTGAATCCTGGACGATATCGACAACCTGTACAATGCAAATATATTCGAAAAATGATTAATTGATGTACCAAAATACCTAATCAGCAATGCAATAACTAAAAAATAGAATAATAAATTTACAATGTCATATGCGATTTGAAATTTGGAATAACAACAATGATTGCATATGATTAATGAATTCAATAGACAAGTATTGGATACGTACCAGAATCTGGATCTATTATCAATATGCAGTTCCTTATTCAGATTTTAGTGCATAATCGAAAATGACAAAATTGAAATCGAAATTGATAATCTGAATCTGGAAAAATGAAATTGATGATTGAATTTGGGAAATTCCGAATCTGGAAAAATGAAATTGATGATTGAATTTGGAAAATTTCCTTAATTTGGTTTAAGCAAAAAACAAGAAACTTCTGTTTTAATTTTCGAATTTGGAAAGTCAAAAACTTTCTGGTAATCAAAACTAAATTATAGGAATTAATTTCAAATGTCATATAAGTTTTAAATCACGAATATATTTAAAATAATTGTTTTAAGGGTAACATGGATATTTTGGATTTGATTTGACTCTATTAGAAAATTATACATATTGGTGTTCCTATTAGCTTAATGGATTGTAATAGTGGACTTATTAGGCAATAATCTCAAACTTATATTCCCTCTGTCCCATTGTTAACTGAACATTTACTGTTTACATAAAATTTTAATATAAAATTGTTTAAATATTAAATGTGATAAAATTGACTTTTACTGAAGAAATGATATTTTATTTGTGTGTAAAAATAATGATATAAGTGTAAATAATAGATGTTCAAGAAAGAATTTTAAAAGAGTAAGGAGTAGGTGAACAAATGTTCAAATAATAATGGAACAATGGAGTAATTAAACTATCAATGTATATGTAAATTTTATATAAGGTAAAATCATTTAAATGTGTATTGCTACTAATTTTTTAAATTTTTGGAATTTTATTTTATTCACAATTAATAATCATCTCTTCATGGATAAAATTTTATACTATTATGTTTAATACTCCCTCCATTCTATAATAAATGTTGTTTTAGTCAATTTCTCTTGTACACAAATAAGTGTTGTTTTAGAATATTTACACTATTTGTTCCCATTGTGTCCTTCAATTTGAAAATTATTTAAAATATAAATTTGGAAATAATTGAAGAAGATTGGGTAAAGAATTTCGAAAGATTTGAAAAAAATTTATTTAATTAAAATCTTCCATTATTATTTAAGGGTATACTTGTGAATACATATCCTTTCTTAATTTCAATAAATTTCATGAAGACAACACTTATTGTAGAACGGATGGAGTATTCTACTATATTATACTCCCCCGTCCCACAAGAATTTGCACACTTTCCATATATGAATGTCTCATACCAATTTGCACACTCCATAAAAGGAAATATTTTCATAATCCTCACCTTTAAAATATACTCATATTTACGTCATTACTTTTTCACACTCAATCTACTTTTTACTTTACTTTATTCATAAAAGTTTACAAAATTACCCCTCAAAACATCACTCATTACCTTTTTTCTTACACATTTCTTAATATGTGTGCCGTCCCAAGGGTGCAAATTCCTCATGGACGGAGAGAGTAGTTTTAAATCTAATAAAATATTTTAAATATTAATAAAGTCAACTTACTTTTATAATACTTTTATATTCAATCAAATTAATAATAAATTCAACTTACTTTTAGTTCGTATTTTTTTCCCTCTCGTTTGTGAATTTTTTATGCGATTTTTCTTATCTTAGTGTGCCTTTTTTTTTTCTTCTGAGTCATGGTTTTTTCTTTAGTTTTTTGTGTTGCGAAAAACTTTACTATATACATATATAAATTTAAACAAGAAAAATAAATGCACATGCATATTAATATAAATATTTCGTGATAATTATTATTATTTGAACTATATATGAAAAAGAAAAATAATGGACATATATAGGCACATGCATATATAGATTGATTATAGGGTAATCCCAAGGGGTTGCTCTAGTGGTGTAGGCTTGAGATTTAGGAGATGTCTAAGGTTCGAAATTCCTAAAGTGCAAACAATTTCTATGGGACCATGTCCATATATACAGAGTGTAAAACTCCGACTTTAAACATGATCCCCGCAAGTGAGTGGGGGAATTGGTCCCATCAAATTAATCGAATCTCGAATCGAATTGTGGCATAAAAAAAAATTAATTATAGGGTAGACGAAAATGGTAGGATAAGTCTAGAAGAATAAGGACATTAATTCCCCTGCAATAATATTACTCATTTGTCACGTGACATCTTGCATCTCATCCAATCTATATATATAAAAGGAGGATGAGGGATCTCCTGTTTTCGCCACGTGTGCATTTGAGACCCCTCCTCCTTGTGTCACGTGTCAATTTGAGTAAAGAAAGATTTTTTACATTTTTCATTTTGAAACCGAAATCTTTGTTAAATTGAAGGAAGTTGAAAAGATCAAGTTTGCAGCCGTTGGAATTACTATTAAGTGGAGTATTAACTATTGAATTTGCAGTTTCAATAACATGTTTGAATTTGAGATGAATGCCAATTAATTTGAAATTTATGACTACAGTTAGTTTGGAGTATTATTTATAGCCTCAATACGGAGAAGACCTGAAAAGTTCATTAGGTAGTTCTTTCGATTAGAAGTCTCCAGTTGTTGAGAGTAGAAGGCCAGTTCGAGAAACAGTAAAAGGCCAGTTCGAGAAACGCTTGGTGGTACTGTTGATTCGTCCGCTGAAGTAAACAATGAGAGTTTTTTTATTTATTTATAATTCTGCTACAGTGTAAGAAATTTGTTGTAGGGTCGGTTGAAAGAACTATACTAATAAGTAATACCCATCCAATGAGGATTTTGATAATGAAAGTAAGTTGTTAATTAGACTATATTTGTTAAGTCATAGTCAATAAGGATACAATTTATTCTCTTTGTTGATGTGAGTATGTTTTGAAATATATTCATCTCATTCTTGGGAGTTTTGTATAGGATAGGGAATACTAATGGTGTTTATTTTATTTTTACAGGATAATATTTTAAGAATCATTTGAAAAATGCGAATTCTTTGAGATCTTGGTCGTGTGAAATTTGGTAATTCATCATACGAACAAAAGATTGATTATATATATAAGCAACAAAAGATGACACTCATTTCTATATTTGATGTATAAACTTGTCTTATTTTTTGTTAGATCTAAAAATGATTTAAATGCCAAATAGATAAAAAGAAAGTAGCCGAGTTGGTAATGCATCATAGAGCAAAAGATTGATTATATATAAGCAACTAAAGATGACACTCATTATATTTCTATATTTGATGTATAAACTTGTCTTATTTTTTGTTAGATCTAAAAATGATTTAAAGGCCAAATAGATAAAAAGAAAGTACTCGAGTTGAATGTCGATCAACATATGCTTGAACAGGACTCAGAGAGGAACCTGATTCCAAATCCAAGCGAAAGAAATATGAGTTCAATATTGAACAACAAGAACTTGAGTTGAAGGTCGATCAACAGATGTCAGAGCATGTCAGAGCCAAAGGCCGAACAAGAAAAAACTAATTCAACATTCAAGTAAGATAAGTCTGATGAGGTTGAGATGTGTAATGATCCAAAAATATAATCTAATGCTGGTTGGAATCCCGATGTAGATAACAGGATGAGACTACTTATGAAGATTTGATGTTTAAGGACGATAAAGATTTCCATATTCTTAATAATGTTTTTCTATAAGAATGCTTATTTTCTTAATGGGAACTTTCTATGAGTTTAATTGATATCAAGTAAGATCTTAATTTATTTTTGTCCCTACAAAGATTTTTTCGGTGGAAGGATTTTTTACAAAAAAAAAATCTGTAGGATTGATATGTGATCTTATAGCATCACTCGTCTTTCCTCTTCTCACGATTGGAGTGGACGGCGATACTATGGTTTGAAGATCAAGATCTTGTGTTCGTGATTTGTAACCTTATTTTATGATCTTGTAAATCTCCATAAAAAAAAAAAAAAAAGTGATCTTATAACATCAATATTCTAGAGTTAGTAACTAGAGAATTAGAGTAGACGAAGAACGGCATCCCAAAGTATATGGTTCACAAAATTCAACCAGCCAAATATAGCTCTAGGTCTTCTTTCTTATTGTTTTTTATACATATCTTTATTGACCACAAATGTAGAAAAAGAGAGATTAAAATATAGCTACATATCCAGAAATATGTTCAATATAGTTGAGTATAATTAGATTAGAAATTAAATTGAGCTCAAATTTTTTATAACACGGGAAATTAAAACTGTCCCGTGCATCGCACGGGTAAAAACTAGTCGATTTAAATGACATGTCTTTGTTATTCGAATTCAATTTGAAAAATTGTTTGCAATCCCGTTTCTTACTAGCCTGAATTAGGGATTACAGATTTATTCGTATTTCGTATCGTAGTTCTCATCAAATTGGTGTTTTTATTGAGAGTATTTGAGAATCACGATCGTCATGGTAGAAATTCATTGGGAAAGTATTGAGTTACTAGACACAAGATTTCATCAAATTGAAACAAGATTTAAAAGTATCGATCGAACCATTGGCAAGATGAAATGAATGATGTCGAAATTGTTACGCAAGAAATCATGAAGGATCGAATCAAGAATCAAGTCAAGTTCGTCATCTAAAGAACACCGCACCTTCGGTACTAGCTTCGACGAAGGAGTGAACCCGACGCTCATCATAAATGTGTGGTTTGCAGGTTCCCATTTAAAATGGCAGATTTTAATTGCAGTGTATTGAAACATTATACTAAGTTTTTCCAGACTAGTTTTTTCGTGTTGTTATATATAGTCTCCCTCTGTTCGAATAAATTATAAGCTTCTTCAACTTTCCTTTTAATTCTTTCCGAAAAAAAGAAAAAAAATTCTTGTAAAAAATGGAGGTGGTGGGTGTGATCATGATGGTAATGGTGGTGATGCTGATGATGGGCGGAGGGGCAAAAAGCTTCAATTTCAAAAAATCGGAGTTAAAAAGTGAGGCCAACGCGTAGAAACTCTACGAGAGGTGGTAGAGCGCCCATAACATTTCGAGGAGTAGGGAGGAGGCAGTTCGAGGCTTTTAAAGAGAATGCACATCTTGTGAACACTTTCAACAAGCTGTCGAACGAGTCTTATAAGTTGACGTTGAACATATTTGCAGACATGACGAGCGAGGAGTTGAAGTTCATTGATTGTGTCAGCAAGTGGAATGGATTTAGTTATAAATTTAAAATTCGTACATAAATCCTTTGGACTTCTATGGTTGCTAGTGCATGTTTTACTTCAAACTCTATCCATCATTATTGTTTAGTAAAAAATTATTTCTACAATCAAAATTATTAATGATATCAATTAATTAGCTTGAGGATTTAATTATAATATATGTGGTATTAAATTGAAAATAAAATAAAATGTATGTGGAACCATTTGAAAATTGTAATAAGTTATTGAACAAATTTAACTTCCAACTTCTACAGGTAGTCACAGTGTCGTATGACTATTGTAGTCAATTAAATATGAACCATTAAAAATTAAATCTAAAGGCTTAAATCTGATGACCTGTTAGTTTTGTACTTTGTGTTGAAAATATTCATTGTATGTGTGGTATGGTGTCATACATTGATTTTTTATATTTAATTTAATTAATTAAAATATATAATTATAAAATTACATTTTTATCCTAATACATTAAAATATTATATTATATTTATTAATTTAATTAAAATATGTAATGTTAAAATTATCTATTTACCCTTATATTATATTATTAATAAAATTAACAAATTAATTAAACTAAACTAAAATAAAAATCAGAATAAACTAAAATAAAAATCAAATAAACTTAAATAAGAATTCTAGTTCTTGAGATATAGGCCTCGTCGCCCCCTGCTGCTCTGCCTACGCCGCCCCGCCCCGCCCCGCACGCCGCCCCGATGCTGCCTCTCCCCGCCCCGCTGTCCGGACGCTGCCTCTCTCAGTCATTGTTATTAATGTGAAATTAATTGGATTTTGATACACTTATCTAATTAAATTAATTAGGGAGACTAAACGTTAATTATTAAATAATTAAATCGTGACGATCTACTCTCGTAGATGAACGTGGTATATTTAATATCTCAAAAACGAGTTTAGGTGAGTGAAAAATTAATTAATGAAGTTGAAGGATTCAATTTTGAGTTTGAGCCCCCCTCAAAAAAAAAAAATTAAGTTTGAGTGGTGGAAAGGTGAAGGATGTTATGGACTTGGCCCATTTCGAAGCACTTCAACAACATTCCAGAATCTTCTGGAGACTCAAACTTGGTCTTCAATCTCTTCTCTGCTGTCGTGTATATCTGCCAGAAGAATACAATGTTCTTGTGTTTTACCGAACAATTTTTTGTGTGTTCAGTTCGTACTCTTAGTACGTTCGTTTGAAGCTTCGTCTACAGTGGTGCTACTGTTTACGAAGTAGAAGACGTTTTACTTTTACCTTTAGGAACGGAACGCCAAACCAGTCGAGCGCGAAAAGTGTTCCCTTGTCTCGAGCACTTATCAGGCGTAAAGTATTCTGTTCTGCGGGAAAAGGGTTCCCTTGACTCGACTTTATTTTCAATATTTCGATATTGCATCAGGCGTAAAATTTCCTGCGATAATAGATACTCCCTCCGTCCCATGATTTTTTACACACTTTCCTTAATGGGCGTCCCAACATTTTTTACACACTCCAAAAAAGGAAACAACTTACATAATGAATTACCAATAATACCCCTCTTTTATTTTACTTTTCCTTCCCTTTAGTCAAATCACTCCACTTTAATCAATGAATTACCAATAATACCCCTCCTTTATTTTACTTTACACATCACTTTATTGCATTTTCTTAGTTTCCGTGCCGGTCAAAGTGTGTAAAAAATCTTGGGACGGAGGGAGTATTAATTTATTTATTTATTTATTTTTCAGATAATTAATTAATTAACTTTTGAATAATTACTGCGCGTATCAAAATTTAATCATTAATTAATTATGGCATTAATTAATTACTGCACAGCGGGAGAGCAATGGCCGCCTCCAGAAAAATTAGAGATTTGATCTCATGGCACCGCCTCTGCCATTTTTTATTTTCAGTCGCACTAATTCCGCTTCTGGCTGCCGTGCCTTTCTACCGATTCGAAACTTTCGACCCCGAGAATCGTTGTTTGTCCTCTACAAAAATAACAGCCTTCGTATCTCAATTTCCCGCAGATCCTCCCGCCGCCGCGCAACCACCACCAACATCCGCATAGCTATGGCGTCGGAGAAGAAATTATCGAATCCTATGAGGGAAATCAAAGTTCAGAAGCTTATTCTCAATATTTCCGTCGGTGAAAGCGGTGATCGTCTCACCAGAGCTTCTAAGGTTTTGGAGCAACTCAGCGGTCAAACTCCTGTTTTCTCCAAGGGATGTTCTGCTATTTGGATAAAATGCCTCAATCGAATAATTCCACCGCCTCAGATTCGGCGGCGACCCTGCTGCCGGTGCTTTCGTGGGCTCTGTTTTTTGCCACGGGCAAGCGTTCCGGATTTACTCTCAGGCCGTGGCCGTGAGATGCGGCGGCGATGCTAATGCTAATGTAAAGTTCGAATGGTACAGCGGTTCGAGGGATGAGATTCGTGGATTTCCGAGTTTTGGTGATTTTGAGAAAAGAGGATTAAATTGGAATTAATTACATCAATTAATCAAGAGATGATTAAATTGGAATTGGAGATAAAATAACGGTAATGTGAAGTAAAAATAAAAGTGATTTGTTTCAATAAAAGTGACTCGAATTGAAACAAACGAGATGGGTGAATTCCGTAACACCTCACGTCAAGAAATTAGACAAGTTAATCAAATTATGTCGGCTGAAAAAAACAATTTAAAGTGGCAAATCAATGTAATTTGTAATAAAGTTTGGGTTGAAACACGTAACAATATATTTTAATGTTTAAATTCTATCACTAGACTATATTTGAACGCCAAATAACATGATTCATTAAAATGCAACAATAAATTGGTGAAACACGTACAAAACCATCCATAATATTTTTGCAGAATTTTAAATTAAGGTGTCATATATACAAACACTACTTTCTGTTGCAAGAGAAAAGCAATACTGTGGTTGTAATAACTAATACGTAATGTGACTGTGTTCGTAAAGTATAACAAGTAAAGTTGGTTGTTGAAACTATATATACAACCACATGACATGAACTAGCTACGAATTCAAAGATAAACACGTAATCCCTTAGTTTCGCATGTTTAGGAATTTAATTATTTAGCGTACATTCGTTACATGAATTAGTTGATTTAATTAGTTTAAATTATGAAATTAGATTTATAATAATTTATATTTAAATTACGTCCCATAAGTAATTTTAAAGCAGTCTCAAAGGATTCCCGAGAGTCTCAAAAGATCCTAAGGCATCTCAAAAGATTCTCGGGAGTCTCAAATGAACAGAAAAGAGAGATCTGTAATTTTCGAAATTACAGTGTGTGCAACAAGAGAAAACCCACCGGATCAACGGGCTAGGACTTGGGGAATACTTGAGAAGACAATTGGGTTGAAGTTGTTATTCTTCTCAACGGTATCTCTCCGATTCAAACGCAAACACGTAATCCCTTAGTTCCGCATGTTTAGGGATTTAATTATTTACCTTGCATTCATTACATGAATTAGTTGATTTAATTTGTTTAAATTATGAAATTAGATTTATGATAATTCATATTTAAATTGCGTCCCAAATACATCCGGATAATTTTAAAGGAGTCTCAAAGGATTCCTAGAGTCTCGAGGGACCACATTCCCCATCTCCTTTGTGGGGAATTATTGGCACTTGTGGGTTATGGACGCTAGGGATCATTTGAGACTCCCGGGAATCTTTTGTAAACATCCATATTCTCCAAAATACAGAAAAGAGAGATCTGTAGAAATTACAGTGTGTGCAACAAGAGAAAAAATAATTCTTCCTTGAGAGTTAATAGTTCGTGAGATTTCCCACCGGATCAACGGACTAGGACTTAGGGAATACTTGAGAAGGCAATTGGGTTGAAGTTGTTATTCTTATCAACGGTATCTCTCCGATTCAAAGGTAAACACGTAATCCCTTAGTTCAACATGTTTAGGGATTTAATTATTTACCTTACATTCATTACATGAATTAGTTGATTTAATTTGTTTAAATTATGAAATTAGATTTATGATAATTCATATTTAAATTACATCCCAAATAGATCGTGGTAATTTTAAAGGAGTCTCAAAGGATTCTCGAGAGTCTCGAAAGATCCTAGGGCATCTCAAAAGATTCCCGGGAGTCTCAAAGAATTCCTACGTGATGGTCCATAACCCACAAGTGCCAATAATTCCCCACAAAGGACAAATTCAAATTAAAAGAGAGAATTGAAAGACGAAGTGATTTCTCCTATTTTCAAATAAGTCATATATTATTTGAAAACTAAAAGAGAGAATTGAAAGAGGAAGTAATTTCTCCTATTTTCAAATAAGTCATATATTATTTGAAAACTAGTGTAAGACCCGTGAATTTCGCGGGATTGAAAAAAAAATTATTATTTAATAAGATTTTATATAATTAATGTATTTGATAATTCATGTCATTTTCAACTTGTTATTTGTCTATGGTTGTAATATGTGAGTCTTTGTCTAATAATATTTTCGTATGAGGTATGCAAGTATAACTTGTATTTTAAAATGCTTATAAAATTATAAAAAATAAACATAAGAAATTTAGAACACGGCATAGAAAATTAAAGTCACTTGAAATGAAGAATAAAACAATGAAATTGAAATTAATATAATTACATGAAGTGATGAAATATTATTGAGTATACAATATTATTTTTTGTTAGGAGAACAATTATGAACATTAGATATAAATGTGTAGTACTTTGTAGAAGTTAGTAGAATAATATAGAGAACATGTACTTTGTAGAATAATATAGAGAACATTTGTAAGCAGTTTAATTAAAATCATGATAGTATATGAGGAGATTAAAGTATGGCCTAATTAAAATGAGTGCTAGTTGATTAAAAATACAATTGCACAACTTTTACTTTTAATAATTAAGAAATTGTAAATAAAAATAATTGTGAAAACGGAAAAACTTTATAAAAAAAAAAGAACAAAATGAATATAAAATAGATTTTAAGATTTACATAACATAAACAAACCTCATTTCATTAGGTCTATCAATATCCCTAGTATAAAAAATAGAGTTCCAAATTTTAAAAATATACATTTCCAAACTTCTCAATCTTGACCTGGTTTGTTGTAGATGGAATGAACGGTGTTATCCTCATCTTCAAGTAGTAATGTGATATTCAAAATTTAAAGAAAAAATGATCTCCTTGTTTTTATTAGATGTTATCGATGAAATATGTTGAATATGGGTTGCAGTAACACTTTCATCATCAACATGGGTTGCAGTAACACTTTCATCATCAACCGATTAAATAAAAAACACAATGAACAATAGGATAAAGGATTATATAAGAGTAATGAACAATAGGATAATATGGTTGCAGTAATACTTTCATCATCAATGAACAATAGGATAATAGGATAATGTGGTTGTACCATTGATGAAGAACTTTTACATTGAGAGTGTGTTATCAAATTACTGTCATCCGATAACTTGACCATTGTATAGTTATTCCAGTTACTCTTACGTCTTCTTCAGAGATGTGGATTCTGAAAATAAATTTATGAACCAAATGTTCAAACTGGATCAGTAAAGTGCCCTGTAATCATTCCAGTATGGTTAGGTAGGAGACGAAAGAAAAATTTGTAGGGGTGTTTTTTTAGCTAATATAAGGGTGTTGGGCTTTTCGTAAGTCCTTCCTTAATAACATTATGATACCTGTGTATGAGGTATCTCGTACAGTAGCTTGTATTTTTGTTCCCTAAACTAAATAAATAGAAAATAAACGTCACATCAAATGGAGAATAAAAAAAATGAAATGGAAATTAAGGGTAAACGGAAGATATTTAGAGTAGAAATGCTCACCTTTTCATCAATGACTACCAATTCAAAGTAATTCTTTAGTTTACCGTCATTTGAAAATACAGTCCAACATCGCACAACTTTTACTTTTAATCTCCACGTTTCCTTGTCGGGAGAAATATCTTCTATGAGGGAGAATTGTGATGACATTGATACAGTATAAGGAATTGTTGAATGATGAGTTTGGTTATGGACGGATAAAATGACAGAAATAATTAAGCAGAGAGAACTGTAAATAAAAATAATAGTTGAAAACCGAAAAAAAGGGAGAAGGAGGAGAGAAAACAAAAAAAAAAGAGGAAAGATGGAGAGGAGGGAACTAAAATAATTATTTAAAAAAATATATAAAAGAAAACCATAAAGAATCTATATATATATATATAGAGAGAGAGAGAGGAGAAATATTTTTTTTTTAAAGAAAACTGTGGAGATTGGAGAACAAAAGAGGAATGATGGAGAGGAGGGATCTGAAATAATTATTTAAAAAAATATATAAAAGAAAGTTGTATAAAATTGTATAAAGAAAATAATTATTTAAAAAAATAATTTGAGAGTGTATAAAACTGTATAAAAAAAACAATTATTTTAAAAAATAATTTAAGAAAACTGTCGAGAAGGAGATAGAGGAGAGAACTGAAAAATTATTTATGAAAAAAAAATCTGTATAAAAAGTAAAGAAAACAATTATTTAAGAAAACTGAATAAAGAAAACTAACCGAAAAAGAAAAGGGGGAAGAGGAGAGAGAGAACAAAAAATAAATGTAAATTCTAAGAAAATGCAAAAAATAGAAAGAGAGAAATGTGAGATGCCACGTCAGAAAGAAAAGATTCAAATTAAGGGTAGATTGGTCCAATACTGGGAAGTTATCACAATTGCGTATACGACAACCATTTTAGAAAAAGTGGCAAAGTTTGGATTGAATTTTGGGTTGTAAGCCATCAATTCATGATTGATTCAAATTGACTGGATCTTAGGTTATCAACAAAAATTAATGGATTAATTATTGGGCTCAAAGAAGGAGTATCAAATTATATTTGATATGAAATTAAATATTTGTGCTCGAGAGCATAAATTTGTTTTGAATTTAGTTCAAAAGATTTTGACTAGTATAATTTGATCGAAAATTATGCTCGAGTCACGGGTGACAATAAAAGTCACATTTGAAATTGAATTTAATTTTGGTATGTTGACCAAAGATTAAATTAATTTTGATGTTGAAAATAATTCCAATAAAAGAAAAATCAACGCTCGATAATTTTAAAATGTATCGGGGCTGTGTCCAAATTTGGTGAATAAGAGAAATTCACAAATAAAGTGGCAAGCAACTCGAATGTGGGGAAAAATTCGAATGTGAGGAAGAGAGGTCTCCGTCGACATGTTTGAATGTAAAGGAGTAGCTAAGGTGTGACCTTAAACCTAAATATGGAAAAACCTAAAATGGTTGAATTCCGTGGAATGTTTTCCACAAGTTATGTGGATTTGTTCATCTTGAAAAATCACATTCGAGTAAAAGCTCCACACGAGGAGGGAAAAAATATTTTATTACTTTCATAAACGACTGTACAAGATTCTGCTATGTTTATCTTTTAAGAAGTAAAGACGAAGCTATAGAAGCTTTTAAACGTTATAAAAATGAAGTAGAGAATCAATTGGACACTCGAATTAAATCAATTCGCAGTGATAGAGGTGGAGAGTATGTAGCTCTGTTTGAACAATTATGTATTGAATCCGAAATTATACATCAAACGATAGCCCCTTACTCACCTCAGTCTAATGGTGTTGCGGAAAGGAAAAATCAAACACTGAAAGAGATGATGAACGTTATGTTAATCAGCTCTGGTTTACCTCAGAACTTGTGGGGGGAAGCCATTCTGTCGGCTAACCACATTCTGAATAAGATTCCACACAAAACTAAGGATCAAACTCCTTATGAAGTATGGAGAAAACGAAAACCTTCATACAAATACCTCAAAGTGTGAGGGTGTTTGGCTAAGGTTGATGTACCACTTCCTAAGCAAGTTGAAATCGGCCCTAAAACAGTTGATTGTATCTTTATAAGATATGCTTCAAACAGTAGTGCCTATCGATTTCTGATTCACAAATCTGAAATACCTAATATGACAGAAGGTACTACAATTGAATCAAGGAACGCAGTGTTCTTTGAAAACATTTTTCCATTTAAGGAAAAAGAGGAAGTGAGTTCGAATAAGAGAACTCATGAAGCAACAGATGAAACTGCAGATCCTTCCACTCAAGAGAGTGAAGAACCAAGACGCAGTTAGAGAGCTAGAATTGATAAGGATTTTGGTTCAGACTTCATTACTTATGTTTTGGAGAAAGATGAACCTAAAACTATCAAAGAAGCTATGGTAAGACCAGATGCACATCTCTGGAAAGAAGCCATAAAAGGTGAATATGATTCAATTATGCTAAATCATACATGGGAGCTGGTTGATCTCCCTAAAGGTTGCAAGCCCTTAGGATGCAAGTGGATCCTTAGAAGCAAATACAAAGCAGATGGATCTGTTGACAAATACAAAGCTCATCTAGTCACTACAAAAAACAGTCCATTTAAAGAGGGCAAGGGCGAGGGATTCACCCTCTTTAAATGGAATGACGACAATATAGGCGAGGGGGACTCCCTGTCGTCAAAGTGCTCCTCGCTAGTTTATTGGCGAGAGCACTGTCGCCAATTAAAGAGGGCGCGCCCCCACTCGCGAATTAAAGAGGGCCTTCACCCTCGCCAGTTTCATTAATTTAAAAAATTGTGAATTCTGGGTTTTGAACCCCCTAACTCCCAACTAGCCAATTTCTCTCTCCCAGAGACGCGCTAGAATTGAACCCGGGACCTCCGGAACGAGAAGAGTTTATGCACTCCTTGTGTGTCGTTTAGGCTAGGAGCTTTAGTCGTTATGTTTTGAATGAAATTAATATATATATATATATATATTATAATTTCAGATTTTTCTTCTTTCCTTCAAAGTAACTTATTTATCTTTAAATTGTCAAAACACATCTAATATATTTATTTTTAAATGTGAAATTATAATATTATGTGTTACAAATAATTAATTATGTTTATTTCGTTTTTCAATTATAAAATTAAAGTTACTTATTTATTTTTAAATTGTCAAAACATATTTAATATATTTATTTCTAAATGGAAAATTATAAAATTATGTGTTATAAATAATTAGTTGTGTTTAATTTTGTTCTCCAATTACATTTTTTTAATTCATGATTATTCAATAATTATGTTTAATTAATTTTCTTCATATATATATATATATATATATTTCAAATTTGTAATTAAATCATTGTTGTTAGTAAAAATTATTTGAATATATATACCTTCAATATAATTAAAATTAAAATTTTAACATTAAAAATAAAAATCAAGTATCATTAATAATCAAAACTTAAAAATAAACACACCATTAAAATTGAAAGTAAAAGATAAATATTTAAAATTTGGAAACTAAAGAAACTTGTTACTTTAAAAAATATTAAAACAATAGTTTATAATTATTATAATTGTACAAAAATAACTCAGCTGAATTTTCAACTTACAACAATTATAAAATTTATAGATATAAATACCTTATTAATCTGATCCAATTTTAATTCATGATTATTCAATAATTATGTTTAATTAATTTGTTCCCCACATATATATATATATAATTAACAATATTTAACTATTTAATCAATCAAATAATGATAATTAACTATTAACCTAATTAATCATATCTAACAATTACAATAATATATATTAATTACAGTAACTAATATATAACCATTAGTTTCTTCATAAAGCAAGAGTATCGGGTATGCAAAACTTCATTGATTAATGTGCATAGAATGAACCGTACTTCAAAAAACTAATGCTTTTGTATTGGAGTAATATATATTAATTACAGTAATTAATATATGCATTCCGCCCTCGCCAACTTCTAAAACACCAATCCCTCGCCATGGGTTTCTTCATTTCGCGGGGGTATTAATTTTCCTCGCCAATTTGCGAGGGATTTTGGTACCCTCACCAACGCGCTTGTAAATTGGCGATGGCATTTTTTTCCACTCGCTAATTCGCGAGTGTGATTCCATCCCTCGCCAATTCCCTCTTTAAATCCCTCACCAAACAGCAAGGGTTTAACCCCCCTCTTTAACTCCCCTCTTTATTTCAGCAAAATTTTGTAGTGTTGCAAAGGGTTTTAAACAAAGAGAATGGTATGATTTCTTCGATACATATTCACCAGTGACTAGGATCACCTCCATTCGTGTACTAATCGTAATTGTTGCCCTGCACAATCTCGAAATACACCAAATGGACGTTAAAATTGTGTTTCATAATGGTGAAATGGATGCTGAAATATACATGGATCAACCTGAAGGTTATGTTGCACCTGGAAACGAGAAAAAGGTGTGTAAACTTGTTAGATCATAGTATGGACTTAAGCAAACTCCTAAACAGTGGCACTTAAAATTTGACAATACGATGTTGTCAAATGAGTTTCGAATTAACGAATGTGACAAGTGTGTATTCGTGAAAGATACACCAAATGGATTTGTTATTGTATGTTTGTATGTTGATGACATGTTAATCATGAGTAACAATCACAATGCCATAGTTAATACGAAGAACATGTTAAGTAGAAACTTTGACATGAAAGACATGGGATTAGCAGATGTGATTCTTGGAATCAAGATTGAGAAAACGTCTAGTGGAATTTCCTTGACACAATCTCACTATGTTGAGAAGGTACTAAAGAAATTTAATGCCTTTGACGATCCACCTGCTAAGACACCTTTGGAACTCAAAGTTCACTTGAAAAAGAATAGAGGAGAACCAGTAGCTCAACTGGAATACGCAAGGATCATTGAAAGTGTAATGTACATTACGAATTGTACACGCCCTGATCTTGCATGTCCTGTAAACAAGTTGAGACAATACACGAACAATCCAAGTCACGAGCACTGGAAAGCTCTTAAAAGGGTTCTAAGACACTTGAAGTACACCCTTGAATATGGGCTTCACTACACAAGACATCCAGCTGTATTGGAAGGATACAGTGATGCAAATTGGATATCAGACACTAAATACTCGTTATCCCCTAGTGGATATGTATTCACTATTGGAGGAGCAGCTGTGTCGTGGAAATCCAAGAAACAAACGTGAATGGCTGCGAAACTTTCTGGAAGACATTCCATGTTGGAACAAACCAGTACCTTCTGTGACGGTACACTGTAACAGTCAAGCTGCTATTGGCAGAGCTATGAATGTCATGTATAACGGAAAGTCGAGATACATACGTCGTCGACATAACTCCGTTAGAGAATTGATCTCAACTGGAGTAATATCTATTGACTATGTGAAGTCAAAAGATAATATAGTGGATCCGCTCACGAAGAGCATAAACCGAGATCAATTGAACAAGCTGGTAGAAGGAATGGGTCTAAAAACCACAAGAAAAACCAAAACAGTGAAAACCCAACCATGATGACTGGAGATCCCAAGAACTTGGTTCAATGGGAAAACGAAACTGTGGAAGTTAGTGATACAACACTTGAAAAACATGACTATTCCTGACAGCACTATCTCAAGTGTTAACAACCCGTAAGATGTGGTAAAGGTTGAGTCTTTGACTCTTAATGATTCCTAGAGTATAACGGGATACTCGAAAGGAGATGACCTATATAAATGAGAAGTGAGGGCCGCTTCGACCAAACATTTATGAACACAATGGACGTCCATGGCCAAAACGGACAAAAACGTGAGAACGTTACGAAGTGGAGATTGAAGTGTGTTGACACTGTTGATTAGGTATACACTATGGAGGATTAGTTCAAGGCACTGCATCCACTAAGCAACCGGTGTACCCGACAGTGTTTGGCTACGGAAAGTTCAAAGATAAAAACTACTTTTCCGGATGCACGGAGATCTCAATCGAACTGAACACTGAGCTTGATGTTGTATAGACACGATTTTTACTCATGTGTGGGGATTTTTGGAATTAATGTGAAATTAATTAGGTTTTGATACCCTTATCTAATTAAATTAATTAGAGAGACTAAACTTTAGTTATTAAATAATTAAACATGACATAGTCGATATACTCTCGAAGTAGATGAACGTGGTATAATTAATATCTCAAAACCGAGTTTAGGTGAGTGAGAAATTAATTAATGAAGTTGAAGGATTCAACTTTGAGTTTGAGTGGTGGGAAGGTGAAGGATGTTATGGGCTTGGCCCATTTCGAATCACTTCAAGAACATTCCAGAATCTTCTGGAGACTCAAACTTGGTCTTCAAGAACCATGACCTCCACATTGCGTTATTTTAGGATTCACATCTAACTCTGATGGGCCAAGGCCTACCAACCTCCTGGCTGATATCTGCCTATAAATACCAGGCTCTTCCCTCATTATAGAATCGCTCATAATTCTCTCTTCTCTGCTGCAGTGTATATCTCCCAAAAGAATACAATGTTCTTGTGTTTTACAGAATAAATTTTTGTGTGTTCAGTTCGTACTCTTAGTACATTCGTTGAAGCTTCGTCTACAGTGGTGCTACTGCTTACGAAGTAGAAGTCGTTTTACCTTTGGGAACGGAACGCCAAACCAGTCGAGCACTACCTGGGCGTATTCTATTCTGCGGGAAAAGGGTCCCTTAACTCGACTTTGTTTTCGATATATCGATATTGCAGTTACCCATATCAGGCGTAAAGTTTCCTACAATTAATTTGTAAGTCTTGTTAAACTGATTTATGTTAATAATTCATAAAAAATGAATTTTGTTTATGTATGATTTCTTCCTCCATATTTTGTTATGAGTAAATAAATTAACATTGTGAAATTGTTAAAATTGTGGTTGAGTTGTTGAGTAGTAATTATTTTTTAAACTGTCCCAAATCAAATAGAAACTTGATTGCTCAACAAGTGTTTGACAAAATGCCTCAAAGAACTAGAATGAACTTTTTACCTTATTCAATCCCTTTAAAATTACATTTTTTTTTATCTTTTTAAGTCATGCATCTACATAAGATCATAACTCTGGAAGTAATCCTATTCTAGTTATCTTTTGTGTCAATTCAAGTTTATGACTTTTAAAGCTACAAACTTGTAGTGATGATGTTACATGTCTTAATACAGTAGAAACAATAAATTTCTTGCCTCCCATACAAATAACATTTTACAATTCCTGCATGAAGACATGTAGAAGATATCATGAATTTATTGTGGTGTGATTTGGTGAAAATTACTATGAAGGGTGTTGTTTTGGGTCCAAGATTTGGTTGTCTAGGCTGTTTGATGTTGAATTTTCGAGGAAATGGGTATTGACATTTTAATTATTTTTGCATGTTTAATAGTCGTTTATGAAGTTATGTTTTTTTTAACACTCACTAACTTAATAACTTTTCTTTACCAGACATCCAGGACATAAAATTGGGCGATGTCCAAATAAGAAGAGCAACATTGATCGAGAGAATAATGAAGATCTCAACAAAGATGATGATTGTAAAAATGTTAATTAATGTTGATCCTACCAAAACAATTAGTGTTAGATTTTTTTTTTTTTTTTATGAATATTATTGATCATATGTATTTTAGGAATTTTAATGAATTGCAGTTTTTTATTTAAAAATTAATTTAATATTTCTCGTGTTGTTTAATCCACGTCATAAGATACGTTTATGCTAAAATTAAGTGTGAACAATAATCATATTGAATTGAGATGTGACAGATTAATTTTTTAAAAAAATGTTACAGATGAAATATGCATTTTATACGAATATGAGAAAGATGTTTGTATGTCGTGCATTACTACTCTATTTGTGGCTCGAGTACGTGAACAAGAAAATAACATTTTTTTTGTTTATACGGTTTATTGAATATCTCGACCATGCAACCAGACACGACTGTTGGACCGTGAAAGTGAGCACTTACAACATATTTTTGGATTGCACGGTTTACGGAGTATCGACTGTGCAACCGTGCATGGTTGTTGGACCGTGCAAGTGAGTACTTCCAGTATATGTTTTAATTTACACGGGTGACTGAGTATCAACCATGCACGACTGTTGGATCGTGCAAGCGAGTACTTCTAGTACATTTTTCTATTTACAGGGGTGACTGAGTATCGACCGTGCAACCGTGCACGACTATTGGACCGTGCAAGTGAGTACTTACAGTACATTTTTCTATTTACACGGGTGATTGAGTATCGACCGTGCAACCGTGCACGACTGTTGGACCGTGCAAGTGAGTACTTACAGTACATTTTTCAATTTACACGGGTTACTGAGGAGGGTGTATTCAATTGAGATTCTGTTGGATTTTTTTGGACTTTAAAAAGTCCGTGGATTTAGAAAATCCATAGACTCTATGCAGAGTTTGACTGACTTTTTTATTGATTTATATGGATTTTTATAGATTTGACAAGATTCTGAAATACACATTTTTTTTATTGATTTACATGGATTTCCATAAACTACGCCCCTAAAACTAGTTAAAAAAATTTATTATTCATCATTATTATTCTCATCTTCATTTCCATCACGGTTATACCTGGGCCTCATTTTCCACCTAGCATTAGCAATACTAGTTCTCCATTGGCTTTGAGAAAGCAATTCCAAATTTTCCATTTTCCACCTAGGATTAGTAATACTAGTTCTCCATATATTAGCTTCAGTTCTAATTGGCTTTGAGAAAGCAATTCCAAATTTTCCATTTTCCTCTTCCACGTTGAGATGTGGTGAATCTTGATCTTCTTTATATTCGACTGAAAATTCGAGCGATATTCTTTCCGAAAAAAGTTATATAATCCAGCACGAGTCAATACTATCTGCTTGTGTTTGAAATGGGAACTTGTGAATCGATTGCAATTTGAAAATACCAAAAAATTGAAAATACCAAAAATTCGAAACACCACGTAATGGGGAATTGACGTCGATTAGATAACGGTGTCCAATATACTATAATTTTTAAAGAAAGAACATAATTTTAAAATACAGGATGTAATCTTTTTCACGATAATAATGATGGTGAATCTGTGATGCTTATCGAAGAACATAGTTAACAAAAGTTTTTTTTTTCTTCTCTTTCCAGTCTTCTAAGAGAATCTGTTGAAATCTCTACTTTTTAGAAGAGATTTTGAATAGTGAAATTTATTTATATTTTTGAAAGAGAATCCAACGAAATTCATAGAGTATTAAAATCCATAAATTGTTGAATACCTAAAGATTTCTAAAGACTTTTTAAAATTCGTATTGAATACCTCAAAATTTTGAAAGACTTTTAAAAATCCGGATTGAATACCCCCAGATTTTAAAAGTCCAAAAAAATCCAACAGAATCTCAATTGAATACACCCTCCTGAGAATAGATCGTGAAATTGTGCACGATTTCTGGACCGTGCACAATCAAAATTTTTAAAATTATATTTATTTTTTCAAATAATTATATATATAAATTATTTGTGATATTTTATTGTTACATCATATTTTTATCAACAAAATTAAAATTTCCATCTTTAAAAATTTCTCCTTAATGGGATAAACCACCAAATATAAATTTTCATATTCTGCACAGTACTCGTATAAAATATCAGATGGATATAGGAGAATGGTCGGTAAGGTGTCGGTAGTGACGGTAACGACCTTCGTTCCGTTATAATGTCACCACTACAAGAAAAAAGGCCTAATACTACATATATTTTAATACACTATAAAAAAGGTGTATTGAAAGCTAAGTTATTCTTACACTAAATTTTCATAACCTAAAACTACAATATTCTATGACCTAATAATACATTATTAACTAAGTGCCATAATACAACATATTAGGACATTTTGAATAGTGTATTATTAGCCTTGTTTTGATTTTGAAGAATAAATAATTTTATATTAATTAATATAGTTTATTTAAACTCTTAAAACCGTCAATGTTTTTTTTTTTTTTTTTATCTATTCTTGAAAGACTTTAAAAAAAATATACATATTGTAATATACATTGCCCCAAATATTCTTAATATCTACGATTTTATACCAATTTTCAAATATGAAATAATTAACTAAAATGAATTTTTATTTTTGTTGAGGCGGAACTTTACTATGTTTTTACTAAAAAAATAGTAAAATCAATCTCGTTTTGCAATAAATATATACTACTACTCAGTTAAATAATAATTATAAATATTTTTTTATTGGGATGTGTGAGCAAATTGGTATAACAAATTAAAGAGTGTTGGTTAATTTTTTTTTTTTTTTTAAAGGAACGGTAAGTAATAAACGTGCTGGTATATTAATAAAGCGTGTTGTGTATAATAAAATATCTCTAATTATTAGATACGCTTTGTTAAAAAATGGATTGGATAAACCTAATGCAATTCATTAATTCCCCCTTCTTCGCGCGAACCCAACTGTTTTCCCCCGTTCTTGTGCGCCGCTCTGAGTCTTTTAATCAACTGAAAGAGTAAAAATTGGCTTGAGAGGAGGCGCTCTGAATCGAATCGCGTTCAGGTATATTCTTTTCTTGAGATTTTTTTTCTTTGATCATCGTTTTTGGTATCACCCCTTCATCATATAGTTGTTTCTTGTTCTCGTATCATGCTACTATGATGGAAATTGAATTAAAATGTAGAGAGGGGCTGAAATATATATTTTTTAAATTCAATTATCAATTGAGAGAGTGGTTGGATTTCAGGGGAGGAACTAAATAAATTATCTCAATCAATGGATGGAAAATTAGGTGTTTAATCACATTAACTTTTTTAAGTTTTCAAGTTTAAATTGCCATAATTATATAAAATATTGTTCAAGAACGGTAGTTAGAATGGAGCAGAGGTCTTAGAGATAATTAAAAGTAGGTTCCGTTGTGTTTACTGACTGGAATGCAGACCCCAATCTCATGTACGAAAGCAACCAACTGTTTGTGCAATAGTTCTAAGCTGTTAAGTGGTTATTAAAATCTATATTTCTTCTTTCTTTTTGTTAAAGGCTAGGAATTGTATTGAGAAGTGGTGCATTCAGCATTGTTAGTGAGTGGTTAAGGGAACCCACTTGTTTTGTCGACTTTCCCTAGGGGTCGTGGGCTCTTTTTTCAACTCATTTCTGTATCTCAATTTTTTTTTTCCATAAGGGGGCATTCCTGATGCTCCTCAATGGGTCTATTTTATTTTTATTTGCTTTTTTCCATAAAAAAAAAAGGGGGTTTTAAGTCGTTAAGTTTTCTACAAGTATCTGTTTTAGGCATTCCTTATGCCTGCTGTAACATTTCTTTCTTATCTCAATACAATTTTTTTGTTTGACAAAAAATAAATAAAAATAAACTAGTGTATAGATTTGTGATCAGAAATTTGGGGCTTTCTTCTTCACTCATGTTTTTCTTGGAGTATTGAAACCTTCTGACATTAGGTTGGTAATAATACTTAATTCATCTTTTCTGAAAATATATTTTTGTTAAATGTCAAAATTAATTAATTCTGATATTAGCTTGTAAGAATACTTAATTCATTTAATTGCATTGCATCTGTTGGGTTTGGGTTAACTAGTGAAATATGCTAGGGTCAACATTATCTTTAAGGGTCACTTAGTCTCCCATCCTTCTAGGTCTTCTAGGTCGAGGGAATCATTTGGGGCAGAGCCTTATTCAGTTGCCCCACAAATCCTTGTTGCCCGGCTTGCTTATGGTAGCTGTCAAAGCTATAGTCGAAGTATTGCATCAGTCAAATGATGTCGGATTTCTACGGATTTGAGGCAATTTGCCTTTTCTTCCTTTAAGCCTTAAGCATGGACAGCATCTCTAGTTCTCTTGATTTTAGCTTCCAAGGTAAAAATCTAGCTCTCATAGGAGGCACACTGACCAGAAAATACTGTAATCTTGTGTGTCAGTCTAGAGATGGTGACCTCTTGTTCCTTCTCCTTGCTGCGAGCTACCATAAGCTCTTTCTTAGTTTTCTTATCTTCATCTTCCAAGGCAATGGCGTGGCTTTCATAGGAGGCATGCTGAAGATGGTATAAATCCTTGTAAACCAATCTGGAGATGGTATTAATTGGGTCTGTGACGATGTTGAGGGAATTGAAACTACTGTTGGATGAGCTCAGTGATAGCTTTTGTTCATTCCCAAGGTAATTCTATTACTACTTAATTAATAGGTGTGGATCAGTCCCTGATTATCTGCATGCCATATACATTGGATGGAATATTATGCATGTTTATTAGCTTCTAATATATCACCCTCATAATATCAACTGCTTATGTTGACTTAATTAAAATTTATTCTATTACTGGAGACTAGTAACGTTGCAATTTACATTAAATTCTAAATTTATTCTAATCTAATGTATGGTGTTTGTGTGCAGATGTCTTAAACTACAGATGGTTTTAAGATTGGGTTGAATGGTATTAACACTTCAAATCGTTCTCAAAAGACAGATTCTTGAATCATTTATTCTTCTCCCCTCCACCATTTTATATTGTTCCTTTGTTATAATTTAGTGTTTGGTTCTGCAACTGTGTAAGATTTTTTGTCTAAAGTTTTTTAGCATAGTTTTTGAAGCTGCAATCCTTTTAGGAAAACTTTTTCTGAAAATTTTATCTCCAATTATCAATTTGTATTATTTGAGAGAAGAGAAAATCAATGTTCATCTCATATCATTGAGTTCAATGTTCATCTCATATTATTGAGTTCAAACGGAAGCATCAAATGAAATGCCACCAAAATTCAAAAGTACCATGCACTCTCTCATGGAAATGGCATCTTAACATAACACATGTCTCTTCTTGTTTGCTTAAAAATTTGTGCCTAAATGAGTCTAGGTAATCTGTAGCTTATCCACCTCAAGAATACTCTTCTTCATGATCTTCTTCGTGATCGATGATTTTGTTGAACATTAGAATATAATGGGAAAATCAATGTTTTTCAGCATACTAATTTTTTTTTAAATTACCTGAAAATTTCATACGATTTAATCTACATTGAGATGTGGATTATTTCTAAATATATATCTAGTTATAGACATGTGCGTGGACTTAAAATAATCGGTATGACATCCTCTCTTTGTCAAACTTGGATTTCTCCACAAGGGCAATTTTTTTATGTCACTATGCAATTCAATTGTAATTTTAAATGATATTAGTTGTTTTACTAAAAGGTATTCCCTACGTCTTAATTGAAAGTTCTCTTTTTGTATGTCTCAATTAAAGTTACTAATATTTGTTATTTGGTAGACGGCTCTCTTTTATATTTCATTATACTATTTTATCCGTTAATCACATTTAGGGCTGTAAATGAATCGAGTCAAACGCGATATAGTTTAAGCTTGTTTGAAATATTATTGTGTTTTGAAATTATTGAGCTTGTTTGATAATTAAACGAGTCGAACTCGAACGAGCTTTATTCGAGCCTAACACGAGCCGAGTTCGAGTAGTTTGACATTTTTACACTAAATTTATCTTTTTTTTACTTATCGAGCTCGAGCCGAGCTTTCGGCCGTATTGAACATAAATATATGTTCAAGCTTGTTTGATATCTATGACGAATCGAACTCAAACGAGCTTTTACCGAACGATCTTGAATCGAGTATCGAATAACTTTGTTTGATTTTCAGTCTTAATCACATCACCTCTAATATATATACTTATTTTATCACATTTCTTAATCTAGTGCCCAAAACTCATGTGTAGCTTACGTATGGATGAAGGTAGTATCGATTTGTCAGTATTTGTCATTTTTACTAAAAACGTTTTATGTGTACAATTGCGTATTGTATAAGTGGTGTACAAAGTGAGGTATTCTCCCTCAAAAATTAATTAAATAATGGAAGTACCAACAAATCAAACACAAACAAGTAGTGTAGCTATATATTAAGTAAATTTAACTCAATTATTTCTACAATTAACCAAAGTTTTTTTAGGTTTAGGACTAAAAGACATTCGGAAGAAGCTAGACAATGTCATAGTGTATGATATTTGTCACGTTCCAAGATGTTCCAACAACATTTACTCCTGAACTAACTAATTGTTTCTCTTCATTCTCAAGATTATACTAGAATAAAGATTTATCATTGGATTTGTGATGTCTTACATAGTTGAATGTGTGTTTCTTAAATATGTATGTCACACTACTTAGTTATTTTTCAATGAAAATACAATAATTAGAGATTAAAGTTAGCCCTTTAGCTGAGGCATTTCAAAATTTATATCTAACTTATTAGTTATTTCCCTTAAACAATTAATATTAGTTGTGTACTAGCGTACAAGAGACTTTCAATATAATACTCCATTTGAGATGTACATTTTGTTATCCTCCTATCAAATCTATATATGGAATTATTTAATTTTTTTATTACACTACAATAACTTATAAATATTTTAATTTATTAAAACACAATGATTTGAATATCTATTTAATGGGAATATTTACATTTCATTATTATTATGAGTTCACTTTGTTAATTTATTATATAAATGATAAAATTAATAAAAGAACAAAACAGTCAGATCTATTATCGCATCAATTAACAAAAAATGGCTAATGAATGTGTTCATGTAATATTTTTAATTTATTATTATCATTATTATTTATTATGTGTCTGAATTGTTATCCTTTATTTATATATATTATTATATTATGTAATATGTGTATCGTTCGGCCGCCCAAAATTAATGGGCTATTTCCTAAACTGTGTTTTGATAGAAAGTAGAAACCGCCGCCCGAAATTTCTTATCTTTCACCTTCGCTCAACTCATGTTTTGCGCCCAATTTTTTTCTTCTTCAAAATGAAATCAAAATCGCGGGAGGAAACCCGCCAAGAATGAAAAAGAAAATCATGAATCGTGGGTTATGGTTTCCTCCACGAATAATCGGAGTTTTCCAGTTCCACAAGCTTAGACTTGTTCAAATTTTGGTCCTCGATATAAATTGACGGTAATGAGCAGATTAATTTTTCGTCCTCTTTATCTATTATGCTTCAAATTGTTGATTGAATAGTTCAATTATGAGGGATGATGATTTTTAAGCAAAATCGATATCATTGAATTAATATATTTAATTTTTTTAGGGAAAGTTTTGGATTTACAGATTGCAGAATCACAAAGAATTGATGAGGTATTTTATTTTGAATTCCTTCCGTTTCAGTGTAATTTATTTAGTTGATTAAAAGTTGCACTCAGATTTTTACAAATGAACTCCAATAGCTAATGGTATGGATTACTAGTTGCACTAATATGTATTTAGTTGCTCACATGGAGTTTCATGATATTAACTTGCTGATATTTCTTCTCTTTGAATTGGTAGTAGTGAAAACTTATAGCTGAACTGTTAGTATTTTACATGATTTAAGATTAGTATAGCATCACAACTTCTTAGTTGAATTGTTAGTGTGGATGAGTGTTTTGACTCTTGTTGTGCTAGGATATGGGGGTTTATCAAAGTTAGAGGAAAGATTAAGAACCATTACAGTTTAAAAGATTGGAGCAGCAATCCTATTCATTGCCTAGAAGCAGTATAGTTGGTTGATAGTTTCTGGGTTTGTTTTTCCTCTTATTACACTTGATGATTGCTACAATGGAAGTGGAGCTTGGGTCAAAGTGAGAGGTAGAATCATTTGTTGATCTGGATGTGGAGTTTTGGTTATAGTGAGGTAGAATAAAGTCACATTATAGTTTTAATTATTGTTTTTTAGTCTGATTTGGTCTCGAGACAGTTTAGCTTGGCAGGTAGGCATTTTTTTGTTGTTGTAACTATGTATCGGCATTTCTTAGGTTCAATTGCAAGAAATGTTAAATATTGCCCAATTGATGTAATGGATTGGCGTGCAATGTCAAGGAAAAATAAATATGTTATGCTAGGGGTTGTAAAGGTAATCATTTTTTAGCAATGCATGTATTTTTCTTTTTAAATTGTTTAACTAATCTATCTAACTCCCAACATTCTTCTTCTTGGTGTTGCCATAGTTTTGTTCGGAATCTCTTTGGTTTTTGAATTTGATGTTTCAATTGCTTTGTTCAAATGATGGGCTTTTGTTTCTTCTTTTCTATTTTTTTTTATTCAGACCTAAAGCAGAAACTCCTTTTCCAGTAGTGTAAACATCCCTTTGTCCAGTCTTTTCCACGTACCTAATAAGTTTCTCTAACGTTAACGCTATTAGACAATTTTCAACACTAAAGCAAAAACTCCAAGTTGCATTAAATATGTGACAGATTTGAGATATTTTAAGAGGAGAAATTTTCAAACAAAAGTTATTCAGAAGAAAGGACTTGGAATCTGCACTATTTTTAAAATATACAATCAAGTTTGATGGACTTTATATTAGGGGTGTTTATTCCTCTCTTTTGTCAATACTAGTATGTTTTTCTTGTTTTGCTGCATTTTATCACTGATCTATATGTGTATATATTTGAGTCATTTGTTAATTTAATAACATGAATGTGCGATGCAGTTACGATTTCACGTTCTTATTACTGCGGAGAAGTGGATTTTGTCATCCATTGGGGATAAATGGAAAAATTGGAAACATTGTTTGAAAGATAATTATTGGGAAGACGGTGCTCCTTTGGTTAATTTGATTGAACAGAAACTAGATGAAAGGATAGCACGGATAGCGCTTGATCAGTGGATCAAACTCGTTACGTATTGGAACTCAGATGAAGCAAAGGTTTGTTATGATTGTGAAAGGTAAAAAAAAAATCTGCACCTATTAATTTTTTTTTCTTCAATTTAATTTCAGGAAGTAAGAAAGAGAAACAAGAAAGCTAGATCTAAAAAAGTCATGAAGCAAAGAACGGGAAAGAGATCGATCTAAATTGGTAATACAATTGCTGCAGTTTTTATTTCAGCATTATTAACATATCTTAATATATAATTTAACAATTTCTATTTCCTGACAAAGGAATTAGGATGACCTCCAAATCGCCATGAACTTATTCGGTGTATGTTTTGTTAAACCAAATGAGGAGTCAAGTAACCTGAATGAGGAATCAAGTGATGTTGCTTCAAGAAAATATGTGGCATGACTCCTAATTGTTTAAATTCATAGTTGGAAATGCAAGAGCGCACCAACTAACTTGGAGATGGTTTAGAAGATCTAATTGGTCCCAATGATGTATTTGCCCAAACTATGGGGCCGGATCAACCTGGTCATGTGAGGATGATGGGTAAAGGCATTTGCCTATCAAATGTATGGAGTGATCTTCCAAGGAGTTCATCCAACCACGTCTTGAAGGAGCAGCATTTACAAATTACCCAATTGAAAACACTCGTGGCACAATTACAAAGATGTGGAGATTCACAAGTTCCCTCTATGCAACATGGATTATCAATTAACTCTCTATCAAAAAGTGGTGGAACAAATCTACCTCTTATGGTGAAGTCTCTTTTATTTTTTATTATCTATCATCTTTTACCCATTGTGGTATGTCAATATCATGACCTAATGGTCATATATATTTAAACCTTATACAATTAAGTACATATATGATAATTTTCTTTTTTATTTATTTTTGCTTAAAAGGTTGGTGCTCATGTTTCTCTCAAAAGCTTTGATCCCAAAAGAATTGTTGTGAAAGGATGCATTCATTGTATCGATCCATTATCTGAAGTTGGAGGCCAACTACTGGGATCAAATTGGTGTGAAGTAAATGTGAAAGTGATGCTCGAACCTGAAGAAGACTTGATTAGGCCTTATGATAATCTTCAAAAGATTGCACACGTACTCGGAGAAATGATCACTTGGCCTTGTCATTTGGTATGCATCTTTATTGTTTTACAAATCATTAGTATTTATAAAAAAAAAAAAGTTCTGCAACATTAGTTTAATTCTTTAAATAAGTTATATTATATGTGCAGGTGACACCTAGTGAAGATTAATAACTGCTTGAATATTGTTTACAACTATTGTACATCGAGTAAGTAATTTTCATGTTTTTGTTTGCTCTTGATATTGGCTGCAATACTTATTAATGGGCCATGAATTTATTTTTTATCAAATTACTGAATTGTGTTAAACACATTGTGTACAATAAATTTTTCGTCCTCAAATCATGTTTCTGCAGTATTTGAATCTTATGGAAAATGATATGTGTTTTTGTAAGCTTGGGTATGGTTGGAGTTCTGTATGATTGGGCTTTGCAAGGCGCAGATAATGGGTTCTATTCGAGTTTGAGTTGCATGGAGGGTTGTGGGGTTTATTGCCTTAGTTTTTTTTCTTTTGCTTGAGGGGATTTAGTTCAGCCCTTTGAATGGATAAGGGTTGGCTATGGCCCCTCAACTAAGTGGAGAGTCAATTTGATATTTGTTTGTTTAGTTTAGTTTGACTTTAACTTTTGTGCCTGTTTTGCTTTTAACAACCTTCAGTTGTATACTTGTATTTTTCCATTTCTTAACTTCAGCTAGATGTTTTTCAGTATCTTTCTTTTTACAAAAATATTTGTTTGGACTTCATTTGGTGATGACTATTATGTTATATGCATAACCTACTAAAGAAAGAAAGAAATTTTCTTGTGGGGGTGTTGATCCAAAGTGCTACTACAATATTTAAATACTGAACTTCTTAATTTACCGTCATGAATGGAATTGGATGAATTTATTTACATGATTAGTGAAGTTGAGTGAACCATGTATATTGGAATGATTTTGAAAGAAATGGACTTAACAATGATATTATTTTTTGTCTTTTAACTTAACATCGATTTTGTTCATCTATTCAGGATTCAAGAGTAGTAGAATGTACGGACTTAAAAAGCATGAAGATTGTCGATTTGTTCATCTCCAGAGAAGTTATTTGCAAAAGATAGGACGATGAAGTTTGTCGATTTGTTCATCAATATCCAAAATTTAAGTTTTTTCTTTTCTCAAAATGATTTATATGTAGATATTTATTGGGTATCTGTATAGAAATGTTATTAAGTTTAGTGTCTGTGACTTTGTTAAATTTTATTATAGTTATTGAGAGAAGACATCTTGATGTTATTCTTTTATCTAAAATATTTTCTAATTTATTATTATTATTTAATTATTATAAATATTATTATTAATTTGATAAGCAGGTGCGGCAGGTGCATTGTAATTATATATATATATATATATATATATATATATATATATTATAAAACCAATCATGACATTTAATTGTGTATTATTAATTAATATTAAAAAATTATAATAATAAAAAATATTTTTAAAATGAACGTAACATGGCACTTAACCGTGTAGTTTTAATTAATATTGAGAATTAGGGTAATAAAAATGATTTTAATAATAAATCTTTCATGACATTTAATATTGTATCATTAATTAATATTAAAAAATTAATATAGTAATTAAGTGTAGTTTAAACAATTTTATCAATACATTTAAGAATGTCAAAATAGACTGATGTCTATTGTTACATTAGAATAGATGACATTTTTATTAAATGTTGTGATAGGTTGAAAGTAGTATTAGGTATATTATAATTACATTTTTAAATGTCAACTTAACCCATTTTTCTTGTAGTGACACGGGTCGTTATCTCATTTTCGTGTGTTAAATATGAAACTTAATTTCTCCGATATCATTTTTACAATTTAACATGTTTTTAAGAAGAGGACGACATGGTTTTACTAAATTTAACGTGTTCGAAAACGATGCACGGTCTGATTGATAAACAACACATGATTTATATAACCTAAAATATAGTGATTGAGTTAAATGACCGATTATTAATTAGTGCTGTATTTTCCAATGAACATGACAACCGAAACATAAATAAACATTCTACACCTTTTATAATAATGGTCACTCTACACAATTGATCAACCATCAGCTCTTTCACATTGAAATGGTATTGTTCAAGTTATAAATTATATTAATGTTTTTCAATCAAATCTAGTCTCACTTTCAAACATAGTATTCTTTAAATAAAATGTTATAGAATCATAAAATGAATACCTTTAAAAAAATAGATTTTCAATTTTACTCTAAAAAATCTAATAACGACTCGTGTAACATTATAGTGAAACGCAGGTCGTTATAAGAACTAACGACCAGTGTTTTTAAAATCGGATCGGCCGGTTCAACCGGTTCAACCGTGAACCGGTCACGACTCCGATCCGGAAAGGGGTCAAACACCGTTTTCACGGTCGGACCAGATCAAACCGGCCCAAAACCGAGAAAATCAGCCCAAAATTGGTTGAACCGGTTCTTTTTTTTTTTTTTTTTTAACTTTTTAAAAAAATATTGAACTAGAGTGCCATCCAACCCCCTTATTGGAGAAAGACATAAATCTCTTTTACTTATATTCAATGTGGTATATGAATCTCACATCATGTGGGGACATAAATCTTACAACAAATGTCCCCTTATATTGGAGAAAGACATAAATCTCGTTTACTTATATTCGATGTGGGATATAAATCTAACATCATATATCCTCCTTATATTGAAGAAAGAATAAATCTCTTGATGTGGGACAAGAATTTCACATATGTCTCATTTATATTGGAGAAAGACATAAATCTCTTTTACTCATATTCGATGTGGGACACTGTATATTCCCGTATCTAAACGATGAACGACCATCCCAATCCCGACCCATCCCATCCCATCCCATCCCAAGTCGAATCCCAATCCCAATCCCGACCCAGCCCCCAAACCCCTCTCCAACTATTAAATTGTGACCATTATTTTGGTCTATGTCGACCAATTCCAATCCCGAACCAACCCAATCCCGGCCCATCCCATCCCAAGCCGAATCCCAATCCCGACCCAGCCCCCAAACCTCTCTCCAACTATTAAATTGACCATTATTTTGGTCCAATCCCAATCCCAATCCCAATCCCGGCCCATCCCATCCCAAGCCGAATCCCAATCCAGCCCCCAAACCTCTCTCCAACTATTAAATTGACCATTATTTTGGTCTATGTCGACCCAGCCCCCAAACTCGACCCCCAAACCCCTCTCAAACTATTAAATTGACCATTATTTTGGTCTATGTAGGAATTGAACCCAAGTGGGCAATTGTCCATTATTGAGCACTCGCCACTAGGACAGATAACTCTTTTGTTTAATCTTTTAATATTAATTGTATATGTATATTAATTTATTATTTTACATGTATTTAAATTATAACTTTTAAATTTGTAAATGTAATTTTTTTTTATTAATTTCTAAAAATTGTAATTACTCACAGTCGTCAAAAGCATAAGTTGTAAAATACTAAGAACTATGCATAATATTTTAACATATATAATTAATTGATTAATTTGTAAATTTAAAAAATATATATATAAAAAAAATTGTTATTGAATAATTTCAATTGTAAAAGTTTATAAATTCAAATAAATTAATTAAATTACATTTAATCTTCATCTTCATATTTCCTTTCATCATTGTCGTCATCATCTTCTTCTTCATCATATTCATCTCCATCCTTGTTATCCTTCTCATCATCATCGTTTTCAATTCCGATCAAATCACGATTTGTAACCGTTAAATCTACAAAAAGATTGAAATCTCCCGCAAACAACTTAGTTTCAGTCTCTATTTTTTTAAAAACTTCTTGCCTTCCACTGAGGATCTTGCCTTTACTTTGCAAACAACGATAGTGTGGTGGTCCTCCTGGATAGGTGATGAACATCCACAAACTTGTAATTCAAATGGATTTTTGTTTCTAATGAGGTGTGATCAAACCAATCACATTTGAATAATATTGACCCTTGCTAAGATCCCTTAAATATTGATTCTCAACGTCGTGTGACCTCACCTCACCTGCAATTTAAAATAACTTTAAATTAATTATATATATATATATATATATATATATATATATATATATATATATATATATATATATATATATATATATATATATATACTAACATTAATAATAATTCCAATAACACATTGAATCGGTACTCACATATTCCAATAACATCTATGTTTGCATTTGAGATATTTTGTTCTTCTTCTTTTAATTGTTGAATATACATCCTAATTCACAAAAATATATTATTATCAATAATGGAAATTCTCAAATGCACCATGTGCACCAAAACAGGTTTGGTGCACATGTTTTTGTCCTTATCCTCTCACTCTAACTTATTATTCCCTTTTCTCTACTTATGGTTATAATTCCATTTTTTTTCTATTTATTAATTAATTTATAATCTATTACTTTATTAATTAATTTACAATTCTCATCACTTAATTAATTAATTTACAATTCTCATAAGCATGAGTTGTTCAAATCCTTTCAAACTTGTTTTTTTTTTCTTTTTTTTTTCTTTTCTTTTTTTTCGTTACTCACTTCCACTTTTCAATAATTATTCACTTTTCAATAATAATAGTCCCTACTTTTCATTAATAAAATTTCCACTTTTCATTAATAACAGTTACCACTATTTAGTAACAAAATTTCCACTTTTCACTAATAATAATTACCACTTTTTAGTAACAAAATTACCACTTTTCACTATTAATAGCTACCACTTTTCAGTAACAAAATTTTTCACTTTTCAATAATACTCCCTCCGTCCCATACTTGAAGCTACAAACCAAATTGACACGGGTTTTAATAAATGAGTTGTTTATTAGTATTGTGTAAGATAAAGTGGGGATAGTAAAGACTTTTCAACTTTATAAATAGTAATAAAGTTACTTTTTAGTGTAATAAAGTAGTGACATTTGTTGTAATATTGTGATGTTTTAAGGAGAGTGTTTAAAAATGTTTTTGCTAGGTAATGTAGCTTCAAGTATGGGACGCCCAAAATGGTAAAATGTAGCTTCAAGTATGGGACGGAGGGAGTAATAGTTACCACTTTTCAGTAACAAAATTTCTACTTTTCAATAATAAGAATTACACTTTTCAGTTAAAATATCTACCACTTTTCAATAATAAAAATTACATTTTTCAATTAAAATATCTACCACTTTTCAGTAACAAAATTTCCACTTTTCAATAATAAGAATTACACTTTTCAGTTAAAATATCTACCCTTTTTCAATAATAAGAATTACACTTTTCAGTTCAAATATCTACCACTTTTCAATAATAAAAATTACATTTTAAAGTTAAAATATCTACCACTTTTCAATAATAAGAATTACACTTTTCAGTTCAAATATCTACCACTTTTCAGTAACAAAATTTCCACTTTTCAATAATAAGAATTACACTTTTCAGTTAAAATATCTACCACTTTTCAATAATAAGAATTACACTTTTCAGTTAAAATATCTATCACTTTTCAATAATAAAAATTACATTTTTAAGTTAAAATATCTACCACTCTTCAATAATAAGAATTACACTTTTCAGTTCAAATATCTACAACTTTTTAATAATAAGAATTACACTTTTCAGTTAAAATATCTACCACTTTCAATAATAAAAACTACATTTTTCAGTTAAAATATCTATCACTTTTCAATAATAATAATTACATTTTTCAATAACAAAATCTACCACTTTTCAATAATAAAAATAACATTTTTTTTCAATTTTAATAATAATTTTAACGGTACAATTTATAATTAAATATATCCGTTTTAATTAATTAAGTTAACAATGATAACCATAAGCAAAATGAAAATGAAAATTATAGATTAATTAATAATTGTAAATTAATTATTTAATTAATTAATTGATGAGAATTGTAAGTTAATTAATAATTGTAAATATTGGTCGATAAAAATGAGAACTGTAATTAATTAATAATGGTAAATTAATTAATTAATTAAGTAATGAAAAGTGGTAGATTTTGTTATTGAAAAATGTAATTATTAATATTATTGAAAAGTGGTATATATTTTAAATGAAAAATGTAGTTTTTATTATTGAAAGTGGTAGATATTTTAACTGAAAAGTGTAACTCTTATTATTGAAAAGTGGTAGATATTTGAACTGAAAAGTGTAATTCTTATTATTAAAAAGTGGTAGATATTTTAACTTAAAAATGTAATTTTTATTATTGAAAAGTGATAGATATTTTAACTGAAAAGTGTAATTCTTATTATTGAAAAGTGGAAATTTTGTTACTGAAAAGTGGTAGATATTTTAACTGAAAAATGTAATTTTTTTTTTTGAAAAGTGGTAGATATTTTAACTGAAAAGTGTAATTCTTATTATTGAAAAGTGGAAATTTTATTACTGAAAAGTGGTAGCAAGTTTGAAAGGATTTGAACCTGTAACCTCATGTTTATGAAGGGTATCTATAACACTAGAACATTCATTACTTAGTTATAAGTATTTGCCTTTATAAATAGATATAGGATTGACCTGTGCATTAGTGTGCACGTGCAACACTGTGCACAGGAGACCCACTCTAATAATTATAGATTGAATAAACATGGATGAAACTACTTACGGGTTGTATTTCTGCACAATTATATAACAATGTAAGGTTGGACTTCTGCACAATTCAATAACACGTATGTATGTGCAATTTTTTACTCTTCGTCCGTTGACCAACTCCACACTGAGTGTATTTTCCCTTTCAAGTACGCCTAAAACACTTGGAATCCTTAATTTCCCCACATTGAAATCCTTAATATTGATAGTTTATGTAAAGTAAAAGAGTTGGGCTGCTGTGTACTCAAGTACACGGTGTACTTGAGTCCAGCTATATAGAAAATATATCATATATATAGGATACATAACAAAACATTTAACAAAAGTCACTGTAGCTTAGTGGTTGTCTTTGATAGTTTTATTATTTTATTTTAGCACCAATTTTTCTATATTAATAAAAGTGCAACAATTAATAACTAAATGGTGTATCATTAATAATAATAAAAGTGCAAATAATAAATAATAAATTTTATCAATTTTTTTATACATTATAAAAAAAGTGCAAGTAATAAATAATAAATTTTATCAATTTTTTTATACATTATAAAAAAAGTACAAGTACTAATAATATCATTAATTACACTTACTAATAATATCATTAAATAAAATTAATAATAATTTTTTTTAAAATTAGCACCAATTTTTTTATCCATTATAAAAAAAAGTGCAAGTACTTAATTGCACTTACTAATAATATCATTAATAGTAATAAAAGTGCAAGTAAAAAAAATAATAAAACGTGTCAAATTAATAATAATTTTTTAAAAAAAATTTAGCACCAATTTTTCTAGATTATGAAAGTGCAGGTACAAATAACCAAAAGATGTATCATTAGCATACACTTTTCAGTTATAATATCATACACTTTTCAATTATAATAACATACACTTTTCATTAATATATAACTTACACTTTTCATTAATAAAACATACACTTTTTAGTTATAATAACATACATTTTTCATTAATAGATCATACACTTTGCAGTTATAATAACATACATTTTTCATTAATATAACATACACTTTTCAATAATAGATCATACACTTTGCAGTTATAATAACATACACTTTTCATTAATATATAACTTACATTTTTCATTAATAGATCATAAACTTTTTAGTTATAATAACATACACTTTTTATTAAAAACAATGTTGCACTTTTCAATATAGTAATATACACTATTCATTAAAAAAATAAAAATACACTTTTTAGTTATAATAACATACACTTTTTTTAAAAAAAATTCGAAAAAAAAAATTCGAAAAAAAAATCGAAAAAAAAAATCGAAAAAAAAAAATCGAAAAAAAAAAATGTCAAAGTTTGACCGTTGACTGGTCAACGGTCAACTTTTGACTAGTCAAAGTCTACTCAAGTACATGGTGTACTTGAGTACATACAAGACTTTGGCAAAGTAAAAAGTGTAGGGTGTATTAGTATATTGAAGGAATACATATTTTTATTTAAATATGTGTATATTAAGTATGGACGAAAGAAGTATATATTATTTATTAAGTTAATAATACATATCAATAATAATTTAAAGAATTATAAATAAATATATTAATTGAATATCATTCATATCGAATGGAATACAATGTTGGTTTTGAAATTTGAACCTTTTAAATAAAAAATCAATTTGTATTCACTATTCAGTTCCTCTCCAGTACATTCCCAAATGGCTTCCTCAATTCGATCAGTTCCTCTTCAAACTACATTCTCATGGTAAAGTAAATTCCTCAAATGGAGAACCTTGGATGGAGGTTGGTGTAACGAAACTGTTCCACGACCCAACCTGCAAAATTAAAATTATACTACATCTGTTAATTTGTGACATGTTTGCTTTTTACACAAGTTTAAAGTAGTATTAAGTTGGTGAAAAATGATAAAAAAAAAAAGATAGGAAAGATAAATTTTACAAACACATGACAAGCATCCAAAATTATTTAAATTAAACACTCTCCAATGCAATTACAACCGAAACGAACACTTGTCTTGAGATTGTCACAGTATACCATGAGCTGTGGTCGGCTCGTTGAATTTTGTTTTGGTGACTGAATGAGAAAACTGTAGACCAGACAAATTAAGTCCTGGGATCACACATGGAAGAGGGGATAATTTAAAATGGTAATTATCTCTAAAAGAGCTCATTTAAAAATTATTTCACAACCTTTTCGTTAGAGTAAATAGAATTTGGTGGAAAATAACTAAACAACACAACCATACCAAATTAGATTATGGGAATAATGAATAAGTGAAGATGGTCATTTCAGTTTATTTGGGGGTGATGAAGAGGTGAGAGGGTGCTCTCTACATTTTCCTTTACATAAGCATATAAAAATACACAATAAATCAAAATAGAAATTAAAATTATGGAGTTGTCCAGTTAGACACAAGAGTAAAGGGATAGAAGTGGACCAAGATTATGCAAAATTTTAAACAAATATGCATTGATTATGTTGATTTCATAAGAAAAGGGAAAATGAAAAACAAGGAAACTAAAATTTCCCAAGAATACACAATAACATATATTTCAAAACTCCACAAAAAAAAAAAAAAAAAACTAAAAAACTAAGGGCTAGTCTTACATGAAATATTTCATGCATGCATCTTACCCAATTTAGGTAAAAGCCCAAATCTTAGCCCATTTAACTAAAAGTTAAAAATCTTAAGTAAAATAGCTAATTTTACGGGTCCTCAATAAATATGTATTTACACAATAATATAATAAAATAAATAACGTAAATAATTTTCTTTAATTAAAATATAATATATTAAATTACAGAAATATTTTTCTTAATACGATAACACAGATTAAAAAAAAATACATGAATAAGAAACATATTACTACATGTACCAAAAATGTTATTTCATTAAATAAAAAAACTACTACATGTATAAACAATATTAACTACTACTATTGAATAAAAAAATGATAATATGACAACGAATTTGAAAAAATACATGAACAGAAATATATTAATACATGTACAAAAAATGTTACTTCATTAAATAAACAATATTACTACATGTCACTACATTTGAAAAAAATGTTTTACTAAAATAATAGAATTAAACTACTACATGTATAAACAATATTAACTACTACTATTGAATAAAAAAAATGATAATATGACAACGAATTTGAAAAAATACATGAACAGAAATATATTACTACATATACAAAAAATGTTACTTCATTAAATAAAAAATATTACTACATGAAAAATGTATGATACTACATATCAAAAAACTTGTCACTACATTTAAAAAAAATGTTTTACTAAAATAACAGAATTAAACTACTACGTGTATAAACAATATTAATTACTATTACATGAATAGAAAAAAAAATATAACAACAAATTTAAAAAATATATGAACAAAAAACATATTACTACATGTAAAAAAATATTATTTTTATTAAATAAAAAATATTACTACTTGAATAATGTATAATACTACATATTAAAAAAATTGTCAATAAATTTAAAAATTAATAAAATAAAATTAATAAATATGAAAATATGGAAATTAGGACAGGACATATAAAATTAATATAACAAATTAAAATTTAATAAAATATGTTGATCCAATTAGCAGCCCAATTATACGCCGAGCCCATTTACTAACAGGCAAGTTTTTGTGAAAAACTAAATAATGAAAAATAACAAATTAAATTTTTCAAGGAAAATCACATAATGTCATTAGTAAATTCAAGAGTCAGTGAACTACTTTGTTTAACCCAAGCCTATCGATCCCTATCTAAATATTTTATCAAGAATAACAGAGCAAAATCAACAAGGATGACCCTGTATACAATTCCAAAGAATAAAATTAGCATTTTTCAAACCAACAATTTATCAAACAGTTGACGTGCAGAAAACACTCAAACTACAATATCCTATAAACCGAACATAGTATTGACTGGAATATTCGTTAATCATCTACCAACAAGATCAAATCAAACCATCGACGAATTTGTCATATTAATTACCAAATCCACCTTGACTAAGTCACGCTAGAAACATGGAGATTCAAATATACAAAAAGTAAAGGCATGGTCTAAAATACACTCGAGTGCATGCTATGCACTTGAGTTGACCAAGTCTTTTTTTTCTTTTTTTTGCCTTTTTTTTTTCCTGTTATTTTTCCCTTTTTTTCTTTCGCTATTTTTTTTTTCTTAATCCCCATTTTTTAAGCTTGTTTGTTTTTTATTTTGTAAAAAAAATATTTTTTCCCATTTTTTTTCCTTTTTTTTTTTTTTTAGTTAATAAAAAAATGGGTGTATTTTTTTGCTGTAGTTTTTTTTTAAGTCAGTATAATTAAAAAATGAAACATAATATTTATAAACGTGCAAGTCAATATAACTGAAAAGTGTAACACAATATTAATAAAAAGTACTCCGTATAAGTTAATATAAGTGCTAAATTAGTCATATAATGACCATTGGACCACAGCCCAAGTTTTGTTATATTGTTGTTCTTATTAATTAATAAATGATTACTGAACTCGAGTGCACAACGAGTTCACAGCAGACTTACCCAAAAGTAAATCTTATCTTCTAAAATCTTTGGAGATTCAAATATACAAAAAGTAAATCTTATCTTCTAAAATCTTCCTTAATAAATTACAGAGAAGAAATGGGAATGAAGGGAGATATTGGGCAATAAAAGTTTTCGGTAACTTTTTTAATCAAACTTAAATCCCAACTTTGCTCACCAATCATCAACAACAAAAATTCATGGCAAAATTAACACATACAAGAACAAAAAAAAATTGGAATTCTATAAAGAAATAAAAAACACTTGATTATGTACACATACAAGGAGAGATGAAAGTCCTTGACCACAGTTCGATGGGAGTGGAGGATCCGAAATTGAGAAATTCTAGAGGGCCATAGAGGTGAAGGAATTTGGAAATTGCGTGTGAGATGATTTGAATAAAGAAAAGAGAAAGTAGAGGTTAAAGGATTAGACATTTGGCAAAGAATGGAGAGGTGGGGTACCAGAAACACACGTATTGTTTTTGTGACAGACAACTGAAAAATTACCGGACATTCTAAACTTATTCACGCTTTATAAGTAGTACTCCGTATGATATATATGTGTGTAACGTTTGCGGTTGTATAAAATAGTTAATTTTAGATATTAATCTCTTTAAAGAAATAACTTGAAATGCTGTCTCGGACCAAAATGTAGATAACACAATTGCACGATAGGTTCTTTGACGGACTTTGATGGCTAATACATTAAATTCACTGACATATATGATCACTAGACTGTATTGCGTGTCTTGAATATTCTTATTTTTGAGCGATCTAAATCCACGCTAATGCCCCATTAAAATATGCTGATAAGAAATGTATATGCTTTGTGGATTTAAGATTGAATTAAAATTAATTAGTATTTGATCTTGTGCGGAAAAAAAAATTCAAACTAGATTTCCCACGTTGACTAAATATTTTATCAAAATTAAATGGTATTGTCAAAAAAAAAAAAATACAAACTTAAATCTAGTAGATAACTATTAAAATAATTATACTTAAATAAATAGAACTGAATGACCAATATTTTGTTTAAATCAAGACAAAAATGAATCATTCACTTTTACATGTATTCTTCGTAATGATAGTGATTTTGTATCATACCAAGGTCACATCTGCTACTGAAGAAGTTCTTATACCGCAAAACCCGCAGAAGATTCGTAACATCAATAACTCTTACGTAGTATTTATTGCAAAATTCGCGGTGGTGCAAAACTACAAGAAAACTAAACAAATCTTAAAATTTGTTAGAGTAATTAGCGGAACAAAGCAATTGGTTGCAGGCGATAAATACGCTCTAGTGATATCTGCCCAGAACAATGACACCGCTCCTCCAAAAAAATATTGTGCAATTGTTTTGGAACCTACTGGACGGCTCCCAAAGAACATGGTGTTTAAATTTGTTTCTTTCAACCAAATTAAAGGTTGAGCCATCAATCTATATACTTATATGTAATTCGAAATTTTAATTATGAAACTGTTCATTTCTAAGTAATACAAATGTGTTCCGTCAATAATTTAGTTGGTTACCTCCAATTTAATGAGACATGTGGGTACCTGAGTACCACAATTGCACTCATACAATTGAATTTTTATTTTATATACACCTTCAAATCATTTTTCTTTTTATCACGATTATTTGCATCAGTTCATTTTATGAATTCAACCTCGAATCATTTTTTTTACCATAGTTATCTGCACTTATTCATTTTATGAATACACTCCCAAAAATTTTCTTTTTTAAAATTACATTTAAAAGACTATATTATCTTTTTATTAATTTACACAAAATATAATACAATCAACCATAATTTATACATTTACAAGCTCTAAGTCATCGCCGAGTTACTGTCGATTCACCACCGAGTCATCCATATTTAAAAAAAAAAATAAAAAAAACATAATTTTAAAAAACTATCGAAATTAGGCACAAATCTCGATTTTTTTTATTTTTCTTCCCCTCTTTTTTTTTTCTTCCTATTTTCAAACTTTTTATTTTTTTCGTTTTTTTACTTACTTTTTTTTCCTCTTTCTTTTCCTTTTATTTCATGTGTATTTTTGTAAATTTCAATACAAAAGTAATATTATATGTAATATTTTATTATAGTCGGTATTACAATAAGTAACATTAATCAGTAAAAATTTATATAATAACAAATAATTCCACATATATAATTATATTCGATAATACCATGAACAACAGTAATCAGTAATACCATGAACAATGATCAGTAATATCTTATACAATAACAAATAATTCCACATATTTAATTATATTCAATAAAACTAAAAACAATTATGAGTAATAACATGAACAGTAATCAGTAATACCTATATTCAGTATACCATGAACAATAAACAGTAATAACATGAACAATAATAAATTATACGGACCATTAACAGTAATAAGTAATACTGTACTTATATTTAGTATACCATGAACAATAATTAATAATACCATGAACAATAATCAATAATACCATGAACAGTAATCGATAATTAGTAGTCGGTTATACGTACACACGAGATTTTAACGCACACTCCGTACGATTAGAACACGCCTCATGAAAGATCGAAAATACCCTTGTAACACCCCTAAATATATATATATATATATATATATATATATATATATATATATATATATATGTCAATTGAGATAATAATTAATAATAAAATAAGATATTATATTAATATCTATTATACTCGGTCATTTCACAAAAACTCTCCTCCACAGTTTCAAACATTTTGACGCAAAATAGTTTTCTTCATCTGATAAATACAATGTCAAATATTCTTTTATGAAAATTACGTTTTTAAATTATTCCTCTGAATTTCAGTTCCAATATTTTATTATTAAAGCCAATGTGTTTGTAAATATGAATTTACTTAATCAGTATTATTATTCCTTCATTCTATTTCACTAGTTAGTAGAAATCATGCACAGTTTTCAATCAAATGATTCCCTTTATCAAAATATGATTTCCAGTTTATAGGAATAATGTCATACCCTCGATATTTTAATGAGTCACATTTTATTTTTCAATTTATTATTTAACTGTATACGGATGTGTATATAAATAAATATATATATATATATATATATATATATATATATATATATTAGTATGATAATTTTTTAGGAATTCCAGTAAACAAGACACATCAGTAATAGGATTGCATTGCATAATTTCTATGGGCATATAATCGAGATGAAAATACTTTGAATGTGAATTGTTATTGTCTAAATGCGACATCCATAGTCAACCATCAACAACTACAATTATATGATCAGGCCCGATCCTAATGTAAAGCCAACGAAACGATCGATTCAGACATAAAAATATTTCAATTTTTTAGGGGTCCGTTTTTTAAAATATCTTTTATATTATAGTATAATAATATAACTATATAAAAAATAAAAATAATTAGCGAAGGAGAATTTTTTTTGAGCAAAATTAGCGAAGGAGAAGGAAAGAATAAACTAGGAAAAAAAAGTCTCACTAAAGATGAGATTACCAGTTTTTCATCATTAATCAAATAGGTATATTTTAGGAGAAAAATTCGGTTTACGTCATATAACTTAAACTTAATTCAGTTTATATCTTTTAAGTTTTCAACTTTTCAATTTACGTTTTATAGTGTCCAATTTACATCATTTTGACCGAAAATTTGAGATTTCGAGCCAATAGTTCAATTTACATCTTTTAAATTTAAAAATTTAAAAATAATATTAAAATTTTCTAAAAATCTCATTAAAATTAAAAATTACTCGTATAAAAAAAATCTAAAATTGTCTAAATAATTTAAAAAAAAAAAAATCATTAAATTTTCTAAAAATTATAATAATCACATTAAAAATCTGAAAAATCTCTTAAAATTAAATAACTTAAAATCTTAAAAACCTGTTAATAAAAAATTAGAAATTCTAAAATGTGTAAAAAAAAATTATATATTGTTAGTTTACATTATGTTTCATGAGTTCGTATAGAATACAAAATATGAAGGGTTGGGGACTTTTTTTAAAGTTCGATTCAGGTCTAAATATTCCTAGGATCGGCCCTATATATGATATGATATGTTCAACAGTTTTTATAGTAACTCGGATCCAGTGACGGACCTACCTTATGCCCAGGGGGGCCCGCGGGCCCCCCACTAATTTTATAAATTTATTAGGGGTATTTTGGTAATTTCACACATATTAAAATTAATACTCTGTTTTATAATTATTTGCACATTTTTGATATAAAAATAATCCATAAAATTAATATATATCCGAACATCATTTTATTTTAAAATCGTCACTTATTTTGGGTCTACATTTTATCCTAAATTTCACTAAATCTATTTTACATCCTACTAAATCCTTCTTACACCTTATTAAATCTCTCAAAATACGCTTTCTTATTTGACTCTACACCACTAAATTCAATTGTTTTTTAAAGTGAATCGGTTAAAATGTGACAGTTATCACGGGACGGAGGGAGTATTAACTTGTACCAAAACATAGCAAAAGTCAACTTATCCGATCAATTTAATTTAATGAAATGTGACATATTGACAATTTTATAATGTGGAATTTTAATGAAAATAATGAGTACATATATTTTTTTAATAATATTAATCGGGCCCCCCTATCGAAAATTTTTGGGTCCGTCACTGCTCGGATCACTTGTGGGTCCTTGCTAAAATTACCGTGTGTTGTAGTATTGGATGATGATTTTGCATGATTTATGTTTTAACATTGACAAACGGGTCCCCACTGAGCTAGTTGTGTTGCTCACCCTTCATAATTATTAATATTTCAGATTAAGGAAGCTTGAACTTGGTGGCAAGACGTTGGAGATCGACTAGTAGCTCAATATGCCATTTGGTGTTAGGAAAATTATTTCATTTTTATTTGTTTAAGTGATTTCATTAAATTGTTTTATGTTATGGTTGAATTAAAATATTTTGATTCTTTTAGAATAATTTGTGCTTTAGCAAACATTTTCTTTTATTTTAAAGTAAATGGTCTAAGCAGTAATTTATTGAGGAAAATGCGTTTGATTTAGGTCGCTTCCGTTAAGTTTTATTTCAATTAATCTAGTTGGTAGTTAAATAGTAAAAGTTTTGTGTTTTCATCTAGTTAGGCCCTACAATTGGAATGTGACAACCCTTCTCCTACACGGAGGCGGACCTATGGGGTAACAAGGGGTACCGTTGTACCCCAAATTAAAAAAAGCCTAAAGGACAAAAACACTGAACTCATAGATGTTTTCCAAGCCAACCTACCTGAAAAACTCTCATTGGACAACAACCCTGAAGGCAACTTTCCTGAGGCAAATCCCACTGAAGGAAATGGTGAACTGAATGATCCAATCCCAGTTCACATCCAGGTAACAACTACCAATGAAGAAGCAGTCCCTGCTGAGGTAGTTAATGGGTCAAATAATCAAGGGGGAACTCAAAATGTTGAAAATGCCAATGTCCCTGACATTGAGGACAACACCCCTGATTATGATCCTGAATCAGATCCTGCATTTAATTATCCTGAATTTTATGATCAAAATGACTCAACTCCAGTAGAAGACAACTCTACTGAAGAGATCAGAAAAAGAAGGACTTGGTTGTCTGACCATCCTACTGATCTAATACTGAGATTTCATGGTGAAAGTGCTCTTTTCTGTTGTTTCTTATCAGAACAAGAACCAAGTGACATTGAAGAAGCACTTCAAGATGCCAATTGGATCACAGTCATGCAGGAAGAACTGAACCAATTCACCAGAAATGAAGTATGGGAGTTGGTGGAAAGACCTTCACATCAAGATGTTATTGGAACAAAGTGGGTGTTCAAGAACAAGAAAAATGAGAATGATGTGATTGTTAGAAACAAAGCAAGACTAGTGGCTAAGGGCTATTGCCAACATGAAGGCATTGACTATGATGAGACCTTTGCACCTGTGGTAAGGCTAGAAGCAATAAGGCTCTTTCTAGCCTATGCAGCCCACAAGAGGTTCAAAGTGTACCAAATGGATGTCAAGAGTGCCTTTTTGAATGGAGTCTTGAAAGAAGAAGTCTATGTGGAGCAACCACCTGGGTTTGAGGTTGGAAATCAAATGTACAGACTGAAGAAGGCTCTATATGGACTCAAGCAAGCCCCTAGGGCTTGGTATGATACACTGTCACAATTCCTCTTGGATCATGGATTCACCAAGGGAACTGTGGATAGAACTCTCTTCAGAATCTCTGAAGGAGAGGACATCTTGCTTGTCCAAATTTATGTGGATGACATAATCTTTGGATCCCCCAATGAAAAGTTGTGTGAGAAGTTCTCAAAGCTTATGCAGAGCAAGTTTGAGATGTCCATGATGGGGTTGATGAACTTCTTTTTGGGTCTTCAAGTCAAGCAATCAAAAGAAGGGATCTTCATCAACCAAGCTAAGTACACCAGAGAAATGATCAAAAAATTTGGGTGTACAACTAGCAAGCCAGTAAGGATCCCAATGAACACAAATTGGAAGATGGATCCTGATGAGAGTGGTGTTCCAACCAACTCTACTGAGTATAGAGGAATCATTGGTTCACTCATCTATCTCACTGCCAGCAGACCTGACATCACCTTTGCAGTAGGTGTGTGCAAGGCTTCAAGCAAATCCTAAGAAAAGCCATCTTGAGGCTGCAAAGAGGATTTTAAGGTATCTCAAAGGCACTGAGAATCTAGGCCTTTGGTACCCTGCTGATGACAACATTGAACTAACTGGCTACTCAGATGCTGACTATGGAGGTTGCAGAATTGATAGAAAGTCCACTTCAGGGACTTGTCAATTCTTAGGCAACAAGCTCATATCTTGGTTTTCCAAGAAGCAGAACACAATGGCTACTTCCACCACTGAAGTTGAATATGTTGCAGCTGGGAGTTGCTGTGCTCAGATCCTTTGGTTGAGACAATAACTCAGAGACTTCAAAGTCAACTCTACTGAAGTGCAAATATTTTGTGATAACAACAGTGCTATTGCAATATCACAAAACCTTGTCTTGCACACAAGATGCAAACATGTGGACATCAACCATCACTTCATTAGAGATCATGTGGAGAAGAAGGACATAAAGTTGGTCAAGATCCACACAGATCATCAAAAAGCTGATATTCTAACAAAGCCACTTGCAGAGGCAAGGTTTCTGGAGCAATCAGCAGAGTTGGGACTACTTGATCCATGGAAATTGGACAAGTAAAACTCATTGAAGTTAATGGGAGTAAAGTAACTGAATTGGTCTTCAGCAGACTTGGTCAAGTCTACTGAAGTTCAGAAGAGATGATCACAATTACTCAGGACACTTGTCCATTGAATCTCAGGACACTTGTCCACATCGTTTCAGGACACTTGTCCAAGTGGGATCAGATAAGTTGTCATGACTATCAAAATATTTCCTTGGTTTGATAAGCACCTATTTTGGGTAATCATTGTCTTCTTTGATATCTGTCCCAATTACAGATATCATCACTATGGGATTTAATTTGTCCCCCACCCAAAAGGTCACTATCCATGCATTAAATGCCAAGATTTAACTCTTGTTTGCATTACACTTTTCAAGCCATGATCTATCTCGAAAACTTCCCAACCATTAACTAATACTCCCTCTGTCCCAGAGGAATTTGCACCTCTGGGACTGCACTCATTTTAAGAAAAGGGTGCTTTTTGGCTTTTTGTTGACTTTTCAAGAGGGTATAGATGTCATTCAAGTGAGAGATTAAGAAAGGTTTAATAAAATAAACACTCACACTAAATAATTCGGATGAACAAACCATCTATCCATCCCAGCAACAAAAAACACTACTCCAGAATCTGGACAATTAACCTCATCACCATAATCACAAAAAATTAAACTCAATCATCATAATAAAAAAAATGAATATACAATTAACTTCATCATAATCATAAAAAATGACTTAAAAATATGAATTAGAGTGTAACTTGAGCAACTCCAGAACACCAAATCGCATCGAACCAATCCGAGATCAAAGACTCAATACGGACAGTACCTTTTTTTAATTTCCACAATCTGAGTTTCCTCAAAAAATAAATCTTTTGAATTTGGCATCATAGCTTCAAAAGGAGGCGAATCGTCGTGGAAAAGGGGATTGGATCTAACCGTCAAGAAATCGAGACTCTAAAGGGGATCGGGCTAAAAAGTCGACCATACTCCAGATCGAGCGACGACGACAAAGTAGCCACTACAACCGTCGACACAGCCTCTGAATCGATAGATGGCGACATAAAATCCAACATATTAGTCGATCTAGACTAAAAAACGAAGAAGTCATTGAAGCAGTTTCGATTTAGGGTTTTTAAGAGACACGATTTAGGGTTCTTTAGAAACACGACTTCATACAGATATTGAGAGAAGAATCGAAGATTCTTCAATTTCAGATGGAGAGTGTGTGTGTGAAAAACTCAGAATCAAAAGATGTGAGATGATTTTTTTTTTTTTTTACAGGAGTAGATGGAAGATGAAGTTGAGTGAGTGAGAGAGAGAGAGGAGGGATAGGGAAGATGAAGTTAAGAGAGAGAGAGATGAATTCTGAGTTGGGAAATGTGAGGCGGTGGAATGGAGGGATGAGTTTTGTTTTGGTTTAAGATTATTGTTATTGGGCTCAATTAATTTGTTAAATGGGTTTAGGGTTGTTAATTTGATAGAATTATTGTTAAATTAAATTAATAAAGTAATGGCATAAGAGTAAATATGTGTATATTGAAAGGGTGAATGTTTGGAGAAAATGTCTATTTTGGGAGTGTGCAAATTCCTGTGGGACGTCCAAATATAGTAAGTGTGCAAATTCCTATGGGACGGAGGGAGTATTTAATAACTTCCACATTTGAATAGAAAACAGTTTTCACTGTTTCATTGGTTAATGACCATTGGATCAAAACAGGCCAACCCCCCTGAAATCAATCCTGACCGTCCAAGTGTGTTTTTCCATATTTGACAACCGTTGAAAACTCACAAAACTCACCAACTCATTGACAAACATTCTTTTTAGAATATTCACAAGTCTTAAGAACTCCCCACAGACACTTCTTCCCAAGCATTCGAAACCCTAGCTCTTATTTTCTTCAAACTCTCTCAAAAACTCTCTCAAAATCATTTCTGTAACCTTCAATGGCTCCCAAAGTCAGACCAGAAATGATCATTGATTTCTCCAACAAGGCTCTAGACCTTGATTTTGGATACTTGAGCAACAAAAACAACCTTCATTTTGAGCCCATAGTATCATTTGAGAGTGAGGACCCTAAAATTACACCAACCTTGAGATGGTTGAGAAGAGCTGGATTGCAGAAGTTTATGGAGGGTAGACCAAGCTCTTGCTTGGAAAGCTACATGGCTGAGTTCTTTGCCTTTCTCAAGTGGAGAGGTAAACCTGAAGATGGTGAAGTTTCTACAAGGCTCTCATATGTGGCAGAAGGAGATGAGGAAGAGAGATTTCATAGAGTGAAATTCTCTTCAGAAGATCTTGAATGAGCTTTTGGATTGCCTTCTGAAGGAAGAAATCCAGAATTCTATGGTGCTGATCATGAAGAGGAGATAACACAAGAATGGCTTTTGGTTCCAGGTCCCATCTCTTCAACTCAAAACAAGAAGACTCTCAAGCCAAAATTTCTCAATCTTTTTGAGGTAGTTGCAAAGAGTCTACTGAGTAATACTGGAAGCTTGGAGCAAGTCAGCCATCCAAGAATCAGAATCATGGCTGCTGTGATTGATGCTAGTGACAAAGGCATCAAGTTTGATTGGAGGACTTTCATCATGTCTGAGATGATGAAGGAAAAAGCCAAGTTTAAGGTGAAAACTCACAATAAGGTTGTGCTAGAAGGGAAACTCAAGTATTGCACCAGGGCAAGCTTGTTGATTGAGAGGTTTTCCCATTATTCTCAAATGCAAACCTTTGCAAAGCCCCTCCCAGCCCAGAAGATTCTGTTTAGAAAGCTCAACAAGAAAACTGAGCAAAGGAGGATGCTACTGGACAAACCTGCTGAAGAGAAGGAGGAGGAGAAGCCTAAATTGAAAAAGAGGACAAAGGCCAGAATGGTAAAGACAAGGAAAGTGTCTCAAATCCCCTCAGAAGACACCACTGGAGTCTCAACTGAGATTGAAGATGTTGCTGAAGAAGGTGTGCAAGTGCCTTCTGATCATTCAGATGAGTTGAGACAAAAGTATAATGAGACTAGACAAAAGTCTATAGGTGATAAGAGGATCAGGGAAGTTGTCCTTGAGAAAGATGGTGAAGGAAGTGGGAGCAGTAGGGCCAGCAAGAGAAGGGTCAAGCCTACTGATAAAGTGTTGGAGCTTCAGGAAGAAAGGTCTCTCCAACTTGCTCTAAGAGAAAGCAGAGCTGAAAGCAGGACCAAATCCAAGTCAAGGACCAACTCATCTGGTTCTGGAACTCCAGAATCCAAGGTCCCTGAAGGTCAACCATTAGAGGCCAACATCCCTGAAATTCAGAACACTGAGCCCAACTCCCCTGAAACTCACATAACCCCAACCAACCAACCTATCACCCCCATTAATCTTACTAAGAGATATTCTCCAGAAGGGAGTGTACAAAGAAGTGGGATAGATGTGCTAGCAGACTTAGCAGTGGATGAAACAAGGCTGCAATCTCCCCTTGACTCATTTATGCTCAACTACTCAAAGTTTTTAGAAGCTGCACTTCTTGAGCCAACCCCCCTGAGCAAAGCCCCTTCAGATCCATTGCTCTCAAAAGCAACTGAAGTACCTTCAATTGCAACCAACCCTTCTGAAGCCAACATCCCTGAACTTAACCTCCCTGAAGCCACACTAGGAGAGGACAGAGCCAACTCCCCTATAACCCAAAGTCCCCATTCAAGTGGAGATGAGGAGGAGTATACTTATGAGAGTATGCTCAGAGGTGGAGCCAAGGCTACTGTGGACAGTTTGTATCCACAACTTGCTGAATTTCCAAGAATTCAGAAGATGTTCCATGATTTGAGGATGCTTGTGGATGTAAAAGACAAGACCATTATAGAGATATCACAAGTCATCCAAGACAAAGGTGCAAACTGGTGGCAAGTGGAGGAGAGCAGATTGCTACATTTTGCTGGAGTGTCAAAAACAAGATTTCTCATTGATGAGAATGTATTTGCAAAATTGGTAGAGGATAAGATCATTGAGGAGAAGGAGAGGAAAGCTAAGGGCATCAAACACCCTGATAGTAGCTCCAATGATGATGATTCCCCTGATAATCCCTCAAACCCTTCTAAACCCAACCCTCCTGAAACCCCTCAAGCCAACCTCCCTGAGACTACTCAACCCAAGTCTTCTGTATCAGCCTGACTTTCAAACCCCCTAGAACCTATCATAGGAAAGGCTCTGTATTTTCAGAGGTGTTGACCAAGGATGGTAACACAGCCAAAGACACATCTGCCAATGAAGGTTCTTCTGAACCCAAGGCACAGCCTAAAGATGTGGAGGTTCCTATGCTAAAGGCTGGTTTGGTTAAGGCCTATTCAGTGTCAGATGAGTTGGACACTGATCAGCCCTTAATCATTCAGGATGACTCAGTGGCTGTTGAAATAAGCACTGTGATCCCCCACAACTGCCATCTTTGAACCTTGTTGAAGGTGGAGATGCTGCAGGTTTAGGTGATGGAGTTGAAAAGCAAAGTCTAGTGGAAAAACCAGAGGGAGTAATAGATGAGAGAGATGTGGTGATCACTAGGATAGTGAGTGTACCACCAAATGAGGGTGATATAAGTGAGGAAGGGCAGGCTATTCTTGAAGTCAAATCTGAACTTCAGGAATCCCTTGATGAGAGGAGGCCTGTTCCTTTAAGTGAGGAAATTAACAATGAAGGAAGAAAAGAAATAGTTGAAAATGAGAAGAAGACTACTGATGTATCAGAGTCTTATGAAAAAGAAATTGAGGGTGATGAGTGTGATTTCTCTAACCCTTTTGATTTGTCTGACATTGCAGGTATAAGTCTTGATCAAATCTTTGCAGATGACTTCTTGACAGATGCTCCCATCCATGTTGATTCTGGATCAGCACAAGCCCTTCTTGGCTTGCAATCAACAAAGTTGGATTCCTTGGCTCAACAAGTTCAAACAGCTCATGCAGAAACTTCTGGAGCATTAGATGAGCATGGAAGAACTTTGGCATCTGTGGAAATGAGGCTGACAGGCTCTGAGGATGTGGTGTTACCCACATTAGAAGCAAGAATTGAAGGAGTAGAATCTGGTCTTCAAACCATTTCCACTGAAGTTAACAAAGCCAAAGTCAGTATGGAGAAAATCTCAAAGGAGGTCAAGAAGGATCAAAAGCTGCTTAGAGATAACCACAATGCAAATGTTCAAGCTATTAGATTGACCATTAGGCAAGCTCTTGGCAAGAAGACAGCCTTGCAAAAGAAAAGAGCAGAAGCACAAAGGCTTGCTATGGTAAAAGCAGCTTCAGAAAAATTTTCCCAAGAGGTGATGGCCAACATTGCTGAAGGTGCAGTGGCCAACCCCACTGAGCTTCTAAAGGCCAAATTGGATGCATCTCTGAAAGCAACCTTGGAAGAGGTTGTCCAACAAAAGATGAAGCCTGTTCTAGCTTTCCTTAGCTTGAGCAGTGATAGAATGCAAAATATACATGATGAAAATGTATATTTGTTGGAGGAGATGAAGTCTCTAACCCAAGCCCAGTCCTTGATGGCATCAACTATGAGTGAGCTCAAACCTGAGTGTTTTGATGCTGCCAAAAAGGGGGAAAGGGAAAGAGCAAGAGCAAAAGGTGTCTTAGTGATTGGAAGCCCAGTCAAGGGTAAGGACAAAGCCCCTAAAGAAAAAGGGAAAGAACCAGCAGTGCTGAATTTAGATGATTTGGATGAAGAAGAGCAATTAGCACTTGCTTTAAAAAATTCAATGGCCTCAGCTCAAGAGGAAAGAGTGAGGTTACAGCAGAGGCCAGGTGGTGAAGTGTCTGGTTTGGACAAAGATGCTGAAGGAGTCCAAACTAGAGGAAAGATCAAGAAGGCCCAAGGAAAGAAAAGACAAGCTGAGAAATTCACTGATTTTTCCAACAGCCTTGATCTACCACCTGAATTCAGAATTCATGATGATGAGCCTATCTCAAAGAAGGCCAAAGCTGCTGAAGAAGACAAGACTGCTAAGATGTCCAAAGTTGCTGAAAAGGACAAGTCTTCTGAGAAAGAAAAGTCTACTGAGACTAAGTCCACTGAAGGTACCAAAGCTTCTGAAGATGTAGAGGAGCTGTATGAAGAATGCTTTGGACCTGGACCTAAAAAGAAGAAAGTGGTGGTGCTAAATGATCCATCAAAGCTCTTTCATGAAGGGTATGGCAAAGACCCTGAAACTCAACAGAAACTGACTATGATGAGAGCCCAAGAAAAGATGGACTTGGTGGATGAAGCACAAAGAGCAAGAGATAAAAGAAGAGCAGACTTTCAGAAGCCAAGAAGAAAGAGAGCAACTTAAAACAAGATGAAACCACAGCTATTGATCCAAATGGACACCAAATATCCTCACTTGGATAAATGGGTACCAATTCAGCTGAATGACTCTTGGGAGGAAGCCAAAAGGGAGTTTGTCTATGACTACTATGTCATTGACAGATGGAATGGAAAAGATGCAAACTCCACTTTTGCTGAGTTCATGATAGAGTATTACAGAGAGCTCTATCAACAACTACTCGCAGCTGCTGATATTGCAAGACTTGAACTCACAGCTCCCAAGCCAATCATATACATGCCTCCAAAGCTTGAAGGATGGATTGACCAGGCAAGGATCCTGAAGGAATTTACAGAGATCCTCAAGCTGAACAGGATGGTTCTTGGACCCAAGGGAACAAACCAAGAAGCCATGGCCTTGAAAAGAAGAGTGTGGGCACAATATGGGATGGTGCCACCTCCTGAGGATGATCTCTGAAAATGGCTAAGTCTTCTGACCTTTTTGGATAAAAACTTATCTTACCTGAAGATATTTTTTATTATTGGTCAAATATGCTGAAATCTGGACAAATCTGCTGATGTGGTGTGCCTTGACATGCTGTTTGCTCTGATATGCATTGATTGCTCTGATACAAGCATTTGTCTTGATATCCAGTATTCTGCTCTGATACATGAAGTATTTTGGATTTGCTTTGATACTAGAAGATGCTTTGAAACCTGAAGATCTAGATACTCTTAAGTGTTTATTTGTTTTGCTCTAATACTCTAAATCTTATGATTAGTATATGCACTGAAACTTTTTGTAATGAAATGATTCAAATGTAATGTTTTCTTGAATTCATGCTCTGATAAGTTATCTTCAACTATCAACATGCCTGTAATGATTATTATATGAATGATAGTTGAACTACATTTGAATCAAGATACATTATTGCAGAAATCTCTCTATGCCTATCTTTGAAACCTACTTGCAACATAAACAGTGAATGCACTAACACATTGTTTTTCAGGAATATTGACCTTAGTCATGTCGTCTGAAGATAAATGTAATAGGTGTAGCTAAGTCACTTTTGCATAAGTTGTATAGGTTTTGGCATCATCAAAAAGGGGGAAATTGTTGGGAATGTTTTGATTCAATACCAAAACCCCCTGAGACATGCCTAAGTCAAAGATAAATATGTTCTAAGAATGTTAGAACATATAGAATAAGGATAGAAGAGAAGCTGATATGTTAGGCAGCTCTTAGTTGATTAGATGCACAAGTTGAGGGGGAACATATGCTTTAAAGTCTATCAAGAACAAGTCCCCTCAAGGCTCAAATTCTGGAATCATGACCAAGTCCACTGAGGGACAAGTATGCTGATCAGATGAGTTGTCCAGAGAAGTTGTCTCAGCACAATCAATTCAGAAGAAGTGTACTGAAAGCTTGAGGTCAACCATGCTGAAGAGACAACTACACCCTAGAGATCCTCATTAAATCATGCTAAGTTCACTTTGAAGTGAAGCAAAGGGTAAGAGCCAAGTCATCTGAAGAAGAGCAAGCCAACCTTGCTGATAAGCAAGACTACTGATAGTGATAAGAAGAGTTGTCCATTTGACAAGGAATGTTGTCCTATCATTGGAACAACCTTCAGAAGCCATGTCCATGTCCTAACAAGAGATTCTGAAAGTCAGACATTGGGAAGAGTGCTCCAGAATGAAGACAAAGCTTATACAGCCGTTTATTTCCAAAATGAGGACATGTCACTATCAAGAATCTGTCTTCAAGGTTGAAGAACCAAAAGAAGACATTTATGGACTTTTGAGGCTGCCTCTCCAACGGGCAAATCCTCCAATTGTCTATAAATACAGAAGTGTGAAAACCATTTGAAAAAACCTCAGCTAAGAACCTCAACACAATCCAACTAACCTCAAGTTCTTACAAGCTAGAGTGCTTTCAAAGACTATCTTAGTCTTCAATCACTTCTTCTAAGCTGAACATATTGTATATCCATACACAAGCTTAGAGAGATATCCTAATCCTTATACACTGATCTCCATTGTAAAGGATATCTCATTAGTTGGAACCTTACTTCAATCCTTACCCCTTTCAAGAGTGAAAGTGAGAAGGTTGTTGTAGTAGTAGTAGAAGTGGTAGGAACTGACTGTTGAGAGAAGAACAGTTCAGTTCTGAGTTGAGAAGAGGGTACTAGGACTCTAGACATCCTAGGGATCAATTCACCAAGGAGTGGTGTTCTTGATCAAGTGCACCTTGGCACTATAAAACAAGTTAATTCCAAGAGTGAAGGAATTATCCTGTTAAATCAGGGAAAGTGGATGTAGGAGCTTGAGTCTCTGAACAACTATAAACTCTTGTGTTGATTTACTTTCAAAGTACTTTCATACATTCAACACTGCACACAAAACTGATCTTTCAAATAATACTTATTCAAAGACTGTGCAAAAGACATTTGGACAAGTTCCCTGAAAACTGGACTGTATTGTATTGACTATTGATTTCAGAACTTAAAAGGAGTCTAAACTAAAGGTCCAACCACTATTCCGCACATATAACTCCCTTAGATAGTTATTCAACTAAGTACTCAATAGTACTTAGTAGCTTGATTATCTTAGAAGAGTTAATCATCTTCAACAGAGTTGTCCAAGACAACCTTGCTGAGCTCTGGTTTGATCAAGTTCAAAAAGAATTGAAGACAAGTGTATTTCTCCCCATACACTTGTTATATACTCCTTTCAGGACCAACATGTATGATAATTTTTTATTATAGTTATGAGTTTTTTAATATTAAATAATTGTATATATTTTCTAAATATTGTGAAAATATAATAAAAAATTAGTAATAGATATAATTATTATATTATAAAATAAATAATTTATTAAATGCTGGTTGTGGTTGTGGTGGTTATGGATAAAGTGTGAAAAAATATGAGTTTGGATTGTGGTGTAAAATGTATAGGTGAAGGAGTGAGAAATGTATTTTATATTTGATGACCCGGTCATGATCGGGTATGGATAAACATAGTCTTATATAATATCAGTATGTTTTACCTCTGCACAGCAGAGGCAGTTCGAGCTTAATTAAATTAACAAGAAAAATAAATGCACATGCATATATTAATATAATTATTTCGTAATGAAAAAGAAAAACAATGAACATATATAATATTAGGAATTAATATACAATAATTAATTCTCCACCTCTCTACAAGTTCGGACTTTTAAATGAGACAAAATTCTTTCATACAGGCACATGCATGCATGTTGGTCCTGAAAGGAGTATGGTACATGTGTATGGGGGGAATACACTTGTATATGCAAATCTTTTTCAGTTTAAGCAAATCAAGCTTAGAGTAGGGTTGTCCTGGACAACTCTTCTGAATATGTATAACTTTCTTAAGATAATCAAACTACTAAGCACTATGAAGTACTTAATTGAATAGCTATCTAATTAAGTTATATGTGCGGAATTATGGTTGGCCCTTTATATTTAAACTCCTTATAATTCTGAAATCCTTTCTTAACACTTAATAGTTTTTCAGGGGACTTGTCCCAAAACAGTTTTGCACAACTTGTGATGTATATCTTTTGAAGATCAGTTTGTGTGCAGTTTATGAATGTGTTACTTGTATGAAATAACTTGTAAGTAAATAACACAAGAGGTTTATAGTGGTTTAAAGACTCAAGCTCCTACATCCACTTTCCCTGATTTAACAGGATAATTCCTTCACTCTTGGAATTAACTTGTTTTATAGTGCCAATGTGCACTGATCAACCACACTACTCATTAGTGCCTTGATCCCTAGGAATTCACACTACAAAATAATGGGGAAATGTGGACGGGGAAGGCAACGGATCTGCCCTCACTAATGATGAAGGCAACGGCAAAGGCAACGGATGTATGCCGATGCCAATATGCTCGATGCTATTTGAATGGCATCGGATTTGGGGAAAACCATTGCCTTTTGGCAACGGTAGGTGGCCGTTACCTTTTGGCATCGGGCCCACTGCCGTTACCAAATGGCATCGGGCCCACTCCCGTCCCCTTTTCGCAACGGGCCCACTGCCGTTGCCTTTTTGCCGTCGCCTTTTTATTAACATTTAAAAAACGCGAACCTGGGTTTCGAACCCAGGTATCGAGGCCACCAACACCCACCCCCAACCGGTGGGCCACCGATTTTTCGCGAATTTCTGCTGTTTGCGGGGTTCGAATTCGGGATCTCCCGGTCTCGAAGGCTTTTGGGCGCCCCCTGTGTGCCGTTTAGGCTAGGAGCTTTAGTCGACATGTTGTGAATGCAATTAATATATATTCAATTTAATTTTAGTTTTTAATTCTTTAATTCAATCCATTCTAACTTTAATTGTTGCTTATTAAATTATTTATCAAATCATATCATAATTATTTATAAATTATGTTTTTCAAATTAACTAAATTATGTTTTTCAAATTAAATAATTTAATTACGGTATCAATTCACACTATTTAAATTTATTCTAATCCTCAATTTGCAACATTTAAATTCATTCTATTTTTAAATTTCACAACTTTATAATTACATACAACATTGAATATAATTATTTTCACTTATACATTTAAATTTATTCTAATCACATCATTTAAATTCATTCTAATTTTCAATTCACAACATTAAATATATATAATTATTTTCACTTATCCATTTAAAAATATGAATTCACTTATCCATTTAATTAAAAATATTTTCATCTATTATAAAATTATTCTCTAGTTTATTTTCAATTAAAATAACATCACAAACAACATTAATTATAATCATAATTAATGTTCTTATATTCTCGTAGAAAAGCTTTCATTAATAAGCTTTTGTATCCCAAACCGATAAACATAAAGATAACAAAACATAAAAATAAAAGTTTACAAATAAAAATAATACAAAACATTAAAAATAAAATTGTTTTTTTAACCTTCCATTCCATTCCATTCCATCCACCTTCTTAATCATCCACCTTCACCTTAAACCGCATCTTCCTCAGCTTAGCCTTCGTAGCCTAACACACGAAATAAAAAAAAAAAACTTTTAAGAAAATACACGAGAATATAAGAACTATAGAATAACATATAACTGAGGCTACTCAATTTGAAAAGGATATTTTAAATAATTATAAACATATGTTATCAGCTTGGCTTTCATATCTTGTTTTGTTTCAATTTGGAGGGGGCCCGTTACCAAATGGCATCGGGCCCACTGTCGTCCCCTTTTCGCATCGACCATTATATGCCGTTACCAAATGGCATCGGGGCCCACTGCCGTCCCCTTATCCGTTGCCTTAAGGTAACGACACCCACCCCCGTCGCCTTTTTTATTCCCGTTACCAAAGTCGTTGCCAATTGGCAACGGCAGCCTGCCCTTGCTAATCGTCGTTGCCTTTTGGCCATTATTTTGTAGTGTCAGAGTCCTAGTACTCTCTCTCAACTCAGAACTAAATTGTTCTTCTCTTGACAGTTCTAGTTCTTACACTCCTACTACAACAATCCTTCTAACTTTCCTTGAAAGGTTTAAGGGTTGATGTTGGTTCCAACTAGGGTGAGATATCCTTTACAATTGAGCACTGTGTAAAGGTAGGATATCCCTCTAAGCTAGAATTTTTTACAATAGGTTCAGGCTTAGATGAAGTGTATGGAAACTAAGAATGAAGTATTTTTATGTGAGCTTGTAAGCTTGAGTGCTATAGTTTCCTTGGATTCTAGAATAGTTGGATGTTGGACACTTCAAATGGTTTCCACACTCCAGTATTTATAGAGCAAATTGAGGTTATGTCCGTTGGAGAGACAACCTCAAATTGTCTATTTTTGTCTTCATTGAACTCTGCAACTTGAAGACAGTTTCTAGAAAGTGACATGTCCTTAATTTGGGAAGTAAACGACTGAAAGCTTCTTGTCTTGACTTTGATGCACTCTTCTCAATGTCTGACTTGAAGATTCAGTTGATCAAACATGGACATTACTTCTGATCATTGGTTCCTTGATAAGGGTCAACTTTCCTTATCATCAGGACATATCTGCTTATCACTTTCAGCTGAATTGTCATTTCAGCAGTGTTGGCTAGCTCTCTTTAGTTGAGTTGGCTTCTTATCTTCACTGGTCATTAATTGAAGGCTATTAAGTATCAAAGCTTCCATATCAGTGGTTTTGATCCCTTCAGCACAATTGGCTCTTTCCTTAGAACATTTCAGGTTTAAGTGTGCTTGGTCAATACTGCTGGTCATCTCCTTTGAACTTGATTGCATATACCTCAGCATACTTGATCTACTTGATGTGTTCTTCTGAGTTAATCTTCAAGGTGGTTGTCTCTTTACTGAGCTGTCTTGATCATCAGCATAGTTGGTCATATAGTGCATCGGCAGTGTTGGGATCAACTTAATTCTGAGCCTTGAGGAACTTGATTCTTGTAATCTTCTAGGCTTGTGTTCCCCCTCAACTTGTGCTTCTAAATCAACTATGAGCTGCATAACATACCAACTTCTCAACTAGCCAGATCTACATGTTCCAACATTCCTGAAACATGTTCATTTAAAATTGACTTATCTATTTGGCATGTCTTATTGAGTTTTGGTATCTTAATCAAAATCTCATTTTATTCCCAACAATGCATATATAGATTGATTATAGGGTAGACGAAAAATGGTAGGATAAGTGTAGAAGAATATATAAGGACATTATTTCCCTTGCAATAATATTACTCCTTTGTCACGTGACATCGATATTGCATCTCACCCAATCGATTTTGCCTCTATATAAGAGTACGTTTTGACATACTAGCTAAACATCAATATTATTATGATGTCAAAAACAGAAATGGGTGTTGTCGACATTGTAATGTTGTTGATGGTGGTGATGATGATGGGCTGAGGGGAAAGCTGTTTGATTTCAAGGAGGCTGACTTGGAGAACGATGGGACGCTGTGGAAGTTGTACTCTAGGTGGCAACTTGCCCACAACATTTCCCGAAGCCAGGAGGAGAAAGATGAGCGCTTCGAGCACTTTAAGGAGAGTGCTCGTCGTGTGAACGCTTTCAACAAGAAGCCAAACAAGTCTTACACTATGGCGCTAAACATATTTGGTGACATGACGAGAGAGGAGTTGAAGGCCGGGGGTTGTGTCACCCTTGGAAAGAAGAATGCTGAATTAGAACTAAATAGTACAGGAGGTGGTACTTTTATGTACCAGAATGTACAGAGTGCTCCCAGCTCGCTGGATTGGAGGAAGAAAGGCGTTGTCGTAACCCGCGTCGTTAAAAAAAATGTCGACTGTGGTACGTACTGTAATGTTTTAATTAATTATAAATTGATTATATAAGTACAATATTAATTAATGGAATTGTTAATTATAATGATCTGGTGCAGGAAGCTGCTGGGCAATTACTGCTGCTGGGGCTGTGGAGGGGATAAATCAAATTAGGACCAAGAAGTTGGTTGCACTGTCGGTACATGAGCTTGTCGATTGTGACAAGGGAAACTCTAGATGTCGTGGGGGGTTTCCGAACGAAGCGTTTAAATTCATCGTAAAGAAGGGTCTTACTACGGACAAAAATTATCATTACAAAGATCGACAGGGAATGTGTCAATTGAACAAGGTATATAATTGTTTAATTATATAATTAGTTTGCATATGCATGTCGATCGAGACTATATATATAATGGTGGATTTACTTTTTTTTTTTTGAATTACATTAAATACCCATCCCGTTTCCCCTCCCCATGACTCGAACCCAGGATCTAAGGCCTAGGTAGTGGTTCTCTAACCACTTGAGCTATCTCACTTTGTCTATAATAGTGGATTTACGAGTGCATATATATAGGTGAATCTTCAGTAGCTACAATCGACGGGCACCAGTTTGTTCTGCCCAACGACGAGGAATTGTTGATGAAAGCTGTGTCTAAACAACCTGTAGTCCTCTTAATGGATGCATAAAAAACATTCAAATACTATAAATCGGTAACATGCATGTGTTTATTTATTAATTGTCATATTAAGTTGTCGATTAAAAAGTGTATGTTGTATTAATTGGGAGTGCAGGGAGTATTCACAGGTCCGTGCAGGACAACGCAGAACCACATGGTGCTTCTAGTGGGTTACGGAGAGACACAGACCGGTGTCAAGTATTGGATAGGGAAGAACTCGTGGGGGCGTGGCTAGGGACAAAAAGGATTCTTTTAGATTAAACGTGGAACTTCTAAAATGGCGCCCGACTTGTGTGGGCTTGCAATCAAACTAGTGTATCCTCTAAAAAAGTAGTTTACATAAATTAATGTAATGGATCGATCCAAACGTAGTTTACATAAATTAATGGAGTACTTTGGTCTTAATTCTCTGCAGGCCAGTTGTATTACTAATTCAAACTCGATCTATCAACCAATAAATTTTTTTATATATTTCTACGGTTGCGGTTATACACACACACCAACCTATTAAGGACACCCACCGGATGAATACACACACCGTACGTAAGTTGAGGACATCCACCTGAAAATTCGAAAATTACCCTTCTCCCCATTAAAACCCTAATTCCTTTCCTCATTTTTCAATTTCAGGATACCCACCTCCCACCTGCTCCATTCCTTCCTCACCATCACCGTCACATCGGCCCCTCACCTCACGTCGGCGCAGCAGCCCCGCCCACCTCTCCACCTCGTCACGGCGGCCCACGCCGCCCACTACGCACCCTCTTCCCTTCCCTTCGCGGTCGTTCGCGGCCGCACCCTCTCCCCCTCCCTTTCGCGGTCGTTCGCGGCCGCACTCGATCTCTCCCTCTCCCCTACGCGACCGCACCCTCTCCATCTCCCCCTCACATTCGCGGCCGCACCCTCTCCCCCTCACGTTGCCCAGCCTCGCCTCCGCCCACATCGTCCTACCTCGTCGGTAAGTTTAGGAAAATTAGGGTTTTAGATTTTAGATCTAAAATTATTATTCGAATTTTTGGTAAGCTCAGTAATTTGTTCGAATTTTTGGTAAACCCAATAATCTGCCTCACCGGTAAATTTTGAAATTTTGGTAAACCCAGTAATTTGAAAGGGCTGTTTTCATGTGTGCTGCTGTTCGTGGTCTGTTGGTTTTTCTGTTCTCGTGAGTGAAGGCTGAATTGGTGCCATTTAGGTTGAGAACACTCTCCCTTTTAATTTATTAATTTAATAATATTGTAAAAACCCTAAAATACCCTTTAAGTAAAATACATCTACTAAATGCACCCCTACTACTAATTAAATGCACCCTACAAACCATAACCCTAATTGCAGCTGTCACCGCTTCCGGCCACCACCACCATTTCCGGTGGCAAACTTCACAAAAAAAAAAAAAAAATCCAATTTTAGAAAAACTTCACCAAATTTTTTTTAGAAATTTCAGAAAAAACTTAGAAAAAATCCCAATTTTTTTTTATAATTTTCGACAAACCAGTGTCGACCATATACATTCTTGTCGACAATAATTTATCGACGAACGTGTATATAGTCGACCTTAAATGGTCGAAATTTAAAAAAAAAAAGAACAGGAAAAGAAGGAAGAAAAAATGTCAACAAAATGATGAAAAAACGGGCAAAAAACCATAAACATCCAAACCTGGGCCTCCATCTTGAAACGGGATCGAGGTGGGGCAGTAGGCGGTGGCAAGTAGGTGGGCGATGGCAAACAAAAAGGAAGAAGGGAAAAAATGCAGAAAAAAAATGGGAGAAGAGAGGGAGGGGGCAGCGGCGGCCCGGGGGTAGAGGGGCGCATAAAGGAGAACAGGAAAGAAAGAAAAAAGCACAAAAAAAAAAAAAAGATAAGAGAAGGAGGGAATAGAGAAGAGAGAGGGGCGGCGGTCGCCGATATGAAATGGGAGATGAATTTGAGAGATTATAAATTAGGGTTTGGAGCGTGGATAGTAAAATTATTTTATAGATAAAATGATATTTATGAATTATGACAATTTGGTGAGATCATGGTTAAATTTGGGAGGTGCATCAATTGGGGGAGTGTTTTTTCAACCTAAATGAGGTGTAAATAGCCAGACCCTTGAATTTTAATGTTTATTTTACTCAATTTAATTTTTAACGTCAATATTTTGAAATTCAATTTCAATTGTATAGATGTAATCAATTTCACTTAAATATCACTAAAAAAATACAAAATATTTTGAAAGTCACAATTTTTTTTTTTTTTTAAATGGTGAAACCGTGAAAGTTACATTTTTTTTTCAAAGTCACATGTTATTCAACTGCATAGGGAGACATTAATCGGTTCATTTACTCATTTTTCATGTTCCATCACTTTGAAACATGGTGAGTTCAACATACCGAAAATGATACAACCCAATTTTATTATGCTAATTTTATTTTTTTAATTTATTGGTGGTCAATTTTCATTATATTCATTTCTATTTTAAAAATAATACAAGGTATTACTATTTTATCTATATCCTTTATTCTGGATATGAGTGAGTTGAGCTAACTCACAAGCTACTCGTCTTTGCCTTGAAAATAAGATTAAAATCGACTCAAAGTTAATTGAATTGAGTTTTGAGCTACTCGAGTAACTATCGAGTTCGAGCTCATAAATATTCGACTCAAAAGGCTCGCGAACCTAATCGAGCTATGTTGGCACCGGCGCTGTCTCCGCCTAAAAAAACCAGATCCAAATCCGCATACTCTGTGATCCAATCATCTTCCTCTGCGGATCGGGAAAGGATCCATTTGAGAGCCAGTCCGAAATTGTGGAGTATCTCGTCCACGTTTGCAGCCATTGATGGACAATGGAGTAACTGAGGATGAAGATGAAAGATGAGTAGTGATATAGAACACAGAGTCTTATTATCTAGTGTTTTGGCTCATTTGTGAGGTTCCACCACTGCCCGTGCCGTGCAATCAGATATTTTCCAATAGCATCATTTGAATTACAAGTTCTCGTATTTTAACCAAAATTAAGGAATATGTATAAAATATAGGGTATTTTTATTGGTGTTACATTTTTGTGATTTACATTTTCTTTTAAATAATATTTTCAGTTATATTGATGTTACTATTTTTGATAATGTTATATTGCATCTTTTAGTTATATAGCCGTGCACTTTTGAGTAATATCGTGTTGCACTTTTCAGTTATAATAACTTACAATTTTCATTAAATATTGTGATACTGACTTGCACTTTTTAATAATATTGTGTTGCATTTTTCAGTTATAATGATTTACAATTTCCATTAATATTGTGTTGCATTTTTCAGTTATACGTACTCACTTGCACTTTTTAATAAAAAATATGTTGCACTTTTTAGTTATAGACACTTACACTTTTTAATAATATTGTGTTGCATTTTTCAGTTATAAATGACTTACACTTTTTATTAAATATTGTGTTGCCTTTTTCATTTATATTAACTTGCACTTTTTAATAATATTGTGTTGCACTTTTCAATAATATTGCGTTAGCACTTTTTTTTAATCACTTCATATAGGTTAAAGTAAAAAAAATTTAGACGGGTTAAAAGAAAATAACAATTTCTTTTATTACGTTGAAATGGTAAAAATAAATTTAAAAAAAGAAAAAGAAAAAAGCTTATGTGGTACTCGAGTGTGCATTTGAGACTAATCCAATACGACACAAACTATTAGAACATAGATCATTGATGGTTAGGTTTAGGTTTAGATCCCGATATTTACTAAACCGTTAAAAATGAACCGAGTAACGTTTTTGCCTGTTTAGCCAATGATCCTACTAGACTACTAGCTTTCAGTCACATCACCATCTCTCTCTTATTTTCTCAAACACACTCATTAGCATCCATAATCGGATCCATACCCTGTCTCTCCTCCACACTCATTATCTAATTTAAACATCAATGTTTGGTTACTCGAGATTTGAATTGACCATTCTCAATTTAATCTCTCTCCATCACTCTTAAATTAAATAATCATTCATTTTTATAATATATATACACACTTATTTTTTATACAATTATATATATATATTTTTTTTGTTAATTTCATTCTCTATCTTACTTTTTTTTCACACACTCATTATCACTCTTATTATTTTCTACCCACTAATAAATTATTACACCTTCCGTCACATTATTAATTGAATATTTACTGTTTGTACATGTTTAATGTAGAATGATTTATTAGTATTAAAGATGATAAAGTTGACTTTTAGAATGGATAATATGTGTATTTCTACTTTATTTGAAAGAAAATATTTTATTTGTGTGTGAAAAACAATGACATGGAAAGTAAATAATAGATGTTTGAGAGATTTTTAAAGGAGTAAGAAGTGGGTGTGACAAATGCTCAAATAATAATGAGACAATTTTTTTTGACAAATGTTCAAATAATAATGGGACGAAAGGAGTACAACATCACTTTTGATTTGACATAAAGCTACATCCACCTCTACTTCTCAATCTCTATCCAAATACTCCCTCCGTCCCATATTAATTTTCATAGGTAGATGGGCACGAAAATTAAGAAAGTGTAATGATGAGTGAAATTTTGAGGGGTAATTTTGTAAAACTTTATGTATAAAGTAAAAAAATGAGTTGACTTTTGTGTATGTGTGGAGATAAAGTAGTGACATTTGTGTAAAATTGAGGTTATTGTGAGGGTGAAGTTTATGAAAGATTTTCCATTTTAAGGGTGTGAAAGTTATTGTGGGACGTCCCGAAAAGAAAAGTGTGAAAGTTATTGTGGAACGGAGGGAGTACAATTTAAACATGATTACTATTAATAGATCGATTACTCCAATCTACCTTTTTTTTTAATTTCAATCCACAATCTACTACAATTTCAACCAAACACCATATTATTTAATGGATCTCATTGTTAATATATATTATATGGGCGCGGTTATAGACACCCACCATTGTATTGAGGACACCCACGAGATGAGGACACACACCGTTCGGATGAGGACACCCACATGGAAAAGCCAAAATTGCCCTCCAAATTTATTTCCCTCCTTCCACTGTCTTCTTTCGGTACACCCACCATCTCCCCCATTCTTCTCCCTCACTCCACCTCTTCTCCCCCCTCTGCCCCAAACTTCTCCCCCACTCTCTCCGTTCTCACGGCCACAACGAACAAGATAGAGAGACACCCTCGGCGACATCAAACAAGATAGAGAGAGACACGGGCGGAGCGTCGTTTTTTTAGAAGAAGAGGACGTTCGATCGATTTTTTTTTTCTTTTTTGCAAAATTGGTTAAAGGTTAGTTCTTCTTGCTTATATTTAGAATTAGTGTTGTGATAACACGTGTTTTCTTGTTGAAACATTGATTCTATTGTTATAGGGTTTCATGATTTAGGTTTTGTTTTTTGAATTTTGTGTTAATTCATGAATGTGTTGATTAATGTAGATTTTTGTGTTTATAATCATGTTTATGTGTACAATGTATCAATATTTGATGTGTTAGGATGGAAATAAACCAATGGGCATCTAATTGGCATGGTTTAGCACGAATCAACTGTTGTTGACTGGTTTTTCGAACATTCGATGGTTGTGCGGAACTAATTTTCGGACATGTATGGTTTGTTTTGGATTGAGTTTCGAACATTAATTATTTGTTTTGGTATAATTTTTGAACATTAGTTATTTGTTTGGGTTTTAGTTTCGAACATGGCTTGGTTGTTTTGGTTTTAGTTTCGAACATGGCTTCTTTGTTGTAGTTTAGGTTTCGAACATGGCTTGTTGGTTTTGGTATAATTTTCGAACATTGCTTGTTTGTTTTGGTTTTAGTTTCGAACATGTAGTAATTTTCGAACATGTGTTGTTTGTTTTGGTTTAGGTTTCGAACATGGGTTGTTTGTTTTGGTTTTAATTTCAAACATGGGTTGTTTGTTTTGGTTTTAATTTCGAACATGGCTTGTTTGTGTTGGTTTTTGTAGAGGGTGTTTGTAGGGCTCGACCGACTGCTTCCAACAGGAAAAAGAAGCAACATATTAGCGATGAGGCCGCTCCTCAAGAGCCCAATCCACAAGAGGCCAACCCTCAAGAGGCCGCCAACCCTCAAGAGGTCATTCCACAAGATGTCAACCCTGAAGAGTCCACTCCACAAGAACCGGTGCCCACTCTACAAGAACCAGAAGTAGATGAGGGAAACGATGACGGAGATGGACAGGACGAGGAAGAGGAAGAGGAAGAGAAAGAGGAAGAGGAAGAGGGATAGAAAGAAAGAAAGAAGAGTTGTGACTGTTGATCGGCCATTGGTAACCACACCTCCCCTTCTCAAAAGCTTCCAAGAGCATGTAGCCAAATACATATGGTTGGGTGCGGAGCGAGATGTGTTGAAGTGTCACTGTCATGTGACGAAACTATTGCACTGGGAGTTCGATGATGATGAAGATTGGCGTCATTGGCGGAGGTTTTTGAGAGGATCTAGATTGATTCATGTTAGACGTGGGGCTTACAAGTATTCAAACAAGAATCTTATCACAACCTTCGTTGAGAGATGGCACGAAGAGACCAACTCATTCCACTTGCCCTTCGGGGAAATGACAATCACCCTCGATGATGTCCGTTGTATCACGAATCTGAAAGTTAATGGTCTCCCGGTGCAGTCTACGTCCGAAGAACATATTTTAGCTTCAGATTATTTGATGAAATGTTTGGGTTTATCATTAGTACAAGCCAAGGAATTATTAAGTGGGCAACGAGGGGGTTCCGTGAAGCTATCGTGGCTAAGGGAGACTTTTATGCCCATGATGTCCTCGGACAACGAGGACGAGGTGTTGTATTCAGCACGAGCGTTTGTGTTGTACATGTTTGGGACCACCTTGTTTCCGGACAAAAGTGGTACTCGTGTTCACGTACAGTGGTTGCAGTATATGGACGACATGGCAGAATTTTCTCACTATGCTTGGGGTACCGCAGCGCTTGCCTATTTGTATAGACAATTGGGGATGGCGTCAAAGTTCAAGTGTAGGCAGATTGGTGGTTACCTTACGTTATTGGAGGTATTAAGTATTTTAAATAAGTTTGTTAATATTTCATGTTTTTCATTTGATATTGACCTAATAATATTGTACTTGTAGGCTTGGATTTATGAGCACTTCCCTACTTTGATCTTGCCGCCTCATAATCCAGACTTGGGCCGTTCGGATCCACTATCGATGCGTTATGCACCCGAAGCTCATACAGGCCCCTGTGTCGACCGAGTAAGAGGCTTTAGAGAGCGATTAGATACCCTCCTAGCAAGCGAGGTACGTTACTAACCAAATTAATATATTTGTCTTTTGTTTATGTGTTTTTAAGATAAATAAGCATTTTTTTAATTTAATTTGGTGTTGTAGGTTAACTGGAATCCATATCGTCCCGAACGAGAAAAACATCCATTTGATGAGGTATCTTACTTTCATGGGTGCATTGTGTGCGGAGATATTGTTGAGCCGTACATGCCGGATAGAGTGCTCAGACAGTTCGGGTACGTGCAAACCGTTCCTGAGAAGCCGCTTGCTGCCCGTGTTAAGAGGACCGGTTCCACATTCAAGAAAACTAAGCTAGTGTGGGGTGCTATGGCGGAGTACTTTTCTACGTGGGACGCACACATGCTTACGGATGATAGACTTGGTGAGCGTTGTATCCAAGATTCGGATTTTTGCGATGGTTATATTGATTGGTACCTCACCAACGGCCGTCCTTACGTTTCAAATCCTTCTAATAGGAGACTTCCTTCTCGTGAACCTCCACGTAGGGCTGAGTCAGGGCACTTGGTAGATTTTGCAAAGGTTGAGTTGAACTTGTTGTTGCAAAAGTGGAGGAACGACGAGCCATTAACAATCGATGGGGTAATGCAAAAAATTGAAGAAGTTGTGAGGCAGATTGGCGGACAAACTTCCGATGACGTAGGAGAAGATGCACCGTCATCATCAAGTGCACGTCGTGGACGTGGAAGAGGTCGGGAACGTGGAAGGGCTAGGCGTTCTTGACAAAAACTTATTTTATATCATTTTGAACAAAAACTTGACAATGTTGTTTTTTAACATGTATAACTTGTATGGTAACTTGACTACTTTATGAATGTTATGTTGTATTTATTGAATGGTTTATATATAATGTTGTATGGTTTTATATGGTTTCTATAATGTTATAGTATGGTTTATATATAATGTTGTGTGTTTTTATAAATTTCGGATGACAACACCCACGTGCTAAAGTTATATGGATGAGGACACCCACTATGTACGGGACAAATTTTCGAAAAAATGAAGTCAATTCCTTGGGACAAATTTGCCGAAAAATAAATATTTTCGAACATTAGTAGTATGTGCGGAAGTAATTTTAGAACATTGGCACATTCTTGGGACATTTTTTTCGAACATAGCTCCAATGTTCGAAAAAATGTTCGTCACAGAGACTTTTGGTTTAAAATTCGACCAAGTAAAACGTGCGGAACAAAATTTCGAACATGGAACAATTGTTGTGACCTGTTTTTCGAACATGGACCAATTGTTTGGAACTATTTTTCGAACATATCTCCAATGTTCGAAAAAAAGTTCATTACAGGAACTTTTGGTTTAAAATTCGACCAAGTAAAACTCGCGGAACAAATTTTCGAACATGGAACAATTGTTGTGACCTATTTTTCGAACATGGACCAATTGTTTGGAACTATTTTTCGAACATATCTCCAATGTTCGAAAAAAAGTTCGTTACAGGAACTTTTGGTTTAAAATTCGACCAAGTAAAACTCACGGAATAAATTTTCGAACATGGAACAATTGTTGTGACCTATTTTTCGAACATGGACCAATTGTTTGGAACTATTTTTCGAACATAGCTCCAATGTTCGAAAAAGAGTTCGTTACAGGAACTTTTGGTTTAAAATTCGACCAAGTAAAACTCGCGGAACAAATTTTCGAACATGGAACAATTGTTGGGACCTTTTCTTCGAACATAGCTCCAATGTTCGAAAAAAAGTTCGTTACAGGAACTTTTGGTTTAAAATTCGACCAAGTAAAACTCGCGGAACAAATTTTTGAACATGGAACAATTGTTGGGACCTTTTTTTCGAACATAGCTCCAATGTTCGAAAAAAAGTTTGTTACAGGAACTTTTGGTTTAAAATTCGACCAAGTAAAACTCGTGGAACAAATTTTCGAACATGGAACAATTGTTGTGACCTTTTTTTCGAACATGGAACAATTGTTGTGACCATTTTTTCGAACATGGCCCCAATGTTCGAAAAAAAGTTCGTTACAGGAACTTTTGGTTTAAAATTCGACCAAGTAAAACTCGCGGAACAAATTTTCGAACATGGCCTCATTGTTGGGACCTTTTTTTCGAACATGGACCAATTGTTGGGAACTTATGTTCGAACAAAAGTCAATTTTTTGAAAAAAATGATCCCAACTATAGGTTTTATACACCATATTATACTTTTAACACAATTGTAGTGCCTCATTCAAAAGTCAAACACGATAAACCATTCAAAAAATAGAGCAATTAAATTACACAAATCATCCATTGTAATGTTGAAACCGTATACATGTTCCAAAAATATTACACATCAAGAATTTGTACACAAATTATCTATGAATGTTGTTTGTTGACAATTTGTACACAAATTACACCAAAAAGACAAAAGTATTCCAAAGTTTCTAACCACAAAAACTAACAAAAAGATGGTAACTACATCCATACACTATCATCTAATTAATTCCTCCGGACGCATATGCATTTTTCCATCCGTCCGAAATGTGTTGACCCTCATGCTTCCACGAAGTAATGACCGGGGGCAAAGTGCGCCCAACACCCATCATAACCTACACGCATTCGAGATTTATGTGTTATTTATAAAATATGCAACATATACGTGTAAATAAATTCATTAAATCAATGCAATCAAATACCTGGATGAAATGGTTCTCATTAATTAATCCCAACCAAATACTCCTCGGTTCTTGAGGAGGTTCTTTGTTGAACGGCAGATACGTAAGGGATAGACGGGTATCAAGAACCACCACCGCCACATTATAGTGTGACGCCACTAGATATCCCATGTACGACAACCCGAACCAATGTTTTTTATGTGCAAACTCCGTAAAGCAATTCAATTTTTCAAGCACAACATGGACGTAATCATTCAACAAGAACACGTTGTTGTACAACGTTAGATTGCGGGACAGTTCGCTCATCAAGTCCATCCGAACCCTCGCCCACTCATCCTCACCCCATCCCATAAGCCCAGCCACTGCTCGAAAACCGCAGTGTCCGTCACCCTTTACGTTCTTGATATCGATAATGTAGGGTTGATGCTCGATCGGTAAATTTCCGATGAAGTCCATTCCTTGGGATTGTCGGGTACGCCGACGGGATACCTACGCACATTACCAAAAATTTTACCCATCTACAACCAAATCACCAAAATACACCCATCTACAACCAAAATACACCCATCTACACATAACCAAAAAAATAAACACATCTACAACCATATTATACTTTAATATTATACATCTACAACAACACCAAAATAAACATGCAAGAAGCTGAGAATTACCGGTTGTTTTTTTGGAATCCCTTTCTTTTGGAAGGACGGGGATGAGAGCGAGTTATCTACTGTGATCACCGTCTGCTCCTTTTGTACCGAGCAACTTGCAACTTGACTCTCTACTAGCTCAAATAGGCTCGGCTCACGTTTGGTGGACGCATCAGACTTCTTCTTGTTCTTTCCCTTTCCCTTTTTGGGTCGACCACGAGTGTCTTCCTTAGGGGGTGGCTCAATAAGAGTCGTATTCTCGGGGTTTGCAAGCTCCCTCATACGCTTCAAGAAGATGAGTTGCTCCTCCGCAGAGAAGCTCTTATAAACCTCAGCCATATCGTCTACGACATCTTCAAACCGATTTTTGTTATGGATGATAGGAGGGTCATCCACGAGTGTGGTGGTTGGGGTAGGCTCCATATCCAGCTTCCTCCAGAAGGGATCAATGGCATTCACGGGTATCGGTTTGTCACAGTAAACATACTCCTCGATCTCATGACCACAGGGCAAACCGTATACCTTCCTCAAGATATGTTGGCACTCTTTAGGATCAAATCAAGGTTGTTTGATAACCTTGATTTCATCAAAGATCTTTTCTAGAGCCACCAATGACACCACCCCTCGTAAATAATCAAAAACATTTGACGAGAACATATGTTGGGCCACATTCAAACTCTTTTCGAAGGAGGCTTTAATTGCAACATGGCATGCCTCGAATAGAGTGTGGCATTTCTCCCAACATGTCTCAAAATTTCCTAATGAATTGCCGAGCATTATTTTCAAGGCGGCATACTGGCTTTCTACCCTGATAAGCGAAAATTTAAAACGTTAACGTTAAACAACTTACAAAATAAAAGAATTACTTTAAATAAATACAAAAGTATAAACATACCTGTTGGTTGTGGTATTGCCAAAGTGCATAAAATCATTCGTCCAAGCCCTTACGAACCTCTCTTTATAAGGGGTAATCCAACTGTTCAACACGTAATTCACTGGCTTCTTTGGAAATTTGGACTTGAACTCTCGAAGAGCTTCTTCAAAGTCAGTCTGGGTATCGGACCTCCATAAACGGTTGAAATAAAAGTTGAATACCTCCCATTTTTTGACATCTTTAAATTCACCCTTGCAGTTGGCTAACACATTCCGATCAATGTGGAATGTACAAAGAAAATGACGGGCTTCTGGAAATTTCTTGGCCACCGCATTCATCAATGCAAGTTCACGGTCCGTGATAATAACATCCGGAAGAGAAGATGAGCCCAACACGTCTCGAAGCACCTCCAATGCCCATTGATAATTCTCTTCTTTCTCATCCATTAGGTACACCGACGCAACACAAAATGTCATCCCAGTCGATGTAACTCCCACAATCTCCAAATAAGGTAACCGGTACCTATTCGTCTTGTATGTGCAATCTATCATGAGGACCTTTGGAAAAGCATGCACTAATTGGAGTGAGACGGGATGTGCAAAAAACAACTCGTTAAGAGTGTTTGTCTTCTCACATCTTCGCGTGGCATGAATGTACTTGTGCTCGACAAGTTGACTCATTAAATATTGCAACTGATTACGTCCACAATATCGATGGATTCTATGCTTCGACCTTGCATTGTAGATCGTTCGAAGAGTCGAGTGATTGTGCACATTCTTCGTCTTCAACCTAGACAATACAGATTTAGGAGGAGCGTGTAATTTGGACATTTCAATTACGAACTCCTCTTCCTCGGTAGTTAGACGGCCGGCATAAGAATGACCCTCAAGGTAATGGGATATTGGATGGTTATGTGTACCGCATTTCACCTCCAATCTCCACTCACATTGAGCTTCTTCTGTATCCTTCAACAAAAACGGACACCCACATTTCTTGGTGCCCGTAACCCTTCCTCTCTTTTCTTCTTCCCCCTCATTCTTCTTAGCCTTCTTCTTAGGAGTCGCGGGCTTCTTCTTTTCACGATACGCACCGCCACGCTCACACGTTAAGAAAATACGTGCCTTTTTATTCCCTTGTCCATTATCCGAACGCTCCACAACAATAACTATGTTGTGTTGTTTTCCCGTACGACGCACCCAAGACAAGAGTGCGTCACGAGACTCAAACAAAGCCATATTCGTGAAGACGTCCGTGTAGTCCATAATTATTTCACGATCCCGGACGTCAAGATCCATAGCATCATCATTCTCAATTTGTTGAATAGCAGATTCTTCCAACCACTCATCATCATCATCATATTCCTCTTCGACTCCATATTCATCCACCCAAACGTCATCCTTATCATCATTCAAATCCTGAAATTAAAATGTTCGAAAATTATACAAATGTTCGAATATAACTACCATGCAAAATACCAATGTTCGAAAATAACATCAAAACAAGAGACAAATGTTCGAAATTTTATTCCATGCAAATGACCTATGTTCAAAAATAACTTCAACACAAATGACCAATGTTCGAAATTTTCTTCAACACAAATGACCAATGTTTGAAATTGTCTTCAAAACAAATGACCAATGTTAAAAAAAAAACATGAACATCGTCGTCTTCTTCGCGAAACCAGACGCGAATAAGGGCTTTTTTCGTTTCAATCAAATGTCATTCATATTGTCAAAATGTATGTCATAAATGCATACTATTTAAACTATATACCATTATAAATTCATATTATGAAAAAAAAACAAGATTAAACTACCAAAATACAACAAAATCCTACACATAAAAAAACTTCCATTTTTCAAAACTAAAAAACCTTCAAAACATGTTAAACAACTTACTAATGAATATTTGGCACCCCCACGAGTCGTTTTTGCATCACTATCGGCCATTTTCGAGTTCTTTCACAAGCAAAATCGTTTTTGCAATTTTTGGAAAGCTTTGGAAATGGAATGTTGATCGACGCCTGCTCTTCCCGCGATAGATACAGTGGTGGGTGTACTCATCCGCTGTTTTTTTTAAAAATTTCAAGGAGGGGTAAAATAGACCATTTACATACTCCCTTTTTCAAAAAAAACTTCTCGTGGGAGTCCTCAATACAATGGTGGGTGTCTTTAACCGCGCCCATATTATATACTCCCTCCGATTCAAAAAGTTTGTCGCATTTCTCATTTTGTATAGAATTAAGGAACATATTTTTTTGACACATTTACCCCTTCTTAATATTTCCCTTTTTCTTTTCTCTTTCCTTTTCTTTTTTCCACCTTCCTTAACCACCAAATGTCATTAATATATTTCCAAAAAAATAGGGGTAATTTAGGGAGATCATTGATAAAATTATGAAAAGCGACAAACTTTTTGAAACAAAATTTAAGACCAAATGCGACAAACTTTATGAAACGGAGGGAGTATTGCTTTAAAAAAAATTGTTGGGCGAAAAAGTGAGTTGGCCCATTTGTTAAAAGTGCAAAATCGTTTTCATTCTCTTATCCAAACTTTGGGTGCAAAAAGTGAGACATCTCACCTGTCAAAAGGTGCAAAATCATTTTCACTCTCTTATCCAAAGCGTTGGTGAAAAAAGTAAAATATCTCACTTGTCGAAAGCTGCAAAATCTTATTTAAAGCTTTATATATAAAAGGTGAACTGACTCACGGTCAAAAGCTGCAAAATAATTTTCACTCTCTTATCCAAAGTGTTGGGTGAAAAAAGTGAGATATCTCACCTGCCGAAAGCTGCAAAAATCTTATTTAAAACTTTAAATATAAAAGGTGAACTGACTCACGGTCAAAAGTTGTAAAATCATTTTCACTCTCTTATCCAAAGCGTTGGGTGCAAAAAGTAAGATGTCTCACCTACCAAAAGTTGCAAAATCTTATTTAAAGTTTTAAATACAAAAGGTGAGCTTAATCACGGTCAAAAGCTGCAAAATCATTTTCACTCTCTTATCCAAAGCGTTGGGTGCAAAAAGTAAGATGTTTCACCTGCCAAAAGCTGCAAAATCTTATTTAAAGCTTTAAATACAAAAGGTAAGTTGACTCTCGGTCAAAAGCTGCAAAATCATTTTCACTCTCTTATTCAAAATGATAGGTGCAAAAAGTAAGACGTCTTACCTGTCAAAAGCTGCAGAATCTTATTTAAAGCTTTAAAATTTTAAATACAAAAGATGAGCTCAGTCACAATTAAAACGTGCAAAATCATTTTCTCTCTCCTATTCAAAGCGTTGAACAATACTCTCTCTCTAAAATTTAATTAAAAGTCACATGGTTTTAAATGAAGAATCCATCCATCATATCATTGAATTCCTACTAGACAAGCCTTTGTAGATGCTTTTAGAGCATGCACATCGATTGTTCATCCAGCCACCTAAGTATTTGATGGATGAAACATACAATCTAAAACTATTGTGGGTCTTCTTTAAATTGGAGAGAGAAATATAAGGGGTATAAAAGATAAATATGTTAGTGGGACCCATAAATAACAATTGGATGGATGAAAAAATTGAATGTTTAAAAAGAGATGATGTAGTAGTGATGTGGAGGAGACAGAATATGTTTGGATGAAAAATCATCCATTAATTGTGAAAATTATTATACTAGATTTAAAAGGCTTGTGCATTTTTTTAAATGCTTATTAAATTCAAATATAACTTTTAAAATTAGATTATCTTAATAAATTAATTGTTACGGATTAATTTCCTATGACAACCCACTAACCACTTGCAGTCAGTCTATATATATTTATTAGAGGCTTTTATAAAATAATATACACTTTAAAATCTCCATTAATTGTTTTATTAAAAATACATTAGTCTTACTGTACAACTAGTGTACAGTGAATTTTAAAATGTATGAGACGTCTCATGCATGAGCGTTGTCTAATTTACTCAATTATATAACATCAATTATGAAATTGGAACTCCAAGTCTATCATATAGATGACTGGTGAAATACTATATTATGAGAATGTCTCACATTAAATTTCTCTTATATAATAATATTTTCTTTTGAAATTTCTATTCACATATATTTTTGCAAGATTTCAATATACATAATAATATTAATTTATAATTACAAATTAAAATTAAAAAAATTACAATTACAAATTACCACTAGATTCATCAAATCTTTATTTTCTGAAAGAAATCTATAATATCATCATTGTTGTTGTTCTTTTTAGTTTCCAAATCCCAATTGCCAAAAAAAAAATATAATACAAAATGATTTTTTTCCGGTTATTTCAATTCAATGAGAAGGGTATAACTTAAATTTCCTTTTATATATTAACTTACTTCCCCCCCCCCCCCCCAACTTATGGGTATCTTAATTTGTACTTACTTACATTAGTAGTCGTGGCTATATCCTAATATCCTTACCCTAATTTTCGCATATATACCTAATTATTTTTCTTTCCTTTTAACCTACGAAATATCCGCTCCAACCCTAACATGAGAACATAAGAAACTCATTGCATATCTAGTCAATTTCATGTACACTCTCATTATTTTTTCTTGGTGTGAAAGCAAAATGTTTCACACTATAACACTTTCAAGCACAAGTTATGTATTGTTTATCACATCTCATGCCGACCCAAACCACTCCTCATTCATACGCACCGTTGCCACAATTGTAGCTGAGTTCGAGCGAATAGAATACTCGTTCGGACTCCAGACCAAGACTCCAATACAATTTCAAGCCTTTAAGAATAGCTTGGAGTTTCACTCCCAAAACTGTACCTGAAATTTTATGTAGTGCAGCCCTCTCAAGACATAATCCACTGATGCCCATCTATGTTCCTCGTCAAACCAGACATCAACTTAGACACCACACACCCTATCCACCCCCAACATTGTTAGAACCTCTCTGCATTCCTATTTCGTTGTCCGAATGTAGACTTCTCATCATTTTTCCGTCAAGAGATATTGTTCCACTTGTTATTAAAGAAGGTGTTTTTTACATGTCTTCCATTGTTTTGTATACTTGTGTCTTCAAGAAGAGATTGTACCCCCAATTTGTTGGAGAAATTGGTTAGAAATTGATTAATTTTAATTAATTAATTGATTTTAAAATGAGAGTGGAGAACACTCGTCTTTGACCAATTTATTGAGGGCTATAAATGTAATTTCAAGGAAATTAAATGGCATAAAATCGTTCTACTCTCGGAGTAGATGTTCGTAGTCTCAAAACCGAATTTCGGTGAGTGAGAAATTAATTCACGAAGTTGAAACGTCAAATAATACACTTTATGGGATAAAGTGTTATATCATGCTAATTGTCCCACATTGAAACTTTGAAAGTTTAATGGGACTAATTAATCTTTATAAATAGGAGGGTGTTACAATGGTTCAAATAATAATGACTAAGGAGGAATCTAATAGTCTATACGGATGCACGTGTGTGCTCGTCCGGTTGAGCTTGGACCTAGTTTTGGGCTCGTGACTCGTGGGATTTAAATTTGGGCTTTCAGACCCATCGAAATTGGGTTAACCCAAATAAATTTAAAAGTTGAATTTGAACTATGACGAATTTGAACGTTGAGGATGTCTAGGTACATTGACGTTACAAATTGTGATGAACTTGGACGTTCGGGTGTCCAGGTTCATAGACGTTTCAATAATGAATTTGTAACCGCAAAAGAGTTACAAAACCATGAATGTCATACTTAAATTTTGTAACCGCAAGGCGTTACAAATAGCATGAATGCCATAATAAATGTGGAGACCCCTCACATGTTGGAACATGCCTATAAATAGGGTGCATGTTTTATGTTGCAAAACACTCTTACACACAACACTTGAGATTTTCTAGAAAAATCATAGCATCATACATTCTGCATCAAGCATAGAGAGTGTAGTCCAATTTTTGTGTCAATTCAATTCATTGAAACTCTATACGTTGTGGTGCTGCTCGTATAGAGGCGAAAGTCGTTTTACCTTTTAAAACGTTACGTCAAACCGTGAGCACTAGCCGGGACGTATTCGTTTTGCGGGAAAAGAGTTTCCTTGACTCGACTTTAACTTTGTTCCTATTGTTTGTGAGATGGGGTCGTTGCTGCTGATTTCGAGAACCTGCCTATTTTGGGAAGCTGCTAAAAGAGGAAAATTGAAGACTTTGTGTAAATGTTAATTTAATTGTATTTACAATTTTGTTATTTATTTCTGTCAATTTTGTAAAGCCATTGTTTGGTGCTCAAAAATTCCAACAATCGCAAAACGAAGAATGTACTCGTAGCAATGGCTAACGACGGAGATAACGATAACAACGTTATAATTAGCAAGGTTCCTCTGGGAGGATCCATCCGTGGTCAATAAAAACGACACGGTTAATTCTAAATATGTTGTCTACGACCAATGGGTCGTTGTGACTTTATGAGTCGTAACTACGTCCTTGGAGGACTAGTTGACGCGTTGTATAACGTGTATCAGTCGGTTCGTACTGCCAAAGAACTGTGGGCGTCTTTGGAACGAAAGTACAAAACCGAGGATGCCAGAACTAAGAAGTTCGTGGTATGAGTCTCTATGACTTGTTTGTGAAACTCCGGATTGAAAAATACAATCGGTGAATAGTCAAAAGCTATAATAATAATAGCATATGAATAAAATTACATTTACGATTATTTATGTAATTAAATGTTCCTCTTTATAGCGTTTGAGATTTTTGTAAATCTAAAGCTATAAAAAGATTAATAAATTATAATTTATTAATATTCCAAATATCAATAAACCTAAAGGGTGTATGATATATGTGGAAGTTTTAAAATTGACAAAAATTGTCATTTAATTTTGAAAGGAACATTAGACCTCTACACTTAAGTCACATAGACGTATGTGATTTGAAGTTTGTGCAATTAGAGGTGGGTTTTTAAATACCTCAAAATGTGGGGGTATTTAAAAATGTTTGGTCTCAAGCAGATCTGCTACAAAAGGCTTAAAATCGAGATCAAACAAATATGCTAGAAGGAATGAGTCCAAAAATCTACAAATAAAAACATAAACAGTGGTAACCCAACCATGTTGACTGGAGATCCCAATATCTTGGTTCAATGGGAAAACTAAGCTGTGAATGTTTGTTGGAAACACTTGGTATTCCCGACTATTCCTTGGAGAGCACAACACCAAGTGTCGAAACCCGTAACATTGTGGTAAAGGTTAAGTCTTTGACTTTTAATGATTCCTAACGCCTCGAGGAGGTTGAGTATGACGGGATACTCTAAAGGAGATCACCTATATAAGTGAGAAGTGAGGGCCGCTTCGACTAACACTTATTAAATTAAAGGATGTCCATGACCAAAACGGACAAAAACGTGAGAACGAAAAGGCATTGAGGCTTTATTGTGTCTACACTGTTGTCTCGGTACACACCAAGGAGGAATCGTTCAAGGCATTGTGTCCACTAAGCCACCAATGTACTCGATAGTGTTTGACTACGGAAGGTTCAAAGCCACAAGCTACCTATCCGGATGCAATAGTGTCTCTTGAGAACTGGATTGCGAGTCTGCATAATTATAGGTGTAATTTCCACTGATGTGGGGGATTGTTGGAGAAATTGGTTAGAAATTGATTAATTTTAATTAATTAATTGATTTTAAAATGAGAGTGGAGAACACTCGTCTTTGACCAATTTATTGAGGGCTATAAATGTAATTTCAAGGAAATTAAATGGCATAAAATCGTTCTACTCTCGGAGTAGATGTTCGTAGTCTCAAAACCGAATTTCGGTGAGTGAGAAATTAATTCACGAAGTTGAAACGTCAAATAATACACTTTATGGGATAAAGTGTTATATCATGCTAATTGTCCCACATTGAAACTTTGAAAGTTTAATGGGACTAATTAATCTTTATAAATAGAAGGGTGTTACAATGGTTCAAATAATAATGACTAAGGAGCAATCCAATAGTCTATACGGATGCACGTGTGTGCTCGTCCGGTTGAGCTTGGACCTAGTTTTGGGCTCGTGACTCGTGGGATTTAAATTTGGGCTTTCAGACCCATCGAAATTGGGTTAACCCAAATAAATTTAAAAGTTGAATTTGAACTATGACGAATTTGAACGTTGAGGATGTCTAGGTACATTGACGTTACAAATTGTGATGAACTTGGACGTTCGGGTGTCCAGGTTCATAGACGTTTCAGTAATGAATTTGTAACCGCAAAAGAGTTACAAAACCATGAATGTCATACTTAAATTTTGTAACCACAAGGCGTTACAAATAGCATGAATGCCATAATAAATGTGGAGACCCCTCACATGTTGGAACATGCCTATAAATAGGGTGCATGTTTTATGTTGCAAAACACTCTTACACACAACACTTGAGATTTTCTAGAAAAATCATAGCATCATACATTTTGCATCAAACATATAGAGTGTAGTCCAATTTTTGTGTCAATTCAATTCATTGGAACTCTATACGTTGTGGTGCTGCTCGTATAGAGGCGAAAGTCGTTTTACCTTTTAAAACGTTACGTCAACCGTGAGCACTAGCCGGGACGTATTCGTTTTGCGGGAAAAGGGTTTCCTTGAATCGACTTTAACTTTTTTCCTATTGTTCGTGAGATGGGGTCGTTGCTGCTGATTTCGAGAACCTGCCTATTTTGGGAAGCTGCTAAAAGAGGAAAATTGAAGACTTTGTGTAAATGTTAATTTAATTGTATTTACAATTTTGTTATTTATTTCTGTCAATTTTGTAAAGCCATTGTTTGGTGCTCAAAAATTCCAACAATCGCAAAACGAAGAATGTACTCGTAGCAATGGCTAACGACGGAGATAACGATAACAGCGTTATAATTAGCAAGGTTCCTCTGGGAGGATCCATCCGTGGTCAATAAAAACGACACGGTTAATGCTAAATATGTTGTCTACGACCAATGGGTCGTTGTGACTTTATGAGTCGTAACTATGTCCTTGGAGGACTAGTTGACGCGTTGTGTAACGTGTATCAGTCGGTTCGTACTGCCAAAGAACTGTGGGCGTCTTTGGAACGAAAGTACAAAACCGAGGATGCCAGAACTAAGAAGTTCGTGGTATGAGTCTCTATGACTTGTTTGTGAAACTCCGGATTGAAAAATACAATCGGTGAATAGTCAAAAGCTATAATAATAATAGCATATGAATAAAATTACATTTACGATTATTTATGTAATTAAATGTTCCTCTTTATAGCGTTTGAGATTTTTGTAAATCTAAAGCTATAAAAAGATTAATAAATTATAATTTATTAATATTCCAAATATCAATAAACCAAAAGGGTGTATGATATATGTGGAAGTTTTAAAATTGACAAAAATTGTCATTTAATTTTGAAAGGAACATTAGACCTCTACACTTAAGTCACATAGACGTATGTGATTTGAAGTTTGTGCAATTAGAGGTGGGTTTTTAAATACCTCAAAATGTGGGGGTATTTAAAAATGTTTGGTCTCAAGCAGATCTGCTACAAAAGGCTTAAAATCGAGATCAAACAAATGTGCTAGAAGGAATGAGTCCAAAAATCTACAAATAAAAACGTAAACAGTGGTAACCCAACCATGTTGACTGGAGATCCCAATATCTTGGTTCAATGGGAAAACTAAGCTGTGAATGTTTGTTGGAAACACTTGGTATTCCCGACTATTCCTTGGAGAGCACAACACCAAGTGTCGAAACCCGTAACATTGTGGTAAAGGTTAAGTCTTTGACTTTTAATGATTTCTAACGCCTCGAGGAGGTTGAGTATGACGGGATACTCTAAAGGAGATCACCTATATAAGTGAGAAGTGAGGGCCGCTTCGACTAACACTTATTAAATTAAAGGATGTCCATGGCCAAAACGGACAAAAAAGTGAGAACGAAAAGGCATTGAGGCTTTATTGTGTCTACACTGTTGTCTCGGTACACACCAAGGAGGAATCGTTCAAGGCATTGTGTCCACTAAGCCACCAATGTACTCGATAGTGTTTGACTACGGAAGGTTCAAAGCCACAAGCTACCTATCCGGATGCAATAGTGTCTCTTGAGACCTGGATTGCGAGTCTGCATAATTATAGGTGTAATTTCCACTGATGTGGGGGATTGTTGGAGAAATTGGTTAGAAATTGATTAATTTTAATTAATTAATTGATTTTAAAATGAGAGTGGAGAACACTCGTCTTTGACCAATTTATTGAGGGCTATAAATGTAATTTCAAGGAAATTAAATGGCATAAAATCGTTCTACTCTCGGAGTAGATGTTCGTAGTCTCAAAACCGAATTTCGGTGAGTGAGAAATTAATTCACGAAGTTGAAACGTCAAATAATACACTTTATGGGATAAAGTGTTATATCATGCTAATTGTCCCACATTGAAACTTTGAAAGTTTAATGGGACTAATTACTCTTTATAAATAGGAGGGTGTTACAATGGTTCAAATAATAATGACTAAGGAGCAATCCAATAGTCTATACAGATGCACGTGTGTGCTCGTCCGGTTTAGCTTGGGCCTAGTTTTGGGCTCGTGGCTCGTGGGATTTAAATTTGGGCTTTCAAACCCATCGAAATTGGGTTAACCCAAATAAATTTAAAAGTTGAATTTGAACTATGACGAATTTGAACATTGAGGATGTCTAGGTACATTGACGTTACAAATTGTGATGAACTTGGACGTTCGGGTGTCCAGGTTCATAGACGTTTCAGTAATGAATTTGTAACCGCAAAATAGTTACAAAACCATGAATGTCATACTTAAATTTTGTAACCGCAAGGCGTTACAAATAGCATGAATGCCATAATAAATGTGGAGACCCCTCACATGTTGGAACATGCTTATAAATAGGGTGCATGTTTTATGTTGGAAAACACTCTTACACACAACACTTGAGATTTTCTAGAAAAATCATAGCATCATACATTCTGCATCAAGCATATAGAGTGTAGTCCAATTTTCGTGTCGATTCAATTCGTTGGAACTCTATACGTTGTGGTGCTGCTCGTATAGAGGCGAAAGTCGTTTTACCTTTTGAAACGTTACGTCAAACCGTGAGCACTAGCCGGGACGTATTCGTTTTGCGGGAAAAAGGGTTTCCTTGACTCGACTTTAACTTTGTTCCTATTGTTCGTGAGATGGGGTCGTTGCTGCTGATTTCGAGAACCTGCCTATTTTGGGAAGCTGCTAAAAGAGGAAAATTGAAGACTTTGTGTAAATGTTAATTTAATTGTATTTACAATTTTGTTATTTATTTCTGTCAATTTTGTAAAGCCATTGTTGGGTGCTTAAAAATTCCAACACAATTTATCTATTTTCCACACTTACAATGCACTTTTTTTATGCATGAGCTTTAAGAAATATTTGTAGTTTATGTAAAAAGTAAATGTGTAACATAAAATGTGAAGGATGTATTAGTGTATTGGGAGAATAAATATTTTAATTTATAGAAGAGTGAATATTAAATGTGGACAATAAAAAAAAATGCATATTAAGTGTGGACGGATAGAGTATATTATTGAACCTACAATTTTTTTTTCACTTCTTTGTCTCATTTTAATTAATGATAGAACATACACAACAATGGAATAAAGAGTAGATACAAAGAAATATAAGTTCATATTGATATACACACAATATTTTAATAATGTTTTTACTTATTTAAAAAATATTGGAATGCATGACTTTGATTAAATAGACCCAATTGGGACGTTACCATAAAACACACATTACAATTGTCTTCTTACAACAATAAATTGACTTTTTCCAAAATAATAAAAAATGTGTTCTTACTACAATTTGGGACTTCTTACAACAAAGGATGGAAACAACAGTTGTGAAAGGTTCTTACATTATAATGGTGCAATCTGAAATTGATGGAATAACATAAGTCCTCTATTTACCAAAAAAAGTATGAAAACTAAATAATGAATGAACACAAATTTTCAATACATCGTTATAAATGCGTAACTGAGACATTACCTAGGTAGTAAGAGATGAAATTTTGTCAAGAAACTAGACAAACTCTATTTTCCTGGCTTGAAATCTGGGCATTACATTGTCCAGCATTAGTTCTTCCCTCTGTACATCTTCTAAGAAGAAGCCCTTCTTCCATTTCGCCTCCTTCAACTGGTTTTCAATCTCTAAATAATCCGTAGAAGGGTCTCACAAGAGAACTTCACATCTATATATCTGATTTGACAGAAAATAAAGTGTAATTAATTAACAAATTATATCTATTTGTCACACTTACTATGCATTTTTCTTTGTGCATGAGCTTTAACAAATGTTTGTAGTTTATGTAAAAAGTAAATGTGTAACATAATAAGTGAAGAATGTATTATTGTATTGGGAGAATAAATATTTTAATTTATAGAAGCGTGCATATTAAATGTGGACAAAAAAAAAATGCATATTAAGTGTGGATGTATGGATTATATTTTAGAACCTACAATTTTTTTTTTTAACTTCTTTGTCTCATTTTAATGAATGATACAACATAGACAACAATGTAGTAATGAGTAGATACAAAGAAAAATATAAGTTCATAATGATATACGTTGCACAATATTTGAATAATATTTTTGCTTAATTAAAAAATATTTGAATTCATGACTTTGATGAAATAGACCCAATTGGGACGTTGTCATAAAACGCACATAACAATTGTGTTCTTACAACAATAAAATATCTTTTTCCAAAAAATAAAAATGTATTCTAACAACAATTTGGGGCTTCTTACCACAAAGGATGGAAACAACAGTTGTGAAAGCTTCTTACATTATCATGGTGCAACCTTAAATTGATGGGATAACATTATTCCTCTATTTACCAAAAAAAGTATGAAAACTAATTAATGAATGAACACACATTTTAAATACATCATTATAAATGTGCAACTGAGATATTACCTGAGTCGTAAGCGATGTAATTAATTTTGGCAAGAAACTAGACAAACTCTCTCTTCCTGGTTTGAAATATGGGCATTACATTGTCAAGTAGTAGTTATTCCCTCTGTACATCTTCTAAGAAGAAGCCCTTCTTCCATTTCGCCTCCTTCAACTGGTTTTCAATCTCTAAATAATCCGTAAAGGGGTCTCACAAGGGAACTTAATCTATATCTCTGATTTGACATAAAATAAAGTGTAAATAAATTAAAAAATTATATCTTTTATTAGACAGAAAACATTGCGTAAGCTACTTACCGAGGGCGGCCTATGGTGAATACGCCTAGACTTCTCATCATTTTTCCGTCAAGAGATATTGTTCCACTAGTTATTAAAGGAGGTGTTTTTTGCATGTCTTCCCTTGTTTTGTATACTTGTGTCTTCAAGAAGAGGTTGTACCCCCAACTTATCTATTTTCCACACTTACAATGCATCTTTTTTATGCATGAGCTTTAAGAAATATTTGTAATTTATGTAAAAAGTAAATATGTAACATAAAATGCGAAGGATGTATTAGTGTATTGGGAGAATAAATATTTTAATTTATAGAAGAGTGAATATTAAGTGTGGACAACAACAAAAAAAATGCATATTAAGTGTGGACGGATATAGTATATTATAGAACCTACAATTTTATTTTTTCACTTCTTTGTCTCATTTTAATTAATGATAGAACATACACAACAATGGAATAAAGAGTAGATACAAAGAAAAATATAAGTTCATATTGATATACGCACAATATTTTAATAATGTTTTTACTTATTTAAAAAATATTGGAATGCATGACTTTGATTAAATACACCCAATTGAGACATTACCATAAAACGCACATAACAATTGTGTTCTTAGAACAATAAATTGACTTTTTCCAAAATAATAAAAAATGTGTTCTTACTACAATTTGAGACTTCTTACAACAAAGGATGGAAACAACAGTTGTGAAAGGTTCTTACATTATAATGGTGCAATCTGAAATTGATGGAATAACATAACTCCTCTATTTACCAAAAAAAAAAATATGAAAACTAAATAATGAATAAACACAAATTTTCAATAAATCGTTATTAATGCGTCATTGTGACATTACCTGAGTCGTAAGCGATGGAATTTTGGCAAGAAACTAGATAAACTCTATTTTCCTGGCTTGAAATATGGGCATTACATTGTCCAGTAGTAGTTGTTCCCTATGTACATCTTCAAAGAAGAAGCCCTTCTTCCATTTCGCCTCCTTCAATTGGTTTTCGATCAATCTCTAAATAATCTGTAGAGGGGTCTCACAAGGGAACTTCACATATATATCTTTGATCTGAGAAAACAAAGTGTAAATAAATTAACAAATTATATCTTTTCTTAGAGAGAAAACATTACGTAAGCTACGTACTTACCGAGGGCGACCTATGGTGAATACGCCTAGACTTCTCATCATTTTTCCATCAAGAGATATTGTTCCACTTGTTATTAAAGGAGGTGTTTTTTGCGTGTCTTCCCTTGTTTTGTATACTTGTGTCTTCAAGAAGAGGTTGTACCCCCAACTTATCTATTTTCCACACTTACAATACACTTTTTTTATGCATGAGCTTTAAGAAATATATGTAGTTTATGTAAAAAGTGAACGTGTAATATAAAATGTGAAGTATGTATTAGTGTATTGGGAGAATAAATATTTTAATTTACAGAAGTGTGCATATTAAATGTGGACAACCAAAAAAAAAAATGCATATTAAGTGTGGATGTATGGATTATATTTTAGAACCTACAATTTTTTTTTTTAACTTCTTTGTCTAATTTTAATGAATGATACAACATACACAACAATGTAGTAATGAGTAGATACAAAGAAAAATATAAGTTCATATTGATATACATTGCACAATATTTTAATAATATTTTTTCTTAATTAAAAAATATTTGAATTCATGACTTTGATGAAATAGACCCAATTGGGACGTTGCCATAAAACGCACATAACAATTGTGTTCTTACAAGAATAAATTGTCTTTTTCCAAAAAATAAAAAATGCATTCTTACAACAATTTGGGGCTTCTTACAACAAAGATGGAAATAACAGTTGTGAAAGCTTCTTACATTATCATGGTGCAACCTGAAATTGATGGGATAACATTAGTCCTCTATTTACCAAAAAAAGTATGAAAACTAATTAATGAATGAACACACATTTTAAATACATCGTTATAAATGTGCAACTGAGATATGACCCGAGTCGTAAGCGATGGAATTTTGGCAAGAAATTAAATAAACCCTCTCTTCCTGGTTTGAAATCTGGGCATTAAATTGTCCAGTAGTAGTTGTTCCCTCTGTACATCTTCGAAGAAGAAGCCCTTCTTCCATTTCGCCTCCTACAACTGATTTTCAATCTCTAAATAATCCGTAGAAGGGTCTCACAAGGGAACTTCACATTTATATCTCTGATTTGACAGAAAATAAAGTGTAAATAAATTAACAAATTATATATTTTTGTAGAGAGAAAACATTGCGTAAGCTACTTACCGAGAGCGACCTCTGGTGAATACGACTGGACTCTTCTCATCATTTTTCCATCAAGAGATATTGCTCTACTTTTTATTGAAGGGGGTGTTTTTTTGCATGTCTTCCCTTGTTTTGTATACTTGTGTCTTCAAGAAGAGGTTGTACCCCCAACTTTTCTATTTTCCACACTTACAATGCGCATTTTTTATGCATGAGCTTTAAGAAACATTTGTAGTTTATGTAAAAAGTTAATGTGTAACATAAAATGTGAAGGATGTATTAGTGTATTGGGAGAATAAATATTTTAATTTATAGAAGTGTGCATATTAAATGTGGACAAAAAAAAAATGCATATTAAGTGTGGATGTATGGATTATATTTTAGAACCTACAATTTTTTTTTTTTTTTAACTTCGTTGTCTAATTTTAATGAATGATACAACATACACAACAATGTAGTAATGAGTAGATACATAGAAAAATATAAGTTCATATTGATATACATTGCACAATATTTTAATAATATTTTTGCTTAATTAAAAAATATTTGAATTTATGACTTTGATGAAATAGACCCAATTGGGACGTTGCCATAAAACGCACATAACAATTGTGTTCTTACAACAATAAATTGACTTTTTCAAAAAAATAAAAAATGCATTCTTACAACAAAGGATGGAAACAACAGTTGTGAAAGCTTCTTACATTATCATGGTGCAACCTGAAATTGGTGGGATAACATTAGTCCTCTATTTACCAAAAAAAGTATGAAAACTAATTAATGAATGAACACACATTTTAAATACATCATTATAAATGTGCAACTGAGATATTACCCGAGTCATAAGTGATGGAATTTTGGCAAGAAACTATACAAACTCTGTCTTCCTGGTTTGAAATCTGGGCATTACATTGTCCAGTCGTAGTTATTCCCTCTGTACATCTTCTAAGAAGAAGCCCTTCTTCCATTTCGCCTCCTACAACTGATTTTCAATCTCTAAATAATCCGTAGAAGGGTCTCACAAGGGAACTTCACATTTATATCTCTGATTTGACATAAAATAAAGTGTAAATAAATTAACAAATTATATATTTTTGTAGAGAGAAAACATTGCGTAAGCTACTTACCGAGAGCGACCTCTGGTGAATACGACTGGACTCTTCTCATCATTTTTCCATCAAGAGATATTGCTCCACTTTTTATTGAAGGGGGTGTTTTTTTGCATGTCTTCCCTTGTTTTGTATACTTGTGTCTTCAAGAAGAGGTTGTACCCCCAACTTTTCTATTTTCCACTCTTACAATGCACATTTTTTATGCATGAGCTTTAAGAAACATTTGTAGTTTATGTAAAAAGTTAATGTGTAACATAAAATGTGAAGGATGTATTAGTGTATTGGGAGAATAAATATTTTAATTTATAGAAGTGTGCATATTAAATGTGGACAAAAAAAAAATGCATATTAAGTGTGGATGTATGGATTATATTTTAGAACCTACAATTTTTTTTTTTTAACTTCGTTGTCTAATTTTAATGAATGATACAACGTACACAACAATGTAGTAATGAGTAGATACATAGAAAAATATAAGTTCATATTGATATACATTGCACAATATTTTAATAATATTTTTGCTTAATTAAAAAATATTTGAATTTATGACTTTGATGAAATAGACCCAATTGGGACGTTGCCATAAAACGCACATAACAATTGTGTTCTTACAACAATAAATTGACTTTTTCCAAAAAATAAAAAATGCATTCTTACAACAAAGGATGGAAACAACAGTTGTGAAAGCTTCTTACATTATCATGGTGCAACCTGAAATTGGTGGGATAACATTAGTCCTCTATTTACCAAAAAAAGTATGAAAACTAATTAATGAATGAACACACATTTTAAATACATCATTATAAATGTGCAACTGAGATATTACCCGAGTCATAAGTGATGGAATTTTGGCAAGAAACTATACAAACTCTGTCTTCCTGGTTTGAAATCTGGGCATTACATTGTCCAGTCGTAGTTATTCCCTCTGTACATCTTCTAAGAAGAAGCCCTTCTTCCATTTCGCCTCCTACAACTGGTTTTCAATTTCTAAATAATCCGTAGAAGGGTCTCACAAGGGAACTTCACATCTATATCTCTGATTTGATAGAAAACAAAGTGTAAATAAATTAACAAATTATATCTTTTTGTAGAGAGAAAACATTGGGTAAGCTACTTACCGAGAGCGACCTCTGGTGAATACGCCCAATTGGGACGTTGCCATAAAACGCACATAACAATTGTGTTCTTACAACAATAAATTGTCTTTTTCCAAAAAAAATAAAAAATGTGTTTTTACAACAATTTTCAATACATCGTTATAAATTCGTAACTAAGACATTACCTGAGTCGTAAGCGATGGAATTTTGGCAAGAAACGACAAACTCTCTCTTCCTGGCTTAAAATCTGGGCATTACATTGTCCATTAGTAGTTGTTCCCTCTGTACATCTTCTAAGAAGAAGCGCTTCTTCCATTTCGCCTCCTTTAACTGGTTTTCAATCTCTAAATAGAGATTAACTAAGATTTTGATGAAATACAGATTAACCGAGACATTAACTGAGACTTTAATGAAATAGACACAATTGGGACGTTGCCATAAAACACACACAACAATTGTGTTCTAACAAAAATAAATTGTCTTTTTCCAAAAAAAAAAAAAAAACGTGTTCTTACAATAATTTTCAATACATGGTTAATTATAAATGCGTAACTGAGAAAATACCTGAGTCGTAAGTGATGAAATTTTAGCAAGAAACGACAAACTCTCTCTTCCTGGCTTGAAATCTGGGCATTACATTGTAGAGGGGTCTTCTAAGAAGAATCCCTTCTTCCATTTCGCCTCCTTTAACTGGTTTTCAATCTCTAAATAATCCGTAGACGGGTCTCACAAGGGAACTTCACATCTGTATCTCTGATTTGACAGAAAACAAAATGTAAATAAATTAACAAATTATATCTTTTTGTAGAGAGAAAACATTGCGTAAGCTACTTACCGAGAGTGACCTCTGGTGAATACGCCTGGACTCTTCTCATCATTTTCCCATCAAGAGATACTGCTCCACTTGTTATTAAAGGAGGTGTTTTTTACATGTCTTCCCTTGTTTTGTATACTTGTGTATTCAAGAAGAGGTTGTACCCCCAACTTATCTATTTTCCACACTTACTATGCATTTTTCTTTGTGCATGAGCTTTAAGAAATGTTTATAGTTTGTGTAAAAAGTAAATGTGTAACATAAAAAGTGAAGAATGTATTATTGTATTGGGAGAATAAATATTTTAATTTATAGAAGCGTACATATTAAGTGTGGACAACCAAAAAAAAAAATGCATATTAAGTGTGGTTGTATGGAGTATATTTTAGAACCTACAATATTTTTTTTTTTTAACTTTTTTGTCTCATTTTAATGAATGATACAACATACACAACAATGTAGTAATGAGTAGATACAAAAAAAAATATAAGCTCATATTGATATACGTTGCACAATATTTTGATAATATTTTTGCTTATTTAAAAAATATTTGAATTCACGACTTTGATGAAATCGACCCAATTAGGACGTTGCCATAAAACGCACATAAAAATTGTGTTCTTACAACAATAAATTGTCTTTTTCCCAAAAAAAAAAAATGTGTTATTACAACAATTTTCAATGCATCGTTATAAATGCGTAACTGAGACATTACCTGAGTCGTAAGCGAGGGAATTTTGGCAAGAAACGACAAACTCTCTCTTTCTGGCTTGAAATTTGGGCATTACATTGTCCATTAGTAGTTGTTCCCTCTGCACATCTTCTAAGAAGAAGCCCTTCTTCCATTTCGCCTCCTTCAACTGGTGTTCAATCTCTAAATAATCCGTAGAGGGGTCTCACAAGGGAACTTCACATCTATATCTCTGATTTGACAGAATACAAAGTGTAAATAAATTAACAAATTATATCTTTTTGTAGAGAGAAAACATTGCGTAAGCTACTTACCGAGAGCGACCTCTGGTGAATACACTCAATTGGGACGTTCCCATAAAACGCACATAACAATTATGTTCTTACAACAATAAATTGTCTTTTTTCAAAAAAATAAAAAATGTGTTTTTATAACAATTTTCAATACATCGTTATAAATGCGTAACTAAGACATTACCTGAGTCGTAAGCGATGGAATTTTGGCAAGAAACGACAAACTCTCTCTTTCTGGCTTAAAATCCGGGCATTACATTGTCTATTAGTAGTTCTTCCCTCTGTATATCTTCTAAGAAGAAGCCCTTCTTCCATTTTGCCTCCTTTAACTGGTTTTCAATCTCTAAATAGAGATTAACTGAGACTTTGATGAAATAGAGATTAACTGAGACATTAACTGAGACTTTGATGAAATAGACCCAATTGGGACGTTGCCATAAAACGAACATAACAACTGCGTTCTTACAACAATAAATTGTCTTTTTCCAAAAAATTAAAAAATGTGTTCTTACAACAATTTTCAATACATCGTTATAAATGCGTAACCGAGAAAATACCTGAGTCGTAAGCGATGGAATTTTGGCAAGAAACGACTAACTCTCTCTTTCTGGCTTGAAATTTGGGCATTACATTGTAGAGGGGTCTTCTAATAAGAAGTCCTTCTTCCATTTCGCCTCCTTCAACTGGTTTTCAATCTCTAAATAATCCGTAGAGGGGTCTCACAAGGGAACTTCACATGTATATCTCTGATTTGACAGAAAACAATGTGTAAATAAATTAACAAATTATATCTTTTTTTAGAGAGAAAACATTGCGTAAGCTACTTACCGAGAGCGACCTATGATGAATACGCCTGACTCTTCTCATCATTTTCCCATCAAGAGATATTGCTCCACTTGTTATTAAAGGAGGTGTTTTTTACATGTCTTCCCTTGTTTTGTATACTTGTGTATTCAAGAAGAGGTTGTACCCCCAACTTATCTATTTTCCACACTTACTATGCATTTTTCTTTGTGCATGAGCTTTAAGAAATGTTTATAGTTTGTGTAAAAAGTAAATGTGCAACATAAAAAGTGAAGAATGTATTATTGTATTGGGAGAATAAATATTTTAATTTATAGAAGCGTACATATTAAGTGTGGACAACCAAAAAAAAAATGCATATTAAGTGTGGTTGTATGGAGTATATTTTAAAACCTACAATATTTTTTTTTTAACTTTTTTGTCTCATTTTAATGAATGATACAACATACACAACAATGTAGTAATGAGTAGATACAAAAAAAATATAAGCTCATATTGATATACGTTGCACAATATTTTGATAATATTTTTGCTTATTTAAAAAATATTTGAATTCACGACTTTGATGAAATCGACCCAATTAGGACGTTGCCATAAAACGCACATAAAAATTGTGTTCTTACAACAATAAATTGTCTTTTTCCAAAAAAAAAAAAAATGTGTTATTACAACAATTTTCAATGCATCGTTATAAATGCGTAACTGAGACATTACCTGAGTCGTAAGCGATGGAATTTTGGCAAGAAACGACAAACTCTCTCTTTCTGGCTTGAAATTTGGACATTACATTGTCCATTAGTAGTTGTTCCCTCTGCACATCTTCTATGAAGAAGCCCTTCTTCCATTTCCCCTCCTTCAACTGGTTTTCAATCTCTAAATAATCCGTAGAGGGGTCTCACAAGGGAACTTCACATCTATATCTCTGATTTGACAGAATACAAAGTGTAAATAAATTAACAAATTATATCTTTTTGTAGAGAGAAAACATTGCGTAAGCTACTTACCGAGAGCGACCTCTGGTGAATACACTCAATTGGGACGTTCCCATAAAACGCACATAACAATTGTGTTCTTACAACAATAAATTATCTTTTTCCAAAAAAATAAAAAATGTGTTTTTATAACAATTTTCAATACATCGTTATAAATGCGCAACTAAGACATTAGCTGAGTCGCAAGCGATGGAATTTTGGCAAGAAATGACAAACTCTCTCTTTCTGGCTTAAAATCCGGGCATTACATTGTCTATTAGTAGTTCTTCCCTCTGTATATCTTCTAAGAAGAAGCCCTTCTTCCATTTTGCCTCCTTTAACTGGTTTTCAATCTCTAAATAGAGATTAACTGAGACTTTGATGAAATAGAGATTAACTGAGACATTAACTAAGACTTTGATGAAATAGACCCAATTGGGACGTTGCCATAAAACGAACATAACAACTGTGTTCTTACAACAATAAATTGTCTTTTTCCAAAAAATTAAAAAATGTGTTCTTACAACAATTTTCAATACATCGTTATAAACGCGTAACCGAGAAAATACCTGAGTCGTAAGCGATGGAATTTTGGCAAGAAACGACTAACTCTCTCTTTCTAGCTTGAAATCTGGGCATTACATTGTAGAGGGGTCTTCTAATAAGAAGTCCTTCTTCCATTTCGCCTCCTTCAACTGGTTTTCAATCTCTAAATAATCCGTAGAGGGATCTCACAAGGGAACTTCACATGTATATCTCTGATTTGACAGAAAACAATGTGTAAATAAATTAACAAATTATATCTTTTTTTAGAGAGAAAACATTGCGTAAGCTACTTACCGAGAGTGACCTCTGATGAATACGCGTGACTCTTCTCATCATTTTTCCATCAAGAGATATTGCTCCACTTGTTATTAAAGGAGGTGTTTTTTTTGCATGTTGTTGGGATATGAATCCTAGACAAGTCCTAAATGATGAAAAGATAAGATGAGTTTTGATAAGCCAAAAAGTGGTTTGAATATTTTCTAAGTGTTGACTAATCTAGTCTAGTTAAGTTGAAGTCATCTTGAACAGATCAGTAGAGCTCACATAAAAGATAAGTATTGTTTTATGTTTAAAAGATAAGTACAATGTATAAGTACTTCATATGTGTTTTTATTAGTTTGTTACTGAGCTATAATTGATGTATAGAGCTCATGATATTTCTATGTAATAGATAGATTTGTTGTATAGTTTATAAGTTGACTAAGCTTGTATTATAAAAGCTTAATGTAATGTAATAGTCTTGTTAGGTTAGATGATAGGACTAGGTTAGTTCTATGAAGTCTACTACTAGAGAAGACCTGCGCAAGACAAGACAAGACGAGAAGAACAAAGACTCAAAATTGTCTAAGTGTTGAAAGAAGACAGGTGGACTCAACAAGACAGGTCAACTGGAAGTTAGTTACAAAAGCGCGTACAAAGATAAAGATTGACGAAGTTAGTTGGAATAACTAATTCATAACAAGAAACGCGTGGTTGGATAAAGCTTGGAAGTTAGAAATCAGTTATCAAGAAGAGTTGGTTACAACTACTTAAGTTCTTGATTTCAGAAGTCTATAAATATTTCAAAGTATTCATTGATTCAAGACTACTGATTACAGACGTACTGATATTCTAAGCATTCAAAAGGCGATTTACGAAGAACTCAAAGAAGGAAGAACTCGCAGAGTTAATCTTCAGAAGGAAGCCAGAAGACAAGTCATATTCAGAAGGCGACTACTGAAGATAGAGAAGTTTTTGTTTGTTGTTTGTACCAAGTTGCTAGATACTTGTTAAACTTCTAGTTAGATCGTAGATATATCTGGTGGTATATTCTGTTGAAGATCTAAGTCTTCTTCTTGGGACTTAAAAGACAGGAACTACACTTTGTACTCGTGTTGAAGAGTTTAGTGGAAAATATCACAACTGGGTTTGTGAGAGTGGACGTAGACAAGTTGTCGAACCACTATAAATCTTTGTGTGTTGATTTACTGCTTTACTGTTTGATTAATTGCTTAACTGTTTAAATACTTAACTGAACTTGACTAGTTGAGTATAGAACAGAGTTCCCGAATCATAAGTTGAGTATAATCTTGAATTGGGCTCATTGTTACTTTGATCATTTCCGCATTACGTATTCTGATATATCGAAAGATTTTTGAAAAGTCTATTCAACCCCCTCTAGACGTTTTCACTAGCTTACTCGATATCAACTCAACTTGGGACCAACAAGTGGTATCAGAGCAGTAGTTTACGAACTGCTGTTTCTTGATAACCAACTTAAAGACTTAGGGTGAAGTCTTGGTTCGTATCTGTACTTGCTTACGTGTTCTTGATCAATTCTTGCTATATCTGTTTTCCTGTCTCTGTTCTTGACTTATCTGTTTTTCTTGATCATAACTCTGTTTTCCACTGATCTATTTGATAAATCATGTCTCTTGAAATAAGCGCTAACAAGCTACCGAAGTTCCAGGTTCAGGACTATGACTACTGGAAGTTGAGGATGGAAGCCATCTTCAGTTCCACTCACGACCTAATGATCTCTGTTGTCACCGAAGGACCCATTGTTACGATGGTTCCAAATACTGCTGTTCTTGACCCAAGCAAACCAATTGGTACTCTCGTCAAGAAACCCAGGTCAGATCTAACCTCAGAAGAAATGCGTCAAAATAATTTGGATAGTTTGGCAAAAAATTACATCTTACACACACTTCCTAACGAGTATCTAGGAAAGGTGTTAAAATGTAAAACTGCCAAGGAGATGTGGGATAGGCTGGCTATCATTTGTGAAGGGACATCCCTAATCAAAGAGAGCAAGCTCTCCACAGCTGTCCAAAGATTTGAGTCATTTCGGATGAAAGCTGGCGAAACTATCGACCAGCTGGATACTCGGTTTACTAAGATCATGAATGATTTAGAAGTCCTTGGTAAGACATATACTGCTCGTGAGATTAATCTTAGGATTCTTAAGAGTCTTGATGCCAGGTGGAGAATGGTAAAGATGCTTGTTAAGAACACTCAAGATATAGATGTGTGGACTGCTGAAACAATGTTCCAAACTCTCAAAGCCCATGAGTATGATCTAGACGAAGATGAACCATTAGTCAGTAGTGATAGAGAACATGTTGTATCTAAGAACGTTGCCTTTAAGTCTAACTCTTCTAAGTCGTCTAGAGTAGATAGGGCTAAGTCTAAGTCTAAGACTAAGTCTGCTTCTGTAAAAGACGAGTTAGATACTGATCTTAGTTTGAAGGATCAGGTGAACCTCATGGTTAGAAAGTTTGATAGACTAAATAAGCGTTTCGGTAGATACAAGAAAATTTACAAGGATCATAGAGAGTCTACGTCGAAGAACTCGTCTGATAGACGAGATAGAGAGTCGAATGATAGGCAGATTCAGCGTCCTGATAGACGTAACAAACGTAGAGATAAATCACCTATCAAAAAGACCACTAATGATCTCTTGTGTTACAACTGCGAAAAGCCAGGTCATTATATATATGAATGCCCAGACCTGAGTACTGATGATCGAGAGGAGCGGAAGGCAAGAAGAGATAGACGATATAACCGTGGGAAAAAGGTCATGATGGCTAATGATGAATCTGAGTCTGACTCAGACGAGTTACCATCATCCCTATCCAGCTGCCCATCCGATCCAGACCACGACGAAGCATTTATAGTTGACGATGGCTTATGCTGTATGGCTAAAATCGATCAAGAGGTATCTTCAAACACTTCTTTTCAATCTTGTGATGATTCTGACACTGATGAAAGTGACACTGCTAGTAGTGAAGTAGGAAGTAGTCTTCAGCACTCGACTAGTGCAGTTGAGGACGACCTTCTACTTGCTAACCAAGCATTCATTGAAGTCAGTGATGAGAACATTGCATTAAAACAAGAAATCATTGATCTTAAAGAAGCTCAGTCTAAAGTAGATCCTAATGTAACAGTCCTAAATGAACGCTTGACTGAAGAGTTGAGACAACTCAAAGAAAAGTGTGCATTGACAGACAAGTTATATCAAGACCTACTTAAGACACATGCAACTGAGAGAAATGAATTCAATGTTTTAAAAAGCAAGTGCAAAAAGCTTGAAGAACGTAATAAGTTCTTAGAGACCGAGGTTGTCACACTAGATCTCAAACTTACTGACCTGGTTAACTCTTCTAAGATTAACCTTGAACTGTCAGATAGGTATAGAGATCCAGCAGACAAGACAGGCATAGGAGCTGAGTCATCTAGCTCGTCTACTCGAGTCAACAAGAACCCTACTACTACTAACTCAAGACTTTTGCCAAATGATAAAGGAAAAGGACCCATGATATACGATATTGGAACTCCATCTCAAGGTACTGTACCTAAACAGACTCGAGCTAACATTCCGATTACCAAGGGAGGTAAAAAGAATGCTAACAACAAGCCTGTTCCACCTAGAACTAATCTTCAAAGGACCACTAATCGTGGACGACCCAACCAGGTCAGATACGAGGATTGGTATCCTGAGGAGACGAGTACTAGACAGGTACAGACTAGACGACAAGAGCCTAGACCTCCTTTCATAAGGCAGTCTCAACTCTACTCGTCTAGACCTAGACAGGTTGGACCAAAATATCGTACACAAGCTGTCCTATTTCCTCCACCTTTGTCATATGATATCATTAGTGAGGAAAGACCTAAACGCGTCTATAAACTGTATGGACCTAATGCTTTCAAACCCTACTCTGACTATCATAGACAAGTGCCTGCTCAAGTAGAGATTAAGTCAAAAGGCTATCTCCAAAGAGTAGACCCGAACTCGACTGATAGGCCAGTTAAGGATAACAAGGTCTTATTCTGTAACAAATTTGGGCGAAAGCTTAAAAGATCAAACTTGTTCAAGACTCCAATGTATATTTGGATTCCTTTGAACTCGACTAACCCCCCAGGACCCCAATAAACAAACAGGGTACCTAAATTATTGAATATCATCTATTGCAGGGTCGACTTGACTTGTATAAGAAGGGTGGCTCAGTAGGAGAAACTTGGTACATTGACAGTGGTTGTTCGCACCACATGACTGGTACCAAGGCTCTCTTATCAAGCTATCATGAGCAAGAAGGACCAAAAGTGATATTTGGTGATAGTTCCACTGCTATCACTAAAGGATTTGGTTACATTCGGAATGGAGACGTAGAGATACAAGATGTCTCATACGTTGAAGGCCTGAAGTACAATCTACTCTCTGTCTCACAGTTTTGTGATCGTGGATACAAGGTGCAGTTCAAAAGCCGCAAATGTCAGATCATAGACAAAAGGACACACACAGTCCTACTAGTCGGCGTAAGACAAGGAAGTGTGTATATAGTGAATTGGAACAGTTGCCTGAGGGACACCTGTCTACTTACTAAGAATCCAAAAGAACTTGGGTGGCTCTGTCATAGACGCCTTTGTCACTTAAACTTTAAGGTTCTTAATAAGATAGCCAGAGATTACCTTGTAGAAGGTATTCCCAATGAGGTCTACTACAAGTCACATGTATGCACGGCTTGTGTTGGGAATAAAATGATTTTGATCTAGATACCAAAACCCCTGATTGATGATGTACAAATTAGTTGAGATATGCTCAAGTTATTGTTCAGGCAAGTTGTCCCAGAACACTTGAGTATGTAGAATGCTTAAGTTAAAAATCTCAGAGATGTTGTGAGATTTTAGAGTTCAGGATAGTTGTCCAATGCTATATGATAGAAAGCTTGATATGTATTAAGTCTTGAGGACAAAATTGCTGAAGCATCAGGACAGTTGAACAAATGGACAACCAGGCTGAAGAGATCAAGAACACTGAAGCTGTGCTCTTAAATGCAAAAGATCAAGACAGTTGAAGTACAAATGATCAAGAGAATTGAATGTCAAAAGCTTACAAAAGACACATTCAATGAAGCATTTATTGCCAATCATGCCTGAACCAAGCATTGAAGACTTAGAGCATTAAAGAACCAAGCATTGAATGAATGTTGGAACATTCTAAAACAGCAGCAAGAATGTTCAGGGAGCTTGTCCCATCTGACCGTTGGTTGAGTGTAGATTCTGCCACAAATCAACCTTGGAAAGTGTGCTTATTTGGAAGCTGTCACAAGTCATCTCAGCCGTATTTTTCAGAAGTCAACACATTCATTCAAGCAACCATTGAAGACCCCTTTTACTCAGTGGATAAAAGGAAGTCAAGCTTCTTAGCCGTTTCAATGGTGCTGCAAATAGACATGTTTGAATTGCTATCTCTCCAACGGATAGTTGTTCAAATATGCCTATATAAACAGAAGTGATCAAAAGGGATTCAGTATCCAACTACAAGCTATCAAACTCACATTAAGCTTTCAAAGGAAACCAAGCTATTCTCAAGAATCCTAAGTTTCCTGAATCACTTCAAGCCAGCTAAGCCAATCTTTGTAAACATCCTAGCTTAGCATTGAGATATCCTAAGCCTTTACATTTGTTCTCATTGTAAAGGATATCTCAAATAGTTGGAACCAAACCTCAAACCTTATCTCATTTAGTGAAGAGAGTGTTTGTTGTAGAAGTGAGGAGTTAAGGACTGTTAGAGAGAAACACAGTCTTAACTCAGAGAGATTGAGCACTAGGACTCAGATTATCCTAGGGATCAAAGCACTAAGAGAGTGTTGTTGATCAGTGCACCTTGGCACTATAAAACAAGTTAATTCCATTGTGAAGGAATTATCCTGTTCAATCAGGGAAAGTGGATGTAGGAGCTTGAGTCTCTGAACCACTCTAAACTTGTGTGTCCTTTACTTACTGCACTCTTTATTGCATTCATATACAAACATATTTCAAAGAGTAAAACTTGTAAGTTTAAGGAAAACTGGTTTTGGACAAAGTCCCTGATAACTAACTGTCTTTTCAGAAATTGATTTGGAGTATTTCTTTTGTTAAAAGGCCAACCACATTCCGCACTTAGCAACTCTCTTAGATATTTAACCAACTGATCACTTTATAGTAATCAGTAGGACAAGTATCTATCAGAGTTCATTTAGGCCAGTTGTGAGACAACTTGCCTGATAAGATCAGTTTTGTCAAAAAGAAAGAATTTGCATACACAAGTGCATTCCCCCCCCCATACACTTGTGTTATACTCCACCAAGGACCAACAAGTGGTATCAGAGCAGGGGTTCATAGACCACTGCTTCTGAAAATCCATCTGATTTTCAAAATCAAATTTTCTGTGGTCACTGAACTGATCCAAATTTCTGAAAAACCTATCTGTGTTCATCTCAAATTATTACTGTTAAAATGGCTAACAATGCAGTTCCAGGAGATGCTGTTAACAACATCAACAACATGGGTCCAAACCAAGTCAATCATATTTCTCATCACAAGTTGCCAATGTTCTCAATTGAGAACTATGATTTCTGGAAGATCAGGATGAGAGCTCATCTTGCTTGCCAGCATGATGAGATGCTTAAAGTCATCACTAGAGGGCCTTTCACATTCACTAAAGCAAACCCCAAGATCACTGATGCTCAGAAAGCAGATCCAAGGGAGTTGCTGCCAAAAGATGAAGATGACTTTACAGCTGAGGAGAGAAAAAGGCACAACCTGAACTACATTGCCATGAACACATTGTACCAGACAATTCCAGATGCAGTGATGGGAAGAGTGTACCACTGCACATCAGCTAAAGAAATTTGGGACACCTTAGCACTTATGTGTGAAGGTACCCAAAAAATCAAGGAGAACAAGCTTCAAGTGGCTATCCAAAAATATGAACAATTCTCTATGGAAGCCAATGAAACTATTGATCATCTTGATGGCAGATTCACTGACATCATGAATGAGATAAACTCTCTTGGCAAGTTCTATGCCAAAAGAGAGGTTGCTTTGAAGATATTGAGAAGTCTCACATCCAAGTGAGACATATATTCTGTCATGATGCAAAATACTAGCAATCTTGACAACATGCCAATGCAACAAGTATTTTCTGAACTCAAAGCATATGAGTTTGATTTAAACAGAAAGAAAGTGCATGAAGAGCCATCCTCCTCAAGCAAAGGTGTTGCTTTCAAAGCTGCTGAAACAGAAAAGAAAAATATCCAAAGATCCTCTCAATCTGTTTCAAAGTCAGAAATGAAGGAGGAGCTGGCACTCATGGCAAGAAGATTTGAGAAGCTCAACTCCAGATTTGGTAGATACAAGAAGTTCTACCAAGACAACAGAACCAGAAGAAGATTCAGTTCTCCTGACACCAAATCAGAGGACAAAATCTCTGATGAAAAGAAAGAAGACAAATATGCTGATAAAAAGAGATACAGCAAAGGTGAACCATCATCTTCAAGGAGGAAGGAGTCCTCATGCAAGAAAAATGATGATGAAGATGTGTGTTACAACTGTCAGAAAAAGGGTCATTTTCAGTATGACTGCCCTGACCTAAGTGCCAAAGAAAGAAAGGAAAGGCAGAACAAAAGAGACAAGAGGCTGAACAACAGGAAAGCCATGATTGCTGGAGACTCAGCTAGTGAAGAAAGTGTTTATTCTTCTGATGATGGATTGTTCTCCAACAGTGACAGTGATGATGACTGTCAAATGGCATTTGAGAATGAAGAGGTATGTTCATCTTCTAGCTCATCTTCCAACTCTTCAATTAACACACATGAGTCTAGTGAAATCCACTTGAAACTCAACTTTGGGAAGTTACTTGAGGATTTCACCAGATTACAAGAAGTATGCAATATAGCACTTAGAGAAAATGAGCTACTGAATTCAAAAGCTCAAACTCCCAACCTCCCTGAACCTGAGCTTGACATTAAATCAACTGAGTTGTATCAGCAGATTGTGAGAGAACTTGAGGAAGTATCTTTCAAAGTCTCTGAACAACAAAAGTTGATTGATGATCAAGAACTGGCCTTGAGGAAAAAGGATTTTGATCTTAGAATTCTACAAGCAAAATTTGACAATCTCTCAAGTGAATTTGATACTCTAAAATTGAGTGAGGGGAGCTTAAAAATGAAAATGTCTGCCTTGAACAAATCTGCTAAGGCAATAGAGGAAATTCAAGGATTTCAAAGACCATTTGCTCAAAAAGGTGGATTAGGCTATAATCCATTTGAACCCTCACATGGTCTTAGTATTGCTTCATCAAGCAATTCTAAGATGACTTTTGTGAGATCAGTAGCACAACAAAATGAAATTGAAGTAAATCAACCACTGATCAAGGATAAGGGTAAAGGAATTTTTATACCAGCTCAGGTAAACAATGTACCTAAACCCACACCTTTGGAAAAGGTTAAAGGCATTGTTTACAGGAGAAATGAGGCTCAGAAAGGTAGAACCAAAGGAAGGCCAACCTATCTGAATCATCATCAGAGGAGTTGTCCAAAACCTGTTCAGAAGAGGCCAATTCAAATGAGGCAACCTCAACTGAATGGATTAAGGCCAATCCCCTCTGATAGGTATAAAACATTCAGGAAGCCTGGACTTTACTTGCCAAATGGAAAAGGCCATCCAAAACCCTATTCTCAAAAGTCTTACCAAGCTGCACCTAAGCTTAGTAACTTCAGGAGAAATGTCACAAAGAAATTTACCAACTCTCCTGAACCCTACAAAGCTAACACTTATACACAGAGGTCACCCAAGGCATTTAAGGGTCAAACTGTGTATGTAGATGTAAATGGAAACCAAGTCAGCCACTTTGAATCAATCAGAGTAATCAGGCAGATTTGGGTTCCAAAAGGTACAGCTAACCCTCTAGGACCCAACACTCAAAGGGTACCTAAATTTTGACTTTGCAGGGCTGCAAGGACCACAAGAAGAAGAGAAGCATCAACAAGAAAACAGCATGGTACTTGGACAGTGGATGTTCAAAACACATGACTGGGAATAAAGAGCTTCTTTCAGAATTCATTGAAAAGGATGGTCCTTCAGTAACCTTTGGAGACAGCTCTCAAGGGATCACAAGAGGTTATGGTACATTAAACATTGGCAATGTTAAAATTACTAATGTCTCATATGTTCTAGGCCTAAAATATAACTTGCTGTCTATAAGTCAAATTTGTGATAAAGGTTTTTGTGTTGAATTTGCACCAAATGAATGTACTATCAAGAACAAATCAACACAACAGGTGCTACTAACAGGGTTGAGAAAGGGAAATGTCTATTTTGCAGATTGGAGCAAAACCCCTGAACCAGTTTGTCTTGTTGCCAAAAGCACAAGTGAGCAAAGCTGGCTGTGGCACAAGAGACTGAATCACCTGAACTTCAAAACCATCAACAAGATTGCAAGGAACTCTCTAGTAAAAGGGCTGCCAAATCAAGTGTTCACCAAAGAACACATATGCCAGCCATGTCAGGAAGGAAAGCAGATCAAAGCTTCATTCAAAGGGAAGCCTGTCATCTCAACTGAGAGAGTTCTTCAACTACTGCATATGGATTTATTTGGGCCAATAATCCCAGTAAGTATAAATGGAAGAAAATATGCTTTAGTTGTTGTTGATGATTTTTCCAGGTACACTTGGGTAGTATTCTTGCTGAATAAAAAGGAGACCCAAGTCAAGCTACCTGAATTGATGAAGAGATTGAGCAATGAAAAGGGCCTAAGCATTGTCAAGATCAGATCAGACAAAGGCACTGAATTCATAAACTCATACATCAATGAGTATTGCAGCAAGAATGGCATCACTCATGAAACTTCAGCAACAAGAACACCTCAACAAAATGGGGTTGCTGAAAGAAGGAACAGAACCCTGAAAGAGGCAGCAAGAACCTTGATTGCTGAATCCAAACTGCCTAAAAGGTTCTGGGCTGAAGCCATTAGCACTGCATGTCACACACAAAACAGGTCCTTAATCACCAAAGGACAAGGTAAAACTCCATATCAAATATGGAAAGGTAGATTGCCCACTGTTGCTTATTTTCACATATTTGGTTGTAAGTGTTTCATTCACAATAATGGGAAGGAACAATTGAAAGCTTTTGACAGCAAAGCTGATGAAGGAATATTTGTTGGATATTCACAAATCAGCAAGGCTTACAGAGTTTACAATTGCAAAACTCTTATTGTGGAAGAAACGCCTCATGTTGTGTTTGATGAATCTATTGATGAGTTCAGGGATAGAAACCTGAATATTGATGAGATAACACAAAGAACAACCAGACTTAGGCTTCAGAGCAAGGAAACAGTGTTTGTAGATGTTGCCCAGCCAGAATTACATGATTGTCAAAAACTGGACAACCTACCTGATGACAATCTACCTGAAGACAATCAACCTGAAGGTGAAATTGAACTGACTGACCCCATCCCAGTTCAAAACCAGGTAACAACTACCAATGAAGAAGCAGGCAATGCTGAGGTAGTTAATGGATCCAATATTCAAGGGGGAACCAATGAAAATGTCAACTCATCTGACAATGAGGACAATACCCCTGAATATGATCCTGAGCTTGATCCTTCAATTAACTTTCCTGAATTTAATGAGTCTAGTGATCCAACCTCAGATGAGGACAATCCTCCTGAAGGGATCAGGTCTAGAAGGACTTGGTTGCAAGACCACCCATCTAGCCTGATACTTGGCAATCCAAGTGAAGGGATCAAAACTAGAAGATTTCATGGAGAAAGTGCCTTGTTTTGTTGTTTTCTTTCAGAAATAGAACCAGGAGATATTGAAGAAGCACTACAAGACACCAACTGGATCATAGCCATGCAAGAAGAGCTGAACCAGTTCACCAGAAATGAAGTATGGGAGCTGGTGGATAGGCCAACTCATCAAGATGTCATTGGAACTAAATGGGTGTTCAAAAATAAGAAGAATGAAAATGACATCATTGTGAGGAACAAAGCAAGATTGGTGGCCAAAGGATACTGTCAATCTGAAGGGATTGATTATGATGAGACATTTGCTCCAGTGGCCAGACTTGAGGCAATCAGACTCTTCTTAGCATATGCAGCTCACATGAAATTCAAAGTTTATCAAATGGATGTGAAGAGTGCATTTCTAAATGGAGTGCTCAAAGAAGAAGTGTATGTTGAACAGCCCCCAGGCTTTGAGGAAGGAGACAAGGTGTACAGATTGAAGAAAGCCCTCTATGGCTTAAAGCAAGCTCCAAGAGCTTGGTATGACACCTTATCACAGTTTTTTCTAGATCATGGTTTTGTCAAAGGCACTGTTGACAGAACTCTGTTCAGAATCTGTGAGGGAGATGATATCTTGTTAGTCCAAATCTATGTGGATGACATTATATTTGGATCTCCAAATGAGAAGTTGTGTGAGAAGTTCTCCAAACTCATGCAAAGCAAATTTGAGATGTCCATGATGGGATTGATGAATTTCTTTTTAGGACTTCAAGTCACTCAATCAAAGAAGGGGATATTCATCAATCAGGCCAAGTATACAAGGGACATGATCAAAAAATTTGGATGTGCAACAAGCAAGCCAGTCAGAATTCCTATGAATACTAAGTGGAAGATGGATCCTGATGAAGGTGGAGAGTCAACAAACTCCACTAATTACAGAGGAATCATAGGATCCTTGCTATATCTCACTGCAAGTAGGCCTGATATCACATTTGCAGTTGGAGTGTGTGCAAGATTTCAGGCAAATCCACCTCTGGAACATGTCAATTCTTGGGCAGCAAGCTTATCTCATGGTTCTCCAAGAAGCAGAATACAGTTGCAACTTCAACAACTGAAGCAGAATATGTTGCAGCTGGAAGTTGCTGTGCTCAGATACTTTGGCTCAGACAGCAACTTAGAGACTACAAAGTCATCACAAATGAAGTGCCAATATTCTGTGACAACAATAGTGCAATTGCCATCTCACAAAATCCAGTGCTCCACACCAGATGCAAGCATGTGGACATCAAGCATCATTTCATAAGGGATCATGTGGAGAAGAAAGACATCAAGCTTGTCAAAATCCACACTGATAAGCAAAAAGCTGATATTTTGACCAAGCCTTTAGCTGAAGCAAGGTTCTTGGAGTTGTCAGCTGAATTAGGGTTACTTGATCCAGGCAAGATGGAAAAATGAGGATTGAATGCTCATATGAAGGGGGAAGTTCATCAAAGTTGAACTTCAGCAAAGTTGACCAACCTCACTGAAGCAGTCTGCCAAAAAGGGAAACTCAGCAAAGTTGTCCCTATGATGTTCAGCAATGTTGGTCAGGGGATGTGTCCAAGTGGGACCCAGTCAGCAACCTTGGGACCCACTCAGGCAAGGTAATCAGGCAGTTTGACCCTCACAGAAACCAAAGAACATCTCAGGATGTTTGTCCGAGTTAATTGGATAATCATTGCTATTTTTAGCATTGATTAGACATTTAAGAGGTTTCTTGGTCTAAGAGTAGGCCATTTTAGGATGGAGTGTGCTTTAAAGATTTTTACCCCCAAAAAGGCAAATCAGCATTTAATGCAGAAATCCTAATTGGGATTTCATGAATTCTTGAGCCTTCATCAAGACCATTGATTTGCATTAAACATCCATCAAACCGCCTAAAGTCCATTACCTTTCTTTATTCAATTGGTTTTTACAATTACTCTCTGCCACTCCTTATTAACCAACGGTTAATAAACTCCCCACATATATAAACTCCTCAGTTTTTCACTATCATCTTTACGCATTCAAAATTTCGAAAACCCTTAAGCTTTTCTTCATACTCTCAAACCTGCAACTACTCTCAAACCTACCAATCTTTCATATTATCCATGGCACCCAAGATCAAAAGAGAAGAGTTTGTAGACTTCAATGACTCCTCTCTGGACATTGATTTCTCCTACCTGAGCCACCCAAATTCCCTTTGGTTTGAAAAGCTAGTAGCCTTTGATAGCCCAGATTCTGAAATTCATCAAGTCCTCCAATGGCTGAGGGAGGCAGGGCTAGAGAAGTTCCTTGGCACCAAGCCTGATTCTTGCCTGAATCCATTCATGGCAGAATTTTTTGCTCATCTTAGATGGAAAGGGAAAAAGGGAGATGTGTGCACTAAGCTCACATATGCTGAAGAAGGTGAAGAAGGAGAGAGTCAGCACACCATCATCTTCACTGCAGAGGATATAGATGCTAGCTTTGGGCTACCATCAGAAGGCCTGAACACTGAAAATTACAAAGAAGGTGATGATCAAGAGTTCTACTATCCATGGATGATAGTACCAAAGAAACTTGTAAGTGCTCAGAACAAGAACACTCTGAAACCTGTTTATAGGCATCTGTTTGATTGTGTTGTAAAAAGCTTGTTGAGCCACTCAGGGAGTGTTGAACAAATTAGCATGCCTAAGTTGAGAGTGATGGCTGCTGTGATTGATTCTGCTGAGAAGGGAGTCAAGTTCAACTGGAAAAATTTCATTCTTGACAAGATGATGAATGAAAAGTTTAAGTTTAAGGAGGTGAAGCACCACAAGGTGGTGGTTGATGGAAAACTCCTATTCTGCACAAGAGCCAGCCTGCTCTTGGAAAGATTTGCTCATTATACCCACCTTCAAGCCAAGCCAAAGCCTTTTCCAACACAGAAGGTGATGTTCAGAAAGATGTCTTCAAAGACAGAAAAGAGGAAGCAAGATGCAGCTTCCAAGAAAGCTGTTGCAATTGTTCCAGCAACAAGAGCCTCTCCAAGGAAAAGGAAAGCACAATCACCCAAAATCCAGCCAAAGATGAAGAAAATGAAAAAGATTCTGAGTGAATCTTCACCTGAAAGCCAATCAAGAAGTGAAGGAGCCACTTCTGAGGAGATTGAGAAGATTGTTGATGAAGGAGTCAACCCTCCTGAACAAGGTGAAGAACTCAGAGAGATTGTCCCCTTGCAACCTGAGACAATCACAGAATTCAGAGACCTTGACCAGCCAACAAGGTATGAAAGGAGAAGGAGAATCATCAAGACTTCTGAGAAGCAGAGACTGATGGAAGAGGAAAAGAAGAAGAAAGAGTTCTTCAAGGAGATTAGACAGGCAAGCAAGTCTAACTCCAAGTCCAAATCAAAACCCAACAGCCCTGAAGCCAACTCCCCTGATATTCAATCTAGAAGAATATCTCCAAGGCAAGAAGAAGAGGAGTGCAAGACTCCTGAGGATGCCCCAATCATTGCCAAGAAAGTTTACTCCCCTGAAGGTGCCCCAGACAGATCAGGTATTGATGTGCTGGCAGATTTGGTTAATCTTGAAGATAGACCTTTCTCCCCCCTTGATCCAAGACTTCTTTCCTATACCAAACTTCTTGAAACTGTTCTTCAAGAAGGTGATCAAGTTGTTCTCCCACCCATTCCAGCCATTCCAATTACCTCTTCAGGCACACTGCTCTCAAAAGCACCTGAATCCCAACTTGTGTTAAGTTCCTCTGAACCCAAGCCTTCTGAACCCAACCTACCTGAATCCCAATCCAACCCTCCTGAATCCCAAGCCAACTCCTCTGAAGATGAAAGTGGTGAAGAATACACTTATGAGGGGATGTTGAGGCAAATTGCAAGAGCCAATGTGGATGAATTATATCCAGGATTGAAGGCTTATCCAAGGCTGCAACAACAGTTCTATGATCTCAGAGCACTTGTTGAGATCAAAGATAGAACTATTGTGGAAATAGCTCAGGCTATTCAGGATAAGGGAGCCAACTGGTGGCAGGTTGAGGAAAATAGGCTGCTACATTTTGCAAATGTAAAGAAAACCAGTGTATTAACCACTGAGACCCTATTTTGCACCATTGTTCATGAGAAGGTGCTTGCTGAAAGAGAGAGAATAGCACAAGGAATCAAGCATCCTGACAGCCCATCTAATGATGATGATGATGATGATGATCACACCAATCCCAATCCCCCTGGCCTCAACTCAGCTCAGGTACATTACTTGACTTTTCATTTTGTGAAGGACTCTGATCATTCAGAGGAGTTGACCATTGATGGTAACTCAGTCCAAGATGCATTGGCCAAGGATGGTTCTTCTGAGCCTGAGGCACAACTTGACAATGTTGAGACTTCCATGGGAGAAGCTGGTTTGGCTAAAGCCTCATCAATGTCAGGCAAGTTGGACATTGACCAGCCTTTAGTCATTCAGGATGACTCAGTGGCCTTGGGATGCCCAAGCACTGTGATCTCCCAACAACTGCCCTCTGTGGATCCTGTTGAGGATATAGAGGTGTCAGGTTTAAAAATTGAAGGAGTTGAAAAGGCTATTAGTGCTGAAAAATCAGAGGGAGATGATGGTAAGGACTGTGTGATTACAGGTTCCTTGAGTGCACCACAAATAGAGGGTGAGGAAGTAGAAATATTGGGTGCAGCCCAATATGAGAGTCAGGCAATTCTTCAAGTCAAATCTGAACTTGATGAATCCCTTGGTGAAAGGAGGCCTGATTCTCCAATAAATGTGAGTCCATCTTTTGAAAATGAAGAAGAAAAGAATATAGTTGAAAATGAGAGAGAGGGTGCTGATGTATCAGACCCTATGGGAGAAAAAGAAATTGAGGGTGCTGAGGGAGTTTCTACTAACACTCTTAGTTTTGCAGATTCAGTTGCTGTCACACTTGAACAAATTTTTGCAGATGCCTCCCTGACAGATATACCAGTTGATGCTGACACTGATCTTGAAGCAGTCTCAGCAAATGTGTCCACACTGAACCAGATTTACTTTGAGCAAGCCAACACAACTGAGGCTAACTTTCAGATTGCTACTCAGACTGCTTCCATTATTGAAGAACAGTCAGAGAAGTTGGACACACTGGTCAAGGAGGTTGGTAAGGCACATGCAGCAACCATTGACACTCTTGATGGCCAAGGAAAGACTTTAGCCTCTGTAGAGATGAGGCTAACTGGCTCAGAAGAGGTGATTCTGCCCACTCTTGATGCAAGAATATGTGGAGTTGAAACTGGACTGCAAACAGTTTCAACTGAAGTGACAAAGGCAAAAGATGCTATGGGAAAGTTCACAAGATCTGTGAAGAAAGAGCAGCAAGGTCTCAAAGATTTATACAAGCACAATGTGAAAGCCTTAAGAAAGACAATCAAGGATGCTTTGAGGCAAAGGACAGCAGCTCAGAGAAAGAAGGCAGAAGAGTTGAAAGCTGCAATGGTGAAGGAGGCTGCTGAGAAGTTCACTGTTGAACTTATGGCCAAAGTGTCTGATCAAGTTGTGGCCAACCTCACTGATCAACTTCAGGGCAAACTTGATCAATCACTGAAAGCCACATTGGATGCCATTGTTTCCCAAAAGATGAAGCCTGTTCACACCTTCTTGAGCATGGCAGATGATAAAATGCAAAACATTCATGATGAGAATGTTTATCTACTGCAAGAATTGAAGTCCCTCACTCAGGCCCACTCACATCTCTCAGTCTCTATGAGTGAACTTAAGCCCCAGTGTTTTGATAATGCCAAAAAGGGGGAAAGAGAGAGAGCAAGGGCAAAGGGAACCTTGGTGATTGGTGAACCTAAGGGAAAGGAGAAAGTCCCTGAGATTGAGGAGGAAGCAGTAGAAGACATTGGGAAAGGCAAAGGCCCAATGAATATTGAAAATTTGACTGAGGAAGAGCAGATTCAAATAGCTGTCAAGGAGTCCATGATGTCAGCTATGGAAAGTCAGGCAAGAAAGCTTCAAAGACCAGGTGGTGAGTCTACAGGACTTGAACCTAAAGAGAAGGCTGCTGAAGTAAGGGGGAAGGTGACAAGATCATCTGAAAGAAAGAGGAAGGAGCTGCAAACCTTCAATGATTTCCCAACTAGCCTGACTTTGCCTTCAGACTTTCAATCTGATGAATCTACCCCAGTAAGGCAATCAAAAAGATTGAAGAAAACAGCCAGGCTACCTGCCATTGAAGAAGAAGAAGTTGGAGAAGAAGTCCAGGACAGAATGCCTGAAGTTGGTGTGCCCAAACTTGCTGATGACCCCTCTAAATTATTTGAAGAAGGTTTTGGAAAAGATCCAGAAACCCAAGAGAAGCTAGCTCTTCAGAGAGCTAAAGAGAGGATGGAGCAATTGGTTGAGGCCAACAAGGCAAGGGATGAAAGAAGGGCAAATTTCAAAGCTCCAAGAAGGAGAGCTTCATACAGAAGACTCAAACCCCAAATGCTGCAAAGATGGGACACTCAGTACCCTCACCATGATAAGTGGGTTCCAATCTCACTGAATTATGCATGGGAGGAGGCCAAGAGAAGTTTTGTATATGACTTCTATGTCATTGGAAAGTGGCTTGGAGAGAGTGTAGATGAAGTCTTTGTCCAGTTCATGTTTGAGAATCATAGGGACCTCTATCAAAAGCTGTTTGCAGCAGCTGATATGGCAAGAGTGGAGTTCAAGGCCCCTGGTCCAATTCTGTACATGCCTCCTAAGTTCAATGGGAACTTGATTGATGAGGGAAAGATTCTGGAGGAGTTCATCAACATCATGAAGATGGAGAAGATGAAGATAGGCCCTAGAGGCTCCAACAAGGAAGTTTGGGAGCTGAAGAAAAGGGTCTGGGCTCAGTATGGCATTGCTCCCCAAGATGATGGAACTCTCTGATGGATAAGTTTATCTCTTCCCTATCTTTGATTTATGATTGATGTTAATTGTTGTTATTTAATTTTCTTGTATCAGTTGGTATGTCCTTTGAATTTTCTGACCTGTAATGCTTAATGATATATAAAAGGACCACTGATTTTCTATCAAGAGATAACAACTCATTATCTCAACTAACTTGATACTACATATACTTGATTTATTGTGCTAACAGTTTATTTCAGGCAAGTTGACTGGTTCACTCATTCTGAAGGTAAAGCATAGTATAAGTCAAGGTCCCTTTGTAATAGGTTTTGGCATCATCAAAAAGGGGGAAATTGTTGGGAATAAAATGATTTTGATCTAGATACCAAAACCCCTGATTGATGATGTACAAATTAGTTGAGATATGCTCAAGTTATTGTTCAGGCAAGTTGTCCCAGAACACTTGAGTATGTAGAATGCTTAAGTTAAAAATCTCAGAGATGTTGTGAGATTTTAGAGTTCAGGATAGTTGTCCAATGCTATATGATAGAAAGCTTGATATGTATTAAGTCTTGAGGACAAAATTGCTGAAGCATCAGGACAGTTGAACAAAGGGACAACCAGGCTGAAGAGATCAAGAACACTGAAGCTGTGCTCTTAAATGCAAAAGATCAAGACAGTTGAAGTACAAATGATCAAGAGAATTGAATGTCAAAAGCTTACAAAAGACACATTCAATGAAGCATTTATTGCCAATCATGCCTGAACCAAGCATTGAAGACTTAGAGCATTAAAGAACCAAGCATTGAATGAATGTTGGAACATTCTAAAACAGCAGCAAGAATGTTCAGGGAGCTTGTCCCATCTGACCGTTGGTTGAGTGTAGATTCTGCCACAAATCAACCTTGGAAAGTGTGCTTATTTGGAAGCTGTCACAAGTCATCTCAGCCGCATTTTTCAGAAGTCAACACATTCATTCAAGCAACCATTGAAGACCCCTTTTACTCAGTGGATAAAAGGAAGTCAAGCTTCTTAGCCGTTTCAATGGTGCTGCAAATAGACATGTTTGAATTGCTATCTCTCCAACGGATAGTTGTTCAAATATGCCTATATAAACAGAAGTGATCAAAAGGGATTCAGTATCCAACTACAAGCTATCAAACTCACATTAAGCTTTCAAAGGAAACCAAGCTATTCTCAAGAATCCTAAGTTTCCTGAATCACTTCAAGCCAGCTAAGCCAATCTTTGTAAACATCCTAGCTTAGCATTGAGATATCCTAAGCCTTTACATTTGTTCTCATTGTAAAGGATATCTCAAATAGTTGGAACCAAACCTCAAACCTTATCTCATTTAGTGAAGAGAGTGTTTGTTGTAGAAGTGAGGAGTTAAGGACTGTTAGAGAGAAACACAGTCTTAACTCAGAGAGATTGAGCACTAGGACTCAGATTATCCTAGGGATCAAAGCACTAAGAGAGTGTTGTTGATCAGTGCACCTTGGCACTATAAAACAAGTTAATTCCATTGTGAAGGAATTATCCTGTTCAATCAGGGAAAGTGGATGTAGGAGCTTGAGTCTCTGAACCACTCTAAACTTGTGTGTCCTTTACTTACTGCACTCTTTATTGCATTCATATACAAACATATTTCAAAGAGTAAAACTTGTAAGTTTAAGGAAAACTGGTTTTGGACAAAGTCCCTGATAACTAACTGTCTTTTCAGAAATTGATTTGGAGTATTTCTTTTGTTAAAAGGCCAACCACATTCCGCACTTAGCAACTCTCTTAGATATTTAACCAACTGATCACTTTATAGTAATCAGTAGGACAAGTATCTATCAGAGTTCATTTAGGCCAGTTGTGAGACAACTTGCCTGATAAGATCAGTTTTGTCAAAAAGAAAGAATTTGCATACACAAGTGCATTCCCCCCCCCCATACACTTGTGTTATACTCCACCAAGGACCAATAGCTTGTCAACAGGGTAAACAGGTTAAAAGTTCATTTAAGTCAATTCATACTCTCTCAACTAGTAGAGTCCTAGAACTTCTACATATGGATCTTCATGGTCCAATAACTCCTCCAACCTTGAATGGTAGAAGGTACACACTTGTTGTGGTAGACGACTATTCTAAGTTTACTTGGGTAGTCTTTCTACACAAGAAGAGTGATACACAAACCCTCTTACCTGATCTGTTGAAGAAGTTACAAGTTGAGAAGAATCAGTCCATTGTCAAAATTCATAGTGACAAGGGAACTGAGTTCATTAATTGCTATATCAAAGACTTTTGTGCTAAACGTGGTATCCAGCATCTAACTAGTGCAGCTAGGACACCACAACAGAACGGTGTAGCAGAAAGAAGGAATCGAACTCTAAAAGAAGCCTGTAGAACCATGCTAGCTGAGTTCAACACACCTCAAAAGTTTTGGGCTGAAGCTATCAACACTGCATGCCACTCACAGAACAGAAGTGCGATCAACAAAGCCTTAGGCAAGACACCTTATGAGGTTTGGAAAGGTAGAAAACCCCGTATTTCATATTTCCATATTTCCATATATTTGGTTGTAAGTGTTTTATCCATAACAATGGAAAGAGCAAGTTGAATGCATTCGATGCCAAAGCAGACGAGGGAATATTCTTAGGATACTCCTCGACTAGCAAGGCATTTAGGGTATTCAACTACTCAACTCTTTGTGTGGAAGAAACACCACATGTGGTTTTCGATGAATCTCGACAGGACTCGTCTGCCGATAAGATCAGTGAAAAGGTGACTGATCTATCGATCGAATCTGACAAAGACTCAGAGGTTTATGAATCCGTTCAAGCCTACAATCCATTCATGAAAGCTCTCGACTCTGATGATAAAGTGAAAGTAAGTGCTCAAGGTAAGTCTTCTAGACCAGTAGACATGCCTGCTCTAGTTGACTCTACTACTCCTGTGAAAATTGATGATACAAATGATATTGATATGCATGATGCTGTACATGATATAGATGATGATAGTATTCCTATTAAATCTAGAAAAACATGGAAATCTGCGCATGATACTGAAAATATCATTGGTGACTCTACTATTGGTGTAAAGACTAGACGACAACTCTTTGAGTCGCAAGAACAGCCTAGTCCAACTATGTTTTGTTGGTGTTGTTTCCTCTCATCTATCGAGCCTACCACTGTTAAAGAGGCTTTGGCTGATAGTAATTGGATCATCGCTATGCAAGACGAGTTGAACCAGTTTGTTCGAAACGACGTCTGGGAACTTGTCGATAGGCCTAAACATCATAATGTAGTTGGCACTCGATGGATTTTCAAAAACAAGAAAGATGAGAATGATGTAGTCGTTAGGAATAAGGCTAGACTAGTTGCCCAAGGCTACTCTCAAGCTGAAGGCATAGACTATGATGAAACATATGCTCCTGTTGCTAGACTAGAAGCCATTCGATTGTTCCTTGCATATGCTGCTCACATGAAGTTTACTGTATATCAAATGGATGTTAAAAGTGCATTTCTTAACGGTATTCTTGCGGAAGAAGTGTATGTTGAACAACCTCCAGGTTTCGAAGTCAAAGGCAACCAGGTGTACAGATTGAAGAAAGCCTTATACGGACTAAAACAAGCTCCAAGAGCATGGTATGACACACTCTCTCTCTTTCTGTTAGAAAATGATTTTACTAAGGGCAAGGTCGATCGAACCTTGTTCAGAAGACAAGAAGGGAAAGACATTTTACTCGTCCAAATTTACGTAGATGACATCATTTTTGGGTCACCTAACAAAAAGCTGAGTGAAAGTTTCTCAACACTCCTGCAAAGTAAATTTGAGATGTCCATGATGGGTGAAATGAATTACTTTCTTGGTCTTCAAGTAAAACAGACTCCTGAAGGGATTTTCATAAATCAAGCAAAGTATACTAGAAATCTTCTAGACAAGTATGGTATTAAGAAATGCAAGTCTGCTGGCGTACCTATGCTACCTACATACAGAATGGACCCAGACGAACAAGGTAAGTGTGCTGATCAAACATATTATCGTGGTCTAATTGGTTCATTACTGTACTTGACTGCTAGTAGACCTGATATTGCATTCTCTGTTGGTGTATGTGCTCGTTTTCAAGCTAATCCAAAAGAGAGTCACATGGAAACCACTAAAAGGATATTGAAATATTTGAAAGGGACCATCAATCGTGGTATATGGTATCCTTCAAATGATGATTTATCTCTAAGTGGCTACTCAGATTCTGATTTTGGTGGCTGTAGAATAGATAGGAAATCTACATCTGGTTCTTGTCAATTCTTAGGCACAAAACTCATTTCATGGTTTTCGAAAAAGCAGACTAGTGTTGCTACCTCTACTACCGAAGCCGAGTACATGGCTGCTGGTAGCTGTTGTAGTCAACTACTCTGGCTCATGCAACAGCTTAGAGATTACAACATATATGAATCAAATGTTCCTATTTTCTGTGATAGTAATAGTGCAATTGCCATTACACAAAATCCTGTATTGCACACACGTTGTAAGCATGTTGATGTGAAACATCATTTCATACGTGATCATGTAGAAAAGAAGGATATTCGCATGAAAAAGATTCATACTGATTTTCAAAGAGCTGATATTTTCACAAAACCATTAGCTGAAGCACGTTTTCGTGAGTTATGCATTAGTTTAGGGCTAATTGATTTAGACCCTACTTGTCTATAGCTATGTACTAACCAGACAGGTTTAATCAAGAAAAGGAGACAAGAATACTAGAATAGAGCACTCGACTACTCACGCAACAGACAGGTATACAAGGCTAGACTAGATGACCAAACAACCCGATGAGGAAGTTGGTAAAGCTGAGGGTAATACTAAGGGAATAAACATTTAAGGGGGAATCCTTGATTTCTTAAATATCCTTATGTTGACTCTTAAGTTTGTTAAAGGTCATCTTGTTCGAAACCTTGATCATAGCTTTGAATTGATATTCCTCTTATTTATTGCTACTCTACTCGTACCATCGATTACACGTTGTATATGATAAAATAGGTACATGAAGTCGTTCGATGTTCAGAATAGACAAGCACAGGCGAAGGGGGAACTCGTCTTGTGTGCTAAAGACTACTCGTCTTGTGTGCTAAAGACTACTCGTCTTATGTGCTAAAGACTACTCGTCTTATGAAGACTGAAGTCTACTCGTCTGTTCTGGATGGACTCGAACAGACAAGCTAAGTGTTTCTATTGATTGAAATATGCTAAGTGTTTACTCACATAGAATTAAGGACATTATGGTAATTTGGTAATGAAAATTGAAAGTTTCCAGAACAGGATGAATACACTCCCATTCTTAATGAGGTGTATACACCCAGTTCGCGCCATACTCTTCTACGCTAGGTCAGATGAGTACACTCCTCTGTCCTAACCAATAAGAAAGGCGGATTCCAAAATTTACAATATCAAATCACATAATATTCTCGATTCCGTAAACAGAATTCCAACAGCCCCAACCGTTGGATCCATGCATTCAATCTTGACCGTTGGATCAAATTTCCGTTCTAACAAAACCCAACTGCCTCACTCAACTCGCCTCACGTTTTCACAACTGTTTGATTCTCAAATTGATTTCTTGCTAACTCAAATCTCTTCAGTTCATACTACTATGTCGATTGTTTCTCTCTTTGATGTCAGAACCAACAGACAAGCGAGGTTTGATTTAGGCAGATACACTACTGAAGGAAGGGTTCATGTGGAGCCTTCGTTATTTTTCAAAGGGCTACACACGGATGACAACAAGGAGATTCTGTCTAAGTGCATCCAGTGTGGTTTAAGGCCATATCTGGAGGCCTTTCCGCAAGTCGTCTTGGAGGAGGAGGTATTAATGTTCTATGCCAACGCCACCAGACGAGGTGATGGTATCGAATCGTTCATTGGATCGGACAGGGTTGAAATCAATAGCGAGGTGCTACTTAGGCATTTGAGGTTGCCCACTGGAACAATTGATGTGGAGAACTATGCCTTAGGCCAAGAGATGAAGTACATGAGCATCTTTTGTGGAAAAAGGATGCAACTTAAACCGGATGGCAAGGCCCCAGCCGTCAAGAAAGCTGAATTGTTGGAAATTTATCGAACACTGTTGGACATAGCTAGCAAGATGCTACTATGTGCCACTGGTTCTCATGATTCGGTCACTCAAGTGAAGACTAGGGTGATGGCAGCAATCTATGACGGAATCACAAACGGAAATTGGTTCAAATTAATCGCTGATCGGATTATGTATTTCGAACGGAATGTTATGGTGAATCAGGACACGGCTAATTGGGTGGTGTCGAAGACTGTTGGATATGGCAACAAGCTAAGTATTCTCTTACCCCTGCTATTGCCGAACAAATCTGATTGGAGTAAAGGCAAGCCGTTTCATCCACTTAAATTCTATCTTAAGGCTGAAGCTTTGAGGAAGCAGGTTGCTAGAAGGCCATCTGCCCCAAGACAAGTGCTGGTAGATGAGTCGGAGGCAATGCCTTATGGAGACTCATCTAGTTCTTCTGGAGATGAGTCAGATAATGAAGTTTCGGAGGAAGCTGCGAAAGCTGAGTCGAGTGGACATGATTCAGAGGAGACTCACTCAGAGAAGGAAGAAGAGTCCGGTGCCGAAGTCTATCGACTAGTGAGAGTCGATTCGCCTACTTCACCAGCCGAGTTGAGTCCTCAGGTTGGTTCTTCTTCTCAGTCTATTTCATTTCCTCTTTCTCTCCCCGTCGCAACCAAGGCTAGATCACATCGATCTAGGCCACGACCTATTCCCCAAACCTCACAAGCACTGGCGGCATTACCGCTTCGAGCCAGTGTACCCGAAAACACTCCCAAAAAGGATACAACTGATACTCCGACAGTTGTCACACCAAACCTGGCCACGTCAGAGCCCCAAGAAACCACAGACCAAATTCTACCCTTACCCTCAACAGAAAATGTTGAACCCTTCAACCCGTCTACTTCAGACAAGACGACAGTTGCCACTGCAACAGCTGAGTTAGAGACCCCATCTACTCAGACCCCGTCGACATATGAAGAAGCATGAACAGTTTGAGAAGCAACTCGCATCCGTCGACATCGACTATGAAGAAGCATGAACCCTACTCGAAGATGATTCGGAATATGAAGAAGCAACTCGCATCCGTCGACATCGACTACTCATCTGAACAGTTTGAGAAGCTGATCAGAATTTGCACTTGGTTCGCATTAAAGAAGTCTGGAACTGATGATCTTTTCGAGGTCATTCTAGGCATGGGTGGTATCTCCAATTTTATGGATTGGGAGATGGAACAAAAGGAAAACAGTGGAGTTAAGGATCACTCTGAACTATTTCCACGCAAAGCCTTAGTTGATCTGGTTAAGAGACTGTTGAGCATCCCTGATGGTGTTCTGGTTGATGAGTTCACATTTGACATCGGAACCCAGACTGATCTGGTGGAAGATGAGCCGAAACCAGAGGTTGCTGAAGTTGGTATACAGACTGATGAACCAACTTTGGAGTTGGAAGATGTTGAGAGTTCAGAAGAGTCTGAGTCTTTCGAACTTGGTGAGGAAGATGAGGAATTCTTAGATGCTGAAATGTTTACTGAAGATGAACTTGTTGAGAAAGTTCAAGTAGATTCTGTGATTGATACTCAGTCGTCTACTCATGGATTTCCAGATGGCTATCTAGATGAGTTGAAGACGAACTTGAAAGAAGTAGTACATTCTGCAATAGATGAGTTTCTTGAATCGAAGGTTAAAGATATGTTGATTGAGCAGAATCAGTCACTTGTTGACAACTCAAGAGCTCTTATTGTTGGCGAGGTCAACAAGATGGATTCAACCTTTCGAGCTGAGATGTATGCTGAAGTTGAAAAGTTCTTGAAAAGACAAGTAGATTTTTCTGAGAAGAGGTCCATTCAGTTTGCTAGATCGTTAGCTGAGGAGTCTAGTAAAATGGAGAATCTCTACAGAGTTAAGATCGACATTGCTGATGATCAACGACGAGAAGCACAAGATCAGTTGGTGCGTTCTCAAGCAATTCTTCATGAATTAACTGCTCAAAACACTCTTCTACGTCAGACAGCTACTCATTTCAAAGATGAGTTAGTTTCAAGTTCGAGGAAGCTAGAGCTGACTGCTGATCGACTAAATAAGATGAGTCATGAGAAGTCGCATCAAAAGCAGATAGAGATAGCTACTGAAGCTATGAAAGAAGCTATCAAGGAAGAGATGACTAGATTTACTTCTCTTTTCACTCTTAAGGCTACTGATGAAGCCAAAAAGGGGGAAGAGACGAGTAAAGTTCAAAAAGTTGGAGAAATTGAACTGTCTACTGAATCTGATGTGAAAGCTGCTGCAACTGCTATTGAGGAGCTTAGAAGGCCGAAGAGAGGCAAGTTAATCAAGAAAGCTGATCTTGAAGAACTTAAAGCAGTTGAGTTGAAGAAGCTGGAGAAAGGCAAAGGTGTTGCATCTTCAGAAGCTGAGATTCAGACTAGACAAGTCAAGCGGAAGTTAGCGATTGAAGATGAAGCTACTGCAACAGTTGAAAAGAAACAAAAGATTGATGATCCTAATGATGAGACTCATTATGCAAGCAAAAAGAAGATTAGGAAGCATATTGAGAGGTTGCAGAAACTGAAGACTGATATTGATCAAATGGAAGACAAGTTTATTGATTACTTCATAGATAACAAGCATCGAGCTGAATGGAATGAAGTGAAGAATCAATGGGAACTTGATCACTGGATTTTGAGAAAGTATGGTGATACTGAAAGTCGAGATGAATTATATTCATTATTTGACAGATTTATGGAAGGACAACACAAGATGTTATGGCATTTAATCTTAAGGATTTCTGCTAGTGCTAATTTCAATATTCTTGTTCCTGAATTTCCTGACTGGAAATGTCCTATGACAAGCTCAGGTAAAAGGATTGATATGAGTCGAATAAAGAAGTTTGAAGAAGAATTATTAGATAAAGAGAAGATCATAGATGATAGTCATATTAGTCTGATTCATAGAAGGATCCTCGATGCATTTCATGTTCCAAATCCAGAAGGAGGTAATCTTTCAGACTTGTTGATTTTCATTGATTGTTTTTTTTGCTCTGATACTTAGGTATTTTGATTTTTCTAAGTATGTGTAATATTTACTGATCTATTTTGAATGAATGAAAGATAACAACTTTTGATGTTAATAGACAAGATAACTACTTAACTAGTCTACTTATGAGAAAAGATTCAAGTAGTTTTGGCTTCATCAAAAAGGGGGAAATTGTTGGGATATGAGTCCTAGACAAGTCCTAAATGATGAAAAGATAAGATGAGTTTTGATAAGCCAAAAAGTGGTTTGAATATTTTCTAAGTGTTGACTAATCTAGTCTAGTTAAGTTGAAGTCATCTTGAACAGATCAGTAGAGCTCACATAAAAGATAAGTATTGTTTTATGTTTAAAAGATAAGTACAATGTATAAGTACTTCATATGTGTTTTTATTAGTTTGTTACTGAGCTATAATTGATGTATAGAGCTCATGATATTTCTATGTAATAGATAGATTTGTTGTATAGTTTATAAGTTGACTAAGCTTGTATTATAAAAGCTTAATGTAATGTAATAGTCTTGTTAGGTTAGATGATAGGACTAGGTTAGTTCTATGAAGTCTACTACTAGAGAAGACCTGCGCAAGACAAGACAAGACGAGAAGAACAAAGACTCAAAATTGTCTAAGTGTTGAAAGAAGACAGGTGGACTCAACAAGACAGGTCAACTGGAAGTTAGTTACAAAAGCGCGTACAAAGATAAAGATTGACGAAGTTAGTTGGAATAACTAATTCATAACAAGAAACGCGTGGTTGGATAAAGCTTGGAAGTTAGAAATCAGTTATCAAGAAGAGTTGGTTACAACTACTTAAGTTCTTGATTTCAGAAGTCTATAAATATTTCAAAGTATTCATTGATTCAAGACTACTGATTACAGACGTACTGATATTCTAAGCATTCAAAAGGCGATTTACGAAGAACTCAAAGAAGGAAGAACTCGCAGAGTTAATCTTCAGAAGGAAGCCAGAAGACAAGTCATATTCAGAAGGCGACTACTGAAGATAGAGAAGTTTTTGTTTGTTGTTTGTACCAAGTTGCTAGATACTTGTTAAACTTCTAGTTAGATCGTAGATATATCTGGTGGTATATTCTGTTGAAGATCTAAGTCTTCTTCTTGGGACTTAAAAGACAGGAACTACACTTTGTACTCGTGTTGAAGAGTTTAGTGGAAAATATCACAACTGGGTTTGTGAGAGTGGACGTAGACAAGTTGTCGAACCACTATAAATCTTTGTGTGTTGATTTACTGCTTTACTGTTTGATTAATTGCTTAAATGTTTAAATACTTAACTGAACTTGACTAGTTGAGTATAGAACAGAGTTCCCGAATCATAAGTTGAGTATAATCTTGAATTGGGCTCATAGTTACTTTGATCATTTCCGCATTACGTATTCTGATATATCGAAAGATTTTTGAAAAGTCTATTCACCCCCCTCTAGACGTTTTCACTAGCTTACTCGATATCAACTCAACTTGGGACCAACACATGTCTTCCCTTGTTTTGTATACTTGTGTATTCAAGAAGAGGTTGTACCCCCAACTTATCTATTTTCCACACTTACTATGCATTTTTCTTTGTCATGAGCTTTAAGAAATGTTTATAGTTTATGTAAAAAGTAAATGTGTAACATAAAAAGTGAAGAATGTATTATTGTATTGGGAGAATAAATATTTTAATTTACAGAAGTGTGCATATTAAGTGTGGACAACCAAAAAAAAAAATGTATATTAAGTGTGGATGTATGGAGTATATTTTAGAACATACACTATTTTTTTTTAACTTCTTTGTCTCATTTTAATGAATGATACAACATACACAACAATGTTGTAATGAGTAGATACAAAGAAAAATATAAGTTCATATTGATATATGTTGCACAATATTTTAATAATATTTTTGCTTATTTAAAAAATATTTGAATTCATGACTTTGATGAAATAGACCCAATTGGGACGTTGCCATAAAACGCACATAACAATTGTGTTCTTACAAGAATAAAATGTCTTTTTCCAAAAAAATAAAAAAGGTGTTCTTACAACAATTTGGGGCTTCTTACAACAAATGATGGAAACAACAGTTGTGAAAGCTTCTTACATTATCATGGTATACAAGGGTACCTTTCCTCTAAGAACCTCATTCTTCTTAGGGGTGAAACCATGCATCTTGAGATATGAACAAATAATATGTAAGATAAGGTTCTTAGCAATACTGTACAAATTATTTTGCTTCATTTCATCAGTAGATAATTCTGACCTTGGTTTTGGTATCAGCAGACCAACAACTTTTAATGGATCGAGAGTTGTCGTGTTGGGAGTCTTTGTGACGATTGGTCCTTCAGTAATAACCGACCACGTGAGATCATGCGTAGAGCTAAATATGGCTTCCATCCTCAACTTTCAATAATCATATTCATCAACTGAAAACTTTGGTAGCTTGGTAGAGTTAGTATCCATGAGTAGTAAAATCAAGAAAAGATGATACACGATTTTTCAGCAAGTATTTTCACAGATCAGTTATGTTAGGAAACCTAGACTTTCCCCAAAGTCTAATGGCTATCAAGATGCAACAGTCTGGTTAGAACTACTGCTCTGATACTACTTGTTGATCCCAGAAGTGAGTTTAAGATTGGACGAAGTAAAAGTATAGAGGGGAGTTGTGAATAGACTTTTAAACTTTTTCCAAAATTATTAGACTAATACAAGTTTTAATCTAGTTAGCTGATCTAACTCAACTGGTCTTATAGTAAGCTGATCTTTCAACCAGTAAACTATCAAATCAACTTAGTTATATCTTAGTGTTTAGTTTGCGGATTTTATGAGCCCTTTCAAATTATACTCACTATTTGATATGAAAATACTTCTTGAGTAGTCTTGTTCTTAAGTCTACTCGTCTACTTAGCTAGATCTTTAATTCGGCTGTTTATACGAATATCTTTTTAATCAATAAAGAAATATAAAATTGTAAAGTAAATCAGGACATGTTGGGATACGAATCCTAAGACAAGTTCTATTTGATGATAAGATGAGTTTTGATAAGCTAAAAGAAAACTTGAATATATTCTAAGTGTTGACCGATCTGTTATGGAAGTCGTCTTGTATGAAACAAGATAAGATGAGTTAAAGTAAAACAGAAAATAAACTAAGCATAAAAAGACAGTTTACTTTACTATAGGATTTTATGATAAGCTATAATCATTGTATAGAAGCTTATGTTTATGTTTATATGTCGTATTGATGTAATAGTCTATAAGATGACTAAGCTGATCTATAAAGCTTAAAGTAATGTAATAGATTAGATAAGCTTAGATAGGACATGCAGAGTTATACAAAGAAGACATGAAGATGAAGAAAAGAAGACTTGACCAGACAACACAAGTGAAGAGAAGTCTGAAATATTCTAAATATAGAATATGAAGGAAGACAAGTCAAGTTGAAGTTAAAAGATAAAATCGTATATTCGTATCTTCAGAGAAGATATGAAGTTTGTTATGGATCTTAATAGAATAACTGACGTATTCGAAGATACATATCAAGGAAACAATTATCATAGTTAGTTAGAAGAAGTTATCAAGAAAAGGTTGTTGGATAACAAACTTATCTTGAATCAATGAAGTTTATAAATAGTTGAGGTCATTCAATGATTGAAGACTACTGAAGCTAAAACTACTGATAGACTACTGAAGAAAGCAAGGAAACTCACAGAGTTCGAAGCAATCAAAGTTCAAAGAAGCCTAGAAAAGAAGAGTCTACACAAGAAGGCTTACTGCAGAAAAACTGAGAAGTTTTTCATTATTGTTTTTTGTTGTAAACAAGGTTCTAGTTACTTGTAAAATAACTAGTTGTTAGATCAAAGATATATCTTGAGATATAATCGATAAGTTCGAAGTCTTAGTTCTTGGGACTTAAAGCCACAAGAAGAGTTAATAAAATATCACGACTGGAGTTGTGAGAGTGGATGTAGACGGATTTGTCGAACCACTATAAATCTCATGTTGTTTACTTACTGTTCTTATATCTATTATTTGTTCTTAATTGTTAACTTGGATAATCAACAGGATTCTTGATATCATGTTGAATAGAAGAGTTGATATATTTTCATAATAGACAAGTAAGGTTTTACGTTGTATAGTTGAGTATAATTGTTAAGGGCTCATAAACTGATAATTCTACACGATTAATCTCTGATATTTTGAAAAGTTTTAAATGTCTATTCACCCCTCCCCTCTAGACTTTTCTATCTTAATCAATCTTAAACTCAACTTTGGGACCAACAAGTGGTATTAGAGCAGTGGTTCTATCGGACTACTGTTTCTTGATTACCAGAAAAGGCTTTTGAGGGAAAGTCTTGGTGTCCATTGGAATAGATCCTTGAATCTTATTTGTTTTTCAGTCTCTGTGATATCTTGATCTACTTTCCTTATTCTTGATCCTATTTGTCAAACAACTATGGAAACTAACGCCAACAAGCTACCTAAGTTCAATGTTTCAGATTATGACTATTGGAAGCTTCGCATGGAAGCAATCTTCAGTTCAACACACGATCTCATGGTGTCGGTGGTGAAGGATGGCCCAATTGTCACTATGACATCCAACACTGCCACTTTGGACCCAACTAAAGTCGTGGGTGTTCTTGTTCCAAAACCAAGGTCAGAATTAACTGCTGAAGAAATGAAGCAAAACAATTTGGACATCGTAGCTAAGAATTATATTTTACATACATTGCCAGACGAGTATCTTGGCAAGGTATTAAAATGTAAAACGGCTAAGGAAATGTGGGACAGAAGAAGGCACGAGTCTGATCAAAGAAAGCAAGTTGTCCACTGTAGTTCAAAAGTTTGAATCATTCAAAATAAGGCCTGGTGAAACTATTGACCAACTTGATACTCGATTACTGATTTATGAATGACCTTGAAGTTTTAGGTAAGACATATACAGACAGGGAGATTAATTTGAGAGTTCTTAAGTCTCTAGATGAGAGGTGGAAGATGGTTAAAATGATCATCAAGACCACTCAAGATATAGACACCTGGTCTGCTGAAACTATGTTCCAAACACTTAAGGCTCATGAATTCGAACTAGACGAAGAAGATCCAGTAGTTGGTAGTGATAAGGAAAAATCAATCTCTAAGAATGTTTCTTTCAAAGCCTCTTCCTCTAGAAACTCTAGAACATCTAACACTAAGTCTTCTAGCATAAAAGATGAGTTACATAAGTCTGACCTTAGTCTTAAGGATCAAATGAGCTTAATGATTAAGAGGTTTGATAAGCTGAACAAGAGATATGGTAGGTACAAACGTTTTTATAAGGATTATAGAGGTTCCAATAACAAGGACTCTTTTGGGTCCAGACGAGACAGAAACTCTTCTGAAAGAAGAGATGAAGTCTCTAAAGAGAACAGGAGAGATAGAAACTCTGGAGATAGGAAAGATAGAAATTCCTCAGATAGACGAGATAGGAAACGAGATCACTCTCCAATTAAAAAGTCTACTAATGATCCTTTGTGCTATAACTTTGATAAGCGAGGTCACTACATCTATGAGTGCCCTGACCTTAGCTCAGAAGACAGAGAGAAGAGAAAGGCGAGACGTGATCGAAGATATGCTAAGGGTAAGAAGGCAATGTTGGCACATGATGACTTTAAATCGGAATCAGACGAGTTGCCTTCGTCTTCTTCTGATTACCCGACTAGCAATGAGAAAGAAGCATTCATTGTAGATGATGGCCTAGCTATGATGGCCAAGATCGAACAAGAGGTATCATCTAACACTTCTTTTCGTTCATGTGACAGTTCTGATTCTGATGAAAGTGACACTGCTGATAGTGGTGTAGAAAGTAGTCTTCATCATTCCAATGGAGTGACTGAAGAAGACCTTCTACTCGCTAATAAAGCATTCATGGAAGTCCGTGATGAGAACATCTCTTTAAAACAAGAAATCGTCAATCTACGAGAAGCTCAGTCTAAATCAGATCCTAATATAGTTGTCTTAAACAAACGCTTGACTAAAGAGTTGAATCAACTCAAATACAAGTATGCGTTAACAAACAAGTTGTATCAGGATATGTTAAAGACCCAAGCTAATGAGACAAATGAATTCAATGTTTTAAAGAATAAATGCAAAAAGCTTGAAGAGCGCAATAAGTTCTTAGAGACTGAAGTCTTAAATCTAGACCTTAAACTAGCTGACTTAGGGATGGCAATGGGGCAGAGCAGGGCAGATAGTTAAATATCCAAATCTGCCCTGCGTTCATAAGTATCTGCCCTGCCCTGCCCTGCGATCTGCTGCGGGGCAACATTTCGTGCCCTGCCCTGCCCTGTGCAAGTCATTGCCCTGCCCTGCCCTGCCCCATGCACTCCAAAAGTCCAAGTAAAACATGCAGATTAAATTAAATTAAACAATAAAATAAATATTAAAAATTCACAACTAAATTAAACATTAAAATTAAACATTACAAATTCACTAAATCATATCCAAAATACTTAACATCAAATAAATGTGTTTTGTGAAATTGTGATTTGAAGAAAGGGAGAGAGTGAGCGGCGGGATAATGGAATAGTGGCCATAATTAAATAATACTCCCTCCGTCCCATACTTGAAGCTACAAACCAAATTAGCACGGGTTTTAATAAATGAGTTGTTTATTAGTATTGTGTAAGATAAAGTGGGGGTAATAAAGATTTTTCAACTTTATAAATAGTAATAAAGTTACTTTTTAGTGTAATAAAGTAGTGGCATTTGTTGTAATATTGTGATGTTTAAAGGGGAGTGTTTAAAAGTGCTTTTACTATTTTAGGTAATGTTGCTTCAAGTATGGGACGCCCAAAATGGTAAAATGTAGCTTCAAGTATGGGACGGAGGGAGTATATATTAATATATATATATATTTATATATTAATATAATTTTTTTTTTTATATTCAGGGCAGGGCAGGGCAGATCATATTTTTATAATACATGGATCTATGCTTGCCCTGCCCTGCGTGCGGGGCGGGGCAGATTTGCCCTGTTTTAAAAATGGGGCAGGGCAGAGCGGATCTAAACCTCTAAGAGCAGGGCGGGTCGACCTCGGGGCAGATCATTTTGCCATCCCTAAGCTGACTTGGTTAATTCATCGAGAATTAATCAACAATTGTCAGATAGGTATAGGGCTCCAGATGACAAGACAGGGTTGGGTGCTGATATGCCCAGCTCGTCTACTCATGCCTTAAGAACCTTACTGATGCTAGTTCAAGTTCTTTGACAAATGATAAAGGCAAAAGACCAATGGAATACGATAATGGAACAAAGTCCAAAGCTAATGTACAAGTACAGTCTAGAAGCAATGTTCCAATTACCAAGAATGGTAAAATGAATGTTGTCAACAGACAAGTACCGTTTAGACCAAGTCAGAAGAGGTTCACTAATCTGCCCAGACCAGATCAGGTCAGGTACACGCTGAGGTATCCTCAACAGACTAGACCTAGACAAGTACAGACTGGTTGGAACAAGCCTAGACCTTCTTTCATAAGGCAGTCTCAGCTTTATTCAACTAAGCCTAGAAAGTTTATCCCAAATTATCGTACTCAACCTGTCTTATATCCTCCTCCTTTATCATATGATATTATTTCCGAGGAAAGACCTAAACGAGTCTATAAACCGTGTGGCCCAAACGCCTATAAACCTTATTCGAACTATCAAAGGCCAAATATGCATGCTCAAGTAGAGGTTAAATCCAAAGGATACCTCAGACGAGTAGACACAAGGTCGGATGATAGATTAGATAACAGAGTACTATTTTGTAACAAGTATGGTAGAAAATTAAAGAGGTCTCAATTATTCAAAACTCCAATGTATATATAGATTCCTCTTGGTGCTACTAACCCCCCAGGACCCCAATAAACAAAAGGGTACCTAAATTATTTAAATATCACCATTGCAGGGTCTACTTGACTTATACAAGAAAGGTGGTTCTGTAGGAGAGACTTGGTATATAGACAGTGGTTGTTCACACCACATGACTGGTACCAAGGCTTTACTATCGAACTACTGTGATCAAGAAGGACCCAAAGTAATTTTTGGTGATACTTCAATGGTTGTTACAAAAGGATTCGGATACATCAAAAATGGTGATGTAGAGATACTGGATGTATCCTACGTTGAAGGTTTGAAGTACAACTTACTTTCTGTTTCACAATTTTGCGATAAAGGATATAAAGTTCAATTCAAAAGTCTAAAATGTGAAATAATTGATAAAAGAACTGACACTACTCTACTAGTCGGTGTCAGACAATGCAACGTATACATTGTGAATTGGAATAGTTCTCCTAGGGATGCTTGCCTTCTTATTAAAAGTCCTAAAGAGATCGGTTGGTTATGGCACATATGAACTTTAAGATTATTAATAAGATCGCAAGAGATTATCTTGTTGAAGGTATTTCCAATGAGGTCTATTACAAGTCACAAGTGTGTGATGCATGCCAAAAAGGTAAACATGTAAAGGGTTCTTTCAAATATATTCCAACTCTCTCAACTAGTAGATTCTTAGAACTTCTACACATGAATCTTCATGGTCCTATTAAACCTCCAACATTGAACGGTAGGAGATACACGCTTGTTGGGAATAAAATGAGATATGTTTTGATTCAATACCAAAACCCCTTGAGACATGCCTAAGTCAAGATGATTATGTTCTAAGATTGTTTAGAACATATAGCATAAGGCTTGATGAGAAGCTGAAATGTTAGGCAGCTCTTAGTTAAATAGATGCACAATTTGAGGGGGAACATATGCTTTGATGAGTATCAACAACAAGTCCCTCAAGACTCAAATTCTGGAACAATCACTAAGTCTATTGAAGGACAAGTATGCGGATCAGGAGAGTTGTCCATAAGAGTTGTCTCAGCACAATTCATTCAGAACAAGTGTTCTGAAGCCTAAAGGTCAACTGTGTTGAAGAGTTCAAGACAACAATACCCTAAAAGATCTTCAAAGAAACATGCTAAGATCACTTCCAAGTGAAGCAAAGGGAAAGAGTCAAGTCATCAGAAAAGAGCAAGCCAACTGTGCTGATAAGCATGACTGCTGATAAGTGATAAGGAGAGTTGTCTATTTGATAAGGAATGTTGTCCTATCATTGGAACAACCTTCAGAAGCCATGTCCAACTCTTAACAAGTGAATCTTAAAGTCAGACATTGGGAAGAGCGCTGCAGAATGAAGACAAAGTCCATACAACTGTTTATTTCCCAAATGAGGACATGTCACTATCAAGAATCTGTCTTCTAAAGTTGAAGAACTAAAAGAAGACATTTATGGATATTTGAGGCTGCCTCTCCAATGGGCAAATCCTTCATTTGTCTATAAATACAGAAGTGTGAAGACCATTTGAAAGCATCCACTACCTATCCAACTATCCTACAAGTCAAGAGTGCTTTCAAGCTTTCAAAGAGACTACCTTAGTCTTCAAACACTTCATCTAAGCTGAACTTCAATTGTATATCCATACAAAGCTTAGAGAGTGTTGGTCCTGAAAGGAGTATATAACAAGTGTATGGGGGGGGGGGGAATACATTTGTATGCAATTCTTCTTAAACTTGATCAAACCAGAGCTCAGCAAGGTTGTCTTGGACAACTCTGCTGAAGATGATTAACTCTTCTAAGATAATCAAGCTACTAAGTACTATTGAGTACTTAGTTGAATAACTATCTAAGGGAGTTATATGTGCGGAATAGTGGTTGGCCCTTGTAGTTTAGACTCCTTTAAAGTTCTGAAATCACTTAATCAATCAACCAGTCCAGTTTTCAGGGAACTTGTCCAAATGTCTTTTTGCACAGTCTTAAGTATAAGTTCTTTGAAAGGTCAGTTTTGTGTGCAGTGTTGAATGTATGAAAGTACTTGAAAAGCAAATCAACACAAGAGTTTATAGTGGTTCAGAGACTCAAGCTCCTACATCCACTTTCCCTGATTGAACAGGATAATTCCTTCACTCTTGGAATTAACTTGTTTTATAGTGCCAAGGTGCACTTGACCAATAACACCACTCTTTGGTGAATTGATCCCTATGATGTCTAGAGTCCTAGTACCCTCTTCTCAACTCAGAATTGAACTGTTCTTCTCTCAACAGTCAGCTCCTACCACATCTACTACTACAACCTTCTCACTTTCTCACTTGAAAGGGGTAAGGGTTGAAGTAAGGTTCCAACTAATGAGATATCCTTTACAATGAAGATCAGTGTATAAGGATTAGGATATCTCTCTAAGTTTTGTATGGATATACAATAGAGTTCAGCTTAGAAGAAGTGTATGAAGACTAAGATAGTCTTTGAAAGCTTTGAAAGTTCTATAAGCTTCAGAATGCTTGTGTAGTTGGATTCTGTTGAGGTTTAGTTGGATTCTGTTGAGGTTTAGTTGGATGCTTTCAAATGGTCTTCACACTTTTGTATTTATAGACGAGTGAAGGATTTGCCCGTTGGAGAGGCAGCCTCAAAAGTCCATAACTGTTTTCTTTTAGTTCTTCAACTTTGAAGACAGAATCTTGATAGTGACATGTCCTCATTTGGGAAATAAACGGTTGTATAAGCTTTGACTTCATTCTGCAGCACTCTTCCCAATGTCTGACTTTAAGATTCTCTTGTTAAGACTTGGACATGGCTTCTGAAGGTTGTTCCAATGATAGGACAACACTCCTAATTAAATGGACAACTCTCCTTATCACTATCAGCAGTCTTGCTTATCAGCAAGGTTGGCTTGCTCTTCTTCAGATGACTTGGCTCTTATTCTTTGCTTCACTTGAAAGTGATCTTAGCATGATTCATTAAGGATCTTTAGGGTATAGTTGTCTCAAACTCTTCAGCATGGTTGACCTCAAAGCTTTCAGAATACTTGATCTGGTTTAACTGTGCTGAGACAACTCCTCTGGACAACTCTCCTGATCAGCATAGTTGGTCTTCAAAAGACTTAGTAATTGTTCCAGAATTTGAGCCTTGAGGGGACTTGTCTAGATGAACTTCAAAGCATGTGTTCCCCCTCAAATTGTGCATCTAACTAATTAAGAGCTGCCTAACATATCAGCTTCTCATCTAGCCTTTATTCTATATGTTCTAACATCTTTAGAACATACTCAACTTGACTTAGGCATGTCTCAGGGGGTTTTGGTATTGAATCAAAACATATCTCATTTTATTCCCAACAATTTCCCCCTTTTTGATGATGCCAAAACCTATACAACTTATGCAAAAGTGACTTAGCTACACCTATTACATTTATCTTCAGAAGACATGACTAAGGTAAATTATCCTGAAAAGCAATGTGTTAGTGTACTCACTGTTCATGTTGCACATAGGTTTCAAATATAGGCATAAAGAGATTTCTGCAAACATGTATCTTGATTCAAAGTTAGTTCAACTATCATTCATATAAAAATCATTACAGGCATGTTGATAGTTGAAATTAACATATCAGAGCATGAATTCAAGACATTATTACACTCGATCATTTCATTACAACTATTCAGAGCATATACTAAACATAAGATCTAGAGTATCAGAGCAAATCAACTAAGCACTTAAAAGTACTTAGATCTTCAAGTTTCAGAGCATCTTCTAGTATTAGAGCAAAACCAAAACACTTAATAGTATTTGGATCTTCAAGTATCAGAGCAGAATACTGGATATCAAGACATATACTTGTATTAGAGCAACTAATGCATATCAGAGCAAAGAGATTATCATAGCACACCACATCAGCAATCTTGACCACACTTCAGCATAGTTGACCAGTTAAAACATATCTTCAGGTAAGATAAGTTTTTCATCCAAAAGGTCAGAAGACTTAGCCATTTTCAGAGATCATCCTCAAGAGGTGGCACCATTCCATATTGTGCCCACACTCTTCTTTTCAAGGTCATGACTTCTTGGTTTGTTCCCTTGGGTCCAAGAACCATCTTGTTCAGCTTGAGGATTTCAATGAATTCATTAAGGATCTTTGACTGATCAATCCATCCACCAAGCTTTGGAGGCATGTAGATGATTGGCTTGGGGGCAGTGAGTTCAAATCTTGCAATATCAGCAGCTGCAAGCAGTTGTTGATAAAGCTCTCTGTGATACTCTATCATGAACTCTGCAAAAGTGGAGTTGGCATCTCTTCCATTCCATCTGTCAATGACATATTGATCATAGACAAACTCCCTTTTGGCTTCCTCCCATGAGTCATTCAGCTGAATTGGCACCCATTTATCCAAGTGAGGATATTTGGTGTCCATTGGGATCAGTAGCCGTGGCTTCATCTTGTTGAAGGTTGCTCTCTTCCTTCTTGGCTTCTGGAAATCTGCTCTTCTTTTATCTCTTGCTCTTTGTGCTTCATCCATCAAGTCCATCCTTTCTTGGGCCCTCATCATGGCCAGCTTCTGTTGTGTTTCAGGGTCTTTGCCATACCCTTCATGAAACAGCTTTGATGGATCATTTAGCACCACCACTTTCTTCTTCTTAGGTCCAGGTCCAAAGCCTTCTTCATACAGCTCCTCTACATCTTCAGAAGCTTTGGCACCTTCAGTGGACTTAGTCTCAGTAGAATTTTCTTTCTCAGAAGACTTGTCTTTTTCAGCAATCTTGGACACTTCAGCATTCTTGTCCTTTTCAGCAACTTTGGTCTTCTTGGAGATAGGTTCATCATCAACAATTCTGAATTCAGGAGGCAAATCAAGGCTGTTAGGAAAGCCAGTGAATGTCTCAGCTGTTCTTTTCTTTCCTTGGGCCTTCTTGATCTTTCCTCTAGTTTGGACTCCTTCAGCATCTTTGTCCAAACCAGACACCTCTCCTCCTGGTCTTTGCTGTAACCTCACTCTTTCCTCTTGAGCTGAGGCCATTGAATTTTTCAAAGCAAGTGCTAACTGTTCCTCTTCATCCAATTCTTCCAAGTTCAGCATTGCTGGCTCCTTTCCTTTTCCTTCAGCAATTTTGTCTTTCCCTTTTACTGGGCTTCCAATCACTAAGGCACCTTTTGCCCTTGCTCTTTCCCTTTCCCCCTTTTTGGCAGCATCAAAACATTCAGGCTTCAGTTCACTCATAGTTGATGCCATCAAGGACTGGGCTTGGGTTAGAGACTTCATCTCCTGCAACAAGTATACATTTTCATCATGTATGTTCTGCATTCTGTCACTGCTCAAGCTAAGGAAAGCTAGAACAGACTTCATCTTTTGTTGAACAACCTCCTCCATGGTTGCTTTTAGAGATGCATCTAGTTGGGCCTTAAGGAGCTCAGTGAGGTTGGCCACTGCACCTTCAGCAATGTTGGCCAACACTTCTTGGGAAAACTTTTCTGAGGCTGCTTTCACCATAGCTAGCCTTTGCTCTTCAGCTCTTTTCCTCTGCAGGGCTGTCTTCTTGCCAAGAGCTTGCTTAATGGTTAATCTAATGGCTTGAACATTGGCATTGTAATTGTTTCTAAGCAGCTTCTAGTCCTTCTTGACTTCTTTGGAAATGGACTCCATGGTGGCTTTGGCTTTTTGAACTTCAGTGGAAATGGTTTGAAGACCAGATTCCACTCCTCCTATCATTGCTTCTAATGTGGGTAACACCACATCCTCAGAGCCTATTAGCCTCATTTCCACAGATGCTAGAGTTCTTCCATGCTCATCTAAAGCTCCAGTGGTTTCTGCATGAGCTGATTTGACTTGATGAGCCAAGGAATCCAACTTTTCTGATTGCATCCCAAGTAAAGCTTGTGCTGATCCAGTGTCTACTTGGATGGGAGCATCTGTCAAGAGTTCATCTGCAAAAATTTGTTCAAAACTTATACCTGCAATGTTAGATAAATCACACTTATCACCCTCAATTTCTTTTTCGTAAGACTCTGATACATCAACAGTCTTCTTCTCATTTTCAACTATTTCTTTTCTCCCTTCAGTAATAATGTCATCACACAAGGAATCAGGCCTCCTCTCATCAAGGGATTCTTGAAGTTCAGATTTGACTTCAAGAATAGCCTGTCCTTCCTCACTTATATCACCCTCATTTGGTGGTACACTCACTATCCTAGTAATCACCACTTCTCTATCATCCTCTACTCCCTCTGGTTTTTCCACTAAATTTTCCTTTTCAACTCCATCACCTAGACCTGCAGCATCTCCACCTTCAACAAGGTTCAAAGATGGCAGTTGTGGGGAGATCACAGTGCTTATATCAACAGCCACTGAGTCATCCTGAATGATTAAGGGCTGATCAGTGTCCAACTCTCCTGACACTGAATAGGCCTTAATCAAACCAGCCTCTAATATAGGAACCTTAACATCTTTAGGTTGTGCCTTGGGTTCAGAAGAACCTTCATTGGCAGATGTGTCTTTGGTTGTGTTACCATCCTTGGTCAACACCTCTGAAGATACAGAGCCTTTCCTATGATAGGTTCTAGAAGGGTTTGAAAGTCTGCCTGATACAGAAGACTTGGGTTGAGTAGACTCAGGGAGGTTGGCTTGAGGGGTTTCAGGAGGGTTGGGGTTTGAAGGGTTTGAGGGATCATCAGGGGAATCATCATCATTTGAGCTACTATTAGGGTGTTTGATGCCCTTAGCTTTCCTTTCCTTCTCCTCATTAATCTTATCCTCCACTAACTTTGCAAAAACTTCCTCATCAATGAGGAATCTTGTCTTTAAAACTCCAGCAAAGTGCAGCAATCTGCTCTCCTCTACTTGCCACCAGTTTGCACCTTTATCTTGGATGACTTGTGAAATCTCCATAATAGTCTTGTCCTTCACATCAACAAGCATTCTCAAGTCATGGAATGTCTTCTGAATTCTTGGAAATTCAGCAAGTTGTGGATACAAACTGTCCACAGTAGCCTTGGCTCCTCCTCTGAGCATACTTTCATAAGTATACTCCTCCTCATCTCCACTTGAATTGGGACTTTGGGTTATAGGGGAGTTGGCTCTGGGTTCTCCTAAAGTGGCTTCTGGAAGAGTAAGTTCAGGGATGTTGGCTTCGGAAGGGTTGGTTGCAATTGAAGGTACTTCAGTTGCTTTTGAGAGCAATGGATCTGAAGGGGCTTTGCTCAAGGGGGCTGGTTCAAAGAGTGCAACTTCTAAAAGCTTTGAATAATTGAGCATAGATGAGTCAAGGGGAGACTGCAATCTTGTCTCATCTACTGCTATATCTGCTAGCACATCTATCCCACTTCTTTGTACACTCTCTTCTGGAGAATATCTCTTTGTAAGATTGATAGGGGTGATAGGTTGATTGGTTGGGGTTATGTGGGTTTCAGGGGAGTTGGGCTCAGGGTTCTGAATTTCAGGGATGTTGGCCTCTATTGGTTGACCTTCAGGGACCTTGGATTCTGGAGTTCCAGAGCCAGATGAGTTGGTCCTTGACTTGGACTTGGTCTTGCTTTCAGCTCTGCTTTCTCTTAGAGCAAGTTGGAGAGACCTTTCCTCCTGAAGCTCCAACACTTTATCAGTAGTCTTGGCCCTTCTCTTACTAGCAATACTGCTCCCACTTCCCTCTTTATCTTTCTCAGAGACAACTTCCCTAGGCCTCTTATCACCCTTAGACTTTTGTCTAGTCTCATTATTCTTTTGTCTCAACTCTTCTGAGTGATCAGAAGGTACTTGCACACCTTCTTCAGCAACATCTTCAATCTCAGTTGAGGCTCCAGTAGTGTCTTTTGAGGGGATTTGAGCACTCTGTCTTTACCACTCTGGCCTTTGTCCTCTTTTTCAATTTGGGCTTCTCCTCCTCCTTCTCTTCAGCAGGTTTGGCCAGTAGCATCCTTCTTTGCTCAGTTTTCTTGCTGAGCTTTCTAAACATGATCTTCTGGGCTGGGAGGGGCTTTGCAAAGGTTTGCATTTGTGAATAGTGGGAAAATCTCTCAATCAACAAACTTGCCCTGGTGCAATACTTGAGTTTTCCCTCCAATACAACCTTGTTGTGGGCTTTCACTTTAAACTTAGCCTTTTCCTTCATCATTTCAGACATGATGAAGGTCCTCCAATCAAACTTGATGCCCTTGTCACTAGCATCAATAACTGCAGCCATTATCCTTATTCTTGGATGGCTGACCTGCTCCAAGCTTCCAGTGTTGCTCAAGAGACTCTTGGTAATTACCTCAAAGAGATTGAGAAATTTTGGCTTGAGAGTCTTCTTGTTTTGTGTTGAAGAGATATGACCTGGAACCAAGAGCCATTCTTGTGCTATCTCCTCTTCATGATCAGCACCATAGAATTCTGGATTCCTTCCCTCAGAAGGCAATCCAAAAGCTCCTTCAAGATCTTCTGAAGAGAATTTCACTTTGTGAAATCTCTCTTCCTCCTCACCTTCTGCTACATATGAAAGTCTTGTAGCAACTTCACCATCTTCTGGCTTACCTCTCCACTTGAGGAAAGCAAAGAACTCAGCCATGTAACTCTCCAAACAAGAGCTTGGCCTTTCTTCCATGAATTTCTTCAATCCAGCTCTTCTCAGCCATCTAAGAGTTGGAGTAATCACAGGGTCTTCACTTTCAAATGATACTATGGGCTCAAAGTGAAGGTTGTTCTTGTTGCTCAAGTATCCAAAATCAAGGTCTAGAGCCTTGTTGGAGAAATCAATGATCATTTCTGGTCTAACTTTAGGAGCCATTGAAGGTTACAAAAATGAATTTGAGAGAATTTGAGAATGTTTGAAGAAAATAAGAGCTAGGGTTTCGAATACTTGGGAAGAAGTGTTTGTGAGGGATCTTAAGGCTTGAAAATATTCTAAAAAGAATGTTTGTCAATGAGTTGGTGAGTTTTGAGAGTTTTCAACGGTTGTCAAAAATGGAAAACACATTTGGACGACCAGGATTGATTTCAGGGGAGTTGGCCAGTTTTGATCCAATGGTTAAAAACCAATGTAACAGTGAGTTATTAGTTTTATTCAAAACGTGGAAGTTATTTAATATTAGTTAATGGTTGGGGAGTTTTCGAGATAGATCATGGCTTGAAAAGTGTAATGCAAACAAGAGTTAAATCTTGGCATTTAATGCATGGAAAGTGACCTTTTGGGTAAACAAATTAAAATCCTAAAAAGGTTATATCTGTAAAAGGAATGGGACAGACATCAAAATATGCAATGATTACCCAAATTAGGTGCTTATCAAACCAAGAGAAGTGTTTGATAGCCAAGACAACTTATCTGACCCCACATGGACAAGTGTCCTGAAAGGATGTGGACAAGTGTCCTGAGATTCAATGGACAAGAGTCCTGATCATTTGAGGTCATCTTTTCTGAGTTTCAGTAGACTTGACCAAGTCTGCTGAAGATCAATTTAATTCCCTTTACTCCCATTAACTCCAATGGAATTTACTTGTCCAACTTCCCTGGATAAAGTAATCCCAACTCTGCTGATAGCTCTAGAAATCTTGCCTCTGCAAGTGGCTTTATTAGAATATCAGCTTTTTGATGATCTGTGTGGATCTTGACCAACTTTATATCCTTCTTCTCCACATGATCTCTAATGAAGTGATGCTTGATGTCCACATGTTTGCATCTTGTGTGCAAGACAGGATTTTGTGATATAGCAATGGCACTATCGTTATCACAAAATATTGGCACTTCAGTAGAGTTGACTTTGTAGTCTCTTAGTTGTTGTCTCAACCAAAGGATTTGAGCACAACAACTTCCAGCTGCTACATATTCAGCTTCAGTGGTGGAAGTAGCCACTATGTTCAGCTTCTTGGAAAACCAAGATATAAGCTTGTTGCCTAAGAATTGACAAGTCTCTAAAGTGGACTTTCTATCAATTCTCCAACCTCCATAATCAGCATCTGAGTAACCAGTTAACTCAATATTGTCATCAGCAGGGTACCAAAGGCCTAGATTCTCAGTGCATTTGAGATACCTTAAAATCCTCTTTGTAGCCTCAAGATGGCTTTTCTTAGGATTTGCTTGAAACCTTGCACAAACACCTACTGCAATGGTGATGTCAGGCCTGCTGGCAGTGAGATAGAGGAGTGAACCAATGATTCCTCTATATTCAGTAGAGTTGGTTGGAACACCACTCTCATCAGGATCCATCTTCCAATTTGTGTTCATTGGGATCCTTACTGGCTTGCTAGTTGCACACCCAAACTTCTTGATCATCTCTCTGGTGTACTTGGCTTGGTTGATGAAGATCCCTTCTTTTGATTGCTTGACTTGAAGACCCAAAAAGAAGTTCATCAACCCCATCATGGACATCTCAAACTTGCTTTGCATAAGCTTTGAGAATTTCTCACACAGCTTTTCATTGGGGGATCCAAAGATTATGTCATCCACATAAATTTGGACAAGCAAGATGTCCTCTCCTTCAGTGATTCTGAAGAGAGTTTTGTCCACAGTTCCCTTGATGAATCCATGATCCAAGAGGAATTGTGACAGAGTATCATACCAAGCCCTAGGGGCTTGCTTGAGTCCATATAGAGCCTTCTTTAGTCTGTACACTTGATTTCCAACCTCAAAACCAGGTGGTTGCTCCACATAGACTTCCTCTTTCAAGACTCCATTCAGAAAGGCACTCTTGACATCCATTTGGTACACTTTGAACCTCTTGTGGGCTGCATAGGCTAGGAAGAGCCTTATAGCTTCTAGCCTTGCCACAGGTGCAAAGGTCTCATCATAGTCAATGCCTTCATGTTGACAATATCCCTTTGCCACTAGTCTTGCCTTGTTTTTGACAATCACATCATTCTCATTTTTCTTGTTCTTGAACACCCACTTTGTTCCAATAACATCTTGATGTGAAGGTCTATCCACCAGCTCCCATACTTCATTTCTGGTGAATTGGTTCAGTTCTTCCTGCATGGCTGTGATCCAATTGGCATCTTGAAGTGCTTCTCCAATGTCACTTGGTTCTTGTTCTGACAAGAAACAACAGAAAAGAGCACTTTCACCAAGTATTAGATCAGTAGGATGGTCAGACAACCAAGTCCTTCTTTTTCTGATCTCTTCAGTAGAGTTATCCTCTACTGAAGCTGAGTCATTTTGATCATAAAATTCAGGATAATTGAATGCAGGATCTAATTCAGGATCATAATCAGGGGTGTTTTCTTCAATGTCAGGGACATTGGCATCTTCAACATTTTGAGTTCCCCCTTGATTATTTGTCCCATTAACTACCTCAGCAGGGATTACTTCTTCATTGGTAGTTGTTACCTGGATGTGAACTGGGATTGAGTCATTCAGTTCACCATTTCCTTCAGTGGGGTTTGCCTCAGGAAGGTTACCTTCAGGATTGTTGTCCAATGGAGGTTTTTCAGGCAGGTTGGCTTGGACAACATTTATGAATTCAGTGTCTTTGTCCTTTAGGCTCAATCTGGTTGTCCTCTATGTGATTTCTTCTGATTCCAAGTTCTCATTCCTGAACTCATGAATAGATTCATCAAACACAACATGAGGTGTTTCCTCCACAACAAGGGTTTTCTTGTTGTAGACTCTGAAAGCTCTACTGATTTGAGAATATCCAAGGAATACTCCCTCATCAGCTTTGCTATCAAAGGCTTTCAACTGTTCTTTCCCATTGTTATGAATGAAGCACTTACAACCAAATATGTGAAAGTATGACACTTTAGGCATTCTTCCATTCCAGAGTTCATAGGGGGTTTTGCCTTGCCCCTTAGTAATCAAACATCTATTTTGAGTGTGGCATGCAGTGTTTATAGCTTCAGCCCAAAACCTCTTAGATAAATTTGAATCAGCAATTAAGGTTCTAGCAGCTTCTTTTAAAGTTCTATTTCTCCTCTCTGCAACTCCATTTTGTTGAGGAGTTCTAGCTGCTCGGGTTTCATGAGGTATTCCATTAGAAGTGCAATACTCATTGATGTAAGAGTTTATGAACTCAGTGCCTTTATCAGATCTTATCTTGATAATGCTAAGGCTTTTCTCAATTGACAATCTCTTTAAAAGTTCAGGTAGTTTGACTTGTGTTTCCTTCTTATTAAGGAGGAATACTACCCATGTGAACCTAGAGAAGTCATCTACTACAACCAGTGTGTATTTTCTACCGTTTATGCTTGCTGGGGTAATTGGTCCAAATAGGTCCATATGTAAAAGTTCAAGTACCCTTTCAGTAGAGATGACTGGTTTTCCTTTGAATGAGGCTTTGATCTGTTTTCCTTCTTGGCATGGTTTGCAAACATGCTCTTTAATGAAAACCTCATTAAGCAGTCCTTTAACTAATGCATTTCTAGCAATTTTGTTCATTGTTTTGAAGTTCAAGTGGTTTAATCCCTTATGCCATAACCAACTTTGTTCAGTAGAACTCTTAGCAATGAAACATGCAGCATCAGTAGACTTTTCCCAGTCTGCAAAATACACATTTCCTTTCCTAGTTCCAGTCAATAGAATTTGTTGAGACTTATCTTTGATTAAGCATTTTCCACTTGAGAACTCAACATTAAAATCTTTATCACAGAATTGACTGATACTTAGGAGATTATATTTGAGACCAGCCACATAAGACACATTGGATACTTTGATGTTACCAATCATCAAAGTACCATAACCTTTTGTTGTTGCTTGTGAGCTGTCTCCAAATGTGACATTTGGGCCTTCTTTTTCAATAAAATCAGTGAGGAGTTCCTTGTCTCCAGTCATGTGCCTTGAACATCCACTGTCAAGATACCATGCTGACTCTTTGTTCATGCTCCTCTTCTTGTGGCCCATTGGTACCTGCAATTAGATTGGTTTAGGTACCCTTTGAGTTTTGGGTCCTGAGAGGTTAGTTGTACCTTTAGGAAATCAAACTTGCCTAATAACCCTGATTGATTCAAGGTGGCTAAGTTGTCTTCTTCTAGCATCTATATACACTGTCTTTCCCTTAAATGCCTTTGGGAAAGTGTGTGTGAATGTGTTAACTCTGTAAGTTTCAGGAGAGTTGTCAAATCTCCTGAACTTATGAGTTCTTTGTGCTACTTGAGGAAATCTTTGAGGAAAGGCTTTCTTATGACCATTACCCTTTGGCATATAGGGTTTTGGTTGTCTCATTTTATTTTGTCTTTGAGGATAGTTGTCCTTAGGTTTAGTCAGCTGAGGCTTTCTTAGAAGAGTTGGCCTAGGCTGATTATACCTTGGATAACTCCTCTGAACATTGTTCAGGAGAGTTGCCCTTCCATTGGGTCTACTCTGCTGACCAACATTCTTCTTGTGTTCAGGAGCTTTTGCCATTTCCTTAGGTTTGGGCCTAGTCTCCTGAAGCACTTGAGATGGCAAATCATCCATTTTGCCCTTTCCTTTGTTCAGTAGCTAAATCATTTCATTTTCAGTTTGTGCCACTGACTTTACAAAGATTCTCTTAGTGTTACTTGTAGAAGCAACACTAAGAAAAGGTGAAGATTCAAATGGATCAAATCCTAATCCACTTCTTTGAGCCATAGGTCTTTGGTAACTCTGGATTTCCTCTATTGCTTTAGTGGATCTTCTCAGAGCAGACATCTTTAATTTCAGGCTCTCTTCACTTGTTTTAAGAATGTCATACTCATGTGAGAGGTTTTCCAACTTGGCATTTAGAATTTTTACTTCAAAATCTTTTCTCTTCTGAGAGAGAAGTTGATCATCAATCTCCTTCCGTTGGTCAACTATCCTGAGATTTGCTTCCTCAAGCTCTCTCAAGACTTGTTGATACAACTCAGTAGTTTTGACATCAATAACTACCTCAGAGTTTTTAGCAAGTTCAATTGCCAATATTTTATTTTCTCTCACACAGTTGTCATGAAATTCTTGTAACATAGTGAAATCTTCCATCAACTTTCCAAGGGAAAGCTTCAGGTTGACCTCACTAGTGTTTTGTGAGATGAATGATGGTGAACTAGAAGTAGAGGATACCTCATCATCCTCAAGAGCCATGTTGCAAACATCATCATCGTCGTCACTGTTGGAGAACAGTCCATCAGAGGAGTTGAAGCTTTCAGCACTTTCAGATTCTTCACCAGCCATCATGGCTTTTCTATTGGTGAATCTTCTGTCTCTCTTTGCTTGCCTTTCTCTTCTCTCCTTAGAGCTCAATTCAGGGCAGTCATACTGGAAGTGCCCTTTCTTCTTACAATTATAGCACAAGTCTTCATCATCATCTTTCTTTGGTTCTTCTCTTCTTTTTGATGATGAAGGTTCAGCTCTACTGGTCCTTCTCCTATCAGAGTACTTGTCCTCTGATCTTTTCTCTTCAGGCTTCTTGACCTCAGCCTGAGCTTCAGGAGAGTTGTACCTTCTCCTGAATTTGTTGTCTTGGTAGAATTTCTTGTATCTACCAAACCTTGAATTTAGCTTTTCAAACCTCCTAGCCATCAGGGCTAGTTCCTCCTTCATTTCAGTCTTGGAGACTGACTTTGATGATCTTGGAGTGGACTGCATTTCTGGTTCAGCAGTTTTGGCTTTGAATGCCACTCCCTTAGTAGGAATTGAAGGTTCCTCAACAGGCTTTCTTCTGTTGAGATCGAACTCATAAGCCTTGAGTTCAGAGAAGATTTGTTGCATGGGCATTGTGGAGAGATCTTTGGTATTTTGCATCATCACAGCATAGACATCCCACTTTTGAGTGAGACTTCTCAAGATCTTCAGTCCAACTTCTCTCTTGGAGTACACCTTGCCCAAGGAGTTGATTTCATTCATCACATCAGTGAATCTACCAGCAAATTTGTCGATGTATTCCTCAGATTCCATTGTGAATTGCTCAAACTTTTTGTTGGGATATGAATCCTAGACAAGTCCTAAATGATGAAAAGAAAAGATGAAGTTTTGATAAGCCAAAAGTGGTTTGAATATTTTCTAAGTATTGACTGAACTAGTCTAGTTGAGTTGAGTCATCTTGAACAGATCAGTAGAGTTCAAAAGACAAGTTAGAAGTTTACATAAAAAGATAAGTACGGAAATATAAGTACTTCATATATGTTCTTATTAGTTTGTTATTGAGCTATAATTGATGTATAGAGCTCATTGATATTTCTATGTAATAGATTAGATTGTTTGTATAGTTTATAAGTTGACTAAGCTTGTATTGTAAAAGCTTAATGTAATGTAATAGTCTTGATTAGGACTAGATTAGTTCTATTATAGTCTACTGCACAAGAAGAGAAGACAAGTCTACTACTCAAGACAAGCGGACTACAAGACAAGTGCATCGACTGGACTACACAAGACGAAGTCAACTGGAAGTTAGTTACAAAAGCGCGTACAGAAGATAAAGATTAAAGAAGTTAGTTGGAATAACTAATTCATAACAGAAACGCGTTTATGGATAAGAAGATTCAGTTAGAAATCAGTTATCAAGAAAGGTTGGTTACAACTAACTAAGTTCTTGAAGTTCGAAGTCTATAAATACTTTGGAGTATTTACTGATTGAAGACTACTGATTGCAAAACTACTGATCGTTGATATATTGTTGCTGAACATTCAAAGAAGAAATAAAAGAAGAAAGAACTCACAGAGTTAACTTCAGAAAGAAGCCAGAAGACGAAGACATATTCAGAAGGCTACTACTGAAGAGAAGTTTTATTTTTGTTGTTTTGTATCAAGTTGCTAGTTTCTTGTTAAATAGCTAGTTGGATCGAAGACATATCTGGTGGTATAGTCTTAGAAGATCTAAGTCTTCTTCTTGGGACTTAAAAGACAGGAATTACACTGTATACTCGTGTTGAAGAGTTTAGTGGAAAATATCACAACTGGGTTTGTGAGAGTGGACGTAGACAAGTTGTCGAACCACTATAAATCTTTGTTTGTTGATTTACTGCTTTATTGTTTGATTAATTGCTTAATTGTTAAATACTGAACTGAACAAGACTAGTTGAGTGTTCATACAGAAGTTCACGATATTAAGTTGAGTATAAAATTACTTGGGCTCATTGTTATTCTGATATTCCGCATTACGTATTCTGATATATCGAAAGATTTTTTGAAAAGTCTATTCACCCCTCCCCTCTAGACGTTTTCACTAGCTTACTCGATATTCAACTCAACTTGGGACCAACAAGTGGTATCAGAGCGGTAGTTTACGAACTGCTGTTTCTTGATAACCAACTTAAAGACTTCACAAGTCCTGGTTCGTATCTGTATTTGTTTACGTGATTCTTGATCAACTCTTGCTATATCTGTTTTACTGTCTCTGTTCTTGACTTATCTGTTTTCTTGATCATAACTCTGTTTTCCACTGATCTATTTGATAAAACATGTCTCTTGAAATAAGTGCTAACAAGTTACCGAAGTTCCAGGTTCAGGACTATGACTACTGGAAGTTGAGGATGGAAGCCATCTTCAGTTCCACTCACGACTTAATGATCTCTGTTGTCACCGAAGGACCTATTGTCACAATGGTTCCAAATACTGCTGTTCTTGACCCAAGCAAACCTATTGGCACTCTCGTCAAGAAACCCAGGTCAGATCTAACCTCAGAAGAAATGCGTCAAAACAATTTGGATAGTCTGGCAAAGAATTACATCTTACACACACTCCCTAACGAGTATCTAGGGAAGGTGTTAAAATGTAAAACTGCCAAGGAGATGTGGGATAGGCTGGCTATCATTTGTGAAGGGACATCCCTAATCAAAGAGAGCAAGCTCTCCACAGCTGTCCAAAGATTTGAATCATTTCGGATGAAAGCTGGCGAAACTATCGACCAGCTTGATACTCGGTTTACTAAGATCATGAATGATTTAGAAGTCCTTGGTAAGACATATACTGCTCGTGAGATTAATCTTAGGATTCTTAAGAGTCTTGATGCCAGGTGGAGAATGGTAAAGATGCTTGTTAAGAACACACAAGATATAGATGTGTGGACTGCTGAAACAATGTTCCAAACTCTGAAAGCCCATGAGTACGATCTAGACGAAGATGAACCATTAGTCAGTAGTGATAGAGAACATGCTGTATCTAAGAACGTTGCCTTTAAGTCTAGCTCTTCTAAGTCGTCTAGAGTAGACAGGTCTAAGTCTAAGTCTAAGGCCAAAACTAAGTCTGCTTCTGTGAAAGACGAGTTAGATACTGATCTTAGTCTGAAGGATCAGATGAACCTCATGGTTAGAAAGTTTGATAGGCTGAATAAGCGTTTCGGTAGATACAAGAAATTTTACAAGGATCATAGAGCGTCTACATCGAAGAACTCGCCTGATAGACGAGATAGGAAGTCGGATGATAGGAAGAGTCTGCGTCCTGATAGACGTAATAAACATAGAGATAACTCACCTATCAAAAAGACTACTAATGATCTCTTGTGTTACAACTGCGAAAAGCCAGGTCATTATATATATGAATGCCCAGACCTGAGTACTGATGATCGAGAGGAGCGGAAGGCAAGAAGAGATAGACGATACAACCGTGGGAAAAAGGTCATGTTGGCTAATGATGAATCTGAGTCTGACTCAGACGAGTTACCATCATCCTTATCCAGCTGCCCATCCGATCCAGACCACGACGAAGCATTTATTGTAGACGATGGCTTATGCTGCATGGCTAAAATCGATCAAGAGGTATCATCAAACACTTCTTTTCAATCTTGTGATGATTCTGACACTGATGAAAGTGACACTGCTAGTAGTGAAGTAGGAAGTAGTCTTCAGCACTCGACTAGTGCAGTTGAGGACGACCTTCTACTTGCTAACCAAGCATTCATTGAAGTCAGTGATGAGAACATTGCATTAAAACAAGAAATCATTGATCTTAAGGAAGCTCAGTCTAAAGTAGATCCTAATATAACAGTCCTAAATAAACGCTTAACTGAAGAGTTGAGACAACTCAAAGAAAAGTGTGCGTTGACAGACAGGTTATATCAAGACCTACTTAAGACACATGCAACTGAGAGAAATGAATTCAATGTTTTAAAAAGTAAGTGCAAGAAGCTTGAAGAACGTAATAAGTTCTTAGAGACCGAGGTTGTCACATTAGATCTCAAACTTACTGACCTGGTTAACTCTTCCAAGATTAACCTTGAATTGTCAGATAGGTACAGAGATCCAGCTGACAAGACGGGTATAGGAGCTGAGTCTTCCAACTCGTCTACCCGAGTCAACAAGAACCCTACTACTACTAACTCAAGACTTTTGCCAAATGATAAAGGAAAAGGACCTATGATATACGATATAAGTACTCCTTCTCAAGGTACTGTACCTAAGCAAGCTCGAGTTAACATTCCGATTACCAAGGGAGGTAAAAAGAATGCTAACAACAAGCCTGTTGCACCTAGAACTAATCTTCAAAGGACCACTAATCGTGGACGACCCAACCAGGTCAGATACGAGGATTGGTATCCAGAGGAGACGAGTACTAGACAGGTACAAACTAGACGACAAGAGTCTAGACCTCCTTTTATAAGGCAGTCTCGACTCTACTCGTCTAGACCTAGACAAGTTGGACCAAAATATCGTACACAAGCTATCCTATATCCTCCACCTTTGTCATATGATATCATTAGTGAGGAAAGACCTAAACGCGTCTATAAACCGTATGGACCTAATGCTTTCAAACCCTACTCTGACTATCATAGACAAGTGCCTACTCAAGTAGAGATTAAGTCAAAAGGCTATCTCCAAAGAGTAGACCCGAACCCGACTGATAGGCCAGTAAAGGATAACAATGTCTTATTCTGTAACAAATTTGGGCGAAAGCTTAAGAGATCAAACCTGTTCAAAACTCCAATGTATATTTGGATTCCTTTGAACTCGACTAACCCCCCAGGACCCCAATAAGCAAACAGGGTACCTAAATTATTGAATATCATTCATTGCAGGGTCGACTTGACTTGTATAAGAAGGGTGGCTCAGTAGGAGAAACTTGGTACATAGACAGTGGCTGTTCGCACCACATGACTGGTACCAAGGCTCTCTTATCAAGCTATCATGAGCAAGAAGGACCAAAAGTGATTTTTGGAGATAGTTCCACTGCTATCACTAAAGGATTTGGTTACATTCGGAATGGTGACGTAGAGATACAAGATGTCTCATACGTAGAAGGCCTGAAATACAATCTACTCTCTGTCTCACAGTTTTGTGATCGTGGATACAAGGTGCAGTTCAAAAGCCGCAAATGTCAGATCATAGACAAAAGGACACACACAGTTCTACTAGTCGGCGTAAGACAAGGTAGTGTGTATATAGTGAATTGGAACAGTTGCCCGAGGGACACCTGTCTACTTACTAAGAATCCAAAAGAACTTGGGTGGCTCTGGCATAGACGCCTTTGTCACTTAAACTTTAAGGTTCTTAATAAGATAGCCAGAGATTACCTTGTAGAAGGTATTCCCAATGAGGTCTACTACAAGTCACATGTATGCACGGCTTGTCAACAGGGTAAACAGGTTAAAAGTTCATTCAAGTCAATTCCTACTCTCTCAACTAGTAGAGTTCTAGAACTTCTACATATGGATCTTCATGGTCCAATAACTCCTCCAACCTTGAATGGTAGAAGGTACACACTTGTTGTGGTAGACGATTATTCTAAGTTCACTTGGGTAGTCTTTCTACACAAAAAGAGTGATACACAAACCCTTTTACCTGATCTGTTGAAGAAGTTACAAGTTGAGAAGAACCAGTCCATTGTCAAGATTCATAGTGACAAGGGAACTGAGTTCATTAATTGCTATATCAAAGACTTTTGTGCTAAACGTGGTATCCAGCATCTAACTAGTGCAGCTAGGACACCACAACAGAACGGTGTAGCAGAAAGAAGGAATCGAACACTAAAAGAAGCCTGTAGAACCATGCTAGCTGAGTTCAACACTCCTCAAAAGTTTTGGGCTGAAGCTATCAACACTGCATGTCATTCACAGAACATAAGTGCGATCAACAAAGTCTTAGGCAAGACACCCTATGAGGTTTGGAAAGGTAGAAAACCCCGCATTTCATATTTCCATATATTCGGTTGTAAGTGTTTCATTCATAACAATGGAAAGAGCAAGTTGAATGCTTTCGATGCCAAAGCAGACGAGGGGATATTCTTAGGATACTCCTCGACTAGCAAGGCATTTAGAGTATTCAACTACTCAACTCTTTGTGTGGAAGAAACACCACATGTGGTTTTCGATGAATCTCGACAGGACTCGTCTGCCGAAAAGATCAGTGAAAAGGTGACTGATCTATCGATCGAATCTGATAAAGACTCTGAGGTATATGAATCCGTTCAAGCCTACAATCCATTCATGAAAGATCTCGACTCTGATGATAAGGTGAAAGTAAGTGCTCAAGGTAAGTCTTCTAGACCAGTAGACATGCCTGCTCTAGTTGACTCTACTACTCCTGTGAAACTTGATGATACAAATGATATTGATATGCATGATGCTGTACATGATATAGATGATGATAGTATTCCTGTTAAAAGTAGAAAAACATGGAAATCTGCGCATGATACTGAAAATATTATTGGTGACTCTACTATTGGTGAGAAGACTAGACGACAACTCTTTGAGTCGCAAGAACAGCCTAGTCCAACTATGTTTTGCTGGTGTTGTTTCCTCTCATCTATCGAGCCTACCAACGTTAAAGAGGCATTGGCCGATAGTAATTGGATCATCGCTATGCAAGACGAGTTGAACCAGTTTGTTCGAAACGACGTCTGGGAACTTGTTGATAGGCCTAAACATCATAATGTAGTTGGCACTCGATGGATTTTCAAAAACAAGAAAGATGAGAATGATGTAGTCGTCAGGAATAAGGCTAGACTAGTTGCCCAAGGTTACTCACAAGCTGAAGGCATAGACTATGATGAAACTTATGCTCCTGTTGCTAGACTAGAAGCCATACGATTGTTCCTTGCATATGCTGCTCACATGAAGTTTACTGTATATCAAATGGATGTTAAAAGTGCATTTCTTAACGGTATTCTTGCGGAAGAAGTGTATGTTGAACAACCCCCAGGTTTCGAAGTCAAAGGCAACCAGGTGTACAGATTGAAGAAAGCCTTATACGGACTAAAGCAAGCTCCAAGAGCATGGTATGACACTCTCTCTCTATTTCTGTTAGAAAATGGTTTTACTAAGGGCAAGGTCGATCGAACTTTGTTCAGAAGACAAGAAGGGAAGGACATTTTACTCGTCCAAATTTACGTAGATGACATCATTTTTGGGTCACCTAACAAAAAGCTGAGTGAAAGTTTCTCAACACTCATGCAAAGTAAATTTGAGATGTCCATGATGGGTGAAATGAACTACTTTCTTGGTCTTCAAGTAAAACAGACCCCTGAAGGGATTTTCATAAATCAAGCAAAGTATACTAGAAACCTTCTAGATAAGTATGGTATTAAGACATGCAAGTCTGCTGGCGTACCTATGCTACCTACATACAGAATGGACCCAGACGAACAAGGTAAGTGTGCTGATCAAACATATTATCGTGGTCTAATTGGTTCATTACTGTACTTGACTGCTAGTAGACCAGATATTGCATTCTCTGTTGGTGTATGTGCTCGTTTTCAAGCTAATCCAAAAGAGAGTCACATGGAAACCACTAAAAGGATATTGAAATATTTGAAAGGGACCATCAATCGTGGTATATGGTATCCTTCAAATGATGATTTATCTCTAAGTGGCTACTCTGATTCTGATTTTGGTGGTTGTAGAATAGATAGGAAATCTACTTCTGGTTCTTGTCAATTCTTAGGCACAAAACTCATTTCATGGTTTTCGAAAAAGCAGACTAGTGTTGCTACCTCTACTACCGAAGCCGAGTACATGGCTGCTGGTAGTTGTTGTAGTCAACTACTCTGGCTCATGCAACAGCTTAGAGATTACAACATATATGAATCAAATGTTCCTATTTTCTGTGATAGTAATAGTGCAATTGCCATTACACAAAATCCTGTATTGCACACACGTTGTAAGCATGTTGATGTGAAGCATCATTTCATACGTGATCATGTAGAAAAGAAGGATATTCGCATGGAAAAGATTCATACTGATTTTCAAAGAGCTGATATTTTTACAAAACCATTAGCTGAGGCACGTTTTCGTGAGTTATGCATTAGTTTAGGGCTAATTGATTTAGACCCTACTTGTCTATAGCTATGTACTAACCAGACAGGTACATCAAGAAAAACGAGACAAGATTACTAAACCAGAAGCACTCGACTATTCACGCACCAGACAGGTATACAAGGCTAGACTAGATGACCAGACAACCCGATGAGGAAGCTGGTAAAGCTGAGGGTAATACTAAGGGAATAAACATTTAAGGGGGAATCCTTGATTTCTTAAATATCCTTATGTTGACTCTTAAGTTTGCTACAGGTCATCTTGTTCGAAATCTTGATCATTGTTCTGAATTGATATTCATTCTATTTATTGTTCCTCTACTTGTACCATCGATTATACGTTGGAAATGATAAGATAGGTACATGAGGATATTCGATGTTCAGAATAGATATGCACAGGCGAAGGGGGAACTCGTCTTGTGTGCTTAAGCCAACTCATCTAGTGAAGCTTAAGCCTACTCGTCTGTTCTGAATGGACTCGAATAGACAAGCTAAGTATTCTTTTGATTCTACAAAGTTATGTGTTTAATCAAAACGGATTAAGAATGTTATAGTAATTTGGTATCGATAAATTTGAAATCCCTCGAATTAGATTTATACACCCTCCTTTAATGAGGTGTATTCATTTAGTTCTCTCTCGCCTAAACTAGGTTAGATGAGTTCACTTCCTTATTCTACCTAAGAAGGGGCGGATTTCAAATCTTACAATATCAATCTACATAATACTCTCGATTCCGTAACCGAATACCAAGAGTTTTTCAATAGTTTTGATCAAAACCCAATATTCGCACAAGACTTCTTCACAAGTTTTCTAACTCCGTATTTCTCTCAAGAAGTTTGTTTCTCCCAATTTCGAAGCAATCTGTTTTCTAATCTTTGCGAGATGTCTATTCGATCTATCTACGATCTCAGAACTAACATGCAGGTCACATTCGACCTAGGCCGGTACATCTCCGACAACAAAGTGAATGTAGAACCCTCTGTGTTCTTCAAAGGCAATCATTCAGATGACAATGTCGAAATTTTGACTAAGTGCACTCGATGTGGGCTCAGACCATATTTGGAAGCTTTCCCCCAAGTGGTCTTGGAGGAAGAGGTGCTAGAATTTTATGCCAACGTCATCAGACAAGGCGACATTCTTGAGTCCTTCATTGGAGAAGATCGTGTGCAAATCACTCGAGAAGCGATGCTCAGACATCTGAAGCTGCCAATCGGATCTATCGATGTCGAGAATTACGCCATTGGACAAGAGATTCGTTACTTAAGCATATTCTGTGGCAAGAAGCTGAAGCCGAAGCAAGATGGCAAGTATGCTCCAGTCAAGAAGGGTGATCTTCTTGAAAAATATCGCACATTATTGGATATTGCCAGCAAAATTTTGTTAAGCTCGACTGGATCTCATGACTCTGTGACCTTTATGAAGGCAAGAGTTATGGCTGCAATTTTTGATGGTATTACTGAAGGAAACTGGTTCAAGCTAATTGCAGATCGAATTATGCATTTTGGGCGAAGTGTTCAAGTAGACGACAATACTCGTAATTGGGTGGTATCTACTGCTGTTGGATATGGTAACAAGCTAAGTATCCTACTCCCTCTCCTAATGCCAAACAAGACGAAATGGAGTAAAGGAAAGCCATTCCATCCTTTGAAATTTTACTTGAAGAAAGAAGCAGTGAGGAAGCAAGCTGCTGCTAGGCCAGCTGCACCTAGGCAAGCCAGAATCGATCCCATGGAGGCTTTGCCATATGCTAGTGCATCTAGTTCTTCCCAAGACGAGTCTGATGCTGAAGTTTCAGAAGAGGTTGCTAAAGCTGAGTCGAGTGGACAAGACTCAGAGGAGACGCATTCAGAAAAAGAAGAGGAGACGGGTGCTGAAGTCTATCGACTAGTGAGAGTCGATTCGCCCACTTCACCAGCTGAGTCGAGTCCTCAGGTTGGTTCCTCTTCTCAAGCTATTTCTTTTCCTCTCTCTCTCCCTGTCCAAACCAAGGCACGATCACATCGATCGAGGCCACGACCTATACCCCCAACCTCTCAGGCATTGCCAGCATATCCGCTGAGAGCAAGCCTACCCGAAAACACACCTATACAAGACACAACTGATACTCCGACAGTTGTCACACCAAACCAAGACACATCAAAGCCCCAAGAAACCACAGACCAAATTTTATCCTTACCCTCAACAGAAAATGTTGAACCCATTATCCCATCTACTTCAGATCAGATGATAGTTGCCACTGCAACAACTGAGTTAGAGACCCCATCTACTCAGACCCCGACTGAAGCTAGATTCGAATCCTTGGTCTACTACCCCATGTGTCTGCGAGAGAAGCGAATCCGTTCGAAGATGAGTAGGAATTTGAAGAAACAACTCTCATCTATCGAAGTCGACTACTCTTCAGAACAGTTTGAGAAACTGGTTCGAATATGCACTTGGGTGGCATTGAAGAAATCTGATACAGACGACCTTTTCGAAGTCATCTTAGGCAAAGGTGGCATTTCAAATTTCATGGATTGGGAATTGGAGCAGAAGGAGAACAGTGGTGTTCGTGACCACTCAGAGCTTTTCCCAAATCATGCTATCACTGCTCTTGCCAAAAGATTACTTGGTATTTCTGACGACTTGATGAATTCGGAATTTAAGTTTGATGTGGGTGTTCAGGTTTCAGAATCTGACTTTGAGCAAGACTTCAAGATGGATGAAGCTGAACAAGCTGAGTTGATTCAGTCTTCTGATCCGATTTTAGAACTAGACAATGTCTCAGATCAGTTGAGAGGCATTGTGTTCAAGTTTCAAAGAATTCATGCTGATAGTCCGAGGTCAGACTTCAATTTCATTAATCGTTATGCTGATCCTTTTCTTCCCATTGAGCTATGTGGATACATGGAGAAGCTTCATGCTCTATTGAAGAAGGACTTGGCTACTGCTGAAAGGAAGGCTCGAGAAGCCAGGTTAGCCATTATTCCTTACTCTCCCCAACTTAACCTAAGAGCTATTGCTGGAAGTGTGATTCCAGAGATTGAGCTAGTCGAAGACGAGGTCTTGACTACTGCTTCAGAAGGTCAGCTGGTGGAAGTTGTGTTACCTCCAGTAGATGAAGTCATGATTGATGCTACTCATATTGAGGTTGGACAGACGTCTCAAGCTATCTCAGCCGCCTCAATAGATGAGTTGAAAGGTGAATTGAAGGCTGTCATCAAGACTTCAATTGATGAGTTTCTCAAGTCCGAATTGAAGAAAACTCTGGTTGAACAAAACAGTGTCCTGGTGACAAGTTCGAAGGAAATGATCATGAACGAGGTCAACCAGCTGGACAATGACTTTAGACAAGAAATGTTCAATCAAATTGAAGGATTTCTCCAAAATCAAGTTGAATACTCGGAGAAGAGTTCAATCGATTTTGCTCGTGTTCTAGCTACTGAATCCAGAAAGATGGAAAGAGTCTACAGAGCTAAAATCGAAGTAGCAGATGTCCAGAGGAAAGAAGCCTATGATCAGTTAGCACAAGCTGGAGAAATTATACGTGCTATGACTGAAGAGAATCGGAAGCTACGCCTGACTGCAACTCATTTTAAGAATGAATTAAACTTATCTACCCAGAAGCTAGAGTTGGTGGCGACCAAGCTAGATAAGTTGAGTCAAGATGGTTCTTATCAAAGGCAGATTGAGAAAGCTACAAACCTGATGAAGCAAGCAATGATGGAAGAGATGACTCGTTTCACTTCTCTTTTCTCTCTCAAGGCGTCTGATGAAGCCAAAAAGGGGGAAGAGACGAGTCAAGTAGAATTTGTTGCTGAAGGTAAGAAAGATACGTCTAGTGCTGAACCAGAAGCCAAAGATGCTGCTGAAGCTATGCAAGAGCTTAAGAGGCCTAAGAGAGGCAAAGGCAGGTTGGTTAAAACTGCTGAACTTGACCAAGCCAGGGCTGAAGCAGATGAGTTGAAGAAGAAGGAGAAGGGCAAGGCTATTGCATCTCCTGAAGACGAAGTTCAGACGAGACGTGTGTCAAAAAGAAAGTCTGTTCATATTGAAGAATCTACTCCTGAGACAACAGCTTTGAAGAAGCAAAAGATTGATGAGCCAAGTGATGAAGCTCATTATGCTCAGAAAAAGAAGTTTAAGAAGCACATTGAAAATCTGTTATCACTGAAGGCTGATGAAGATTTAATTGAAGACAAACTCATTGACCACTTCATTGACAAAGAACATCGTCAAGAATGGATGAAGGTGAAGAGGCAATGGGAACTAGATCACTGGATCATAAGGAAGTTTGGAGATTCAGATAACTCAGATGATCTTTATGCTGTGTTTGATAAGTTCATGGAAGGACAGCATAGGATGCTTTGGAATTTGATTCTAAGGATTTCTGCTAGTGCAAACTTTAATATTCTCATTCCTAGCTTTCCGAAGTGGAAGTGTCCCATGACTAGTTCTGGCAAGCGAGTTGATATGAATCAAATCAAGAAGTATGAAGAAGAACTTCTAGACAAAGAGAAAATTGAAGATGAAGAGCATATTAGTCTGATTCACAAAAGACTACTTGATGCATTTCAAGTTCCAAACCTAGAAGGAGGTACTATTTCAGACTAGTTGATTTATATTCTTAGTGTTTTGTGTTTTTGCTCTGATACTTAGTTATTTTTGATTTTGATTAAGTATTTGTAATCTACTGATCATATTTTTGAATGAATGAAAAGATAAGTACTATTTTGATGTTTAAAGACAAGATAACTACTTAACTAGTCTATTACTAATTGAGAAAAGATTCAAGTAGTTTTGGCTTCATCAAAAAGGGGGAAATTGTTGGGATATGAATCCTAGACAAGTCCTAAATGATGAAAAGAAAAGATGAAGTTTTGATAAGCCAAAAGTGGTTTGAATATTTTCTAAGTATTGACTGAACTAGTCTAGTTGAGTTGAGTCATCTTGAACAGATCAGTAGAGTTCAAAAGACAAGTTAGAAGTTTACATAAAAAGATAAGTACGGAAATATAAGTACTTCATATATGTTCTTATTAGTTTGTTATTGAGCTATAATTGATGTATAGAGCTCATTGATATTTCTATGTAATAGATTAGATTGTTTGTATAGTTTATAAGTTGACTAAGCTTGTATTGTAAAAGCTTAATGTAATGTAATAGTCTTGATTAGGACTAGATTAGTTCTATTATAGTCTACTGCACAAGAAGAGAAGACAAGTCTACTACTCAAGACAAGCGGACTACAAGACAAGTGCATCGACTGGACTACACAAGACGAAGTCAACTGGAAGTTAGTTACAAAAGCGCGTACAGAAGATAAAGATTAAAGAAGTTAGTTGGAATAACTAATTCATAACAGAAACGCGTTTATGGATAAGAAGATTCAGTTAGAAATCAGTTATCAAGAAAGGTTGGTTACAACTAACTAAGTTCTTGAAGTTCGAAGTCTATAAATACTTTGGAGTATTTACTGATTGAAGACTACTGATTGCAAAACTACTGATCGTTGATATATTGTTGCTGAACATTCAAAGAAGAAATAAAAGAAGAAAGAACTCACAGAGTTAACTTCAGAAAGAAGCCAGAAGACGAAGACATATTCAGAAGGCTACTACTGAAGAGAAGTTTTATTTTTGTTGTTTTGTATCAAGTTGCTAGTTGCTTGTTAAATAGCTAGTTGGATCGAAGACATATCTGGTGGTATAGTCTTAGAAGATCTAAGTCTTCTTCTTGGGACTTAAAAGACAGGAATTACACTGTATACTCGTGTTGAAGAGTTTAGTGGAAAATATCACAACTGGGTTTGTGAGAGTGGACGTAGACAAGTTGTCGAACCACTATAAATCTTTGTTTGTTGATTTACTGCTTTATTGTTTGATTAATTGCTTAATTGTTAAATACTGAACTGAACAAGACTAGTTGAGTGTTCATACAGAAGTTCACGATATTAAGTTGAGTATAAAATTACTTGGGCTCATTGTTATTCTGATATTCCGCATTACGTATTCTGATATATCGAAAGATTTTTTGAAAAGTCTATTCACCCCTCCCCTCTAGACGTTTTCACTAGCTTACTCGATATTCAACTCAACTTGGGACCAACACTTTTGCACTGCCACTTGGAGCTTATTCTCCTTGATCTTTTCAGTACCCTCACACATTTCTGCAAGAGTATCCCATATCTCCTTGGCAGTTGTGCAATGGTAGACCCTTCCCATGATTGCATCTGGAATTGTTTGATAGAGGGTATTCATTGCAAGATAATTCAAATTATCCTTCCTCTTTTCATCAGCAGTGAAGTCATCTTCATCTTTGGGTAGCACATCTCTTGTGTCTGCCCTTTGAGCCTCTATGACTCTGGGATTGACAAAGGTGAACACAAAAGGACCTCTTGTGATTACTCTCAACATATCAGTATGAAGAGATGCAAGATGAGCCCTCATTCTGATTTTCCAGAAATCATAATTATCAATTGAGAACATGGGCAATTTGTGATGAGATATGTGATTGACTGGATTTGTTGCCATGTTGTCCAATCCTTGAACAGCAGGAGGTGGAACTGCAGCATTTATGTTTTGATCAGGATTTTGCTGCTGGTTCTGGTTGTTGTTGTTTCCTCTTGCCATTTCTTCAATAACAGGTTAGACAATAGATACAAAGGATTTCAGACAGATCAGTTCAGTGACCACACAAAATTTATGAGTTTGAAAACCAAGATGGTTTTTCAGAAGCAGTGGTCTTTGAACCCCTGCTCTGATACCACTTGTTGGTCCTGAAAGGAGTATATAACAAGTGTATGGGGAGGGGGGGGGGAATAGACTTGTATGCAATTCTTCTTAAACTTGATCAAACCAGAGCTCAGCAAGGTTGTCTTGGACAACTCTGCTGAAAATGATTAACTCTTCTAAGATAATCAAGCTACTAAGTACTATTGAGTACTTAGTTGAATAACTATCTAAGGGAGTTATATGTGCGGAATAGTGGTTAGCCTTTGTAGTTTAGACTCCTTTAAAGTTCTGAAATCACTTAATCAATCAACCAGTCCAGTTTTCAGGGAACTTGTCCAAATGTCTTTTTGCACAGTCTTAAGTATAAGTTCTTTTTACTCAGCATACCAACACTCCTTGAGATTCTTCGATCAAGAAAGATAACAAACCTGCTCCACAAAAAAATAAATTGTCGCACACTACGATTGACGATATAACCTCCCAAATCACAGAAGTCAACCCCAAGTATCATCAATGTCAATCAAGCCCAACAAAAGCTCAACAAATGCGTAACCGGGAAGATAAACTCATAACATCATGAAAAAAATAAAAAAACAATTGGATCTAAAAAAAGGGACTAAACAAAAAGGAAAAAATTTGTGTGAGATCGTCTCAAGAATCTTTTTCTGTGAGACGTACCTTTTAATCCATATTTCAAAATTTTGGATAGGATAACCCATATTTTTTTCCAGATTTTGGTTTGTAAAAAAAATGATAATGTTTAAATAAAAAATGATAATATTTTTAACAAAAATGACTGTCACTTTTTATTTAAACACTATCACTTTTTGTTTAAACATTATTATTTTTTTTATTATGAGGGTTAAGGGAGACCCGTCTCACAGATCTCATTCTGTGAGACGGTCTCACCCAAGATTAGCCTAAATTAAAACAGTATCAATGGATAACTCACGTGATCAATCACTGTTGCTCCGTCCGGGAGCGGCCAACTTTCAATTGGGCGAAACTTTCAATTGGGCGAAACTTTCATTTTGTTTTTGTAATTATACCAAAATACACGTAATAAGTTGACTTTAGAAAATAAAATAACTTTGATGTTCGACCATCCATAAGTTTCATCTTTCAATGTTTTTTTTTTTTTTTTTATAGATGTTAGGCTCCATTTGGATGGAGGAATTTGATCAATAGATTTTAAATTCATCATTTAAATCCACTCTACTTATTTTAATTATTAATGGATTTTAAATATTTAGATTTTTATTCACACAATTTTTAATTAAAATTAAGAGTATTTAAAATTTTCACTAAAATCATGTCATTTAAAATTCAACTATTTTTAAATCATTTTATTTGAAATACTTTCTCAAATCAAATCCACTCATCCAAACACAACCTTAAATAAATTATTATATTTGTACTATGCTGATTTTTTTAATATATTCACCAATTTTCAATAAATTAAGTTGTTTGACAAAACTTAGGCATAATAAAGGTCTTGTTTATTTATGTTATAGTGGTTCAGAGACTCAAGCTCCTACATCCACTTTCCCTGATTGAACAGGATAATTCCTTCACTCTTGGAATTAACTTGTTTTATAGTGCCAAGGTGCCCTTGACCAATAACACCACTCTTTGGTGAATTGATCCCTAGGATGTCTAGAGTCCTAGTACCCTCTTCTCAACTCAGAACTGAACTGTTCTTCTCTCAACAGTCAGCTCCTACCACTTCTACTACTACAACCTTCTCACTTTCTCACTTGAAAGGGGTAAGGGTTGAAGTAAGGTTCCAACTAATGAGATATCCTTTACAATGAAGATCAGTGTATAAGGATTAGGATATCTCTCTAAGTTTTGTATGGATATAAAATAGAGTTCAGCTTAGAAGAAGTGTATGACGACTAAGATAGTCTTTGAAAGCTTTGAAAGTTCTATAAGCTTCAGAATGCTTGTGTAGTTGGATTCTGTTGAGGTTCAGTTGGATTCTGTTGAGGTTTAGTTGGATGCTTTCAAATGGTCTTCACACTTCTGTATTTATAGACGATTGAAGGATTTGCCCGTTGGAGAGGCGGCCTCAAAAGTCCATAACTGTCTTCTTTTAGTTCTTCAACTTTGAAGACAGAATCTTGATAGTGACATGTCCTCATTTGGGAAATAAACGGCTGTATAAGCTCTGTCTTCATTCTGCAGCACTCTTCCCAATGTCTGACTTTAAGATTCTCTTGTTAAGACTTGGACATGGCTTCTGAAGGTTGTTCCAATGATAGGACAACACTCCTAATTAAATGGACAACTCTCCTTATCACTATCAGCAGTCTTGCTTATCAGCAAGGTTGGCTTGCTCTTCTTCAGATGACTTGGCTCTTATTCTTTGCTTCACTTGAAAGTGATCTTAGCATGATTCATTAAGGATCTTTAGGGTATAGTTGTCTCAAACTCTTCAGCATGGTTGACCTCAAAGCTTTCAGAATACTTGATCTGGTTTAACTGTGCTGAGACAACTCCTCTGGACAACTCTCCTGATAAGCATAGTTGGTCTTCAAAAGACTTAGTATTTGTTCCAGAATTTGAGCCTTGAGGGGACTTGTCTAGATGAACTTCAAAGCATGTGTTCCCCCTCAAATTGTGCATCTAACTAATTAAGAGCTGCCTAACATATCAGCTTCTCATCTAGCCTTTATTCTATATGTTCTAACATCTTTAGAACATACTCAACTTGACTTAGGCATGTCTCATGGGGTGTTGGTATTGAATCAAAACATATCTCATTTTATTCCCAACAGAGAGATATCCTATCCTTATACACTGATCTTCATTGTAAAGGATATCTCATTAGTTGGAACCTTACTTCAACCCTTACCCCTTTCAAGAGTGAAAGTGAGAAGGTTGTAGTAGTAGAAGTGGTAGGAGTTGACTGTTGAGAGAAGAACAGTTCAGTTCTGAGTTGAGAAGAGGGTACTAGGACTCTAGACATCCTAGGGATCAATTCATGTTGGTCCCAAGTTGAGTTAATAACGAGTAAGCTAGTGAAAATGTCTAGAGGGGGGGTGAATAGACTTTTCAAAAATCTTTCGAAATATCAAAGTACAATATGCGGAATACGAAATTAAACAATGAGCCCAAGTAGTTTATACTCAACTTAATTCGAAAACTCTGTTCTTGTGAATACTCAACTTATCTTGTTCAGTTCAGTTATTTTTAAACAATTCAACAGTTAACCAATTAAACAAACAAAAACAGTAAAGTAAACAACACAAACAATTTATAGTGGTTCGACAACTTGTCTACATCCACTCTCACAAACCCAGTTGTGATGTTTCCACTAAACTCTTCCAATCGAGTACAAAGTGTGAATTCCTGTGTTTTAAGTCTCAAGAAGAAGACTTAGATCTTCAAAAACTATACCACCAGATACGTCTACGATCTTACTAGAGATTTACAAGTATCTAGCAACTTGATAACAAAAACTAAAAAGAAAACTTATTCATTAGCAGTCTTCTGATTTCTTCACTTGTCTTGCGTAGACTTGCTTTCTGAATTTCAAACTCTGAGAGTAGACTTCAAGTAATTCTTCAGTATGTAGCTTCAATATGCAATGATCAGTAGTCAGTAGTCTTGAATCGTTCAATACCATGAGGTATTTATAGACTTCTAATCTTCAAGAACTCAGGTAGTTGTTGTTGGGATATGAATCCTAGACAAGTCCTAAATGATGAAAAGAAAAGATGAGGTTTTGATAAGCCAAAAGTGGTTTGAATATTTTCTAAGTATTGACTGAATTAGTCTAGTTGAGTTGAGTCATCTTGGAAAGATCAGTAGAGTTCAAAAGTCAAGTTAAAGTTTACATAAGAAAGTTAAGTATTACTAATGTTTATACTTCATGACTGATTGTATTTGTTACATTGATTAGTTTGTTATTGAGCTATAATTGTTGTATAGAGCTCATGATATTTCTATGTAATAGATTAGATTGAATGTATAGATTATAAGTTGACTAAGCTTGTATTATAAAAGCTTAATGTAATGTAATAGTCTTGTTAGGACTAGATTAGTTCTACTGAAGTCTACTGCACTAGAAGAGAAGACAAGTCTACTACTCAAGACAAGCAGACTACAAGACAAGTGCATCGACTGGACTACACAAGACAAGTCAACTGAAGTTAGTTATGAAAGCGCGTATAGAAGATAAGGATTAAAGAAGTTAGTTGGAATAACTAATTAACTAACAGAAACGCGTGATTGGATAAACTTGGAAGTTAGAAATCAGTTATCAAGAAGAGTTGGTTACAACTACTTAAGTTCTTGATGATTGGAAGTCTATAAATACTTTGGAGTATTCAACGTTTGAAGACTACTGATTACAGACGTACTGATCATTGACAAACTAACATTCAAAGGAGCGATTTACTAAGAAAGAAGAACTCACAGAGTTAACTTCAGAAGGAAGCTAGAAGACAAAGACATATTCAGAAGGCTACTACTGAAGAGAAGTTTTATTTTGTTGTTTTGTATCAAGTTGCTAGATACTTGTTAAATTTCTAGTTGGATCGAAGACATATCTGGTGGTATAGTCTTAGAAGATCTAAGTCTTCTTCTTGGGACTTAAAAGACAGGAATTACACTGTATACTCGTTTTGAAGAGTTTAGTGGAAAATATCACAACTGGGATTGTGAGAGTGGACGTAGACAAGTTGTCGAACCACTATAAATCTTTGTGTGTTGATTAACTGCTTTACTGTTTTGATTGTTTAATTGTTAAATACTGAACTGAACAAGACTAGTTGAGTATTCATACAGAAGTTCACGATATTAAGTTGAGTATAAATTTGATTGGGCTCATTGTTATTCTGATTATTCCGCATTACGTATTCTGATATATCGAAAGATTTTTGAAAAGTCTATTCACCCCTCCCCTCTAGACATTTTCACTAGCTTACTCGATATTCAACTCAACTTGGGACCAACAAGTGGTATCAGAGCAGTAGTTTACGAACTGCTGTTTCTTGATAACCAACTTAAAGACTTCACCAGTCTTGGTTCGTATCTGTATTTGTTATACGTGATTCTTGATCAATTCTTGCTATATCTGTTTTACTGTCTCTGTTCTTGACTTATCTGTTTCTTGATCATAACTCTGTTTTCCACTGATCTATTTGATAAATCATGTCTCTTGAAATAAGCGCTAACAAGCTACCGAAGTTCCAGGTTCAGGACTATGACTACTGGAAGTTGAGGATGGAAGCCATCTTCAGTTCCACTCACGACCTAATGATCTCTGTTGTCACCGAGGGGCCTATTGTAACGATGGTTCCAAATACTGCTGTTCTTGACCCAAGCAAACCAATTGGCACTCTCGTCAAGAAACCCAGGTCAGATCTAACCTCAGAAGAAATGCGTCAAAACAATTTGGATAGTCTGGCAAAGAATTACATCTTACACACACTCCCTAACGAGTATCTAGGGAAGGTGTTAAAATGTAAAACTGCCAAGGAGATGTGGGATAGGCTGGCTATCATTTGTGAAGGGACATCCCTAATCATAGAGAGCAAGCTCTCCACAGCTGTCCAAAGATTTGAATCATTTCGGATGAAAGCTGGCGAAACTATCGACCAGCTGGATACTCGGTTTACTAAGATCATGAATGATTTAGAAGTCCTTGGTAAGACATATACTGCTCGTGAGATTAATCTTAGGATTCTTAAGAGTCTTGATGCCAGGTGGAAAATGGTAAAGATGCTTGTTAAGAACACTCAAGATATAGATGTGTGGACTGCTGAAACAATGTTCCAAACTCTGAAAGCCCATGAGTATGATCTAGACGAAGATGAACCATTAGTCAGTAGTGATAGAGAACATGCTGTATCTAAGAACGTTGCCTTTAAGTCTAGCTCTTCTAAGTCGTCTAGAGTAGACAGGTCTAAGTCTAAGTCTAAGGCCAAAACTAAGTCTGCTTCTGTGAAAGACGAGTTAGATACTGATCTTAGTCTGAAGGATCAGATGAATCTCATGGTTAGAAAGTTTGATAGGCTGAATAAGCGTTTCGGTAGATATAAGAAATTTTACAAGGATCATAGAGCGTCTACATCGAAGAACTCGCCTGATAGACGAGATAGGAAGTCAGATGATAGGAAGAGTCTGCGTCCTGATAGACGTAATAAACATAGAGATAACTCACCTATCAAAAAGACTACTAATGATCTCTTGTGTTACAACTGCGAAAAGCCAGGTCATTATATATATGAATGCCCAGACCTGAGTACTGATGATCGAGAGGAGCGGAAGGCAAGAAGAGATAGACGATACAACCGTGGGAAAAAGGTCATGTTGGCTAATGATGAATCTGAGTCTGACTCAGACGAGTTACCATCATCCTTATCCAGCTGCCCATCCGATCCAGACCACGACGAAGCATTTATTGTTGACGATGGCTTATGCTGCATGGCTAAAATCGATCAAGAGGTATCTTCAAATACTTCCTTTCAATCTTGTGATGATTCTGACACTGATGAAAGTGACACTGCTAGTAGTGAAGTAGGAAGTAGTCTTCAGCACTCGACTAGTGCAGTTGAGGACGACCTTCTACTTGCTAACCAAGCATTCATTGAAGTCAGTGATGAGAACATTGCATTAAAACAAGAAATCATTGATCTTAAGGAAGCCCAGTCTAAAGTAGATCCTAATGTAACAGTCCTAAATGAACGCTTAACTGAAGAGTTGAGTCAACTCAAAGAAAAGTGTGCATTGACAGACAGGTTATATCAAGACCTACTTAAGACACATGCAACTGAGAGAAATGAATTCAATGTTTTAAAGAACAAGTGCAAAAAGCTTGAAGAACGTAATAAGTTCTTAGAGACCGAGGTTGTCACACTAGATCTCAAACTTACTGACCTGGTTAACTCTTCCAAGATTAACCTTGAATTGTCAGATAGGTACAGAGATCCAGCTGACAAGACGGGTATAGGAGCTGAGTCTTCCAACTCGTCTACCCGAGTCAACAAGAACCCTACTACTACTAACTCAAGACTTTTGCCAAATGATAAAGGAAAAGGACCTATGATATACGATATAAGTACTCCTTCTCAAGGTACTGTAACTAAGCAAGCTCGAGTTAACATTCCGATTACCAAGGGAGGTAAAAAGAATGCAAACAACAAGCCAGTTCCACCCAGGACTAATCTTCAAAGGACCACTAATCGTGGACGACCCAACCAGGTCAGATACGAGGATTGGTATCCTGAGGAGACGAGTACTAGACAGGTACAGACTAGACGACAAGAGTCTAGACCTCCTTTCATAAGGCAGTCTCAACTCTACTCGTCTAGACCTAGACAAGTTGGACCAAAATATCGTACACAAGCTGTCCTATATCCTCCACCTTTGTCATACGATATCATTAGTGAGGAAAGACCTAAACGCGTCTATAAACCGTATGGACCTAATGCTTTCAAACCCTACTCTGACTATCATAGACAAGTGCCTGCTCAAGTAGAGATTAAGTCGAAAGGCTATCTCAAAAGAGTAGACCCGAACTCGACTGATAGACCAGTTAAGGATAACAAGGTCTTATTCTGTAACAAATTTGGGCGAAAGCTTAAGAGATCAAACTTGTTCAAAACTCCAATGTATATTTGGATTCCTTTGAACACGACTAACCCCCCAGGACCCCAATAAGCAAACAGGGTACCTAAATTATTGAATATCATTCATTGCAGGGTCGACTTGACTTGTATAAGAAGGGTGGCTCAGTAGGAGAAACTTGGTATATTGACAGTGGTTGTTCACACCACATGACTGGTACCAAGGCTCTCTTATCAAGCTATCATGAGCAAGAAGGACCAAAAGTAATATTTGGAGATAGTTCCACTGCTATCACCAAAGGATTTGGTTACATTCGGAATGGTGACGTAGAGATACAAGATGTCTCGTACGTTGAAGGCCTGAAATACAATCTACTCTCTGTCTCACAATTTTGTGATCGTGGATACAAGGTGCAGTTCAAAAGCCGCAAATGTCAGATTATTGACAAAAGGACACACACAGTTCTACAAGTCGGCGTAAGACAAGGTAGTGTGTATATAGTGAATTGGAACAGTTGTCCGAGGGACACCTGTCTACTTACTAAGAATCCAAAAGAACTTGGGTGGCTCTGGCATAGACGCCTTTGTCACTTAAACTTTAAGGTTCTTAATAAGATAGCCAGAGACTACCTTGTAGAAGGTATTCCCAATGAGGTCTACTACAAGTCACATGTATGCACAGCTTGTCAACAGGGTAAACAGGTTAAAAGTTCATTTAAGTCAATTCCTACTCTCTCAACTAGTAGAGTCCTAGAACTTCTACATATGGATCTTCATGGTCCAATAACTCCTCCAACCTTGAATGGTAGAAGGTACACACTTGTTGTGGTAGACGACTATTCTAAGTTTACTTGGGTAGTCTTTCTACACAAGAAGAGTGATACACAAACCCTCTTACCTGATCTGTTGAAGAAGTTACAAGTTGAGAAGAACCAGTCCATTGTCAAGATTCATAGTGACAAAGGAACTGAGTTCATTAATTGCTATATCAAAGACTTTTGTGCTAAACGTGGTATCCAGCATCTAACTAGTGCAGCTAGGACACCACAACAGAACGGTGTAGCAGAAAGAAGGAATAGAACTCTAAAAGAAGCCTGTAGAACCATGCTAGCTGAGTTCAACACTCCTCAAAAGTTTTGGGCTGAAGCTATCAATACTGCATGCCACTCACAGAACAGAAGTGCGATCAACAAAGTCTTAGGCAAGACACCTTATGAGGTTTGGAAAGGTAGAAAACCCCGTATTTCATATTTCCATATATTTGGTTGTAAGTGTTTCATCCATAACAATGGAAAGAGCAAGTTGAATGCATTCGATGCTAAAGCAGACGAGGGGATATTCTTAGGATACTCCTCGACTAGCAAGGCATTTAGGGTATTCAACTACTCAACTCTTTGTGTGGAAGAAACACCACATGTGGTTTTCGATGAATCTCGACAGGACTCGTCTGCCGACAAGATCAGTGAAAAGGTGACTGATCTATCGATCGAATCTGATAAAGACTCAGAGGTATATGAATCCGTTCAAGCCTACAATCCATTCATGAAAGCCCTCGACTCTGATGATAAAGTGAAAGTAAGTACTCAAGGTAAGTCCTCTAGACCAGTAGACATGCCTGCTCTAGTTGACTCTACTACTCCTGTGAAAATTGATGATTCAAATGACATTGATATGCATGATGCTGTACATGATATAGATGATGATAGTATTCCTGTTAAGAGTAGAAAAACATGGAAATCTGCGCATGATACTGAAAATATTATTGGTGACTCTACTATTGGTGTGAAGACTAGACGACAACTCTTTGAGTCGCAAGAACAGCCTAGTCCAACTATGTTTTGCTGGTGTTGTTTCCTCTCATCTATCGAGCCTACCAACGTTAAAGAGGCATTGGCCGATAGTAATTGGATCATCGCTATGCAAGACGAGTTGAACCAGTTTGTTCGAAACGACGTCTGGGAACTTGTTGATAGGCCTAAACACCATAATGTAGTTGGCACTCGATGGATTTTCAAAAACAAGAAAGATGAGAATGATGTAGTCGTTAGGAATAAGGCTAGACTAGTTGCCCAAGGCTACTCACAAGCTGAAGGCATAAACTATGATGAAACATATGCTCCTGTTGCTAGACTAGAAGCCATTCGATTGTTCCTTGCATATGCTGCTCACATGAAGTTTACTGTATATCAAATGGATGTTAAAAGTGCATTTCTTAACGGTATTCTTGCGGAAGAAGTGTATGTTGAACAACCCCCAGGTTTCGAAGTCAAAGGTAACCAGGTGTACAGATTGAAGAAAGCCTTATACGGACTAAAGCAAGCTCCAAGAGCATGGTATGACACTCTCTCTCTCTTTTTGTTAGAAAATGGTTTTACTAAGGGCAAGGTCGATCGAACCTTGTTCAGAAGACAGGAAGGGAAAGACATTTTACTTGTCCAAATTTACGTAGATGACATCATTTTTGGTTCACCTAACAAAAAGCTGAGTGAAAGTTTCTCAACACTCATGCAAAGTAAATTTGAAATGTCCATGATGGGTGAAATGAATTACTTTCTTGGTCTTCAAGTAAAACAGACCCCTGAAGGGATTTTCATAAATCAAGCAAAGTATACTAGAAATCTTCTAGATAAATATGGTATTAAGACATGCAAGTCTGCTGGCGTACCTATGCTACCTACATACAGAATGGACCCAGACGAACAAGGTAAGTGTGCTGATCAAACATATTATCGAGGTCTAATTGGTTCATTACTGTACTTAACTGCTAGTAGACCTGATATTGCATTCTCTGTTGGTGTATGTGCTCGTTTTCAACCTAATCCAAAAGAGAGTCACATGGAAACCACTAAAAGGATATTGAAATATTTGAAAGGGACCATCAATCGTGGTATATGGTATCCTTCAAATGATGATTTATCTCTAAGTGGATACTCTGATTCTGATTTTGGTGGCTGTAGAATAGATAGGAAATCTACTTCTGGTTCTTGTCAATTCTTAGGCACAAAACTCATTTCATGGTTTTCGAAAAAGCAGACTAGTGTTGCTACCTCTACTACCGAAGCCGAGTACATGGCTGCTGGTAGCTGTTGTAGTCAACTACTCTGGCTCATGCAACAGCTTAGAGATTACAACTTATATGAATCAAATGTTCCTATTTTCTGTGATAGTAATAGTGCAATTGCCATTACACAAAATCCTGTATTGCACACACGTTGTAAGCATGTTGATGTGAAGCATCATTTCATACGTGATCATGTAGAAAAGAAGGATATTCGCATGGAAAAGATTCATACTGATTTTCAAAGAGCTGACATTTTTACAAAACAATTAGCTGAGGCACGTTTTCGTGAGTTATGCATTAGTTTAGGGCTAATTGATCTAGACCCTACTTGTCTATAGCTATGTACTAACCAGACAGGTACATCAAGAAGAAGGAGACAAGAATACTAGACTAGAAGCACTCGACTACTCACGCAACAGACAGGTATACAAGGCTAGACTAGATGACCAGACAACCCGATGAGGAAGCTGGTAAAGCTGAGGGAAATACTAAGGGAATAAACAATTAAGGGGGAATCTTTGATTTCTTAAATATCCTTATGTTGACTCTTAAGTTTGTTACAAGTCATCTTGTTCGAAACCTTGATCGTTGCTTTGAATTGATATTCGTCGTATTTATTGTTGCTCTACTTGTACTATCGATTACACATTGAATATGATAAGATAGGTACAGTAGGTCGTTCGATGTTCAGAATAGACAAGCACAGGCGAAGGGGGAACTCGTCTTGTGTGCTTAAGCCTACTCATCTTGTGAAGCTTAAGTCTACTCGTCTGTTCTGGATAGACTCGAACAGACAAGCTAAGTGTTTTCTATTGATTAAAATATGCTAAGTGTTTACTTATATTGAATTAAGGACATTATAGTAATTTGGTACTGAAAATTGAAAGTTTCCAGAATTGGATGAATACACTCCCATTTTAATGAGGTGTATACACCCAGTTCGCACCCTACTCGTCTACGCTAGGTCAGATGAGTACACTCCTCTGTCCTAACCAATAAGAAGGGCGGATTCCAAAGTTTACAATATCAAATCACATAATATTCTCGATTCCGTAAACAGAATTCCAACAGCCCCAACCGTTGGATACATGCATTCGGTCTTGACCGTTGGATCAAAATTTCAGTTCTAACAAAACTCAACTGCCTCACTTAACTCGCCTTACGCTTTTCACAACTGTTTGATTCCTGAATTGATTTCTTGCTAACTCAAATCTCTCCAGTCCATACTACTATGTCGATCGTTTCTCTCTTTGATGTTAGAACCAATAGGCAAGCGAGGTTTGATTTAGGAAGATACACTACTGAAGGAAGGGTTCATGTGGAGCCTTCGCTATTCTTCAAAGGGCTACATACGGATGACAACAAAGAGATTCTTGCTAAGTGCATCCAGTGTGGTTTGAGACCATACCTCGAGGCGTTTCCTCAAGTCGTCTTGGAGGAAGAGGTGTTAATGTTCTACGCCAATGCCACCAGACGAGGAGATGGAATTGAATCGTTCATTGGATCGGAAAGGGTTGTGATCAACAGCGAGGTGCTGTTCAGGCATTTGAGGTTGCCTACTGGTGTAATTGATGTTGAGAACTATGCTTTAGGTCAGGAGATGAAGTATTTGAGCATCTTCTGTGGAAGAAGGATGCAGCTCAAACCGGACGGCAAGGCCCCAGCCGTCAAGAAAGCTGAATTGTTGGAAATTTATCGAACACTATTGGACATAGCTAGCAAGATGCTACTATGTGCCACTGGTTCACATGATTCGGTCACTCAAGTAAAAACTAGGGTGATGGCAGCAATCTATGACGGAATCACGAACGGTAATTGGTTTAAGTTGATTGCTGATCGGATAATGTATTTCGAAAGGAATGTTATGGTAAATCAGGACACGACTAACTGGGTGGTGTCGAAAACCGTTGGTTATGGCAACAAGCTGAGTATCCTCCTACCCCTGCTACTGCCAAACAAGTCGGATTGGAGTAAAGGTAAGCCTTTTCATCCACTTAAGTTTTACTTGAAAGCAGAAGCTTTGAGGAAACAGGTTGCTAGAAGGCCGTCTGCCCCAAGGCATGTACTGGTAGATGACTCGGAGGCAATGCCTTATGGAGACTCGTCTAGCTCTTCAAAAGATGAGTCAGATGATGAAGAAACGGAAGAGGTTGAGAAAGCTGAGTCGAGTGGTCATGACTCAGAGAAAACACATTCAGAAAAAGAAGAAGAGTCCGGTGCTGAAGTCTACCGACTAGTGAGAGTCGATTCCCCTACTTCACCAGCCGAGCTGAGTCTTCAGGTTGGTTCTTCTTCTCAGACTATTTCATTTCCTCTTTCTCTCCCCGTTGCAACCAAGGCTAGATCACATCGATCTAGGCCTCGACCTATTCCCCAAACTTCACAAGCACTGGCGGCATTACCGCTTCGAGCCAGTGTACCCGAAAACACTCCCAAAAAGGATACAACTGATACTCCTACAGTTGTCACACCAAACCTAGCCACATCAGAGCCCCCAGAAACCACAGACCAAATTTCTTCTTTACCTTCAACAGAAAATGTTGATCCCTCCAACCCGTCTACTTCAGACAAGACGATAGTTGCCACTGCAACAGCTGAGTTAGAGACCCCATCTACTCAGACCCCGTCTGAAGTTAGATTTGATTCTTTGGTTTACTATCCGATGTGCCTACGAGAGAAGAGAGTTCGTGCTCGAGTTTCTAGGAATATGAAGAAACAACTTTCGACTCTCGACATCGACTACTCATCTGAACAGTTTGAGAAGCTGATCAGAATTTGCACATGGTTCGCTCTGAAGAAATCTGGAATTGATGATCTTTTCGAGGTCATTCTAGGCATGGGTGGTATCTCCAATTTTATGGATTGGGAGATGGAACAAAAGGAGAATGCTGGTGTCAAAGACCACTCTGAACTGTTTCCACGAAAGGCCCTAGTTGATCTGGTGAAAAGATTACTGAGCATCCCTGATGGTGTTTTGGTTGATGAGTTTACATTTGACATCGGAACCCAGACTGAGCTGGTGGAAGATGAGCCGAAGCCAGAAGTTGCTGAAATTGGAATTCAAACTTCTGAACCTATTTTGGAGTTAGAAGATGTTGAAAGCTTAGAAGAGTCTGAATCTTTCGAACTCGGTGAAGAAGATGAGGAATTCTTAGATGCTGAAATGTTTACTGAAGATGAACTTGTTCAAAAGGACGCACAAACTGAAGTTCAGTCGTCTACTCATGGATTTCCAGATGGGTATCTAGATGAGTTGAAGACCGACTTGAAAGAAGTAGTTCATTCTGCAATTGATGAGTTTCTTGCATCGAAGGTGAAAGATGTGTTGATCGAGCAGAATCAGTCACTTGTTGACAGCTCAAAAGCTCTTATTGTTGGAGAAGTCAACAAGATGGACTCAACTTTTCGAGCAGAGATGTATGCTGAAGTTGAAAAATTCTTGGAAAAGCAGGTAGATTTTTCTGAGAAGAGGTCGATTCAGTTTGCTAGATCGTTAGCTGAGGAGTCTAGTAAGATGGAGAGACTCTACAGAGTGAAGATTGACATTGCTGATGATCAACGACGAGAAGCACAAGATCAGTTGGTACGTTCTCAGGCAATTCTTCAAGAGTTAACTTCTCAAAACACTCTTCTGCGTCAGACAGCTACTCATTTCAAGGATGAATTAGTCTCAAGTTCAAGGAAGATGGAACTTACTGCAGATCGACTTGACAAGATAAGTCATGAGAAGTCGCATCAAAGGCAGATTGAGATAGCTACTGAAGCCATGAAGACTGCTATCAAGGAAGAGATGACTAGATTTACTTCTCTTTTCACTCTTAAGGCTACTGATGAAGCCAAAAAGGGGGAAGAGACGAGTAAAGTTCAGAAAATTGGTGAAATTGAATTGTCTACTGAATCCGATGTGAAGGCTGCTGCAACTGCTATTGAGGAGCTTAGAAGGCCGAAAAGAGGCAAGCTAATCAAGAAAGCTGATCTTGAAGAACTTAAAGCAGCTGAGTTGAAAAAGCTGGAGAAAGGCAAAGGTGTTGCATCTTCAGAAGCTGAGATTCGAACTAGACAAGTAAAAAGAAAGTTAGCTATTGATGATGAAGCTACTGCAACTGTTGAGAAGAAACAAAAGATTGATGATCCTAATGATGAGACTCATTATGCAAGCAAAAAGAAGATTAGGAAGCATATTGAGAGTTTGCAGGAACTGAAGACTGATGTTGATAAAATGGAAGACAAGTATATTGATTACTTCATAGATAATAAGCATAGAGCTGAATGGAATGAAGTGAAGAATCAATGGGAACTTGATCACTGGATTTTGAGAAAATATGGTGATACTGAAAGTCGAGATGAATTATATTAATTATTTGACAGATTCATGGAAGGACAACACAAGATGTTGTGGCACTTAATCTTAAGGATTTCTGCTGGTGCTAACTTCAACATTTTGGTTCCTGAATTTCCGAAATGGAATTGTCCGATGACTAGCTCTGGAAGAAGAGTTGATATGAATCAAATCAAGAAATTCGAAGAACAACTACTCGAGAAGGAGAAGATTGAAGATGAAGATCATATTAGTCTGATTCATAGGAGACTCCTAGATGCATTTCAAGTTCCAAACCTAGAAGGAGGTACTCTTTCAGACTAGTTGATTTACATTCTTAGTGTTTTTTTTGTTTTTTGCTCTGATACTTAGTTATTTTTGATTTTGATTAAGTATTTGTAATCTACTGATCATATTTTGGAATGAATGAAAAGATAAGTACTATTTGATGTTTAAAGACAAGATAACTACTTAACTAGTCTACTTATGAGAAAAGATTCAAGTAGTTTTGGCTTCATCAAAAAGGGGGAAATTGTTGGGATATGAATCCTAAACAAGTCCTAAATGATGAAAAGAAAAGATGAGGTTTTGATAAGCCAAAAGTGGTTTGAATATTTTCTAAGTATTGACTGAATTAGTCTAGTTGAGTTGAGTCATCTTGGAAAGATCAGTAGAGTTCAAAAGTCAAGTTAAAGTTTACATAAGAAAGTTAAGTATTACTAATGTTTATACTTCATGACTGATTGTATTTGTTACATTGATTAGTTTGTTATTGAGCTATAATTGTTGTATAGAGCTCATGATATTTCTATGTAATAGATTAGATTGAATGTATAGATTATAAGTTGACTAAGCTTGTATTATAAAAGCTTAATGTAATGTAATAGTCTTGTTAGGACTAGATTAGTTCTACTGAAGTCTACTGCACTAGAAGAGAAGACAAGTCTACTACTCAAGACAAGCAGACTACAAGACAAGTGCATCGACTGGACTACACAAGACAAGTCAACTGAAGTTAGTTATGAAAGCGCGTATAGAAGATAAGGATTAAAGAAGTTAGTTGGAATAACTAATTAACTAACAGAAACGCGTGATTGGATAAACTTGGAAGTTAGAAATCAGTTATCAAGAAGAGTTGGTTACAACTACTTAAGTTCTTGATGATTGGAAGTCTATAAATACTTTGGAGTATTCAACGTTTGAAGACTACTGATTACAGACGTACTGATCATTGACAAACTAACATTCAAAGGAGCGATTTACTAAGAAAGAAGAACTCACAGAGTTAACTTCAGAAGGAAGCTAGAAGACAAAGACATATTCAGAAGGCTACTACTGAAGAGAAGTTTTATTTTGTTGTTTTGTATCAAGTTGCTAGATACTTGTTAAATTTCTAGTTGGATCGAAGACATATCTGGTGGTATAGTCTTAGAAGATCTAAGTCTTCTTCTTGGGACTTAAAAGACAGGAATTACACTGTATACTCGTGTTGAAGAGTTTAGTGGAAAATATCACAACTGGGATTGTGAGAGTGGACGTAGACAAGTTGTCGAACCACTATAAATCTTTGTGTGTTGATTAACTGCTTTACTGTTTTGATTGTTTAATTGTTAAATACTGAACTGAACAAGACTAGTTGAGTATTCATACAGAAGTTCACGATATTAAGTTGAGTATAAATTTGATTGGGCTCATTGTTATTCTGATTATTCCGCATTACGTATTCTGATATATCGAAAGATTTTTGAAAAGTCTATTCACCCCTCCCCTCTAGACATTTTCACTAGCTTACTCGATATTCAACTCAACTTGGGACCAACAGTTGTAACCAACCTTTCTTGAAAACTAACTTCAACTGAATCTTCTTATCCATCCACGCGTTTCTTGTTATGAATTAGTTATTCCATAACTAAATTCTTTATCTTTATCTTTCACGCGTATTTGTAACTAACTTTATGTTTACTTGTCTTGTTGAATCTTGTTGCGCACCTGTCTTGTAGTCCACCTGTCTTGTTTCAACACTTAGACAGATTCTGAGTCTTCTATTAACTCTTCTTGTCTGGTCTTTGCGCAGTCTTCAATAGTAGACTATTCTAATCCTAACAAGACTATTACATTACATTAAGCTTTTCTGTATTATAAAGCTTAGTCAACTTATAAACTATACAATGAATCTACCTATTACATAGAAAACAATGAGCTTCTATACAATGATTCATACAGCTCAATAACAACCTAATCAATCAATATAAACAGATATGAAGTACTTATAAATCGTACTTATCTTTCAAACATAAAACAATACTTTTCTTTTACATGTGAACTTTCCATGTAAACTCTACTGATCTTGTACAAGACGACTTCAACTCAACTAGACTAGATCAGTCAACACTTAGAAAATATTCAAACTATTTTTGGCTTATCAAAACTTCATCTTTTATCAACATGTAGGACTTGTTCTAGGATTCATATCCCAACAATTTCCCCCTTTTTGATGAAGCCAAAACTACTTGAATCTTTTCTCATTAGTAGACTAGTTAAGTAGTTATCTTGTCTTAATCACCAAAAGTTGTTATCTTTTCATTCATTCAAAAATAAGATCAGTAGATATTACACATACTTAATCAAAATCAAAAACAACTAAGTAACAGATCAAAAAAAATAAACTAATCTGAAAGAGTACCTCCTTCAACGTTTGGAACGCAGAATGCATCTAGGAGTCTTCTGTGTATTACTCTGATATGATCTTCATCATCAATCTTCTCTTTCTCGAGTAGTTCTTCTTCAAACTTCTTGATTTGATTCATATCAACTCTTTTTCCAGATTTAGTCATAGGACACTTCCATTTCGGAAAACTAGGAATAAGAATGTTAAAGTTCGCTCCAGCAGATATCCTAAGAATCAAATTCCATAGTAACTTGTGTTGACCTTCCATGTATTTGTCAAATACCAAATAAAGATCATCAGTGCTATCAGAATCACCAAACTTTCTGATAATCCAGTGATCAAGTTCCCATTGTCTCTTCACCTTCATCCAATCAGCTCGATGCTCTTGGTCAATGAAGTAATCAATGAACTTGTCTTCACTCAGATCTTCATCAGCTTTCAGCTTTTGCAATCTTTCAATATGCTTCCTAATCTTCTTTTTGCTTGCATAATGAGTTTCATCATTGGGATCAGCAACCTTTTGCTCTTTCTCAACTATTGCAGTAGCCTCTTCATCTTCAATATCTAACTTCCTTTTAACTCTTCTAGTTTGAACCTCAGCTTCTGGAGATGCAACTCTCTTGCCTTTCTCCAATCTCTTCTGCTCATCAGACTTAGCTTGCTCCAACTCTGCAGTTTTAACTAGCTTGCCTCTCTTAGGCCTCTTCAACTCTTGCATAGCAGTAGCAACTTCTTTTTCTTCCGGTTCAGCACTAGACTTGGATTTTTCGAATTTCTCAACTCTACTTGCCTCTTCCCCCTTTTTGGCTTCATCAACTGCCTTAAGAGTGAAAAGACTTGTAAAGTGAGTCATTTCTTCCTTCACAGCTTCTCTCATCGCTTCAGCAGCCAATTCGATCTGTTTCTGATGCGTCTTGTCGTGACTTATCTTGTCAAGACGATCAGTTACCAATTCCAGCTTCCTTGAACTTGAAACTAGTTCATCTTTGAAATGAGTAGCTGTCTGGCGAAGAAGTCTGTTTTGCTCTGTTAGATCAGTAAGAATAGCTTGAGAACGCACCAACTGGTCTTGTTCTTCTCATCTCTGATCATCAGCAATCTCAATCTTCACTCTGTAGAGTCTCTCCATCTTACTAGACTCTTCAGCTAAAGATCTAGCAAAGTTGATCGACCTCTTTTCCGAAAAATCAACTTGTCTCTTCAAGAACTGTTCAATTTCAGCATACATCTCTTCTCGAAAAGACGAGTCCATTTTGTTGACTTCTCCAACAATGAGTGCTCTAGAACTGTCAACTAGTGATTGATTCTGTTCTACAAGAGTGTCTTTCAGCTTTGATTCCAAGAAATTTTCAATGGACGATTGAACAACTTCCTTCAAATCCGTCTTTAATCCTTCTAAAAAGCCTTCAGGAAATGCTTGAAAAGATGATTGAGTCTCAGCAGCACTATCTTCTTGAACTTTTTCAATCAACTCATCTTCATCAAACATCTCAGCATCCATAAATTCATCATCTTCTTTTCCAAAGTTGAAAGAATTAGCTTCTGATGAATTTTCAGCTTCGTCCTCTTCAGAACCAGCTTCTATCTCTAAGATTGGTTCAGAAGTCTAAACAGCGACATCAGCAACCTCTGGCTTTAACTCGTCTTCCACCAGATCAGTCTGGGTTCCAACGTCAAATGAGAACTCTTCTATCAGAATACCATCAGGAATATCAAGAAGACGTTTGACAAGTTCAACTAAAGCCTTGCGCGGAAATAATTCGGAGTGATCTTTTACACCGCTGTTCTCCTTCTGTTCCATCTCCCAATCCATGAAGTTGGAGATTCCGCCCATGCCCTGAATGACCTCGAAAAGATCATCAGTAGACGACTTCTTCAAAGAAAACCATGTACATATCCTGACGAGCTTCTCAAACTGCTCTGAAGAAGTGTCGATGTCAAGAGTCGAGAGCTGCTTCTTCAAATTCCGTGTAATTTTAGCACGCACTCTCTTCTCCCTTGGGCACATCGGATAGTAAACTAAGGATTCAAATCTAACAACAGACGGGGTCTGAGTAGATGGGGTCTCTAACTCAGCTGTTGCAGTGGCAACTGGTGTGTTGTCTGAAGTAGATGGCTTAATAGGTTCAACATATTCTGTTGAAGGTAAGAAAGGATTTTGGAGTGTGGTTTCTGGGGGCTCTAACGTGGCTTGGTTTGGTGTGACAACTGTAGGAGTATCAGTTGTATCTTTTATGGGAGTAATTTCGGGAATACTGGCTCTAAGCGGTAATGCCGCCATTATTTGAGAGGTTGAGGGTACAGGTCGTGGCCTAGATCGATGTGATCTAGCCTTGGTTCGAATGGTAGGGAGAGAAGAAGGAATTGACAAAGATTGAGAAGAGGTACCAACCTGAGAACTCAACTCGTCTAGATGAGTAGGAGAACCAACTCTTACTAGAGTGTATACTTCTGGAATTTGGGCACTTGTCTCCTTCTCTTGTTCCGACTCCTCTTCAGTGTGGGTCTTCTCCGAGTCAACTGAACTGGACTCAGCAGCCTTCTCAGATTCTTCATCAACGGACTGACCTTCTGAAGAGCTAGATGAGCTAGCATAAGGTAAGGCTTGCGACTCATCTATTTGAACTCGCCTTGGGGCAGCTGGTCTTGCAGCAACTTGTTTCCTCAGGGCTTCCGTCTTCAGATAAAATTTAAGTGGATGGAAGGGCTTTCCATTGCTCCAGTCCAATTTGTTTGGTAACAACAAGGGGAGTAGAATACTCAACTTGTTGCTGTACCCAACCGTGTGTGACACCACCCAACTACAAGAGTCGGTGTCAACTCGAACGCTCCTCTCAAAGTACATCATTCGATCAGCTATCAGTTTGAACCAATTTCCTTCCGTAATTCCGTCATAAATTGCTGCCATCACTCTTGTTTTCGCTTGAGTGACCGCATCAAAAGATCCAGTGGCACATAGAAGCATTTTGCTTGCTATGTCCAATAAAGTGCGATATTTCTTCTGCAATTCAGACTTCTTGACGGCAGAAGCCTTGCCATCTGATTTGAGCTTCATCCGCTTACCACAAAATATGCTCAAATATCTCATCTCTTGCCCCGTAGCATAATTTTCAACATCAATCGTTCCTGTGGGCAGCTTCAACAGTCTGAATAACACTTCTCGAGTGATTTCAACTCGATCAGTTCCAATGAAAGATTCAATCACGTCTCCTCGTCTTGTGGCGTTGGCATAAAACAGCAACACCTCTTCCTCCAAGACGACTTGAGGGAAAGCCTCTAGATACGGCTTTAATCCACATCGATGGCACTTGGTGAGGATTTCTTGATTGTTAGCAGTGTGAACCCCTTTGAAGAACACGGAGGGTTCCACATGCACCTTGCCTTCGGTAGCATACCTACCAAGATCAAATCTTGCTTGCATGTTAGTTCTAATATCAAAAAGAGAAACAATCGACATGATCAGAGAATAGAGTAAGAACTGGGGAGGTTTGATTTAGCAAGAAATTGAGTTGGAGAATAGAACAGTTGTGAAAACGTAGGGCGAGTTGAGTGAAGAAGTTGTTAGAACTGATTTTGCAACTCAACGGCCAAGATTGAACAAATTGATCCAACGGTTGGGGCTTTTGAAATTCTGTTTACGGAATCGAGAATATTACGTGATTTGATATTGTAAATTTTGGAATCCGCCTTTCTTATTGGTTAGAACAGAGGAGTGTACTCATCTGACCTAGCGTAGAAGAGTATGGCGTGAACTGGGTGTATACACCTCTTTAAATGGGAGTGTATTCATCCAATTCTAGAAATTTCCAATTTACATTATCGAATTAGCATAATGTCCTTAATTCTATGTGATTAAACACTTAGCATATTTCAATCAGTAGAAACACTTAGCTTGTCTGTTCGAGTCCATCCAGAACAGACGAGTAGACTTTAATCTTCACTAGTTGAGTAGTCTTAAGCACACAAGACGACTTTAATCTAAAGCAATGATCAAGGTTTCGAACAAGATGACTTTTGACAAACATAAGAGTCAACATAAGGATATTTAAGAAATCAAAGATTCCCCCTTAATTGTTTGTTCCCTTAGTATTACCCTCAGCTTTACCAGCTTCCTCATCGGGTTGTCTGGTCATCTAGTCTAGCCTTGTATACCTGTCTGTTGTATGGGTAGTAGAGTGCTCTGGTCTTGGATCTTGTCTCCTTTTCTTGATGTACCTGTCTGGTTAGTGCATAGCTATAGGCAAGTAGGGTCTAAATCAATTAGCCCTAAACTAATGCATAACTCACGAAAACGTGCCTCAGCTAATGGTTTTGTGAAAATATCAGCTCTTTGAAAATCAGTATGAATCTTTTCCATGCGAATATCCTTCTTTTCTACATGGTCACGTATGAAATAATGTTTCACATCAACATGCTTACAACGTGTGTGCAATACAGGATTTTGTGTAATGGCAATGGCACTATTACTATCACAGAAAATAGGAACATTTGATTCATATATGTTGTAATCTCTAAGCTGTTGCATAAGCCAGAGTAGTTGACTACAACAGCTACCAGCAGCCATGTACTCGGCTTCGGTAGTAGAGGTAGCAACACTAGTCTGCTTTTTCGAAAACTATGAGATGAGTTTTGTGCCTAAGAATTGACAAGAACCATATGTAGATTTCCTATCTATTCTACAACCACCAAAATCAGAATCTGAGTAGCCACTTAGAGATAAATCATCATTTGAAGGATACCATATACCACGATTGATGGTTCCTTTCAAATATTTCAATATCCTTTTAGTGGTTTCCATATGACTCTCTTTTGGATTAGCTTGAAAACGAGCACATACGCCAACAGAGAATGCAATATCAGGTCTACTAGCAGTCAAGTACAGTAATGAACCAATTAAACCACGATAATATGTTTGATCAGCACACTTACCTTGTTCGTCTGGGTCCATTCTGTATGTAGGTAGCATAGGTACGCCAGCAGACTTGCATGTCTTAATACCATACTTGTCTAGAAGGTTTCTAGTATACTTTGCTTGATTTATAAAAATCCCATCAGGGGTCTGTTTTACTTGAAGACCAAGAAAGTAATTCATTTCACCCATCATGGACATCTCAAATTTACTTTGCATGAGTGTTGAGAAACTTTCACTCAGCTTTTTGTTAGGTGACCCAAAAATGATGTCATCTACGTAAATTTGGACGAGTAAAATGTCTTTCCCTTCTTGTCTTCTGAACAAGGTTCGATCGACCTTGCCCTTAGTAAAACCATTTTCTAACAGAAAGAGAGAGAGAGTATCATACCATGCTCTTGGAGCTTGCTTTAGTCCGTATAAGGCTTTCTTCAATCTGTACATCTGGTCGCCTTTGACTTCGAAACCTGGGGATTGTTCAACATACACTTCTTCCGCAAGAATACCGTTAAGAAATGCACTTTTAACATCCATTTGATATACAGTAAACTTCATGTGAGCAGCATATGCAAGGAACAATCGAATGGCTTCTAGTCTAGCAACAGGAGCATAAGTTTCATCATAGTCTATGCCTTCAGCTTGGGAGTAGCCTTGGGCAACTAGTCTAGCCTTATTCCTAACGACTACATCATTCTCATCTTTCTTGTTTTTGAAAATCCATCGAGTGCCAACTACATTATGATGTTTAGGCCTATCGACAAGTTCCCAGACGTCGTTTCGAACAAACTGGTTCAACTCGTCTTGCATAGCGATGATCCAATTACTATCAGCCAATGCCTCTTTAACAGTGGTAGGCTCGATAGGTGAGAGGAAACAACACCAGCAAAACATAGTTGGACTAGGCTGTTCTTGCGACTCAAAGAGTTGTCGTCTAGTCTTCACACCAATAGTAGAGTCACCAATGATATTTTCAGTATCATGCGCAGATTTCCATGTTTTTCTACTCTTAACAGGAATACTATCATCATCTATAGTACTTGCAGATTTCCATGTACAGCATCATGCATGTCAGTATCATTTGTATCATCAATTTTCACAGGAGTAGACGAGTCAACTAGAGCAGGCATGTCAGTTGGTCTAGAAGACTTACCTTGAGCACTTACTTTCACTTTATCATCAGAGTCGAGAGCTTTCATGAATGGATTGTAGGCTTGAACGGATTCATATACCTCTGAGTCTTTGTCAGATTCGATCGTTAGATCAATCACCTTTTCACTGATCTTGTCGGCAGACGAGTCCTGTCGAGATTCATCGAAAACCACATGTGGTGTTTCTTCCACACAAAGAGTTGAGTAGTTGAATACCCTAAATGCCTTGCTAGTCGAGGAGTATCCTAAGAATATCCCCTCATCTGCTTTAGCATCGAAAGCATTCAACTTGCTCTTTCCGTTGTTATGGATGAAACACTTACAACCAAATATATGGAAATATGAAATACGGGGTTTTCTACCTTTCCAAACCTCATAAGGTGTCTTGCCTAGAGCTTTGTTGATCGCGCTTCTGTTCTGTGAGTGGCATGCAGTATTGATAGCTTCAGCCCAAAACTTTTGAGGTGTGTTGAACTCAGCTAGCATGGTTCTACAGGCTTCTTTTAGAGTTCGATTCCTTCTTTCTGCTACACCGTTCTGTTGTGGTGTCCTAGCTGCACTAGTAAGATGTTGGATACCACGTTTAGCACAAAAGTCTTTGATATAGCAATTAATAAACTCAGTTCCCTTGTCACTATGAATTTTGACAATGGACTGGTTCTTCTCAACTTGTAACTTCTTCAACAGATCAGGTAGAAGGGTTTGTGTATCACTCTTCTTGTGTAGGAAGACTACCCAAGTAAACTTAGAATAGTCGTCTACCACAACAAGTGTGTACCTTCTACCATTCAAGGTTGGAGGAGTTATTGGACCATGAAGATCCATATGTAGAAGTTCTAGGACTCTACTAGTTGAGAGAGTAGGAATTGACTTGAATGAACCTTTAACCTGTTTACCCTGTTGACAAGCCGTGCATACATGTGACTTGTAGTAGACCTCATTGGGAATACCTACTACAAGGTAATCTCTGGCTATCTTATTAAGAACCTTAAAGTTTAAGTGACAGAGGCGTCTATGCCAGAGCCACCCAAGTTCTTTTGGATTCTTAGTAAGTAGACAGGTGTCCCTCGGACAATTGTTCCAATTCACTATATACACACTACCTTGTCTTACGCCGACTAGTAGGACTGTGTGTGTCCTTTTGTCAATGATCTGACATTTGCGGCTTTTGAACTGCACCTTGTATCCACGATCACAAAACTGTGAGACAGAGAGTAAATTGTATTTCAGGCCTTCAACATATGAGACATCTTGGATCTCTACGTCTCCATTCCGAATGTAACCAAATCCTTTAGTGACAGCAGTGGAACTATCACCAAATATCACTTTTAGTCCTTCTTGCTCATGGTAGCTTGATAAGAGAGCCTTGGTACCAGTCATGTGGTGCGAACAACCACTGTCAATATACCAAGTTTCTCCTACTGGGCCACCCTTCTTATACAAGTCAAGTCGACCTTGCAATGAAGATATTCAATAATTTAGGTACCCACTAGTTTATTGGGGTCCTGGGGGGTTAGTCGAGTTCAAAGGAATCCAAATATACATTGGAGTTTTGAACAAGTTTGATCGTTTAAGCTTTCGCCCATATTTGTTACAAAATAAGACCTTGTTGTCCTTAACTGGCCTATCAGTCGAGTTCGGGTCTACTCTTTGGAGATAGCCTTTCGACTTAATCTCTACTTGAGTAGGCACTGGTCTATGATAGTCAGAGTAGGGCTTATGAGCATTAGGTCCATACGGTTTATAGACGCGTTTGGGTCTTTCCTCACTAATCATATCATATGACAAAGGTGGAGGATATAGGACAACTTGTGTACGATATTTTGGTGCAACCTGTCTAGGTCTAGACGAGTAGAGCTGAGACTGCCTTATGAAAGGAGGTCTAGGCTCTTGACGTCTAGTCTGTACCTGTCTAGTACTCGTCTCCTCAGGATACCAATCCTCGTATCTGACCTGGTTGGGTCGTCCACGATTAGTGGTCCTTTGAAGATTAGTTCTAGATGGAACAGGCTTGTTGTTAGCATTCTTTTTACCTCCCTTGGTAATCGGAATGTTAACTCGAGTCTGTTTAGGTATAGTACCTTTAGAGGGAGTACTAATATCGTATATCATTGGTCCTTTTCCTTTATCATTTGGCAAAAGTCTTGAGTTAGTAGTAGTAGGGTTCTTATAGACTCGAGTAGACGAGCTAGATGACTCAGCACCTATACATGTCTTGTCAGCTGGATCTCTATACCTATCTAACAGTTCAAGGTTAATCTTAGAAGAGTTAACCAGGTCAGTAAGTTTGAGATCTAGTGTGACAACCTCGGTCTCTAAGAACTTATTACGTTCTTCAAACTTTTTGTACTTGCTTTTTAAAACATTGAACTCATTTCTCTCTGTTGCATGTGTCTTAAGTAGGTCTTGATATAACCTGTCTGTCAATGCACACTTTTCTTTGAGTTGTCTCAACTCTTCAGTCAAGCGTTCATTTAGGACTGTTACATTAGGATCTACTTTAGACTGAGCTTCCTTAAGATCAATGATTTCTTGTTTTAATGCAATGTTCTCATCACTGACTTCAATGAAAGCTTGGTTAGCAAGTAGAAGGTCGTCCTCAACTGCACTAGTCGAGTGCTGAAGACTACTTCCTACTTCACTACTAGCAGTGTCACTTTCATCAGTGTCAGAATTATCACAAGATTGAAAAGAAGTAGCAGATGATACCTCTTGATCGATTTTAGCCATGCAGCATAGGCCATCATCTACTATGAATGCTTCGTCGTGGTCTGGATCGGATGGGTAGCTAGATAAGGATGATGGCAACTCGTCTGAATCAGACTCAGATTCATCATTGGCCATCATTACCTTCTTCCCATGGTTATATCTTCTATCCCTTCTTGCCTTGCGCTCTTCTCGATCATCAGTGCTCAGGTCTGGGCATTCATATATGTAATGACCTGGCTTTTCACAGTTGTAGCACAAGAGATCATTTGTAGTCTTTTTGATAGGAGATTTATCTCTACGTTTATTACGTCTATCAGAACGCTGAAACTTCCTATCATCCGACTCTCTATCTCGCCTATTACCTTTCGAGACTTCGTCTCTCCTTTCGGATGAGTTTCGGTCTCGTCTGGTCTCAGATGAGTTCTTCGAAGTAGACGCTCTATGATCCCTGTACAATTTCTTGTATCGACCGAAACGTTTATTTAGTCTATCAAACTTTCTAACCATGAGGTTTACCTGATCCTTCAGACTAAGATCAGTATCTAACTCGTCTTTCACAGAAGCAGACTTAGTTCTAGATTTGGACCTGTCTACTCTAGAAGACTTATAAGAGCTAGACTTAAAGGCAACGTTCTTAGATACAGCATGTTCTCTATCACTACTGGCTATGGGTTCATCTTCGTCTAGATCAAACTCATGGGCTTTAAGAGTTTGGAACATTGTTTCAGCAGTCCACACATCTATATCTTGAGTGTTCTTAACAAGCATCTTTACCATTCTCCATCTGGCATCAAGACTCTTAAGAATCCTAAGATTAATTTCACGAGCAGTATATGTCTTACCAAGGAATTCCAAATCATTCATGATCTTAGTAAAATGAGTATCCAGCTGGTCGATAGTTTCGCCAGCTTTCATCCGAAATGATTCAAATCTTTGGACAGCTGTGGAGAGCTTGCTCTCTTTGATTAGGGATGTCCCTTCACAAATGATAGCTAGCCTATCCCACATCTCCTTGGCAGTTTTACATTTTAACACTTTTCCTAGATACTCGTTAGGAAGAGTGTGTAAGATGTAATTCTTTGCCAAACTATCCAAATTATTTTGACGCATTTCTTCTGAGGTTAGATCTGACCTGGGTTTCTTGACGAGAGTACCAATAGGTTTGTCTTTGTCGAGAGTAGCAGTATTTGGAACCATCGTCACAATCGGTCCCTCGGTCACAACAGATATCATTAGATCGTGAGTGGAACTGAAGATGGCTTCCATCCTCAACTTCCAGTAATCATAGTCCTGAACCTGGAACTTCGGTAACTTGTTAGCGCTTATTTCAAGAGACATGTTTACACAAGTAGATTAGTGCTAATCAGTTATATGATCAAGAAGCAGATAGATCAAGAACAGGGAGCACAAAACAGATATAGCAAGAATATTGATCAAGAACACGTAAGCAAATACAGATACGAACCAAGACTTCACCCTAAGTCTTTAAGTTGGTTATCAAGAAACAGCAGTTCGTAAACTACTGCTCTGATACCACTTGTTGGTCCCAAGTTGAGTTAATAACGAGTAAGCTAGTGAAAATGTCTAGAGGGGGGGTGAATAGACTTTTCAAAAATCTTTCGAAATATCAAAGTACAATATGCGGAATACGAAATTAAACAATGAGCCCAAGTAGTTTATACTCAACTTAATTCGAAAACTCTGTTCTTGTGAATACTCAACTTATCTTGTTCAGTTCAGTTATTTTTAAACAATTCAACAGTTAACCAATTAAACAAACAAAAACAGTAAAGTAAACAACACAAACAATTTATAGTGGTTCGACAACTTGTCTACATCCACTCTCACAAACCCAGTTGTGATGTTTCCACTAAACTCTTCCAATCGAGTACAAAGTGTGAATTCCTGTGTTTTAAGTCTCAAGAAGAAGACTTAGATCTTCAAAGACTATACCACCAGATACGTCTACGATCTTACTAGAGATTTACAAGTATCTAGCAACTTGATAACAAAAACTAAAAAAAAAACTTATTCATTAGCAGTCTTCTGATTTCTTCACTTGTCTTGCGTAGACTTGCTTTCTGAATTTCAAACTCTGAGAGTAGACTTCAAGTAATTCTTCAGTATGTAGCTTCAATATGCAATGATCAGTAGTCAGTAGTCTTGAATCGTTCAATACCATGAGGTATTTATAGACTTCTAATCTTCAAGAACTCAGGTAGTTGTAACCAACCTTTCTTGAAAACTAACTTCAACTGAATCTTCTTATCCATCCACGCGTTTCTTGTTATGAATTAGTTATTCCATAACTAACTTCTTTATCTTTATCTTTCACGCGTATTTGTAACTAACTTTATGTTTACTTGTCTTGTTGAATCTTGTTGCGCACCTGTCTTGTAGTCCACCTGTCTTGTTTCAACACTTAGACAGATTCTGAGTCTTTTATTAACTCTTCTTGTCTGGTCTTTGCGCAGTCTTCAATAGTAGACTATTCTAATCCTAACAAGACTATTACATTACATTAAGCTTTTCTGTATTATAAAGCTTAGTCAACTTATAAACTATACAATGAATCTATCTATTACATAGAAAACAATGAGCTTCTATACAATGATTCATACAGCTCAATAACAACCTAATCAATCAATATAAACAGATATGAAGTACTTATAAATCGTACTTATCTTTCAAACATAAAACAATACTTTTCTTTTACATGTGAACTTTCCATGTAAACTCTACTGATCTTGTACAAGACGACTTCAACTCAACTAGACTGGATCAGTCAACACTTAGAAAATATTCAAACTATTTTTGGCTTATCAAAACTTCATATTTTATCAACATGTAGGACTTGTTCTAGGATTCATATCCCAACAATTCACCAAGGAGTGGTGTTCTTGATCAAGTGCACCTTGGCACTATAAAACAAGTTAATTCCAAGACTGAAGGAATTATCTTGTTAAATCAGGGAAAGTGGATGTAGGAGCTTGAGTCTCTGAACCACTATAACTTCTTGTGTTGATTTACTTTCAAAGCACTTTCATACATTCAACACTGCACACAAAACTGATCCTTCAAAGGACATATTTTAAAAGACTGTGTAAAATCAATTTAGACAAGTTCCCTGAAAACTGGACTGTATTGTTTGACAAAGTGATTTTAGAGTTTAAAAGGAGTCTAAACTAAAGGGCCAACCACTAATTCCGCACTTATAACTAACTTAGATACTCATTCAACTAAGTACTCAATAGTACTTAGTAGCTTGGTTATCTTTGTAAAGGTTATACATCTTCAGCAGAGTTGTCCAAGACAAACTTGCTGAACTCTGGTTTGATCAAAGTTTGAAAAGAATTTGCATACAAGTGTATTCCCCCCCCCCCATACACTTGTTATATACTCCTTTCAGGACCAACAAGTGGTATCAGAGCAGGGGTTTAAAGACCACTGCTTCTGAAAAGCCATCTTGGTTTTCAAAATCACATATTTGGTGTGGTCACTGAACTGATCTACCTGAAATCCTATTTGATTGACTAACTGTTTGTTCTTGAGATATGGCCAACAACAATGCTGCTGTTCCACCACCTGTTGTTCAAGGATTGGACAACATGGCCACAAATCCAGTCAATCACATCTCACATCATAAATTGCCCATGTTCTCAATAGACAATTATGATTTCTGGAAAATCAGAATGAGGGCTCATCTTGCCTCCCTTCATACTGACATGCTGAGAGTGATCACAAGAGGTCCTTTTGTGTTCACTCAAGTCAATCCCAGACTCACTGAAGCTCAAAGAGCAGATGCAAGGGAACTGATTCCTAAGGATGAAGATGACTTCACTGCAGATGAAAAGAGAAAAGATAATTTGAATTATCTTGCCATGAACACTCTCTATCAAACTATTCCAGATGCAATCATGGGAAGAGTCTACCACTGCACAACTGCCAAAGAAATTTGGGATACTCTTGCTGAAATGTGTGAGGGTACTGAAAAGATCAAGGAGAATAAGCTCCAAGTGGCAGTGCAGAAGTTTGAACAATTCACAATGGAGTCTGAGGAATCCATTGACAAATTTGCTGGTAGATTCACTGATGTGATGAATGAAATCAACTCCTTGGGCAAGGTGTACTCCAAGAGAGAGGTTGGTTTGAAGATCTTGAGAAGTCTCACTCAAAACTGGGATGTCTATGCTGTTATGATGCAGAACACCAAGGATCTCTCCACAATGCCCATGCAACAAATCTTCTCTGAACTCAAAGCTTATGAGTTCGATCTCAACAGAAGAAAGCCTATTGAGGAACCTTCAATGCCTACAAAGGGAGTGGCATTCAAAGCCAAAACTGCTGAACCAGAAATGCAGTCCACTCCCAAGTCATCAAAGTCAGTCTCTAAGACTGAAATGAAGGAGGAACTAGCCTTGATGGCTAGAAGGTTTGAAAAACTAAACTCAAGGTTTGGTAGATACAAGAAATTCTACCAAGATAACAAATTCAGGATAAGGTACAACTCTCCTGAAGCTCAGGCTGAGGTCAAGAAGCCTGAAGAGAAAAGATCAGAGGATAAGTACTCTGAAAGGAGAAGGTCTAGTAGAGCTGACCCTTCATCATCTAAAAGAAGAGATGAATCCAAGAAGGATGATGATGAAGATTTGTGCTACAACTGCAAGAAGAAAGGGCACTTCTAGTATGACTGCCCTGAATTGAGCTCTAAAGAAAGAAGAGAAAGGCAAGCTAAAAGAGACAGAAAGTTCACCAATAGGAAGGCCATGATGGCTGGTGAAGAATCTGAGAGTGATGAAAGCTTCAACTCGTCTGATGGACTATTCTAATACAGTGATGATGATGATGACATATGCAACATGGCTCTTGAGGATGATGAGGTACCAATGGGCCACAAGAAGAGGTGTTGGGATATAAATTCACCCTAAGCCCCACTTGATGTTAGAATAGTTTTGATGGCCAAAACACTTAGAGTTTATAAATGTAATAGGATCAGCTGACTTTGTATAGAACAGCTTAGACTAGTCTTGTGTGATCAACTGTATTGATATCAGCTGATTAGCACAGTCCCGGCTTACATGCCTATCCTCAAGATGAGAAGAGTAGAAGACATGAAGACTAGAAGATCCTTGAAGACCAGTTAAGTAAGGTGCTTGTATACCTACTTATCTAATGGAGTCCAAGATTTAAGATGGCCTAAAACAGCTTACAGAACTGCCAGTTCAGAAGAGAGTTACTCGACTGATATCAGAAGACAGAAGACTTAAGGCTAGACGAGTAGTCAGAAGACTATGAGTGAAGATCAGAAGACTATGTGCTCGTCCAGGACTCGGCTGATTCCCAAAGTCATCTTGCAATTTGAATGGAGACTTACCTTACTTAGAATATTGACATGATCCCAGGATTGAAGCAATCAAGCGGCTGGAATCAAGGAATCAAGCCAATATGGAAAGATTTCCCCAACGGCTAGTCAACTCCAACGGCTAGTTGCAAGCAATCACCATTATAAATACAAGAGGATGAGAAATCACAAGACACGAAGTCACAACAAGAGAATTCAACAAGCAATCAAGCATAAAGCCACATTGTATTGAGAGTTCTCTAAGAGCCCAGAATCCATAAGATCATCCTTAGCTCTTAAGTGATTTCTATCCAACCAAAGAACCTGAATCCTATTCTTATTGTATATCCATTGATTTAGGCATAGTGGTTAAGCATATTATAAGCTTGAACCATTAGTTGGAAACATTCAAAAACCCCAAACCCCCACCGAAAGGTTAAAGTTTTTGAACCCCTGCAAAGTGCAAGTGCTTACAATCACTTGTGGAGACCGTAGCAGTTAGGACTGCTCAGATCTCAAAGTCCTACCCTTGGGACTATAAAGGACAAGCCCTTCTAATTTTTGGTAAATTAAAGAGATTAAACATCACGTTAGGACATGAGAGTGGACGTAGGAACGTATATCCGAACCACTATAAACCTGGTGTTATTTACTTTCTGCACTTTACATTACTGTCATTTCATATTTCTTATATAGTGCATATTGTGTTTTATAACTATCTTCAAATCAGGTCATAATCTTCAAACCAGCATCAAGTTGAGGTTTTCATTAATTAAACAAGTTAGTATTTTCAAAAGAAACAAAAGAACGAGTCTAAACAAGGCCTACTAAACTTCCGCATATAACCTCTTCATCAGATCACTATAGTCATCTGGACCAGCAGACTTGTAGTCCAGTTGACATAGGAATCAGAAGAGGTTCCCAACTCTCTTGAAAAAGTTTTAAAGTCTATTCACCCCTCCCTTCTAAACTTTAATCCCATTCACTACTCGTTCAGGGACCAACAAGAGGAGCATGAGCAAAAAGTCAGCATGGTACCTTGACAGTGGATGCTCAAGGCACATGACTGGAAACAAGGAACTCCTCTCTGAGTTTATTGAAAAAGAAGGCCCAAATGTCACATTTGGAGACAGCTCACAAGCAACAACAAATGGTTATGGTACTTTGATGATTGGTAACATAAAAGTATCCAATGTATCTTATGTGGCTGGTCTCAAATATAATCTCCTAAGTATCAGTCAATTCTGTGATAAAGATTTTAATGTTGAGTTCTCAAGTGGAAAATGCTTAATCAAAGATAAGACTCAACAAATTCTATTGACTGGAACTAGGAAGGGAAATGTGTATTTTGCAGACTGGGACAAGTCTACTGATGCTGCATGCTTCATTGCTAAGAGTTCTAGTGAACAAATTTGGTTATGGCATAAGAGACTAAACCACCTGAACTTCAAAACAATGAACAAAATTGCTAGAAATGCATTAGTTAAAGGACTACCTAATGAGGTTTTCATTAAAGAGCATGTTTGCAAACCATGCCAAGAAGGAAAACAGATCAAAGCCTCATTCAAAGGAAAACCAGTCATTTCTACTGAAAGGGTACTTGAACTTTTACATATGGACCTCTTTGGACCAATTACCCCTGCAAGCATTAATGGTAGAAAATACACATTAGTGGTAGTAGATGACTTCTCTAGGTTCACATGGGTAGTATTTCTTCTTAATAAGATGGAAACACAAGTCAAACTGCATGAACTATTAAAGAGATTGTCAAATGAGAAAAGCCTTAGCATTATCAAGATAAGATCTGATAAAGGCACTGAGTTCATAAATTCTTACATCAATGAGTATTGTACATCAAATGGTATAGCTCATGAAACCTCAGCAGCTAGAACTCCTCAACAGAATGGAGTTGCAGAAAGAAGGAATAGAACACTAAAAGAAGCTGCTAGAACCTTAATTGCTGATTCAAATCTACCTAAGAGGTTTTGGGCTGAAGCTATAAACACTGCATGCCATACTCAAAATAGATGTTTGATTACTAAGGGGCAAGGCAAAACCCCCTATGAACTCTGGAAAGGAAGAATGCCTAAAGTGTCATATTTTCACATATTTGGTTGTAAGTGTTTTATTCACAACAATGGGAAAGAACAGTTGAAAGCCTTTGATAGCAAAGCTGATGAGGGAGTATTCCTTGGATATTCTCAAATCAGTAAAGCTTTCAGAGTCTACAACAAGAAAACCCTTGTAGTGGAGGAAACACCTCATGTTGTGTTTGATGAATCTATTCATGAGTTCAGGAATGAGAACTTGGAATCAGAAGAAATCACACAGAGGACAACTAGACTGAGCCTAAAGGACAAAGACACTGAATTCATAGATGTTGTCCAAGCCAACCTACCTGAAAAACTTCCATTGGACAACAATCCTGAAGGCAACCTTCCTGAGGAAAACCCCACTGAAGGAAATGGTGAACTGAATGACCCAATCCCAGTTCACATCCAGGTAACAACTACCAATGAAGAAGCAGTCCCTGCTGAGGTAGTTAATGGGTCAAATAATCAAGGGGGAACCAACAATGTTGACAATCCCAATATCCCTGATATTGAGGATAACACCCCTGATTATGATCCTGAATTAGATCCTGCATTAAACTTTCCTAAATTTTATGATCAAAATGACTCAACTTTAGTAGAGGACAACTCTACTGAAGAGATCAGAAAAAGAAGGACATGGTTTTCTGACCATCCTACTGATCTAATACTTGGTGACCCAAGTATAGGAGTCAAAACAAGAAGATTTCATGGTGAAAGTGCTCTCTTTTGTTGTTTCTTGTCAGAACAAGAACCAAGTGACATTGAAGAAGCACTTCAAGATGCCAACTGGATCACTGCAATGCAGGAAGAACTGAACCAATTCACCAGAAATGGAGTATGGGAGCTGGTGGATAGACCTTCACATCAAGATGTTATTGGAACCAAATGGGTGTTCAAGAACAAGAAGAATGAGAATGATGTGATTGTCAGAAACAAAGCAAGACTAGTGGCAATGGGTTACTGCCAACATGAAGGCATTGACTATGATGAGACATTTGCACCTGTGGCAAGGCTAGAAGCAATAAGGCTCTTCCTAGCCTATGCAGCCCACAAGAGGTTCAAAGTGTACCAAATGGATGTCAAGAGTGCCTTTCTGAATGGAGTCTTGAAAGAGGAAGTCTATGTGGAGCAACCACCTGGTTTTGAGATTGGAAATCAAGTTTACAGACTAAAGAAGGCTCTATATGGACTCAAGCAGGCCCCTAGGGCTTGGTATGATACTCTGTCACAATTCCTCTTGGATCATGGATTCATCAAGGGAACTGTGGATAGAACTCTCTTCAGAATCACTGAAGGAGAGGACATCTTGCATGTCCAAATTTATGTGGATGACATAATCTTTGGATCCCCCAATGAGAAGCTATGTGAGAAGTTCTCAAAGCTTATGCAAAACAAGTTCGAGATGTCCATGATGGGGTTGATGAACTTCTTTTTGGGACTTCAAGTCAAGCAATCTAAAGAAGGAATTTTCATCAAGAAGTTTGGATGTGCAACTAGCAAGCCAGTAAGGATCCCAATGAACACAAATTGGAAGATGGATCCTGATGAGAGTGGTATCCCAACCAACTCTACTGAGTATAGAGGAATCATTGGTTCACTCCTCTACCTCACTGCCAGCAGACCTGACATCACCTTTGCAGTAGGTGTTTGTGCAAGGTTTCAAGCAAATCCTAAGAAAAGCCATCTTGAGGCTGCAAAGAGGATCTTGAGGTATCTCAAAGGCACTGAAAATCTAGGCCTTTGTACCCTGCTGATGACAACATTGAGTTAACTGGCTATTCAGATGCTGACTATGGAGGATGTAGAATTGACAGAAAGTCCACTTCAGGGACTTGTCAATTCTAGGGCAACAAACTCATATCTTGGTTCTCCAAGAAGCAGAACACAGTGGCTACTTCCACCACTGAAGCTGAATATGTAGCAGCTGGGAGCTGTTGTGCTCAAATCTTATGGTTGAGACAACAACTAAGAGATTACAATGTCAACTCTACTGAAGTGCCAATATTTTGTGACAACAACAGTGCTATTGCAATATCACAGAATCTTGTATTGCACACAAGATGCAAACATGTGGACATCAAGCATCACTTCATTAGAGATCATGTGGAGAAGAAGGACATAAAGTTGGTGAAAATCCACACAGATCATCAAAAAGCTGATATATTGACAAAGCCACTTGCAGAGGCAAGATTTCTAGAGTTATCAGCAGAGTTAGGATTACTTGATCCAGGGAAGTTGGACAAGTAAATCTATTGGAGTTAATGGAAGTAAGGGGGAACTGAAATAATGTTCAGCAGACTCGGTCAAGACTACTGAACTTCAAGAAGGGATGACCTCAGTTATTCAGGTCACTTGTCCACATTTATTCAGGACACTTGTCCACATCTGTTCAGGACACTTGTCCTAGTGGGGTCAGATAAGTTGTCTTGGCTATCAAACTATTCTTTTGTTTTGATAAGCACCTATTTTGGGCAATCATTACCTATTTTGATATCTGTCCCATTCCTTTTACAGATATCATCTTTTTGGGATTTAATTTGTCTCCCACCCAAAAGGTCGCTTTCCATGCATTAAATGCCAAGATATAACTCTTGTTTGCATTACACTTTTCAAGCCATGATCTATCTCGAAAACTCCCCAACCATTAACTAATATTAAATAACTTCCACGTTTTGAATAAAACCAATAACTCACTGTTACATTGGTTTTTGACCATTGGATCAACATTGGCCAACTCCCCTGAAATCAATCCTGGCCGTCCAATTTTTTTTTTCCATTTTTGACAACCGTTGAAAACTCTCAAAACTCACCAACTCATTGACAAACATTCTTTTTAGAATATTCACAAGTCTTAAGATCTCCCCCACAAACACTTCTTCCCCAAGTATTTGAAACCCTAGCCTTCATCTTCTTCAAACACTCTCAAGCTCTCTCAAATTCATTTCTGTAACCTTCAATGGCTCCCAAAATCAGACCAGAAATGATCATTGACTTCTCTAACAAGGCTTTAGACATTGATTTTGGCTATCTAAGCAACAAGAACAACCTTCACTTTGAGCCTATAGCCTCCTTTGAAAGTGAAGACCCTGAAGTTACTCCAACCCTTAGATGGCTAAGAAGAGTTGGACTCTTGTTTGGAGAGCTATATGGCCGAGTTCTTTGCTTTCCTCAAATGGAGGGGTAAGCCTGAAGATGGTGATGTTGCCACCAGATTGTCTTATGTGGATGAAGGAGAGGAGGAAGAGAGATTCCACAGAGTGAAATTCTCTGCAGAAGACCTAGAAGGAGCTTTTGGATTGCCCTCTCAAGGGAGGAATCCAGAATTTTATGGTGCTAATCATGAAGATGAGATAGCACAAGAATGGCTATTAGTGCCAGGTCCCCTCTCTTCAACACAACACAAGAAGACTCTTAAGCCAAAATTTCTCAATCTTTTTGAGGTAATTACCAAGAGTCTCTTGAGCAACACTGGAAGCTTGGAGAAGGTCAGCCATCCAAGAATAAGGATTATGGCTGCAGTTATTGATGCTAGTGACAAGGGCATTAAGTTTGATTGGAGGACCTTCATCTTGTCTGAGATGATGAAGGAAAAGGCCAAATTCAAAGTGAAAGTCCACAATAAGGTTGTGCTAGAAGGGAAGCTCAAGTATTGCACCAGGGCAAGCTTGTTAATTGAGAGATTTTCCCACTATTCTCAAATGCAAACCTTTGCAAAGCCCCTCCCTGCCCAGAAAATTATGTTCAGAAAGCTCAGCAAGAAAACTGAGCAAAGGAGGATGCAACTGGCCAATCCTGCTGAAGAAAAGGTTGAAGAGAAGCCAAAGTTGAAGAAAAGAACTAAGGCCAGAGTGGTGAAAACAAGGAAAGTGTCTCAAATTCCCTCAGAAGAGAACTCAGGAGCTTCAACTGAGATTGAAGAAGTTGCTAAAGAGGGAGTGAATGTGCCTTCTGATCACTCAGAGGAGTTGAGGCAGAAATACAATGAGACCAGACAAAACTCTAAGGGTGATAAGAGGCCCAGGGAAGTTGTCCCTGAGAAGGATGGAGAAGGCAGTGGGAGCAGTAGGGCTAGCAAGAGAAGGGCCAAGCCTACTGAAAAAGTGTTGGAGCTTCAAGAAGCAAAATCACTCCAACTAGCTCTAAAGGAGAGCAGGGCTGAAAGCAGGACCAAGTCTAGGTCAAGGACTAACTCCTCTGGCTCTGGAACCCCAGAATCCAAGGTCCCTAAGGTCAACCTAAAGAGGCCAACCTTACTGAAGCACAGAATCCTGAGCCCAACTCTCCTGAAACCCACATAACCCTAACCAATCAACCAATCACCCCTCTCAATCTTACAAAGAGATATTCTCCAGAAGGGAGTGTGCAAAGAAGTGGGATAGATGTGCTTGCAGACTTAGCTGTAGATGAGACGAGATTGCAATCTCCCCTTGACTCATCCATGCTCAACTACTCTAAGTTCTTAGAAGCTGCACTTCTTGAACCAACCCCCCTGAGCAAAGCCCCTTCAGATACATTGCTCTTAAAAGCAACTGAAGTACCTTCAACTGCACCCAACCCTTCTGAAGCCAACATCCCTGAACTTAACCTCCCTGAAGCCACATTAGGAGAAACCAGAGCCAACTCCCCTATAACCCAAAGTCCCCATTCCATTGGAGATGAGGAGGAGTATACTTATGAGAGTATGCTCAGAGGTGGAGCCAAGGCTACTGTGGACAGTTTGTATCCACGACTTGCTGAATTTCCAAGAATTCAGAAGATGTTCCATGATTTGAGGATGCTTGTGGATGTGAAAGACAAAACTATCATGGAGATATCACAAGTCATCCAAGATAAGGGTGCAAACTGGTGGCAAGTGGAGGAAAGCAGATTGCTACACTTTGCTGGTGTGTTAAAAAACAGATTTCTCATTGATGAGGAGGTTTTTGCAAAGTTAGTAGATGAAAAGATCATTGAGGAGAAAGAGAGAAAAGCTAAGGGCATCAAACACCCTGATAGTAGCTCAAATGATGATGATTCCCCTGATGATCCCTCAAACCCTTCAAATCCTAACCCTTCTGAAACCCCTCAAGCCAATCTCCCTGAACTTTCTCAACCTAAGCCTTCTGTATCAAGCAGACTTTCAAACCCTCCTAGAACCTATCATAGGAAAGGCTCTGTATCTTCAGAGGTGTTGACCAAAGCTGGTGACACAACCAAAGACACATCTGCCAATGAAGGTTCTTCTGAACCCAAGGCACAGCCTAAAGATGTTGAGGTTCCTATTTTAGAGGCTGGTTTGATTAAGGCCTATTCAGTGTCAGGAGAGATGGACACTGATCAGCCCTTAATCATTCAGGATGACTCAGTGGCTGCTGAAATAAGCACTGTGATCTCCTCACAACTGTTATCTTTGAACCTTGTTGAAGGTGGAGATGTTACAGGTCTAGCTGATGGTGTTGAAAAGGAGAGCTTAGTTGAAAAATCAGAGGGAGTAGAGGATGAAAGAGAGGTTGTGATCACCAAAATAGTGAGTGTACCACCAAATGAGGGTGATATAAGTGAGGAAGGACAGCTTATTCTTGAAGTCAAATCTGAACTTCAAGAATCCCTTGATGAAAGGAGGCTTGTTTCTTTAAGTGAGGACATTATTACTGAAGGAAGAAAAGAAGTAGTTGAAAATGAGAAGAAGACTGCTGATGGATCAGAGTCTTATGAAAAAGAAACTGAGGGTGATGAGTGTGTTTTCACTAACCCTTTTGATTTGTCTGATATTGCAGGTATAACCTTTGATCAAATTTTTGCAGATGATCTCTTAACAGATGCTCCCATCCATGTTATTCTGGATCAGCACAAGCCCTACTTGGCTTGCAATCAACAAAGCTAGACTCCTTGACTCATCAGGTTCAATCAGCTCATGCAGAAACTTCTGGAGCTTTGGATGAGCATGGAAGAACTTTAGCATCTGTAGAAATGAGGCTAACTGGCTCAGAAGATGTGGTCTTACCCACTTTGGAAGCAAGGATCAGTGGAGTTGAGACTGGTTTGCAAACCATCTCCACTGAAGTTATCAAAGCCAAGAATACTATGTGGTCAGTATCAAAGGATGTCAAGAAAGAGCAAACCTTGCTAAGGAATAACCACAACAGGAATGTGAAAACCTTGAGATCAGTGGTTAAGCAAGCTCTTGAAAGAAAGACAGCCCTGCAGAGGAAAAGAGCTGAAGAACTAAGGCTAGCAATGGTGAAAGCAGCCTCAGAAAAGTTTTCCCAAGAGGTGATGTGTTGGTCCTGAAAGGAGTATATAACAAGTGTATGGGGGGGGGGGGAATACACTTGTATTCAAATTATTTTCAAACTTGATCAAACCAGATATCAGCAATATTGTCTTGGACAACTCTGCTGAAGATGATTAACTCTTTTAAAGATAATCAAACTACTAAGTACTATTGAGTACTTAGTTGAATAACTATCTAAAGGAGTTATATGTGCGGAATAGTGGTGGGCCCTTTAGTTTAGACTCCTTCAAAGTTTCTGAAATCACTTAATCAATTAAACAGTCCAGTTTTCAGGGAACTTGTCCAAAATGTCTTTTGCACAGTCTTTGAATATAAGTTCTTTGTAAGATCAGTTTAGTGTGCAGTGTTGAATGTATGAAAGTATTTTGAAAGTAAATCAACACAAGAGTTATAGTGGTTCAGAGACTCAAGCTCCTACATCCACTTTCCCTGATTTAACAGGATAATTCCTTCACTCTTGGAATTAACTTGTTTTATAGTGCCAAGGTGCACAACACCACTCCTTGGTGAATTGATCCCTAGGATGTCTAGAGTCCTAGTACCCTCTTCTCAACTCAGAACTGAACTGTTCTTCTCTCAACAGTCAGCTCCTACCACTTCTACTACTACAACCTTCTCACTTTCTCACTTGAAAGGGGTAAGGGTTGAAGTAAGGTTCCAACTAATGAGATATCATTTACAATGAAGATCAGTGTATAAGGATTAGGATATCTCTCTAAGCTTGTGTATGGATATACAATAGGTTAAGCTTAGAAGAAGTGTATGAAGACTAAGATAGTCTTTGAAAGCTTTGAAAGCACTCTTGCTTGTAGGATAGTTGGATTGGTAGTGGATGCTTTCAAATGGTCTTCACACTTCTGTATTTATAGACAAATGGAGGATTTGCCCGTTGGAGAGGCAGCCTCAAATGTCCATAAATGTCTTCTTCTTCTTAGAAGACAGATTCTTGAAAGTGACATGTCCTCATTTGGGAAATAAACGGTTGTATAGAGTTTGTCTTCATTCTGCAGCACTCTTCCCAATGTCTGACTTTAAGATTCTCTTGTTAAGATTTGGACATGGCTTCTGAAGGTTGTTCCAATGATAGGACAACATTCCTTATCAAATGGACAACTCTCCTTATCACTTTCAGCAGTCTTGCTTATCAGCAAGGTTGTCTTGCTCTTTTCAGATGACTTGGCTCTTTCCCTTTGTTTCACTTGGGGTTGATCTTTAGCTTGTTTCTTTGAAGATCTTTAGGGAATGGTTGTTTCAAACACTTCATCATAGTTAACTTCAAGCTTTCAGGGCACTTGATCTGGTTCAATTGTGCTGAGACAACTCTTCTGGACAACTCTCCTGATCAGCATACTTGGCCTTCAATAGGCTTAGTGTTGGTTCCAGAATTTGAGCCTTGAGGGGACTTGTTCTTGATAATCTTCAAAGCATATGTTCCCCCTCAACTTGTGCATCTAATCAACTAAGAACTACCTAACATATTAGCTCCTCATCTAGCCTTATTCTATATGTTCTAACAATCTTAGAACATAGTTACCTTGACTTAGGCATGTCTCAGGGGGTTTTGGTATTGAATCAAAACATATCTCATTTTATTCCCAACATGATGGCCAACATTGCTGAAGGTGCAGTGGCCAACCTCACTGAGCTTCTTAAGGCCCAACTTGATGCATCTCTGAAAGCAACCTTGGAGGAGGTTGTTCAACAAAAGATGAAGCCTGTTCTAGCTTTCCTTAGCTTGAGCAGTGACAGAATGAAAAATATACATGATGAGAATGTATACCTGTTGGAGGAGATGAAGTCTCTAACCCAAGCCCAGTCCTTGATGGCATCAACTATGAGTGAACTTAAGCCTGAATGTTTTGATGCTGCCAAAAAGGGGGAAAGGGAAAGAGCTATAGCAAAAGGTGTCTTGGTCATTGGAAGCCCAGTCAAGGGAAAGGACAAAATTGCTGAAGGAAAAGTAAAAGAGCCAGCACTGCTGAACTTGGAAGATTTGGATGAAGAAGAGCAACTTGCCATAGCCTTGAAGAACTCAATGGCCTCAGCTCAAGAGGAAAGAGTTAGGCTACAGCAAAGACCAGGAGGAGAGGTGTCTGGTTTGGACAAAGATGCTGAAGGTGTCCAAACTAGAGGAAAGATTAAGAAGGCCAAGGGAAACAAAACAAAGGCTGAAACATTCACTGATTTTCCCAACAGTCTTGATTTGCCTCCTGAATTCAGAATTGATGATGATGAGCCTATCTCCAAAAAGGCAAAGAGTGCTGAGAAGGACAAAACTGCTGAATTGTCCAAGACTGCTGAAAAAGACAAGTCTTCTGAAACCGACAAAAGTGCTGAAGGAGCCAAGTCCACTGAAGATATTGAAGAATTGTTTGCTGAAGGATTTGGACCTGAGCCCAAAAAGAAGACAACTGTCCTAGCTCTTGATCCATCAAAGTTGTTTCATGAAGGGTATGGCAAAGACCCTGAAACTCAACAGAAACTGGCCATGATGAGGGCCCAAGAGAAGACGGACTTGATGGATGAAGCTAATAGACCAAGAGACAAAAGAAGAGCAGATTTTCAAAAGCCTAGAAGGAAGAGAGCAACATACAACAAGTTGAAGCCACAACTCTTGATCCCCATGGACACCAAATATCCTCACTTGGATAAATGGGTGCCAATTCATCTGAATGACTCATGGGAGGAAGCAAAAAGGGAGTTTGTCTATGACTACTATGTCATTGACAGATGGAATGGAAGAGATGCCAATTCCACTTTTGCTGAGTTCATGATAGAGTATCACAGAGAGCTTTATCAACAACTACTTACAGTTGTTGACATTGCAAGATTTGAACTCACTGCCCCCAAGCCAATCATATACATGCCTCCAAAGCTGAATGGGTGGATTGATCAGAACAAGATTCTCCAAGAGTTTGTTGAAATCCTGAAGTCGAATAGGATGCATCTTGGACCAAAGGGCACTAATCAAGAGGCCATGGAGCTTAAGAGGAGGGTGTGGGCACAATATGGGATGGTGCCACCTCCTGAAAATGATCTCTGAAATTGGCTAAGTCCTCTTGATCCCTTTCTGCTGATTTGACTGTCTTGAATACTGATTTTCTGAAATTGGTCATCTATGCTGAAGTATGGTCAAGAATGTTGATGTAGTGTGCTCTGTTTGCTCTGATATTTTTTAGTGCTCTGATACTTGAAGATCTAGATACTATTAAGTGTTTAGTTTTTGCTCTGATACTCTAGATCTTGTGATTAGTATATGCTCTGAATATTTTGTAATGAAATGATCTAATGTAATAGTGTCTTGGATTCATGCTCTGATATGTTAACTTCAACTATCAACATGCTTGTAATGATCTTCAAATGAATGATAGTTGAACTTACTCTGAATCAAGAAACATTATTGCAGAAATCTCCCTATGCCTATCTTTGAAATCTATTTGCAACATGAACAGTGAATACACTAACACATTCTTTTTCAGGATAATTGACACTAGTCATGTCTTCTGAAGATAAATGTAATAGGTGTAGACAAGTCACTTTTGCATAAAATGTATAGGTTTTGGCATCATAAAAAAGGGGGAAATTGTTGGGAATAAAATGAGATATGTTTTGATTCAATACCAAAACCCCCTGAGACATGCCTAAGTCAAGATGATTATGTTCTAAGAATGTTTAGAACATATAGCATAAGGCTAGATGAGAAGCTGAAATGTTAGGCAGCTCTTAGTTAAATAGATGCACAATTTGAGGGGGAACATATGCTTTGATGAGTATCAACAACAAGTCCCTCAAGACTCAAATTCTGGAACAATCACAAAGTCTATTGAAGGACAAGTAAGCTGATCAGGAGAGTTGTCCAGAAGAGTTATCTCAGCACAATTCATTCAGAACAAGTGTTCTGAAGCCTAAAGGTCAACTGTGCTGAAGATTTCAAGACAACAATACCCTAAAATATCTTCAAAGAAACATGCTAAGATCACTTCCAAGTGAAGCAAAGGGAAAGAGTCAAGTCATCTGAAAAGAGCAAGCCAACTGTGCTGATAAGCATGATTGCTGATAAGTGATAAGGAGAGTTGTCTATTTGATAAGGAATGTTGTCCTATCATTGGAACAACCTTCAGAAGCCATGTCCAACTCTTAACAAGTGAATCTTAAAGTCAGACATTGGGAAGAGCGTTGCAGAATGAAGACAAAGTCCATACAACCGTTTATTTCCCAAATGAGGACATGTCACTATCAAGAATCTGTCTTCTAAAGTTGAAGAACTAAAAGAAGACATTTATGGACATTTGAGGCTGCCTCTCCAACGGGCAAATCCTTCATTTGTCTATAAATACAGAAGTGTGAAGACCATTTGAAAGCATCCACTACCTATCCAACTATCCTACAAGTCAAGAGTGCTTTCAAGCTTTCAAAGAAACTACCTTAGTCTTCAAACACTTCATCTAAGTTGAACTTCAATTGTATATCCATACAAAGCTTAGAGAGATATCCTATCCCTATACACTGATCTTCATTGTAAAGGATATCTCATTAGTTGGAACCTTACTTCAACCCTTACCCCTTTCAAGAGTGAAAGTGAGAAGGTTGTAGTAGTAGAAGTGGTAGGAGCTGACTGTTGAGAGAAGAACAGTTCAGTTCTGAGTTGAGAAGAGGGTACTAGGACTCTAGACATCCTAGGGATCAATTCACCAAGGAGTGGTGTTCTTGATCAAGTGCACCTTGGCATTATAAAACAAGTTAATTCCAAGAGTGAAGGAATTATCCTGTTAAATCAGGGAAAGTGGATGTAGGAGCTTGAGTCTCTGAACCACTATAACTCTTGTGTTGATTTACTTTCAAAATACTTTCATACATTCAACACTGCACACTAAACTGATCTTACAAAGAACTTATATTCAAAGACTGTGCAAAAGACATTTTGGACAAGTTCCCTGAAAACTGGACTGTTTAATTGATTAAGTGATTTCAGAAACTTTGAAGGAGTCTAAACTAAAGGGCCAACCACTAATTCCGCACTTATAACTAACTTAGATACTCATTCAACTAAGTACTCAATAGTACTTAGTAGCTTGGTTATCTTTGTAAAGGTTATACATCTTCAGTAGAGTTGTCCAAGACAAACTTGCTGAACTCTGGTTTGATCAAAGTTTGAAAAGAATTTGCATACAAGTGTATTCCCCCCCCATACACTTGTTATATACTCCTTTCAGGACCAACAACGATTACTCAAAATTCACTTGGGTAGTCTTCTTGGACAAGAAGAGTGACACTCAGACTCAACTACCCGAATTGTTGAAGAGGTTACAAGTTGAGAAAAGTCAGTCCATTATCAAGATTCGTAGTGATAAGGGGACTGAGTTTATTAATTGCTATATCAAAGAATTTTGTTCTAAAAGTGGTATCCAGCACTTGACTAGTGCAGCTAGGACTCCACAACAGAATGGTGTAGCTGAAAGAAGGAATCAAACTTTGAAAGAAGCCTGTCGAACCATGATAGCTGAGTATAACACTCCACAAAAGTTTTGGGCTGAGGCGATCAACACTGCCTGTCATACCCAGAACAGAAGCGCTATCAACAAGGTACTTGGTAAGACACCTTATGAGGTATGGAAAGGTATAAACCCTCGTGTATCGTATTTTCATATATTTTGATGCAAGTGCTTCATTCACAACAACGGGAAGAGCAAGTTAAATGTCTTTGATGCTAAGGCAGACAAGGGGATATTCTTAGGATGCTCCTCTACTAGCAAAGCATTTCGAGTATTTAACTATTCTACTCTTTGTGTGAAAGAAACACCACATGTTATTTTCGATGAATCTATACAGGACTCGTCTACCCACCAAATCAGTAAGAAAGTTAGTGAGATAAAGATTCAATACGACGATGAAACAGAAGTGTACGAATCTATACAAGCCTACAATTCGTTCCTGAATATTCTACACGACACTGATGATGAAGTAAAGGTAAGTAGCAAAGGTAAGTCTACTAGACCAGTTGACATGCCTACTCTAGTTGACTCGTCTACCCCTAATAAATCTGCTAGTATAGATGATGTAGATATGCATGATGATGTAGATGACTTAGATGATGAAAGTGTGTCTGTTAAAACTAGAAAAACCTGGAAATCCGCTCATTCAACTGACCTTATATTAGGTGATTCCAGTAAGGGTGTCAAGACTAGACGACAACTCTTTGAGTCGCAAGAACAAACTAATCCATCTCTCTTTTGCTGGTGCTGTTTCCTCTCTTCTATTGAGCCTAAGACTGTTAAAGAAGCTTTGGCTGATAGTAATTGGATAATCGTCATGTAAGAGGAGCTAAATCAATTTTTTCGAAACGACGTCTGGGAACTTGTCAATAGACCAGACAACCATAATGTAGTTGGTACTAGGTGGATCTTTAAGAATAAGAAAGATGAGAATGATTTAGTATTAAGAAATAAGGTTAGACTAGTAGCTCAAGGTTACTCTCAAGCAGAGGGCATATACTATGATAAAACCTTCGCTCCTGTTGCTAGACTAGAATCCATAAGACTATTTCTTGCATATGTTGCTCACATGAAATTTACAGTGTTTCAAATGGATGTTAAAAGTGCATTTCTTAATGGTATACTTGCTGAAGAAGTATATGTAGAACAACCTCCTGGCTTTGAAGTCAAGGGAAATTAAGTGTACAGATTGAAGAAAGCACTCTGCGGATTGAAACAAGCCCCAAGAGCCTGGTATGATACTCTTTCTCTCTTTCTACTTGAAAATGGTTTTACTAAGGGCAAGGTTGATCGCACCTTGTTCAGAAGACAAGAAGGGAAAGACATCCTCCTTGTTCAAATTTACGTAGATGATATCATTTTTGGTTCACCCAAAAAAAGCATGAGTGAAAGTTTTCCAAAGCTTATGCAAAGTAAATTTGAAATGTCCATGATGGGAGAGATGAATTACATTCTTTGTCTTCAAGTAAAACAATCTACTGAAGGTATATTCATTAATCAAGCCAAATACACGCGTAATCTACTTGATAAGTATGGTATTAAAACCTGTAAAAACTGTTGGAGTACCAATGCTACCCGTCTATAGAATGGATCCAGACGAAAGAGCTAAATGTGTCGATCAATCATACTATCGTGGTTTAATTGGTTCATTACTCTACTTGACTGCCAGTAGACAGGACATAACATTCGCAGTGGGTGTGTGTGCTCGGTTTCAGGCCAACCCCAAGGAAAGTCACCTGGAATCTGCTAAAAGGATATTAAAATATCTGAAAGGACCATTAATCGAGGATTATGGTATCCTATAGATGATGATCTATTCTTAAGTGTATATTCAGACTCGGACTTTGGTGGTTGCAGGATATATAGGAAATCCACATCTGGTTCTTGTCAGTTCTTAGGTTCTAAACTCATTTCATGGTTTTCAAAGAAACAGACAAGTGTAGCAACCTCTACTACTGAAGCAGAGTACATGGCTGCAGGTAGTTGTTGTAGTCACCTATTATGGCTTATGCAACAACTCAGAGACTACAACATTGTAGAATCAAATGTACCAATATTTTGTGACAGTAATAGTGCTATTATTATCACTCAAAACCCTGTTTTACATACTAGGTGCAAGCATGTAGATGTTAGGCATCATTTTATTAGGGATCATGTTGAGAAAAAGAACATTCGCATGGAAAAGATATATACTGACATACAACAAGTTGATATTCTTACAAAACCACTGGCTGAAGCACGATTTAGAGAGTTATGCATTAGCCTAGGATTGATTGATCTTGATCCTACTTGTGCATAGTATTGTACTAACAAGACAGGTATCCATACCAAGAGAAAAGCAGAACAGACGATTTGTACCACAAACCAGAACACTTCTTCAAAACTCGATTCAGTCATGTAAACAAGGTCAAACAAGATGACCAAACTACCCGATGAGGAAGCTGGTAAAGCTGAGGGTTATATTAGGAGAATATACAATTAAGGGGAAATATATGATTTCTTAAATATCCTTATGTTGCCTCCTAATCAGTAAAGTCATCTTGATAAAACCTTGATTACAATTCTTATTTCTATATTCGATATAATTATTCTATTCTACTACTAGTATCTATATTTACACTTCTACTAAGATTGATAGGTATTAGAAGACTTTCGCTCATTAGAAGAGTAAACACAGTCGAAGGGGGAACTCGTCTTGTGCAACCTTAAGAACACTCCACTGTTCTGATGAACTCGAACAGACCAGATAAGATCATACATGTTTTGTATTTCACTAATTAAATGTAAAAACTATAAGGGTATAAATGTAATTTGAATTGAAATATTTTGGAAACCCTAGAACTGGATTTATACACCCCAATTAATGAGGTGCATACACCCATTTTCCCACCCAAATCTACTGGACTAGGTTAGATGAGTACACTCTTCTAGTCTAACCAATAGAAAAGTCGGATTCCAAACATTACAATATCAAATCACATAATATTCTAGAATCCATCAATGAATTCCAAAGGTTTCTGATCTAACGTTAGATCATTTCATTTCGATCTGATCTGCTCATTTCAAAAATCTCTTCTCTTAAAAACTTCTTCTCCGAAAATTACTCCCCACGTTTACTACTCTCCTACTTTCTAGCACTCAGAATCCTTAATCTCTTCTAATCTTCTGTGTTAGTTATATTACTACTCCTTCGAATCGACAATGTCTATTGTGTCTATCTTCAATTCTGAAACTAACATGCAGGCTACTGAAGGGAAGGTGCATGTAGAAAGTTAAGTGTTCTTCAAAGGGAGGCACTTTGAGGATAACAAGGAGATTCCTTTCAAATGCTACAGGTGTGGGCTGAAGCCATTTTTTGAAGCTGTTCCAGAAATAGTGTTCGAGGAAGACGTATTGGAATTTTACTTGGATGCTACTCATAGAGGCGAGTACATTGAGGCATTTATTAATGGAAGGCGAATCAAGATTACCAGACAGGTTCTGAATGATGTGTTTGAGTTGAAACATGGCTCAATCGATGTCGAGCTTTATGCAACTGGTCAGGAGTTAAGATACCTGAGTATCTTTTGTGGCAAGAAATTGAAGCTGAACAATGATTGCAAGATGCCAGCTGTGAAGAAGAATCAGCTTTTACCAAAATACAAGACTCTTTTAGACATTGCGAGTAAGATGTTGCTTGGTGTTACAGGAAGTTATGATGCAGTCACTTAGCAAAAGACGAGAGTGATGGCTGTTATCTATGATGGAATCACTATTGGTGATTGGTAGAAACTGCTCATGGATCGTCTCATGTATTTTGCGAAATACGTCAAGGTGGACAAGGCGACTAGAGAATGGACAATCACTGCATCAGTTAGCTTCGAAAACAAGCTAAGTACCCTTTTATCCGTCTTGTTGTCGAATAGGACAAGCTGGAGCAAGGGCAAACCTTTTCATGTCTTGAAAAATTATTTGAAGAAGGATGCATTGGATAGGCAAACAAAAGAAAGGAAAGCTGAAAGGGAGTAATACCAGGTTGATCCGAAAGATGCCTTGATTGAGCCTGAGTCCTCTAGTGAAGAGTCTGATGGATCAGACAAGGAAGCTCAAGAAGGTGGAACCAGTGGACCACTGGTAGAATACAATTCAAACGAGGCGTTGATAGAGCCCATTGCTGATTCTGAGGAAACTGAGTCAGACGAGTCGATGGAAGAAGCGCAGGAGACAGTAGAGGAGTACAATGCTCGTCTCACCAAAATCTTAGAATCTATGCCAACTCCTCCTCCACCGCCCTCTACTCGTCTCATAGTTGAGTCAAGTTCCTCACCAGCCAAGAAGGCAAAAACGGTTAGTTCATCTATCGTTTCTGCATTTATGCTTTCTCCTCCTTCTGTTCAGATTAAAACCAAAGCCCAAACTCATCGTTCACGTGCTAAGCCTGATCCCCAAGCCCCTCCGAAGTTTGTTCAACATTTAAGTTCCTTATTAACCCAAGACACTACTATATATGCATCAGCTGATACTTCGACAGTTTATATACTAAACCAAACCACATCACAACCCCTAGAAACCACAAACCAAATTCTATCCTTACCCACAACAGAAAATGTTGACCCTAACCCAACTGTTTTGGGAACTCCACAAGCTGACACTTCGGCTACTGAGTTGAGGACCCCACTCACTCAAACCCCTCCCAAAAACAAGTTTTCATCCCTGGTTGATTACCCAATGTGTATGCATGAAAAGAGATTACGTGCACAAATGACCAGAAATTTGAAGAAAATTCTGACATCAGTAGAGATCGATACAAGTTCAGAAGAGTATGAGAAGTTGATCATAATTTGTACATGGGTTGCTTTGAGGAAAGGCCATGTTGAAGACGTGTTTGAAGTCATTATGGGAATGGGTGGAATTGCCAATTTTTTGGATTGGGAGATGGAACAAAAGGAGAACAGTGGTGTTAAGAGTCACACTGCTCTACTCCCAACTGAAGCCTTGACTGCTCTTGTCAAGAAAATTCTTAATATTCCAGACGAATTGATTCTAATGAAAGAAGTTGAGGAATCAGTTAAAGCAAGTGTTACTAAGATGGATATTGGAATTCAGGTCTCGGAAGATGAGTTGTTGGTGCTGGAAGCTAAACCAGAAGAGTTAAAGTCTTCTGATCCTGTGATAGATCTGGAAAATGTTTCTGATCAACTTAGAGGAATATTGTTCGAATTTCAAGTTGAACTTGCACATGGACCGAGGTGCAATGTTGGTCAGATAACCAGACAAGTTGAGAAGTATTTTCCGTCTGAAACTTGTGCATATACTGCAAAGTTGGTTGAGTTAGTCAAAAGAGACTCAGACAAAGCTGAAAGAAGAGCTAAGGAAGCAAGGTTAGCAATTGTTCCTTTCTCTGCTCCTTTAAATTTGAAAGCTATAGCAGGAAGTGTACTACCAGTAGAGGCAGATGAGGTCTTGCCTACTGAGATGAAGTTGATTGAAGTTCCTGTTGCTAACGAAGAATCGGTTCCTGAAAATGTTGTTCAGACAACAAATATTTTTCAAAGTGTATCCGTTGATCACTTGAAGGATGATCTTCAACAAGTTGTGAAATCAGAAATAGATGAGTTCTTGAAGACAGACGTGAAAAGAGTTCTTCTTGAACAGAATAGTTCTCTTGTAACTGATTCGAAGACGGTGATCATGAATGAAGTTAATTAGTTAGATACTACCTTCAGACAAGAGATGTTTAATCAATTGGAAACTTTTTTGCAAAATCAAGTTGAGTATTCTTAGAAAAGTTCAGTGGACTTTGCAAGAGTCTTATCTACTCAATCGAAGAAAATGGAAAGAGTCTACAGGACTAAGTTTGAGATTGCGGATGAGCAAAGAAGAGAAGTTTATGCTCAATTGCAAGAGGCCAGAACGCAATTAACAAAAATGCGTGAGCAGAACAGACTTTTAAAATTGACTGCTACTCACTTCAAGAATGAATTTAATCTTACTTCTAAGAAGCTTGAGTACACAACAGATCGACTTGAAAAGCTTAGTCAAAATGATAGTCATCAGAAGCAAATTGAGAAGGCTATTGTGCTGATGAAGGAGGCAGTACAAGAAGAGATGACTAGGTTTACTTCTATGTTTACCTTGAAGGCTGCTGATGAAGCCAAAAGGGGGAAAGTAGAAGAGCAAATTCAAGTTGAACAAGTTCACAGTGAAGAAGAGCAAGTCAAACCTAGAAGAGGCAGACTAGTAAAGGCTCAAGTGAAAGAACAAATGACTGCTGAAGAGTCAAAGAGAATTGTTAAAGGCAAAGGAAAGTTATCTGAAGAGAAATTGGTTCAAACCAGACAAGTAAAGCGAAAGCTTGAAATCAGAGAACCAAGTGTGAAAGAATCGATAGGTCAAATTCTAGCTGATATCGATGAAATTTCGATTCACAAGAAGCAGAAAATTGAGGATGATAAGTATGCAAACAAGAAGGTGTTGGGAAAACACATTAAAAGGTTGCAAGACATCAAAGCTGTTGGGATATAAATTCAACCTAAGCCCCACTTGATGTTAGAATAGTTTTGATGGCCAAAACACTTAGAGTTTATAAATGTAATAGGATCAGCTGACTTGTATAGATCAACTTAGACTAGTCTTGTGTGATCAACTGTATTGATATCAGCTGATCAGCACAGTCCTGGCTTACATGCCTATCCTCAAGATGAGAAGAGTAGAAGACATGAAGACTAGAAGATCCTTGAAGACCAGATAAGTTAAGGTGCTTGTATACCTACCTATCTGATGGAGTCCTAGATTGAAGATGGCCTAAAGCAGTTCAAAGAGTTTCCATATCAGAAGAGTGTTACTCGTCTGATATCAGAAGACCTAAGGCCAGAAGAGTAGTCAGAAGACTAGAAGTACAGATCAGAAGACTATGTGCTCTTCCAGGACTCGGCTGATTCCCAAGTCATCTTGCAATTCAAACGAAGACCTACCTTATTTAGAAGATTGACATGATCCCAGGATTGAAGCAATCAAGCGGCTGGAATCAAGGAATCAAGCTACTATGGAAAGTTTGCCTCAACGGCTAGTCAACTCCAACGGCTAGTTGCAAGCAATCACCACTATAAATACAAGAGGATGAGAAATCACAAATACGAAGTCACAACGAGAGAATTCAACAAGCCAAGCAAGCAATCAAGCTAAAGACATACTGTTCTAAGAATTATCAAAAAGCCAGAAACCATTAGATTATCTATAGCTCTTAAGTGATTTCTATCCAACCCTTAAGAACCTAAAACCTGCTCATATTGTATATCAATTGTTTTAGGCATAGTGGTTAAGCAAATTATAAGCTTGAACCATTAGTTGGATACACCTCAAAAACCCCAAACCCTCACCGAAAGGTTTAAGTTTTTGAAACCCCTCAAAAGTCCAAGTGCTTACAATCACTTGTGGAGACCGTAGCTGTTAGGACGGCTCAGATCTCAAAGTCCTAACCTTGGGACTATAAAGGTCAAGACCCTTGTAATTTGTGGAAATTAAAGGGATTAAACATCACGTTAGGACGTGAGAGTGGACGTAGGATCGTATATCCGAACCACTATAAATCTGGTGTTATTTACTTTCTGCACTTTACATTTCTGTCTTTACATTCATTATTATATAGTGCATACTGTGATTTCAACATTCTTCAAAACAAGGCCACAACTTTCAAACCAGCATCAGCTGAGTATTTTCTTTAAGTAAAACAAGTTACAAGAACGAGTCTAAACCAGGGCCACCATAATTCCGCATATAACCTCCTCAGTCAGATCACTATAGTCATCTGGACCAGCAGACCTGCAGTCCAGCTGACATAGCAATCAGAAGAGGTTCTCAACTCAGTTTGAAAAAGTTTTAAAGTCTATTCACCCCTCCCCTCTAGACTTTAATCCCTTTCACTACTCGTTCAGGGACCAACAAGTGGTATCAGAGCAGTGGTTCTAACGGACTACTGTCTCTAGATTATCAGAAGACTTGAGGGAGTCTTTCTGTAGTCCTCTTGAACAGATCTTTTTGAAAAACTTGTTTTTGAAAACTCATACAGCATGAGTGCTAACATGCGAAAGTTGCCTAAGTTTTCAGTTGAGGATTATGACTACTGGAAGATCAGGATGAGGAAGAATCTCACATCTGTCCACTACAAGATGTGGTCTGTAATCACAGAAGGCCCAATCACCATCATGACAGTCAACACTGCAAATGGTGATGCAGGTGTTCCAGTTGGAGAATTGGTCCCCAAGCCTATGAAGGATCTCACACCAGAAGAAATGAAGCAATCAAATCTTGATAGCATTGCTCAAGATTACATAATGCAAACTCTTCCAAATGAGTACATTGCAAAGGTAATCAACTGTGAGACAGCCAAAAAGATGTGGGAGGCATTGGCACTTCTCTGTGAAGGAACTGAGCTGATCAAGGAATCCAAGTTGTCTACAGCAGTCAAGAAGTTCGAACACTTCAAGATGCAACCAGAAGAGTCTATTGATCAACTAGACAATAGATTTACCAAGATCATCAATGAGATAGAATCTCTGGGCAAGAAATACACAAATAGAGAGAAAAATCTAAAGATCTTAGATTCTCTAACCAAGAAATGGAGACTCAAGAAGACCATCATCAAAGATACTCAAGATATCAAGAAGTGGTCTGCACAAACTCTATTTCAGAATCTGAAAGCCCATGAATATGATCTTGAAAGAGAAGAAAACTCAGGAAGTGATGAACCAACTGCAACCCCATCCACCTCCAAGACTGTAGCTTTCAAGGCAGCCAATACAAAAGCTGCAAGTACCTCATCTGGCAAGACCTCTCTGAAAACAGAAGACTTTGAAGGATCAGACATGAGTCTGAAGGAGCAAATGGCTCTTATGATCAAGAGATTTGAAAGGTTGAACACTCAAAACAGCAAATATAGAAGATTCTATAGAAACTATAAAGATAGAAGAGCGAGTTCACCCTCCAGAGGTTCCAGAGAAAGAACACCAGAAAGACATCCTAGAAAGGATGTGGAGTCATCTGACAGCCGAGGATCCAGAAGAAGAGATGCCACCCCTCCAAGGAAAAGCAACTCAAATCAGAAACCTGGATCATGCTTCAACTGTCGCAAACCAGGACACTATGTCTATGAATGTCCTGAGCTAGATTTGGATGACAAAGAAGAAAGAAGGCCAAGAAGAACTTCAGACAAGAAAGCTATGGTGACTGAAGAATCTGAATATCAAAGTGATGAACTCCCTACATCACCAGACTATCAAATCTTTTCAGATGATTCAGACGACCTAGTTATGATGGCCATTGGTGAAAATGAGGTAAATTCCTATGCTACTACTTTCCATTCACCTATTTTTTCACAATCAGATGACATAGACTCATCTGAAGGCGAATCAGAAGACACCTATTATCAATCTTTAAGAAAGGTAAAAGGTGATCTGGATATCGCCACTAGAGCTTTCATAGAAGTGGAAGAGGAGAACAAGGGTCTAAGGAAAGAAATTGCAAAGTTGACAAAGACTAAGTTTGATAACACCCCTGAGTTGGTCACGATGCCACAATAACTCAGTTGTATGAGGGGATGTTAGAAACTCAGGCTTTGGAGACTAAGGAATTTCGTTCACTACAATCCAAGTTCGATGATCTCTTCCAGGCACACAAGCTCTTAGAAAAGGAGAAGGAATGCCTAAATCAAAAGATATCAGAGTTCAATAAAGCTTCGACTACTATTGAAAGTATCTCTGAATATTATAGATCAAATGGCAATAAGATGGGTTTTGGCTATGAACTCAATCCATCTACATCTTCTCCAGCTGGGGGTAGTACACCTAACAAGTGCACTACTCAGACACATGAAAAGGGTGAGTGTTCTAAACACAATGAACCTAATATGAACCAAAAGGCATCTGTACCAGCTAAGGCCAACTATCCCAAAACCAAAAATGGTAAAGGGAAAGCTAACCCCAAGCCTGTACAGAGAAACAGCAAACAGCCTAGACCATCTCGTTTGAGACAGTCTCAGTTGTATGCTGCTCCAGCCAAGAAGAAGAAGTCTTCTTCAAACAAATCTGTTCTCTTTGCACCCCCTATCTCTTATGATATTGTGAGAACATAAGAGTATGGTCCATATAATCGTGTGCATCGACCAGCTAATGCACCCAGGCCGAATGTAACTAGTCAAAAGATCTTATACGTACACTCCTATAAAGGGAAACCATTTGACTATTACTTAGCTGACACAAACAACAAATCAGACCAGTCCAAGGTGTTAACTGGTAAGATTTGGTTCTGTGATGCCCGAGGGAAACAACTCAAGTGCTCAAGGTTATTCAAAAGAACAATGTATACATGGGTTCCCAAGGGTAGTACTAACACCCAAGGACCCAAGAAAAAATGGGTACCTAAGACTTAATCTTTCTTGCAGGAAAGAAGGGACCTATACAGAAGAGGAGGTCTAGCAGGAGAAACTTGGTACATAGATAGTGGATGCTCAACCCACATGACAGGAACCAAAGCCCTGCTGACCAACTACATAGAGAAGAAAGGTCTAAAAGTCTTCTTTGGTGATAACGCGCACGGTAACACAAAAGGATATGGCACCCTTAGAAATGGTGACATTGAGGTACATGATGTATCATATGTAGAAGGTCTTAAGTTTAATTTATTATCTGTTTCTCACTTTTGTGACACTGGTTATTCAGTTAAATTCTCTAAAGATGAGTGTCTCATAAGTGATAAAAGAACAAAACAAAACCTTCTAACAGGATCTAGAAAGGGAAGTATGTATCTTGCAAATTGGAACAGCTGTCCTAAGGATACATGTCTGCTTGTGAAGAGCCCTAAAGATGTCAGCTGGCTATGGCACAAACGCCTTAGTCATCTGAACTTTAAGACTATGAACAAGTTAGCAAGGGAATCCTTAGTTGATGGTCTGCCTAATGAACTCTACTGTAAAGATCAGGTATGTGATGCGTGTCAACAAGGAAAGCAAACAAAGGTCTCCTTCAAGACCAAGAAGACAGCATCAACCAGCAGAGTTCTTGAATTGCTTCACATGGATCTCCTTGGACCAATCTCCCCAACCACTCTAACAGGAAGGAAATACGGTCTCGTTGTCGTTGATGACTACTCCAAGTTTACTTGGGTTATCTTCTTATACAAGAAGAGTGAGACTCAGCAGAAACTTCCTGAACTATTAAAGAGACTCCAAGTAGAGAAAGGAGAACCAATTGGGAAAATTAGAAGTGACAAAGGCACTGAATTTATCAACTCTTATATTATTGCCTATTGTACTTCTAATGGTATTCAGCATGAGACAAGTGCAGCAAGAACACCACAACAGAATGGTGTAGCTGAAAGAAGGGTCAGAACACTCAAAGAAGCTGCAAGAACACTCATTGCTGAGTTCTCCTCTCCTAAGAAGCTCTGGGCAGAAGCCATCAACACAGCTTGTCACACACAAAACAGGTCAGGTATTCATAAAATACATGAGAAGACCCCATATGAACTATGGAAAGGAAGGAAACCCAGAATATCTTACTTTCATATATTTGGTTGTAAGTGTTTCATTCACAACAATGGGAAGAGTAAGTTGAATGCCTTTGATGCCAAAGCAGATGAGGGGATATTCTTATGATACTCCTCTACTAGCAAAGCATTTAGAGTACTCAACAAACGAACCCTTCTTGTGGAAGAAACACCTCATGTTGTTTTTGATGAATCTTGTGAAAAGAATGCAGTAGAAACAAACACAGCTGCAGATCAGATGAGACAACTAGTGATCAAGTCCAAGCCAGATGAGTTCATTGAAGTCAATGAACCTTTTCCTGAAGAACCAGAGGAAGATCAACCTCATAGACCTGTCACTAGATCTCAAACACAAGCAAGACAAGCTGACCAGAATCAAGATGCACCAATCCCAAATGCCAGGGGGAATGATCTCTTTGACACTCAAGATACAGATGATGATCGACCAAATCAAGTAAACTCCCCTGATGGCACTAGATCAGATGAGAATCCAAGCTCATCTAATGCAAATACTCCTGTGAGGCATACATGGAGGAACAATCATCCATCAAACCTCATCTTAGGAGGAGTAGAACCAGGTGTCAAGACAAGAAGTCAACTGAATCAGAACTCTCAATCATCTATGTTCTGCTGGTGTGCCTTCCTCTCCAACATTGAACCAGCTGACATAGAAGAAGCAATGACAGATAGCAATTGGATCACTGCTATGCAAGAGGAACTAAACCAATTCGAAAGAAATGAAGTCTGGTAATTGGTAGATCGTCCTAAAAACCACAATGTAGTAGTAACAAAGTGGGTATTCAAGAACAAGGACGAAAATGATGTGATAACTAGAAATAAAGCAAGGCTAGTTGCAAAAGGATATTCACAATCTGAAGGGATTGACTATGATGAAACCTTTGCTCCAGTAGCCAGATTAGAAGCCATTCGACTATTTCTAGCTTATGCATCATTTATGGGCTTCAAAGTATACCAAATGGATGTCAAGAGTGCTTTTCTAAATGGTATTCTGGTAGAAGAAGTATATGTAGAGCAGCCTCCAGGATTTGAAAAAGGTGATCAAGTATATCGGCTGAAGAAGGCTCTCTATGGCCTAAAACAAGCCCCTCGAGCTTGGTATGACACATTGTCACAATTCCTACTTGACAATGGATATACAAAAGGCAAAGTTGATAGAACCCTCTTCAGAATACAAGAAGGAGAAGACATCCTAATGGTACAAATATATGTAGATGACATTATATTTGGATCACCCAATCAAGAGATGTGCAAGAAGTTCTCTGAACTGATGCAAGGAAAATTTGAAATGAGCATGATGGGTGAGATGAATTATTTCCTAGGACTTCAAGTCAAGCAGAGTCCAGAAGGGATCTTCATCAACCAGTCCAAGTATACCAAGAGTCTACTAGAAAGATTCAAAGCTCTAGAAAGCAAGACTGCAAGGATTCCAATGATGACATCCTTCAAAATGGAACCAGATGAGTCTGGAAAGGCAGTTGATCAAGCTGAATATAGAGCACTAATTGGATCTCTACTATACCTTACAGCCAGCAGACCAGACATAACATTTGCTGTAGGAGTATGTGCTAGGTTTCAAGCAAACCCAAAGCAAAGTCATCTAGAAGCAGCAAGGAAGATTCTCAAGTACCTAAAAGGATCAGTCAACTTAGGACTATGGTACCCTGCTGATGACAATCTAGAATTGAGTGGCTATTCTGACTCAGACTATGGAGGATGCAGAATTGATAGGAAATCCACATCTGGAACCTGTCAATTCCTAGGCAACAAGTTGATATCATGGTTCTCAAAGAAGCAAACTTCAGTTGCAACCTCCACCACTGAAGCAGAATATATGGCAGCTGGAAGTTGTTGCAGTCAACTGCTCTGGCTAGTTCAACAACTCAAGGATTACAATGTAGAGGCAAGAGAAGTCCCTATCTATTGTAACAGCAGCAGTGCCATTGCCATCACTCAAAATCCAGTCCTCCACACAAGGTGCAAGCATGTCGACATTCGACACCACTTCATAAGAGATCACCTTGAAAAGAAGGACATCAAGATGGAGAAAATTCACACAGATATCCAAAGAGCAGACATCTTGACTAAGCCCCTAGCTGAAGAACGATTCAAGACCCTATGCTACAGCTTAGGACTCCTGGATCCAAGCACATGAAGAGCAGAGATCAGCTGAAGACCTCAGCTGATACAGTTTCAGCAGACTAGGAGGATCAGATGAGGTGAATAGACACCCTCATCTTCAGGTAAGTTCTTTCCCAATGAAGACAAATAAAGCTGAGGGAAAATATAGAGTTATCTAATCAAGGGGGAATCAATGATACCTTAAGAATCCTTGATGAAATACTCTAAAATCTGCATTGCATATCATATATATATATACAGCAGACTTGAACAAAGTTATTTGATCTCTTTACACTAAGCAATGTATAACTATGTATATAAATAAATTATTCTTCATAAAATACTTTATTTTGTATACATACATACAGTATACTATTGAGTCATACTTGGTTGGATTAATACACCATCCTCACCGACTTAACAGTATGCATGCACTGTACGGATTCCAAATAACTCTTGCTCAAAATCTATAATTTCTGCATTCCATAAGATAAAGTCTGAACTTCTTTAAATGTGAACCCTTAGATCAAGAATCTCATTGTTGATCTTAAGAAGTAACTTTTCAGAAATTCAGACCTATCAACTCTACAGTTTTGTCATCTTCCACTCCACTACCTCATTTCTACCCCTATAAAAGGAGGAAGTTATGAGAATACCTAAGAACACAAATCACTAAACATTATTTCTGTTTCAGGTATGGAGACAATCGAAAGAAGAGATGGAATGGAGATCATCCTTCAACCAAAGTCTTGGGTAAAGGAGATGAAGATTTGTCCAGAAGATGAAGATGATGCAGATCAACACACTTGGCTTACTCAACATGAGTATGTCTATGAAAACTAAAGGAAGGAGAGACGTTCCCGTTGAAAACTAGAGGAAGGAGAGATGCAGAGGACAGAGTAGCAAGCAAGCAGATCTTCTTATCCGGAGGAAAATTCTACATGAAGAGCTTGTTATCAAAAGCTACTGTGTCTAAACAGAACATGAAGGCTGAGTCCATGGCCCCCTCTTCGACTCCATTGAAGCCCCTTCCAATCTTCCTTCTCCTACCAGAGAAGCGAAGAAATTCAACGAGGACACATTAGATGCTACATCCCATCTGATGATGAGGAACATCAGATGAGATAGACGATAGAGCTGGAAGACCATAGAGCTGGAAGATCCATCATACAGGTTGGATCATCACAGCAATGATCCATCAAACCAAGTTGGATCACCACTCACAATAAAGCTGGAAGATCCATCATCCAGGCTGGATCATCACAACAACAATGAAGGATCCATCAAGCCAGATTGGACCTTCAAAGAACAAAAGATTTACTCAGCAAATCTCTATCCTCCACTCAGCTGATCAGAAGACCAACTCAGCTGACCAGAAGACTTACAAGGAAAATCAGCAGACTTTTTGAAGAAATCAGAAGACCTCACTCTGCTGATCAGATCACTTCATTTTTTAGTATAATGACTAGCTTTGATCATGTAATTCATTCTAGATTTATTCCTGAATGTAATTAAACAAATTGGCTTATATAAGGAATACAATTCTCTTATAAAAAAACGGCATTGATGATCAATTCTTACCATAAATTAGTCACAACGGCTATTTTTGGTAATGATGTCATTAATACTCAATTACCAAATTGCCAACAAATCAACTGTTGCCACTTGGCAAATTCAGCCGGCAAACTTAAAGAATGGCCCGAAATCTAAGAAGGAAAATCTTGGGCTCTACTCCACAATTAAACCCAATTCTGACCGTTAGATCAAGAATTTTTGGAGTATATATACGCACCCTTAAAACACTTCCCAAACCCTTTCGCTCACATTACTTAATTGCTCTCAACACTCTCTCGTTCTGTAAATCTCCTTCAAGCTTTCTCAAAACCTAATACTCAAACTCTTAGAATGGCAATCATTGAGATCTACGACGAGAAGACCAAGAGCACTGGAACTCTATTTTCACTGAGATTGCTCTGTTTTTCAAGGGCAAGCATACAGATGAGAATAAGGAGATCCTTCTTCGCTGCATCAACCTCAAACTTAGAGATTTTCTGGAAGCAGCACCCACGAATGTTTATGAACAAGACGTGCTGACTTTCTACTCCAATGCTGTGATGAAGGGTTCTCACGTGGAAAGTGTCATGGGTGGACACAAGGTCAAGGTAACAAGGGAAATCCTTCAGGAACTGTTCGATTTGTCAAGGGGGAAGATCGATATCTCCACCTACATTATGGGTAAGGAGAAAGAATACATGGAGATGTTCACTAATGGGAGAATCAAGGCTGCTGATGCCTCTGGACTCAAGAAATCCCAATTAGAACCTAAGTTTCAAACCCTGATGGATATAGCAGGCAAGATGCTGCTAGGTAACACTTTCAGTCATGATGCTGTTACCACCCTGAAAGTTCGAGTTATGGCTGCAATCTGGGATCAGATTGATGGTGACTGGCAAAGGCTTTTCTTGGACAGAATTGCTCTTGAAGCCAAGAAGGTGACTTTGGACCTTCAATCAAGAGAATGGAAGGTGACCTCTACTGTCAGCTTTGTCAACAAGCTGAGTATCATCCTTCCAGAAGTACTCCCAAGAAAGTACAAGATGGGACCTCACAAGACTTTCCACATCTCCAAGTATTACTTAAGGAAGGAAGCTCTTGCTGAGGCAGCAAGGTTGAAAGAAGTGAAGAGGAAGTTGTTGGCTGAAGCAACGTCCAAGAATGTTGCTGAGGAAACCACAAAAGAGTCTTCTCATGACTCTGCTAAAGAAGAAGAGGAGCCATCCAAAGAAGAGGCTCAGAAGAAGGCTGATGATGATGATGATGATGACAATCAGACCTTAGCTCAAAGAAGATATCTAATCAGATCAGGGCTCATCTCCCCATCTGATTCAGATGCAACTCCTACTGCCTCTCCCTTGAAGAAGGCAGGTACTTCTAATCCCTCTCTCACATTTACTCCTTCTAAATTATCGAAGGGTCAGAAGAGAAAGAAGAACAATTCTTCTTTCACCAAGAAGACTAAGAAATCCAGGCTCCCTACTCCTATGAGCATAGCCCCTATCTCTTCCTTCAACCCTTCTGATGATTCCAACCCATCTGAACCCTCAAACACCGAGATCCAAATCCCTGCTGATACTCACACAGCAGAGGAACAAGCCCAGCCTGTATCAACCCTTGAACCACCATTGACTACCCCTGCTGATGTTCAAACAGCAGATATTCAACCCTCTAATGATCTTCATGAAGAAACTGAACTAGACCAGCAGACTCAAAACCCTGCTGATGAACAAACCACTGAAGATCAAGAAAATATCACTTCCCAAATCCCTGCTGATACTCACACAGCAGAGGAAAATGCCCCAACTACCCAAACCCCTACCATCATTGTCCCTTCTGCTCCAGAAGACTTGGCACCAGAAGACTTGGCTCAAGCTGGTTCTTCTCAACCTCAGTTCAGAATGGTGCACTACCCCATGTGCCAAACAGAAAAGATAATGAGGATGAAGATAGCCAACCTGCTCAAGACCACCATCCCTGGAGTTGATGAGACTTCAATCCAGTTTGAACAAGTGCTTAGGGTATGCACTTGGATTGAGCTCAGAAGAGATGATGTAGATGACCTTCTTGAGGTCATTGAAGGAATGGGAGGAAAGGAAAACTTCCTCGACTGGGAGATGGAGCAAAAGGAAGTTGCTCAAGTTCGATCTTATACTCAGCTGCTATCAGACGAGGCACTAACTGCAGTCTGCAATCGGATCCTAGGAGTTCCCACTGCTGATGTCCCTATCCCAGTAGACTCATCGGATCAACAGACAGCTGAACAAGCAACAATGAAAGAATCAGCTGCACCAGCCTTGGTGAAAGACTCAACTGCCCCTGCTGAAGATTCAGCTGCCCCTGCTGAAGACTCAGCTGCACCAGCTGACAAAGAAGAGATTGAAAGAGAAGTAGTCAGAATTCCATCTCACTTCAAGCCTTCAGAAGACCTGACTCACTTCATGTATACACCAGGAGATGCAGGCAGACGGATCATGACCCATCTGACTAAGGCTACAACCTGCTATCTCAATGAGGAGTACCTATCAGCTGAAGAGAGAGGCAAAGCAATAATTGTTCACACCAAGCCTCATGGTACAACCTCCACTTCTACCCCATCTGTTGATCATACAGCAGACATCTGCTCCCAGATCAAAGCTGCAATAGACTTGCATTTTGAGAAAGGTTTAGGCCTGCAGCTAGGAAGATATGTTGAGAAAGCTGCAAGGGAACAGAAGACCCGTCTTCATGACCAGATTCTTGACATTGAAGACAAGTTTGGTGAAGCACTTCATCAGCAGATAGGAGAATACTTAAGTACCTATCAGAAGTTGTCAGCTGACACCTCCCAAAGGTTTGCTGATCTTTACACTGATGAGATGCACCGCATGGAGACCAACTACAAAACAAGAATTGAGGATGCTGAAGCAAGAGCCACTGAAGGACAAGCTCTTCTTAAAACAGCTACAGAGGAGAATGAGAAACTGCAGACTCAGCTGAAGGAGACAGCAGCCAAGTTGGAAGCACTCGCAGAAAAGCTCGAAGCTGCCTCCTCCACCAATTCTCTTTCTCATGTCATGGAACACAGTATATCTCACATTACTGCTGTCAACAAGGTCAATGCCATGGCACTGAAACAAACTCTGAAAGTAGAAATCATGAATGCCATGAAGCCTTTTGCGGCTGCACTTGCTGAAGCCAAAAAGGGGGAAGATATGTTGATAAGAGCTCTTGAGAAATCTACTGCACAACAAGCTGTAATGGTAGTATCTCAAGAGCCACTGAAGAACAAGCTCCTGAAAAGAGAATGACAAGGAAAAGGAAGGCAGATGAGCAAGCTCAGTCAGCTCAGACCAGCAAGAAGTCAGCTCCAGCAGAGCCTACTGCAGAAGAGAAGGAGGCTTTAGAGTTGAAGAAAAAGAAGTTGCTTGAAGCTCAAGAGCTTAAGCAAAAGAAGCTGAATGATGCGAAGGCAGTCAAAGCCAAATTTGAAAGAAGAATTGCCAAACTCAGGAAAGCAATGAAGGACAAAGCACAAGAGGACAAGGTTCCGGTGTTTGATAGCAATTATGTGGATTACTTAGCCCTTCAAGATGAACTACCAAGGTGGTATCTCCTGAAGAAGAAGTGGAAAATTCAACACCACATAGTAAGGAAATTTGGCCCTCTCCCTTCTTATGAAGAAGAATTTCTTCAATTCTCCCAGTTCATGAACTTTGAAGATCCAGAACTCTGGGAAGAAATTGTCAAGACAGCCAAAGTATTTGACAACTGCAGAATCCTAACTCCTGAAGAACCCAAATGGGATGCACCCCTTCTGGATTCAGGAAGAGCCAACATGATTGAAATCAAAAGGATTTTGTACAAGATCTACGAAGAGGAGAATGTTACAGATGTGCAGCACATGGAAGAAGTTCGAGCTCGTTTGTACCTTGCCTACCGCGTCTGAAGAACAGAAGACCTGATGAAGACTACTTTTGATGTTTAAAGAAACTATTACTTGTAATCTATAAAAGCTTTATATATATTCAAGTTATAGTTCTTTTTGCTTACAAGACAAACTCTCATTGTCTTCATCAGATACTTCAGTCTTAACATATTATAAACTCTTATCTTATTTCATTAAGAGCACTTATCAAGTATAGTTTTGGCTTCATCAAAAAGGGGGAAATTGTTGGGATATAAATTCACCCTAAGCCCCACTTGATGTTAGAATAGTTTTGATGGCCAAAACACTTAGAGTTTATAAATGTAATAGGATCAGCTGACTTGTATAGATCAGCTTAGACTAGTCTTGTGTGATCAACTGTATTGATATCAGCTGATCAGCACAGTCCTGGCTTACATGCCTATCCTCAAGATGAGAAGAGTAGAAGACATGAAGACTAGAAGATCCTTGAAGACCAGATAAGTTAAGGTGCTTGTATACCTACCTATCTGATGGAGTCCTAGATTGAAGATGGCCTAAAGCAGTTCAAAGAGTTTCCATATCAGAAGAGTGCTACTCGTCTGATATCAGAAGACCTAAGGCCAGAAGAGTAGTCAGAAGACTAGAAGTACAGATCAGAAGACTATGTGCTCTTCCAGGACTCGGCTGATTCCCAAGTCATCTTGCAATTCAAACGAAGACCTACCTTATTTAGAAGATTGACATGATCCCAGGATTGAAGCAATCAAGCGGCTGGAATCAAGGAATCAAGCTACTATGGAAAGTTTGCCTCAACGGCTAGTCAACTCCAACGGCTAGTTGCAAGCAATCACCACTATAAATACAAGAGGATGAGAAATCACAAATACGAAGTCACAACGAGAGAATTCAACAAGCCAAGCAAGCAATCAAGCTAAAGACATACTGTTCTAAGAATTCTTAAAGAGCCAGAAACTATTAGATTATCTATAGCTCTTAAGTGATTTCTATCCAACCCTTAAGAACCTGAAACCTGCTCATATTGTATATCAATTGTTTTAGGCATAGTGGTTAAGCAAATTATAAGCTTGAACCATTAGTTGGATACACCTCAAAAACCCCAAACCCTCACCGAAAGGTTTAAGTTTTTGAAACCCCTCAAAAGTCCAAGTGCTTACAATCACTTGTGGAGACCGTAGCTGTTAGGAAGGCTCAGATCTCAAAGTCCTAACCTTGGGACTATAAAGGTCAAGACCCTTGTAATTTGTGGAAATTAAAGGGATTAAACATCACGTTAGGACATGAGAGTGGACGTAGGATCGTATATCCGAACCACTATAAATCTGGTGTTATTTACTTTCTGCACTTTACATTTCTGTCTTTACATTCATTATTATATAGTGCATACTGTGATTTCAACATTCTTCAAAACAAGGCCACAACTTTCAAACCAGCATCAGCTGAGTATTTTCTTTAAGTAAAACAAGTTACAAGAACGAGTCTAAACCAGGGCCACCATAATTCCGCATATAACCTCCTCAGTCAGATCACTATAGTCATCTGGACCAGCAGACCTGCAGTCCAGCTGACATAGCAATCAGAAGAGGTTCTCAACTCTGTTTGAAAAAGTTTTAAAGTCTATTCACCCCTCCCCTCTAGACTTTAATACCTTTCACTACTCGTTCAGGGACCAACAAAAGCTAATTCTGAAGTCTTTGAAGATGCGTTTATTGATAAATTCATTGATGTTGAGCATAATGAAATCTAGAAAGTTGTCAAGAAGAAATGGGAAATTGCTCACTGGATTATTAGACGATATGGTGAGATATCTTCGAAAGATGAGTTGGTTATGAATTTTGACAAATTCATGGAAGCAGAAGACAAGGACTTATGGAATTTAATCATAAGAATAACAACTACTGTTGGATACAACATTTTGTCACCAGAATTTCCTAAGTAGGAAACTCCGATGCTTGCTTCTGGAAAGAGAATTGATTTTAATGAAATCAAGAAGTTTGAAGAGAAGGTCTTAGAAGATGAGAAGATTGAGAATGAAGATCATATATATGACATTCACAAAAGAATTCTCGATGCGTTTCAAGTTCCACATGAAGAAGCAAAGACGAACAGTGGTGGAAGCATGTGAAGTGAAGAAGATTTCTTTACTCTACTTTATTTTCATTTTGATATTTTACTAAGTATTTGTAATCTATATGATCTACTTTAATTAATGAAAAAAATGAAATATTTTGATGTTGATATAAGATAACTACTTAACTGATCAATTTACTTAAATAATTCAAGTAGTTTTGGCTTCATAAAAAAGGGGGAAATTGTTGGGATATGAATCCTAAGACAAGTTCTATTAGATGATAAGATGAGTTTTGATAAGCCAAAAAGAAAACATGAATATATTGTTGGTCCCTGAGACGAGTGTAAGATCAGCTGACTTGATGTCTGCTGATTGTGTGGAAAATAAACTAACTCTTCAAAGTAACTAGTCCGCTGATTTCACTAGGGGCCTAGGACTAGTTAGTCGACTGATTAATTACTTATCGGAGTTAAGTGTGGAATTGTAGTGTTCCCATAAATATTATACTCGTCTATTTAATAAATACAGTGTGTAAAACATTTTATGCACAAATATGTATGAAAAGACTTGAAATGTAAAGTGCAGAAATGTAAATAACACATTAATTTATAGTGGTTCGGATATACGTTCATACGTCCACTCTCACGTCCTAACGTGATGTTTCATCCCTTTAATTTACCAAAAATTACAAGGGCTTGTCCTTTATAGTCCCAAGGGTAGGACTTTGAGATCTGAGCCGTCCTAACAGCTGCGGTCTCCACAAGTGATCGTAAGCACTTTCACTTGCACTCCACAAGTGATTATAGAGCACTTGGACTCTTTACAGTGATGAACACTCAACTTGACTTCTAGGGGTTTATGGTAGAAGGTGGGTTTTGTGTATAATGAACTAGGTGAGAATTTCCCTTACAATCTGTTTTAGCCTCATGCTAGGATTGGGAAATTCTCTCTAAGCTATGGATATATATAAGTGGTTGCACTGGCTTAGATGTTATGAGTTCACTCACTGGGGATGAGGTGATGCGTGTTGAATCTTCATGAATGATCTTCTTGAGCTCTTCTTATTTCTGGAGTTTATGACCTTTGCTCGACCATTGCATCTCACACCTCTTCTTGTTCCCAATGATGTATGGACTCATTTATATAGTGTTGATGTTTGAATGTTACCGTTGGATGATGACATTCAAAACTACACTAATTGAGGAATTGGCAATCTCTTGATATGATATGATTGAATATTACCATTGTCATGTAATTTCAATCATATCTTTGACTTTCCTTTCTTGTGCGTATCTTTTCAATCCTTGACTTCAACTCTGATTGACCTTCCTTTAATTGAGTAAGAAGACTTCTACTCTGCTGGTAAGAAGACTTCTACTCTTCTGGTAAGAAGACTTCACTCTGCTTGTAAGAAGACTTCTACTCTGCTTGTAAGAAGACTTCACTCTGCTGGTAAGAAGACTTCTACTCTTCTGGTAAGAAGACTTCACTCTGCTGGTAAGAAGACTTCTACTCTGCTGGTAAGAAGACTTCTACTCATCTTACTCTTACTCTTCTTATCCTATAAGATGAGTTTAACTCATCTTATCAGGAGACTTCTGGTCTTGGTCTTCTCTTCTCTTCTTGAGCATTGGCATGTCTTCTCTTCTAACCAGAGTCCTATCTATTACAAGATGTATAATAAAGTTGTCTATACAATACAACTTATCCTATTACATGTTTGATTTGGTTTATCAAAACTAAACTAAGGATATTCATATCCCAACAATTTCCCCCTTTTTGATATAACCAAATCATCTAACACTAACTGAAGCAATAAAGAACAGACAGTGCTAGAGTCCATATAATAGTGCAGAAGAGTAAAAATAAAAAGGCTTTTGTATGATGACAATGAGAAGTTGTCATCAGATGAGATAACTAGATGTTATCTCCAAAAGCTAAAAAGATGAGTTTTATTAATATTGCACTTTACAAGCACGGACTCACCTAATCAGCTATTACAAAGGTCTTCTTTTCTACTCTTCAGCTGATATGTTGCAAATCAGACGACTTCCAATTAAGCTCTTCTTGTCTTCAGGTCTTCTAACAACTTGATCATCTTGATCTCCTCTTTTTGCTCATACGCGTGTAAATCCAAATAGGGCTAGAACTCAATTGAACTGAAGTTCCCCCTTAGTTGTTGACCTGTTCTTAACACACAATAATCCAAATACATGCAAGTATGATTTTTATGAAAACAAAATGCATGTAAAACAGTTTTTCAAAAATGGATCTATTCAGGTGACCATTGAAAACAGTAAAACGTGTTTTTGATGGCTAAAACGATTGAATTTGGCCAAAAAGCATTACACATCACTGCAAAGCAGTGAGTTCGATTCAAAACATCAATTCCACTTTAAAAAGTGTACTCACACGCTAAAATCTGAAATCAACAAAAAAAGTGCAGATTTTTTAAAATAAAAAATTCAAAGCAATGGTCTTTTGAACATACGGCTCTGATACCACTTGTTGGTCCCTGAGACGAGTGTAAGATCAGCTGACTTGATGTCTGTTGATTGTGTGGAAAATAAACTAACTCTTCAAAGTAACTAGTCCGCTGATTTCACTAGGGGCCTAGGACTAGTTAGTCGACTGATTAATTACTTATCGGAGTTAAGTGTGGAATTGTAGTGTGCCCATAAATATTATACTCGTCTATTTAATAAATACAGTGTGTAAAACATTTTATGCACAAATATGCATGAAAAGACTTGAAATGTAAAGTGCAGAAATGTAAATAACACATTAATTTATAGTGGTTCGGATATACGTTCCTACGTCCACTCTCACGTCCTAACGTGATGTTTAATCCCTTTAATTTACCAAAAATTACAAGGGCTTGTCCTTTATAGTCCCAAGGGTAGGACTTTGAGACCTGAGCCGTCCTAACAGCTGCGGTCTCCACAAGTGATTGTAAGCACTTGCACTTGCACTCCATAAGTGATTATAGAGCACTTGGACTCTTTACAGTGACGAACACTCAACTTGACTTCTAGGGGTTTATGGTAGAAGGTGGGTTTTGTGTATAATGAACTAGGTGAGAATTTCTCTTACAATCTGTTTTAGCCTCATGCTAGGATTGGGAAATTCTCTCTAAGCTATGGATATATATAAGTGGTTGCACTGGCTTAGATGTTATGAGTTCACTCACTGGGGATGAGGTGATGCGTGTTGAATCTTCATGAATGATCGTCTTGAGCTCTTCTTATTTCTGGAGTTTATGACCTTTGCTCGACCTTTGCATCTCACACCTCTTCTTGTTCCCAATGATGTATGGACTCATTTATATAGTGTTGATGTTTGAATGTTACCGTTGGATAATGGCATTCAAAACTCCACTAATTGAGGAATTGGCAATCTCTTGATATGATATGATTGAATATTACCATTGTCATGTAATTTCAATCATATCTTTGACTTTCCTTTCTTGTGCGTATCTTGTCAATCCTTGACTTCAACACTGATTGGCCTTCCTTTAATTGAGTAAGAAGACTTCTACTCTTCTGGTAAGAAGACTTCACTCTGCTGGTAAGAAGACTTCTACTCTGCTTGTAAGAAGACTTCACTCTGCTGGTAAGAAGACTTCTACTCTTCTGGTAAGAAGACTTCTACTCTGCTGGTAAGAAAACTTCTACTCATCTTACTCTTACTCTTCTTATCCTATAAGATGAGTTTAACTCATCTTATCAGGAGACTTCTGGTCTTGGTCTTCTCTTCTTGAGCATTGGCATGTCTTCTCTTCTAACCAGAGTCCTATCTATTACAAGATGTATAATAAAGTTGTCTATACAATACAACTTATCCTATTACATGTTTGATTTGGTTTATCAAAACTAAACTAAGGATATTCATATCCCAACATATATTCTAAGTGTTGACCGATTTGTTATGGAAGGCGTCTTGTATGAAACAAGATCAGATGAGTTAAAGTAAAACAGAAAATAAACTAAGTATAAAAAGACAGTTTACTTTACTATAGGATTTTATGATAAGTTATAATCATAGTATAGAAGCTTATGTTTATGTTTATATGTCGTATTGATGTAATAGTCTATAGGATGACTAAGCTGATCTATAAAGCTTAAAGTAATGTAATAGATTAGATAAGCTTAGATAGGACAAGCAGAGTTATACAAAGAAGACATGAAGATGAAGACAAGAAGACTTGATGAGACAAGACAAGTGAAGAGAAGTCTGAAATATTCTAAGTATAGAATATGAAGGAAGCCAAGTCAAGTTGAAGTTAAAAGATAAAATCGTATATTCGTATCTAAAGAGAAGATATGAAGTTTGTTATGGATCTTAACAGAATAATTGACGTATTGGAAGATACATATCAAGGAAAAAGTTATCAGAGTTAGTTAGAAGAAGTTATCAAGAAAAGGTTATTGGATAACAAACTTATCTTGAATCAATGAAGTCTATAAATAGTTGAGGTGATTCAACGATTGAAGACTACTGAAACTAAAACTACTAATAGACTACTGAAGAAAGCAAGGAAACTCACAGAGTTCGATGCAATCAAAGTTCAAAGAAGCCCAGAAAAGAAGAGTCTACACAAGAAGGCTTACTGCAGAAAAATAGAGAAGTTTTTCATTATTGTTTTTTGTTGTAAACAAGGTGCTAGTTACTTGTAAAATAGCTAGTTGTTAGATCGAAGATATATCTGAAGATATAATTGATAAGATTGAAGTCTTAGTTCTTGGGACTTAAAGCCACAAGAAGAGTTAATAAAATATCACGACTGGAGTTGTGAGAGTGGATGTAGACGGATTTATCGAACCACTATAAATCTCGTGTTGTTTACTTATTGTTCTTATATCTGTTATTTGTTCTTAATTGTTAACTTGGATAATCAACAAGATTCTTGATATCGTGTTGAATAGAATAGTTGATATATTTGCAGAATAGACAAGTAAGGTTTTACGTTGTATAGTTGAGTATAATTGTTAAGGGCTCATAAACTGATAATTCCGCACGATTAATCTCTGATATTTTGAAAAGTTTTAAAAGTCTATTCACCCCTCCCCTCTAGACTTTTCTAGCTTAATCAATCTTAAACTTAACTTTGGGACCAACAGGACACAAGATTTATAATGGTTCAGCCAATAAGCCTACATCCACTCTCACAATTCCAATTATGAACTTCACTCTTGTGGTTTTAAGTCCCAAGTCTAAGACTTTGATCTTATCGAATACACCACCAGATGTATCTTCGATCAACTAGTAGTTTCACAAGTTAGTAGCACACTTGTTTACAAGAACTTCCAACTAGAACAACAATAAACTTTTCTTCAGAAACTTCTAAGTCTTCTTTGATCGTCTTCTTTGAACTGGGCTTGAACTTTGATCTTCCGTGAACTTTGTGAGTTTTCTTTCTTTGATTTACTTCTAAGACTTCAGTGTTTCATTTGTCTTCTCCGTATGAAAATCATCCTATATTTATAGAGTTTAATTTTCAAAGTAGCCGTTGGAAATAACTAACCTTTCTTGGAACTAATTTCTAAAAATTATTTTTAACCGTTTCTAACTTCTCTTTAACCGTTTCTTGATTTAGCTATTCACTTATTCTGTTATTCGGTTATTTCAGTTATAACTTCCTTTAGTTTTCCTTTGATTCTTTAAGTCAGAATTCCTTCTTCTGTACTTAGAATAATTATGTGTTTCTTCTCTTCTGACTTAGCTTGTCTTGTTTGATATCTTCTGATTTTCCTTAAGTTAGCTTATGTAGGTCTTCTTGTCTTCAGCTCTGGTATAGTATTCTATCAGCTCTTCTTGTCTTCAAGCCTTCTTTTCTATCCTGGGCTAATTTATCTAACTAACCATTACTCTAAGCTTTATCAGCTTAGTCAACCTTAGACTAGAATATTACATCATGTATAAGCTCTATACATCTTAGCTTATAGACCTATTACAATATGTATAACTTCACTTAGATGATATCTTCATTAAATGATTTATCTTTCTTTCATCATTTAGGACTTTGTAGGATTCATATCCCAACAATTGCATATTCCTTCTTGATTCTCCATCCACTCCCCGGTTTCCTCATAGAGGTAGATTGATGAAAGAACTTTGTGTTGAGATCCCCATCTCGAAGCCAAAATATTTTTGCTCGTTGCCTCCACTACACCTCTTCCTATTTAAATAACACACCAAGTTCTGTCCTGGCTTCCCGGTACATACGTCGACCGTCAACACTGATGTCCCCTTGCAATGTAGTGATTTTCTCCTCTAATTCTTTTTTTCCATGCGAAAAATTGAGTCTGCACTATTCCCCCATACCGCCAGTATCTTACTTTTTGCTGTGAAGCGTTGGGTAATCCTCAAGTCTCCAAAACCCTGCCAACACTTTTAAATAATCATCCGCAGATCCGGTTCAGCTAGCCACCTATTTTCAAAACGGAATGACCTCCTTCTCATTCTCAAAATAGTGGGTGTCGTGTTGAGAAGGATTAGGCTGTGATTAGAAACCGGAGCCACCAAGTTCAAAAGTTCAGCTTGCGAAAATCTCTCATGCCAAGTCGGGTTGCCCATAGGTCTATCTAGTCTTTCCTCCACCTCGGTGCTAGGATCTCTTCCTCGGAACCATGTATATTTTTATCCCGACAGAGGGATATCCGAAAGATGATAGTCCGAGATTGCCTCTCGAAATCCCCGAAACAACCATTGAGGATGTGGAACTCTCTCTCTTTTTTCATCAACATATAATATGTCATTATAGTCTCCCACACAAACCCAAGGCAGTTCATTCATGCTAGCAAGATTCCTTGGCAGATTCCAAGAGAGACGACCACGACCTCTCTTCGGATAGCCATAGAATCTGGCTAATCTCCAATCCCCATTATCGTCACCCACATGCACATTAATATGATTATGAGAGTAGTTTAAAACCGTACAATTGACATTATTATTCCAAAAAAAAAGTCAAACCACCACTGTATCCAACACAATCAACAGTAAAAACACGAATCAAACTTTAACTTGACACGTAATGCCTCTAGTCTAGCACCAAACGCCATAGTTTCAATAAGAAAAATAATATCATGTCTACGAGCTCACACAGCGCCGAAACTGTAGTCGGTTGATCCAAACCTCTACAGTTACAACTTAGGATCTTTAGGAGTCCCAGCTGGCATACTTGATTCCCCGTGCAAAAAAATGTTGATCATCGTCACATGCACGCATACTCGATTCTCTATGCAAAATGCCATGTCCTTTACGTTTCTTAATCTCACACATTGAATGTTCCTCCATAATATCTTCCTCATTAAATGCAGACATATTATAAATGAGACATATTATTATTATTATTATAACGGTTCTGCCCCTCCTCAACGCCGTGATTTCCGCTTGGATTTGAATCGGTATTTACTCCACTTCCCCTAGAATCCGCTTGTGCATTAAATGTTCTCTCCCCGCCGGCACTGTCCTCAGCCTTCGGTTTCTGATTTGGACGTAACCATTGACCCCCTACTAGCACAGGGCGGCGTTTGTCCGGCGCAACTAGGGATATTCCCCATTGTAGAATCTTGTTCTCCGGTGAAGCATTGAAATGATCCGCACAGAAGTTGAATGTGTGATCAAGCTTTCCATAGAAGAAATAGATCAGGTTTAGTCGCTCGTACTTGAAAGACACTTTGGAGGATACTCCATTTGGTAGTCGGATTTTCTTAGATATCTTCAAAGGTATAGTGACATTTAGCTCAACTCTGATTCTCATAAACCTCCTCTACGCCACGATTTTATTAGAGGGATCATAGTTAATAAATCGCCCGATATAGTTTCCCATGAGATGGCACATCTCCTCCGTGAAGTAACCCACATGTATATCATACAGTTGAACCCAAAACGGGACCGTCACCATCGGAATTTGGTGTGGTACCTCCCCTACTTGCAGCCTGTGACTGATCAACATGTGAACTCCCACCATCCACGGACCCCTGTTAATAACTCTCTGAAAATCCATCATGTGATTAAACTGGATCAAGAACCTTCCTTCCCCAATGTCTGTTATCGCCATTCCACGTACCGGCCGCCAAATACTAGCGATTCTGCTTCGTGCAAGGTTGAACGATAGGTTGGTCTTAGTAAGGAATTTCATAACCAAGCAGAGAGTCGTCGCACCTTCCGGGGATGTGAATTCATTCGCACCATAGTAAATCCTCACCATCATCAACACCAAGATTGAGATTATCCATTGTGATTCTTTCAAACAAAATTATAGTGCCCCCGTTAAATAACTTGTTAATTTAACAAAATCCCACAGAATTTGGCAAATCGTATCCAGGAAATCAACGTAAAAAATATGTGATCGGAGGAAATCAATCAAAATCAATCATCAACGGGATTAAAAAACACGGCTCTCAACGGGGAGAGAAAAAACCTATTTTATTATAATATATTGAGTGAATGTCCATTTATTCTCTCATAATATCTCATGTGTCTTTTAAAATATATAGTTGGTTCATGTACCTATATTAATATTTCACCTTTCATTTCATCTTCTTCAACTTGTATTGTTCCATATAAATAAAGATGCTAATGTTTGTAGTGTACACTTTGAGGTGGAATAAAATATTTCTATATTATCTCTACATCTTGTTCACTTATTGAATATATGAAGTTATATTTTTAAGTTGTTTCACAACACGTTATCAGCATGAAGCTCATAAAACATTCATATCAACGAAATTAAGATACTGAGAAATTTTAGGTATTGTACGAAGGTATGTATTGAAATATTTAAAATATATTATCAATTTCTTGTTTATTTGATAGTTTCCAGTATGTTATTTCATTACTATTTTGATAATTATGTTATTTTGATAATTAATCAATCTCTTGTTTATTTGACAGTTTCCAGTATGTCGAAGTTGACAAACTTAAATTTGTGGCTCTTGATATTACTGGAAAAAAATATTTGTCATGAATTCTTGATGCTGATATTCATTTGGATGTCATTGATCTTGGAGATTCCATAAAAGTGGCAAATGAATCAATAATCAAAATAAGGCTAAAGCCATGATTTTCCTTCGCCACCATCTTGATGAAGGATTAAAAGTTAAGTACCTTATGGTGAAAGACCCACTTGAATTGTGGACAAAACTTAAAGAAAGATATGATCACCAAAAAATGGTTTTTTTTTTTGCCAAAAACTAGTTATAATTGGTTGCATTTATGATTGCAGGATTATAAATCAGTGATTGAGTACAACTAGGTTATGTTCAGAATCACTTCTCAATTAGAATTATGTGGAGAGAATATTACTAATGATGATATGCTTGAAAAGACATTCTCCACATTGCATTCTTCTAATGTGCTTTTGCAACAGTAGTATCGTGTGAAAAGAGAAAAAAAGTTGAAACAAATTTTGTGAATAGTGAGTTCGATAATGAGATGTTTGACATAACACAATTTAATGTTGTTGATTACCTTACCCACCCTGAAGGTGGTAATTCTCGAGATTACGAATGAATGCAATATTGAGTATCTTAATAATATTACTACAATTGTTGCGCGAAAGAAATGTATGTTCGAGAAGTTATCCACTTTGTCCACAGGTTTGTATTGCACGAGCATAAGAACAATTGAAATTTATGTCGTAGTAAACCAAAGGTTACTACCGAATTTAATGTTTAGCACGGGTTGGGCCATCCCGGTTCTATAATGATGCGAAAAATTGTAGAAAAATCGTGTGGGCATCCATTGAAAAATCGAAAAATGATACACCCAAAGAATTGTCGTGTGCTGCTTGTTCACAAGAAAAATTAATTGTAAGGTCATTACCAGCTAAAGTTGAGCAAGAAAATTTTATGTTCTTGGAACGAATTCAAGGGGATATATGCGGACATATACATCCGCCAAGTGGACCATTTAGATATTTTATGGTTTTGATTGATGCATCGACTAAGTGGTCACATGTATGCTTATTGTCATCTCGCAAATTGACTTTTGCAAAGTTACTAGGATAAATAATACAATTGCGAGCACAATTTCCTGACAATACAATTAAGACAATCCGTCTTGATAATGCTGGTGAATTTCTATCTCAAACTTTAAACGATTATTGTCTATCAATTGAAATACACATTGAGCATTCAGTTTCTCATGTTCATACACCAAACAGTCTTGCTGAATCAATTATAAAGAATATTCAATTGATTGCCCGACCATTATTGATGAAATCTAAACTCCCTATTCATCTTGGGGTCATGATATATTGCATACGACGGCACTTGTGCGCATCAAGCCTACAAGTTATCATAGAATTTCCCCCATACAAATGGTTCAAGGTTAGGAACCAAATATACCTCATCTAAGAACTTTTGGATGTGATGTATATGTACCGATTGCTTCACCGCAAAGCACAAAGATGGGTCACCAAAGTAGAATTGGGGTATATGTTGGGTATGAATTTCCGTCTATTATTAAATACATAGAATCATTAACTTTAGATCTATTCACGACAAGGTTTGTTAATTGTTATTTTCACGAGATAATTTTCCCAACATTAGGGGAAAAGTAAGCAACTAACAAGGAATATTTCTTGGAATGAATTATCATTGAATTGTTTGGATCATCGTACAAAGAAGTATGAACTTGAGGTTCAAAAGATAATTAATTTGTGTTGATGTTGAAATAAGTGTTTTTTATAATGATCCAACACACATGGTAATATTATGCCAGTGTTGTGTTTTTAGGTATTCCAACACTTATGACACCATCAATATTTGCCTTTTTTTTCTCAGTAACTCTCTTACACTTGTTAATTGCTCATAATGTCCCTAGTGCTGTTTGAAGACGTGGACCACATCCAAGTAGGGTGGTTGCATAGGAGTGAGAAATTATGAGCATGAACCAACAAGTTCCTAAACTCTATTCCTCAAGATGCATGCTAAAAATGATCACAAACTCTACTTTCTTCACCACACAAATATGTTCAACAATTAGATCAATAATTTTTTATCTATGGACGTATCGTTGACGCTTTGGAAAAGACGAAATTAATTTTAATAAAGTGACTCGCCTAGCTGGAAAAAAAATGTTATTTCACATTTTCTCTCAAAATTTACAACCTCCATCCTCACTTTTCATTTTTATTTCATCAAATGTATTCATCATCCCATCCTTATTTAGTCAACTTTTCTTTTATGAACTTTATTGTCCCTTCTTTTTTCTCATTATCAAACTCGATCTCAATTTTTTCATCATTTCATGTTTTTCTTCTAAATTTTCCTTTTTCATTGCTTTTTTTTAAAGGTTAAACAAATTTTCTTAAACTAAAAATATTTAAACACATGTTTTATTACTTCATTTATTATCCACAACTAGTTATGGAAAACAAAGACTAAATAGTTAAACATTGTAGGTCCCAAAAGAAAAGGAAAATCGAGCTCAAACGGGCAAGCTACGCAAAATTACATTAGGTTTTGTAAGTAGATAGATAAGTGTTTTTTGTACGAAAGATGACCTAAATCATATCACAAAATTTTATGGCTCAATTCTCACCGGACTCATTCAATATAACTCAAACATCCATTAATTATATAATATTATTGGTTCTGGTGTTACTACTAATGGGGTAAAATGCAAATATGGTCCCAAGAGAATTATGGTCCCATTTTGAGCAAATTATGGTCCCACGAGATTTTTCCGTAAAAAAAAAAAAGGAATTGTGAGCGTGAAGCACACACGTCGTTAAGGTCTAAAACGGGAAAATGCATATTTGGTCCCAAAAGATCGAGAAAATGCAGATTTGATCACAAGAGATTCGTGTTCACGAAAATGGTCTCATTTTGTACAAAAAAGGTCCCACGAGATTTTACCATCTAAAATAAAATCTCCAAATGCTCTATTTTAATCAAATGCTCCAAAATCACCTCTATTTAAAAAAAAAAAAAAAAACCTAAAAAATCTCCCCCAAATAAAACCACACGAATCCAACTTGAAAATTCAGAAAAAATTGAAGGTGAAACACTCGTTAAGCATTTCCAAATTGCAAACCCTCACTTAAATTCCTCAAGTCGTTAACCCTCACTTAAACCCCCCAAATCGAAGCAGACAAACCACATTCACTGAAATTACACGTCAAATCGTTCTTAATTTTTTCTCATTCTATCTCAATTACTATTTCCTCTATTGGGGCTGGTGGTGCGTTTTCGTGATCACCATGGGTTCGGGATATGGTATTGCTTGAATCGAAATTTTCAATTTTGAGATATATTATCAATTTTTAAAAAATCAAATCTAGCGATTTGATTTTGAAAGGATGATTATTTTGTTTGAGATGACTTAATATGTAAAATGAATTTTTGAAAGACTGACTTCTGATTTTCTATCAATGACGAGGAAAAGATCAGGGTTAATGATAGATATATGAATACATTTTTTAGTATCTTTAGTTTAAAATTTGGATGGAATTTTTAATTTTTAATTTGAATTCTTCAAAATTTACGTTTTAAAAACTTTATCGGGTAAAATGCAAGTTTTAAAAACTTTATCGGGTAAAATCCAAGTTTAGTCCCAAGAGAATTTTTCAAGAACAATTTTGGTCCCACGTTCTTTTTTTATCCCATTTTTTGCAAAAATGGTCCCAACCGTTAAATACTTAACGGTTTCCGTTAAGTGATATTGCAAAAATGGTCCCAAAACAAAAAAAAAGAGAAAAAATGACACAATATTGCAGATTTTTTCAAATCAAATAATAATTTGTGTAAATTTGAAAAAACATATATATAATAATTTATATCAAATTTAAAAATTTCAAACAATTAATATTTTATGTAAAATATGTCCAATTAAATAATTTAAATAATTAAAATTTGAATTTTTTTTTATTTATAAAATCATAAAATTTATCATATAGATTTTTTAAAAAATATCCAATAATTTTTATAACTTAAATTTTGAAGAATTCAAATTAATTCCATCAAAATTTTAAACTAAAGATACTAAACAAATGTATACGTATATCTATCATCAACCTTGCTCTTGTCCTCGTCATTGACAGAAAATCGGAACTCAATCTTCCAAAAATTCATTTTACATATTAAGCATTTTCAAACAAAATAATTACCCTTTAAAAATCAAATCGCTAGATTTGGTTTTAAAAAAATTGAGAATATATCTCAAAATTGAAAAATTCAATTCAAGCAATAACACACTCCGAACCATGGTTATCACCGTCACACACCACCAGCCCCAAGTGAGGAAAAAATAATTGATGTGCAATTTCAGTGAATGCAATTTGTGTGCTTCGATTTGAGGAATTTAAGTGAGGGTTTGCGATTTGGGAATGCTTAATGAGTGTTTCAGCTTCAATATTTTCTGAATTTTCAAGTTGGATTCGTGTGGTTTTATTTGGGGGAAATTTTTAAGGTTTTTTTAGGATTAGAGGTGATTTTGGAGCATTTTAAGATTTTTTTTTAAAAGGTAAAATCTCGTGGGACCTATTTTGTACAAAATGGGACCATTTTCGTGAGCACGAATCTCTTGGGACCAAATCTGCATTTTCTAGATCTCTTGGGACCAAATCTGCATTTTCCCATTTTTTATCTTAACGGCATGTGTGCCACACGCTCACAATTTCGTTAGGTTTTGATGGAAAATCTCGCGGGACCTTTTTTGCTCAAAATGGGACCATTTTTGTGAGCAGAAATTCTCTTGGGACCATAATTGCATTTTACCCAAACTTTATCTGATATTTTAAAAAAATCTATATGATAAATTATTATGATTTTATAAATAAAAAAATAATATCTTCCGATTTTAATTATTCAAATTCTTTAATTTGACAGGTTTTACCTAAAATATTAATTGATTTGAAAATTTTAATTTTTTTTCTTTTTAAATATTGTAGATTTTCAATAAAAATTTTAAATTTGATATAAATTATTATAAATATTTTTTTCAAATTTACACAAATTATTAAAAAAATCTGCAATGTTTCATTTTTTTCTCATTTTTTTACTTTGGGACCATTTTTGCAATATCACTTAACGGAAAACCGTTAAATATTTAACGATTGGGATCATTTTTGCAAAAAGTGGGACTAAAAAAGAATGTCTGACCAAAATTATTTTTAAAAAATTCTCTTGGACCAAACTTGCATTTTACCCACTACTAATGTGACACTATCAATAATTTATCATTTCATTCACAACTAATATTTTGTGATTTCACGTGTTATTTCTCTTGTTGTCTTGTATGATTAATAATTTATCGTTCCACTCTATTTTTTATTTCTATATGGTATTTGCTTTTTATACCTCTTGCTTCAATGCTAAGGGACTAGCACCTATTTAGTGGGGGATGATTTATCGTTAGAGTATCTTATGCGGGGATTGGAATTATGTGAAAAGAATATGTTGTTTGAAGCATGTTTAATTGGTTATTGGCTTATGTTTTTAATTATTGGGTTTTGTTAAATTGCTAAAATCCGAGAACTACTTTGCAAATAAAAGGAAGTTCTAGTTCTCGGATTTGCATCCCCTTGAATGATTCTCATACACAATTAAAGTTCACAATTATCTCAACTCTTCTTTAAATCTTGTGGTACGACCAAACTAGTTCGAATTATTTCTTCAATTTTAAGAGATTATTCCCTAATAAGGTCATTATTAGAACCCCTTAAGCTAATAGAAAAATCAAGTTGTATAATTTTCTAATAGAGTCAAATTAAAGCCAAAAGTCCCATTATACCCTTAATTTAATTACTTAATATATTTTCGTCAATAAAAAACTAACTGCATATTTTAAATTCCATAAAACTTGCTTAGTCAAAATCCTAGAATTTAGGTTACATTCCCCCTAATTCACTGACTTTCCAAAATCTTCACAAATCATGGAATTCCTCATACAATCATTGTAACACCCCGTTTTTAAATTTTAAAATTTGCATTTCATGATTTTAGAAATTTAAAATATCTCTCTTAAGTATTAAATAACAAATTAATTGAAATTTTAAAGATATATGATTTTATGTAATTTGTTGGTCCCAAGTTGAGTTAATAACGAGTAAGCTAGTGAAAACGTCTAGAGGGGGGTGAATAGACTTTTCAAAAATCTTTCGAAATATCAAAGTACAATATGCGGAATACGAAATTAACAATGAGCCCAATTCAAGATTATACTCAACTTATACTTCGAGAACTTTGTTCTATACTCAACTAGTCAAGTTCAGTTAAGTAGTTAAAACAATTAAGCAATTAAAACAGTAAATCAACACACAAAGATTTATAGTGGTTCGACAACTTGTCTACGTCCACTCTCACAAACCCAGTTGTGATGTTTTCCACTAAACTCTTCCAATCGAGTACAAAGTGTAGTTCCTGTCTTTTAAGTCCCAAGAAGAAGACTTAGATCTTCAACAGAATATACCACCAGATATATCTACGATCTAACTAGCTATTTAACAAGCAACTAGCAACTTGAAACAAAACAACAAAAACTTCTCTATCTTCAGTTGTCGCCTTCTTGAATATGACTTGTCTTCTGGCTTCTTTCTGAAGTTTAACTCTGTGAGTTCTTCCTTCCTTGAATTCTTCGTAAATCGCTTTTTGAATGCTTAGAATATCAGTACGTCTGTAATCAGTAGTCTTGAATCAATGAACATCTTGAGATATTTATAGACTTCTGAAATCAAGAACTTAGGTAGTTGTAACCAACTCCTCTTGATAACTAATTTCTAACTTCTCCATTTTATCCATCCACGCGTTTCTGTTAGTTAATTAGTTATTCCAACTAACTTCGTCAATCTTTAACTTTGTACGCGCTTTTGTAACAAACTTCTAGTTGACCTGTCTTGTTGAGTCCACCTGTCTTCTGCCAACACTTAGACAAATCTGAGCCTTCACCTTACTCATCTTGTCTTGCGCAGGTCTTCTCCAGTAGTAGACTTCAATAGAACTAATCTAGTCCTATCATCTAATCCTAACAAGACTATTATATTACATTAAGCTTTATAAAATAGCTTAGTCAACTTAGAAAATCTATACAATGAATCTATCTATTACATAGAAATAACATGAGCTCTATACAACAATTATAGCTCAATAACAAACTAATAAGAACACATATGAAGTACTTATAAATCGTACTTATCTTTAAAACTTTCTTTTGAATTTTTACTTTGTCTTTTGAACTCTACTGATCTGTTCAAGATGACTTCAACTTAACTATACTAGATTAGTCAACACTTAGAAAATATTCAAGTCTACTTTTGGCTTATCAAAACTTCATCTCATCTTTTCATCATTTAGGACTTGTCTAGGATTCATATCCCAACAATTTCCCCCTTTTTGATGAGCCAAAACTACTTGAATCTTTTCTAATAATAGTAGTCTAGTTCAGTAGTTATCTTGTCTTAACATCAAATAGTACTTTATCTTCTCATTCATTCAACAAAAATCAGTAGATTACAATTACTAAAACAAAAAACAAATATGAAATCATATCTAGTCTGAGAGAGTACCTCCTTCTACGTTTGGAACGCAGAAAGCATCTAGCAGTCTTCTGTGAATCAGCCTAGTATGTTCTTCATCATCAATCTTTTCCTTCTCGAGTAGCTCTTCTTCAAACTTCTTGATTTTGTTCATATCAACCCTTCTTCCAGAGCTAGTCATCGGACATTTCCATTCCGGAAATTCAGGAACCAAAATGTTAAAGTTAGCACCAGCAGAAATCCTTAAGATTAAATGCCATAACATTCTGTGTTGTCCTTCCATAAATCTTTCAAACAATGAATATAACTCATCTTGACTTTCAGTATCACCATATTTCCTCAAAATCCAATGATCAAGTTCCCATTGATTCTTCACTTCAATCCATTCAGCTCGATGCTCATTATCTATGAAGTAATCAATAGACTTGTCTTCCATCTGATCAACATTTTCTTTCAACTTCTGCAACCTAGCAATGTGTTTCCTGACCTTCTTCTTGTTAGCATAAAGACTTTCATCTTCAGGATCAGAAACCTTCATTTTCTTCTCAGCTGTTGCAGTAGTAGTAGGCTCTTCAATATGAATAGCTTTCCTCTTCACTTGTCTGGTCTGAATCTCTGCTTCAGGAGACGCAATCTCTTTGCCTTTTAACAACTTTTTCTGCTCATCTGCTCTAACCTTCTCAAGTTCAGCAGTCTTGACCAACTTTCCTCTCTTGGGTCTTTTAAGCTCTTGTATAGCTTCAGAAGCCTCCTTAGCTTCCGGTTCAGCAGACTTTTCAATAATACTTGACTCTTCCCCCTTTTTGGCTTCATCAGTAGCCTTAAGAGTGAAAAGACTAGTAAATCGAGTCATTTCTTCCTTGATAGCCTCTTTCATAGCCTCAGTAGCTATCTCTATCTGCCTTTGATGCGATTTTGCATGACTAATCTTGTCAAGTCGATCTGCAGTAAGCTCCATCTTCCTTAAACTTGAAACTAACTCATCTTTAAAATGAGTAGCTGTCTGTCGCAGGAGTGTATTCTGAGCAGTTAATTCATTAAGAATTGCTTGAGAACGCACCAACTGATCTTGTGCTTCTCGTCTTTGGTCATCAGCAATAGCAATCTTAACTCTGTAGAGTCTCTCCATCTTGCTAGACTCCTCAGCTAACGATCGCGCAAAAGAAATAGACCTATTTTCAGAAAAATCTACCTGTTTCTTCAGAAAATTATCAACTTCAGCATACATCTCAGCTCGAAAGGTTGAGTCCATCTTGTTGACTTCACCAACAATTAGCTCTCTAGAACTATCAACAAGTGTTTGATTCTGCTGTACCAAAACATCTTTAACCTTCTATTCTAAGAACTCATCTATTGTAGAATGTACAACTTCTTTCAAGTCGGTCTTCAACTCATCTAGATAGCCATCTGGAAATCCATGAGTAGACGACTGAGCTTCAGCTTTCACGTCCTTTTGAACATCCTGTAACAACTCAGCTTCATCGAACATCTCAGCGTCCATGAACTCCTCATCTTCTTCACCTAGTTCAAAAGATTCAGATTCTTCTGAACTGTCAGCTTCTTCAAATTCCAAGACTTGTTCAGAAGTCTGTACGCCAACTTCAGCAACCTCTGGCTTCGGCTCATCTTCCACCAGATCAGTCTGGGTTCCGATATCAAATGCGAACTCATCTACCAGAACACCATCAGGGATGCTCAACAATCTCTTAACTAGATCAACTAGGGCCTTGCGTGGAAATAGTTCAGAGTGATCCTTGACACCGCTGTTCTCCTTTTGTTCCATCTCCCAATCCATGAAATTGGAGATACCACCCATTCCTAGTATGATCTCGAAAAGATCATCAGTTGCAGACTTCTTCAACGCAAACCAAGTACAAATTCTGATAAGCTTCTCAAACTGTTCGGACGAGTAGTCGATGTCGACTGATGCGAGCTGCTTCTTCAAATTCCGAATCATCCTCGAACGAATTCTCTTTTCTCTCAAGCACATCGGATAATAGACCAGGGATTCAAATCTAACTTCAGACGGGGTTTGAGTAGATGGGGTCTCTAACTCAGCTGTTGCAGTGGCAACTGGCGTCTTGTCTGAAGTAGACGGGTTGGAGGGTTCAACATTTTCTGTTGAGGGTAAGGGTAAAATTTAGTCTGTGGTTTCTTGGGGCTTTGATGAATCTAGGTTTGGTGTGACAACTGTCGGAGTATCAGTTGTATCCTCTTTGGGAGTGTTTTGGGGATGACTGGCTCGAAGCGGTAATGCCGCCAGTACTTGTGAGGTTGGGGGAATGGCTCTAGGCCTAGATCGATGTGATCTTGCCTTGGTTGAGACGGGGAGAGAGAGAGGAAATGAAATAGATTGAGAAGAAGAACCAACCTGAGGACTCGACTCGGCTGGTGGAGTGGGCGAATCGACTCTCACTAGTCGATAGACTTCGGCACCAATCTCCTCTTCCTTCTCTGAATGAGTCTCCTCTGAATCATGTCCACTCGACTCAGCTTTCGCAACCTCTTCCGAATCTTCATCAACTGACTCATCTCCTGAAGAGCTAGACGAGCCAGCATATGGCATGACCTCCGAGTCATCTATCAGCACTTGTCTTGGAGCAGACGGCCTTCTAGCAACCTGCTTCCTCAAAGCTTCTACTTTCAAATAGAACTTAAGCGGATGAAACGGCTTGCCTTTACTCCAATCAGATTTGTTTGGCAATAGCAGGGGTAGGAGAATACTTAGTTTATTGCCATATCCAACAGTTTTTGACACCACCCAATTTGCCGTGTCATGATTCACCATAACATTTTGTTCAAAGTACATAATCCGATCAGCAATCAACTTGAACCAATTTCCGTTGGTAATACCATCATAGATTGCTGCCATCACCCTAGTCTTCACTTGGGTGACCGAATCATGAGAACCAGTGGCACATAGAAGCATCTTGCTAGCTATGTCCAATAATGTTCGATAGATCTCCAACAGCTCTGCTTTCTTGACGGCTGGGGCCTTGCCGTCTAGTTTAAGTTGCATCCTTCTCCCACAGAAGATGCTCATGTATTTCATTTCTTGACCTAAAGCATAGTTTTCCACATCAATTGTTCCAGTGGGCAACCTCAGATGCCTGAATAGCACCTCGCTATTAATTTCAACTCTGTCTGATCCAATGAACGATTCGATTGCATCACCTCGTCTGGTGGCGTTGGCATAGAACATCAATACCTCCTCCTCCAAGACGACTTGTGGAAAAGCTTCAAGATATGGTCTTAAACCACATTGAATGCATTTCGCAAGGATTTCTTTGTTCTCATCAGTGTGCAGCCCTTTGAAGAATAGCGAAGGCTCCACATGCACTCTTCCTTCTGTAGTGTACCTGCCTAAATCAAACCTCGCTTGCCTGTTGGTTCTGACATCAAAGAGAGAAACAATCGACATAGTAGTATGAACTGGAGAGATTTGAGTTAGCAAGAAATCAATTAGTAGAATCAAACAGTTGTGAAAACGTGAGGCGAGTTGAGTGAAGCAGTTGGGTTTTGTTAGAACAGAAATTTAGATCCAATGGTCAAGATTGAATGCATGTATCCAACGGTTGGGGCTGTTGAAATTCTGTTTACGGAATCGAGAATATTATGTGATTTGGTATTGTAAATTTTGGAATCCGCCCTTCTTATTGGATAGGACAGAGGAGTGTACTCATCTGACCTAGCGTAGAAGAGTATGGTGCGAACTGGGTGTATACACCTCATTTAAAATGGGAGTGTATTCATCCAATTCTGGAAACTTTCAATTTTCATTACCAAATTACCATAATGTCCTTAATTCTTTGTGAGTAAACACTTAGCATATTTTAATCAATAGAAACACTTAGCTTGTCTTGTTCGAGTCTATCCAGAACAAACGAGTAGCCTTAAGCTTCATAAGACGAGTAGGCTTAAGCACACAAGACGAGTTCCCCCTTCGCCTGTGCTTGTCTATTCTGAACATCGAACGACTTCATGTACCTATCTTATCATATACAACGTGTAATCGATGGTACAAGTAGAGTAGCAATAAATAAGATGAATATCAATCTAAAGCAATGATCAAGGTTTCGAACAAGATGACTTTTGACAAACATAAGAGTCATCATAAGGATATTTAAGAAATCATTGATTCCCCCTTAATTGTTTATTCCCTTAGTATTACCCTCAGCTTTACCAGCTTCCTCATCGGGTTGTCTGGTCATCTAGTCTAACCTTGTATACCTGTCTGTTGCGAGAATAGTCGAGTGCTCTTGTCTAGTGATCTTGTCTCCATATTCCGTTTGATGTACCTGTCTGGTTAGTACACAGCTATAGGCAAGTAGGGTCTAAATCAATTAGCCCTAAACTAATGCATAACTCACGAAACCGTGCCTCAGCTAATGGTTTTGTAAAAATATCAGCTCTTTGAAAGTCAGCATGAATCTTTTCCATGCGAATATCCTTTTTTTCTACATGATCACGTATGAAATGATGTTTCACATCAACATGCTTACAACGTGTGTGCAATACAGGATTTTGTGTAATGGCAATTGCACTATTACTATCACAGAAAATAGGAACATTTGATTCATATATGTTGTAATCTCTAAGCTGTTGCATGAGCCAGAGTAGTTGACTACAACAGCTACCAGCAGCCATGTACTCGGCTTCGGTAGTAGAGGTAGCAACACTAGTCTGCTTTTTCGAAAACCATGAAATGAGTTTTGTGCCTAAGAATTGACAAGAACCAGATGTAGATTTCCTATCTATTCTACAGCCACCAAAATCAGAATCTGAGTAGCCACTTAGAGATAAATCATCATTTGAAGGATACCATATACCACGATTGATGGTTCCTTTCAAATATTTCAATATCCTTTTAGTGGTTTCCATGTGACTCTCTTTTGGATTAGCTTGAAAACGAGCACATACACCAACAGAGAATGCAATATCAGATCTACTGGCAGTCAAGTACAGTAATGAACCAATTAGACCACGATAATATGTTTGATCAGCACACTTACCTTGTTCGTCTGGGTCCATTCTGTAAGTAGGTAGCATAGGTACGCCAGCAGACTTGCATGTCTTAATACCATACTTGTCTAGAAGATTTCTAGTATACTTTGCTTGATTTATGAAAATCCCTTCAGGGGTCTGTTTTACTTGAAGACCAAGAAAGTAATTCATTTCACCCATCATGGACATCTCAAATTTACTTTGCATGAGTGTTGAGAAACTTTCACTCAGCTTTTTGTTAGGTGACCCAAAAATGATGTCATCTACGTAAATTTGGACGAGTAAAATGTCTTTCCCTTCTTGTCTTCTGAACAAGGTTCGATCGACCTTGCCCTTAGTAAAACCATTTTCTAACAGAAAGAGAGAGAGAGTATCATACCATGCTCTTGGAGCTTTCTTTAGTCCGTATAAGGCTTTCTTCAATCTGTACACCTGGTTGCCTTTGACTTCGAATCCTGGAGGTTGTTCAACATACACTTCTTCCGCAAGAATACCGTTAAGAAATGCACTTTTAACATCCATTTGATATACAGTAAACTTCATGTGAGCAGCATATGCAAGGAACAGTCGAATGGCTTCTAGTCTAGCAACAGGAGCATATGTTTCGTCATAGTCTATGCCTTCAGCTTGTGAGTAGCCTTGGGCAACTAGTCTAGCCTTATTCCTAACGACTACATCATTCTCATCTTTCTTGTTTTTGAAAATCCATCGAGTGCCAACTACATTATGATGTTTAGGCCTATCGACAAGTTCCCAGACGTCGTTTCGAACAAACTGGTTCAACTCGTCTTGCATAGCGATGATCCAATTACTATCAGCCAATGCCTCTTTAACAGTGGTAGGCTCGATAGATGAGAGGAAACAACACCAGCAAAACATAGTTGGGCTAGGCTGTTCTTGCGACTCAAAGAGTTGTCGTCTAGTCTTAACACCAATAGTAGAGTCACCAATGATATTTTCAGTATCATGCGCAGATTTCCATGTTTTTCTATTCTTAACAGGAATACTATCATCATCTATATCATGTACAGCATCATGCATATCAATATCATTTGTATTATCAATTTTCACAGGAGTAGTAGAGTCAACTAGAGCAGGCATGTCTATTGGTCTAGAAGACTTACCTTGAGCACTTACTTTCACTTTATCATCAGAGTCGAGAGCTTTCATGAATGGATTGTAGGCTTGAACGGATTCATATACCTCTGAGTCTTTGTCAGATTCGATCGATAGATCAGTCACCTTTTCACTGATCTTGTCGGCAGACGAGTCCTGTCGAGATTCATCGAAAACCACATGTGGTGTTTCTTCCACACAAAGAGTTGAGTAGTTGAATACCCTAAATGCCTTGCTGGTCGAGGAGTATCCTAAGAATATCCCCTCGTCTGCTTTGGCATCGAAAGCATTCAACTTGCTCTTTCCATTGTTATGGATGAAACACTTACAACCAAATATATGGAAATATGAAATACGGGGTTTTCTACCTTTCCAAACCTCATAAGGTGTCTTGCCTAAGGCTTTGTTGATCGCGCTTCTGTTCTGTGAGTGGCATGCAGTATTGATAGCTTCAGCCCAAAACTTTTGAGGTGTGTTGAACTCAGCTAGCATGGTTCTACAGGCTTCTTTTAGAGTTCGATTCCTTCTTTCTGCTACACCGTTCTGTTGTGGTGTCCTAGCTGCACTAGTAAGATGTTGGATACCACGTTTAGCACAAAAATCTTTGATATAGCAATTAATGAACTCAGTTCCCTTGTCACTATAAATTTTGACAATGGACTGGTTCTTCTCAACTTGTAACTTCTTCAACAGATCAGGTAAAAGGGTTTGTGTATCACTCTTCTTGTGTAGGAAGACCACCCAAGTAAACTTAGAATAGTCGTCTACCACAACAAGTGTGTACCTTCTACCATTCAAGGTTGGAGGAGTTATTGGACCATGAAGATCCATATGTAGAAGTTCTAGGACTCTACTAGTTGAGAGAGTAGGAATTGATTTGAATGAACTTTTAACCTGTTTACCCTGTTGACAAGCCGTGCATACATGTGACTTGTAGTAGACCTCATTGGGAATACCTTCTACAAGGTAATCTCTGGCTATCTTATTAAGAACCTTAAAGTTTAAGTGACAGAGGCGTCTATGCCAGAGCCAACCAAGTTCTTTTGGATTCTTAGTAAGTAGACAGGTGTCCCTCGGACAACTGTTCCAATTCACTATATACACACTACCTTGTCTTACGCCGACTAGTAGGACTGTGTGTGTCCTTTTGTCAATGATCTGACATTTGCGGCTTTTGAACTGCACCTTGTATCCACGATCACAAAACTGTGAGACAGAGAGTAAATTGTATTTCAGGCCTTCAACGTATGAGACATCTTGGATCTCTACGTCTCCATTCCGAATGTAACCAAATCCTTTAGTGACAGCAGTGGAACTATCACCAAATATCACTTTTGGTCCTTCTTGCTCATGATAGCTTGATAAGAGAGCCTTGGTACCAGTCATGTGGTGCGAACAACCACTGTCAATGTACCAAGTTTCTCCTACTGAGCCACCCTTCTTATACAAGTCAAGTCGACCCTGCAGTGAAGATATTCAATAATTTAGGTACCCACTAGCTTATTGGGGTCCTGGGGGGTTAGTCGAGTTCACAGGAATCCAAATATACATTGGAGTCTTGAACAAGTTTGATCTCTTAAGCTTTCGCCCAAATTTGTTACAGAATAAGACCTTGTTATCCTTAACTGGCCTATCAGTCGAGTTCGGTTCTACTCTTTTGAGATAGCCTTTCGACTTAATCTCTACTTGAGCAGGCACTGGTCTATGATAGTCAGAGTAGGGTTTGAAAGCATTAGGTCCATACGGTTTATAGACGCGTTTGGGTCTTTCCTCGCTAATGATATCATATGACAAAGGTGGAGGATATAGGACAGGTTGTGTACGATATTTTGGTGCAACCTGTCTAGGTCTAGACGAGTAGAGCGGAGACTGCCTTATAAAAGGAGGTCTAGGCTCTTGTCGTCTAGTCTGTACCTGTCTAGTACTCGTCTCCTCAGGATACCAATCCTCGTATCTGACCTGGTTGGGTCGTCCACGATTAGTGGTCCTTTGAAGATTAGTTCTAGGTGGAACAAGCTTGTTGTTAGCATTCTTTTTACCTCCCTTGGTAATCGGAATGTTAACTCGAGTCTGTTTAGGTACAGTACCTTGAGATGGAGTTCCAATATCGTATATCATAGGTCCTTTTCCTTTATCATTTGGCAAAAGTCTTGAGTTAGTAGTAGTAGGGTTCTTATTGACTCGAGTAGACGAGCTAGATGACTCAGCACCAATACCTGTCTTGTCTGCTGGATCTCTGTACCTATCTGACAGTTCAAGGTTAATCTTAGAAGAGTTAACCAGGTCAGTAAGTTTGAGATCTAGTGTGATAACCTCGGTCTCTAAGAACTTATTACGTTCTTCAAGCTTTTTGCACTTGCTTTTTAAAACATTGAACTCATTTCTCTCAGTTGCATGTGTCTTAAGTAGGTCTTGATATAACCTGTCTGTCAATGCACACTTTTCTTTGAGTTGTCTCAACTCTTCAGTTAAGCGTTCATTTAGGACTGTTACATTAGGATCTACTTTAGACTGAGCTTCCTTAAGATCAATGATTTCTTGTTTTAATGCAATGTTCTCATCACTGACTTCAATGAAAGCTTGGTTAGCAAGTAGAAGGTCGTCCTCAACTGCACTAGTTGAGTGCTGAAGACTACTTCCTACTTCACTACTAGCAGTGTCACTTTCATCAGTGTCAGAATCATCACAAGATTGAAAAGAAGTGTTTGAAGATACCTCTTGATCGATTTTAGCCATACAGCATAAGCCATCGTCTACTATAAATGCTTCGTCGTGGTCTGGATCGGATGGGCAACTGGATAGGGATGATGGTAACTCGTCTGAGTCAGACTCAGATTCATCATTAGCCATCATGACCTTTTTCCCACGGTTATATCTTCTATCTCTTCTTGCCTTCCGCTCCTCTCGATCATCAGTACTCAGGTCTGGGCATTCATATATATAATGACCTGGCTTTTCGCAGTTGTAGCACAAGAGATCATTAGTGGTCTTTTTGATAGGTGATTTATCTCTACGTTTGTTACGTCTATCAGGACGCTGAATCTGCCTATCATTCGACTCTCTATCTCGTCTATCAGACGAGTTCTTCGATGTAGACTCTCTATGATCCTTGTAAAATTTCTTGTATCTACCGAAACGCTTATTCAGTCTATCAAACTTTCTAACCATGAGGTTTACCTGATCCTTTAGACTAAGATCAGTATCTAACTCGTCTTTTACAGAAGCAGACTTAGTCTTAGACTTAGACTTAGTCCTATCTACTCTAGACGACTTAGAAGAGCTAGACTTAAAGGCAACGTTCTTAGATACAGCATGTTCTCTATCACTACTGGCTAGTGGTTCGTCTTCATCTAGATCAAACTCATGGGCTTTGAGAGTTTGAAACATTGTTTCAGCAGTCCACACATCTATATCTTGAGTGTTCTTAACAAGCATCTTTACCATTCTCCACCTGGCATCAAGACTCTTAAGAATCCTAAGATTAATCTCACGAGCAGTATATGTCTTACCAAGGACTTCTAAATCATTCATGATCTTAGTAAACCGAGTATCTAGCTGGTCGATAGTTTCGCCAGCTTTCATCCGAAATGATTCAAATCTTTGGACAGCTGTGGAGAGCTTGCTTTCTTTGATTAGGAATGTCCCTTCACAAATGATAGCCAGCCTATCCCACATCTCCTTGGCAGTTTTACATTTTAACACCTTTCCTAGATACTCGTTAGGAAGTGTGTGTAAGATGTAATTCTTTGCCAAACTATCCAAATTATTTTGACGCATTTCTTCTGAGGTTAGATCTGACCTGGGTTTCTTGACGAGAGTGCCAATTGGTTTGCTTGGGTCAAGAACAGCAGTATTTGGAACCATTGTAACAATAGGTCCTTCTGTGATGACAGAGATCATTAGGTCGTGAGTGGAACTGAAGATGGCTTCCATCCTCAACTTCCAGTAGTCATAGTCCTGAACCTGGAACTTCGGTAGCTTGTTAGCGCTTATTTCAAGAGACATGATTTTTCAATTAAATCAGTGCTAAACAGAGTTATGATCAAGAAAAACAGATAAGTCAAGAACAAAGACAGGAAACAAATATAGCAAGAATATTGATCAAGAACACGTAAGCAAATACAGATACGAACCAAGACTTCACCCTAAGTCTTTAAGTTGGTTATCAAGAAACAGCAGTTCGTAAACTACTGCTCTGATACCACTTGTTGGTCCCAAGTCGAGTTAATAACGAGTAAGCTAGTGAAAACGTCTAGAGGGGGGTGAATAGACTTTTCAAAAATCTTTCGAAATATCAAAGTACAATATGCGGAATACGAAATTAACAATGAGCCCAATTCAAGATTATACTCAACCTATACTTCGAGAACTCTGTTCTATACTCAACTAGTCAAGTTCAGTTAAGTAGTTAAAACAATTAAGCAATTAAAACAGTAAATCAACACACAAAGATTTATAGTGGTTCGACAACTTGTCTACGTCCACTCTCACAAACCCAGTTGTGATGTTTTCCACTAAACTCTTCCAATCGAGTACAAAGTGTAGTTCCTGTCTTTTAAGTCCCAAGAAGAAGACTTAGATCTTCAACAGAATATACCACCAGATATATCTACGATCTAACTAGCTATTTAACAAGCAACTAGCAACTTGAAACAAAACAACAAAAACTTCTCTATCTTCAGTAGTCGCCTTCTTGAATATGACTTGTCTTCTGGCTTCTTTCTGAAGTTTAACTCTGTGAGTTCTTCCTTCCTTGAATTCTTCGTAAATCGCTTTTTGAATGCTTAGAATATCAGTACGTCTGTAATCAGTAGTCTTGAATCAATGAACATCTTGAGATATTTATAGACTTCTGAAATCAAGAACTTAGGTAGTTGTAACCAACTCCTCTTGATAACTGATTTCTAACTTCTCCATTTTATCCATCCACGCGTTTCTGTTAGTTAATTAGTTATTCCAACTAACTTCGTCAATCTTTAACTTTGTACGCGCTTTTGTAACAAACTTCTAGTTGACCTGTCTTGTTGAGTCCACCTGTCTTCTGCCAACACTTAGACAAATCTGAGCCTTCACCTTACTCATCTTGTCTTGCGCAGGTCTTCTCCAGTAGTAGACTTCAATAGAACTAATCTAGTCCTATCATCTAATCCTAACAAGACTATTATATTACATTAAGCTTTATAAAATAGCTTAGTCAACTTAGAAAATCTATACAATGAATCTATCTATTACATAGAAATAACATGAGCTCTATACAACAATTATAGCTCAATAACAAACTAATAAGAACACATATGAAGTACTTATAAATCGTACTTATCTTTAAAACTTTCTTTTGAATTTTTACTTTGTCTTTTGAACTCTACTGATCTGTTCAAGATGACTTCAACTTAACTATACTAGATTAGTCAACACTTAGAAAATATTCAAGTCTACTTTTGGCTTATCAAAACTTCATCTCATCTTTTCATCATTTAGGACTTGTCTAGGATTCATATCCCAACATAATTTATGAACTAATGTTTTCAATAAGTTGTACAGAGTTTTGCAGGATAGCTTACTGAGGAGATCGAACTCGATTATGACTCACCAGACACAATTTAATAAGTTGATGATATAAGTTAAAGATGAAATAAATTATAATAGAATTGAATTATAAATAATAAGATGCACAATATATCAAATAAGTCAGAATAGGAGAAATATGGTGTGTTTTAGGGATTGAGTAAAAGTGTTATATTAATAATAATAATAGCAGTGTTACATTTTAATTTGGATATTCTTCTTAATTAAATTAAATCAAGACGCCTATTTAAACAGTGGGAATGTGAAGAGTCATTCCTCACTCTCATTCCTCTGAAAAACCTCTCTTTCTCTCCGACCCCTTTCCCTCTTTCATCACTTTCATCTGAAGCCCTTTCCTCCTCAAAACTTTCACCGCACAAGCCCCAATCAACGTCATTCCTGAAAGTTGAAGAAGCTTCTATTTTCCACCGACATTTCTGAAAGCTTAAGAGTCAGGTATGAAGGCCTTCTTTTAAAATAAAATATAGATGTAAAGAAATAAATTCATTTTCTTTTCCCCTGCATCCTAGATTTTGTTATTTTCTGATAGTTCTTGTTTTGTGGTTATTGAGTCATTTCTATTTGAAGTATAAGAATGTCCTGGTGGTTGAGATTTGTGTTGATTTCTTGTTAAACTTGTAAAGATTTAAATACGGTGTGACTCATTGAGGATTATATTTAGATTTCATGATGTATTTGTCATTGCATGTGTGATCTGAGTTCATTTTACCCACTGTACGCCCTGGTTATTCCCTGAGTAATTCGTGTTGAACTTCTTGTTGAACTCATGGGATTTGCATACTAGGTGACTCATTGAGGCTTATATTTTGATTGCATGTATTTGTCACTGCATGTGTGATTTGAGTCCTTTTTCTTGATGAACACCTTTCCTTATGGCACTGGGATATCCGTTTGAGGTCATGGATGTTTTAAAATAGGTTGAGAAGCCCTTTTGTTATTGCATGTTAATTTTAAAAGAGTACAGCCCTTTCCCCAATATTTTAGCTCAAACCATTTTACCACATTGAGGTAATTGAAACCTGGGATACGTGGTTAAAATGCCAAAACTAAGTGTTTTCAATTTTATATGATTTTCCTTTGAAGCACTGTACAGAGGTGAAAAACTGCCCTGTTTCTGAGTTGAGATTACAAAAATTCCCTCACACAGCTCGCTTCGTTTTTGGAGCTAATTTTCGACTATGTTAACTTATCTTGACCTTTCATAAGAATTTTACCTAGACACATTTGGATTTATATTATATTTTTAATGATTTTTCTAACAAACAGTGTTTGTTCTTTATAAAAGTAAACTGTTTTGATGTTCAAAAGAAATACAAGATTAAATAAACAATGGATAATATTAAAATGAAATGTTTTATAGATATTGCTACTGGCCTTTATAGTTGTGTAGGTTTTGGCCTTACATTTTTATAAGAAACGAAAAAGTTTTAACAAATTCTAGAAAATCTTTTGTCACAATCTATTTTGGTCTTGTTTTTCAATGGTCTTACAAAATTTATAAGTAATATTTTATAAGTTACTTTTAAATGAAAATTTTATTATGTGCACCACTGTATGTTTGGAGTCTACTGTACAAAAATTGTGAATTTTAAGATTTTCTATGATTTATGATAAATAATTTACTTGCTGTCTTTTTAGATTTTTAAACGTATGAAATGAGTTTAACAGAATTTTGTGAATAAATTGTTTATTGAAAATTTAATATTTTTCCAGAATAAAAAAATTGGACTTATACGTTTGATTGAAATATTTTTTATAATACACTTTAAAGGTGCTTAAGATTAATTTAATTATCTTCTCCAATGTGTATTTTCATGTGATTCCATTTGATATGTGACGAAACTTAAATAGAAATGTTTTAAACCTATTGATAATTTGATAGTGTCACCTATATAGATATATGTACAAGAAGATATATGAATATATATATATATATATATATACACTTTAAACCTAAAAGTTAAGTAAATGTGTCGAGTGCAGTGCAAGTCAGTCGGATCCTCAGGAGGCTAGCCCGCTATCACCGAACGACAAAAGTGGGTAACATTTATTTACATTTGCATTATTTAGATTAATTTATGTGTGAATACGAGCATGCAAATCTTCGGATTATGCTCTGTGTGAATTAGCAAGTTGACGAACTTTGCTCGCAAGTCTACGGACTATGCTCTGTGTGAAATAAGCAAGCCTACGGACTATGCTCTGTGTGAAATAAGCAAGTCTATGGATTATGCTCTGTGTGAGCAACGGATAAGTCTTCAGACCATGTTCTGTGTGAAGTGAGTTGGGTTCATGGGACTCGGCGTGTACTCGATTGACATATTAATTAGCCTTTTTAATGTACATGCATAGTAAATGTTATCCCACTGGGCTTCTCCTCCGGGAGAAGACTCATGATGCTACTTTAATCATTTCAGGTTTCGTAGACGAGGAGGAGGACGTGTGACTGACTGGGCAAGCTTTAATAAACGTTCTCCTAAAATTTTAAGTTTTACGTAAGAAACGTATTTAGTATTATTACGATTGATGTTATCTTTAAGTTTAATTCCGTAATTAAGTATTATCTACTAGGTCAACTGATCGAACCTATTTAAACTACTAGGATGTTTGTCTACTCTTTAAAGGTTAATTTTCATGTGTGACAATCTTATTGCAAATTGTCGTATCTTCTAATGTTAAAGTATTTTAGACATCACATCACTTATATAATGATTTAGAATTTTATAATGTTTTAGTAAAGTACACGTTTGGCTTAGAAATGTGGGTGACACACGAGTTAGGCACAAGTACGGTATCCTTTTAAAAAAAAACTCGTGTATCTTTTATTGATAAGTCTTCCGCTTGAATTTATTTAAGTCAAAAGTGCTATTTCAAACCGTAGCGCCCACCGGGATTTTGGGGGCGTTACAATCATGGATCTACGCAAATCATGGAATTTCTCATAGAATCGGAAAGTATTCGACTTTCCAAATTTCGAATTTCTAAAATTTGATTTCGAAAAGTTCCTGCAGATTCGATCATAGATTTATCTCCATCGCAATTCTTCTCCTTCCCCAAATTCCAATTCTTTCAATTCCTTATATTGGCCAACTGATCATCGGCACTCCAAACGACAACGCTTCCATAACCGAGCTCCTTCCGCAGTGAGTCACGAATTCGGCCAGCGCGTTGTGGTCGAGCACCTCCTTCTACGGAGCCCACGACTCTATTAACAAGCCCCAATTTTTAGTTTTCTCCAGAAAGCCCTCCGACAGCAGCTCATTCAAATTCTCTTTTTCCGGTGGACTTCGCACCGACAACAAGAATCTTTCTCTGATGTTTTTCAAACCAACCGCTCTCTCTTTCAATTGATCAGCGGAGAAAAAATCCCATCTTCCAAAACAGAGGAAAATTACAATTTCGAGTGGTTGTTCATTCAGCCATTTGAGTCATTCATGCTCTGTTCCGCCATTGTTATGACTATGCATATTGTTTATCAAAAGTATCAATTTCTATTCCTACTCAATTTGCTTCTTGAATTGAGACTCAAATTTTATTTTCACATTTGAAGATTGTGAGTGGTTTCTGAACTACTGAATGATTCATGCTTCGGGTACTCTGTTTTTTTTTCTATTTTTAAAAATATTATTGTGAAGAGGTGTGATTAATATCTTTTTATGAATATATATAATCTCATTCGTATGCACTTCAATATACATATTGTTTATTCCCCCCACAGAAGTGAAGCGATTTACTTTAGGATTTTCTTGATTTTATGTTTCAATATACATATGTTTAGACTGCACTTTAGTTTTCATGTTTTTATGCAAAATTGTCGAAATACACTTTAGTTTGCATGTTTTTATGCAAAATTGTCGAAATGCATTTTAGTTTGCATAATACTGGACGTAATTCACATGAACTTAAATATACATATGTTTAGAATGCACTTTAGTTTGCATGCTTTTATGCAAAATTATCTATATGCACTTTGATACGCATTATCCTATTCACTTATTGTTGTATAACTGTATACTTTTTTGCAGATTAAGTTTGGAAGGTGAAATCTCTCAATTAAATGTGAATACCTTCTTTTTAGGAATGATTTGAAATTTGGAAGGCAATTAAATGTGAAGACCTTTTTTTCCTTCTTTTTAGAAAGGATTTGAAATTTTAAATGTTTGACTAATATTAATTAATTCGAAAAAAATTAAATTAAAAGGGCAGATTGGTCTATTTATGTCCAATTTGATCCTATTAGAAACAAAAAAATAACTTATTCCCTATTAGAAAAAAGTTTGAGTGAAATGACTCTAACAATAATTTCCCCTAAATTTAATTAATTAAAAGGTACAATCTCTAATTAACATATTCTAATGAATAACCCCAAAACATGTATTCAAAATTAATATTTAACTCATAAAATGCATTAACGAACCAAAATAATAGAGCAAACTAGACTATGAATACGAGACACTCATTTCATACAACCTACACTTCGCTATCCCTAGGGTGTGCTACCCTATTTGCTACTTCAATTACACAATTATAACAATTATAGATTATAACGTGCAATTTAGCTAGAAATAAATATTTAATCATGCAAGTTGATCAGACTCACAAAATCAATAAATATCACATGCATAACATAAAAACAAATAACGAAAAAATCAAAGAGATCGAGTTAAGAAATTCGTTACTAAATAAATGGGCAATCAAATCATAACAAAGGTTTGCGCCTCCTCGAACTAGAAAATAAAATTAGCCGAACATGGCTACAAAAATCTCACGATAGACTCTCATTGGAACTCACTCACTCAAAACTCACGCTGCTGCTACATTCTTCTCTGCCCCCCCCCCCCCCTGTGAGAATTATATTCAATCACCGTTAATGAGATGATAAGAGTGGTCCACTATATATAGGGATTACAAGTGAGACAACAAGGAAATAAATATAAACCATATCTTTGAGAATATATTCAAAGATAATGATTAACATAAATACAAGATTGCTACCTATAATATATTATACTATTCCTATAATATATTATTCTATAATATTCTCTAATACCCTCGGTCAAGCGAAGCTGGGAATGTAAATGAATACGAGTTTGGTACGCAACAATCTGAAGCGAGTTTGAGATAGAAACTTTGTGAAGCCATCCACAAAATAATGTACTTTTGTTGTCATACTGACAGCAGGAGAAATAATGAAAATTCGAAATAGGACATGCCAAGGCGCAAAAAAGTAGGAAGCAAATGGATCGAAACACCAAAATCCTTTGAAGGACGAACGATGACAAAAAAATAGGCAAGAAACACTTGCAAGTTTTGTGGAAGCAATTGAACCGAGCACAAACAAGATAGATAGGAAGGGCGCGAAGCCAATAAAGTCGGTCATGGGCTCTCTACAGAGAGAGGAAAGTAGAAGAAGAAAGATGTAACGTGAAGCTATAGGGAAAATTAAAGTGTAGGGGAGTATGACTAACACTATATGTGTGAAGACAGTCATGGAGATAACTTGATCGACCATGAGAGGGGACGAGTAGACGTGATCGCTCGAAAATAAAAGATTAGGGGGGACGAGGAGACTTGCTCGCTCGAGAAGAAGAAGAAGGGGGGATGAGGAGACGTGCTCGCTCGAGAAGAAGAAGGGGGATGAGGAATACAAGCTCGTCGGTGGCGGCTAAAAGCGTCTAAGAGAGGGAACGAGGGAGACCAACTCGTTCGAGAAGAAGAAGAAGGGGGACGAGGAATACAAGCTCGTCGATGGCGGCTAAAAGCGACCGGGAGAGGGAACGATGGAGACCAGCTCGTTCAAGATAAAAAAATCAAGGCGGCGACAAGGGATACCTGCTCGTCGAGGACGCCGAAAAAATTGAGAAGAAAGGGGAAGGGGCAAGGCGGCGACGGGGGATACCAACCCGTCGGAGACGCCGAAAAAATAGGGAGGAGGAGAAAAGAAAAGTAGGGAGGAGAGAGAAGGGTTTCAGTGTATTAGGCTGATACCATGTGAGAATTATATTCAATCACCGTTAATGAGATGATAAGAGTGGTCCACTATATATAGGGATTACAAGTGAGATAAACAAGGAAATAAATATAAACCATATCTTTGAGAATATATTCAAAGATAATGATTAACATAAATACAAGATTGCTACCTATAATATATTATACTATTCCTATAATATATTATTCTATAATATATTATTCTATAATACCCCCATCAAATTGGCAGTTGTTATATCCTCTAATTGAGGCTTGTTCTCCAATTCATAAAGCCCACGAATTATTGAAGGCTCAACTAAAAACAAAACTTATTTCTCTCTTTATTAATTGGGCTTTCTTAAACTTGTGGCCCAGTAACTCTGGAGGCCCACTCTTGCTTCACAATTGGCCCAAATCCTTCAGTTTCTTGGGCTTCATTCAAACTACTCAACTTTACCTAAATTTGATAAGAAAATAAAAATATCAAGATAATTGAAGTCACAAAACAATAGTTGGAAAGATGCACTAAAATACCAATTTAATTCACAAAGAATATTCAATTAAAGCACAAAAGTATGCAATAATCCTGACTCATCACGTATCGTCTCCAAAGGTCAAACGGTTTCCGATCTCTGATACAGTAGCACCACTGTAATAGAGCGACAACGAGCGAAAGGAACATATGGACATAACAATATTCGGGGTAAAGAATGAAGGAGGCTGAAAGCGAAAAAACTATGTGTCTATGATGCAGATTGATTAGCCCTTACTTAGAAGTTTTGACCCAAAAACGTGATTGGAGATTTTTCTCTATATTGATGATTTATTTCCTTAAGAACTTTATTTTCTATTTTCCTTATTTTTGTTATTTCCTTTTCTTTTTGCATTCATTATGGAATTCCCCACTTATCAAGGGATTTTTGCTCCATTCAAATTATTATTTAATCCCACTGCACAGGGTTGTTGTGTAGTAGTTTTTGAAAGAAATTATAAAAATTAATGAGATTTGTTTCTCTTGGCATTTGAACGGCATAATTTATTATCAACGTTCGTTTGCTCGTTCGCGGATATTGTTTGATGGCTTCCGTTGTGCATCATCTGGTATGATGTGGAATGATAAAGGATCCCTCAAATTACGCTTTTCAATCATTCAATCAAAGTCTAATTTCAATGTATTCAATTAATCCCTTTAATTATTGCATTTAAAGAGTATTAACTCTTATGTTAAAAACTCCTTAAAAAGGAGAATGTATGCCCCATTTTAGATATTCAGAAATTATATGAAAATTCTTAAGGTTTTATCCTTAATCGTTGTTGTGTTTATTCCAGATATTTCGTTATCGAAATCAACAGTTCTCACTTCATTTTATCCTTAATTGATATTGTGTGTGTCCGGATATTTCTTTAAGAAATCAACGGAATTCTCACTTCAATTGAGACGCTTCCTTGCATCAGTCTAACCAAGGAGGAGTGACGATATATATAGGTAAACCCTCACTCGGAAAGTTGAGGAAATTGCGGTAGTGTGTAACCAACAATTTTATAGTTACAACTAATTAACCACAATTACAACTACTAATTGACCTAACAGTCTAGAACTCAAGCCTGATACGGTGAGGAGGAGAAAGGGGCAGCGGCGCCATGCCAGTGAAGAGGATGGGGCGGTGGCGTGATGCAGGGGTGAGAGGGGCGGCGACACAACAATGGTTTATGGAAGGGGGTGGCCAACGGCGGCACGCTAGTGAGGAGGAGAAGGGGTGGCGGCGTCACGCTGGTGAGAAGGATGGGACGGCAACGGAATGGTGAAGAGGAGGGGGCGGCTGCAATGTTGAAGAGGAAAATAATGAGGAGGTTGAGAGAAGGGAGGATGAAGAAAATGAAAAAGAGGGATGAAAAAAATTAGGATTTAAGTGAAAGGGGTAATTTTGAAAAAAATAAGTGGGGTGAACTCCAAATTTGGAGGTGAAAAAACATTCAGGGAAATCATAAAATAATTAACATGTATTTTACATTTGCAAATATCATTTTACCTATATAAAAAATGAAAAAAACACCACCTTGATCATTAAATCAAAAATTAACCATGGAGGACAACATGGCCGGTGAGGGCGACGGCGACGGATCTTCATTGCCATTGGTCTCCATCGAAGTATTAAGGTGATTTGAATATATTAAGTAATTTGACATAAATTTAAATTATTATAATATTTCTCAATAATAATATAATATGGAGTAATACAATATTATAATAAATTCTATTATTATACAATTATCTAAACAATAATATAATAATAAAATTTTATTTAATCAAATTAATTTAACATAAAATTAAATCCTCTGACAAAGTGGGATAGCTCAAGTGGTTAGAGCACCACTACCTAGGCCCCCAGGTCAGGTCCTGGGTTTGAGTCATGGGAGGGGAAAAAGGGATGGGTATTTAACTTGTAACAAAAAAAAAAAAAAATTAAATCCTCTCATATTTAAAAATTCAAAAGAAACATATTTTCTCTTCCCATAGTTAATGATCAATTTTATCATTTTTGGTATTTCTTATGGTTACAAGTTAAATACCCATCCTTTTTTTCCCTCCCCATGACTCGAACTCAGGACCTAAGGCCTAGGTAGTGGTGCTCTAACCACTTGAGCTATCACACTTTGTCATTTTTGGTATTTCTTACTTAATGACTCATACTTAAAATAGTAAAAAAATATTTTAACTATTTTCTCAAAAGATCTCAATATTACATCAAATGATGACAGTATTTTATTCACACTAAAAAGTATTTTTATACATTAAAATTAAAATTCGTAACAAAAATTTATGAATCCTTAAATAAGAGGAGGAGAGAGTATACATTACTACTATTCATGTCTTAAAAACCCAAAATTTCAAAAAGTGAATTTCAAAACTAATTAAAACCACGAATTTGATAATTTTGTTGTTGCATTGTGAGCTCCATGATGGTCCTCAAATAATTCCAGAAGGTACTTGGGCAGAAAATGATGGAACTTGTCTGCATTCATTATTTTAATCAAATTGACCAGTTTGACTTTTCAACTTAATTTTCTTATTTTTGTAAGTATTTTACATTCCAACATTCTCAATTTTGGAAGAATTTCATATTAAAATCCAGTTTTTAGGTTGAGTCTAATATAAGTATTCATTTTACAAATTTCTCATTCAAGATTTAATTTTTATTTTATTTTCAATTTAAAACTTGATTTAAATTATTTTCTCTCAATTTAAGGTTTAATAATTTTTTTTAAAGTAAAAAAAAAAATTGTCATAATTAAAAAATTTCAAGTCTGGTTTTAAAAAAAAAAAAAAAAAACCTTGTAACTTAATTTTTACAATCGAATTTGCAAAAATATGTACAATATATTTTGAAATAAAATTAGAAAGTTTTGTCAAATTTTTTTCCCGAAATATCGCCTTTGTTTAAAAAAATCGTCTCTTTTCGACAATTCTTACTGAGATCTGACATTTGTTTACAATTTTTTTTTTCTGAAAAATTCTAGTCCACTAAATTATTTTTCCCGAAATATTGTCTGTTATTTTAAAAAAAATGAAAATATGACATTTTTTTCTAATTTTTTCCAAAATGAATATATATATGTGTGTATGTTTTTATTTTTAAATCTAATTTTTTTAATAATTCTCCCATTTTTATTTTTATCATCTTATTTGACTTAATTTAATTTTTAAAATTGTGGGCCTTAAATTGAGAAAATAATTTAAATGAAACCTTAAATTGAGATACATGTGTAAATCAAGTTTTGAATTGAGATACTTGTAAAATGAGTACTTATATTGAGACTTAACCTAAAAATTGAACCTTAATATGAAATTCTTCCCTCAATTTTTCTATATAAATAACAAAACACGCTTCTCCTTAGTAAAAATGATCAATAAAAATATAAAGCTAAATTAAAATGAGGTTAAGATAAGCAATAAAAATATAAAGTTAATATAAAATTAAGTTCAGATGAGCCATAAAATCATGCAACTACCTCTAATCATCCACTCATAATCTAGAAATATTTATCTTCCCCGAAACAACGAGAAACAAAACATGAGGGTGCAAATAATTTCAAAGAAAAATCTCAATGAAAAAAAATACACATTAGTTGAAACTATATGAAGACTCACAAGACATTATTAGATATATACTCCCTCCGTTTTGGAATACGTTTCACAAGTAAGTAGACAATTTTTTATTTTTTTTAATCCCAAGTAGTTGGCCTAGTGGTGTAAACTTGGGACTTAGAAGTGCTCCTCTCTAGGTTTCAGATTCGAAATTTCTAAGATGCAAACAATTTCTACGGGGTCATGTACATACAGAGCGCAAAACTCTGGTTTTAAACGGGACCCCCGCAAGTGGCATGGGCGGTGGGATTGGTCCCCCGTGATTAATCGGTTCATGAATCGGGTACTCGAGACTTCAAAAAAAAAAAAAGTAGATAACTTTTAAAAAAAAATGTAATAATGAGTAGAGTTTTGAGAGATAATTTTATATACTTTTATGTATAAAATAAATAAATGAGTTAACTTGTGTGTATGTGTAGGCCCAAAAGTAATGACATTTTATGTAAAATTGTGGATATTTTAAGGGTGAAGTTTATAAAAGATTTTTTATTTTAAAGGTGTGAAAGAGATTGTGAGACTAAGGAGTATAAGAATTGAGAAAAAGGATGAAAGAATTCTCGCGCGAATCTGTATAGAGTTGGAGAATTAATTCTTGTATATTAATTTCCTAATACTTTCCCTCACTCGTAGGCCGGATTATTACATCTACCATTGTAGGAGACTCATCGAGTGGACAATTTAAATGGGTGGAGCTGCTTTCAGCAGAAATCGAACCCAGGATGTGTGGGCGTGAACCTTAAGACTCTGATACCATGAAATAATTTTATCTCATATAAAATTCTGATTATTATATAGGGAAAAAACAATATAGGACAAACCACCCCTAGTCTTTAAGATTCAAGCTAAAAATTTATAATGATTCAATTAAAGACAAAATGATACATAATTGTACCAATTTACCCTTGCCTTACCATTAATTTCGAATTTTCAAATCATTAAATTAATTAATGTCAAATATGCAAAGTCAAACCTCTTAAATTTTAAAAAGTTAAGAGATTGTCCATCGATTATAGCGCAATTTCCAATTCAAATTAATTTCATAAAATTTAAGATCATACTTATTGTCTGTCCACATTCATATTTTTACATATTCAATAATTTTCTTATTAATCGAAAATATACTTTAATTAATTAAATATTCATATTGTTATTATTTTGCCTACCATATCTTTATTAAAATATAAATTATATTATGAAATAATTAATAAAATTAATACATTCAAAAAAAATTATTTTACTCGATACACCTCTAAAAGTGTTTAAAAAATTTGTTGAACAACTTGTATTAACAAATACTTGATGAATAAGTCTAATATTTTTGCAAGACGCGGAGATGCATATTTTATTTATATGCAACCGACAAGTGCATATACTTTCAAATATGCATGCGTTTTTTTATATATGCAATTGATAATTAAATTTGTGCACATTCGTTTCACACATTCGATTACTCGCTCGATTCTCAAGGTGTGTTTTCTACATGTTAGTTTAAATCTTTGATGTACTGAAAAATTAGAATAAATTATTTCGAATTTCATTGGAATTTTTAACACAAAGGTCGAATTGGCCGGTAGTCTTATACGTAATGCGCAACTAATGTGCATATATTCATAGTTTGGTGCATATATATAATATGTGCATTGCATATAAGGGCAGGCGAGGAGACAAAAAGTCTGTCAGGGTAGAATAAGGCGAAAAAGCAGGTGATTAATAATCCGACGAAGATCGCGGCAGCGACTCTGGATCGACGGGGACGCAGTGATTGGCCACCGCCATCTTTCTTCATAAATGCAAAGTATCTACGGTCACCAATATGCATTTCTCACATTGGATTGCAATAAACATCTGCAATAGAAATGGGGGAAATCTTACTGAACAATCACAACTCAATACAAACAAGTTAGAAAAATAATTTCAAAGAAAAATACAGAGAATCAATGAATTAGAATGGTCAATTCACGCGAGAAACGATCTAACCCAAAAAAACAACAGATCTCGATAAAAAAACAAATTACCTATGAAACAGTTCTATCGAGACGCTGTGAATTTCAAATAGAATCAAGGATAAAAATTGCAGAGATTAGGAATCGCGAGAATCAATATCTAACCCAAAAAAAACAACAGATCTCGATGAAAAAATCAGATTACCTATGAAACTGTTCTTCATAACATCAGGGGAAGCGTTCTTCCTCTCAATTTGAACCATTAGCCTAATCTTTTCATCAAGAGTCTTCCCGGCCTTGAATGCCACATCACCTGTCTTCTTCCTCGGCACGCACATTTTTCCATTGCAATTTGGTTGATTGATTGATCGGTGGATTAACAAAAAGAGTCGACGACGGTCTATTAATTTGCAAACGAGTGGGATGATATTGAGTTTCCCCAGGCCCGATCGTTGAATTGATCGAATGATCGAATGAAGGTGAAAAGATGATCAGCGAATTTAATTGAATTTAATGGTTCAAATTAGATTTAAATTCAAAAAAGGAGAGATAACCTGTAATTTTGGAAAGAGTTGAAAAATGGTAAAATTCAAATTATAATATGCAGGGCATATTAGAAATTTTGTAAGGTGTTTTGGTCTTAATTGTTTTACTAAATTTTTTTGTCTCATTTTGTTTATAGGTCTTATGGATTGTCTTATATTGTTAATAAACTCTATTATATATATATATATATATATAAATTTCCAAATACAGGAAAATCTGAAAAACAAATATTTAAAATACCGACTTGTATAAATAGAGTGGCAAAACTAGTTAATTAATCATCCAACCCAAGAGCATGACAAAGTGGGATAGCTCAAGTGGTTAGAGCACCACTACCTAGGCCTTAGATCCTGGGTTCGAGTCATGGGGAGGGAAAAAGGGATAGGTATTTAATGTAATTCAAAATAAAAATCCAACCCAAGAGCATATTATGGCTACATCTCAAATTCAAACAAAAATGGTTTGCAATTTAAGTTTCAAAGTTAGCCAAAAAAAGCCAGAGTTAATCCCTCCGGCGAAGGCTACGCCGCATGAATTTAAACCTCTCTCCGAGATCGACGACCAAGAGGGCCTCCGTTTCCATGTTACTATCATACAATTCTACCGGCGAAACCCAGCTTCCATGCAATTAGGGAAAGACCTTGTCAAAGTTATACGTAACGCCATCGGCAAGGCCTTGGTCTTCTACTACCCATTTGTCGGTCGCCTTAGGGAAACCGTCGGACGGAAGCTAGTGATTAGGGGGACCTGACAGACGCATTTGGAAGGACTCACTTTCAGGGGAACTCTCTTCCAGCATGGTATATGATTTGCTCAGATCACCTCTACCCAGGCTCAGTTGGGCGTCAAGGATCTGGGGCTCCTTCATTCCCATGTGTCATTCCACTATAATTTGGAGAGCGGTTTGGGGCAAGCTGCCCACGACAGAATGACTTTCATCTTTTGGGGTTCAAGGTCCGTCCATTTGTGTTCTGTGTCGCTTTCCCATCTGCTTGCCCATTATCCGTTCACTTTGGAGATTCTAAAAAATTAACTAACATATTTGGGGTCACGATTCACACGGGGATCAGCCTCCTAGACATATTCCTTTATGCCACTAGTGTTCAGTTGGGTCCACAGTCTTTGGAGATTTGGCGGGCGGGCTTCATCATAGCTATTTTAGCCATTTGGACTCTGTGGAACAGAGTGATTTTCGACGGAGTTTCGCCATCTTTCAAGAGATGTATAACGCAAATCATTTATGGCATCAGGGAGGCTAGCAACATAGTTGGGGGCCATTTTGATGGCACGGTTCGGGATTTGCTGACTGCCAGGGCTCTTTAGTGTCTCGAGCAGACATAGACCGACGAGACAAGGTTCTCATGTGATATGGTTTCCGCCGGATCCGGGTTGGTATAAGGTTAACACGGTCGACAATGTTTCTTCTTCCCCGGGTAATCTTTATGCAGGGGCGATCTTTAGGAATTTCAGGGGATACTTCATGGAGGCAATTGCCTCTAAGGTGGGCCGGGGCCTTCCCCTTGAAGTTAAGTTGGCTGCTGCTCTTATGGTCATCAAGTATGCACATGATTAGGGTTGGCACTTCCTTTAGATTGAATCGGACTCGGTCCTCACGATTTACACTTTTAAGAGTTTCAAGTCTTACATTCCTTGGCGTCTGAAGGGTCTTTGGATCAGATTCACCCTCTCACGCAGGACATGCACATTAAATACTCACATGTCTTCAGAAAGGCCAATCAGGCGGCAGACGCTATGGCCAAGACTGGCCTTGACTGTGTCTGGAGGGGTTATTGTTGGTCCCAAGTTGAGTTAATATCGAGTAAGCTAGTGAAAATGTCTAGAGGGGGGTGAATAGACATTTCAAAATTCTTTCGATATATCAAAGTACAATGCAGAAATCAGAATATAACAATGAGCCCAATTCAAGTTTATACTCAACTTCTTATTCGAGAACTCTGTTCTATGTATACTCAACTAGTCTTGTTCAGATATGTATGTAAACAATTAAACACTCAAACAAAACAGTAAAGTAAATCAAACACGAGATTTATAGTGGTTCGACAACTTGTCTACGTCCACTCTCACAAACCCAGTTGTGATATTCTTATTAACTCGTCTAATGGAGTAATGTGTTCTTGTAGCTTTAAGTTCGAAGAAATAAGACCTAGATCTTCTCGAATATACTACCAAGTATATCTTCGATCTTACTAGAGATTTACAAGTATCTAGCAACTTGAACAGTAAAAATAAAACTTCTCTATTCAGTAGCAGTCTTCTTTGTTCTTCACTTGTCTTCCAGACTTGCTTTCTGAATTTCAACTCTGTGAGTGTTTTCTTCTTTGAATCTTCAATAACACTTCAGTACGCAGTAGTATCAGTAGTCTTCAAACGTTGAATACACCAAGGTATTTATAGACTTCTGAATCATCAAGAACTTGTAAGTTGTAACCAACTTTTCTTGAAAACTAACTCTTAACTTCTTCAGCTTATCCATTAATGCGTTTCTGTTGTTAATTAGTTATTTCTAACTAACTCTTCAATGTTTATCTTTCAACGCGTTTGAATAACTAGCTTCATGTTGACTTGTCTTGTTGAGTCTTGCGCACCTGTCTTCAACAGTAGACATCTTCTTTCTTCTTGTCTGGTCTTGCGCAGTTCTTCAGTAGTAGACTTAGTAACAACTAATCTAATCCTAACAAGACTATTACATTACTTTAAGCTTTATAACACAGCTTAGTCAACTTAAAATCTATACAATGAATATTTACATATGAAAATCATGAGCTTCTATACAATGTTTAATATAGCTCAATAAACAACCTAAACAATTAATACGAAGTACCATGTATTATAAACATACTTGTCTTTTCTTTTATACTTGTCAATACTTGTTTCATGTGAACTCTACTGGTCTGTACAAGATGACTTCTCTTAACTAGACTAGATCAGTCAACACTTAGAAAATATTCAAACTACTTTTGGCTTATCAAAACTTCATCTTTTATCTTTTATCATCAATTAGGACTTGTTTCAGGATTCACATCCCAACAATTTCCCCCTTTTTTATGAAGCCAAAACTACTTGAATCTTTTCATAATATTAGACTAGTTAAGTAGTTATCTTGTCTTTAACATCAAATAGTACTTATCTTTCATTCATTCAAATAAGAACAGTAGATATTACACATACTTAATCAAAAATCAAAAACTAAGTACCAAAACAAAAACTAATCTGAGAGAGTACCTCCTTCTGGATTTGGAACACAGAATGCATCTAGGAGTCTCTTATGTATCACTCTGATATGCTCTTCATCATCAATCTTCTCCTTGTCCAGCAGCTCTTCTTCATACTTCTTGATCTGGTTAAGATCAACTCTTTTTCCCGAGCTGGTCATAGGAGTCTTCCACTTCGGAAAGATCGGTACTAGAATGTTGAAATTTGCAGCAGCCGATATCCTCATGATCAAATTCCAAAGTAACTTGTTCTGGCCTTCCATGAACTTATCAAACATAGAGTAAAATTCATCAGAGCTATCAGAATCACCAAACTTTCTGATAATCCAGTGATCAAGCTCCCATTGTCTCTTCACTTTTAACCAATCTTGACGATGCTCTTTGTCAATAAAGTAATCAATGAACTGGTCTTCCATTTGATCTTCATCTGCCTTCAACTTTTGCAGCCTTTCAATATGCTTACCAATCTTTTTCTGGCTCGCATAATGACTTTCATCATTAGGATCAACCACCTTCTTCTTCTTCACTATCGCAGTAGGTTCTTCAACTTCTTCCATAGCTAACTTCCTTTTAGTCTTTCTTTTCGTCTGAACCTCAGCTTCTGGAGACGCAACACCTTTGCCCTTCTCCAGTCTCATCTGCTCATCTGCTCTCGCTTGCTCAAGCTCTGCAGTTTTCACCAACTTGCCTCTCTTAGGCCTCTTTAGCTCTTGCATAGCAGTAGCAGCTTCCTTCATCTCCTCTGGTTCAGTACTAATTGACTTGGATTTAACAACTTCAGCTTTCTCAACTCTACTCGTCTCTTCCCCCTTTTTGGCTTCATCAGACGCCTTGAGAGTGAAAAGACTAGTAAATCGAGTCATTTCTTCCTTAACAGCTTCCTTCATAGCTTCAGCAGCTAGCTCTATCTGCTTCTGATGCGTCTTGTCGTGACTCAGCTTGTCAAGACGATCTGTAGCTAACTCCAGCTTCCTTGAACTTGAAACTAGTTCATCTTTGAAATACGTAGTTGTCTATCGAAGGAGTCTGTTTTGCTCTGTTAAATCAGTTAAAACAGCTCGAGAACGCACCAACTGGTCTTGTGCTTCTTGTCTCTGTTCATCAGCAATTTCAATCTTCACTCTGTAGAGTCTCTCCATCTTGCTTGACTCTTCAGCTAAAGATCTAGCAAAAGTAATAGATCTCTTCTCTGAGAAATCAACTTGCTTCTTCAAGAAATTTTCAATTTTAGCATACATCTCTTCTCGGAAAGATGAGTCCATCTTGTTGATTTCACCAATCATCAATTCTTTTGAGCTGTCAACAAGCGACTGATTTTGTTCAACTAGGATGTCCTTCAGTTTTGAGTTTAAGAACTCATCTACAACAGACTGGACAACTTCTTTCAAATCCGCCTTCAGCTCTTGTAGATAGCCTTCTGGGAACACTTGAGTAGACGACTGAGCTTCAGCGACAACCTCTTCTTGAACTTTCTCAATCAGCTCATCTTCATCAAACATGATGGCTTCAACAAACTCATCATCTTCTTGTCCAAGCTCGACCAAGTCGACTTCCTCATCAACATTATCAGCCTCTTCTTCAAGTTCCAATAGAGGTTCTGACGTCTGAATAACAACATCAACGAGCTCAGCTTTCGACTCTTCTTCCAGTAGGTCAGTTTGAGTACCAACATCAAACGAGAACTCTTCGCACAAAACACCATCTGGAATGCTTAACATTCTCTTCACGAGATCAGTTAAGGCTCGACGAGGGAATAGCTCAGAGTAGTCTTGAACACCACTGTTTTCTTTCTGCTCCATCTCCCAATCCATGAAATTGGAGATCCCTCCCATGCCTAAGATGACTTCGAAAAGATCGTCTGTTGGGGACTTCTTCAATGCAACCCATGTGCATATCCTAAGAAGCTTCTCAAACTGTTCTGACGAGTAGTCTACTTCGATAGATGAGAGTTGTTTCTTCAAATTATTGCTCATCTTCGAACGGATCCTCTTCTCCCTTAAACTCATCGGATAATACACCAGGGATTCGAATCTATGTTTAGACGGGGTCTGAGCATGTGGGGTCCCTGTCTCAGTTGTTGCAGTGGCAACTGGAGTCTTTTCTGAAATAGATGGGTGGATGGGTTCAACATTTTCTGTTGAGGGTAGGGAGAGAGTTTGGACTGTGGTTTCTGGGGGCTGTAATACAGCTTGGTTTGGTGTGACAACTGTAGGAGTATCAGTTGTATCAATTATAGTAGTGTTTTGGGGAATGCTGGCTCTCAGCGGATATGCTGCCAGCACTTGTGAGGATGAGGGTGCAGCTCTAGGACGAGATCGATGTGATCTTGCCTTGGTTCGAATAGGAGGGAGAGAGAGAGGGATTGAAAAAGATTGAGAAGAATCACCAACCTGAGGAGTCGACTCGTCTTGTGTAGGACTAGGCACTCTTACAAGACGATAGACTTCAGTAATATTTGGCTCCTCAGCCTTCTCGGTCTCATCATCGGATTGAGTCTCCTCCGAGTCATCTGCACTAGATCCACCTTGTGCAACATCTTCTGATTCTTCATCTTTTGACTCGTCTTCTGAAGAACTAGATGAGGCAGCATATGGCATCGCATCCATAGGATTGATCTGAACTTGCCTAGGTGCAGCTGGTCTAACAGCCACTTGCTTCCTCAAAGCCTCCTTTTTCAAATAAAATTTCAACGGATGGAATGGCTTCCCTTTGCTCCATTCCGTCTTCGTTGGCATCAAAATAGGTAGAAGAATAGACAGTTTATTTCCAAAGCCAACTACGTTTGATACCACCCAATTAGCCGTGTCGGTGTCGACTCTAACACTTCTCTCAAAGTACATAATTCGGTCAGCAAGCAACTTGAACCAATTTCCTTCAGTTATTCCATCATAGATAGCAGCCATCACCCTTGTCTTCGACAAGGTGACTGAATCATAAGAGCCAGTGACGCATAGTAGCATCTTGCTAGCTATGTCGAGTAGGGTTCTATATTTCTCCAGCAACTCCTTCTTCTTAACTGCTGGAATTTTGCCATCACGATTCAACCGGATCTTCTTGCCACAGAAGACACTTAGATACCTCAGCTCTTGGCCACTTGCGTAGTTCTCCACATCAATCGATCCGATGGGCAGCTTTAAAACCTCAAACACAGCTTCTCGAGTGATTTCCACTCGACTTGTTCCAACAAACGATTCAATAATATCTCCTCGTCTGGTGGCGTTGGCATAGAATTCCAACACCTCTTGTTCTAACACAACTTCAGGAAAGGCCTCCAAATAGGGTTTTAACCCACATCTTATGCATTTCGTCAGAATCTCTTGGTTGCCTTCAGTGTGCAATCCTTTGAAGAACATAGATGGTTCCACATGCACTTTATTTTCGGCGATGAACTTGCCAAGGTCAAACCTGGCCTGCATGTTAGTCCTTACATCAAAGAGTGAGATGATCGACATAGTTATAGTTTTGAGTAAGAACAAAGGAGTGAGATTCGTAAGGGATTGAAAGCTAGAGTAGGGGAGTTAAGAAAAACGTGAGGCAAGTAGTGTGTAAGTGTTGGGTTTTGTTAGAACTGTTTTTACACATCAACGGCCAAGATTGAAGCAAAGGATCCAACGGTTGGGGCTTTTGGTATTCTGTTTACGGAATCGAGAATATTACGTGATTTGATATTGTAAAATTTGGAATCCGCCTTTCTTATTGGTTAGGACAGAGGAGTGTACTCATCTGACCTAATGTAGTAGAGTATGGCGCGAACAGGGTGTATACACCTCATTAAAATGGGAGTGTATAAATCCAATTCTAGGGTTTTCCAATTTTCTCAATATCGAATTACTATAATACCCTTAATTCGATTTGATTAAACACTTAGAGTATTTAAATCAAAAGAACACTTATCTTGTCTGTTCGAGTCTATCCAGAACAGACGAGTAGACTTATGGACACAAGACGAGTTCTCCCTTCGACTGTGCTTGTCTATTCTGAATGTCGAACGGCCTCATGTACCTATCTTAGCTTATACAACGTATAATCGTAGGTACAAGTAGAGTAGAATAATTAAGACGAATATCATTCTAAAGCAATGGTCAAGGTTCGAACAAGATGACTTTTAACAAACTTAAGAGTCAACATAAGGATATTTAAGAGATCAAAGATTCCCCCTTAAATGTATATTCTCTTAGTATTACCCTCAGCTTTACCAATCTTCCTCATCGGGTTGTTTGGTCATCTTGTCTGACCTTGTATACCTGTCTGTTGAGCGAGTAGACGAGTGCTCTGTTTTAGTGATCTTGTCTCCTTATTTCTTTGATGTACCTGTCTGGTTAGTACATAGCTATAGGCAAGTAGGGTCTAGATCAATTAGTCCTAGACTAATGCATAACTCACGAAAATGAGCCTCAGCCAATGGTTTTGTGAAAATATCAGCTCTTTGAAAATCAGTGTGAATCTTTTCCATGCGAATATCCTTCTTTTCTACATGATCAAGTATGAAATGATGCTTCACATCAACATGCTTACAACGTGTGTGCAAAACAGGATTTTGTGTAATGACAATGGCACTATTACTATCACAGAAAATAGGAACATTTGATTCATATATGTTGTAATCTCTAAGCTGTTGCATGAGCCAAAGTAGTTGACTACAGCAGCTACCAGCAGCCATGTACTCAGCTTCGGTAGTAGAGGTAGCCACACTAGTTTGCTTTTTCGAAAACCATGAAATGAGTTTTGTGCCTAAGAATTGACAAGAACCAGATGTAGATTTCCTATCTATTCTACAGCCACCAAAATCAGAATCTGAGTAGCCACTTAGAGATAAATCATCATTTGAAGGATACCATATACCACGATTGATGGTTCCTTTCAAATATTTCAGTATCCGTTTAGTGGTTTCCATATGACTCTCTTTTGGATTAGCTTGAAAACGAGCTCATACGCCAACAGAGAATGCAATATCAGGTCTACTAGCAGTCAAGTACAGTAATGAACCAATAAGACCACGATAATATGTTTGATCAGCACATTTACCTTGTTCATCTGGATCCATCCTGTATGTAGGTAGCATAGGTACGCCAGTAGACTTGCATGTCTTAATACCATACTTGTCTAGTAGATTTCTAGTATACTTTGCTTGATTTATGAAAATCCCTTCAGGGGTCTATTTTACTTGAAGACCAAGAAAGTAATTCATTTCACCCATCATAGACATCTCAAATTTACTTTGCATGAGTGTTGAGAAACTTTCACTCAGCTTTTTGTTAGGTGAACCAAAAATGATGTCATCTACGTAAATTTGGACCAGTAAAATGTCTTTCCCTTCTTGTCTTCTGAACAAGGTTCTATCGACCTTGCCCTTAGTAAAACCATTTTCTAATAGAAAGAGAGAGAGAGTATCATACCATGCTCTTGGAGCTTGCTTTAGTCCGTATAAGGCTTTCTTTAATCTGTACACCCGGTCACCTTTGACTTCGAAACCTGGGGGTTGTTCAACATACACTTCTTCCGCAAGAATACCGTTAAGAAATGCACTTTTAACATCCATTTGATATACAGTAAACTTCATATAGGCAGCATATGCAAGGAACAATCGAATGGCTTCTAGTCTAGCAACAGGAGCATATGTTTCATCATAGTCTATGCCTTCAGCTTGTGAATAGCCTTGGGCAACTAGTCTAGCCTTATCCCTAACGACTACATCATTCTCATCTTTCTTGTTTTTGAAAATCCATCGAGTGCCAACTACATTATGATGTTTAGGCCTATTGACAAGTTTCCAGACGTCGTTACGAACAAACTGGTTCAACTCGTCTTGCATAGCGATGATCCAATTACTATCAGCCAATGCCTCTTTGACAGTGGTAGGCTCGATAGAAGAAAGGAAACAACACCAGCAAAACATAGATGGACTAGGCTGTTCTTGCGACTCAAAGAGTTGTCGTCTAGTCTTCACACCAACAGTAGAGTCACCAATGATATTTTCAGTATCATGCGCAGATTTCCATGTTTTTCTGGATTTAACAGTAATACTATCACCATCTACATCAGGTACAGCATCATGCATATCAACATCATTTGTATCATCAATTTTAATAGGAGTCGATGAGTCAACTAGAGCAGGCATGTCAACTGGTCTAGTAGACTTACTTTGAGCACTTACCTTCTCTTTGTCATCAGACTCGAGAGCTTTCATGAATGGATTGTAGGCTTGAACGAATTCATATACCTCTGATTCTTTGTCAGATTTGATTGATAGATCAGTCACCTTCTCACTGATCTTGTTGGCAGACGAGTCCTATCGAGATTCATCGAAAACCACATGTGGTGTTTCTTCCACACAAAGAGTTGAGTAGTTGAATACCCTGAATGCTTTGCTAGTCGAGGAGTATCCTAAGAATATCCCCTCGTCTGCTTTAGCATCGAAAGCATTCAACTTGCTCTTTCCATTGTTATGGATGAAACACTTACAACCAAATATATGTAAATATGAAATTCTGGGTTTTCTACCTTTCCAAACCTCATAAGGTGTCTTGCCTAACGCTTTGTTGATCGCGCTTCTGTTGTGAGAGTGGCATGCAGTATTGATAGCTTCAGCCCAAAACTTTTGAGGTGTGTTGAACTCGGCTATCATGGTTCTACAGGCTTCCTTGAGAGTTCGATTCCTTCTTTCTGCTACACCGTTTTGTTGTGGCGTCCTAGCTGCATTAGTAAGATGCTGGATACCACATTTAGCACAAAAGTCTTTGATATAGCAATTAATGAACTCAGTTCCCTTGTCACTACGAATCTTGACAATAGACTGGTTCTTCTCAACTTGTAACTTCTTCAACAAATCAGGTAGAAGAGTTTGTGTATCACTCTTCTTGTGTAGGAAGACTACCCAAGTGAACTTAGAATAGTCATCTACAACAACAAGTGTGTACCTTCTTCCATTCAATGTTGGAGGAGTTATGGGACCATGAAGATCCATATGTAGTAGTTCTAGCACTCTACTTGTTGAGAGAGTAGGAATTGACTTAAATGAAACCTTTACCTGTTTACCTTTTTGGCATGAGTCACACACTTGTGATTTGTAATAGATTTCATTAGGGATACCTTCAACAAGGTAGTTTCTTGCGATCTTGTTAATTATCTTAAAGTTCATATGGCATAGGCGTCTGTGCCACAGCCAACTGATATCTTTATGACTTTTAGTAAGAAGGCAAGCATCCCTAGGACAACTATTCCAATTCACAGTGTAGACGTTGTCTTGCCTTACTCCCACCAGTAGGATTGAATGCGTTCTTTTATCCCATATTTCGCATTTGGCACTTTTGAAGTAGACTTTATAACCCTGTCACAAAATTGAGAGACAGATAACAAATTGAACTTCAAACCTTCTACATATGAGACATCGTGAATCTCTACGTCTCCATTCCTGATATATCCGAATCCTTTCGTGATTGCCATAGAGCTATCTCCAAAGATAACTTTTGGTCCTTCTTGCTCATGGTAGTTAGAGAGAAGGGCCTTGGTACCAGTCATGTGGTGAGAACACCCACTGTCTATGTACCAAGTTTCTCCAACTGAACCACCCTTCTTATACAAGTCAAGTCGACCCTGCAATGAAGATATTCAATAATTTAGGTACCCACTAGTTTATTGGGGTCCTGGGGAGTTAGTCGAGTTCAAAGGAATCCAAATATACATTGGAGTCTTGAACAAGTTCGATCTCTTAAGCTTCCTGCCATATTTGATACAAAATAAGACATTGTTGTCCTTTTCTGGCTTATCATTCGATTTCGGGTCTACTCGTTTGAGATAGCCTTTCGACTTGATCTCTACTTGAGCAGGCGCTGGTCTATGATAGTCAGAGTAGGGATTGTATGCATTAGGTCCATACGGTTTATAGACGCGTTTGGGTCTTTCCTCACTTATGATATCATATGACAAAGGTGGAGGATATAGGACTGGTTGTGTACGATATTTTGGAGCAACCTGTCTGGGCCTAGACGAGTAGAGCTGAGACTGCCTTATGAAAGGAGGTCTAGGCTCTTGTCGTCTACTCTGTACCTGTCTAGTGCTGGTCTCCTCAGGATACCAATCCTCGTATCTGACCTGATTAGGTCGTCCACGATTAGTGGTCCTTTGTTGACTAGTTCTAAACGGAACATGCTTGTTGTTAACATTCTTTTTACCTCCCTTGGTAGTCGGAATGTTAACTCGAGTCTGTTTGGGTGCAGTGCCTTCAGACGGAGTTCCAATATCGTATATCATTGGTCCTTTTTCTTTATCATTAGTCGAAGAGCTTGAGATGAAAGCAGTAGGGTTCTTAAGAACTCGAGTAGACAAGTTGGGTGATTCAGCACCTATACCTGTCTTGTCAGCAGGAGCCCTATACCTATCTGACAGTTCAAGGTTAATCTTAGAAGAGTTAACCAAGTCAATAAGTTTAAGGTCTAGAGTGACAACCTCGGTCTCTAAGAACTTATTACGTTCTTCAAGCTTTTTGCACTTGCTCTTTAAAACATTGAACTCATTTCTCTCAGTTGCATGTGTCTTAAGTAGGTCTTGATATAACCTGTCTGTCAATGCACACTTTTCTTTGAGTTGTCTTAACTCTTCAGTCAAGCATTCATTTAGGATTGTTACATTAGGATCTACTTTAGACTGAGCTTCCTTAAGATCAATGATTTCTTGTTTTAGTGCGATGTTCTCGTCGCTGACTTCAATGAATGCCTGATTAGCTAGTAGGAGGTCGTCTTCAACAGCACTAGTAGAGTGATGAAGACTACTCCCTACTTCACTACTGGCAGTATCACTTTCATCAGAATCCGATTCATCACATGATTGAAAAGACGTAGAAGATGATACCTCTTGGTCGATTTTAGCCATGCAGCATAGGCCATCATCTACTACGAAAGCTTCATCGTGATCTGGATCAGATGGGTAGCTGGATGAAGACGATGGCAACTCGTCTGAATCAGACTCAGAGTCATCATTGGCCATCATTGCCTTCTTGCCACGGTTGTATCTTCTTTCCGTTCGTGCTTTGCGTTCTTCTCTATCATCGGTGCTCAGGTCTGGACATTCATAAATGTAGTGACCTGGTTTCTCACAGTTATAGCACAAGAGATCATTAGTAGCCTTTTTAATAGGAGAAGTATTCCTTCGCTTATCACGTCTATCAGAACGCGTAATCTTCCTATCATCCGACTCTCTATCTCGTCTATTACCTTTCGAGACTTCGTCTCTCCTTTCGGACGAGTTTCGGTCTCGTTTGGTCTCAGACGAGTTCTTAGAATCAGACCCTCTATGATCTCTATAGAACTTCTTGTATCTACCGAAACGCTTATTCAGCCTATCAAACTTTCTAACCATGAGGTTGACTTGATCCTTCAGACTAAGATCATTATCTAACTCGTCTTTCACAGAAGCAGACTTAGTTTTACTCTTAGACTTGCTAATTCTAGAACTCTTAGACGAACTAGATTTGAAGGCAACGTTCTTAGATACAACATTGTCTCTATCACTCACAACAATTGGATCTTCTTCGTCTAAATCAAACTCATGCGCCTTCAGATTTTGAAACATGGTTTCTGCTGTCCACTCGTCTATATCTTGAGTATTCTTAACAAGCATTTTTACCATTCTCCACCTGGCATCAAGACTCTTAAGAATCCTAAGGTTAATTTCACGAGCAGTATAAGACTTACCAAGGACTTCCAAATCATTCATGATCTTAGTAAAACGAGTATCCAGCTGGTCGATAGTTTCGCCAGCTTTCATTCGAAATGATTCAAATCTTTGGACAGCTGTGGAGAGCTTGCTCTCTTTGATTAGGGATGTCCCTTCACAAATGATCGCGAGCCTATCCCACATCTCCTTGGCAGTTTTACATTTTAACACTTTTCCTAGATACTCGTTAGGAAGAGTGTGTAAGATGTAATTCTTCGCCAAGCTATCCAAATTATTTTGACGCATTTCTTCTGAGGTTAGATCTGACCTGGGTTTCTTGACGAGAGTACCAATTGGTTTGTCTTTGTCGAGGGTAGCAGTATTTGGGACCATTGTCACTATCGCTTCCATCCGCAGCTTCCAATAGTCGTAGTCCTGAACCTGGAACTTAGGCAACTTGTTAGCACTAATTTCGAGCGACATGGTTCAAGAAGATAAGTATAGCACAGTATCGTATCAAGAAACAGATATTTTTCAAGTACAGCGATCAAGAACACGTAAGAGCACAAGTAATAAGAACCAAGACTTTCACCCAAGTCTTCAGTCGGTTATCAAGAAACAACAGTTCGTAAACTACTGCTCTGATGCCACTTGTTGGTCCCAAGTTGAGTTAATATCGAGTAAGCTAGTGAAAATGTCTAGAGGGGGGTGAATAGACATTTCAAAATTCTTTCGATATATCAAAGTACAATGCGGAAATCAGAATATAACAATGAGCCCAATTCAAGTTTATACTCAACTTCTTATTCGAGAACTCTGTTCTATGTATACTCAACTAGTCTTGTTCAGATATGTATGTAAACAATTACACACACAAACAATACAGTAAAGTAAATCAAACACGAGATTTATAGTGGTTCGACAACTTGTCTACGTCCACTCTCACAAACCCAGTTGTGATATTCTTATTAACTCGTCTAATGGAGTAATGTGTTCTTGTAGCTTTAAGTCCGAAGAAATAAGACTTAGATCTTCTCGAATATACTACCAAGTATATCTTCGATCTTACTAGAGATTTACAAGTATCTAGCAACTTGAACAGTAAAAATAAAACTTCTCTATTCAGTAGCAGTCTTCTTTGTTCTTCACTTGTCTTCCGGACTTGCTTTCTGAATTTCAACTCTGTGAGTGTTTTCTTCTTTGAATCTTCAATAACACTTCAGTACGCAGTAGTATCAGTAGTCTTCAAACGTTGAATACACCAAGGTATTTATAGACTTCTGAATCATCAAGAACTGGTAAGTTGTAACCAACTTTTCTTGAAAACTAACTCTTAACTTCTTCAGCTTATCCATTCACGCGTTTCTGTTGTTAATTAGTTATTTCTAACTAACTCTTCAATGTTTATCTTTCAACGCGTTTGAATAACTAACTTCATGTTGACTTGTCTTGTTGAGTCTTGCGCACCTGTCTTCAACAGTAGACATCTTCTTTCTTCTTGTCTGGTCTTGCGCAGTTCTTCGGTAGTAGACTTAGTAACAACTAATCTAATCCTAACAAGACTATTACATTACTTTAAGCTTTATAACACAGCTTAGTCAACTTAAAATCTATACAATGAATATTTACATATGAAAATCATGAGCTTCTATACAATGTTTAATATAGCTCAATAAACAACCTAAACAATTAATACGAAGTACCATGTATTATAAACATACTTGTCTTTTTTTTTATACTTGTCAATACTTGTTTCATGTGAACTCTACTGGTCTGTACAAGATGACTTCTCTTAACTAGACTAGATCAGTCAACACTTAGAAAATATTCAAACTACTTTTGGCTTATCAAAACTTCATCTTTTATCTTTTATCATCAATTAGGACTTGTTTCAGGATTCACATCCCAACAGTTATCCCCGGGACTTTTTACTCCAATTTCTACACATTGATTTATACTCTATTTTTTTATAGACATTAATCTTTAAAGGAGCGTACATTTTTCATTGAACTGGAAAAAAAATGTTATTTCACATTTTCTCCCAAGACTCCATCCTTATTTACTCAATTGTTATATTATAACCTCCATCCTAACTTTTCATTATTATTTTATCAAATGTATTCATCACCTCATCCTTATTTAGTCAACTTTTCTTTTAAGAACATTATTGTCCTTTTTTTTTCCTCATTATCAAACTCACATTTTTCATTTTTTAATTGTATTTTTTTTAAGATTAAACCATTTTTCTTATTCTAAAAATATTTAAACACATGTTCAATTACTTCATTCAATTTAAACATTGTAGGTCGTCGTCATAAAGAAGGGGAATCAATCTCAAATGGACTAACTACGCAAAATTACTTTAGATTTTAAAAATAAATGACTAAGTGCTTTTTTTTTTGTACGAAAGATGGCATAAATCATATCACGAAGTTTTACATAAGCTTGGTCTCAAGCAAGACCTTGAACAAGTTTTATAATTACTACTCCAGCAAATAGCAATGACTCAATCCTCTCTCGAATTGAACTAACCGATTTAATATTCGGGTTATGGCTCATGAATTCCCACCAGGCTCATTCAATGTAACTCAAACATCATTAATTATATAATAATGTTGGTTCTAGTGTTATTTCTCATGTTGTCTTGCAGGATTAATTGATTATTGGACAACATTTTAGAGAAATCTGAAGTGATAAAAAACAACAGGTTGATGAGTGAAAAGAAGTTAAAGACATGTTAGAAGTTATTAAACCATGATTCAACAAAGTTAAATAATTTATCCTACTTTGTAGGATACAAGGAAACTTTCATTCTAACATGTCGTATTTTTATGTAGTCTACTTGTATAATTGTATTCATAAAACATTCCTCATAATAATTAAATTCTTTCTTATTTTCATTTCTTCCAGCAAATTAAATCAACCATGCCGATCGAGAAATGAGCATCATGTATATATATACTCTCCAACCCAAAATAAGTGTGATATATGTTCTAGTATTTTTTGTTTCAAAATATTTGATGTTTTACCTAAGTTTTACCTTGATTGTGAAATTGAAATTAATTAATGAGAATATATTCTGTCAGTATGCACTCAATTACCAACAATTTTAAAATATCACATACAGCAACTTCTAGTTGTGAAATTTTCTCTAATTTTTTTTTTGCAAACTTTATAATTTGGGTCCGGATATAATTAGCACTCACATTTCTTATAAATGAATCAACAGCTAAATACACACACCACTAAATTTAAAGAATGATACAAATATCCTTCTAAATTATCAAATATACCCTTACAAATAAAAAAAATATAAATTATAACATACATCCAATTATGAACCAAAATAAAAAAGGACACGGGTCAAAATTTTGTAAAAAAAATAAAAACAAATAATCGCACTGATCAAAATAGCACACCAGAACCGAATCAATAATAGTCAATATATGTATTTAAAGAACACAGTCCAAACTTGATAGATAATAAGGTTAGGGCATGTTTGATAGTATAGACGGATTATCTAAGATTCGGATGATAACTAAACTTTATAAATTTTAAAGCATAATTTACCCTTAATCTAAGTTATCAAACAATCAATAGAAATGATATATAGTTAATCTAATTTTAATCTAAACTATCAAATATGGTCTAAGAGAAGACAAAACTAAGAGAAAGGTGAAAAAAGCACACCCCTTTTATTGGGAAGGCTATTATTGTGTTCACCACTAAAATTAATCGTTGTATGTACGACAATGAAAATAGGTTACTTTTAAATAGATAAAATTTCAAGGGGGTATATATTTATTTAATGTAGTTTAGACATTCTTATTAGAATAAAATTATAAAAATTGTTATGTCCAATATAGAGTAAAGTGCAATGCAAACGAAAACAACACTGAAACCGATTCAAGAAAATTCATTTTCCCGCAAGACAAAATACGCCCTAACTAGTGCTCACATGATATACGTAACGTCTCCAAAGGTAAAATGGTTTCTAATCCTTGATACAGTAGCACCATTTTAATAGAACAACAACGAACGAAAGGAACATATGGACAGAACAATATTCGGGTAAGGAATGAAGGAGGTTGAAAGCGAAAAAACTTGGTGTCTAACCAATTAGGAGTATAGATATATTATTAGGAATTAATATACAAGAATTAATTCTCCACCTCTCTACAAGTTCGAACTTTTAGATGAGACGGAATTCTTTCATGGTATCAGAGCAAACCGGGCAAAAACGACCTGGGTTCGATTCCTGGTGAAAGCACTCCACCCATTTAAAATTGTCCACTCGATGGGCCTCCTCCCCAAAAAGGGTAAGAGATGTTAATCCGGCCCACGAGTGAGGGGGAGTGTTAGGAATTAATATACAAGAATTAATTCCCCACCTCTCTACAAGTTCACCCATTTAAACTGTCCACTCGATGGGCCTCCTCCCCAAAAAGGTGGGTTCGATTCCTGTTGAAAGCACTCCATCCATTTAAATTGTCTAAGAGATGTTAATCCGGCCCACGAGTGAGGGGGAGTGTTAGGAATTAATATATAAGAATTAATTCCCCAACTCTCTACAAGTTCGAACTTTTAGATGAGACGGAATTCTTTCATATATATAGGCAAATCCTCACTCGAAAAGTTGAGGAAAACTATATGAGGCTTGAGTTCTAGATTGTTAGGTCAATTAGTAGTTGTAATTGTGGTTAATTAGTTGTAACTATAAAATTGTTGGTTACACACTTACACTACTCATCTTATATATAAAGGGTTAATGAAATCATTCTTTTCGCTAAGCTGGAACTAGATTAATTGCTGCTAGACAAATGAGCTGCTTTCATTGGGGGCTGAAAATATTATATGGTTGGGCTGAGAAAATGGACTTACAGGCTACCTATTTTGCTGAAATTTAATACCTCCTTTTTTTATGACTTCACCACCATTTTTTTTTTTAAAAATTACACATAAAATGATTATGTTACCCTTTAATTTTATTGATTATACAAAGTATATCCACAATAACCCTAATTTATATAATAACAATCTACATGGTGGTCTAGGGGAGGAGAGGGTTGCCGCGATGGTGGGAAGGAGAAAGGGGCGTCGACGCCACGCTAGTGAGGAGGATGGGGCGGTGGCGTGATGCAGAGGTGAGAGGGGCGGCGGTGCAACATTGGTTTATGGAAGGGGGTGGCCGCGATGTAGAGGAGAAGCAAACGACGGCACACTAATTAGGAGAAGGGGTGGCGGCGTCACGCCGGTGAGGAGGATGGGGCTGCGACGCAATGGTGAAGAGGAGGGGGCCGCCGCAATATTGTTGATGAGGGAAAAAATGAGGAGGTTGAGAGAAGGGAGGATGAAGAAAATGAAAAAGAGGGAGGAAAAAATTAGGGTTTAAGTAAAAGGTGTAATTTAAAAAAATAAGTGAGGTGAACTCCAAATTTGGAGGTGAAAACATTTAGGGTGAAATCATAAAATAAGGGGGCATCTATAAATAATTAACATGTTTTTTACATTTATAATTAAATATCATTTTACCTAAATAAAAAATGAAAAAAAACACCACCTTGATCATTAAATCAAAAATTAACCATTGATTGCAACATGGCCGGTGAGTGAGGGCGATGGATTCCCATTGGTCTCCATCGAAGTATTAAGGTGATTTGACATATCGAAGTATTTTTATGTTTTCTGTTTTATAGGTTTTTTTTATGTGTTTTTTGAGATAGTACGTGTTTTTATGATTTTTCCAGCTTTTTGCTCCATGGTGGTTGTGAGACTCTGTTCTTGGTTAAGGGGCTCCTCTGAGATAGGCTCAAGAGCCCTTGGAATCTGTGTTACTTGTATCTGATACTTTGGTGAAACTTTGCATATTTATTGTGTTTCCTTTTCTTGACATGAGAACATCTTAGTGTGGGGTTGTCTCGGTTAAAGGTTGGAGATCTGATCTTTTTTAAGGCAAAGGGAACACTCGTCTTTCCCCTTCACACGATTGGAGTGGACGGCGATACTGATGATCCGCGGTTTGAAGATCAAGATTTTTAACTTTGAAGATGTATTTTATTTGTTATGATCTTCTAAACCTCCCTCAAAAAAAAAAAAAAATATCGAAGTATTTAAGTAATTTGACATAAATTTAAATTATTATTATATTTCTCAATAATAATATAATACGGAGTAATACAATACAGTATTATAATAAATTCTTACACAATTATCTAAACAATAATATAATAATAAAATTTTATTTAATCAAATTAATTTAACATAAAATTAAATCCTCTCATATTTAAAAATTCAAAAGAAACATATTTCCTCTTCCCCTAGCTAATTAATGATCAATTTTGTCACTCATACTTAAAATATTAAAAGAACATTTTAATTATTCCCTAAAAATATCTCAATATTACATCAAACGACAATATTTTATTCACACTTAAGAGTATCTTTATTACTTTTAAGTTAAATTTTTTTTACTATCCTTCCTTTTATCTCTCATAATACTAATAAACAATTTTATACATTAAAATTCGTAATAAAAAATTATGAATTCTTAAATAAGAGAAGGAGAGAGTATATATTACTACTATTCATCAGTGTCTTAAAAACCCAAAATTTCAAAAAATGAATTTCAAAACCAATTAAAACAATGAATGTGAGCTCCATGATGGTCCTCAAATAATTCCAGAAGGTACTTGGGACGAAAATGATGCAAGTTGTCTGCATTCATTACTTTAATCAAATTGACCAGTTTGACTTTTCAACTCAATTTTCTTACCAAAAAAATTAGGTAAGTATTTTACATTCCAACATTCCCAAATATTTTCTATATAAATAACAAAACACGCTTCTCCTTAATTAGTAAAAATGATCAATAAAAATATAAAGTTAAATTAAAATGAGGTGAAGATAAGCAATAAAAAAAAAAAAAATGACAAAGTGGGATAGCACCACTACCTAGGCCTTAGGTCCTGGGTTCGAGTCATGGGGAGGGGAAAAAGGGATGGGTATTTAACTTGTAACAAAAAAAAAAAAGAACAATAAAAATATAAAATTAAGTTAATAAATTAGTGGAGCTGGTTTCAGTAGAAGGAACAGATGTGTGTCAAGAAGAATTCCGTCTCATTTAAAATATTGTATATATATATATTCATTTTCTAATAAAAGGAAAATGTGAAAAAACCTAGTTGTATAAATATAGTGGGAAAAGTAGCAAATTAATCATCGATCCAAGGCAAGAAAGAGCATATTAATGGCTACATCTCAAATTCAGACAAAAATGGTTGGCAATTTAAGTTTCAAAGTTAGCCGGAAAAAGGCAGAGCTAATCCCTCCGGCTAAGGCTACGCCACATGAATTCAAACCTCTCTCCGATATCGACGACCAAGAGGGCCTCCGTTTCCATGTTAGTGTCATACAATTCTACCGGCGAAACCTTGCAGCTTCCATGCAAGCTGGGAAAAAAGACCCTGTCAAAGTTATACGTAACGCCATCGGCAAGGCCTTGGTCTTCTACTACCCGTTTGCCGGCCGGATTAGGGAAACCGCCGGACGGAAGCTGGTGGTGGAATGCACCGGTGAAGGGGTGCTCTTCACTGAGGCCGACGCTGACGTCACGCTGCAGCAGTTCGGCGACGACCTTTATCCGCCGTTTACAGGCATTCAGGAGCTGCTATATGTCCCTGCCACTCTTGGAGTCATCAATTTTCCTTTGATTCTTTTTCAGGTATTTTCTCTTGAGCTAGTCTCGTTGATTGAGAGTCTTAAAAGAATGAGATTCGTGAGACTAAATCTCCCTTCACCCTCGTATAAAAAGTGATATTCACTTTGTTAAAAATATTATTACTTTCTCCGTCCTATGATTTTGTGCATGGTTTGACCGGTACGGAAATTAAGAAAATGAAATATAGTGATGTGTATGGTAGAATAAAGGAGGGGTATTATTGGTAATTCATTGACTAAAGTGGGTGGAGATTTGACTAAAATTATAAATTGAGTTAAGTTGTGACTTGTGAGCCCAAGTAAAATAAAGGAGGAGTAATATTGGTAAAAATTATGTGAGTTATTTCCTTTTTTAGAGTATGCAAATAATGTTGGGACGTCCGTTAAATAAAATGTGCAAATAATCACGGGACGGAGGAAGTATCATTTTTTTTACAAACAAAAAATATGAAGATAAATTCTTTAAAACGACTTATTTTGAAATTGAGGAATTGTTATATACTATTTTATATTAATTTTTAAAGATACAAACTTACTTGCATTACAATTTAGATGGATTGCTAAATGAAAAGTTGAACCCTTCTAATCAATTTTTTATATGGTGTGGTGTATGCAAAATAAATCCTTTTTTTTTTTATATAATTTTACGAAAAACAACTTATTATAATTAGATAAAATATTAGATAATAAATTGTAAAATTAGTAAGTGCTGTTAGAAGTAGGGGAAAGAGTGCTTCACCAAAACTTCAAAGGTGATTATATTTAAAAAAATAAGTGATTTTAAACAGATAGTACCGAAATAAACATTACAAATTTATGTGTGTAAGTGTAGGTTACGCGCCTAAAATGCGGTGGTTTTGTGGTGGCCCTTCGTCTAAATCACACTATGAGCGACGCAGTTGGACTTACCCAATTTATGTTCGCCATCGCTGAATTCTCCCGCGGCGGCGAAGCCCCTTCCATTCCACCAATTTGGCAAAGGCATCTTCTCAGCGCTCGTAACCCCCCACGCGTGACATGCAACCACCGCGAGTACGATGCCGACGTTATCCGCACTGAACAAACATTTTTTCCACTCGACGACTTGGTACATCGCTCTTTCTCCTTTCGCGCCACCGACATCTCCGCCCTCCGCAACAGCTTACCTCCACATCTTCGCCGCAGCACCGCTTTCGAAGTCGTCATAGCTTGCGTATGGCGTTGTCGAGCAATCGCTATTTCTCCTCCAGACCCTAAAGAAGAGGTTCGGATCTCGTGTATCGTAAACTGTCGGAAGCGATTCAACCCGCCTCTTCCAGAGGGGTACTATGGCAACGCTTTTGTTTTCCCCTCCGCAATCACCACCGTTGAAAAATTAATCAAAAATCCATTACATTACGTAGTGGATCTCTTGAAGAAGACAAAATCAGAAGTAACAGAAGAGTATGTGAATTCCGTGGCAGATCTGATGGTAACGAGAGGTCGACCAATGTTCACAGTGGTAGGGAATTATATCGTGTCTGACTTGACGAATATGGGATTCGATGAAGTGGACTTTGGGTGGGGCAAGGCGGCATATGGAGGGCCGGCTACTGGCGGTATTGATCCAGTTCCCGGATTAGTAAGTTTTATCATACCGCTAAAGAATGACAAAGGTGACAAGGGTATAGTGGTTCCCTTGTGTTTACCGATGAAAGCAATGGAAGTATTCCAAAAGGAGCTTCAGATTATGATGCGTGTAGCGCATGCAAGTTCTAGCAATAAAGTGTCGGCATTGTGAATGTGTTTGGCTATGATACTCGTATTCAGTGCATGGCGGATCCAGGATTTTAAATTCAGATTGACTTGTATCGTTTTTTAACACTTTTTATACGCGTAACAATATGATCCCCACAAACGTATGTGTCCGATTGTAGTACGTAAGTACGACCAAGTGGTTTGTTCGTCCAAGGATCTAATTGAATGTAATTAAGTGAATCCCTAAAGTTAAGAGTTTTCATTTTATTGTAGTAACTAAAAGTGTTTGTTGGGTTTTCGGAATTTAAAACACAAGTATTAAACTAAATTAACTAAGATAAACAAGAAATAGACAAAAGTAATAACAAGCTAGCTAACTTTCGATCGAGAAAAAGTGCAAGAGAAGGGGTATTGCCTCAGGTGTTTCCGTTTTGTGGGTAATTCAATGAGTTAACGAATCAATTGCATGAATAAACCTATGAGTATGAGTTAAGTTAAAGGCTATCACTCCTATGTGTAGACCAATTCCTCGTGAGGCTTAGGTGAACACGTGCATTGATTAGCAATTATAGGATCTAACCAAATATCATAAGCTTCTAAGATAGTGTTTCATAAGCACTTTCAACATGGTTACTAATGCTTATAAAACGCCCTCTCACTAATCTCCTAGACGGCCTATATTCAATTAGTGTCTAGTGTTGTCGATCTAAGCAATCAACCCCCGGTCGGTTAAGTCAATTACTATGTAAATTCTAATCAATTAATCCAAACTCACACCCACACTATTAATCATGCAATCCAATACGATCGTTGTAATCGACACAACCAACAATGCTAGTTAATAGGGTGAATTAATCAATTGAATCATGGAAATCACAACACTAGAAACATAAACACCCAAATCCTAAGCTAATCATGCAATCAATTCATAATTACACTAAACTCCCATCAAAACATTCACACCCAAGGCAATAAGAGCTTAGCCCATGGTTCGAGAAGAGAATCCCATGGATACAACAACAAATAACATCAAACCCATAACAATGAAGAATTTAGAAAAATACCAAATTGAATTGCAAAATAGAGTAATATCATCTTGATCATGAAAATGTAGCTACAAACCGATGTAATAGACGATGCCCGATGATAATCGTAGTTTGATTCGAAATAAAAACACCTATTCTAGCTAATCTAATGAGATGTTCAACTAAAATTATTAGAAAACCTACTAATATGTGTTTGTGTGTGTGGAATTGCTTGTAAAATGAGGAAGACTCCTTTCTAAAACTCAAATTGCCTCTATTTATAGTTGGTGAAGAAGTCTTGAATCAATTTTACAATTAGGCCCTTGAAATATGGAGAAAATGGGTCAAAACCCCCGAAAATTGGTCCACCCGGCCAGGCAGGTAAGTGGCGCGGCCGGACAGAATGATTGGGCGCGCGAAATGGGCTGGAAACAGGTGACCCGGCCGGGCGGAAACTTCGTAAGTTGAATTTGGGCCAAAATACGCGCAGGGGTGCATTAATAAAAAAGGTGGGTGCAGATCACTGTGGTTGGGCGGGTCGGCCTGGTCGGGCGGATACTTCGGCCCAACTTTCGTCCTCCGTCTTCATCCCTTCATATCTCGAGCTTCCGACCTCCGACTGACTTGATTCTTTTTTTCATTCCACTCCATTTTACGAGACGAATCCAATAGTGCAATCCTCTATTCATTCTAGTGAGTGAGAATGATGATTGAACACTCGTTTTTATGATTTTAATGTCTAATTCACCTCGTATTCCTACAAAACGAGCTCAAACACCTTTCTCAATCAAATAAAACATATTAGTGTGAAAATGTATGAAAACCCCTAAGGGTATGTTTGTTTTGGGATTATGTAGGATGGGGGAAATCCTGGATGGGAAAATCTTGATGAATAATAATTGTGTGTGTTTGTTTTGGGATTTTGAGTAGGATGAGATGTAACTTCATGTCAAATCAAATTGTGTAAGAGTGGTTGGATGAGATGTAATAGTAGGATGTATAGGTATTTTTAGGGATGCGTGTAGTTGGATGGGGAAATCCGGATTTGAAATCCCGAAGTAGAACAAGGACGTGGGACGTTACGTCCCACGTCCGGACGGGTGAGTCCCAAAACAAACATGTCGTAAAGGTTATCACTAAAACACATGAAATCTAATGCAATTTACAACCGAATCAGGGGTACGAAAAATATTAAGTTAAATACTACTCCGTACTTCCTCCGTCTTCTATTTAATGACACATTTTGTCATTTTTAATGTCTCTTACTTAATGACTCATACTTAAAATAGTAAAAAAATATTTTAACTATCTTCTCAAAATATTTCAATATTACATCAAATGTTAATGTTTTATTCACACTAAAATACTTCCATTACTTTAAAGTTGAAAAATCTTTACTATCCTCACTTTTATCTCTCATAATACTAATAAACAATTCATATATTTAAATTTGTGTCTAAAAGTTATGTGTCCTTAGTTAAAGGATGGAGGAAGTATTTAATAATAAAATCCAAAAATCTGAGGTAACATTTTTCATTTTTACGTAATCAATAGGAGACGACTCATCTCTTGGGTAAGTGTAAGGAGCTTCTTGAAATTTTATTCTTTTGAACATAAATTCTCGAAAATCGTGTTATTTTTTTATTGTTTTGAATTTTTTTGACATAATTAAACTTATCTTTAGTCGACCTATTCTAATTGAATTAGATAAAAAAAAATTAATGTAGTAAATTAGTAAATATAATTTATTAATTCTACAATAAATCTACAATCGAACAATTCAAATTTCAGTTATAAACTCAAATAAATTTATTCATAAATAAAAAATCATAATCAAATAAATAATAAGTATTAATAAACATAGGGCGCGGTTATACACACCCACCAACCTATTGAGTACACCCACTAGACAAATTTTTCATCTTAAAGGACATGTAAAATGTCCATTATAACCCTTCTGTAAAAAAATTTTAAAAAATACGAAGATGAGTACACCCACCCATTTCATTTTGCCAGAATCATCCCCCACCATCCCAATAGTCTTCAAAATAAAAACTTAACTAACACAAAATTAGAAAAAAAGAGATGTTCGAGATTTTTTTTCGGACAAATCAACATTGTCCCAAAAAAATGTGTTGTTCGGCATTTACCGTAACAAAATTAAGATGTTCAAATATTTTTCACACATAAACCCAATTTGTCCGAAAAAAATTCCCCAACAACTATCTTGTACGAAAAAAAAAAATCGAACATGAAAAAATTGTTGCTTTTTACTCTAAACCTAATCTGCAAACCCTAAACCCTAATTAGATCAAAAAAATAATTATAGAAAATATTAGAATCTTCAATCAAACACATAAATATTACAATTACAGAAATCTATAGAAATTAGGTTTTTATAGATCTGTGTTTTAAATTACAAAAATTGTAGAAAACTTAAAAAAAATTACAAAAAACTTATCGAAGAGGCCGACGGCGGCGATGCGTGGCTGTGGATGGGCGGAGGCATGTGCGACGGGGAGGGGTGCGAACGGCGGCGAAGAGGGGGTTCGTGGGCGACAGGGAGAGACGGCGTGTGCGAACGGCGGCGAAGAGGCGATGCGCCGTTCGCGTGTGCGAGGGAGGGGCGGCTTGTGCGACGGGGAGGGGGCGGTCGCTGCGAACGTGGCTGGGGTGGGAGGCGGCCGCTTGGAGGGGAGAGGGTGGGCAGCGACGGCTGTCTGGAGAGGGTGGCTCGCCGGCGCCGTTTGTGGAGAAGATGGAGGTGGGTGCACTCCGTCCGTTTGTGAAAGTAAGAAATGAGGAAGAGGAGTATTTAATTAGGGTTTGTAATAAAGGGGTATTTTTTAGATTTTCAGGTGGGTGTCCTCAACCGAATGGTGTGTCCTCATCGCGTGGGTGTCCTCAATAGGTTGGTGTGTATCTATAACCGCGCCCATAAACATATTAAGTAAACAAAATAAAAAAAATTGACCGGGCCTTGGGCCATTCTTTTTTTGCTGGTTGTTGAATGTCCTTTAAATTAATTTGAGTTGGTTAGAATGGATGCAAGTTTGCAGCTCAAAAAAATTGAGCCACTCTTTTTTTAATACCTAAGATTTAAAAAAAAAAAAAAAAAAAAAAAAAATATATATATATATATATATATATTTATTATTTTGGGGTACAGTTGTACCCCCTTGCTCGTATTGTATAAGTCTTGAGAACATGCATAAAATCAAAGCTAGCACAAATGAGTGTTAGGATGAATATCTATTGTTTTCAAATGGGTACTTAGATAAATATCTTCCTCTTCGTCCTTTCTCTCTTTCTAAAGAGAAAAGGAATGTTCATCTTCCTTTGGTTAATCTTATCAATTTTTCTGATTAAATTCTGATCATTAAATTTCATTTAGTGATTATTCCTTGTTGCTAAAACCTTTTTAATTCCTCATTTATTGAAAATTGGCATTTGCAAAATTTACGGAGCCTTTCTGGAAGATCGTCTTGGAAGAAGAAAATTCGCTCATCATTGCCTTGGTGGTGTTAATATTCACAAAAAGAGGGGAGAGTGTTTCTCACTTGCCCATATACTGGCTGTGTTTTTCACAGCAAGAATGGATTAGGGTTTTTGCAGAGTGCTTGTCTTGGGTTTTTCAATTTTGAGAGACAAATTTGGATAAAAAATCTGCACTCGATTAATTTTGTTCAAATTGGCCAATGGTTTTACAAGGAATCCATGGTATCCACACTCTATCTCTGCCTATAAAAACCGATGGAAGGGAAGGTAAAACGGCACAAATCATTCTTTTTCTCCTCTAGTTCGATTTTTCTACTTCTCTTCAAAAAATGGATGTGGCTATTCAAGAAAAAATGAGTGCATGTTATATTTCTGAAAAAGAGAGTGCCAATCCTTCAGTTCAGAAAAATGAACTCATCACTCCACCTTCTTCGGTGGCCTTGAAATTTGTCTCAAGGAGGTTTTTCAACATCAATGAGCTAACTCGATTGCTCATCTCTTGCTGGAATGTTGCTTCAACCATCACGGTTACTTTGGTTGGTGATGGCCTTTATACCGTTGATTTTCAAAAAAAGGCAGACATGATTGGGATTCTCAACATGCAACCATGGAACCTGAGGAGATCGATGATGGTGCTGAAGCAGCTCGCTGGTGATGAATGTTTTGATAATCTTAAAATGGATCGTGTACCTTTTTGGGTTCAGATCCATGGATTACCTATACATGCAATGATAAAACAGACCGGAGAACGTGTGGGCCAGATTATTGGGGAGGTTCTTAAGGTTGATGCGAAAGAAGGAGAGGTGGCATGGGGGGAATCGCTCCGTGTCCGTGTCTTGCTTGACACTGAAGCGCCTTTGTGTCGTTTCACAAACTTTACTGTGCATGATACAACGATTTTCATTTACTTTCGTTACGAAAGATTATCTGATTTCTGTGTATTTTGTGGTCATATTACACATTCTGCCAGGGGCTGCAACAGGATTAAAGATAAAGAGGAGGCGTGGATTGACAACCATAGGTTCTATCCAGAATGGTTGAAAGCAGACAAGCAGAAAAAACCCACTAAAGAGGACATGCAGCAGTTCTATCGTCTTTTGGGGCTTACAGAGGCTAATAGTAGAAAGGTAAATAACATCGGTGTTCCAGTTATTGCTGAAGAAAACAGGAACAAAAATGTTATTAATCTGGAGGATCATGACAGAGAAGAATCAGAGAGGAAAAGAAAGGAAAAAGGTAAGGCTATCATGCTGGACGAAGGGGTAAATGAGATGTGGAGAATGGCAGAGCAAGAAGTGATGGGAGCACAATGGAACTTAAATGAGGAAGTTCAGCCTAGGCAACAGGAAAGGGAAGTGGTTTTTAATTTTCAGGATCTGATGGCAAGGAGGGAGGAGGGTGAAAAAGCTGTTCAAGGTGAAGAAGGGAGGATTGACCCCAGGACAGGTTTGATTCTAGAGCCACTTCATTTCTCTATTCCAGCTGGTTTTGAGTACAGGGTAGTTCGTGAGGCTTTGGAAGGTAAAGATAAGGACAAGGGTCATGCTTATAGAGTGGTTCATCAAGTGGGTCGAAGTTTCAAATCCTTCGATTTTACTGATTATGTGGAAATAATTCATGAGGGGGAACTTCCTTACGTTCCTCTTCGTGAAGAGATTGGGCAGAGTAACTGGGAGATGGAGGATCAGAACAAAGATAAGGAGCTTGGGTATGAAGGTGATAAGAGCTTCTCAATTCCTGATAACATGAAGTCCGGAAAAAAGCGTCTTTGGAAGGATCATTCTGGCGACTTGGCAGATTTTGTAAGGGCGGAGACAGTACGCAATGAGATTGATGATCTATTTTTTCTTAAAAAAACTCGAAGCATGATTGAAACTTATGGGTCAGAAATTTCATATCCGATTGAGGCGGAGGTTGAGGTGACTCAACCCCGCCGTGATGAATGAGGATTTTGTGCTGGAACGCACGAGGTATATGCAGCCCTCGTGCGTTCAGTAGGATTAATAGGCTGCTAGTATCGTATCGTCCGTCTTTTCTTTTTATTTCTGAAGCTAAGTGTAATTCCTCGTATGCTAATATTGTTAGGGTTCGGTTAGGATTTCAAAATGCCTTTTGTGTGGAATCCTCTGGTAGAGCAGGTGGACTTGTTATCATGTGGAATGAAGTTGATGTTTCTGTTTTGTCTTTCTCTCCTGGACATATTGATTGCTTGATATCTGGTTTGGCTAATAAGTGGAGGTTCACTGGGTTTTATGGGCATCCTGTATTACAACATAGAATTGAGTCTTGGAAACTTTTAAAAAGGCTTAAGAACTATTTAAATGTGCTCCCTGTTCCTTGGCTTATTGGTGGGGACTTCAATGAAGTTCTCTTTAATCATGAAAAGATGGGGGGGAATTGTAGAAAGGATGGTAATATGGCTCAATTTCAAGAAGCAATCCAGGCCAATGATCTTAAATGTCTTAACATGTTTGGATCAAAATATACTTGGCACAACAGGAGGAAAGGGAATCATTATATTAAGGAGAAACTTGATAGATTTCTTGCAAATAGAGAATGGATGAACATGTGCACTTATTTTGAAGCCTCTACTTTGCCTTTTATGGGATCGGATCATAGGCCAATTCTGATTGAATTTGATGAGCAATTGCCTAGAATTTGGAAGAAAATGGTGGATAAAAATTTTAAATTTGAAAATTATTGGATGAAGGAGGAAGGTTTTAGAGATGTTTTGTCAACTGCTTGGAAGAGGAATGATCATGTGGTTCCTCTTAATGAATCTTTAAAGCACTGTGGTCAAGAAATTTCGACATGGGCGAAGAAAAAGGGTGGTACTTTGAAGGTTCGAATTAAGCAAGCACAAACAAGCATTAACACCTTGCTGGATGATGACAATGGTTTTCCAGATATGCAGGAGGTGGAAGATTTGGAGGCTGAGCTTGCTACATTACTCACTCAAGAGGAGTGGTTCTGGAAACAGAGGTCTCGGATTTCTTGGCTTAAAGAGGGTGATAGGAATACGAAATTCTTTCATTCAAAAGCCAATGGGCGATTCAAGATGAATCAAATTAGAAAAATCCAAGATAGTAATGGAGTATGGCTTTTTTCTGATACTCAAATTGAGGGTGCTTTTTCTAATTTCTTCAAGGACCTATTTACTTCAAGCAATCCCTCAGAAGAGGAAATTGGAAGAGCAGTTCAATTTTTGAATGTCAAAATGTCAAAAGAAAGATCCAATCTACTGGACATTCCTTTCTCCAAGGATGAAGTCCTAAGGGCAGTGCTTGATTTATCTCCTTGGAAAGCACCTGGTCCTGACGGGTTTCCGGCCTCATTCTATCAAAAGAACTGGGAATTGATTGGAGAAGATGTTACAATGGCAGTTTTGAAGGTTCTGAATGATAAAGGCTCGATAAAAAACTGGAATCATACGATCATAGCGCTTATCCCAAAAAAGAAACATCCAACATTACCATTGCATTACAGGCCTATTAGTTTATGCAATGTGTGTTATCGCATTCTTGCAAGAACTATGACAAATAGGTTGAGGAGTATTCTGGGGGATGTCGTGGATCACCATCAGAGTGCATTTGTTCCAGGGCGTATCATCACGGACAATATTCTTTTGGCCTATGAAGGGATGCATTTCTTAAAAACTTCTAAGAGTAAAACAGGTTATGCAGCTATGAAATTGGATATGACAAAGGCTTATGATAGAATTGAGTGGAGCTTTTTTATGAGAGTCTTACAAGCAATTGGATTTCCACACAAATGGATTCAATTGATCTGGGAATGTGTTTCAACAGTCTCTTATTCTATCAAAATTAATGGTGCACTTACAGAGAGTTTCACCCCTACAAGAGGTATTCGCCAAGGAGATCCTCTCTCCCCATATCTATTTGTATTATGTGCACAGGTTTTTTCTTCTATCATATCAGCATCCATTGACTCCAAAGTGGTATCCGGCTTCAAAATTGCTAGAAATGCTCCTCCTTTGTCTCACCTTTTCTTTGCAGACGACAGCATTGTGTTTTTCAAGGCATCGAAAAAAGAGACTCAATGTTTGGCGCATTGCATTTACATCTATGAAAAAGTTCGGGGCAATTGGTCAATAGAGAAAAATCTTCAATCACTTTCAGTCCTCATACTTCTCAGGGCAATATAGATCAGTCTAAATTGGTCCTGGGGATTAGAGACTCCAATGGCCATGAACTTTATTTGGGTCTCCCAGCTATTATTCCAAAGGCCAAAAAATTGAAGTTTAGCTATCTTACTGATAGGGTGCGAAACAAGGTGCTTTCTTGGCATCATAAATCGTTCTCTGAAGGTGGTAAACAGGTTTTGATTAAAGCAGTGTTGCAAGCGATGCCTTCATATGCAATGTCGTGCTTTAGGATTCCGGTGGCAACTTGCACTGATATTGAAAAAATCTTTGCTGGGTTCTGGTGGGGTGATTCTGAGCTATCAAAGAAAAAACATTGGAAGAAGTGGGTGGAGCTGTGCAAACCAAAGGATGAGGGGGGATTAGGGTTTCGCAATTTGGTTATGTTCAATAAAGCCTTGCTTGCAAAGCAATTGTGGAGACTTCTTACAGCAAAAGATACCCTGGTTAGCAAGATTTTCAATGCTAAATACATAAGAAATGCCAGGTTAGATGAGTTGGAATTAGGTTCAAATCCATCTTTTGTGTGGAGGTCTTTGTTGTGGAGCAAAGAGTTGGTTGATGAAGGTGCTAGATGGAGGGTTGGTAATGGCCAAAATATTCACATATTTAAAGACAGATGGGTCTGTAATTTGGAAGGCGGAAGAATTGTTTCCAGAATTGCTAGTGCATCATCTGTTAGCAGGTTCTTAACTGAGGAAGGTGGATGGAATGAGCAGATGATAAATCAGGCATTTCTACCTCATGAAGTGGAAAATATCTTAAATACTTCAATCATGAAAAATGGAGTGCATGATCAACTTTTCTGGCCACCATCTTCGTCTGGTATCTATACAGTGGCATCGGGGTATAAGTTAGCTTTTGATAAGGCTATGAAGGGCGAAAGCTGGGAGGATATAGGACCATCCAATAAAGCTGCGAGTATGAAGGTGTTCAGTATTATATGGAAACTGCAAGTGCCTCCTAAGGTGAGAATATTTGGATGGAAACTAACAAGAAACATGATAGCTTCCGAAGGAAATCTGAATCAGAACCATGTGCCAATTAGCCCGATTTGTAAATGTTGTGGATTTCATATGGCAAATTCGATGCACTGTATTTTTGTGTGCCCTTTCGCGAAGAACACATGGAAAGCTCAGGGGCTATGGTCGGATATTAGCAATGCAGCCAGGTACGATTGCTTTGATTTTATGGCTTGGTGTTCTCAAAAGCTGAATTTGGAAAAAATGTCTTTGATCATTATGATAGCTTGGGCAATATGGATTGAAAGATGTAATTTTGTTCATTCAGATAAGCAATATCAATGTGCGGTTTTTTTCAATGTCAAGTTTGATGTGAATTGGGCAAAATCGTATTGGTTGGAATTTGTCAAAAATGATAATATGGATAGGGTTGAAGAAGGTCTAGTTCCTGCTGAAATTGGTAATATTCTATACACAGATGCAGCTTTTAATGACATTAGAAAATGTTATGCTGTTGGTTTTGTGGTGGTTAATGATAGGAAGAAGATCATTCTAGCAGGAGCTAGGTGTATTAAAAATCCAGGAACGGTTTGTGGTGCTGAACTTATGGCTATCAAAAAAGGCATTGGCAGATGTGCTCAAATCGGGTTGAAAATTAAGCAGGTGTGCTCTGATTCTTTGGATGCTATTAAAGCTATTAATGGAAAATCACAGATTGGTGCATCAGAAGAAGAAACAATCATGGAAGTCAAGTCTTTGATGCATCGAGAAATGATCATGGAATGCAGGTTTATAGGAAGAGATAAGAATCGGATTGCACATGAGTTAGCAAAATATTCTATTATCACTTCATCTCCTCATGATTGGAATGAAGATGACTGTCCTCAATTTTACAAGGATCTGATCTGACTACTTCTCTCTGTTTTGAGGGTTTATCCTTGTATGAATTGTCAAAAAAAAAATGGGTACTTAGATTGATGAGGTTTTAACAAAGTTATCCGACTCTCGTTGTTGCAATAAATCATGGGAAAATCACTTTCTAATACAATTGGGATTCCTTACTACAATATAGTACAATCACTTTCTAGTACATTTTACATTTACAAATAAATAAACATTTCACATTTAAAAGTAGGGGTGACAATTTTTGACACGACACGATAGCACAATACGAATCCGATACGAAAATTGTGGGTTAGTGTTTGACCTTATTGGGTTCGTGTCGTTATCGGGTCGACCTGATAACGACACGAAGATTTCGTGTCGGGTTCGTGTCAACCTGTTAAGCACGATAAAATTAACAGGTAACCCATTAACCTGTTAACAACCCGTTAACCTGATATGACACGACACGATAATGACACGTATCTGATAATAACACGATAATTTTTATATTTATATAAACATATTATTTATTATATATTTAATACAATTTTAAATTGATTTATTTTCTTATCGTGTCGTTATCGTGTTGTTATCGTGTCGTTATCGTGTTGTTATCGTGTTACGTGTCGTTATCGTGTCGTGTCACGTCGACACGAGAATTATCGTGTCGTGTCGTGTCGACACGAAAATTATCGAGTTCATGTCGTGTCGACACAGATTCTTATCGTGTCGTGTTTGTGTTTGGGCTTATCGTGTCGTGTCGATACGAAACACAACACGATAGCACGATTTGCCAGCTCTATTTAAAAGTGGTTGTATTAGATTGTGGGGAGAAGTTGGATTTTGTATCAAAAAGTGAATAATCACATAAATCATGTGAATTGAGTCTTTGAGACTCATATTTATAAAAATTCCACATGCATACCCAACTTTCATATATAATACTCTTCCGTCCCGTATTAACTTTCATAGGTAGGTGGACACGTAAATTAAGAAAGTGTAATAATGAGTGGAGTTTTGAGGGGTAATTTTGTAAAACTTTATGTATAAAGTAAAGAATGAGTTGACTTTTGTGTATGTGTGGATAAAAAATGAAAGTGTGTTGTATATGAAGTGTTTAAGTTTAAGTAGAATAATGTTGTACTAAATGTTGTGACAAATTGTACAACACTGACTCTAACAGAATATCAGAAATTAAGATTCACACAGCGGAAGACTTGAAACACTAAAAACAAACGAGTCACAATGGAAATAATTTTTCACATAGATTTTATAAATAAAAATCTATGCGAGCCTTACGGTGAAATTCAATACTTATCTTCAAGTACAAATGTTGTGTGAAATGTTACAGCAATAACCTTCACAACTGAAACTACAAACGAGGCAGGTGCCTTGTTCTAAAAACGAACTAAGTGTATAAGAGATTACACACTGTCGAAATGCTAGTCTATCTATGATTACACTCTCGGTAGATAAGAGAAGCACACAGTCATACGGGTGGGATACGAACGTATGAACTAAAAGGTAAAACTACTGGCCACAATTCCTAACAGGGATGAACGCTCGGTCTAGGAGATTGATCGAATAGAGTACACTGAATTGAGAAGCCTTCAATCGGTATTTATAGAAGTGGGGTGCTGATTCTAGAGGCTTCCACATTGAGATCCTATTTTTTAGGAACTCAACTTCCATGATCTTTCTAGATCCTTCTTGCACGTTCCAGGTCATTCTAAGATGCTTCCAGCCTCTTCTAGCTCTTATAGGACGTTCTCCAATATTCTGGAATCTTCCAGGTTCCAGATCCTTGTAGAAGCTTCTAGACTCTGCCAGAAATGCTGTGACATTTAGATCAACATTTAATGTAACATTTCAGAAAGGACTTAGAAAAAATCTCGGAAGGTCAAATTAAGATGTTGTTGATAATGTTAAGGCATTTAAGGATTAACAATATCTACAATCTCCCCCAATTTGACCTTTCGACTACAACACACCTGATGCACATATATTTCTATATATACTCAGTATTATGTACTTAGTTGAGGTTGACATCATTGCTAAGCACTAGTCAAGACAATACCTGCTGTAACCGTTGGATCAAATCAAATGAAGATCAAGGATAATTTTACAATGATCCATGCCATAAGATCAAGATAAATTTTATCCAAGATAGAACAAGTATAAACACTACACTTATTCACAACATAAGTAACTTTACTAAGATCATAAGTTGAACTGGAAGAATTAACTTAGAATCTAAGTAAGACACTAACAAAAACAAACAATCAGAGCAACAAAATAAAAAACAAACAAAACAGAAACTAACACTATACACAACCTGCAATAGTAGAACACATGATAACCTGTAAACAATTTAAGCAAAGGCAGTAAACAAATATCAAGTGGAACCATAATTAAGCAAGTTGTAAAGACAATAAACATCCTATCATCTAGAAAATAAATAACAAGTGTATCAGAATTTCAGAATTCAAACTTAAACATTAACTACAGAGATTGAACTGAATAAATGGCATATATTGCTGTGGTAACAGCTGCAGCATCATCTTCCTGCACCATAGCCATTATGGAATTCAGATCTCCCCCTGTCTAGCAGCTTTCTCTATGAAGATCACCATACAAGGTGTCCATCTCAGCAGCATCATCATCATCTCCTTCATCAACAAAGTAAGTAGATGCAAGGTGTGCAACTACATCAGTCACTTCAGCATCAGGTCCATCACCAGGAGCTGGAACTCCATCATCATCTGCAGCCATCTCTTCAATCACCACATTGGAGTTCAATGGTGGTAGTACTCCCCCTGTTGTAGGTGAAAGCAGATTGGTCCACCTGTCCTTCAGGAACTGGAGCTCATCAATTGTTTCCTGCAAGTGTTGGAGTTGGAGTTTGATGAATTCCTGTGAAAGATACACATTACCAGAAATGTTGATACGGATGTTCTCAACATTTGGGGTTGCATTTCTCTGTCTTGATCTGGATGACTCAGGATGATCAGTAGTAGAGGGTCTGAAAGTTCTCTGTGGACTAGCAGTACCAGGAGCAACTAAGGGCAGATCAATTACTCTGTCCCCAATTAATAAGGCAGGAGCAACAGCAAGCAGTGGCACTCTCCCCCTCAAGACATCAGTCTTCTTAGCATTGAAGCCATGGTGCTTCAAATAGTTTGAAATCAAGACTGGATAGGGCAGATTTCCTTTCCCAGTAGTTTTACCAGTAAACTTCCTCATGTGGTGAAAAATGGTGTGGCCTAGATTGAACTTCTTAAGTATGGAAATCCTATACATAAGAATGGCTTGATCTCTGGTAATTTTAGTGGTGTTGGTAGTGGGAATCCAATTGTAAATAATCAGTTTATACAAAACAGAATGTAAGGAGGTTAAGTGTCTAGCCAACATTTTCCTAGCCCACTTAGTCTTTCTACCCCCTGTGATTGCAGTAATCACAACATCCATATCTGGATCCTCATCCTCATCAACATTTGGGGTGTGCAAGAACTCATTAATAAGTTCAGGAGTGAATGGCACATCCCTCCCCCTAAAATTAACAGTACCATATGATCTAGAACTTCTCCTACCAGTGCTTTTCTTCATACAAGCATAGAATTCATATGACCAATTAGTTAGAAAAGCTTCACCAAATGTAACAGCATTCAACAGATTTCTATCCTCTAAGAACTTAATCATACCCTTACTATCAAAATCAGGCACATTAATTCTTTTCTCAACCAACAGCTTCCTATTAGAGTAAATTTCTAATCTTTTCTCAACATAAGTAGAATGATCAGAGATACCTTCACTTTCTGCCTCAAAAGGTAGTTCCTCATTAGGATCAGAATCTCCATCATGGTCAGAGGAGCTTTTGGATGAGCTCTTTGCCTCAGCAGATGAGCTCTTTGCCTCAGAAGATGAGTCTCCACTTCCACCATCATCAGGTTCTGGTGTGGACTCCTTTGCAGCAGCAAGGGACTCAGCATTCTTCTTAAGAGATTCTTGCATATCTCTTAGGCAAACATTGAAATCAAAATCAGAGTCCGATTCAGCAGGTTCTTCTTCAGGGATCATCTTGGCCTTCCCTTTTCCTTTAGGATCAGCAGCAATCTTCTTCTCAATTGGTTTCTCAACAACAGCTTTCTTTGGTTTCTTTGCAGCAACAGGAGCAGCCTCAACCTCTTCTTCAGAATCAGTAAACACCTGAATAGGTTCACTAGCATCAGCTCCAACTTTCTTCTTCTTCCTCATAGATTCAGAGTAATCTATTCGGGTAAAGACACGGTTTGACCTCCTCCTTTGAACAGGGCTTCTCTATCGTTTCCCTTTCTGCACATTCTTCTTGAGAGGAATGGGGGCAGACTCATCTGAAACAGAGAGTGAAGAGTTTGTACCATCATCAGAAGCTTCGGCATCCTCCATTTCGACATCCTCAGAATTGGATGCATCAATACTAGCTTCTCCTTCAGCAACGGTTTCCACATTCCGTTCAGGTGCAGTAGGCTCAGTAGGGTTCGAAGAATTGGGGGTTTTTGCAGCAGCAGCCATTTGGGCAGTTTGTTCGGCCAAATAGCTTGAGATATCCACAGTGATATCTCCGAACGTCATCACAGGTAGATGACCAGTAGCCCGAAGAGTGTTGGATACCTCTTCAACAGCCCTAGTGAATTCTTCAACAGTTGAGTCTTGTGGGATGTGGGTAGTTGGTGGAGTAGTTTGTGGAACAGGAGTGGTTGTTGATGGGGTTGCAGAGACATTGGTGTCGGCATTTGAGGAATTTGACTGTTGTGAGGCCATTGAAGCAAGAAGATCGAGAGAATTTTGGGCGTTTTGATCGGAAGTTTCAGGAGCAGAGTGTGAGTGAGAGTGTGATTGAGGGTGGTTTCCAGCCATTAAGAAGAATCGGTTGGATTTCCAAGGTAGGTTTTTGAGAGTGTATGCAATAAAGTTGGGAAATACACGGCCAAAGAACAATTTCTGCAAATAAGGTACTTAACAAAACTCGAAAAAGACAATTAGCAACATAAATCACAATTAATTGAGTTTTATAGAGAGAATGAGTGTAGTTGGAGGTTAACACGATTAATTCCAGAAATAAATTGATAGTGCTCCACATTTTTAGCCACAACCTAGATCATGGTTTAATTAGTGGGAAAAATCAATTTTATTAATTAATTAAGTAATTAAGAAGATTCTAGAATTTTTACTTGGATTAGTATATAATTAAATAAATAAAATAAATCTCAATAAATAATTACAACAGATAAAAATAAATTCGAATCAGGCAATGTTGTGCTCAAAACTGTTACAAACACCTCAACACGGTTTTTACATGAATTTTCTTCATTTGTGTTGCACCATATTTTTTCTTTTTGTGTTATAGCATCTAATTTGTATTGATCCATTGTTCCTGTAGAGTACATCGTAGTAGCGAACTCCGTGCCCCATACTTACTTAATGGATTACAAATATGTTGATGTTTTTACCAAATATCACCTTTTGAAAAGAAGGCATCGTAGTAGTGAACTCCGTGCTCCATAGTTACTCAGTGATTTGGTACATCTTTTAGTATGCTAATAACATTCTCATTTTTATGCATTTGAGAGGTGTAAGACATGTTTATTTTTGCACTCCAAGGTTCTTAGATTCGTAGATATTTTACAAAGGAATTATTTAACTAAGTAAGAAATAAATTCAACTTATAAAATTTATACAACCCATGATGTTGTCCCAAATGCTACCGCATTTGTGACAACATCCATCCGAATTTTTCAGATAGTGCTCATACCAAGAGATTTCCTCAAGATTGAGAATCTCTCATGGTCTAATGCTTTAGTAAAGATGTCAGCATTTTGTTTTTCAGTAGGTATATACTCCAACTTTACAATATTCTTCTCTACTAAATCTCTAATAAAGTGATGTCTTATGCTAATGTGCTTAGTGAGTGAGTGTTGTACAGGATTCTTAGAAATGTTAATAACACTAGTATTATCACAAAAGATTGTAAGTATACCATTCTCAATACCATAGTCATGGAACATCTTGCTCAGCCACAAGAGTTGTGTGTAGCAGCTTCCAGCAGCAATATACTCAGATTCTACAGTGGATTGTGAAACACAATTCTGTTTCTTGCTATGCCATGATACAAGATTGTTACCCATGTAAAAACATCCTCCACTCGTACTCTTTCTATCATCTATATCTCCAGCCCAATCAGCATCACTATAGCCAATCAATATGTTGTTGGTGTCCTTAGTATACCAGATTCCAAGGTCACTTGTACCTGAAACATATTTGATGATTCTCTTCACAGCATTCAGGTGTGATTCCTTTGGATTAGCTTGGTACCTAGCACAAACACACACACTGTACATAATATCTGGTCTACTAGAGGTTAAATATAGTAAACTACCTATCATGGATCTGTAAAGTGTTGGATCAACATCTGTTCCAGCACTATCTTTGCAAAGTTTCAAAGAAGATCCCATAGGAGTTTTCATTGGTTTTGAATTTTCAAGACCAAATCTTTTAACCAATTTCTTAGCATACTTACTCTGGGAGAAGAAAATACCATCACTGCATTGTTTGATTTGAAGACCTAGAAAATAATTCAAATCTCCAACCATACTCATTTAAAATGTTGCAGTCATTGCCTCAACAAAGTTACTCAACATTTTATCACAAGTAGAACCAAACACAATGTCATCAACATATATTTGAGCAATAAGTAAATCTCCTTCAGTGTGCTTAATGAACAAAGTTCTATCAGCTTCTCCTCTAATAAATCATATTCCAAAAGAAAGTCAGTAAGCCTACCATACCATGCTCTAGGAGCTTGTTTAAGACCATACAATGCTTTCTTAAGTTTATATACATGATCAGGATATTGTGGATCTTCAAATCCTATAGGTTGTTCAACATATGCTTCTTCATTCAATATGCCATTTAGAAATGCAGCCTTTACATCCATTTGATGAAGTTTAATGTCAATAAAACATGCAATAGCTAGCAGTAATCTAATAGATTCTATCCTAGCAACAGGTGCAAAAGTCTCATCAAAATCAACTCCTTCAACTTGGGTGTAACCTTGTGCTACTAACCTAGCCTTGTTTCTAACAATATTACCAGATTCATCAGTTTTATTCTTGAATATCCACTTTGTTCCAATGACATTAGTATGACTAGGTCTTGGAACAAGTGTCCACACTTCATTTCTTTCAAACTGACCAAGTTCTTCATGCATAGCATTAATCCAGTTTTCATCAATTAAGGCTTCTTTAGCACTCTTAGGTTCAATTTCAGATAAATAGCATTCAGCATTTACAATGTTACACATAGAAGACATGCATATTGTTCTTACCACATCTACCTTGTTTGATCTTACTCTCCCTCTTGTTTGCACTCCGACTGTAGCATCGCCTATGATCTGGTCAGAAGGATGACTTTTACCTATTCTTGAAGAAGGATTCGTTTTGGGAACGTATTGGTCATTCTGTAAGATTACAACTGTCTGTTCTGTAGATGTTGACCCAGATGTGTTAACATTTAGTGCAACATTTTCAGACTTCAGTGTATTCTCAGAAGTGTCAGTAACCTGTAATACATTTTCTTCATCTTTGTCATCTGTAAGACCTTTATCATCATCAAACACAACATTAACAGATTCTTGAACAGTGTTAGTTCTAAGGTTATATACTCTATAAGCTTTACTATTTCTAGATATAGCCTAAAAAGAAACATTTATTACTTTTAGAATCAAACTTATGAAGTTGATCCCTATCATTCAGAATATAACACACACAACCAAATACATGAAAATATTTCACACTTGGTTTTCTGTTGTTCAAAATCTCATAAGGTGTTTGACTTGTGCCAGAACGAATAAAAACTCTATTAATAATATGACATGCAGTATTCAATGCTTCTCCCCAAAATTTCTTAGAAAGACATTTGGATGTAAGCATAACTCTAGCCATTTCTTGTAAAGTTCTATTCTTTCTTTCAACAATTCCATTTTGTTGTGGAGTTTTAGGAGATGAATATTCTTGCAAGATACCCTTTTTATCACAAAAATCATTAAACATGCTGTTTTCAAATTTCCTACCATGATCAGTTCTAATACGGCCAACTTTCAAGTTAAACACATTTGTGAACCTCTTATAAAGAATTTTAAATGCAGCAAATGCTTCAGATTTATCTCTTAAAGACTCTACCCAGGTATATCTAGAAAAATCATATACCACAACTAAGGAATACCTTTTTCCTCCAATGCTTTCAGTTTCCATAGGACCCATCAAGTCCATGTGCAGTAATTCAAAACATCGATGTGTAGTACAATGTGACAGCATTTTGTGCGACATTCTTACCTGCTTACCTTTTTGGCATGGTCCACATACAGTGTTATTGTGAAACCTCAGTTTTGGAATTCCTTTTACTGCATCTGATTTGATTAGTTTCTTCATTGCTCTGTAATTTGCATGACCCAATCTTTCATGCCATAAGACATTTTCATCATACTTTGACAAGTTACACATATTTGTTCCAATAAGATAGCAATTATCAGCTGACCTAGTACCAGTCATAACACAAATTCATCTTTATTAAGAACATAACATGAATCTTTATCAAATTTCACATGCAAATTATCATCACAAAGTTGACTAATGCTAATCAGATTTGCAAGTAAGCCATCAACATGTAAGACATTTTTAAGCTTAGGAAAACCTTCAACATTCAAAGTTCCTTTTCCAACAATCTTTCCTTTAGAACCTCCACCATATGTAACTGTTGGTCCCAAGTTGAGTTAATAACGAGTAAGCTAGTGAAAATGTCTAGAGGGGGGTGAATAGACTTTTCAAAAATCTTTCGAAATATCAAAGTACAATATGCGGAATACGAAATTAACAATGAGCCCAATTCAAGATTATACTCAACTTATATTCGAGAACTCTGTTCTATACTCAACTAGTCTTGTACAGTTAAGTAGTTAAACAATTAAGCAGTTAAACAACTTAAAACAGTAAAGTAAATCAACACACAAAGATTTATAGTGGTTCGACAACTTGTCTACATCCACTCTCACAAACCCAGTTGTGATGTTTTCCACTAAACTCTTCCAATCGAGTACAAAGTGTGTTTTCCTGTCTTTTAAGTCCCAAGAAGAAGACTTAGATCTTCAAAGATTATACCACCAGATATATCTACGATCTAACTAGCTATTTAACAAGCAACTAGCAACTTGAAACAAAAACAATAAAACTTCTCTATCTTCAGTAGTCGCCTTCTTGAATATGACTTGTCTTCTGGCTTCTTTCTGAAGTTCAACTCTGTGAGTTCTTCCGCCTTTGAATTCTTCAGTATAATTGCTTTTGAATGCTCAGAATATCAGTACGTCAGTAATCAGTAGTCTTGAATCAATGAACACCTTGAGATATTTATAGACTTCTGAAATCAAGAACTTAGTTAGTTGTAACCAACTCTTCTTGAAAACTGATTTCTATCCATCCACGCGTTTCTGTTAATAATTAGTTATTCCATAACTAACTTCGTCAATCTTTATCTTAACACGCGCTTTTGTAACAAACTTCAAGTTGACTTGTCTTGTTGAGTCCGGTAGTTGCACTAGTCTTGTAGTCCACCTGTCTTGAGTAGTAGACTGGTCTTCTCTTCTTGTGCAGTAGACTCCAATAGAACTAATCTAGTCCTATCATCTAACCTAACAAGACTATTACATTACATTAAGCTTATAGTTTAGTCAACTTAAAATCTATACAATGAATCTATCTATTACATCAAAACAATGAGCTTCTATACAACAATTATAGCTCAATAACCATCTAATAAGAACACATATGAAGTACTTATAAATCGTACTTATCTTTCAAATATAAACAATACTTATCTTCTCATGTGAACTCTACTGGTCTTGTATAAGATGACTTCAACTTAACTATACTAGATCAGTCAACACTTAGAAAATATTCAAGTCTACTTTTGGCTTATCAAAACTTCATCTTATCTTTCCATCATTTAGGACTTGTCTAGGATTCATATCCCAACAATTTCCCCCTTTTTGATGAAGCCAAAACTACTTGAATCTTTTCTTATTAGTAGTCTAGTTAAGTAGTTATCTTGTCTTAACATCAAAAGTTGTTATCTTTTCATTCATTCAAAATAAGAACAGTAGATTACACATACTTAAACAAACAAAACAATGAAAACAAATCTAGTCTGAGAGAGTACCTCCTTCTACATTTGGAACGCAGAAAGCATCTAGTAGTCTTCTGTGAATCAGCCTAGTATGTTCTTCATCTTCAATCTTCTCCTTCTCGAGTAGTTGTTCTTCAAATTTCTTGATCTTGTTCATATCAACCCTTCTTCCAGAGCTTGTCATAGGACATTTCCATTCCGGAAATTCAGGAACCAAAATGTTAAAGTTTGCACCAGCAGAAATCCTCATTATCAAGTTCCATAGCATCTTGTGTTGTCCTTCCATAAATCTATCAAACAACGAATATAATTCATCTTGTCCTTCAGCATCTCCATATTTCCTTATAATCCAATGATCCAGTTCCCATTGACTCTTCACTTCAATCCATTCAGCTCGATGCTCATTATCTATGAAGTAATCAATGAACTGATCTTCCATCTGATTAACATCTTCTTTCAGCTTCTGCAACCTAGCAATATGTTTTCTGACCTTCTTCTTGTCTGCAAAAAGACTCTCATCACTTGGATCAGAAATCTTCATCTTCTTCTCAACTGTTGCAGTAGGCTCTTCAATATGAATAGCTTTCCTCTTAACTTGTCTGGTCTGAATCTCTGCTTCAGGAGACGCAATTTCTTTGCCTTTTACCAACTTTTTCTGCTCATCTGCTCTAACCTTATCAAGTTCAGCAGTCTTGACCAACTTTCCTCTCTTGGGTCTTTTGAGCTCTTGTATTGTTTCAGCAGCCTCCTTAGCTTCCGGTTCAGCAGATTTCTCAATAATACTTGACTCTTCCCCCTTTTTGGCTTCATCAGTAGCCTTGAGAGTGAAAAGACTAGTAAATCGAGTCATTTCTTCCTTTACAGCTTCCTTCATAGCTTCAGTAGCTATCTCTATCTGCCTTTGATGCGACTTCTCATGACTTATCTTGTCTAGTCGATCTGCAGTAAGTTCCATCTTGCGTGAACTTGAAACTAACTCATCTTTGAAATGAGTAGCTGTCTGTCGAAGGAGTGTATTCTGTGCAGTTAATTCATTGAGAATGGTTTGAGAACGCACCAACTGATCTTGTGCTTCTCGTCTTTGATCATCAGCAATAGCAATCTTAACTCTGTAGAGTCTCTCCATTTTGCTAGACTCCTCAGCTAACGATCGCGCAAAAGAAATAGATCTCTTTTCAGAAAAATCTACTTGTTTCTTCAGAAAATTCTCAACTTCAGCAAACATTTCCTCTCGAAAAGACGAGTCCATCTTGTTGACTTCACCAACGATTAACTCTCTAGAACTATCAACAAGTGTTTGGTTCTGCTGTACCAAAACATCTTTTACCTTTGATTCTAGGAACTCATCTATCGCGGAACGTACTACTTCTTTCAAGTCCGTCTTCAACTCATTAAGATATCCTTCGGTAAATACTTGAGTAGACGACTGAGCACCAATCACAGTGTCTTCTTGAACTTTCTCAACAAGTTCATCTTCAGTAAACATTACTGCATCCAAGAACTCATCATCTTCTTCTCCTAGTTCAAAAGACTCAGTCTCTTCTGAAATTTCAGCATCTTCTAACTCCAAAACTGGTTCAGAAGTCTGTACACCAATTTCAGCAACCTCTGGCTTTAGCTCATCTTCCACCAGATCAGTCTGGGTTCCGATATCAAATGCGAACTCATCTACCAGAACACCATCAGGGATGCTCAACAATCTCTTAACTAGATCAACTAGGGCCTTGCGTGGAAACAATTCGGAGTGATCCTTAACACCGCTGTTCTCCTTCTGTTCCATCTCCCAATCCATGAAATTGGAGATACCGCCCATTCCCAGAATGACCTCGAAAAGATCATCTGTGGAAGATTTCTTCAGAGCAAACCAAGTACAAATTCTGATGAGCTTCTCAAACTGTTCGGACGAGTAGTCGATGTCAAGAGTCGAGAGCTGTTTCTTCAGATTCCTAGACACTCGAGCGTGAACTCTCTTCTCTCGCAGACACATCGGATAATACACCAGGGATTCAAATCTAACATCAGACGGGTCCTGAGTAGATGGGGTCTCTAACTCAGCTGTTGCAGTGGCAACTGGCGTCTTGTCTGTAGTAGATGGGTTGGAGGGTTCAACATTTTCTGTTGAGGGTAAAGAAGAAGTTTGGACTGTGGTTTCTTGGGGCTTTGATGTGGCTAGGTTTGGTGTGACAACTGTCGGAGTATCAGTTGTATCCTTTTTGGGAGTGTTTTCAGGTGGGCTGACTCTCAGCGGTCGCGCTGTCAGCACTTGTGAGGATGGGGGAATAGGTCTAGGCCTAGATCGATGTGATCTTGCCTTGGTTGAGACGGGGAGAGAGAGAGGAAATGAAATAGCTTGAGAAGAAGAACCAACCTGAGGACTCGACTCGGCTGGTGGAGTAGGCGAATCGAGTCTTACTAGTCGATAGACTTCGGCACCTGTCTCCTCTTCTTCTTCTGAATGAGTCTCCTCTGAATCTTGTCCACTCGACTCAGCTTTCGCAACCTCCTCAGAATTTTCCTCATCTGACTCATCTCCTGAAGAGCTAGACGAGCCAGCATATGGCATGACCTCCGAGTCATCTACCATCACTTGTCTTGGAGCAGACGGCCTTCTAGCAGCTTGCTTCCTCAAAGCTTCTGTCTTTAAATAGAACTTTAGTGGATGAAACGGCTTACCTTTACTCCAATCAGCTTTGTTTGGCAATAGCAGGGGTAAGAGAATACTCAGCTTGTTGCCATATCCAACAGTTTTCGACACCACCCAATTAGCCGTGTCATGATTGACCATAACATTTCGTTCGAAGTACATTATCCGATCAGCGATCAACTTGAACCAATTTCCGTTCGAAATTCCGTCATAGATTGCTGCCATCACCCTAGTCTTCACTTGGGTGACCGAATCATGAGAACCCGTGGCACATAAAAGCATCTTGCTAGCTATGTCCAATAATGTTCGATAAATTTCCAAAAGTTCTGATTTCTTGACGGCTGGGGCCTTGCCGTCTGGTTTAAGTTGCATCCTTCTCCCACAGAAGATGCTTATGTACTTCATTTCTTGACCTAAGGCATAGTTCTCCACATCAATAGTTCCAGTGGGCAACCTCAAATGCCTGAGCAACACCTCGCTATTGATTTCAACCCTGTCTGGTCCAATAAACGATTCGATTGCATCACCTCGTCTGGTGGCGTTGGCATAGAACATCAATACCTCTTCCTCCAAGACGACTTGTGGAAAAGCTTCAAGATATGGTCTTAAACCACATTTAATGCACTTTGAAAGGATCTCCTTGTTGTCATTAGTGTGCAGCCCTTTGAAGAATAGCGAAGGCTCCACATGCACCCTTCCTTCTGTAGTATACCTCCCTAAATCAAATCTTGCTTGCCTGTTGGTTCTGACATCGAAGAGAGAAACAATAGACATAATAGTATGAACTGAATTTTGAGTTAGCAAGAAATCAATTTGGAGAATCAAACAGTTGTGAAAACGTGAGGCGAGTTGAGTGAAGCAGTTGGGTTTTGTTAGAACTGAAATCTTGATCCAATGGTCAAGATCGAATGCATGGATCCAACGGTTGGGGCTTTTGAGATTCTGTTTACGGAATCGAGAATATTATGTGATTGGATATTGTAAATTTTGGAATCCGCCCTTCTTATTGGTTAGGACAGAGGAGTGTACTCATCTGACCTAGCATAGAAGAGTATGGCGCGAACTGTGTATACACCTCTTTAAATGGGAGTGTATTCATCCAATTCTAGAAACTTTCAATTTACATTATCGAATTACCATAATGTCCTTAATTCTATGTGATTAAACACTTAGCATATTTTAATCAGTAGAAACACTTAGCTGGTCTGTTCGAGTCCATCCAGAACAGACGAGTAGACTTAAGCTTCACAAGACGAGTTTGGCTTAAGCACACAAGACGAGTTCCCCCTTCGCCTGTGCTTGTCTATTTTGAACATCGAACGACTTCATGTACCTATCTTATCATATACAACGTGTAATCGATGGTACAAGTAGAGTAAAATAAATAAGATGAATATCAATTCAAAGCAATGATCAAGGTTTCGAACAAGATGACTTTTAACAAACTTAAGAGTCAACGTAAGGATATTTAAGAAATCAAAGATTCCCCCTTAATTGTTTATTCCCTTAGTGTTACCCTCAGCTTTACCAGCTTCCTCATCGGGTTGTCTGGTCATCTAGTCTAGCCTTGTATACCTGTCTGATGCGTGAATAGTCGAGTGCTTCTGGTCTAGTAATCTTGTCTCCTTTTTCTTGATGTACCTGTCTGGTTAGTACATAGCTATAGACAAGTAGGGTCTAAATCAATTAGCCCTAAACTAATGCATAACTCACGAAAACGTGCTTCAGCTAATGGTTTTGTAAAAATATCAGCTCTTTGAAAATCAGTATGAATCTTTTCCATGCGAATATCCTTCTTTTCTACATGATCACGTATGAAATGATGCTTCACATCAACATGTTTACAACGTGTGTGCAATACAGGATTTTGTGTAATGGCAATTGCACTATTACTATCACAGAAAATAGGAACATTTGATTCATATATGTTGTAATCTCTAAGCTGTTGCATGAGCCAGAGTAGTTGACTACAACAGCTACCAGCAGCCATGTACTCGGCTTCGGTAGTAGAGGTAGCAACACTAGTCTGCTTTTTCGAAAACCATGAAATGAGTTTTGTGCCAACGAATTGACAAGAACCAGATGTAGATTTCCTATCTATTCTACAGCCACCAAAATCAGAATCTGAGTAGCCACTTAGAGATAAATCATCATTTGAGGGATACCATATACCACGATTGATGGTTCCTTTCAAATATTTCAGTATCCTTTTAGTGGTTTCCATGTGACTCTCTTTTGGATTAGCTTGAAAACGAGCACATACGCCAACAGAGAATGCAATATCAGGTCTACTAGCAGTCAAGTACAGTAATGAACCAATTAGACCACGATAATATGTTTGATCAGCACACTTACCTTGTTCGTCTGGGTCCATTCTGTATGTAGGTAGCATAGGTACGCCAGCAGACTTGCATGTCTTAATACCATACTTGTCTAGAAGATTTCTAGTATACTTTGCTTGATTTATGAAAATCCCTTCAGGGGTCTGTTTTACTTGAAGACCAAGAAAGTAATTCATTTCACCCATCATGGACATCTCAAATTTACTTTGCATGAGTGTTGAGAAACTTTCACTCAGCTTTTTGTTAGGTGACCCAAAAATGATGTCATCTACGTAAATTTGGACGAGTAAAATGTCTTTCCCTTCTTGTCTTTTGAACAAAGTTCGATCGACCTTGCCCTTAGTAAAACCATTTTCTAATAGAAAGAGAGAGAGAGAGTATCATACCATGCTCTTGGAGCTTGCTTTAGTCCGTATAAGGCTTTCTTCAATCTGTACACCTGGTTGCCTTTGACTTCGAAACCTGGAGGTTGTTCAACATACACTTCTTCCGCAAGAATACCGTTAAGAAATGCACTTTTAACATCCATTTGATATACAGTAAACTTCATGTGAGCAGCATAAGCAAGGAACAATCGAATGGCTTCTAGTCTAGCAACAGGAGCATATGTTTCGTCATAGTCTATGCCTTCAGCTTGTGAGTAGCCTTGGGCAACTAGTCTAGCCTTATTCCTAACGACTACATCATTCTCATCTTTCTTGTTTTTGAAAATCCATCGAGTGCCAACTACATTATGATGTTTAGGCCTATCGACAAGTTCCCAGACGTCGTTTCGAACAAACTGGTTCAACTCGTCTTGCATAGCGATGATCCAGTTACTATCAGCCAATGCCTCTTTAACAGTGGTAGGCTCGATAGATGAGAGGAAACAACACCAGCAAAACATAGTTGGACTAGGCTGTTCTTGCGACTCAAAGAGTTGTCGTCTAGTCTTTACACCAATAGTAGAGTCACCAATGATATTTTCAGTATCATGCGCAGATTTCCATGTTTTTCTACTCTTAACAGGAATACTATCATCATCTATATCATGTACAGCATCATGCATGTCAATATCATTTGTATTATCAATTTTCACAGGAGTAGTTGAGTCAACTAGAGCAGGCATGTCTACTGGTCTAGAAGACTTACCTTGAGCACTTACTTTCACTTTATCATCTGAGTCGAGGGCTTTCATGAATGGATTGTAGGCTTGAACGGATTCATATACCTCTGAGTCTTTATCAGATTCGATCGATAGATCAGTCACCTTTTCACTGATCTTGTCGGCCGACGAGTCCTGTCGAGTTTCATCGAAAACCACATGTGGTGTTTCTTCCACACAAAGAGTTGAGTAGTTGAATACCCTAAATGCCTTGCAAGTCGAGGAGTATCCTAAGAATATCCCCTTGTCTGTTTTGGCATCGAAAGCATTCAACTTGCTCTTTCCATTGTTATGGATGAAACACTTACAACCAAATATATGGAAATATGAAATACGGGGTTTTCTACCTTTCCAAACCTCATAAGGTGTCTTGCCTAGAGATTTGTTGATCGCGCTTCTGTTCTGCGAGTGGCATGCAGTATTGATAGCTTCAGCCCAAAACTATTGAGGTGTGTTGAACTCAGCTAGCATGGTTCTACAGGCTTCTTTTAGAGTTCGATTCCTTCTTTCTGCTACACCGTTCTGTTGTGGTGTCCTAGCTGCACTAGTAAGATGCTGGATACCACGTTTAGCACAAAAGTCTTTGATATAGCAATTAATGAACTCAGTTCCCTTGTCACTATGAATTTTGACAATGGACTGGTTCTTCTCAACTTGTAACTTCTTCAACAGATCAGGTAAAAGAGTTTGTGTATCACTCTTCTTGTGTAGAAAGACTACCCAAGTAAACTTAGAATAGTCGTCTACCACAACAAGTGTGTACCTTCTACCATTCAAGGTTGGAGGAGTTATTGGACCATGAAGATCCATATGTAGAAGTTCTAGGACTCTACTAGTTGAGAGAGTAGGAATTGACTTGAATGAACTTTTAACCTGTTTACCCTGTTGACAGGCCGTGCATACATGTGACTTGTAGTAGACCTCATTGGGAATACCTTCTACAAGGTAATATCTGGCTATCTTATTAAGAACCTTAAAGTTTAAGTGACAGAGGCGTCTATGCCAGAGCCACCCAAGTTCTTTTGGATTCTTAGTAAGTAGACAGGTGTCCCTCGGACAACTGTTCCAATTCACTATATACACACTACCTTGTCTTACGCCGACTAGTAGGACTGTGTGTGTCCTTTTGTCAATGATCTGACATTTGCGGCTTTTGAACTGCACCTTGTATCCACGATCACAAAACTGTGAGACAGAGAGTAGATTATATTTCAGGCCTTCAACGTATGAGACATCTTGGATCTCTACGTCTCCATTCCGAATGTAACCAAATCCTTTAGTGACAGCAGTGGAACTATCACCAAATATCACTTTTGGTCCTTCTTGCTCATGATAGCTTGATAAGAGAGCCTTGGTACCAGTCATGTGGTGCGAACAACCACTGTCAATGTACCAAGTTTCTCCTACTGAGCCACCCTTCTTATACAAGTCAAGTCGACCCTGCAGTGAAGATATTCAATAATTTAGGTACCCACTAGTTTATTGGGGTCCTGGGGGGTTAGTCGAGTTCACAGGAATCCAAATATACATTGGAGTCTTGAACAAGTTTGATCTTTTAAGCTTTCGCCCAAATTTGTTACAGAATAAGACCTTGTTGTCCTTAACTGGCCTATCAGTCGAGTTCGGGTCTACTCTTTGGAGATAGCCTTTTGACTTAATCTCTACTTGAGCAGGCACTTGTCTATGATAGTCAGAGTAGGGCTTGTAAGCATTAGGTCCATACGGTTTATAGACGCGTTTGGGTCTTTCTTCACTAATCATATCATATGACAAAGGTGGAGGATATAGGACAGCTTGTGTACGATATTTTGGTCCAACCTGTCTAGGTCTAGACGAGTAGAGCTGAGACTGCCTTATGAAAGGAGGTCTAGGCTCTTGTCGTCTAGTTTGTACCTGTCTAGTACTTGTCTCCTCAGGATACCAATCCTCGTATCTGACCTGGTTGGGTCGTCCACGATTAGTGGTCCTTTGAAGATTAGTTCTAGGTGGTACAGGCTTGTTGTTGACATTCTTTTTACCTCCCTTGGTAGTCGGAATGTTAACTCGAGCTTGCTTAGGTACAGTACCTTGAGAGGGAGTACCAATATCGTATATCATAGGTCCTTTTCCTTTGTCTTTTGGCAAAAGTCTTGAGTTAGTAGTAGTAGGGTTCTTATTGACTCGAGTAGACGAGCTAGATGACTCAGCACCTATACCTGTCTTGTCTGCTGGATCTCTATACCTATCTGACAATTCAAGGTTAATCTTAGAAGAGTTAACCAGGTCAGTAAGTTTGAGATCTAGTGTGACAACCTCGGTCTCTAAGAACTTATTACGTTCTTCAAGCTTTTTGCACTTGCTCTTTAAAACATTGAACTCATTTCTCTCAGTTGCATGCGTCTTAAGTAGGTCTTGATATAACCTGTCTGTCAATGTACACTTTTCTTTGAGTTGTCTCAACTCTTCAGTTAAGCGTTCATTTAGGACTGTTACATTAGGATCTACTTTAGACTGAGCTTCTTTAAGATCAATGATTTCTTGTTTTAATGCAATGTTCTCGTCACTGACTTCAATGAAAGCTTGGTTAGCAAGTAGAAGGTCGTCCTCAACTGCACTAGTCGAGTGCTGAAGACTACTTCCTACTTCACTACTAGCAGTGTCACTTTCATCAGTGTCAGAATCATCACAAGATTGAAAAGAAGTGTTTGATGATACCTCTTGATCGATTTTAGCCATACAGCATAAGCCATCGTCAACTATAAATGCTTCGTCGTGGTCTGGATCGGATGGGTAGCTGGATAGGGATGATGGTAACTCGTCTGAGTCAGACTCAGACTCATCATTAGCCATCATGACCTTTTTCCCACGGTTATATCTTCTATCTCTTCTTGCCTTCCGCTCCTCTCGATCATCAGTACTCAGGTCTAGGCATTCATATATATAATGACCTGGCTTTTCGCAGTTGTAACACAAGAGATCATTAGTGGTCTTTTTGATAGGTGATTTATCTCTACGTTTATTACGTCTATCAGGACGCTGAATCTGCCTATCATTCGACTCTCTATCTCGTCTATCAGACGAGTTCTTCGACGTAGACTCTCTATGATCCTTGTAAAATTTCTTGTATCTACCGAAACGCTTATTCAGTCTATCAAACTTTCTAACCATGAGGTTTACCTGATCCTTCAGACTAAGATCAGTATCTAACTCGTCTTTTACAGAAGCAGACTTAGTCTTAGACTTAGACTTAGTCCTATCTACTCTAGACGACTTAGAAGAGCTAGACTTAAAGGCAACATTCTTAGATACAACATGTTCTCTATCACTACTGGCTAGTGGTTCATCTTCGTCTAGATCAAACTCATGGGCTTTGAGAGTTTGGAACATTGTTTCAGCAGTCCACACATCTATATCTTGAGTGTTCTTAACAAGCATCTTTACCATTCTCCACCTGGCATCAAGACTCTTAAGAATCCTAAGATTAATCTCACGAGCAGTATATGTCTTACCAAGGACTTCTAAATCATTCATGATCTTAGTAAACCGAGTATCTAGCTGGTCGATAGTTTCGCCAGCTTTCATCCGAAATGATTCAAATCTTTGGACAGCTGTGGAGAGCTTGCTTTCTTTGATTAGGGATGTCCCTTCACAAATGATATCGAGCCTATCCCACATCTCCTTGGCAGTTTTACATTTTAACACTTTTCCTAGATACTCGTTAGGAAGAGTGTGTAAGATGTAATTCTTTGCCAGACTATCCAAATTATTTTGACGCATTTCTTCTGAGGTTAGATCTGACCTGGGTTTCTTGACGAGAGTGTCAATTGGTTTGCTTGGGTCAAGAACAACAGTATTTGGAACCATTGTAACAATAGGTCCTTCTGTGATAACGGAGATCATTAGGTCGTGAGTGGAACTGAAGATGGCTTCCATCCTCAACTTCCAGTAGTCATAGTCCTGAACCTGGAACTTCGGTAGCTTGTTAGCGCTTATTTCAAGAGACATGATTTTTCAAGTAGATCAGTGCTAAACAGATTTTATAGTCAAGTAACAAATATTTTCAGCAGCGATGATCAAGAAAAACAGATAAGTCAAGAACAGAGACAGGAAACAAGTAGCAAGAATATTGATCAAGAACACGTAAGCAAATACAGATACGAACCAAAACTTTACCCTAAGTCTTTAAGTTGGTTATCAAGAAACAGTAGTTCGTAAACTACAGCTCTGATACCACTTGTTGGTCCCAAGTTGAGTTAATAACAAGTAAGCTAGTGAAAATGTCTAGAGGGGGGTGAATAGACTTTTCAAAAATCTTTCGAAATATCAAAGTACAATATGCGGAATACGAAATTAACAATGAGCCCAATTCAAGATTATACTCAACTTATATTCGAGAACTCTGTTCTATACTCAACTAGTCTTGTACAGTTAAGTAGTTAAACAATTAAGCAGTTAAACAACTTAAAACAGTAAAGTAAATCAACACACAAAGATTTATAGTGGTTCGACAACTTGTCTACATCCACTCTCACAAACCCAGTTGTGATGTTTTCCACTAAACTCTTCCAATCGAGTACAAAGTGTGTTTTCCTGTCTTTTAAGTCCCAAGAAGAAGACTTAGATCTTCAAAGATTATACCACCAGATATATCTACGATCTAACTAGCTATTTAACAAGCAACTAGCAACTTGAAACAAAAACAATAAAACTTCTCTATCTTCAGTAGTCGCCTTCTTGAATATGACTTGTCTTCTGGCTTCTTTCTGAAGTTCAACTCTGTGAGTTCTTCCGCCTTTGAATTCTTCAGTATAATTGCTTTTGAATGCTTAGAATATCAGTACGTCAGTAATCAGTAGTCTTGAATCAATGAACACCTTGAGATATTTATAGACTTCTGAAATCAAGAACTTAGTTAGTTGTAACCAACTCTTCTTGAAAACTGATTTCTATCCATCCACGTGTTTCTGTTAATAATTAGTTATTCCATAACTAACTTCGTCAATCTTTATCTTAACACGCGCTTTTGTAACAAACTTCAAGTTGACTTGTCTTGTTGAGTCCGGTAGTTGCACTAGTCTTGTAGTCCACCTGTCTTGAGTAGTAGACTGGTCTTCTCTTCTTGTGCAGTAGACTCCAATAGAACTAATCTAGTCCTATCATCTAACCTAACAAGACTATTACATTACATTAAGCTTATAGCTTAGTCAACTTAAAATCTATACAATGAATCTATCTATTACATCAAAACAATGAGCTTCTATACAATAATTATAGCTCAATAACCATCTAATAAGAACACATATGAAGTACTTATAAATCGTACTTATCTTTCAAATATAAACAATACTTATCTACTCATGTGAACTCTACTGGTCTTGTTTAAGATGACTTCAACTTAACTATACTAGATCAATCAACACTTAGAAAATATTCAAGTCTACTTTTGGCTTATCAAAACTTCATCTTATCTTTCCATCATTTAGGACTTGTCTAGGATTCATATCCCAACAGTAACACTACCACTATTCAAGGTCACATAATCAGATAAGAAATCAGTACGACCTGTCATATGTCTAGAACAACCACTATCAAAGTACCACAAATCAGGTAGACATGCTTTTGGTTTCCATGCAGATTTCATAAACTGTTTACCAGAATGTGACAGTTTGTTATGCAACATTTTCAAAGTTTTATGTTCTTCAAACAATTTTATACAGTAAGGACGAATATGACCAACTTTGAAACAGTAATGACAGATATACTTCCTCTTAACCTTGTGAGGATCTGATTGTGCAGATGTTGCACCAGATGTGTCAACATTTGCCTTCACAAATTTCACAGGTTTTCTAAATTTATCAGAAATAGAAGCAGTAGTACCATCATAACCTAAACCATGATTATTAGACTTACCAGTAGCTATATCATTATTTACCTCAGAAGCACTCTTGGAATATTTCTTGAAACATAAGGTGGAATTTATCAATTTCTCCTTTAAGTTACAGATTTCCAGATCTCTTTTGGTAAGTATAACTTCTAGCTTGGTGATTGTGTCTTTCAGATCCTCATTCTCTTTATTCAAGGAATTAAGAGTGAGTTTCTGATTGTTCCAATCATCTAACAACTTTTGGTGTTCATTGTCATCAGTCCTTTTTCCTGCATCATCAACCAAACCATTAAAACAGTTCAAATCTGGGTGACTCTGTTCTGATGTTGCTGTAGATGTTGAAGCATCAGGTACAGCATCAGAATATGTTTCATCCAGATCATCATCTGAGGAATCATTAGAATCAATTCTGGTAAAATTAGAATATTCATTCTGATTTAACTCATCAAAATCATCATCATCAGATTCATCACTCAAGGTAGCACTAAAATTCAGTTTTTGCTTAAGTTTAGTGTTGGCACATTCATTTGCATAATGGCCATAACCAGAACAAGCATTGCATTGAACTGATTTTCGAAATTCAGGATCATACCTTGGTTTACCTTCACTCTTTGATGGTCTTGGTGTGAATTGACCTTTCCTCCTTTCTGGTTGAGGTGTTGATGTATTGATTTGAATCTTAGGCTGAATGTTTCTAAATTTGTTCACAGATTTCTTAAGAAACTTATTAAAGTGCTTAGTGAGCAAGGCAATGTTGTTAGGATTTTTGAGGCAATTATCAAGCAATTCTTCATAAGAGTCAACTTCAGTAATGATAGGTTGACCTTCAGAAATGTTTGATGTTTCCCCTTTAAAAACCACAACTTTCTTATCAGCATTAGCTTCATCATCTTGATTAGTGTTTATTTCATATGTTCTAAGAATACTCACTAATTCATTTTGACTTAACTTATCTGTATCTTTTGCCTCTTCAATGGCACAAATTTTAGCATCAAATCTTTTAGGAACAGATCTTAATATCTTATGAACTACTCTAACATTAGAAATAGGGTCACCAAGAGAATGTGATTCATTGATAATCTCACTTAACCTTTCATTGTAGGCTGTAATTGTTTCATCTTCCCTCATTCGGAGATTCTCAAATTTTGTCCCCAACATTCGAAGCTTAGTCCTTCGAACACTTTCTGAACCCTCACAATGCTCTTGCAACCTGTCCCATGCATCTTTAGAAGTAGAACAATTAGATATAATTTTAAACATTGAAACATCAACAGAAGTAAAGATAGCATTTAAAGCTTTAGAATTGTAGCTTGCTGTTGTTATTTCATCAGCCGTCCAGTCAACTTCTCTCTTAAGTTGTATTTCACCATCTGCGTCTGCTGGTCTTTTTGGAGCTTCCCATCCTGTAAGTACAGTCCTCCAAGCACGTTCATCAACTGACTTGATGTACATACGCATCTTAGGCTTCCAATAAGCGTAATTCGAACCATCTAAAACGGGTGGCCTAAGTGTCGTGGATATGTGATGTGTTTCCATTGCTAACCTACAGTAAAAACACACTTGACCAAAGATCTAACCTAGTGTCGTCAGGTATCAGCTCTGATACCAACTGAAAGTGTGTTGTATATGAAGTGTTTAAGTTTAAGTAGAATAATGCTGTACTAAATGTTGTGACAAATTGTACAACACTGACTCTAACAGAATATCAGAAATTAAGATTCACACAGCGGAAGACTTGAAACACTAAAAACAAACGAGACACAATGGAAATAATTTTTCACATAGATTTTATAAATAAAAATCTATGCGAGCCTTACGGCGAAATTCAATACTTATCTTCAAGTACAAATGTTGTGTGAAATGTTACAGCAATAACCTTCACAACTGAAACTACAAACGAGGCAGGTGCCTTGTTCTAAAAACGAACTAAGTGTATAAGAGATTACACACTGTCGAAATGCTAGTCTATCTATGATTACACTCTCGATAGATAAGAGAAGCACACAGTCATACGGGTGGGATACGAACGTATGAACTAAAAGGTAAAACTACTGGCCACAATTCCTAACAGGGATGAACGCTCGGTCTAGGAGATTGATCGAATAGAGTACACTGAATTGAGAAGCCTTCAATTGGTATTTATAGAAGTGGGGTGCTGATTCTAGAGGCTTCCACATTGAGATCCTATTTTTTAGGAACTCAACTTCCATGATCTTTCTAGATCCTTCTTGCACGTTCCAGGCCATTCTAAGATGCTTCCAGCCTCTTCTAGGACGTTCTCCAATATTCTGGAATCTTCCAGGTTCCAGATCCTTGTAGAAGCTTCTAGACTCTGCCAGAAATGCTGTGACATTTAGATCAACATTTAATGTAACATTTCAGAAAGGACTTAGAAAAAATCTCGGAAGGTCAAATTAAGATGTTGTTGATAATGTTAAGGCATTTAAGGATTAACAACATCTACAAAAAATAATGGCATTTGTGTAAAATTGAGGATATTCTAAGGGTGAAGTTTATAAGGGGTTTTCCATTTTAAGGGTGTGAAAATTATTGTGGGACGTCCCAAAAAGGAAAGTGTGAAAGTTATTATGGGACGGAGGGAGTAGTACATATTAGTCATCAGTAGTGATGGATCCAGAATTTTGGATTTAGGGTACAAAAGATTATAAATAATATATTATTATTGAACACTTAAAGTCATGCAACTCGATGCAAACTAAATAAAAGAACACATAACATTCAAATCAAACTATAAATACGTATGGGCTCATAAAACTTTCATTTTTTTATGTGATATGTGACATCATCATTGAAAATTTGTAGAAACACATCATTTTCAGTAAAAATACGTAACCAAACAATCATTTAATATATTGATCATCCACATTTTTTCGCATTTTATCTCTAATATTGTCATTCCAAATAGGCGTGGGTTGTTTGCCCCTCTAACAATGTTAGTTACACACACACACACCCGATACATGTACCCCACAGGCATATGATAGGTACACTCCCCCAAATTATCTAAACTACACATTTCACTTTTAAAATCCCCTTATCTAAATCAAATTCTTTTCTTATTATTAATTAATGTAGCACAATGTTTTTTCACACAACATGTTAGTACAAAATTTTCAATTTGAGGTACGATTGTCGATTGTACCCCATGTCCCCCTCTACATCTGCCTCTAATACACATGCATCAATTTATAAATGGATTGATTAACTACACAAAACTCATCCAACTAATCTAATCAACCTTGAATCATAGTATGATAAATAATATTTATATTGAGTAAATGTCCATTTTTTCTCTCATATCTCATGTGTCCTTTGAAATATATAGTTGATTCATTTACCTACGTTAATATTTCACCTTTCATTTCATCTTATTCAACTTGTATTGTTCCCTATAAATAGAGGTTCTAATATTTGTAGTGTACACTTTGAGGTGAAATAAAGTATTTATATATTATCTCTACATCTTGTTCACTTATTTAATATATGGAGTTATAAAGTTGTTTTACAACTCGTACGTTATCAGCACGAAGCTCATAAAACATTCCTACGAAATTCAGATATTGATAAATTTTAGGTATTGTACGAAGGTATGTATTGAAATATTTAAAATATATTATCTTAAGATATTTATTTCCCACCTCTTATTTCATTACTATTTTGATGATTATGTTATTTTGCAATTAATCAATCTCTTGTTTATTTGATAGTTTCCAAAATGTCGAACTTGACAAACTTAAATTTGTGGCTCTTGATATTACTGGAAAAAAAAATTGTGGATTCTTGATGCTGCAATTCATTTGGATGTCATGGGTCTTGGGGATTTCATAAAAGTGGCAAATCAAGCATATAATCAAAATAAGGCTAAAGCAATGATTTTTCTTCACCACCGTCTTGATGAAGGATTTAAAAATTGAGTACCTCACGGTGAAAGATCCACTTGAATTGTGGTCAAATCTTAAAGAAATATATGATCACCAAAAAACGGTATTTTTTTGCCAAAAACTCATTATAATTGGTTGCATTTAAGATTGCAAGATTATAAATCAGTAAGTGAGTACAATTCGGCTATGTTCAGAATCAATTTTCAATTAAAATTATGTGGAGAAAATATGTATGATGATGATATGCTTGAAAAGATATTCTCCACATTTCATGCTTCTAATGTACTTTTGCAACAACAACATCGTGAAAAGAGAAAAAAGTTGAAACAAATTTTATGAATAGTGAGTTCGATAATGAGATGTTTGACATAACACAATTTGATGTTGTTGATTACATTACCCACCCTAAAGGTGGTAATTAGAGTGTTATAAAAGTCAATCATAATTTCCTTCGATAATCTATTATGTAATATTTTTTTATGTTAGGCAATATCTTAGCATTTTTCTCCTTTATAATATTAATGACTATTACATTTTCATTTATCTTAAAATAAAATAAAAATAATTAGATTGTAAATATCTTACTTTTGTACTTTTTGTTTTATAAAAGAAATGAAAAATTGTATGACAACATCAACATTTAAGAAAGAAGATGGAGATTTATATATGTCTTGTGGATAGTGCTACTGCGAACACTATCTACAACAATAAGAAATCCTTCTCACATTTAAAATGGGGAGAAGCTAATGTAAATACAATATCTAATTATACAAAAATAATTGAAGGCTTTAGAAGAGTCACTATTCTATTTCCCAGAGGGACAAAATTCATAATCGATTATGTCTTATTCTCTAGAAAGACTCAAAGAAATTTATGAAGTTTTAAAAATATTCCTTTGAATGAATATCATCTCGAGACTACGAATGAAGGCAATATGTTGAGTATGAATCTCCGTCTATTATTAAATATTTGGAACCATTGACTAGAGATCTATTCACGGCAAGGTTTGCTAATTGTTATTTTGACGAGATAATTTTCCCAACATTAGGGGGAAAGTAAGCAGCTGATAAGGAATATTTATTAGAATAAATTATCATTGAATTGTCTGGATCCTCGGACAAAGTAGTATGAACTTGAAGTTCAAAAGAGAATTCATTTGCAAAAGATTGTGAATCAACTGTCACACGCATTTACTTACCTTAAAAGAGTTACAAAATCTCATAACATAATTGATGTCCCTAACATAATTGATGTCCCTGAAGGACCATCTTCCGTTGTAAATGAGTCTACGGCACACCTGAAGCGTGGTAGACCTCTCGGTTCCAAATAAAAATCCTCGAAAAAGGAAAGGAGCAAATATTGAAGATGGTCATAATGTGAACATTTCCGTTGAACAATCTGACATACTACTTAATGTCCCAGAAAATGATATTGAAGTCATAGAGAAATTGCAGGTGCCCGAAAATGATGAAATATCGACCAATTATGTCAAAACAGGAAAAATATGGAACCGAAATGAAATTGACGTCGATGACATCTTTGCATATAATGTAGCGCTCAATATAATGGAAGATGATGAGGATCCTGAACCTACATCTATTGATGAATGTAGGAAACGAGATGATTGACCAATGTGGGAAGACGCAATAAATGCATAATTGCAATCTCTTATTAAACGAAAAGTTTTCAAACCTGTTGTCCGTTCAATTAATGGTATAAAACTCGTGGGGCATAAATGGGTATTCGTGCGAAAAAGAAATAAGAAAAATTAAATAGTGAGGTATAAAGCCCGACTTGTCGCACAAGGTTTTACCCAAAGGTCGGGTGTTGATTATGAGGAGACTTAATCTCTTGTGGTGGATGCAATAATTTTTTCGTTATTTATTAAGTCTGGCAGTGCAAGAAAAACTTGAAATGCGTCTAACAGATGTCGTGGCAGCCTATTTGTACGGCTCGTTAGAAAAATATATTTATATTACAATCCCTGAGGGATTAAAGGTACCTACAATGAAAAACGAGAATTCTCTAAACATGTATTAAGTCAAGTTGAGAAAATCCTTATATGAATTTAAGCAATCTAGTCGCATGTAGTACAATTGTTTAAGTGCATTCTTGATTAGTGAGGGGTATAACAATAATCATATATGCCCTTGTATTTTTATTAAAAGATTTGGATGTGAATATGTGATCATTGTTGTATATGTGATTTGAATATTATTGGGACTCCTACAGAGTTATCAAAGGTCGTCACTTCCATCAAAAGAGAATTTTAAATGAAAGACTTCGGTAAAATGAAATTTTATTTAGTTCTTCAAGTTGAACACTTTAATAATGAGATTTATGCGCATCAATCCACTTATGTTATGAAAGTGTTGAAACGATTTTACATGGATAAAGCACATCCTTTAAGCACACATATGTGGTTGTGCGGTCACTGGATGTAGTGAAGAACAATTTTGACCTCGTGGAGAAAATGAAGAACAACTTGGTCAAGAAGTACCATATTTGAGTGCAATAGGTTCACTAATATATCTTGCTAGCAACATTAGGTCTGATATATCATTTTATGTTAATTTATTAACAAGATATAATTCTTCTCCAACTCATAGGCATTGTAATAGTGTTAAACATATTTTCCGATACTTTAGAGGGATAATGGATATGGATTTATATTTTTCAATCTCATCAGAAACCTTGTTTAGTTGGTTATGCAGATGCAGGTTACTTATCAGATCCGCACAAAGTCCAATCTCAAACAAGTTATTTTTCCACATATAGAGGTACACCTATTTTATGGCGTTCTGTTAAACAAACTTTAGTTGTTTCTTCATCTAATAATGTAGAGATCCTAGTAATTCACGAGGCAAGTCGTGAATGTGTTTGGTTGCGTTCCGTCACATAGCATATGTGGACAATGTGGATTAAACTCAGGAAAAAATAATTCAACTGTGATATATGAAGACAACGTTGCATGTGTTGCCCAACTAACTAGGAAATTTACCAGAGGTTGATAGGACAAAATATATTGATCCTAAATTCTTTTTTATCCACGATCTTCAGCAAAAGAGTGACGTTAGTGTGCAACAAATTTGTTCAAGTGATAATTTGACATATTTATTTACCACGTCTTTACCTACTTCAACGTTTGAGAAATTGAGATACAAAATCGAATTGTGGCATCTTAAGGATGTGAAGTGATGTAATCATCAGGGGGAGTTAATGCGCGTTTTCTTCTCATTGGGTTTTAACGAGGCATAATCTTATTTAATGGACATTCAAGGAGGAGTGTTATGAATAATATTTATATTGAGTGAATGTCCATTTATTCTCTCATAATATTTCATGTGTCCTTTGAAACATATAGTTGGTTCATGTATCTACATTAATATTTCACCTTTCATTTCACCTTCAATTTGTATTGTTCCCTATAAATAGAGGTGTTAATATTTGTAGTGTACACTTTGAGTTAGAATAAAGTATTTCTATATTATCTCTACATCTTGTTCACTTATTTAATATAGAAGAAATCTTTGAATCTTCTTTGAAAACAAATCTGAAAAATCTATTCTGATTTCTCCCTTTTTATATTAAGGCCACGGATAAAATAAGTGTAAGTGTATTTTGAATGTTTAAAATTTAAATTTCCGTGTGTTGTTCGCCGCCTACAGCCCCAACTCCTTACTCTTTCATGAACAAATGTAAGTGTATTTTGAATGTTTAAAATTTAAATTTCAATGTTAATTTTTCGATTTAAATCTCAAAGCTAGAATGTTTGTAGCGTTTTAAGTTGTGATATATATGTTAGTTTAGGTGTTCTTGATAGTTTATGAAAAAGTTAGGGTTTATGATAGTTTTTTTCAAATGGGTCTTTCTATGGTCGCATTTCCTAATATCAGGAAACTCATTAAATACCATTGGATCATTGATCCAACGTATAAAATTGTTTTAACATGATTGCATTTGGCAATAATGCGTTTGCTCTATGCAATGTGCAATCGCTCTGTTTCGCACTACTAATAAATTAAAATAATAAATATAAAATGACAAAAATATCCTTTAATAATATTTAATTATAAAATATAATCATATATTCTTATTAAGATTTTATTTTTAAATTAAAACACTTTAAATAAAATTAAAATTACAAATAAAAACATTAATTTATAAAATAATTCATCAATTTTAAGATAATCAGATGAACCCTAAATCTGATTTCTAACGTAATCACAAAAACAACTTCAATTTCTTGCAAAATTCAACACCATTCCCTTTGAATTTCCTGTATTATCCAATATTCGTCACACTTTTCATGTTGGGTTATCGGATTTGTTCTTGAATCGTGCGAAATTTGGTCGAACTTGGAAAGATTGTGGCTAGTGAGGTATAAATATGTCTGATATTCTCAACTCTCCCTCTCTTTTTACTTGGTAAATGAAAAGTAGAAAGTCCTCGAGCCCCCCGCGGTGGGGAAGGAGAATGTTAGGCGCCACTGCAAATTTGAGTTCGAAGTGCAACAATTTGGTCTCAGATTTTGGAAATGGTTGTGATTCGATCAATCATGACAATAAACGAATAGGGGGAATAGGGTGGTCGAGAAAACGTGGATGCAGCATAGAGATTTTTTGACTATATGCCTGAATGAGACAAGGTATTTTATAATTCCATTATCAGCATTTATCTCAAACACAATGATTTTTACAAAGCTGAAATACTTTATTATGAAATTCCTCATGATATGAGGAACAGTGTGGCGGATTCTGCTATGGTGTTTGCATATGCCGCTGGTAGAATTGGTTGAGCACAGAAGGTATTTGATAAAATGCCTGAGAGAAATGGGTTTGCCTTTTTAATTTCAGGATATTTTAAACTAGGGAGTGTTGATTATGCTGTTGAGTTATTTGGGAGGATGCCTGATAGTGAGAAATATGTGATTACATTGATATGTTTTAGGGTTTTGCACGGAATGGGTTGCTTGATGAAGTTCGGGGTGCTTTTCATCGAATGTCTTTGAAGAATGATGTAGCAGGGACATCAATGATAAAGTCATATATTGTGATGCCACAACATGAGTGGGTTTATGGATCATGATAGAGTAAATGAAGCAAAGGAGATCACCGTTTTTGTTTCACCAATAAATCCCTATCGTGAAACTATAGACTTTGATGTTCATGCTGGTCATTTCTTATACCATGATGAGCATGCTAAAGATGGTCCTTATATTTCTCATCTTTCCCCTTAGTTTTATCAAGATGGACTCTTTATAATATGGAATGCGTATAAATTGGTTGTAATGTCATGTGCAGAACATTTCAAATTGCTTTTTGAGCACATTGGGAAGCTAAAAGAAGTTGTATATAACATTCAGTTTGAGCAACAATGGTTGAAGGCTCAAATCAATCGTTAGACAATAGGTAATTGGGCAACTTGATTTATTTGCATTAAAGACTAATTTGTGGCTCTGCATATATGAGCTTATATCGATTTGCTAGTTCACTTTCGACTTTTTCTTTAATATTTAATCTGCCAATGTCAAGAAAATTTAACAGCTATTTCACTTTTTTGATTGAATTTTAGTGAATGAGAAACGAGCAGAAGAAGCATTCATAAAGCATTATTTAAATCAGCTGCTCTGATTTTTGTCAGGGATCTACAAGTTTACGTTTTACGTCGTTTGTTTGAGATAAATCTTGGGGCGACTAGAGTTTAATGTAATCCTGGAATTTTCAGAGTCCCAGTTCTTGCTAGTCTTATCCGAAAAGTCAGTCCAATGTAGACATTATAAGTAGGGTACATTTGATGATACTCATAATTATACATAGCTGTCATGTTATGTTATTGTGAATTGATTTGCTTTATTTTCTTGTGCAAAAGTTGTTGTTGGGATTTATGTCAAATAATTTCATAAATATAGAGAAATCAAATTCAAGTTTGATAATAAGAAAGAGACTACTAGCTCATTATAATTAAACACTACAAAATGTGAGTGGTTAAAATTTAAAGTTCTATACATTGTATATGATATTCTTATGCACTACAATTTTACTCCTCAACACTACAAAAAATGTCTAAATTAGAGACCAAAGTTTTGAGACCGTCATAAAATGGTCTCAAATAAAGACTGATTTGAGACCGTTTTAAAAAAATTACGAATTTTGAGACCGATTTCACTTCAGTCTTTAATTTTATGTATTCAGACCGTTTAGAGACCGTATTGGTGGTCTCTAATCCGAAATTAAATTTTTTATTTAAATTTTTTTTTGAGACCGCATTAGCGGTCTTTAATTGGTATTAAGAATTCCAATTCCCAAATTTTATTTTGACCGTCATTTTTGCCCTCTCATTTAGAGACAGTTTTATGAATACGGTCTCTAACCCGTTTATAAACCCGTTTGTAACCCATCTATAAACCCTAATTCATTTGTACCGCTTATTTCACTTTCGCCCTACTCAATTTCTCAAGGCCCTCACTCGCGATTCTCTCTTGCTCTCCCGCCGCGACTAGAGTTGGCAAATCGGGTTGCCCGGCCCAGCCCATTGGGCCAAGCGATGTTCGTGGGCTGGGTCGGGCCGGTCCATGAATTATTAAGGCCTATAAAATGTGAGCCCAACCTAGTCCACTGGGCTAGTGGGCCGGCCTAGCCCATGAAATAATTTAAAAAATAATATGTTTAGCAAAAATTATATATATAAATCTTGTATTGGTCACATACTCACATATAATTGTTATTTATACAAATAATTATAATTAAAAATATGCAATATTAATGTATTAACTATACATAATTCATAAACGGTCATAATCAGTATAACATTACACTATATAACAACTTCAAATAAAATTATAAATAATTCATAAGTTCAAATTTCAAAGTCAAAATAAATTAAAAACACAATAATATTTAAATATAAAATACTTTACTTATTTTAATTGTCTATTTGCCTAAAGAAAAAATATTGATCGGGCCAAACAGGCTGTCAATGGGTCGGCGGGCCAAATTCAGCCTAGCCCATTAGGCCCATCGGATCAGGCCAAATAGGCACGGTTCTATATGGGCCTCTAATTTTAGAGCCTAACCCATACTAGGTTTCGGGTTGGCCGAGTCGGCCCATCGGGTTGGGGCCAAATTGTCGGCTCTCAAGAAAATATCGCCGATGCCGCCTCTTCGCCGCCGCCTGTTGATTATCAATAGTCTCCACCGAATTTAAGTCAAGATAATCTTTGGGTTTTTCTGTTTTAAAGAATTGATACTAGAATATTAAAAGATGAGAGAAAAAACTTGATGAGAAAAAAATATTAGATGAGTATGAGATTAAATATAATAAAATAATAAATAAAGTATAAGTGAAATATGAAAAAAATAAAAAAAATTGAATGAGAAACTTATATTGTGGGATTTATAGTGGGATGGAGGGAGTATATAATTAATAAAAAAATTAATTAATACATATATAATTAATTTAAAAAATTACTCAAGACATTTACTTGTCAAAGTGGTGGGTGCCCATTACTGGGCACCCATCCACCCGGGATCAATTCCCACCGAGAACAAATAAACTGTCATTTAAATAAAGTGGGTGTGGGTTCGGGTCAGGTCGGGTGTGGGTTCGGGTGGGTCAAGTCGGTGTGGGTTCGGGTCGGGTGGGTCAAGTCAGTGTGGGTTCGGGTCGGGTGGGTCAAGTCAGTGTGGGTTCGGGTCAGGTGGGTCAAGTCGGGTGTGGGTTCGGATCAGGTGGGTCAGGTCGGGTGTGGGTTCGGATCAGGTGGGTCGGGGCATATATGGGTTCGGGTCAGGTGTGGGTTTAGTTTGGCCGGGTGGGTCGGGGTTCGAGACCAAATGTGTCGGTCTCTAAATTAAAGACCGCTTTGAGACCGTCTTAGGGCCCGGAAAAAATTCGGGCCAACCAATCGTTTGAGATCGTTTGTAGACCGCATTAGCGGTCTACAATTTAGAGACCTAAAAAAATCGGTCTATAATTTGAGACCGATACATGAAAACGGTCTCAAAATATTTAAAACGAACCTAATAGTGACCAACCAAAAACGGTCTCAAAACGGTATCTAATGCGTTTAGAGACCATTTTTACGGTCTATAATCGGTTGTTAATCGAGGTGTTTTTTGTAGTGCAAGTATATATGGTATTGCCAGGAGTTGGAAATTCTTAATTACCTGATGAATTTAGATAACATACACACATACAATTGGGGTGAAGTTGTACGTTTTGGAAAGTATTGTGGATAGCGTGGAGTGTCCCAAAACAAAAAATAAAATAAAATTGAGTGTATTTTTCTACTTCAAGTAATATATTAATTTTTTCACATATTACATCAATTTAATGATTTACTTACTACAACTAGTTACACATACAAGTTATACTTGTAACAGAACTTGATAGCATACCCCCATCATGGAAAATATATTGTGCCCTACACCATACATGGAACTATATATGAACCCGGCCATGAATAAGTGTATGTCATTCTCCGAATGTTTGCAAAATATAGAAATGACACAGAATGAAATGCTGCAATAGAGAAGAATAAAGATAAGTTTAACAAACAACCATTGTCAAGGGAGGCAACCTTCACTTATTAGGCCATGTTTGATAGCTTAGATTAAATCTAGATTAACTATATATCATTTTTATTGGTTGTTTGATAACTTAGATTAAGGGTAGATTATGCTTTAAAATTTACAAAGTTTAGTTATCATCCTAATTTTAGATAATCCATCTTTGCTATCAAACATGTCCTTAAGGTGTTTCACTTCTAAGGTTCATTGCTGATCAGATTCAATTATTCAATTGACGAATCAGCAATTTGAAGTAAATGTTCACTAGTGTGGAGCAATTTGAAAACAATATAACATAAATTTAAACTATTTCGAATTAACTCAGAGAGCTTATAAGTTGTTGACCTTATAACCAACATACGGTTTTTTATATATTGTCCATAATATGAGGATTATATGTGTTTAGTTTCACTGAAGTTGTAATTTGATTATCATAGCAAATAGATAATATAATTTGATCATTACATTCATTTAATTGGCTAGCAGTAAAAAGGTTATGAAATGTACATTATCATTATGTGTATTTAAATACTCATATCAATTAAAACAAAATATCAGACATAGTTAAATAGACACGTCTCACTGTGATTGCTCAAAATAAAATTGTGTACAAATCACATTAATTAAAATTTTCAAGACTGTCATAATCCACTAAAAATATGTCCTAAAAATTCATAAACTACGAAAATAAACAAATATAGTTCATAATACCATTACAATTACAACTCTTTACAATCACATATCGCACAATTCACGATGTGAATTTTCATAAAGGCGCAGTTTTCGTCTACATGTTCATTAGCAGGAATGACAGGCCTCTCAATGCTTCCATCTTGACAACGTACTTCTCGATATCTTTCAACTTTAACACAAATAAAAAAAATCTGAATTGAAGAACAAGTTAAATAGCACATAACAAACTCGCCGAACAAGCTCAAAGACAGGCAATAGAACCTCACTCCCCAACAATTTATCTGAAGATTAGAAAAAGGCTGTGAAATTAATGGGATTTGGTTCAATGTTACAGCTCAAGATTAAAGTTATAGATAATACACTGATGGCTTCTTTAATGCAAAATTTTGATTGGTCTACCTACGTACTTAATGTGTGTGGTAAAAGTATTCACATAAAATTGTACAAGGTGAAATCAACACTTGGTATACCTGTACTTGCAAAAGCTTTGGAACTATATGCTCCTAAAAAAACAAATCGTTTACTTCTACATTATGAAGATCCGTGTGCAAGAGAGCTTGAATCACAGTCTGCAACAAAAGTTGTAGATGCTATATACCAACATTATTCACCAACAAAGAATTATACGTAAAGGGACAATGGAGAGAAAAAAATGAATGAAGAATTATGCAGAATGCCCCTGCTTAAAGAAAGATACACTGTTATAAGTTAAATCAAAATAGACATATTACAAATTCAAAGCTCTAGATTAATCCGAATTGAATTAGAAGGAATATGAATCACAGTTTGCAACTAAAGAACACACTATATCGAAACTCAGAATATAATTTTAATTTTTCGGTTGTATGACTCATAAACGGGCAATGAGAATATATAACACAAACTCATAACAGGAAAAAAAAAATCATTAGTTTTTTTTCTAAAAGAAGAAAAAATGACCTGAGCGGTCAATAATGAAAGCGATCAATATCGGTGGTGGCGCGCGACAGCAACGTTGGAGTCTTGACGGGGAGAACACTAACTACATAGATATAATTTGGAGTTTTGATACGTGAGAAGAAAATTTCAAAATTTGCAGAATTAACAAAAGAGAAAAATAACACACTACATCGACAAAGAGAGGGAGAGAGATCGTGGATTTTTTTATCGGTAAAATACCTAAAAAAAAGATAACTTCAATGAAAATCGTGGGATCAGTAAAATACCTGAAAGCATCTTTGTGAATCATGGCAACCGTGGTCGGCTTAGATTGGAGATTGAGATTTAGGGTTAAGATCGAGACTTCAATTGAGAAGAACACATTTACTGGTTTTAATTTTGATTGAAACCATAAATAATAAAAATGGGATAAAATATTAAATTTTGAAATTCAAGTTTTGTTTTTAATATATTACTATAAGGATATTTTGGTAATTTTACATATATTATTAGATAACTAATAATTTCATTTTATAGCGAAGGTATATTGCACAATGACGAAGAAAAATGACGTGTCAAATTCTAATTGGTTTCCTGTTATCAGGAAGGGCGATCCCTCTTCCTGATCATAGAAAACCCCATGTTAATGGCTATGAAATTGAAAGAATTTAGTCTTATATAAAAGTCTGAACTTGTAGAGAGGGTGGGAATTAATTCTTGTATATTAATTCCTAACACTCCCCCTCACTCGTGGGCCGAAATAACACCTCTTACCCTTTTTGGGGAGGAGGCCCATCGAGTGGACAATTTAAATGGGTGGAGTGCTTTCAACAGGAATCGAACCCAGGTCGTTTGCTCGGTTTGCTCTGATACCATGAAAGAATTCCGTCTCATCTAAAAGTCCGAACTTGTAGAGATGGTGGGAATTAATTCTTGTATATTAACTAGTTTTTGCCCGTGCAACGCACGGGTCTAATTTTTGTCGTTTGTGAAAAAAAATATATGAATGCTCTTTTATAAACTATTCATACAAAATTCAATAAATTTAAAGTAAAGTAAAAAAATCATCTTCATAAAAAATGCTTCTTTTTATGGAAGATTCAACACTTTTTTTTTAGCTCTTCTTATTCATAAACTCGTTATCCACCATTCATTTCTTCCACAAAATATTATTCTTTGGACGATTCAATTACGTACAAAATCAATGAATCAGTAATTTGAGATTGATGTTGACTGGAGAACAATATTCTATCAATATTTACATGGGTGGTTGTGGTGGGACGGGTGGCGGTGGAAGGAGAGGTGAATAATTGTTGTCTCATTTATTGTGAAATTGATTGAGAGTCTATTTATCTCTACTTGTAACACGCATGCCACATGACTTTAAAATCACACATGACAAATAGTTTTTTTTTTTTTTTTAAATGACACATGAAAAAAGTAGAAAATATCTCAAATGAACATGTGGTAAAAGCATGGGAGTCTCGGTAGTAACTTTTATATAATATAAGATTCTTTGTACAAATGTTTTTCAAGCTCTTGTAAGGATGAATATTGTTGTAAAAAATGAGACAAAAATAAATTATTCGAGTATCATGATTTTTCCACTCAAATTCCTCTGCACTTTAGTTGCAACACATTTCTTTGGACAACTAAAGAGACCATGATCAACCAGGGTGTAAACATACATTAAAAAAAAACCATAAATTTCAAATACGTATGAGCCTCTTTGCAATTTTTAAATAAGCATTAAGCACAAGTTTGCAAAATACAAATGAGAGAAATCTCTATAAATAGCAACAGAACGTCATTTTTCTTTATCAAAAGTATCATCAAACATTGTCAAACGGAACAGAAGCAATTGCATCATGAACCTCCTTAAAAATTACCGATTCTCACCTATAAAAAATGTAAAAAAACAAAAAATCAATGAACTCAGGTTAACACCAGAAACTCGTGACAATGCACTGTTTCTTTTGCGAATCTTGAAGTGGATTTCGAGTGTAGTGACAATAAAGTTTACTGCAGCATCGAGAAGAGCAGCGACTCCGGTCAAAGCAAATCAAATTTCTTCTATCTCTTCTTCTTTTCAATCTTCTAACTACATATGAATTGAAATTAATCTCCATTCTCTAATACACATAAATTCCTAACAACAAATCTACAATATATATCAAATCAAATGAATTGAAATAAATACCTAATCTTAATTTAGAGAAATCCCTAATTCATCATACCGAATCTACAACAGATTAAAAAAAAAGCTCAAAAGAAAAGAAAATAGAACTAAATTACATCCGCGTACTCTACTTTTCTGCCTCTAAAACTCAGCCTCCCATTTTCCTTGCAACAAAATTACCATCCACATACCCCATCTCTATCTACACTGCTACACATACATATAATTCACACACGCTGATGCAACCAAATGACACATGTTGAATGTCTGGAGAGACTTTCCTTTCTTTATATAATAAAACCTTCATCACCTTAACTAAAACATGAAAATAAATCATCTAAGAAGGTTAACAAAATCATATTAGGAGAAATATTTATTTATATTGTGAACTAAAAGCTAAAGAAGGAAACTCATCTCCATGTCTACCTTTCTCAAATCCACCACCATGATTATGAGCATCAAAATCTGCAGTTTTTATAGTCGACTTGTAATGCATTGTAACGTCAATGAAGTTATGAATAATAATTGTAACGTTAATGAAATTATGGAGAAAAATTGTAACGCTTGAAAAATTAATGGCTGCACCATATTAATATAAATGTCATTGCCACATGGCAGGAGGAGAAGATAGCAAAAATGACACGTGTCGAAAGCTAGAGAGACCTCGTCCTCCTTTTATTATATAAGATTCCTAACAGAAATACATCCTAAAAATTTTTGAAATGCTATCTGGCTTGAGGGTGAATTTTAATAAAAGCATCATCATAGGGGTCAACGTGGACAACGAAATTCTAGTCGAGATGGCATCGACTCTGGAGTGCGAAATTGGCAATGCCCCCTTCTCCTACTTGGGGATTAGGGTGGGCTGTAATCACAAAAGAATCTCTGAATGGGCACATGTGACACAAAAAATGAAGAAAAGGCTACAATCGTGGAACAACAAAAAGATCTCGTTCGGGGGAAGGATAACTCTCCTGAAAGCAGTCCTCACTTATGTACCAATTTACCATTTATCTTTCTATTCCTTACCTAAAAAAATTCTGAATGATTTGATCTCTATGCAACGAAACTTCTTATGGGGGCGGAGAGAATACAAGTAAAATATCATGGGTTAGATGGGGCAAAATCTGCTCTACAAAGGTGAAGGGGGGGCTGGGGGTGAGAGATCTAGGCCAATTTAACAAAGCACTGATAGGGAAGTGGCTTTTGCGGTATTTTAGGGAGAAAGATAGCCTTTGGGCAAAGGTCGTGAGTTCCCTGCACGGTAAGCTAAGAATAGGGGAGAGGGGTGTTGAACTGAGGGGAAGAAGTAGAATCTGGTCAGGATGGTGGAGAGACGTGATTAATATTGGGACGGGAGAGAGAGGAAAGTGGTGGTGGGGTAAGATGGAGAGAGTGATGGGCAATGGAATGGAAATATCATTCTGGAAAGACAGATGGGGCGAAGGGGAGATCATTAAGGAACTATTCCCTAGACTGTATAGAATTAGTACTGAAAAGGAGGGGACGATAGGCCAGCTTTGCAAACGGAATGGGGGCGGCATTATGTGGCAAGGGGGTGGAGACGAGAAATGAATGAGAGGGAGAGGGAGGATTTTCTACAACTATCAACTATTATTAACAATATTTTTTTGCAGGAGAACGAAGAGGATAGGTGGAGGTGGAAGGCAACAAAATGTGGAGTATACAAAACCAAGGAGGCATACGAGGACATTGCAGCAAACACAGAATCAGGAGAGGACGATATGGTGTTTCTTTCAATATACGTTTGAGATATATGTAGCATTATTTGTTGTTGTGCCTATGTCATGTAGGCAAAAACACTTGAGCAATAAAATCTCCTTTTACTGATCAAAAAAAAAAAAGTACTCCTCCCATTCTACAATAAATTTTATAGGTAGATGAACACACATATTAAGAAAATGTAATTATGAATAGAGTTTTAATAGATAATTTAATTTTGTAAAACTTTATGTATAAGTAAGAAAATGAGTTAACTAGTGTGCAAGTGTAAAGAAAACATAATGTTATTTGTATAAAATTGAAGATATTGTGAGGATGAAGCTTATAAATAATTTTCTATTTTAAAAGTGTGAAAGTTGTTGCGAAATGGGAGATATAATTCTTTTGTCATAGATTTTAAGGAATATTGATTATTTATTTATAAAGTAAATGCGTAAAGTAAAAAAGTGAAAGATGTATTAATAAATTGAGAGAATAAATTAATATTTTCATTTATAGAAGTGTGCACTGTGCACATTAAGTTAGGACAGGCCAAAATATAAATTAGACTTATTAAGTTAAGACGGAGGGAGTATAAAAGAAAATATTAAGCATCATTTTTTTTAAAAAGATAAATACAATGTCACTGCTTACATCTCAAAATCCTCTAAAAACACTCTATAAAAAAAATTTAGCCACACATTCTTCAATTTGTTCGACTCATTCGGCTGTATATTAAGCATTTTGTAAATTATTGTATGCAACCAGATGCATATATTCAATTGAATTTTAAATGATTGGTAGTGTAATTCAAGATTTGTTAAATCTTAGGTTGTCATTTTAGTTGAGAAAAGAAATTTGAAATAATAATTACTCTCTCCGTCCCGGTGATTACTTACACACTTTTTTTTATTAGGACGTCCCAAAATTACTTGCACACTCTTAATATGGAAATACTTCATAAAATTAATAACCTCACAACATCATTTTATTTTCAAATTTGTCACTCCTTTTTTCCATACATTTCACTTTACACATCATCAAATTCACTTTACACATCATCAAATTATCTAAAATACCCCTCATTTATTTGAGTTTAACTAGTATAAGGGACATTCCTATAGACCCAATTAAAAATAGAGACAAAAAATTATAGTATTAGAATTAAGATCAAATTCATAACCAAATAATCAATTATGTCCCTTGGTCTTAAAAAATAATATTAATTCATTAATATAATAAATTTCGAATTTGAAATACCATTTTTCACGCATTTGTTATTGAAATTGAAATTTAAATTCCACTTGTCCTTCAATGTCGAAACTTCCTTAAAATTCAGAAATTGATTTAATCTAATTCACTTTCCTTTTCAAATTTGATTTAATTGATTCACACATTTAATCGCTCCATTACTTTCATCCGACGATTTGAGGGATATTGGTTCTCTAATCTTGGTTCTCGTTGTCGATCAGCTTGCTCGTCGTCGGCGGTTAGCTTTCTCACGTTCTTCGTCTGCGGTGAATGCATTTCCGGTGGTTGTTCATTTCTACGATCTGATTTTGCGATTCAGCTGTTCGCCGTCGGTGATTGTTTCGAGTTTGCGATGGATGCAGATTTAGGTTCTCGGGGACCGGGGAACTGAACTTTTGTCAAACATGATTCGGTTGTAAATTGCATAAGATTTCATGTGTTTTAGTGATAAACTTTGAGGGTTTTTCATGCATTTTCACACTAATATGCTTGATTTGATTGAGAAAGGTGTTTGAGCTCGTTTTGTAGGAATACGATGTGAATTAGGCATTAAAATTGTAAAAATGAGTGTTCAATCATCATTTTCACTCACTGGACTGAAGAGAGGATTGCACCATTGGATTCGTCTCGAAAAATGGAGTGGATTAAAAAAAAGAATCAAGTCAATCGGAGGTCGGAAGCTCGAGATATGAAGGGATGAAGACTGAGTGGCCCGGCCGGGCCACCTACTTCCAGCCCATTTTGCGCACCCACATTTTTTATAAGTTCACCCCCGCGCGTATTTTTGGCCCAAATCAACTTACGAAGTTTTGGCCCGGCCGGGCCACCTGTTTCCAACTCATTTTCGGGGGTTTTGTCCCATTTTCTCCATTTTTGAAAGGCCTAATTGCAAAATTCACCCAAGACTTCCACCCCAACTATAAATAGACCAAATTTGAGTTTTAAAAGGGAGTCTTCCTCCTTTTACAAGGAATTTCTCACACACATTCACATAGTTGTAGGTGTTCTTCATTTTTAGTTTAGATTCTTCATTGGATTAGATAGAATAGTGGTTATTACTTAGAATCAAGCTACAATTATCATCGGACATCGTCTATTACATCGTTTTGTAGCTACATTTCCATGATCAAGGTGATATTAATCTATTTTGCAATTCAAATTAGTATTTTCTTAATTTCTTCAATTTATTGTTATTCTATTATGAGTTTTATGTTTATTGTTGTTTTAGCCATGGGATTCTCTTCTAGAACCATGGGCTAAGCTCTTATTGCCTTGGGTGTGGATGTTTTGATGGGTGTTTAGTGTAATTGTGGATTAATTGCATGATTAGCTTAGGATTTGGGTGTATATGTTTCTAGTGTTGTGATTTTCATGATTCAATTGATTAATTCACCCTATTAGCTAGCATTATTGGTTTTGTCGACTTCAACGACCGTATTGGGTTGCATGATTAAGAGTGTGTGTATGAGCTTGAATTAATCGATTAGAATTAACATAGTAATTAGCTACACCGACCGGGGGTTGATTGCTTAGATCGACGACACTAGACACTAGTCGATTAGAGGTCGTCTATTAGATTAGTGAGAGGGCGTCTCATAAACATTAGTAACCGTGTTGAACGTGTTTATGAGACACTATCTTAGGAGCTTATAGTATTGATTAGACTATATAACTGCTAATTAATTCACGTGTTCACCTAAGCCTCACGAGGGATTGGTCTACACACACGAGTGATAGCCTTTAGCTTAATCCAAAACCATAGTTTAATTCATGCAATTGGTTCGTTAACTCATTGAATTACCCATAAAACGGAAACACCCGAGGCAATACCCTTCTCTTGCACTCTCTCTCGAAAGTTAGATAGCTTGCTATTTCTTGTGTTCATTTCTTATCATTCTTAGTTAATTTAGTTTAATACTTGTGTTTTAATTCCCAAAAATCCAAACAAACACGTGTAGTTACTACAATAGCATGAAAACTTATAACTTTAGGGATTCACTTTCACTCAATTAGGTCCTTGGAACGAAAATCTACTTGGTCGTACTTGCGTACTACAATCGAACCCATACGCTTGTGGGGATCGTATTGTCAAGTGCTTAAAAAGTGTTGAAAAACGAGTCAAGTCAATGGTGCCGCTGCCGGGGATTTAAGCGAGTGTTATTAGTGAAACTTAGAGTTTGTTGAGTGTTATTGATAGTAGCATTTCTTTTTTGTTATCTTGTTTTTCGTTTCTCTTTGTGGGCTTTGATACTTGTTTTTGTGTAGGTGTGAACTTCATTGCCTCGATGGATGGATACAACCAATACCAATGGAATCAATGTTATAATCAAAATGGTATGGTTTATCCTCCACAACATGGAGATGTGAGCTACAATGATTGGAGGAACTTTGATCACAAATATCAAATGCAACATGTTCCCTCCTATTATCAAGATTGGAGGAATGAAAAAGCATCACCTCCTCCTCAAGGATATTATCCTCCACATCCACATCCACATCCATATCAATATCAATATCCTCCCCCACCACCGGAAGAGTTGTATAGTCCACCTCCTCCTCCACCTATGGAGGAACCTTGGTTTGACAATTATCAAATGCAACAAGTTCCTTCTCCTTATCAAACAATGAAGAAAGTGATACTGCAAAAGTGCTTCTTGCACTATTGTTGAAAAAGTTGGATGCAAGTGAAAAAAGGTTGGAGGCAAGTGAGAAGAAATCCGAAGCAATCGACTCCATCCTTGCTCAACTTGTTAGTAATCAAAAATCGATGGAATTCCAACTTGGACAATTGGCCATTGCCGTGAAAAAAATGCAAGAAGAGGAGAACTCAAGTGAGGAGAGTGAAGATGCCAAGCTCATTGTCAAAGGAGATGAAGATAAATGTCCTTTAATGGATATGAACAACAAGGAACATGAAAATCAAGAAGCGTCAAAAGACGAGTTGAAGAGCGAAATGAGCATTCCTAAACTTTTAAACTCTTCAATTTATTCTTCATTTGATATTAATGCTTCTATTGATTTCATTTTACCTCTTGATCATTTTGATTCGAAAAAAGAGCTTGAGAAGTGTTTGGTGGATATTCTTGGACAAAGAGGAAAGAAATGGAAAGAGGTGGAATGGAAGGAGCAAGAAGAATATTCATTGTTGAAACCATGGAAGAAAAATGTGGATGATTGGTCTTCAATTCATAAGAGCCTCCTTGAATTTGAAGCTCAAAGGTTGAAATACAATGGGAAGGAGGATCGATACCATGGCCTTTCCGATGAGTTCTTTTATTTCCGTCCGGCAAAGGACGTTAAACCTAGCGCTAAATGGGAGGCAACCCATTTTTACTTGCTTTCTTTCATTTCTTGTTCATTTTTTATGTTTTGTTAGTTTAGTTTGATGTGTTTGTGAGTTTTGTTTGATGTTAGTTGGAGAAGCTTGTATCGAATGGACGATTGGAGATCGAAAGTGGAACTTTGAGCTTCGAAGAAGGTGTAGCTATAGCAATCATAAGAGGTACGCTCACTCCAAACTTAGGAATTGCATATCAATTACTAAGTTTGGGGGGGTAGTGGAATTTATATTCTTGTTCATGACATTGATTGCTTAGCTACTCTTGTTTTTAATTGTTGGGATAGTGGCCCATGTGTGTAGATTTGTATGGATAACACTTGGTGTCAATATCATTGCAAAACTATTTTTCCAAACTTTTAATTTCTTAGCAATGAAAATTTTTAGGGGTGATGTGCCAAATTTTGCACGAGAGGATTGCGTGTCCTCTGGATTGGATGTCCCACTCTTCGAACACGTACAATCACTCTAAATATGCTGCCTTCACTCGAAATCTTCAAGAACCTGCAAAGAGCACGCCGGAGGGGGGTCCGGCGTGGACACTCCGATGCCTAAGTCAGTATAGGGCTTATCAATATCTCCCAAGGATCTCAAGATCCTTGATGTATCAAAATAGTTCTCAAAGAATATCAGAAAGGTGTTTCGTGTTTAGTATATCAAGTTTGTAGTATAAGAATGTCTCACCTGGAAATCTCCTTCGATTTACCTATTTATGGAGTCCTTTTCGTGGAGAGAAGTTAGAACCTCCCCTTATCTCGGAGCTGCCTCTAAGACTCAGCCCTGCTGAGTGGAAGAAGTCTTCCCTTTTCTCCACTCCCTGAAGATTCGGCAATCTGTGCTCATAGTGGACTTTATCCCCTAAGATAAAGGAGGATAAAGTCTTTCTTTTACCCAGCTTGGACCGGAAATGACGGAAGTCCTCTACATTTACGGCCTATGACTTCATGTCAAGACTGCTTCTTTCTGATGCTTCTCTCCAGACGGAGCTCCCTCCAGACGGAGCTCTAAAGGGGATTCCTTATTCAGGGAGTACTAGATAATCCAATCCTTCTCTGCTCGCCCTATAACCTGTTTCAACAAGTAATTAGTGCGGACCAGTATTTTGTAAGAAAGGAAATATGGGCGCAGCCTTCGCGTTGTAACTACCACGGCCAGAGCAGCCTTCTCAATTTCTGAGTATCGAGTTTCGGCCCTTTGAATGACCTTACTGACATAATAAATAGGATGCTGCAGAGATCCCTCTTCTTTGACCAGGGCGGTGCTTAGTGAGAATTCCCCTACGGAAAGATACAAAATGAGGGTATCTCCCGGAGAAGGCTTTGTCAGCTTCGACAACTGAGACAAATGATGCTTCAGGTCTTCAAAGGCCTTTTAGCATGTTTCGTTCCATTCAAACTTTGTCATTTTCTTGAGAATTTTAAAGAAGGGATGACTCTTTTCAGCAGACCTGGCTATGAATCTGCTCAATGCTGTAATCCTCCCATTGAGCGTCTGGAGCTCTTTTACATTTCTCGGCGGCTGCATGTCCAGTACAGCCTTCACCTTGGCTGGATTCACTTCTATACCTCTTTGAGTGACCATATATCCGAGGAACTTCCCTGATTTTACTCCAAAAGAGCATTTGGCCGGGTTCAACTTGGAAAATTTCCTCCAGATCCTCCACATGCTGATCTGCTTTCACACTTTTAGCCAGCATATCATCTACATATATCTCCATGTTCCTTCCCAGCTGTCTTCGAAAGACAGCATCGACCATCCTTTGATATGTTGCTCCGGCATTGATTAATCCGAATGGCATCCGAACATATCCAAACGTTCTGCACGCTGCTATGAAGCACACTTTGGAGACATCTGAAGGGTTCAGCTGGATCTGGTGGTATCCTTGGTATGCATCCATCATGCTTAGCAGCTCGAAGCCTGAAGTTGCATCTACTAACTGGTCTATCCTTGGTAGCGGATAGTGGTCTTTAGGGCATGCCTTGTTGAGGTCCCTGAAATCGATGCACATTCTCCATTTTCCTCCCCCTTTAGGCACTAGCACAGCATTGGAGAGCCATTCTGGGAATTGAACTTTCACCACATGTCCTGCTTTCAGTAGTTTCTCGACTTCTTCTTTCACGATGTTATTTTTCTCAATTCCAAAGTTTCGTAGTTTCTGTTTCACGGGCTTTGCTTTTGGATCAACATTAAGGCAATGTATTGCTATCTCCGGAGGGACCCCTGTCATGTCAGCTGGAGAAAATGCAAATATATCGGAATTTCGACGTAATGTAAAGATTACCTTCTCTGTGAGTTCAGGTCCCAGTTGGGTACCTATCTTAGTGGCAAAGCCGAGTTTCCCTGGGAAGAGCTCCACGCTCATCAGTTCCTCGTCTGTTTTAACATTCACCTATTCAGGTGTTGCTCCTTCTACTTTCTTTCTCTTGACCTCAGGGTCATCTCCTCTCGTCCGCTCCAAGCCCTTGGTCAGGGCTCTGTCCGCCATTTTTACAAACTCTGCATAGCACTTTCGTGCTTGGTACTGGTCTCCTCTTACTTCTCCCACCCCCGTGGCTGTAGGGAATTTCATTTTCATGTGAAATGTGGAGATGATTACCTGAAAAAGGTTCAGGCTAGGTCGTCCCATTACTACATTGTATGATGAGGGGATATCTACAATGAGGAACTCCACCAAGTGGACCTTTCGGGCTGGAGCGTCTCCCAATCCTACCTGTAACATTACTGATCCCAAGGGTTGGATGGGACCTCCGGAGAAACCATACAGAGAGGTGTCTACAGGTCGCAGCTTCACACTCAGCTCCATTCTCTTAAAACACTCAAAAAACATAATGTCAGCTGAGCTCCTTGTATCTACGAAGATTCGAGCAACATCGAACCCAGCTATGTCGGTAGTGATCACCAGAGCATCGTTGTGATCTTCCTTAATTCCCTTCACATCTTCCGGCCCAAATCGGATATTGGGCGTCTCCGTCATACGTCCTACTTCTCTTAACTGACCTCCTTGCTCTGTTTTTAGAGCTCGGACACTCTGCTTCCTCTTTCGAAAGGAATCTCCATCAGCTGGCCCTCCCACAATCATGTGGATTACCCCTCTTTTCGGTGGTGGAGGGGGCATATCTTCGGCCGCCTCTCTGGTTTCCTTCTCTTCCGGTTTTCTTTCATGTTTTTTTCGCTTCTGCCCCCGAGGGCCCTGCCTGTCTCTAAATATGAATTCTTTCAGATGGCCCGCCTGGATCATCCTTTCAATCTCGTCTTTCAGGTGGTAACACTGATTTGTGTCATGTCCATATTCATTGTGAAATCGGCAAAATCGATCAGACTTGGGCTTCTGAGGTCCTCGACCTCTGGAATATGGGAATTTTAAGTCTGGATGATCTCCCGCTACCTCCAGTACTTCGGCAGGCTCAATCCTCAAGGGCGTGTATTTCTCAAACCTCCCGCGAGGGCCCGACCGGGGACCTCCGGAGGGATTGCTGTCTCTTGCTGAATCGGAGGTCCGAGGGACCTCTGGACTGAATCGCCTGGAGGGGCCTTCCCTTCTTCTCTCTCGATCTTGTGGCCTAATCTCCAGTCTCTTTGCTTTTCGAACCTCCTCCAGAGTGAGGTACTTCTCTGCTCTATGCAGCAATTCATCAAAGTTCTTAACTGGCTTCTTGGCTAAGGAGGAGAAAAAGTCTCCATCACGCAATCCATTAGTGAGGGCGTTGATCTTCACCTCTGGAGAGGCTGTAGGGACCTCCAGAGCTGCTTGATTAAACCTCCGGAGAAAAGCTCTTAAGCTCTCGCCCTCCCCCTGTCTCAGATTGAAGAGGGTCAAAGTGGCCCTCGGTTGTCTCTGGGCACTTGCAAATTGATGAAGAAATAGCTCACTGAATTCCTCCCAGGATCGGATTGTATTGGGTTCCAATTGAGTGAACCATTGTTGTGCGGCTTTCGCTAGAGTGGTTAGGAATACCCTACATTTGATTCCCTCTCCATAGCGGTGTAGTAATGCAGCGTTCTCGAACCTTACTAGGTGCTCGTACAGGTCTGCTGTACCATCATATTCAAAATTAAGGGGCTTGAAATTGAATGGCAGTTCGTCCTGTAATATGTTAGGGGAGAACTGACATCCAGAGACATAAGTTTGGGGGGGTAGTGGAATTTATATTCTTGTTCATGACATTGATTGCTTAGCTACTCTTGTTTTTAATTGTTGGGATAGTGGCCCATGTGTGTAGATTTGTATAGATAACATTTGGTGTCAATATCATTGCAAAACTATTTTTCCAAACTTTTAATTTCTTAGCAATGAAAAATTTTGGGGGGTGATGTGCCAAAATTTGCACGAGAGGATTGCGTGTCCTCTGGATTGGATGTCCCACTCTTCGAACACGTACAATCACTCTAAATATGTTGCCTTCACTCGAAATCTTCAAGAACCTGCAAAGAGCACGCCGGAGGGGGGTCCGGCGTGGACACTCCGATGCCTAAGTCAGTATAGGGCTTATCAATATCTCCCAAGGATCTCAAGATCCTTGATGTATCAAAATAGTTCTCAAAGAATATCAGAAAGGTGTTTCGTGTTTAGTATATCAAGTTTGTAGTATAAGAATGTCTCACCTGGAAATCTCCTTCGATTTACCTATTTATGGAGTCCTTTTCGTGGAGAGAAGTTAGAACCTCCCCTTATCTCGGAGCTGCCTCTAAGACTCAGCCCTGCTGAGTGGAAGAAGTCTTCCCTTTTCTCCACTCCCTGAAGATTCGGCAATCTGTGCTCATAGTGGACTTTATCCCCTAAGATAAAGGAGGATAAAGTCTTTCTTTTACCCAGCTTGGACCGGAAATGACGGAAGTCCTCTACATTTACGGCCTATGACTTCATGTCAAGACTGCTTCTTTCTGATGCTTCTCTCCAAACGGAGCTCCCTCCAGAGGGAGCTCTAAAGGGGATTCCTTATTCAGGGAGTACTAGATAATCCAATCCTTCTCTCTCGATCTTATCATTTATACACGTGTCGACTCCTTATTAGGTGACATTTTTAGGCCGCATCAGGGGGGTATGTTCGTTTTTACATTTTCTATTGACACCAATGTATACTTTTGTGTGTGTGTGCAATTTGAGATTTAGTGATCATTGAGACACATTTGATAATGATTTGTTGTGAATTTGATTCCTTGAATGTGTACATGATTGGAATGAATCATCTTGTTTGTGTTGTTGTCATCTTGTTGCCTATGGATGTTTTGTATGCACAATGAGTTATGTGTGGTGATGATTGATGAATATTTGAGTCTTGAATGAACCTGTGAGAGTTGAGCTTTGAACCGATGCATTAATCCGGTTTATTTCATTTTTGAGTGGATCAATTCATTGCTTGCTTTTCTAAAACTTGCCCAAGTTCTTGCTTGAGATCATGTTTTTGTGATACTTTGAGATATGATGTAGGCCATCTTTCGTACTACAAGTCACTTAGCCAAATGTTTCCCAATAACCAAAGTAATCTTCCGTAGTTAGCCCGTTTGAGCTTGATGTACCATTCTCTTGGCAACCTACAATGTTTAACCACTTAGCCTTTTGAGCCGTTGATATCCAAATCTAGTGGAGAATAAAAAGAAAGTGGTAATACATGTGCTTTAGTGCCTTTGGTTTGAAAAGAAAAATTGGCAAAGTTGTGAAAAGAGAGAAAAGAGATGGAAGTGAAAAGAAAATTTGATAAAGAAAAGAGGGACAATGAGCCCCAAGAGCTTGAAAAGAAAATAACTTGGCTAGAAAAAGATGAGGAGATGAATGCATTTGAGGAACTTATATGAAAAGTGAGAATGAAGGTTGTAAACCTTAAGAGCACGAGCTTGAATTGTTGAATAAGAACTTTCGTTCTCCACTAGACGGGTCACTTCTTCCATATTCATCATACCCCGTCCAAATAGCCAATGTTACGTCCTTGGTTAAGACCTATTGATCTCATAGTTGAACATGTTTGTGGTGGAAAGATGGTAGAGCTTGGGCAAGCTTATGGCAATTGCAATGCATGATTTGATTGATGAGTGTTTATTGTCCTTAATTTGTTTGAGTGTTTGAGAGAAACACTATATCTTGTGAGTTGGACTTGAACATTTTGATATTGTCATCACCATCACTTGTTGTTGTATGTTGAGCATGTGCGTGTAATTAGTTTGATTTTCAATAGTGAACTTGTGATCATTTTGAGAATGTCTCTTGAGAATGAAGAATTCATTTCATTTCATTTGATACGTGGGATCTTTCATTGATTATCTATTTGCAATCGTACAACCTCTTGTTTTAACTCTTTCGTTACTCGGGGACGAGCAACAGTGTAAGTTTGGGGGGGTGATTCGGTTGTAAATTGCATAAGATTTCATGTGTTTTAGTGATAAACTTTGAGGGTTTTTCATGCATTTTCACACTAATATGCTTGATTTGATTGAGAAAGGTGTTTGAGCTCGTTTTGTAGGAATACGATGTGAATTAGGCATTAAAATTGTAAAAATGAGTGTTCAATCATCATTTTCACTCACTGAACTGAAGAGAGGATTGCACCATTGGATTCGTCTCGAAAAATGGAGTGGAATAAAAAAAAGAATCAAGTCAATCGGAGGTCGGAAGCTCGAGATATGAAGGGATGAAGACGGAGGACAGAAGTTGGGCCGAAGTATCCGCCCGACCGGGCCGACCCGCCCGCCCGACCGGGCCACAGTATATGCACCCAACTTTTTGTTAAGTTCATCCACTGCGCATATTTTTGCAAAATTTCAACTTACGAAAGTTCCGCCCGGCCGGGCCACCTGCTTCCAGCCCATTTCGCGCACCCACATTTTTGATAAGTTCACCCCCGCGCGTATTTTTGGCCCAAATCAACTTACGAAGTTTTGGCCCGGCCGGGCCACCTGTTTTGAACTCATTTTCGAGGGTTTTACCCAATTTTCTCCATTTTTGAAGGGCCTAATTGCAAAATTCACCCATGACTTCCACCCCAACTATAAATAGACCAAATTTGAGTTTTAAAAGGGAGTCTTCCTCCTTTTACAAGGAATTTCTCACACACATTCACATAGTTGTAGGTGTTCTTCATTTTTAGTTTAGATTCTTCATTAGATTAGATAGAATAGTGGTTATTACTTAGAATCAAGCTACGATTATCATCGGGCATCGTCTATTACATCGTTTTGTAGCTACATTTCCATGATCAAGGTGATATTAATCTATTTTGCAATTCAATTTAGTATTTTCTTAATTTCTTCAATTTATTGTTATTCTATTATGAGTTTTATGTTTATTGTTGTTTTAGCCATGGAATTCTCTTCTAGAACCATGGGCTAAGCTCTTATTGCCTTGGGTGTGGATGTTTTTATGGGTGTTTAGTGTAATTGTGGATTAATTGGATGATTAGCTTAGGATTTGGGTGTATATGTTTCTAGTGTTGTGATTTTCATGATTCAATTGATTAATTCACCCTATTAGCTAGCATTATTGGTTTTGTCGACTTCAACGACCGTATTGGGTTGCATGATTAAGAGTGTGTGTATGAGCTTGAATTAATCGATTAGAATTAACATAGTAATTAGCTACACCGACCGGGGGTTGATTGCTTAGATCGACGACACTAGACACTAGTCGATTAGAGGTCATCTATTAGATTAGTAAGAGGACGTCTCATAAACATTAGTAACCGTGTTGAACGTGTTTATGAGACACTATCTTAGGAGCTTATGGTATTGATTAGACTATATAATTGCTAATTAATGCACGTGTTCACCTGAGCCTCACGAGGGATTGGTCTACACACACGAGTGATAGCCTTTAGCTTAATCCAAAACCATAGTTTAATTCATGCAATTGGTTCGTTAACTCATTGAATTACCCATAAAACGGAAACACCCGAGGCAATACCCTTCTCTTGCACTTTCTCTCGAAAGTTAGATAGCTTGTTATTTCTTGTGTTCATTTCTTATCATTCTTAGTTAATTTAGTTTAATACTTGTGTTTTAATTCCCGAAAATCCAAACAAACACGTGTAGTTACTACAATAGCATGAAAACTTATAACTTTAGGGATTCACTTTCACTCAATTAGGTCCTTGGAACGAAAATCTACTTGGTCGTACTTGCGTACTACAATCGAACCCATACGCTTGTGGGGATCGTATTGTCAAATGCTTAAAAAGTGTTGAAAAACGAGTCAAGTCAAAACACCGTCTTCTTCCTCAGACTGTCGGTCGTTGACCTTCCGGCGTACCACTTTCGATTGTCGCCCCTCCCCGGTCGAGGGCGCCGCCGATCTTCTTCCTCACGCACCAACCATGGTCTCGCCGATCTCTGTTCACCTCCGACGTGCGCCCTCTCTGCGGCTGACATGGAGGAAATCCTCCACTTCTCCCTCGTATCATTTCTCATTTCAAAACATTCTAATCCCATATGCAACAAAATATTTGCATATATTATTGACCATATGCAACAGTTTTTTACATATATGCTTATATATTTTGCATTTTTTATATAGATGACATCATATTATTAATTTTATTTATAATATAATATTATATTGATCAGTTCAAACTCAAATAATCATTTTTAAAATATAAATAAATTGTGAAATAATATTATATTATTAATTTTATTTATAATATAATATTATATTGACCAGTTCAAACTCAAATAATCATCTGAATCACATCGCACCAACACTAGATTTAAATTGACTCGTTTAAACCCAAATAATCATCTCTATCACTAATGATATGTAATTATCGAATTATATATTCTATATTAATTTTTTAAAATAAAATTAATATTTTATTACAAATATATTGTTTTATTGCATATTATCACGTATTTTGAGTTATATGCAACATATTTTTGCATATGTCGGGAAGAATACGTAACAATTTTTTGCATATATGTTTTTCAAATCTGCATATAGAGTAATGATATAGAACCAACTATCTGTTTTTTATGGAATTAGTGAGTTGTCACCAATATAGCGTGTATCATGGATTTATATCTTTAAAATATATTAATAAATTTAAATTATTTATTTTAAATTATAGTAAATGATTATGTATAATGATTTGGCGTAACAAATTTGAATTTTAATTAGTAGGATAAGATTGTTTTCCAGATTTCCTTTTTTAATGGTTGATTTATTAATTAGTTTTCAAATTTGGAAAGAAATCAATTACAGGCATATCCACATAATCAATTACTCCCTCCATCCATGAAAAGTAGGGACATGAGGATGGGGCACAAATTTTAAGAAAATGGTAGATAAAGTAGATAAAGTAAGGGTATTATAGGGTATTGTGGGGTCCATTGTGAATAAAGTGATTGTTTAGGAATAAAGTTGATGGCAAATTGAGTAATTAAGTGATAGTTGAAGGGTGATAGTTTCCATAAAGTGTATGTGACTACATTTGGTGGACAAAGAATATGTGTCAAATGAGACTATTTTTCGTGGACGGAGGGAGTAGTATAATCTAATTAATGAAAATGGTTGATTTGACATAATCAATTTTTGCATACGAGATAAGTAATGAGTACAACCTAGTCGATCCGGACTGTATCAAGCCGCCGACAATGATGATTCGGAGGCTTTGCTTGAGGGTGTCGCCATCGCTGGATTAGTCGGTGTTCTTCGCCAGCTTGGCGATCTTGTCAAGTGAGTTTTTGTTGCACATTTTATTTATGTTTCCATTTTCTCGATTTACTTACTTTTTATTGGAATTTTATCTTAGTACGAAATTTTCTGGTTCAGCACACTCGAAGATGATGAATTTCTCGATATGAATTTTGAATTCAAAATTCAATTCAGAACCACCGTGATTAATGTGATTCTCCTTTTAGGAAGGTTTGAATTTCGAACGCATTAATGACCGAGATTTCCTATAATTTCTTAATTTACCAGCTCCTAATTTGAATTTAATATTATATATTAATTGAATATGCATCTTTCGATTTTAAATCTAAAGGAAGGGTATAATTGGACATTTGTATACCAAATTGTCCTTTTTTCTAACTTTTAAAAATTTTGACTTTATTTTGAGTTTCTATAAGTGAAATGTCCTATATACTAACTACCCCTTTATTTTACATCATCTACCACTAAATTCACTTTTTTTAAAGAACGTTCCGGTCAAACTATGCAAATTATCCTGTGACGGAAGGAGTATAATAGTACTCCATAATTCATTTTGTAGACCACCCCAAATGATTATGTAGATGTTGTTAACTCTTAAATGCTTTAAAATTATCAACAACATCTTAATTTGACCTTCCTTGATTTATTCTAAGTCATTTCTGAAATGTTACATTAAATGTTGTACTAAATGCTCTCACATTCAGGAACGATTCTAGAAGCTTCTACAAGAGTCTGGAACCTGGAAGATTCCAGAAGGTTGGAGAACGTGCTAGAAGAGTTTAGAGCATTGTAGAACGACTTGGAAGATGGAAGAAGGATCTAGAAAGATCATGGAAGTTGAGGTCCTAAAAAATAGGATCTCATAATGGAAGGATCTAGAACTTGGCTATTTATCTATAAATACCGTTGGAGTCTTTCATTTCAAAGTATGCACTATTCGAGTAACACCTTCTTGAGAGTTCAACCCTAGTTCGGAGTTATGGTCAGTAGTTGTATCTTTTAACGTACGTCGGGGGATACCACACCTTCTAGTGTACTTAGTTCTAGTCTTGTATCGAGTGAGAGTGAATCATAGATCAGATTAGTTCTTTAGACAGTGTTCTTACACTTAAGTCTATTTACAGATTCAGGCACCTGCCTCGATTGTAGTTTCTGTTTGTGGAATGTTGAAGTAATTGCTGAGACATTTCACACGACATTTTTGTATATAACTTAGGAACTAAGTTATTTTCGCCATAAGGCTTAGCATAGGTTTTGTTATTAATAAAATCTATGTTAAAAATTATTTCATTGTGTTCTTATTGTGTTTTAGTGTTTTAGACTTCCGCTGTGTACTGTGTTTACTTATTCACATTTTGTTAGAGTTAATGCTACACTAATTGTCACAACATTCAGTGTAACATTGTTCTGTTTTTTACTTAAACACTAGATACCATCCCCCCACACACTTTCAGTTGGTATCAGAGCCGATACCTGACGACACTAGGTTTAGATCCTTGCTTAAAGTGTGTTTTAGTTTATGTTAGCAATGGAAACACATCACATATCCACTGCACTTAGGCCACCCGTTTTAGATGGTTCAAATTATGCTTATTGGAAGTCTAAGATGCGTATGTACATCAAGTCAATTGATGAACGTGCTTGGAGGACTATTTTTACAGGTTGGGACGTACCAAAGAATCCAGCAGATGTCGATTGTGAAATTCAACTCAAGAAAGAAGATGATTGGACGGTCGATGAGATAACAACACCAGGATATAATTCTAAAGCCTTAAATGCTATTTTTACCTCTGTTGATACCTCTATGTTTAAAATTATATCTAACTGTTCTACTTCTAAGGATGCATGGGACAGGTTACAAGAGCATTGTGAAGGTTCCGATAGTGTTCGAAGGACAAAGCTTCGAATGTTGGGGACAAAGTTTGAGAATCTCCGAATGAGGGAAGATGAAACAATTTCATCCTACAACGAAAGGTTAAGTGAGATTATTAATGAATCACATTCTCTTGGTGACCCTATTTCTAATGTTAGAGTAGTACATAAGATATTAAGGTCTGTTCCTAAAAGATTTGATGCTAAAATTTGTGCTATTGAAGAGGCAAAAGATACTGATAAGTTGAGTCAAAATGAATTAGTGAGTATTTATAGAACCTATGAAATAAACATTAATCAAATTGATGAAACTAAAGATGATAAGAAAGTTGTTGTTTTTATAGGAGAGACATCAAACAAATCTGAGATTCAGCCTATCATTACTGAGGTTGATTCGGATGAGGAATTGCTTGATGAATGCCTTAACAATCCTGACAGCATTGCCCTTCTTACAAAGCATTTTAATAAATTTCTTAAGAAGTCTATGCATAAATCTAAAGGAAACATTCAGCCTAAGATCCAAATCAACACATCAACACCACAACCAGAAAGGAGGAAGAGTCAATTCACACCAAGACCATCAAAGAGTGAAGGTAAACCAAGTTATGATCCTGAATTTAGAAAATCAGTTCAATGCAATGCATGTTCTGGTTATGGACACTATGCGAATGAGTGTGCCAATACCAGACTGAAACAAAAACTGAATTTTAGTGCTACCTTGAGTGATGAATCTGATAATGATGATCTTGATGAGTTTAATGAAAATGAACATGCTCATTTTACCAGAATTGATTATAATGATTCCTCAGATGATGATCTGGATGATACAGATTCTGATGTTGCACCTGATGTCTTCACATCTACAGTAACATCAAAACAGAGTCACCCAGATTTGAACGGTTTTAATGGTTTTGTTGATAATGCAGGAAAAAGGATTGATGATGAGACATATCAGAAATTGTTAGATGGTTGGAACTCTCAGAAACTCTCTCTGAATTCTTTGAATAAAGAGAATGGGGATCTGAAAGACACAATCACTAAGCTAGAAGTCTTACTTACCAGGAGAGATCTTGAAGTTTGTAAACTAAAGGAGAAATTGATCAACTCTACCTTAAGTTTCAAAAAGTTTTCCAAAAGTGCTTCTGATGTGAATGATGCTATAGCTGTAGGTAAATCTAATAATTATGGTTTAGGTTATGATGGTAAAACTGCTTCTATTTCTGAAAATTTTAGAAAACCTGTGAAATTTGTGAAGGCAAATGCTAGCACATCTGGTGTAACATCTGCACAAACAGATTGTCACAAGGTTAAAATGAAGTATATTTATCATTATTGCTTTAAATATGGTCATATTCGTCCCTTCTGCTTGCAAATGGTTAAAGATTTGAAAACTGAGTTTGTGCTACCCAGAATGTCTTCACATCCTAGGAAACATTCTGTGAAATCTGCATGGAAACCAAAAGTTACCTGTAATGTTGTTCACACATCCTTGAAAGCATGTTTACCTGGTCTATGGTATTTTGATAGTGGTGACAAAGTGGGATAGCTCAAGTGGTTAGAGCACCACTACCTAGGCCTTAGGTCCTGGGTTCGAGTCATGGGGAGGGGAAAAAGGGATGGGGTATTTAACTTCCATCAAAAAAAAAAATAGGTATTTTGATAGTGGTTGTTCTAGACATATGACAGGACAAATAGACTACTTATCTGATTATGTGACCTTGAATGGTGGTAATGTTACATATGGTGGTGGATCAAAAGGAAAGATAATAGGAAAAGGAACTTTGAATGTTAAAGGTTTTCCTAAGCTTAAAAATATTTTGCATGTTGATGGCTTACTTGCTAATCTGATTAGTATTAGTCAACTTTGTGATGATAATTTGCATGTAAAATTTGACAAAGAGTCTTGTTATGTTCTTAATGAAGATGATGATTGTTTAATGACTGGTACTAGGTCTGCAGATAATTGTTATCTTATTGGAACTAATGTATGCAATTTGTCAAAACATGATGAGAATGTCTTATGGCACCAAAGGTTAGGACATGTAAATTACAGGGCAATGAAGAAACTAATCATATCAGATGCAATCAAAGGATTACCTAAACTGAGTTTCCAGAATACCACTGTATGTGGATCATGCCAGAAAGGTAAACAGGTAAGAGTGCCGCACAAAATGCTGTCACATTGTTCTACACATCGATGTTTTGAATTGTTGCACATGGATTTGATGGGTCCTATGGAAACTGAAAGCATTGGAGGTAAGAGATATTCCTTAGTTGTGGTAGATGATTTTTCTAGATATACTTGGATTGAGTTTTTAAGAGATAAATTTGAAACATTTGTTGCTTTTAAAGTTCTCTATAAAAGTTTCAAAAATGTGTTTAACTTGAAAGTTGGCCGTATTAGAACTGATCATGGTAGGGAATTTGAGAATAGCATGTTTAATGATTTCTGTGATAAGAAAGGTATCTTGGAGGAATATTCATCTCCTAAAACTCCACAACAAAATGGAATTGTTGAAAGAAAGAATAGAACTTTACAAGAAATGGCAAGAGTCATGCTTTTATCTAAAAGTCTTTCTAAAAGATTTTGGGCTGAAGCATTGAATACAGCATGTCATATTATTAATAGAGTTTATATTCGATTTGGTACTAATCAAACACCTTATGAGATTCTGAATGTTAGAAAACCAAGTGTGAAATATTTTCATGTATTTGGTTGTGTGTGTTATATTCTGAATGATAGGGATCAACTTCACAAGTTTGATTCTAAAAGTGATAAAGGTTTCTTTTTAGGCTATTCTAGAAATAGTAAAGCTTATAGAGTTTATAACCTTAGGACTAACACCGTTCAAGAATCTGTTAATGTTGTGTTTGATGATGATAAAGGTCTTACAGATGATAAAGATGAAGAAGATATATCACAAGTCACTGACAATTCTGAGAATACACTGAAGTCTGATAATGCTGCACCAAATGCTAACACATCTGGAGCAACATCTACAGAACAGTCAGCTGTAATTCCACAGAATGATCAGTATGTTCCCAAAACGAATCCTTCTTCAATAATGGGGAAAAGTCATCCTACTGACCAGATCATAGGCGATGCTACAGTTGGAGTGCAAACAAGAGGAAGAATAAGATCGAATAAGGTAGATGTGGTAAGAACAATATGCATGTCTTTTATTTGCAATGTTGTGAATGCAGAGTGTTACTATTCTGAAATTGAACCTAAAAGTGTGAATGAAGCATTAACTGATTAATATTGGAAAAATGATATGCATGAGGAACTTAATCAGTTTGAAAGAAATGAAGTTTGGACACTTGTTCCTAAACATAGTCATACTAATGTCATTGGAACTAAGTGGATTTATAAGAATAAAACTGATGAGTCTGGAAACATTGTTAGGAACAAAGCTAGGTTAGTTGCACAAGGTTACACCCAAGTTGAAGGTGTTGATTTTGATGAAACTTTTGCACCTGTTGGTAGGATAGAATCTATTAGGTTATTACTAGCAATTGCATGTTTTATTGATATTAAACTACATTAAATGGATGTAAAAGCTGCATTTTTAAATGGCATATTGAATGAAGAAGCATATGTAGAACAGCCTAAAGGTTTTGAAGATCCACAATACCCGGATCATGTGCACAAACTAAAGAAAGCATTGTATGGTCTAAAACAAGCTCCTAGAGCATGGTATGGTAGGCTTACGGACTTTCTTTTAGAGTATGGATTTATTAGAGGAGAAGCCGATAGGACTTTGTTTATTAAGCACACTGGAGAAGATTTACTTATTGCTCAAATATATGTTGATGACATTGTGTTTAGTTCAACCTGTGATAAAATGTTGAACAGATTTGTTGAAGCAATGACAGCAACATTTGAGATGAGTATGGTTGGAGACTTAAATTATTTTTTAGGTCTTCAAATCAAGCAATGTAAGGATGGTATTTTCTTCTCTCAAGGTAAGTATGCTAAAAACTTGGTCAAACGGTTTGGTCTTGAAAGCTCAAAAGTAATGAGAACACCTATGGGTTCTACTTTGAAACTTTGCAAAGACAATGGTGGAAAGGATGTTGATCCAATATTGTATAGATCCATGATAGGTAGTTTACTTTATCTAACCTCTAGTAGACTTGACATTTTGTACAGTGTGTGTGTGTTTGTACTAGGTACCAAGCTAATCCAAAGGAATCTCACCTGAATGCAGTGAAAAGAATTATCAAATATGTTTCAGGTACAAGTGAACTAGGGATATGGTACACTAAGGACACCAACAACACATTGATTGGATACAGTGATGCGGATTGGGCTGGAGATATAGATGATAGAAAGAGTACGAGTGGAGGATGTTTATACATGGGGAACAATCTTGTGTCTTGGCATAGAAAGAAACAAAATTGTGTTTCTCAATCCACTGCCGAATCTGAATACATAGCTGCAGGAAGTTGTTGCACACAGCTATTGTGGTTAAGTAAGATGTTTCATGACTATGGAATTGAAAACAATATCCTCACAATTTTCTGTGATAACACAAGTGCTATTAACATATCTAAAAATCCGGTACAACACTCACTCACTAAGCACATTAGCATTAGACATCATTTTATGAGAGATTTAGTGGAGAAGAACATAGTTAAGTTGGAATATGTGCCTACTGAAAATCAACATGCTGATATCTTTACTAAGGCTCTTGACCATGAGAGATTCTCATTTTTTAGGAAATCTCTTGGTATGTGTAATATCTGAATAATTCTTGAGAGGATGTTGTCACAAATGCGGTAGCATTTGGGACAACAGCCTAAGGTGGTATAGTTATTATAGAATTGATTTATTTCTTATTTTCGTTGAATAATTCTTTTGTAAAATATTCTTGAATCTGAAATTTGTTTATGCAAAAATAGGCATGTACTACACCTCTCAAAAGCTTGAAAAAATAAGAATAATACAGCATACTAAAAGATGTACAAAATTCACTGAGTAACTATGGAGCACGGAGTTCGCTACTACGATAACTTCTTTTCAAAAGGTGGATTTTGGTAAAAGCATCAAGAGGTTCGTAATCCATTAAGTAAATATGGGGCAAGGAGTTCGCTACTACGATGTACTCTACAGGAACAATGGATCAATACGAATTAGATGTTGTAGCACAAAAAGAAGAAATGCAATGAAAAGAAAAATGCAGAAAAATTGGCTACATTGGATAGGTAAAACCTGTGAAAAACCAATGTTGAGGTGTATGTCAAATCCTTGAGCACAACATTACATGATTCAATTATATTTTTATAAGTTGTAATTATTTAATTAATTGTGGGAATTTATTTTATTTATTTATAATTATACTAACCACGTTCCTTTTATTATTTCAGATTATACACATTTTTATTTTTAATTAATTCTAGAATATTCTTAATTTAATTAATTTATTAATTAAGATTTTATCCCACTAACTCACCCATGATTTACTTGTGGCTGAATTTGTGGAGCATTATCATTTTAATCTAGAATTTTCTTTAAGTCAAGCCTTAATCCCACGTACAGCATTCCAACTACTAGTTCTCTCTATATAAAATACTCCCATTTCATGATTTTCTAAGCTTTGTAATTAATTGAGTAAGTTGAGTATTAATTTTGCAGATTTGTTATAAGCTAACTGTGTGTCTCGATTCTTGTGTTGATTCTTTTCGAATTCTTGAGTTTAAATGGCAGGAAACAAGAAAACCCACTCACAGAAACCAAACTCTCCAAACTCACAACCGTCTTCTCCATCTCTCTCTAATCTGCATACTCTAGCTTCCATGGCTGCTTCACACGAAAACTCACCCCCAACTGCCGCAACCGTCACATCCATTCCAGCTACTCCGACAACCATCCACATACCAAACCAAGCCACACTCTCCGAGCTGAACCAGGCGGTTGAGAATTTCTCTCAATCGATGAGATCGTCTAATCCACCCATCCTCACAATTGGCGATTTGTCTATTGACATCTCTCACTACTTGCGCACCAACGAAGTGATCACTACTGCACCTTCTTCATCCACAGCCGAAAAGCCCCAAAATCCGAGCCCTAATGTTGAAACAGAGGCCCCGACTACTGCCTCTATGGGGGAGACTGACAAGGAGATTGAAGAATCCCCTGTTGCTGAGTCAAAGGAGTCGTCGAATGCGGAGACATCCGACAATGAGGACGCTCAGATGGAGGATGCTGAAGCACTCGAAAATTCCGATAAAACTGACTCTGATATTTCGAAGTCGGACTCTGAACTGATTCCTTTCAAGAGGAATGTTGAGAAAGGGAAGAGAAAGAGGATCCCAGTACCAAGGAGACGATCAAACCGAGTTTTCACTCGAGTTGATTATTCTGACTCTTTGAGGAAGAAGAAGAAGCTAGGTGGTGATGTTGCTGAACCGATTCAGGTATTTTCTAAATCTGAAGAAGAAGTGGTGATTGAGAAGCCAACCAAGAAGAAAGTTGATCCTAAGGGGAAGGGAAAGGCAAAGATTGATGTTGTTCGAACAATGCCTGAAGAACCAGAACCTGATTCTGATTCTGAAATGGAGGTTTGTCTCAGGGATATGCAGCAAGCCCTGAAGAAGAATGCTACCTCTCATGTTGAATCAAGTGCTCCAACACCAGAACCTGATGATGGAGATGATTCAAGCAATGCAGCTTCAGACAAAAACTCTGAAAAAAAGGGGAATCCAGTTCTGAGGAGGAGGAAGAACCAAGTTCAAAGGAAAGTACTTCTGAGGAAGGTAATTCTGAACCCGATGATTCTGATATTGATGGTTTGGTTGATAAGATAACTAGGTTGTCTAGGAGAAAACTGTTGATGGAAAGGAGAATTCATATTTCTGATTTTGAGAGTAAGAATTTGATTCAATTCTTAGAGGATAGAAAGTTGATGAAAGCTCTGAATTTGTGTGATACTTTTGTTTCTGATTGGGTGTATGAATTTTATGCATGTCTGAGGAAGAGTAATGGTAGGAGGAGTTCCCGTTGGTATGGGAATGTACAGTTTAGGGGGAGTATAGTTCCATTTACACCAGAATTGATCAATGATTTCTTAGGCATAGAACCAGTACTTGATGATGATGAACCTGATTTGGATGTTGTTACTGTTTCTATGACTGGTGGCTTGTTGACTAGATGGAAAAATGGAATGTTGGCCAAGGACCTTACTTCTCTTTATTCTGTGTTGCATAAACTGATAGTTTATAATTGGATACCCTCTACCAACTCTACCAAAGTGACAAAGGATCAAGAAATCTTGCTTTATAGGATAGTGGTTTTGAGGAAGTTTAACTTGGGATTGACTATTTTCCACCACATGATGAAGTTTAGTGGTGACATCTCTGATAAAGGAAACCTTCCATACCCTGTGCTTATATGCTCATATTTGAAGATGCATGGTTTTAGCCCTAAGAAGACTGAAGTTCTTAGAGGTAAGGTTCCTTTATACACCATTTCACCTGCTTTGCTCATTGGTGAAAGAGTGAAAGATCTGCCCTTGCACAATCCTGGAAGTTCTTCTCAAAGACCAGCTCCTACTCAACCTCAGCCTCAACCCACACCAGCACAGAGACCTGAACAAGACACAGCTGCACCTAATGCTGAGAACATTGGTGGTAATTTTGACACCACATTTTCTGTTCCCAAATCTTTTATATTACTGCAGTTACAGCACTTACAGGACCAGATTGATGAGCTCCAATTCATCAAAGACAAGTGGACCAAGCTACTTTCCACTACAACAGGGGGAGTACCACCTTCCACTTCAGCTAGAGCTTCTGGAGTTGTTATTGAAGAGCTGATTCCTGAAGCTGGAGGTGTACCTGATGCTGCTGCTACAGAGAATGGAGGAACTGCTGCTGCTAACAATGTTGTTGCACTCTTTGCTTCAACTTGTTTTATTGAGGAACCAAGGGAGGCTGATAAAGACAAGTTTGCAGATGCTGCTGAAGATGATGAGGATATGGAAATCCTCTATGGTGATGTCTAGAACAGATGCTACAAGACAGGGGGAGTACTGAAGTACAGATGGCACATGTGCAGGACCTTGATGCTGCTGCTATTGTTATAGCAATTCATGCCATTTTCAGTCCTACTTTTGTTTTTGTTATTCTGTTGTGTTTAAGTTAAAATTTCGTTTATTCTGATACAATATTTATTATTTCTAGTTGATAGGATGTTTATATTTATCTTGCTTAAATTAGTTTGCACTAATGATATTTGATTACTGCTTATTGCTTAATTTGTTTTCTTATCATTAATTGCTTACTGCATGATGAATATGCCTTGTTAAGTTTATTTATTTTTTTCATATTTTTTGCTCTGATTATTTTGTTTAGTCCTTGTCTGTTTTTTAGTCTTACATAAGTCTTAGAACTAATCTGGTATATACCCTTATATGCTCTGATTTAATCTTAGATTTTTGTGAAGTATATGTTTTGTAAACAAGTGTACTGTTTATACTTGTTTTGGTTTTGAATAAGATTACTTTGATCTTATGGCACGGATCTTAGTAAAATTATTCTTGATCTCTTTTTTATTTGATCCAACGGTTACAACAGGTATTGTCTTGACTAGTATTTAGACTTGATGTCAACCTCACCTAAATACATAATACTGAGTATGTATAGAAATATATGTGCATCAGGTGAGTTATAGTCGAAAGGTCTAATTGGGGGAGATTGTAGATGTTGTTAACTCTTAAATGTTTTAACATTATCAACAACATCTTAATTTGACCTTCCTTGATTTATTCTAAGTCATTTCTGAAATGTTACATTAAATGTTGTACTAAATGCTCTCACATTCAGGAACGATTCTAGAAGCTTCTACAAGAGTCTGGAACCTGGAAGATTCCAGAAGGTTGGAGAACGTGCTAGAAGAGTTTAGAGCATTGTAGAACGACCTGGAAGATGGAAGAAGGATCTAGAAAGATCATGGAAGTTGAGGTCCTAAAAAATAGGATCTCATAATGGAAGGATCTAGAACTTGGCTATTTATCTATAAATACCGCTGGAGTCTTTCATTTCAAAGTATGCACTATTCGAGTAACACCTTCTTGAGAGTTCAACCCTAGTTCGGAGTTATGGTCAGTAGTTGTATCTTTTAACGTACGCCGAGGGATACCACACCTTCTAGTGTACTTAGTTCTAGTCTTGTATCGAGTGAGAGTGAATCATAGATCAGATTAGTTCTTTAGACAGTGTTCTTACACTTAAGTCTATTTACAGATTCAGGCACCTGCCTCGATTGTAGTTTCTGTTTGTGGAATGTTGAAGTAATTGTTGAGACATTTCACACGACATTTTTGTATATAACTTAGGAACTAAGTTATTTTCGCCATAAGGCTTAGCATAGGTTTTGTTATTAATAAAATCTATGTTAAAAATTATTTCATTGTGTTCTTATTGTGTTTTATTGTTTGAGTTTATTTACTAGGAGAGACAATTATATAGACTCATTTTCAAACAAAGGAAACAAATTATAACAATTCAATTAAGGTCAAATTGATGTGTTAATACCCAATTATGCCCCTTGGTCTTAAAAAGCAATATTAATTCATTATTATAATAAATTTTGAAAATTAAATACCAATTTTAACACATTGATAATGTTATTTAGATTGAGAATTAAACCATCTTCTCTCTTACTAACCGATAATCACTCCATTACCAACAAAACTTCATTTTTCAAATAATTTCCTTTCTTATCGCAATTTTTTTTTCATTTTTCCAAACTTAAGGAATTTTCGGCAGAATTCCTTCTTTTTGCTCAAGATTTATCTAAAAAATCTTTTATATATATTAATTATAAATAAAGATAAATTCTGTCGAACAATTTTATTGATGCAAAATATTTATTTTTCTTATATTATATTATATATAGTTTAGGGGATAACATCAGTTACACCATGATTATGTAATAATACTATGATTATATTAATTATAAGTAAAATAAACTCATGGGATTTGCATATATGAAGTTCATATTCAAATGTGCATATCTTTTTAGCATGTCGCAAAGCATATATTCGGTTAATCATTAATTAATAAATTAATTAGTATATTCTTCTTTATTTTTTGTTTAAAACGGTTTTCTATCCATCTTATTTAATTTTGGTCATACTTGTGCATAAACGATTTTTTTAGTTACCAAAAGATAACATTAAGTCGGTTTAATTTAACATTAATGCTTAGTGGGAGTTACTCCTAATTTAATGGAGAACTTACAATTAACATTAACATGATAATCATTTATCATTAATATTTTATTGATAAATATAATTTAATTCGAATATTTACTTTTCTTATACTCCTCATATTACATTATATATTTTTATATTTTGATTTTAAACGATTTTTTTTTTAAAATATTTTACATCAATATAAGACTCACGGTATATTTATATTTCGATTTATTTAAAAGTTTAATATTATAAGTAAATTTTATCTAAAAACTCTTTTTATATATATTAATTATAAATAAAGATAAATGATGTCGAACAATTTTATTGATGTAGAATATTTATTTTTCTTATATTATATTATACGGAGTATATTTTTTTAGGAGATAACACCATGATTATGTAATAATACTATGATCATATTAATTATAAATAAAGATAAACTCATAGATTTTGCATATATGAAGTCCATATTCAAATGTGCATATCTTTTTAGCATATCGTCAATCATATATTTTGTTAATCATTAATTACTAAATTAATTAGTATATTCTTCTTTATTTTTGTTGAAACGATTTTCTATCCAACTTATTTAATTTTGGCCATACTTTTTGGTACTTTGGTGCATAAACGGTTTCTTTAGTTACAAAAGGATAACATTAAATCAGTTTAATAAAACTTAATTCTTAGTGGGAGTTACTCTTAATTTAAAGTAGAGGTTACAATTAACATTAACATGATAATCATTTATCACTAACATTTTTATTAATACCCTTATTTGTATATATGAAGCTAATTTTTAAATATTTACTGTGTTTTGTATGAAATATAACACATTAAGATCATTGCATATTTTGATCTATGAAACATACTTTCGAAAAAATTTAAGATTTGGAATTTTATTTCAAAAAACTATAAAACGATAATCGAAGAAATGCAAAAAATGAAAAAATCTGTAGAATACATAAACTTCCTTCTTCGAAAAATGCCTACCTTCCTTCAACCGACGAGATGACAACGTTCTTCAAGCACACGAGACCACAAAATCAAGTCGATGCAAAAAATTCTACCTTCCGAGGATTTCTGAAATCGAGCTCCAAGAATACTCCAGCTGAAATTTAGGAAAGGTTTTGAAAATTTGGGAATGGAGTTATAAGCGCGATTTCCGAGAATTTGAGTTTTATGAATTATTATTTTAAATAATAAAGTATGAATAAAATTAATTGAATATGAAAATTTTGAATGTCATTTAAAATAAAGGGTATAATTGTACATCTATCACCCAATTTGTTCTTTTTTGTAACTTTAATTTTTTTTGTCTCTATTTGTAGTCTACATAGGTGAAATGTCTCTTATAACAACTTCCCCTTAGTGTTTTAGACTTCCGCTGTATACTGTGTTTACTTATTCACATTCTATTAGAGTTAATGCTACACTAATTGTCACAACATTTAGTGTAACATTGTTCTGTTTTTTACTTAAACACTAGATACCATACCCACACACTTTCAGATTATATTGTTTATGTGTGATGTAGAGTTTTGCCTCATAAAACGTTATATCACACTATAACTTGTCATCTTAATTCCGATTTTATGTATCTATTGGAGAGTAAATTAATTAAATGGATTTTTGTCTGAGAACGAGAAAAATGCATGGGTGATCGTCACCATATTTGGACTTTTTGTTCCCACCCCTCTATATTTATAGTATTTTATTATCATTCTATTTTAGCATTTAGCATATTGTCCTATCATGCATTACATATTTGTCCGCACGTCCTACTTTTTTTTTTTTTTTACATTAATTAAATAAAGCTCATGAACGTCTATTATATATTTATATACGAGTAGTATTTTTTAAAAATTATGATTCGATAGCCCTCTTTTAAGATTTTATTACGTAATTATTTCGTGAAAATTTACTGTTTGACACTCGTAACTCTTTAAAAAAATACGACCTTTTAATATTTTTATATTAATTGTGAATATTTTTTTTGTCTAGAAAGATCTATGCAATTAAGTGTCAAAAGCAATGCAAAAGTTATATTTTGGGAAAATACTTTTTTTTTTTACCTTGAGTTGTTGTACCCATTTTAATTTTTGTCCTCTAAATTTTTTAACTTTGAAAATGTTTACAAATTTTAAGATTTTAGTTCTTATTACCTGCAATTAAAGATAAATACTCCCTCCGTCCGCCTATAAGCTTCCTATTTTACCATTTTGGTCAGTCCGCCTATAAGCTTCCCATACCTTTTTTGGTAAATACTTTTTCTTACACACTTCACTTTATATCTTACTTTTTCTCTCTATTTCTCTCCTCTCTCAGTCACATCACTTGTACTATATCTATTATTTAATCACTTTTCTTAATCTCTGTGCCAAAAAGTGACGTAACACTTATAGGCGGACGGAGGGAGTATCATGTAATTACTTGCAAATCGTTGACTTTGTCGTTTACCTGCACATCGGGTCTCTAATCGTGTATCAACAAATTGGGCCCCAATTTGCATTTGTACAAATCGGGGCCCTGATATTTACCTTAATTTAATTGTAAGTACTGAAATTTTAAAATTTATAAACATAAAAGACTAATTTTAAAATCGAAAAATTTAAAGGACAAAAATCAAAATTCAAGCAACTTAAGAGGAAAAAAAAAGTATTTTCTCTTAGGCCACATGCAATTGATAAAAATGTCCTCACTAAATATGTGAGTATTCCAACAAGAAAAATTCACTTTTGGTCCCACCATCCAAGGACACTCATGTTTTTTGTCCCAACAATCTGAATTTTGGTTCCGGATGGGAAAAACTTGATACATTTGGTCCCAAAAGAAAAAAAAATTTGATACATTTGGTCTCAATTCCGTTAATTGTTGACGGAAATAGTTAAATGACTGTTAGTTATTTATTTTTCTATTAAAAAATAGTAAAAAATATTATTAAAAATAAAAAAATGTGTAAAATAAAAATTATAAAATGTGTAAATGAAAAAAAAAATTAATTGTATAATTATAAATAAAATTCTAAAAATTCATTAAAAAGGTAGTACTATAAAAATCCGATTAAAAATTAAAAAATTAAAATTTCTAAAAAATTGAAATCTCGTTTGAATTAAAAAATAAATCTACCAAAACTAACAGCTTAAAAAAAACTCATTAAAAATATATACCCCGTACTTTATAAATTAAAAAATTTGAAAAATAAAAATTCTAAAATGAGTAAATTCAAAAAATCTAAAAATGTACTACAAATTATAAATAAAAAAATTCTAAAAATAAAAATAAAATTTTGAAAATTTCTAAAAATTAAAAATAAAAAAATTTATTTCCCTCAATATCAATGTATACGCATTAAAAAAATTAAAAATTAAAAAAATATCAATTGTATAAATTATACTCCCTCCCTCAATGAAAGTTACCCAACTTTAATTTTTTCTGTTAGTCTCAATGAAAGTTACTCATTCCATTTTTAGCAAACTATTTCTCACATTTAATTATATTCTTCTCTCTCTCTATTACATCACCTCTAATAGATCTACTTATTATTTCATATTTCTTAACCTTCGTGATCAAAGTTTTCGAGTAGCTTTTACCGAGACGGAGGGAGTAAATAAAATTCTAAAAATTAATTAAAAATTAAAAAAAATAGTAAAATATAAAAAAAAATTAAAAAAACTCTAAAATGAGAAAATTAAAATTTAAAAAAAAAATCTAAAACTGTGCAAATTATAATAAAAATTTCTAAAAATTTAAAAAAAAAATTTAACGCTCCAATCTTCATTTTATTCATAAACAATAATTTTATTTATAAATGGACCCCACAATAGTTTATCATACCTCCAATATATCTACTTTGCAAAAAAATTAAATTAATATTCATTAAAACTCGAGCACAAAAAAAAAATATTATAAAATGTGTCAAAATAAAATTTAGAAAACTCAAAAAAAATATAAAAAACTCATTAAAATTACGGGATGGATTGACTAATTTTTTTATTTAATCATTTTCTGTTTTTAATGAGATTTGACTAAATTTTTTATTTACACATTTTTTGTTTTTAATGAGATTTTTTTTAAATAATTTTTATTTTCCAAAATTTCAGATTTTTAGAGTTGTTGCACTTTTGATTTTAAGTTTTAGGTTATTTTTAATTATAATGAAGTTTTCTGATTTTTAATATACGTCAAAATGAAAAAAAAAATATATTGGGACCAAAACTGTTAACGGTTGACTAACTTTGGGACCAAATGTATCAAGTTTTTCTTATTCGGGACCAAAATTCAAATTGTTGGGATCAAAAACATGAGTGCTCGTGGATGGTGGGACCAAAAGTGCATTTTTCTCGTATTCCAACTTTGCCATTATCAAATTGAGATGCATTCATTCTAGTTTTGTGCTATCTAGTCCCATAAATTCTTTCAGAAACGTCGCTTCTAATTCCATTTCCAATTGACGATGAATATGTTAATAATCCTGCTTCATCGGTTTTAGAGCAGATGTGATGCGTTCAACATCTACGTTATCATCTTTACTCGATTGTTGCAATTGTTTTTTTCGGTTGATTTAATCATTAAGCTCTAACGCTCAATTTAACGAACGACTTAGATGGGTTGACCTCGCAAACTCTTGTTTGGAACATTTATCCCACAAACCCGGGTAAAAAGAGAACATATTAAAACGGGTGAAAATAAATCGACGACTACCACTAAATCCAGAGCTCAAGGTTGTCGGCTAGCACAGATTCCTTCGCCACTTCAGATTATACGAAGTCGCCGACCTATTTCCTTCAAACGAAAAATCGCTGCTTTGAGGGAGAGAAAGGGAAACAACTGGAATGAGGGGTTGAGGCCAAAATTGTAGGGTTTTGAGTTTAAAATATCGAGGGTAGGAAGGGAATTTGGATTTCCACGCGTGGGCCGTGTTATGTACCGATAATTTATCACCGTTTTTTTTTTTTTTTTTTTGCCACATAAAAAATGCACAGTAGTCATTGATTTGTGGCGGGCTTACGGGTTTGTCTAGGGCCAATGAGATTTCAACCAAACATAAAAGGCAACAGTTATACACACACAGGGTTATTGAGGACACCTACTGGCTAAACACACACACCCTGAGATGAGGACACACACGTGGAAAAGATCTAAAATACCCTTCCCATTCTAAACTCTAATTAAATCCCCTCTCACTCTTCTCTCACGTTTTCACACACGGTACACCCACTTCCCCTCCACAACGGCGCCGGTGACTTTTTCGTATTTTTTCGAAATTTATTTACAAAAATAACTTACCAAAAAATGTATGGGTTCATTATAGTATTGCAAGTATACGATCAAGTAGTTATCGTCAAGGACCTAGGAGAGCGTGGAGCCTCAAAACTATAAGTCGGAATGATGTTATAGAAGCTAAACAGAAGGATAAAGCAAATATCAATAAGAAAAATAAACAACTAAAACTAACTCTCAAAGATGAAAGTGCACGTGGAAGAATTGCTTCGGGTGTCTTCCTTATGTGGGATCACTAATGAATTAACAAACTAATCAAAATAATTAAGCTCAATGTCTTGAATTATGCTAAAGGCTATCACATATTAGCAATTATGAAATCTAATTAGTACCATAAGCTCCTAGGATAGCGATCCGTAAACACTTTCAACACGGTTACTAATGTTTACGACTCGCCCTCTCACTAATCTCTTAGACGAGCTCTAATCGATTAATATATACTGTTGTCGATCTAAGTAATCAACCCTTTCTCGGTTAAGCTAATTACTATTTAACTTCAATAAATTAATCAAGGTTTTACACCTCAATCATGCAAACCCAACTCTCGTTGCAATTAACATAATCGAAAATGCTAACTAATATGATTGATCAACCAATTAAATCATACAATTCACAACATTAGAAACAATCAATCAACAAGACATAAGCTAAATCATGCAATTAATTCATAAACTCGCTAATTATCCACATAATTTCAACACCCAACAATCAAAGTTTAGCCCATAACTAAAACAACAAATAATATAAAACTCATGAGAAACAAACAACAAAACATTAAATTAAGAAAAATATCACCTCTAATTCTTGAGTTCTTTAATCTTCTTAACAAAATGAAATACGAAACCATAAATTAGCTAAAAAAAATTGAAATTAAACTAATTTAATCTAATGAGTGAAAATGTTCACACGCCCTCCCCGTTCACCCCCCTCCTCCGTCGTTCGCCTCCTTCTGATAAGTTTAGTCGTTAGGGTTTAAGAAAAAAATGTATTAGGATCCAAAAATAATAAGAGACTTCTGGAAAAAGATAGGAAAAAAGTGTATTAGGCTCCGTTTGGTTGGGTGGATTTGGACTTATGGATTTCAAATCCACAACCCAAATTCATTCTATATGTTTGGATTATGAATGGATTTCAAATACTTAGATTTGTGTCCACACACTTTTTAGTTTAAATTGTGAGAGATTTCAAATCCTCACTAAAATCACGTCATTTGAAATCCATGTATTTTCAAGTCCTTTCATTTGAAATGTCTACTCAAATCAAATTCCCTCATCCAAACACAACCTTAGGGTTTTTACAGATCCAAAAAAAAAATGTATTAGAATTTTTACAAATTCAAAAATATATTTTTTTCGAAATTTTTTTGTTTTTCCGAAATTTTTGTCGAATCTATTTATTTATTTTTTCAAATTTTTGTGTTTGTTCAACATTTCTGCATTTTTTTTTTTATATATAATTTTACCAAATGGTATATTGAAAATTTCATGTACCCTTTAGTTGTTTTTTTTAAGTGGTGTGCTCAATAAATTTGTGTGTGCTCAATAAATTTGTGTGTGTGTATAACTGTGGCCAACATAAAATAGGTCAGATTAGGCCCAATCTTGAATTTATCTTGGGGCTAGGCTATATACCCCATCTCTATTTATTAATTAAATATATATGTAAAATGCTCAATTTACCCTTATATAAAATATTCATTAGATAGATACACCCCTTAAACCCTAAAAATCTAACACTAATTTTTTCAACCAACACCAACCCCACGGCCGGACAAAGTGGGATAGCTCAAGTGGTTAGAGCACCACTACCTAGGCATTAGATCCTGGGTTCAAGTAATAGGAAGGGGGAAAAAGGGAGGGTATTTAATGTAATTCAAAAAAAAAACCAACCCCACGGCCGCTGCCGCCTCTGACTCCTGCCGTTGCAATCTTCGACAATACCAAAACCAAAAACCCACATAAATCACCAAAAAATATTAACATTTTTTTGACGAACCAGTGTCAATCGACACTGGTTTATCGAAAATAAGGTATACAATCAACAATATTTTGTCGAAAAAACACACTCTCCTCGACAAAATTTCGTAAAAAGAATTTTTTTTTAAAAATGAAACATTTCGACAAAGAGTGCTCGAAAAGAATCACTCTCATTGACACATTGTTGTCGACCCGAGTGTTTATTTTTTAACACTGTGTCAAAAAAAAAGTGAGTTCAAGCAACAGCGGCGCCTGTGTCGATTGGGCGAGGGAGGGGCGCGACCTTGGCGAGGGAAGAGGCGACGGCGCCGCAGATATTGGTATAGAAATTTAAAAAAATCAAAAAAGAGGGGGAGGAGGGAACGACAGAGGGTTGGGAAAGGCAAGGCGGCAGCATAAGGGACGAGTGCGGCTTGGGTAGGGGAGGAGGCAGCGGCGGCGGTAGGCGAAGGAGGGGCGACGCCACTACCAATATTTTTATAGAAATTTAAAAAAAAAAACGAAAAATGAGGGAGGTAGGAGGGAACGGCGGCGGGTTGGGGAAGGCAGGGTGGCAGCGTACGGGAGGAGGGGTGTGGCCTTGGATAGGAGAAGAGGCGACAGCGGGCGAATGAGGGGCGGCGCCACCGCCGATATTTTTACAGAAATTTTTAAAAAAATCGAAAAAGGAGGGGGGACGTCGACGGGTTGGGGAAGGCAAGGCGGCAGCGTAAGGGAAGAGGGGTGTGGCCTTGGGCAAGGGAGGAGGTGGCAAGGCAGACGGTTGGAGACTTGGAGGAGGAAAGATGAAGGAGATTAGAGAAAATTAGGATTTTTAAGGAATATATTTATCATTAATATTTTGTAGAAGGGGGAGTGTATAGCCCAGCCCTTTTATCTTGCCTAATCTGGGCAACCAAAGGTGCACTTATATTTTCAATCAAATTCTCAAAGCCCGTCTGATTTTGATTTTGAGGGGAAAACGACTGGCAGTTTTAAAGTTATTTAAAAATAAATTGACTGCGTGTTAGTATTTTGATACAATTTAATTCTATTGAATCAGTTAGGGAATGTTTATTTTGAAATTGTGAGGATTTTTAAAATCCGAATGAGATTTTTAAAATAACTCACCAAAACACACTTTCACTTATGTCTTTTATTAAATGCCACAGATAAAAAAACAAATCACCAACAGAAAAGAATATAAGAAACATCCAAAATAAGTAAACGACAAGTAATAACAACAAACCAACATTTTTTGTCTATCTATAGACTATAATTATAAACAGTACAATTTCACGAAAAATAAATTCGGAAAAAAAAGCAAATTGACACTAACAGTGCTGATCATTTCAGGAGGCAAACAGGGTATTTACGTCTAAGGTGACTCCCTAAGTTCAATCTTAATGTATCTGATGCGCAAAGGTAACTTAGGAGATGGACTAGGTGGTGAACGATGGACAGTAAAATAATCATTCCGACGCTGCTCTTCAATTTCCTTGAGCTGAAATATGAAGTAGTTACTTATATTTCTTCTTTCTCATCCAAAATTTTACTTTCATTTAAAAATAAACAATAAGAATTATTACAAAAAGAAGAGCTCAAGTTGTTACCTCCTTTGGGTCAGGGTAAAGTGGAGGTAGATGTACAAGTTCATCTGATACTGTATAAAATATCGAAACAATTATTAGGCAGCACAACACATTAATAGAAAATTATCAAAGAATGAAGTTTAGTAGCATTACAATCCTCCAAATAGTAGCGCCCACTTTTTATTGCTCGAGCTTCTTGGATGCACTTCTGATGATTGTGCAGAAATCCCTGCTCCTTTATTTCTTCATCATTCAACTGAAATATGAAGCAGTTACTTATATTTCTTCTTTCTCATCCAAAATTTTACACTTTCATTTAAAAATAAACAATAAGAATTATTACAAAAAGAAGAGCTCAAGTTGTTACCTCCTTTGGGTCAGGGTAAAGTGGAGGTAGATGTACAACTTCATCTGATACTGTATAAAATATCGAAACAATTATTAGGCAGCACAACATATTAATAGAAAATTATCAAAGAATGAAGTTTAGTACCATTACAATCCTCCACATCGCAGCCCCCCATTGCCATTGCTTGAACTTCTTGGATGCACTTCTGATGATTGTGCAGAAATCCCTGCTCCTTTATTTCTTCAGCAATCAGCTTTCTCGGCTGCTGCTTTGTAAGTATCTTGACAGAGTTTGTGTTGTCATTCACTTCATTTAGAGCTTTCCGTTTCCGTTTCCGTCCAAGTAGCCCTCCCTTCTTGTATGATTTGGCTACATCAGCCAATCCTCCAGGAGTAGTCACTGAGCTTGTGAAGACTTTCCCTTTCAGTCCTTTGGAAAGGTCAGCCTCAGCCTGGAAGTAAAGTAGTCAGAGTTAACAAGATTTGAATTGAAACAAACAAGAAAATCAATACTAAAAGTTTATAAAATAAAAATGAAAAATTCGGAAACATTTTTTTTCAAACAATTCAGATCTATAATTTAGAATAGAAACTGAAAAAATAACCAAGATCTATAATCTAAAATAGAAACTGAAAAAAATAATTCAAATAACCCAGATGTATGATCTAAAAAATTTCAAACATCCCCGATCTATGAAAATATTCAAATACAGAAACTAAAATGTTAAAAATGAAGATAATAAGCATATTCCACTCCCAACCTCACCATGGTTAATCGGTGAAAAGAAAATCAGATCTATAAACTAGAATATAAAATGAAAAAAAAAATCAAAAGAACCCAGATCTATGATCTAAAATATTTTAAACAACCCAGATTCTGAAAATATTCAAATACACAAACTAATGTGCTCCGAAACTCACCATGTTAATCGGAGGTGTGAGAGGGGGCGGCGCAAGGCAGATGAGAGGGGGCGGCGCAAGCCAGAGAGCGTTCGGCAGCCAAATTATTAGGCAGCACAACATATTAATAGAACGAATTAGGTTCAAATTTAGGTCTAATTCTTCAAAAGCATTTTTTGGGCCTGGGTACCTAATTTTTGGGTCCACGGTTAAATGGCCCCCCATTTTTTATGTTTTTACCCGAGTTCACACCCGAATTCAAAATTACCCTTTTATCTCTTAAACCCTATTTTTCCTAACCCTACTCCCTCTTCCCTCATTTTCATCCGCTCCTCCTCTTTCCTCTAATACTCTATCGCGGTCTCCGTCGCTGCTCACCCCTGTCATCACGCTTCCGACTCTTGCATCTACATTGCTCCGCTGCCACACTTCACTCTCTTTCTGCGTTTATTTTATTTCAATTGCCACCAGTAGTGACAGATTCAAAATTTTGAGATTGGAGGTACGACCATTAATATATAATCTTAAAATATTTAGGGAAAATCACTCAAATCTACAATTTGGAATCCTATAGTACACAAAATTATACATTACTTAAATCAGCAAAGGAGGACATAGAATTACTAGTGTGCCCTTCCTTTCCACCGTGTGAAATACTTTTCATTTCCTAAAATTAAGGAACTTTTATGACTTGTCAAATCCAACTTGGGTAATTCTTGGTGTAGTCAAATAGTACAAAGTGACTATGTAGTCAACGCGTCGAATCGCGCCACGTGGCATCGTATGCTTCGTATGAACCTACTACCTGTTATGCAAGTTTTAATTAATTAAATCATTTTTTAAAGTGTATTTTGTTATTTACTATATTACCCTTCTTTATATATATATATATATATATATTAAGCAAAATTACTATTCTACCCTTTTTATACAAATATTATTATTATAAAAATTAAATTAACCAATACAAAAATAATTAAATAATAAAGTAATTAAATTATAAATTATGTTTTTCTTCCCCAATTCCATCGAAGAAGTTAGGGTTCTTTGTTAATTGAAGTCTTTTTTATTCATAATTGAAAAACGAAAGCAAGAAGGTTTCTTGTACAAATGAATCGAAGCAAGAAGTAAGTTTTTCTCACTAATTTATGCTTCTTCAATCCACAATGACTCGCTCACTCCCAGATCGATCAAGAAGCAAGAAGTAGCTTTTATCCGACGCTCGCTCAATTCCAGATCGTTCTCCGACCAATCACCTTTTCGGCGACTGCTCGGTCCAAGAGACATGCACAATTGCACGGTCGATACTCAGTCACCCATGTAAATAGAAATATGTACTAGAAGTATTCACTTGCACGGTCCAACAGCCATGCACGGTTGCACGGTCGATACTCAGTCACCCGTGTAAATAGAAACATGTACTGGAAGTATTCACTTGCACGGTCCAGGAGCCGTGCACAATTGCACGGTCGATACTCAGTCACTCGTGTAAATAGAAACACGTACTGGAAGTATTCAATTGCACGGTCGATACCCAGTCACCTGTGTAAATAGAAACATTTACTGGAAGTATTCACTTGAACGGTCCAGGAGCCGTGCACAATTGCACGATCGATACTCAGTCACCCATGTAAATAGAAATATGTATTGGACATACTCAGTTGCACGGTCCAACAACCGTGCACAGTTTCATGGTCGATACTCAGTAAACCGTGCAATCCAAAAAATGTGTTGTAGGTGCTCACTTTCACGGTCCAATAGCCATGCCTGGTTGCACGATCGATATAGAAGTTCAGTAAACATTGAAAACAAAAAAAAAAGGTTATTTTCTTGTTCACGTGCTCGAGCCACAAATAGAGTAGTAATGCACGACACACAAGCATCTTTCTCATATTCGTATAAAATGCATATTTCATCTGAATTCAATATGATTATTGTTCACACTTAATTTTAGCATAAACGTATCTTATGACGTGGATTAAACAACACAAGAAATATTAAATTAATATTTAAATAAAAAACTAGCAATTCAATAAAATTCCTGAAATACATATGATCAATATTCGTAAAAAAAAAACCTAACACTAATTGTTTTGGTAGGATCAACATTAATTAACGTTTTTAGAATCATCGTCTTTGTTGAGATCTTCATCATTCTCTCGATCAATGTTGCTCTTCTTATTTGGACATCGTCCAATTTTATGTCCTGGATGTCTGGTAAAGAAATATTATTAAGTTAGTGAGTGTTAAAATGCATTAATGCTTCTTCCGTCGAAGTGAAAGTCATGCCCAAAATTGTATTGTCGTCTATGGGAGCATTTTTTAAATTGGCATACCCAAAATCCTCATTCGACCCCTCTTCTGAACTCATGTGCTCCTCGTGTGATTCATCATCCACTTTGATATCTTCATATCCAACGTCTGAGAACATTGTGGAACGTTGTTGTAAAGAAATGTTACAGCAGACATAAGGAATGTCTAAAACAGATACTTGTAGAAACCTTAACAGCTTAGAACCTTTTTTTTTTTTTTTTGAAAGTAAGCTATCTTACAATGAGGATAACTTTGTTGATGGGGCAGTCATTGCTGCTGCAAGAACGTTGCCCACATCTCGACATCCCTCCCATACCGAGTATGGAAAGGAAAGTTGTGAGGGAGTTCCAAGAAGAATGTCAGTAAATGCTAGCAGAATTTTTTAAAACCGCAACTCAAGATGAGCAAATCCTTGGTACATCCAATTGATGGATATGGAGTTTTCCCAAAACTAAGCAGAATATGAGAAATTAATTGAGTGTGCTTTATATTTTATACTATCATGCATTGAATTTTCCGTTATTAGATAGAGCTAAATCACTCACTAAAAGTGCACCACTTCTCAATACAATTCCTAGTCTTTAACCAAAAGAAAGAAGAAATATAGAGTTTAATAACCACTTAACAACTTAGAAGAAATATAGAGTTTAATAACCACTTAACAACTTAGAACTAGTGCACAAACAGTTGGTTGTTGCCAGTTATGAACTAAACATATTTTTATAATTCTGCATTGCCCCGGATCTGCATTCTAGTCAGTAAAAAACAATGGAACTCAGTAAAAAACAATGGAACTCAGGTTCCATCCAAGGCACAAGAGCCCAGAAGAACATGCTCCATCCTAACTACCGTTCTTGAGCACTAGTTTATATAATTCTGGCAATTCAAACTTTAAAACAGTAATAACACACACTAAAAATATAAGTGATTAAACACCTAATTCTCCATCAATTGATTTAGTTACTCCCCTGAAATCCAACCATTCCCTCAATTCATAATTGAATTTCAAAACTATATATTTGAGCTCCTCTATACATTTTAATTCAATTTCCATCATAGTAGCATGATACAAGAACAAGAAACAACTATGAGATGAAGGGGGTGACACCAAATAATCCGCCAAAAAAGATGATCGAAGAAAACAAGATCTCAAGAAAAGAATATACCTAAATGTTAGTGCGATTCGATTCAGAGTGCATCCTCTCAAGCCAATTTTTACCCTTTCAGTCGATTAAAAGAGTCTCAGAGCGACGCACAAGAACAGGAAAATCGGTTGGGTTCGCGCGAAGAAGGGGGAATTAATTAAGATTTTGCCTTATTGGGTTTATCCAATCCCTAACCGTACGATATTTTATTATACGAGCAGTACTTTATTATTTATTTATTGAACAAAGAAGCACGCTTTATTAATATACCAGTTGCACGCTTTATTATTTACCCTTCCATTCCTTTTAAAAAAAATTAACCAAGATATGACTCACAAAGCAAATTTCCAATTATTATTTAAGCAATATATCACTCGCGATCAAAATATATATATATATATATATATATATATATATATAATATACTTTCCACTTATTGGTTCTACACCAATTAGAACCAATAATAATCGAGTAGTAATTTTGTTTGGAAAATGAGATTGATTTTACTATATTTTAGTAAAAAAAAAAAATTACTCCCTCCGTCCCATATTAATCTTCATAGGTAGATGGGCACGAAAATTAAGAAAGTGGAATAATGAGTGAAGTTTTGAGGGGTAATTTTGTAAAACTTTATGTATAAAGTAAATAAATGAGTTGACTTTTGTGTATGTGTGGAGATAAAGTAATGGCATTTGTGTAAAATTGAGGTTATTGTGAGGGTGGAGTTTATAAAGGATTTTCCATTTTAAGGGTGTGAAAATTATTGTGGGACGTCCCGAAAAGGAAAGTATGAAAGTTATTGTGGGACGGAGGGAGTAGTTAATTATTCCATATTTAAAAATTGATATAAACTCGTAGATATTAAGAATATTAGGGACAATGTATATTTCAATAATTAAAAAAAAATCATTTCAAGGATAGGTATAAAAAAAAATCTTGGTTTAAATGAAGAGTTATTAACGATTATTCGGTTTTGAAGAGTTTAAATAAATTGTATTAATTAATATAAAATTATTTATTCTTTAAAATTAAAATAATACTAATAATACACTATTCAAAATGTCCTAATATGTTGTGTTATGACACTTAGACACTTAGTTAATAATGTATTATTAGGTCATAGAGTATTGTAGTTTTAGGTTATGAAAATTTAGTGTAAGAATAGCTTAGTTTTCAATACATTTCTTTTATAGTGTATTAAAATTAATGTAGTATTAAGGCTTTTTTCTTGTAGTGGTTGCTACCTTGTGTGTAACACCATACTTTGCAAGAAGCCTCTCCATCATCTTGTTTACAAAATGACTCCCCCCATCACTTATGAGAGCTCTCGGAACACCAAATCGAGTGAAAATTCCCTTCAAAAAGGTCATCACAGTGTTTGCATCGTTAGCCCTTGTAGCAACGGCCTCAATCCACTTTGACACATAGTCAACCCCAAGTAAAATGTAGGTAAAACCATTGGAAGACGGAAACGGTCCCATGAAGTCTATCCCCCACACATCAAACAACTCAACTTTTACGATGTTGTTCAAAGGCATCTCGTTCTTCTTGGAAATCCCACCACTACGTTGACATTTATCACATCGGAGTACAAACTCCTTACAAGACCGGAACACCCATGGCCAATAAAATCCAGATTGGAGTACCTTTAGAGCTGTCTTTTCACCCCCATAATGTCCACCACATGGAGACGAGTGACAATGATTCATGATATCTTCCCATTCCTCCTTCGGGACACACTTCCTAATTATGGAATCGACACCCCTTCTCAACAAATGGGGGTCGTCCCAAATGTAGCTCTCAACATCCTTCAAGAACTTCTTTTTCTCATAAGTGTTTGCCCCAAATGGCATGCTCCCACTTGCCAAGTAGTTGGCAATATCCGCATACCAAGGGCCTTCATCATGAATCTTTCCCACAAATGATCCTTGGACATGAAATAAACGCTCATCCGGGAACTCTTCTTTTACATCTCCAAACTCTTCTTTGAACTCTTTATCCCTCTCAATCCGGGACAAATGGTCGGCTATAACATTGTCACTCCCCTTCTTATCCTTGATCTCAATGTCAAATTCTTGAAGAAGTAAGATCCATCGGATTAGCCTTGGTTTTGCATCTTTCTTTCCCATGAGGTAACGGATAGCGGCGTGGTCCGTGTAAACGATAGTTTTCGCACCTACTAGGTAGGGTCGAAACTTGTCGAACGCGTACACCACCGCTAGAAGTTCCTTCTCCGTAGTGGTGTAATTCAATTGAGCTCCATTGAAAGTTTTGGATGCATAGTATATAGCCCGGAAAATCTTCTCCCTAACTTGGCCAAGAACCACCCCCATTGCCACGTCACTAGCATCACACATCAATGTAAATGGTTCCTTCCAATCCGGTGTTACTAAGATGGGAGTGTTGATCAATGCTTCCTTCAAGGCACTAAAAGCATTTAAACAAGCATCATCAAAAACATAAGGAACATCTTTCTCAAGTAAGTGTGAAAGGGGCTTAGATAAATTAGAGAAATTCTTAATGAACCGTCTATAAAAGCCGGCATGCCCCAAGAATGAACGAATTCCTCTCTCGTTTGATGGAGGAGGAAGCTTCTCTATTGCCACTATCTTTGCCCGATCAACCTGCAAACCTTGAGAAGATATATGATGCCCAAGTACCACCCCCTCCTTGACCATGAAATGGCACTTTTCCCAATTAAGGACAAGGTTGGTATCTTGGCATCGTTTAAGCACTAACTCCAAATGTTCCAAACATGTGTCAAATTAGGTACCAAAAACAGAAAAATCATCCATGAATACTTCCATTACCTTCTCAATTAAATCATGAAAAATCGACATCATGCACCTTTGGAATGTTGCCGGTGCATTACATAACCCAAAGGGCATGCGTCTCCAAGCAAACGTTCCATAGGAACATGTGAAGGTTGTCTTCTCTTGGTCCTCGGGAGCAATCATTATTTGATTGTACCCGGAATAACCATCGAGGAAACAATAATAAGCAAATCCACCAAGCCTATCAAGCATTTGATCCATAAAGGGAAGGGGAAAGTGGTCCTTACATGTAGCCTTATTCAACTCTCTATAATCTACACACACTCTCCACCCGGTTGCTACCCGTGTAGCTATCACCTCATTTTTATCGGTCGTGATGACCGTCATACCCCCCTTTTTAGAAACCACATGCAATGGTGAAACCCATGGACTATCACTAATGGGAAAAATCATACCCGAGTCTAAGAATTTGATAACCTCTTTCCTAATGACTTCTTGCAATATAGGATTTACTCGTCTTTGTGGTTGAACTATTGGTTTAACATCACTCTCGGTCCTAATCCTATGCATGCATATAGACGGATTAATACCCTTCAAGTCATCAATGGTCCAACCTAAGGCTTTCTTATTCCTAGCAAGCACACCCAACAATTTTTCCAACTCAACATCATTCAACAAAGAGGAAACGATAACGGGGTACCTCATTTCGTTATCCAAGTAAGCATACTTGAGGTGCTCCGGTAATGGCTTCATCTTTTCCTTCTTTTCTTCCGGGCCTTGTCCTCCTTCAACGGGAATATGAAGTGGTAAGATTGGAGGTCTCCTTCTCATCTCCATTGCATCAACTTCTTCTATTGATTCCCTATAAGAACTTGGCAACAAATCATTAGAGACAATCAAAGAATCACATAGAAATGAAGAAATGGAATGAGTTAAAGAAGTGTTAGAGAAATCTTCCCATTCATTTTGCACAATGTTGTCAACAACATCTAAGAAATTGCAAGACTCCACTTCTCCAAGCTCTTTCAAAGACTTGTAGATTGAAAATGTGATTTCTTCATGATTGAAACTCAATTTCAATTCTCCTTTCTTCACATTAATCATTGCCTCCCCCGTTGCAAGGAACGGTCTCTCCAAGATCAAAGGGACGTGCTCATCTTCCGCCATGTCAAGAATGACGAAGTCCACGGGAAATATAAATCGGTCCACTTTCACCAACACATCCTCAACGATCCCTCTTGGTGTCTTCACCGATTGGTCGGCTAGATGCAAGGTCATGGTCGTTGGTAACAACTCTCCCATATCCAACCTCTTGTAAATCGAATAGGGCATGAGGTTGATGCTCGCCCCAAGGTCACATAACGCCCATATTGCTTCACTACCCCCGATTTCACAAGGAATGGTAAAACTCCCCGGATCTTCCAACTTTTTGGGGAGGCTTCTTTGTAGTAGAGCACTACACTCCTCCGAAAGGTTGATTGCTTGATGACTCCCAAGCTTCTTCTTGTTAGCAATCAAATCCTTTAGAAACTTCATATAGTGGGGCATTTGATCCAAGGCATCAAGAAGAGGGAGGTTTATATGAATCTTCTTAAAGATTTCCATGAACTTGCTAAACTTCTCGTTCAACCTCTTCTTCATATACCTTTGAGGAAAGGGAAGTGGTACATGAGTAATGGGAATCCCCCATTTGTCACATGGTAAATCATGCTTCTTCTCTCTTAGCTCCTTAGCAACCTTCCACTTTGGGGTCCTTGGACTCTTCACTTCGTCGTCCCCACTTTCCTCCTCATTCTTCTCTTTCTCTTCGTTTTCATCATTCTTCATTTCTTCAACTTCCAACTCCTCATTTTGATTTCCTTCCTCCACTTCCTCAATCTCCTCATTGACTTTCTCATCATCAACATCCGTGGGCATTTTTGGTCCTTCGTAAGAAGTGCCACTCCTCAACTTAATTGCTTTACAATGCTCTTTCGGATTCACTTCGGTTGTCGATGGAAATTTCCCTTTGTTAGGTTGAGATCCAATTGAAGTTGCCAATTATCCCAATTGGAATTCCATCGCTTTTTGGTTACTCATGAGTTGGGCAAGGATGGAGTCGGATGCTTCGGATTTCTTCTCATTTGCCTCCATTATCTTCATGAGTAGTGCAAGAAGCTCGTCCGTGGAGGATTTTCCTTCTCCACTTGGGAGTTTTGCTCCGGGATCAAATCCGGGAGGATATTGAATAGCACCTTTAGGATTCGAATATGACAAATTCTCATTCCTCCGAAAATTTGGGTTTTGAGGGGCTTGGTATTGAGGGGATGGTCCCCCTTGACCTTGAGATGATGAAGATTGCCCTTGGAATCGGTTTTGGGGAGGAGCTTGATATCCTTGACCACGATTGTGATATGGCGGTTGGCCTTGATATTGTCGATTCCCTTGAAAATTTTGTGGATATCCTTGTTGACCCATGTATTGCACTTCTTCCATATGTCCCAATTGAGGATCTTCTTGCACAAAAGATAAATGATTATCTCTTGTTTGAGATAAAACATTTACCTTTTCAATGAGTGTAGACATCATTGCTCTTATGCTATCATTAGCATCCACTTGGGCTACCCGATTTTGTGCTCCACGGTCTACTCTCGTCTTGAAAGTATTGCTTGCTATCCCCTCTATGATGTCATTGATCTCCTCTACTGATTTCATCCAAATTGAACCCCCCGCACAAGCGTCAATGTGGTGTTGATCTTCCAATCGCAACCCACCAACGAACCAACAAGTTGTTTGTTCTATTGGGAAACCATGATGGGGGCATGTGATGAGAAGACTCGTAAATCTTTCCCATGCTTCTTTGATTCCCTCATTTGGACCTTGTTTGAACGTAGAGATCTTTTGCTTGGCTTCCATCGTCTTTGAAGGAGGGTAGTACTTCAATAGGAATCTTTTCTTCAAATCTTCCCACGTCCTCACTTCTCCGGCGGGAATGCTTGATTGTAGCCAAGCTTTTGCTTTCCCCGACAATGTAAATGGAAAGAGCCTCATGTTTTTAGCATCTTCCGACACTCCGTTTTGCTTGAGAGTGTCGGCTATCTCCAAGAATTGAGCAAGATGTTCATTCGGGTCTTCCTCAAATCCTTCCTCCGTCCTTCCTTCAAATTGTCTCTCCCTCAACATCCTTAATAAAGAGGCACTAATCTCGAAGTTGTTTGCCTCCACCCTTGGTCTTGCCAACCCATCGTAATGCTCCCTAGGTTGAGGTTCAAAATATTCCCTCATTGGCCTTCCATGGTACACACGTTGAGGTTCTTCTATATGTGGAGGAGGAGGGACGTATTCCTCTTGAATTTGTTGAGGTGGAGGATATTGGTAAGGGGGAGGATATGGGTGTTGATGTAGTGGATATGGATGAGGTTGAGGTGGTGGATAGTAGGCTTGTTGTGGAGGTGGATAGATGTAAGGATTGTATCCTTGATATGGAAAGTGGTTTTGAGGTGGATATTGTGGATTGGGATTAATGAGATTTTGTGGAGGGTTTTGAGGTGGATTCCCTCCAACTTGATTTCCAACTTGATGATTCTCTCTTTGAAGCTCATCTTCTCCATTCGGTGGAGGATTCATCTCTTCAATGTTTTCCATCTCAAGTGGTTCTTCTATGACTCTTTGACGGTTTCTACTTCGATTCCTTCTTCTTGCGTGTGCCTCGATCTTAAGGTCTAATGGTTCAAGGTTTCCTCCACGTGATCTTGTGATCATGCACCTACAAAAGAAAAAATGTCAAAGCCCACAAAGATGAACAAAAACAAAATAACAAAAAGAAATGCTACTATCAATAACACTCAACAAACTCTAAGTTTCACTAATAACACTCGCTTAAGTCCCCGGCAGCGGCGCCATTGACTTGTTCGTATTTTTGGACAAGTTTTTCCCAAGTATATTTTCGTTCCAAGGACTTAATTGAGTGTCAATGAATCCCTAAAGTTGCAAGTTATCATGCTATTGTAGTAACTAAGCTTGTTTGTTTGGATTTTCGGGAATAAGAACAAAGATATTAAACTAAATTAACTAAAGTAATAAGTGATAGCAACTAGAAATAGTGATCTAACTAACTTTCTTTTGGAAAGTGCAAGAGAAGTGTATTGCCTCGGGTGTTTCCATTTTGTTAAGAATCAATGAACTAGTGAAGCAATTGCATGAGCTAGATATGAATTCGGATTAAGCTAAAGGCTATCACATAAGTGTGCACACCCCCTCGAAAGGCATAGGCGAACATCGTGCATTGATTAGCAATTATAGGATCTAACCAAATACCATAATCTCCTAGGATAGTGTTTCATAAGCACTTTCAACACGGTTACTAATGCTCATGAAACGCCCTCTCACCAAACTCCTAGACGACCTCTATTCGTTTAGTGTCTAACGTTGTCGGTCTAGCCACTAACCCCCCTCTCGGGTGAGCTAATTACTAATTAACTTCTATTCAATTGACCAAAGCTCACACTCACACCCCAATCATGCAAACCCAACTCTCGTTGCAATCAACACAATCGAAAATGCTAGCTAATAGGGTTGATCAATCAAATGAATCAAACAAAATACAACTCTAGAAACATTTACACCCAAATCCTAAGTGAATCATGCAATTACTTCACAATTACACTAAATTCCCATCAAAACATCCACACCCAAGGCAATTGGGGATTAGCCCATGGTTCTTGAGGAGAATCCCATGGCTACAACACAAAACAACATAAAACCCATGCTAATTAATAGAGAAATTGCAATGTAGAAAGGAATTACCAAATTGAAACTTAAAATTGAGAGATATCACCTTGATGATGGAATTGTAGCTACAATATGATGAAATAAGCAAAGCCCACTTACAATCCTTGATTGAAATGACAAATTAACTAATTACTAAGCTAATCTATGAGAAACTAGAAGGAAAAATTCTTCAAAACCTATCACTATGTGTTACTATGTGTAGAGACTTATCCAAAGTTGTGTGTCCCCCCTGAAAGTGGCTAAGGACCCTTTATATATGTTGTGAGAAATCCCCAAAACAAGAATTGCAATTAAGCCCTTCGAAATTGGAGCATTTTGACAAAAACCCCCGAAAAATGCGCCGCCCGGCCGGGCGGGTGAAGTGGCTCGGCCGGGCGAAACCTTCGAATTAAGCTGGCCTATTTTTGATGTTTGAACGGCCCGGCCGGGCGGAAACTTCGTCTTTCCCACAATTTTCTGGCATGAACGGCCCGGCCGGGCGAGTGATGCCACCCGGCCGGGCGGAACCTTCGAATTGCCCATTGCATGTATGAATGGCCCGGCCGGGCGAGTGATGCCGCCCGGCCGGGCGGAACCTTCGAATTGCCCAATTTTTTGTTCTTTTCATCAGTTTTCCGCCTCGAGTCTTCTCAAACGTTTTGTACATTGCTCCCTAGCCTCATTGCTACGTCTCATACGAATGTCAATGAAGATTGACACTCGTTTTGTGATTTTGACGCCTAATTCGCTTCGTATTCCTACAAAACAAGCTCACAAACCTTTCTCCAACAAATCAAGCCTATTAACATGAAAATGCATGTAAAATCACCATAGTTTCTCACTAAAACACACAAGATCTCATGCAATTTACAACCGAATCACTTTCATCTAAGGCTTTAAGGATACGTAAATTGATCTCCCTATTGGTATAAGTCTTACCTAAAACATCCAGATCATTCATAATCTTTGTAAAATGAGTATCGAGATGGTCTATTGTTTCACCAGTCTTGATTTTAAATGATTCGAACCTCTGGACAACAGTGGATAGTTTGATTTCCTTTATAAGAGAAGTTCCCTCACAAATGATAGCTAACTTGTCCCACATCTCTTTGGCTGATTTAAATTTAACCACTTTCCCAAGATACTCGTTGGGAAGGGTGTGCAAAATGTAATTCTTGGCCAAGCTGTCTAGATTGTTCTGCCTCATTTCCTTAGTAGTTAAATCTAACCTGGGTTTTGGCACGAGAACACCAATGGCTTTTGAAGGCTCCAGAGTTGCAGTGTTGGGTATCATGGTAGTAATAGGCCCTTCTTTGATCACAGACATCATTAGATCATGGGTTGAACTAAAGATGGCCTCCATCCTTAGCTTCCAATAATCGTAATCTGCAACCTTGAACTTTGGAAGTTTATTGATGTTAGTTTCTTCCATGATAGAGTAGACAGTTAAGATCAGTAGTATGACAAATAGGTCAAGACAAGCAAGTAAGATCAAGAAACAATTAACAGTAATGAGAGACAATTAGACTTTCCCCAAAGTCTACAAGGTTATCTAGAAACAACAGTCCAAAGAACTACTGCTCTGATACCACTTGTTGGTCCCAAAGTTGAGTGTTAGATTGAGTAAGCTAAGAAAAAGTCTAGAGGGGAGGGGTGAATAGACTTTTCAAATTCTATCAAAATATCAGAGTTTAAGTGCGGAAATGTGTTCTGTACAGTACTGTTCTTAAAATCAGCTCAGTACTTAACAGTTAGCTTTTATACTAAACTTTTCTTTAAATCTTTTCTTTAGAAAACTTACTGTTCTTGCTTAAACAAATATATCAACAGTTAATCAAAACAAACAGTAAAGAACACAAGATTTTTATAGTGGTTCGACAAATGTCTACTTCCACTCTCACAACTCCAGTTGCGATATTTTATTACTCTTTTCTTCTTGAGTACTTGTTGTTTAGAGTCCCAAGATTAAGACTTCGATCTTGTCGATTATACCACCAGGTATATCTTCGATCAACTAGTAATTTCACAAGTAACTAACACACTTGTTTACAACAATACAAACTTAAAACGAAAAGTAAAACTTCTCTAGTAATAGCCTTTGATTCTGTCAAGTAATTCGGGTCGGTTAGACGTATCCAACCAAGTAGAATACTTGAAGATATAAGAAATAACTGCTCTAGGATAGTAATTCAAAAAGTAATCAACGAGACAAACAGCACACAAGAATTTAAGTGGTTCGATCAATGTGATCTACATCCACTGGACCAGACGAGTACTTCTTTGATTGATAAAGAATGTTTACACACTCATTCACTCGAAATAGGATATTTCCTCACTTCACTCGTGAACTCACACAACTCAAAGATTACAAAACGTACTACAATTCCATCCAACTTTTTTACAATGTACACAAACAAGAGTTTATAAAGACCAAAGGTAGTTGCTGCTGTTAGGAACTGTTTGAGTAGTTATCAACCGTTTGCAACCGCTTGTAACTGCCCATGTGCTCTGTTATTGCCCAACTGAAATGGTAGTTATGCCCTCAAGTAGTTGTAACTGTAATATAGTTAGTTAAACTAACTAACTTCGAACCAGAAGACTTGTCCATAAAGATCAGATCACTACTAAGTGTTCTGATACTCAACTCTTCTGCTCTGATGATCAAAAGCTAACTCTGCTGATAGACTTCATACTGTGCTGATCATAACTGCACTGACCAAGTACTGTGCTGACCCAAGTACTGTGCTGATCTGGTACTGAGCTGATCCAGTACTGTGTTGATCTTACTGTGCTGATCTAGCCAACTGTGCTGAACTCTAAGCATCACCTTCTCATCTGATTGAAACCCTTCAACTCATCTGATAAGGCCTAAGTTATCTTATCTGATCCTATCAGCTCACTACTCACTTAGTGTGCTGATTCTGAGATTATGAGATAACACTCACAATTCTCCACCTTTAGCTCATAATCGAACTAACCTCCACCAAAAACACCAACACTATCCTCCTCAAAGAATAGCCTCCACTACTGATCTTCTGCCACAAGACAGTAGTCTTCTCCTTAGAGGAATTAATGAAGTCCAATAAGTCTAAGACACAAGCCAAACTTCTCTTTTGGCAATGCCTTAGTGAACGCATCAGCAGGGTTCTCCTCTGTAGCAATCTTCACTACCTGGACCACCCCCTTCTCTACAATATCTCTTACAAAGTACAGCTTCACATCAATATGTTTAGTTCTCTCATGATACCCCTGATGCTTTGCAAGATGTATTGCACTTTGGTTATCACAAAAGACAGTCACACTTCTTTGTGATATACCAAACTCCTTCAAGATCCCCTTAAGCCACATGCTCTCCTTCACTGCTTCAGTCAAGGCCACATATTCTGATTCTGTAGTAGATAGTGCAACTACGGACTGATGTATTGACCTCCATGATATAGCTGTACCAAATAAGGTGAATACATACCCTGTCAAGGACTTTCTTGTGTCTACATTGGCTGCATAGTCGGCATCAACATATCCCACAAGTGCTTCTCCCTCATCTGATATCTTCTGAAATTTCAGACCTTTCTCATCTGATCCCAGAACATATCTCATGACCCACTTAACTGTCTCCCAATGACTTAATCCTGGATCACTCATGTATCTGCTGATTACACTCATTGCATGAGTTAAATCTGGTCTACAACACACCATAGCATACATTAAACTCCCTACTGCACTGGCATAAGGAACCTTACTCATCTGAGTTCTTTCTTGGCTGTTCTTGGGACACATGTTATTGGATAACTTCTGATGCTGACCAATTGGTGTAGAAACTGACTTAGCTTGATGCATCCTGAATCTCTCTAACACCTTCTTCAGATAGGTAGGCTGACTAAGCTGAATTGCTCCCTCAACTCTACTGATCTCCATCCCCAAGATCACTTTAGCTTCACCAAGATCTTTCATCTCAAACTCCCTTTTGAGAATCTCTTTCACTTGATTGATACTGTTAATAGACTCCCCAGCTATTAACATATCATCAACATACAACAGAAGATAGGTAACTGAACTTCCAACTCTTGTGAAGTAAACACAGTTGTCATACAAGCTTCTTGCAAAGCCAGCTGAGCAAATGTACTCATCAAACCTTAAGTACCATTGTCTAGGGTTTTGTTTGAGGCCATAGAGTGATTTTCTGAGTAAGCACACTTTATCTTCTCCATCTTCTATGTCCAACCCTTCTGGTATTTTCATGTAGATCTTCTCATCTAGAGTCCCATGAAGAAATGCTGTGGTCACATCCATCTGATGCAGCTCCAATTCATATTGAGCAACCATAGCCAATAAGATTATGATGCTACAATGCTTAACAACAGGAGAGAAGATTTCATTAAAGTCAATACCTTCTTTCTGTGTAAATCCTTTAGCTACAAGCCTTGCCTTGTACCTAATCTTGCCACCTCTCTGAGCCTCCACCTTCTTCTTGTAGATCCACTTACACCCAACAAGTTTCTTGTTCTTAGGCCTCTCAACAATCTCCCAAGTCTGGTTTTTGTTCAGAGATAACAATTCTTCCTCCATAGCAACTAACCACTTCTCTTTGTCATGGCAGTTGATGGCTTCTGTGTAAGTTTTAGGCTCCAGAGACTCCACCTCAAGGGCTGCACATAATGCAAATGATACAATGTCAGCTTGACCATACCTCTGAGGTGGGAGGACTTCTCTTCTGGTTCTGTCCCTAGTGAGTTGATAGTCATGAAGCTCAGTATCACTATGAGTAGTCTCCTCCTCATCTGGATCAATCTGACCTTCAGTTACTGTTCTGGTTTCAACATGCTCCACCTCAACCTGTGTCTCATCTGGTCTGTTGTGTGCTGTACTTGAACTTGCCTCTTTTTTCAATGGCATTCTACTTTCATCAAAAGTTACATCTCTGCTGATAATACACTTCTGCATTCCAGCTTCAAGGCACCACAACCTATACCCTTTCACTCCTGAAGGATACCCTACGAACACACATTTAAAGGCTCGAGGCTCAAGCTTATCTTGCTTGACATGGGCATATGCTAAACAACCATAAACTTTCAAATTACTGTACTCAGCTGTATGGCCAGACCATAACTCTTCTGGGGTCTTAAATTGCACAGCTGAGGAAGGGCTTCTGTTTATCAAATAGGCTGCTGTTGACACTGCTTCTCCCCAAAATACTTTAGGCAATCCAGAGCTGCTCAACATGCATCTAACTCTCTCAAGCAAAGTCTGGTTCATTCTCTCAGCAACTCCATTCTGCTGAGGTGTACCTGGTACTGTTCTGTGCCTCACTATACCCTTCTTCTTGCAGAAAACATTGAACTCTTCTGATATGAATTCCAGCCCATTATCAGTTCTCAAATGCTTGAGCTTCTTTCCAGAGACATTCTCAACCTCAGTGAGCCATTCCTTGAACTTTTCAAATGCTTCTGACTTGGATTTCAGGATAGTGATCCATACCTTTCTTGAGTAGTCATCTATGATAGACATGAAGTATCTCCCACCACTTCTGGTCTGATTCCTAGCTGGCCCCCATAAATCTGAATGGACACAGTCCAAAATTCCTTTGGTAGAGTGTGAACTCTTCCCAAACTTCAATCTCTTGGATTTCCCAAGAATGCAGTGCTCACACAAATCAAGCTTTGTGATCTTGTCACCACCTAGCAATCCTTGCTTGCTTAGCTCAAGTAGGCCCTTCTCTCCTACATGACCTAATCTTCTGTGCCACAACATTGAGTTGTCTTGCACCCTTGCCACATCTGATCTCCCAACTACTGTTCCTCCCTTAAGAAAGTAGAGATCTTGCCTTCTCTCACCTTTAAGAACAGTAAATTCCCCCTTTGAAACTCTGAGCTCTCCATCTTCTGACTGGAATTTGTAGCCCATTGAATCCAGCATACCAAGAGATATCAAATTTCTCTTGAGTTCAGGAACATACCTGACCCTCCTGAGAATCCTCACTACTCCATCATACATCTTCAAGTGTACTGTACCTTCACCTTTGACTTTGCAAGTGTGATCATTCCCTAACAACACAGAACCTCCATTCTGATGCTTAAAATCATGAAACCAATCTCTCCTTGGAGTCATGTGGAAAGAACACCCTGAATCTAAAATCCAATCCTGTTGTTCTTTAGTGGAAGTGATGGATAGGGACTGAGCTGACTCATAGCCTTTCTGCTCCTTATCTTCTTGGGTTTGATTTGCTTGATTCTTATCAACAGGGTTCTTGGGACCAGCTTTTCTCATAAGCTGTTTGTACTTGTAACAAGTACTCTTAAAGTGCCCAGGTTTGTTGCAGTGGTGGCATACAACTTCCCCTTGATTTGACACTGCTGATTTTCCCTTATCAGCTCCCTTGGGTTGACTAGACCCCTTCTTGGAGACAGGTTTCTTCTGACCTCCCTTGATTGCCAATCCTTCTCCACTACTGCTCTTATCTCCTTGAGATGTTTTATTATGCAGCAGCTTGGACTTGACAGCCAAGATCACATCCTCCAATGTGATTGCCTCCTTTCTACCATACAAGATGGTGTCCTTTAGGATTTCAAAGGACTTAGGAAGAGCACTCAACAAGATCAGAGTCTTATCCTCTTCATCTAACTTGACATCCAAATTCTCCAGATCATCAAGAATCTTGTTGAACTCATCTAGCTGCTCCGTAATGGGTTTGTCATCTCCCATTCTAAAGGCACACAGCTTCTGCTTCGAATAGAGTCGGTTAGCAAGAGTTTTCACCATATATAACTTCTCAAGCTTATCCCAAACCTCCTTCGCTGTCTTCTCTTTAGCAACCTCCCTCAAGACCTTATCTCCAAGGCAGAGTAGGATCGTGCTTCGAGCTTTTCTGAGCAACTTGCTCTTTTCAGCCGCAGCTGCTGCAGTTTCTTCTTCTGTAGTTTCTTCGGATTCTTCGAGGGCCTCGAATAATCCTTGATGTTCAAGGAGGGCCTGCATCTTGACCTTCCACAGCCCAAAATCTCCAGTGCCTGTAAATTTCTCTATGTTGTACTTGGTAGAATTCCCCATCTTCGATCTGCAGCTACTTCGGTTTCCCACAGACGGCGCCAATTGTCAAGTAATTCGGGTCGGTTAGACGTCTCCAACCAAGTAGAATACTTGAAGATATAAGAAATAACTGCTCTAGGATAGTAATTCAAAAAGTAATCAACGAGACAAACAGCACACAAGAATTTAAGTGGTTCGATCAATGTGATCTACATCCACTGGACCAGACGAGTACTTCTTTGATTGATAAAGAATGTTTACACACTCATTCACTCGGAATAGGATATTTCCTCACTTCACTCGTGAACTCACACAACTCAAAGATTACAAAACGTACTACAATTCCATCCAACTTTTTTACAATGTACACAAACAAGAGTTTATAAAGACCAAAGGTAGTTGCTGCTGTTAGGAACTGTTTGAGTAGTTATCAACCGTTTGCAACCGCTTGTAACTGCCCATGTGCTCTGTTATTGCCCAACTGAAATGGTAGTTATGCCCTCAAGTAGTTGTAACTGTAATATAGTTAGTTAAACTAACTAACTTCGAACCAGAAGACTTGTCCATAAAGATCAGATCACTACTTAGTGTTCTGATACTCAACTCTTCTGCTCTGATGATCAAAAGCTAACTCTGCTGATAGACTTCATACTGTGTTGATCATAACTGCACTGACCAAGTACTGTGCTGACCCAAGTACTGTGCTGATCTGGTACTGAGCTGATCCAGTACTGTGTTGATCTTACTGTGCTGATCTAGCCAACTGTGCTGAACTCTAAGCATCACCTTCTCATCTGATTGAAACCCTTCAACTCATCTGATAAGGCCTAAGTTATCTTATCTGATCCTATCAGCTCACTACTCACTTAGTGTGCTGATTCTGAGATTATGAGATAACACTCACAGATTCTTCTCTTCAGTTCTGTGGCTTCTCTTCAGTTCTTGATCTTCAACTCTGTGAGTGCTTGAATACTTCTTGATTGCTCTTGAATACTTCGAGTAGTAGTAGTCTCAGTAGTTTTTTCAAGTAGAAGATCACACGGTATTTATAAGCAATAGTAAGACAGTTAGTAGTTTGTGAACTAACTCTCAACTAACTCATAACCGTTTCTTGTTTTGTAACTTCCTTCTTTTTTAACCAACTTATCTTATCTTTCCTAGTCAGCATATCTTCAAATAAATCTTCAGTTACGCTTTAAATAAGTCATCCAAACTTATTCTTCAAATAAACCAACTCAGCACAGTAAACTACTCTTCTTAGTTTTACTGCTCTTGGTCAATCAACACAGTTCTCCAAAACTGTTCAGCTTCCTTCAAAAATACTTCACTTGATTTCTTCAATCTCTGAAGTAGTCTTCTTAGTCTTCTGACTTCAATCTAATCAACTGTTCTAAACTATTACAATGCTGAAATACAATAGAATACAACTTTACAAACATAAAACCTATCTATACATCAATTGAACTACATACAGATGAGTACATCTAAGTCCTATACTATAAGTTGTCTATACAATTCATTCATCAGCTTAGTTCTTAAACAGTTCATATATCAGATTAGTAAAATACTAAGATCAGTAAACTTAATCATATAACTCACATAGAATAACATATAATCACATATACCATTAACTTCAAATTGCTTTTGGCCATCAAAACATATAATCATAAATTAGAACATTGTTTATAGAATTCATATCCCAACACGAAGTATCCCACCCGTATGGCTGTGTGTCTTCTTATCTATTGAGAGTGTAATCATTAGATAGACTAGGCATTTCGACAGTGTATAATTTATACACTTAGTTCGTTTTTAGAACAAGGCACCTGCCTCTTTTGTAGTTTCAGTTGTGAAGGTTATTGCTGTAACATTTCACACAACATTTGTACTTGAAGATAAGTATTGAAATTCGCCGTAAGGCTCGCATAGATTTTTATTTATAAAATCTATGTGAAAAATTATTTCCATTGTGTCTCGTTTGTTTTTAGCGTTTCAAGTCTTCCGCTGTGAATCTTAATTTCTGATATTCTGTTAGAGTCAGTGTTGTACAATTTGTCACAACATTTAGTACAACATTATTCTACTTAAACTTAAACACTTCATACCAGCACACTTTCAAAAACTACAAAAGTCACCAAATTTTCATCATGTGTATCTTTTAAATCCACAAAATCTCCCCTCAAATGTTTTTCTTGTAATTTTGAAAGGGAGATTTGTTCCAATAAAATTGAATGTTTTCCGCTTTTCATGATTTTCACAAGAAACTAGGAAAATTTAAATAGAAAAGATCTGTATTTATCTTTAAAATATATTTAAATGAATAAGATCTTATGATTTATTTTGAATTATAATTGCTTATGTGATAACGACTTGACATGACAACTCTCTAATCTGGTTACATAAAAAACCATATGATTATATGTGTGTGTTGTGTGAGAGTATATATATATAAGTGTTGTGGCTTGTGTGTGAGTAATGTGTGTGTGTTGTGTTGTGTTATGTGAGAGTATATGTGTGTGTGTTGTGTGAGAGTATATATATGTATATGGAAGTTAGCATTTTGGTTCAAAAAAATTGGAGTTACTAATAGGTTCAAGGGGATAATAATACAATTACGGTATACCATTAACTTTAAATTAAGAATATATCATACAAAGTCAACATCTCTTTACCCCACACAATCAATATCCCACAAAATCTATTCTTCTTTCATTATTTGCGTGGTTCATCAAATAAAATCGGATTTTTGTTAATTTCACGGCAGCACAAGAAGAATCTTCATATCTCGTATGATCGTCGAACCTTGAAGAAGTTTTTTACCGCGATTTCGTGGGATTGAACAAATCTGAAGATAAGGTGTGGTCGTTAAGAAATTTGAGTTTTTATTTGGGGGAGTTACTCTATGGTCCATTTAGCCTATAGACTTTACAATTAGGTTCAATGTTTAATTATAGTTTTTTTTATTTTTTTGAGGCATACATAGGAATGCAACAGCGAAGCTCAAAAAGAAATCTATCCTATGTATCAAAAGAAACTACTCCATTTCAATCGCGAGAAATGGTAGAGTGTACCGCTAGTTGGGCCAATTTATGTGCCTTCTTATTACTGCTTCTAGGTGCATGAGTGAATTTTCACACTACAAATTCTGCTGCTTTACGTTGAATCCTAGCTGCAGTACTCCCCTCTGGCCCCGATCCGCAATCACCAGATGAGCATAAGTTAATCGCTTGCTGGGAATCAGATTTAATTACAAGCCTTGTCCAGTTTAGTGTCATAGCCTCCCCCAGTGCTCTCTCAATTGCTTGTAATTCTACTCCCAATGCACTCCATTTTGGAGGAACCTTTTCCGAAAACTTTATCACCATCTCTCCATTCTCACCATACCCAACCCCTTTTATACCATAGTGCCGAAGTTCAGCATTAAAGGCCCCATCGACCTCGAAAAAAGTGGTCTGAATTTGTTCCTGCTGATCTGAACCCCTTTAAGAAATTTGATCGAGATTATTCTGTTTCCTTTCTTCCACTTGAATTTGACGATATGTGTCTAGGTACGCTAATACTGTCTTCCCAACTGATTTCTGACAGTGACGTCGATCTCTAATATTATCATGAGTCACTGCACATCTCTCTCTCCATACACCCCATGCGATCATAATCAACTCTTCCAGCCCCACCATTGCTCTGTCCTTTTGCACCCGATGAAAAAACTGAAAAGTTGATAAGAACTTCCCTTGAGAGATTAGGGTCCACCACCCCAACCCTTTCCAAATACTTTTGACCCCTGGGCATGTGAAAATTGCATGCATCGTACTTGGCATAAAAGAACCACAAAGATAGCAATTAAAATTTTGACCAATATTTCTCTTTGCCAGATTACCTTCCGTTGCAATACAATCCCAACTCATTTTCCAACCGAAGATTCGTACCTTTGGGGGTAGATTAAGCGACCAACATTGTTTCCACCATTTTGCCCTTAATTCCTGATTTGAACACGAGACCATATTCTTTTCTCTATCCTCATCATTCCTTATAGCCCAGTATCCCGATCTAACCGTGAACTTCCCTTTGATTTCATGCATCCAAAAACACCGATCTTCTTCATCCTCATGTCCCACCGTCGTGCGAACTATTCCTTCTTCTTCATATGGAAGAAAAGCATGTTTGACTAGGTCTTCTCTCCATTCTCTATTTTCATCCAAGAAGAAACTCACCGTATGTCCTGGCACAATTCGGGATCTAATGTATCCTTCTTGTAGCCCAAGAACCCACGCATGTTTATATAAAGAGATATTTTCCCCATTACCAATGATCCATCTAATTCCTTTTCTAAGAATGTCCTTATCTGAGCACATCGATCTCCAAGTGAAAGATGGGTTTGTGCCAATATCTGCCTCCAAAATATCTTGGTGTTTGAAGTATCTAGCCTTTAGAACTCTAGCTACAAGAGATTGTGGATTGTCAATAATTCTCCAAACTTGTTTAGCCAAAAGTGCTTCATTGAAATGTGTCATTTTTCTAAATCCTAGACCACCTTCCGATTTTGCTTTACACAGTAGGTCTCATTTCATCCAATGAAGTCTATTTTTGCCATCGTTTTACCCCCACAAAAAATTCACCATCAATGACTCCATTTCCTTACAAGTCTGAATAGGTAACTTGAAACACAACATTGCAAAAGTAGGGATAGCCTGAAGGATGGATTTGATCAAAATCTCTTTCCCTCCTTCAGAGAAATCCTTATTTTTCTAGTCATCAATCCTTTTACGCATTCTATCAACCAAAAAAGAGAACTGCATTCTTTTACCTCGAACCGAAAAAGTAGGCAAACCCAAATACATCTGATGTCCCTGGGTGGATCTAATGTTAAGACATTCCTGAATACCCTTCTTATTCTGATCCTGAGTCAAAGGACTGAACAGAATTGCAGATTTATCCAGATTTATCTGTTAACCTGATGCCCTTTCATACTTCATCAGAGTATCGTAGATAGCATGTCCACATTCCTTTTTACCTTTAAAGAACAGCACACTATCATCTGCAAAAAAAAAAAAAGTGGGTAACCATCGGAGCTCCTCGAGCTACACGAACCCCTTCCAAAACCCCATCTAGCGCTTTTTACCTTTGGCTTGATGAGAGAGCTTGAGCACACATTATAAACAAAAAGGGAGATAACGGATCTCCTTGTCGAAGCCCTCTGGAAGGGGTGATCTCTCCCACAACCCTGTTATTAACACAGAACGAGAATTTAACTAACGAAATACAGTGCATAATAAGTCGAGTAATTTTTTCAGAAAAGCCCATTTTTTCCATCTGAATTTTGAGGAAGTCTCATTCAATACGATCATAGGCCTTGCTCATGTCCAATTTTTCCACAGCGTACCCCCCTTTGCTTCTGTTATTACGGATCCAATGCATACATTCATAACTCAACATAATATTATCAAAAATCAAATGATCCTTAATAAAAGCACTTTGATTTTCATCAATGATTTTTGGGAACACAACCTTTAGCCGATTAGCAATCACTTTGGCCACAATTAGATAGCAAACATTACTCAAGCTTATCGGACAATAATCATTCACACTCACAGATTTCTTCTTCTTCGGGATAAGAGTAATTAAAGTTCTATTCCAATCTCCTACATCCCTCCCTTCATTAAGAATATCTAAAACACCTTTTGTGACATCGTGACCCACCACCTCCCACATGTCTTGAAAGAATTTAGCGTTGAAGTTGTCCGGCCCCGACGCCTTACTTGGATGCATATCGAAATGTAACACCCAAGAATTTTAATTAATATAAAATGCATAAGATATTATTTTTAATATAAATACATTATGATAATATATTATTAAAGATATTATTAAAATGTATAATTATATATATATATATATATATATATAAATAGGAGAAATTAATATTGATGTTTAGATGTACGGATATATAGAAATATGTAATCTTATTATTATTATTAAAAATAGATTTAATCTTCATATATTATAAAGCAACACGTTGAAGTCACTAAATATTTTCCCCCAAGTTCTCGGTCAAATTCTAACGTGACATCACATTTCTTTAAATCCCACATAATTCTCAACCGACTCTATCTCCATCTCCTCATCTTTCATTTTAGACGCAATATATACACAAGACTAATTACAGAATATAATCTTTTCCCTCATCAAAACAAACCCTCACATATATTCTTAGTATCAATAAAAAAGATCTTCTTTCGCGGATAGAACGAGTTCGTGGGTTTTCTTAGCTTGAAGCAGTAGCAGAACCCTTCTTTTTTTGAAGCAGTGTATATATCTCTTATCCCTTTTCCAATTAAGATTTATTATTCTTTCTCATTTCCTATATCTTGGTGATATTCTTAAGTTAATGAATTATATGTCTCTACATTTTACTAGTTTGAAATTTAAAATCACTAAGCCTTATTTATTTTAAAATATTTACTCAAATCTCTTCGTCATTTTAATAAGGCAAGTTAATTAGTTTTTGTAATGATTATTGAATTGGTCAGTGGCCAACACTTTTCCTATCTTTTGTTAACATGTTAGGTGGCATGTGATACATACACACGCATATATTGTCATTACATTGGTTTTAGAATAACATTTAGTAATCTGTATATTCTTTCAGATCAGACATATATATAATATTAGCATGGACTATAAATTTATTAGTAATAATCTTAAGGCACGGTATTATTATTATTATTTAGGTTCCAAGGGACTCGCTCTAGAGAAGACAATTTATTCGACTGCAAGTGCAATTAAGGTTTAAGGTGTGGTTACTTGTCTCTATTAAATGTTGTGTATGGATGAAGTGATTATCTGTTGCATGCATGACATGAGAAATATATGATATTACATGACAAGAAGTGCACAAGAAAGAAAAGAACTCGGTGTTGGTCCCAAGTTGAGTTAATAACGAGTAAGCTAGTGAAAACGTCTAGAGGGGGGTGAATAGACGTTTCAAAAATCTTTCGAAATATCAAAGTACAATATGCGGAATACGAAATTTAAACAATGAGCCCAAGTAGTTTATACTCAACTTATATTCAAGAACTCTGTTCTATACTCAACTAATCAAGTTCAGTTAAGTAGTTAAACAATTAAGCAATTAAACAACTAAAACAGTAAAGTAAATCAACACACAACGATTTATAGTGGTTCGACAACTTGTCTACATCCACTCTCACAAACCCAGTTGTGATGTTTCCACTAAACTCTTCCAATCGAGTACAAAGTGTAAATTCCTGTCTTTTAAGTCCCAAGAAGAAGACTTAGATCTTCAAAGACTATACCACCAGATACGTCTACGATCTAACTAGAAATTTACAAGTATCTAGCAACTTGATAACAAAACTAAAAAGAAAACTTATTCAGTAGCAGTCTTCTGATTTCTTCACTTGTCTTCTGACTTGCTTTCTGAACTTCAAACTCTGCGAGTTGTAAACTTTTTAATGCTTCAACGATGCTTCAGTAATCAGTATGTAGTCAATATCTCAGTAGTCTTCAAATGATAAACTCCTTCAAGTATTTATAGACTTCGATCTTCAAGAACTCAGGTAGTTGTAACCAACCTTTCTTGAAAACTGACTTCAACTGAATCTTCTTATCCATAAACGCGTTTCTTGTTATCAATTAGTTATTCCATAACTAACTTCCTCATCCTTATCTTCACACGCGTTTGTAACTAACTTTAACTTGTTGACTTGTCTTGTAGCCTTGCGCACCTGTCTTGAGTAGTAGTAGACTTTGCTTTCCTCCTTGCAGGTTTTCTTTAGTAGTAGAACTAATCTAGTCCTATCAATTAATCCTAACAAGACTATTACATTACATTAAGCTTTTCTAGCTTAGTCAACTTATAACTATACAATGAATCTATCTATTACATAGAAAACAAATGAGCTTCTATACAATGATTAATATAGCTCAATAACAACCTAATCAATGTAAACATATATGAAGTACTTATAAATCGTACTTATCTTTTAAACATAAAACAATACTTTTCTTTTACATGTGAACTCTACTGATCTGTTCAAGATGACTTCAACTCAACTAGACTAGATTAGTCAACACTTAGAAAATATTCAAACTATTTTTGGCTTATCAAAACTTCATCTTTCATCAACATGTAGGACTTGTTCTAGGATTCATATCCCAACAATTTCCCCCTTTTTGATGAAGCCAAAACTATTTGAATCTTTTCTCAATAATAGACTAGTTAAGTAGTTATCTTGTCTTTAACACCAAATAGTACTTAATTTTTCATTCATTCAAATGTGAATCAGTAGATATTACACATATTCAAAACAAAAATCAAAATCATAACCAAACTAAACTAAACTGAAAAGTTACCTCTTTCTGAAACTGGAACACAGAAAGCATCTAGTAGTCTAGTATGAATATCCTTGATATGATCTTCATCTTCAATCTTCTCTTTGTCCAGTAGCTCATCTTCATACTTCTTGATCTGGTTAACATCAACTCTTTTTCCAGAACTGGTCATGGGACACTTCCATTTCGGAAAACCAGGAACAAGAATGTTAAAATTTGCACCAGCAGAAATCCTTATGATCAAATTCCAGAGCATCCTATGCTGTCCTTCCATGAATTTGTCAAATATAGCATAAAGATCGTCAGAGTTATCAGAATCTCCAAATTTCTTGATAATCCAGTGATCTAGTTCCCATTGCCTCTTCACTTTCATCCATTCTTGACGATGTTCTTTGTCAATGAAGTGGTCAATGATCTTGTCTTCCATCTCATCTTCATCAGACTTCTGCTTCAACAAACTCTCAATGTGTTTCTCGACTTTCTTCTTCTTAGCATAATGAGCTTCATCACCTGGATCATCAATCTTTTGCTTCTTCATAGCTGTTGTCTCAGGAGTAGGTTCTTCAATATGAATAGACTTCCTTTTCGATACAAGTCTTGTTGGGATATAAATTCACCCTAAGCCCCACTTGATGTTAGAATAGTTCTGATGGCCAAAACACTTAGAGTTTATAAATGTAATAGGATCAGCTGACTTGTATAGAACAGCTTAGACTAGTCTTGTGTGATCAACTGTATTGATATCAGCTGACCAGCACAGTCCCGGCTTACATGCCTATCCTCAAGATGAGAAGAGTAGAAGACATGAAGACTAGAAGATCCTTGAAGACCAGATAAGTTAAGGTGCTTGTATACCTACCTATCTGATGGAGTCCTAGATTGAAGATGGCCTAAAGCTGCACAAAGAATTTCCAGATCAGAAGAGTGTTACTCGTCTGATATCAGAAGACAGAAGATCTACGGCCAGAAGAGTAGTCAGAAGACTAGAAGTACAGATCAGAAGACTATGTGATCTGATAAGGACTCGGCTGATTCCCAAGTCATCTTGCAATTCAAACGAAGACATACCTTATTTAGAAGATTGACATGATCCCAGGATTGAAGCAATCAAGCGGCTGGAATCAAGGAATCAAGCTACTATGGAAAGTTTGCCTCAACGGCTAGTCAACTCCAACGGCTAGTTGCAAGCAAAACTCCACTATAAATACAAGAGGATGAGAAATCACAAAAAAACGAAGTCACAACGAGAGAATTCAACAAGCCAAGCAAGAAATCAAGCTAAAATCATACTGTCTTAAGAATTCTCAAAGAGCCAGAAACCATTAGATTATCTATAGCTCTTAAGTGATTTCTATCCAACCCCTAAGAACCTGAAACCTGTTCATATTGTATATCAATTGTTTTAGGCATAGTGGTTAAGCAAATTATGAGCTTGAACCATTAGTTGGATACACCTCAAAAACCCCAAACCCTCACCGAAAGGTTTAAGTTTTTGAAACCCCTCAAAAGTCCAAGTGCTTACAATCACTTGTGGAGACCGCAGCTGTTAGGACGGCTCAGATCTCAAAGTCCTAACCTTGGGACTATAAAGGACAAGACCCTTGTAATTTGTGGAAATTAAAGGGATTAAACATCACGTTAGGACGTGAGAGTGGACGTAGGATCGTATATCCGAACCACTATAAATCCGGTGTTATTTACTTTCTGCACTTTACATTTCTGTCTTTACATTAATTATTATATAGTGCATACTGTGATTTCAACATTCTTCAAAACCAGGCCATAACTTTCAAACCAGCATCAGCTGAGTATTTTCTTTAAGTAAAACAAGTAACGAGAACGAGTCTAAACAAGGGCCACCATAATTCCGCATATAACCTCTTCAGACAGATCACTATAGTCATCTGGACCAGCAGACTTGCAGTCCAGCTGACATAGCAATCAGAAGAGGTTCCCAACTCTGGTTGAAAAAGTTTTAAAGTCTATTCACCCCTCCCCTCTAGACTTTAATCCCATTCACTACTCGTTCAGGGACCAACAAGTGGTATCAGAGCAGTGGTTCTAACGGACTACTGTCTCTAGATTATCAGAAGACTTGAAGGAGTCTTTCTGTAGTCCTCTTGAACAGATCTTTTTGAAAAACTTGTTTTTGAAAACTCATACAGCATGAGTGCTAACATGCGAAAGTTGCCTAAGTTTTCAGTTGAGGATTATGACTACTGGAAGATCAGGATGAGGAAGAATCTCACATCTGTCCACTACAAGATGTGGTCTGTAATCACTGAAGGCCCAATCACCATCATGACAGTCAACACTGCAAATGGTGATGCAGGAGTCCCTGTTGGAGAATTGGTTCCCAAGCCTATGAAGGATCTCACACCAGAAGAAATGAAGCAATCAAATCTTGATAGCATTGCTCAAGACTACATAATGCAAACTCTTCCAAATGAGTACATTGCAAAGGTAATCAACTGTGAGACAGCCAAAGAGATGTGGGAGGCATTGGCACTTCTCTGTGAAGGAACTGAGTTGATCAAGGAATCCAAGTTGTCTACAGCAGTCAAGAAGTTCGAACACTTCAAGATGCAACCAGAAGAGTCTATTGATCAACTAGACAATAGATTTACCAAGATCATCAATGAGATAGAATCTCTGGGCAAGAAGTACACAAATAGAGAGAAAAATCTAAAGATTTTAGACTCTCTAACCAAGAAATGGAGACTCAAGAAGACCATCATCAAAGATACTCAAGATATCAAGAAGTGGTCTGCACAAACTCTATTTCAGAACCTGAAAGCCCATGAATATGATCTTGAGAGAGAAGAAAACTCAGGAAGTGATGAACCAGCTGCAACCCCATCCACCTCCAAGACTGTAGCCTTCAAGGCAGCCAATACAAAAGCTGCAAGTACCTCATCTGGCAAGACCTCTCTGAAAACAGAAGACTTTGAAGGATCAGACATGAGCCTAAAGGAGGAAATGGCTCTTATGATCAAGAGATTTGAAAGGTTGAACACTCAAAACAGCAAATATAGAAGATTCTATAGAAATTTCAAGGATAGAAGAGCAAGTTCACCCTCTAGAGGCTCCAGAGAAAGAACACCAGAAAGACATCCAAGAAAGGATGTGGAGTCATCTGACAGACGAGGATCCAGAAGAAGAGATGCCACCCCTCCAAGGAAAAGCAACTCAAAACAGAAACCTGGATCATGCTTCAACTGTGGCAAACCAGGACACTATGTCTATGAATGTCCTGAGCTAGATCTGGATGACAAAGAAGAAAGAAGGCCAAGAAGAACTTCAGACAAGAAAGCTATGGTGACTGAAGAATCTGAATATCAAAGTGATGAACTCCCTACATCACCAGACTATCAAATCTTTTCAGATGATTCAGACGACCTAGCTATGATGGCCATTGGTGAAAATGAGGTAAATTCCTATGCTACTACTTTCCATTCACCTATTTTTTCACAATCAGATGACATAGACTCATCTGAAGGCGAATCAGAAGACACCTATTACCAATCCTTAAGAAAGGTAAAAGGTGATCTGGATATTGCCACTAGAGCTTTCATAGAAGTGGAAGAGGAGAACAAGGGTCTAAGGAAAGAAATTACAAAGTTGACAAAGTCTAAGTTTGATAACACCCCTGAGCTGGTCACAATGAATGAAAGACTGACCAGAGAAGTGGAACTCCTTAGGGAAGAAAATGCCACAATAACTCAGTTGTATGAGGGGATGTTAGAAACTCAGGCTTTGGAGACTAAGGAATTTCGTTCACTACAATCCAAGTTCGATGATCTCTTCCAGGCACACAAGCTCTTAGAAAAGGAGAAGGAATGCCTAAATCAAAAGATATCAGAGTTCAATAAAGCTTCGACTACTATTGAAAGCATCTCTGAATATTATAGATCAAATGGCAATAAGATGGGTTTTGGATATGAACTCAACCCATCTACATCCTCTCCAGCTGGGGGTAGTACACCTAACAAGTGCACTACTCAGACACATGAAAAGGGTGAGTGTTCTAAACACAATGAACCTAATATGAACCAAAAGGCATCTGTACCAGCTAAGGTCAACTATCCTAAAACCAAGAATGGTAAAGGGAAAGCTAACCCCAAGCCTGTACAGAGAAACAACAAACAGCCTAGACCATCTCGTCTGAGACAGTCTCAGCTGTATGCTGCTCCAGCCAAGAAGAAGAAATCTTCTTCAAACAAATCTGTTCTCTTTGCACCCCCTATCTCTTATGATATTGTGAGAACAGAAGAGTATGGTCCATATAATCGTGTGCATCGACCGGCTAATGCACCCAGGCCGAATGTAACTAGTCAAAAGATCTTATATGTACACTCCTATAAAGGGAAACCATTTGACTATTACTTAGCTGACACAAACAACAAATCAGACCAGTCCAAGGTGTTAACTGGTAAGATTTGGTTCTGTGATGCCCGAGGGAAACAACTCAAGTGCTCAAGGTTATTCAAAAGACCAATGTATACATGGGTTCCCAAGGGTAGTACTAACACCCAAGGACCCAAGAAAAAATGGGTACCTAAGACTTAACTTCTTTGCAGGAAAGGAGGGACCTATACAAAAGAGGAGGTCTAGCAGGAGAAACATGGTACATAGATAGTGGATGCTCAACTCACATGACAGGAACCAAAGCCCTGCTGACCAACTACATAGAAAAGAAAGGTCCAAAAGTCTTCTTTGGTGATAACGCGCACGGTAACACAAAAGGATATGGCACCCTTAGAAATGGTGACATTGAGGTACATGATGTATCATATGTAGAAGGTCTTAAGTTTAATTTATTATCTGTTTCTCATTTTTGTGACACTGGTTATTCAGTAAAATTTTCTAAAGATGAGTGTCTCATAAGTGATAAAAGAACAAAACAAAACCTTCTAACAGGATCTAGAAAGGGAAGTATGTATCTTGCAAATTGGAACAGCTGTCCTAAGGATACATGTCTGCTTGTAAAAAGCCCTAAAGATGTCAGCTGGCTATGGCACAAGCGCCTTAGTCATCTGAACTTTAAGACTCTGAACAAGTTAGCAAGGGAATCCTTAGTTGATGGTCTGCCTAATGAACTCTACTGTAAAGATCAGGTATGTGATGCGTGTCAACAAGAAAAGCAAACAAAGGTCTCCTTCAAGACCAAGAAGACAGCATCAACCAGCAGAGTTCTTGAATTGCTTCACATGGATCTCTTCGGACCAATCACTCCAACCACTCTAACAGGAAGAAAGTACACTCTCATTGTTGTAGATGACTACTCCAAGTTTACTTGGGTTATCTTCTTATACAAGAAGAGTGAGACTCAGCAGAAACTTCCTGAGCTATTGAAGAGAATCCAAGTAGAGAAAGGAGAACCAATCGTGAAAATTAGAAGTGACAAAGGCACTGAATTTATCAACTCTTATATTATTGCCTATTGTACTTCTAATGGTATTCAGCATGAGACAAGTGCAGCAAGAACACCACAGCAGAATGGTGTGGCTGAAAGAAGAGTCAGAACACTCAAAGAAGCTGCAAGAACTCTCCTTGCTGAATTCTCCACTCCTAAGAAGCTATGGGCAGAAGCCATCAACACAGCTTGTCACACTCAGAACAGGTCAGGTATTCATAAGATACATGAGAAAACCCCATATGAACTGTGGAAAGGAAGAAAACCTAGAGTATCTTACTTTCATATATTTGGTTGTAAGTGTTTCATTCACAACAATGGGAAGAGTAAGTTGAATGCCTTTGATGCCAAAGCAGATGAGGGGATATTCTTAGGATACTCCTCTACTAGCAAAGCATTTAGAGTACTCAACAAACGAACCCTTCTTGTGGAAGAAACACCTCATGTTGTTTTTGATGAATCTTGTGAAAAGAATGCAGTAGAAACAAACACAGCTGCAGATCAGATGAGACAACTAGTGATCAAGTCCAAACCAGATGAGTTCATTGAAGTCAATGAACCTTTTCCTGAAGAACCAGAGGAAGATCAACCTCATAGACCTGTCACTAGATCTCAAACACAAGCAAGACAAGCTGACCAGAATCAAGATGCACCAATCCCAAATGCCAGGGGGAATGATCTATTTGACACTCAAGATACAGATGATGATCGACCAAATCAAGTCAACTCCCCTGATGGCACTAGATCAGATGAGAATCCAAGCTCATCTAATGCTAATACTACTCCTGTTAGGCATACATGGAGGAACAATCATCCATCAAACCTAATCTTAGGAGGAGTAGAACCAGGCGTCAAGACAAGAAGTCAACTGAATCAGAACTCTCAATCATCTATGTTCTGCTGGTGTGCTTTCCTCTCCAACATTGAACCAGCTGACATAGAAGAAGCAATGACAGATAGCAATTGGATCACTGCTATGCAAGAAGAACTAAACCAATTCGAAAGAAATGAAGTCTGGGAATTGGTAGATCGTCCTGAAAACCACAATGTAGTAGGAACAAAGTGGGTATTCAAGAACAAGAAGGACGAAAATGATGTGATAACCAGAAATAAAGCAAGGCTAGTTGCAAAAGGATATTCACAATCTGAAGGGATTGACTATGATGAAACCTTTGCTCCAGTAGCCAGATTAGAAGCCATTCGACTATTTCTAGCTTACGCATCATTTATGGGCTTCAAAGTATACCAAATGGATGTCAAGAGTGCTTTTCTAAATGGTATTCTGGTAGAAGAAGTATATGTAGAGCAGCCTCCAGGATTTGAAAAAGGTGATCAAGTATATCGACTGAAGAAGGCTCTCTATGGCCTAAAACAAGCTCCTCGAGCTTGGTATGACACATTGTCTCAATTCCTACTTGACAATGGTTATACAAAAGGCAAAGTTGATAGAACTCTCTTCAGAATACAAGAAGGAGAAGACATCCTAATGGTACAAATATATGTAGATGACATTATATTTGGATCACCCAATCAAGAGATGTGCAAAAAGTTCTCTGAACTAATGCAAGGAAAGTTTGTAATGAGCATGATGGGTGAGATGAATTATTTCCTAGGACTTCAAGTCAAGCAGAGTCCAGAAGGGATCTTCATCAACCAGTCCAAGTATACTAAAAGTCTACTAGAAAGATTCAAAGCTCTACAAAGCAAGACTGCAAGGATTCCTATGATGACATCTTTCAAGATGGAACCAGATGAATCTGGAAAGGCAGTTGATCAAGCTGAATATAGAGCACTGATTGGATCTCTACTATACCTTACAGCCAGCAGACCAGACATAACATTTGCTGTAGGAGTATGTGCTAGGTTTCAAGCAAACCCAAAGCAAAGTCATCTAGAAGCAGCAAAGAAGATTCTCAAGTACCTAAAAGGATCAGTCAACTTAGGACTATGGTACCCTGCTGTTGACAATCTAGAATTGAGTGGCTATTCTGACTCAGACTATGGAGGATGCAGAATTGATAGGAAATCCACATCTGGAACCTGTCAATTCCTAGGCAACAAGCTGATATCATGGTTCTCAAAGAAGCAAACTTCAGTTGCAACATCCACCACTGAAGCAGAATATATGGCAGCTGGAAGTTGTTGTAGTCAGCTGCTCTGGCTAGTTCAACAACTCAAGGATTACAATGTAGAGGCAAGAGAAGTCCCTATCTATTGTGATAGCAGCAGTGCCATTACCATCACTCAAAATCCAGTCCTCCACACAAGGTGCAAGCATGTCGACATTCGACACCACTTCATAAGAGACCACCTTGAAAAGAAGGACATCAAGATGGAGAAAATTCACACAGATATCCAAAGAGCAGACATCTTGACTAAGCCCCTAGCTGAAGAACGATTCAAGACCCTATGCTACAGCTTAGGACTCCTGGATCCAAGCACATGAAGAGCAGAGATCAGCTGAAGACCTCAGCTGATACAGTTGCAGCAGACTAGGAGGATCAGATGAGGTGAATAGACACCCTCATCTTCAGGTAAGTTCTTTCCCAATGAAGACAAATAAAGCTGAGGGAAAACATAGAGTTATCTAATCAAGGGGGAATCAATGATACCTTAAGAATCCTTGATGAAATACTCTTAAATCTGCATTGCATATCATATATATATATACAGCAGACTTGAACAAAGTTATTTGATTTCTCTACACTAAGCAATGTATAACTATGTATATAAGTAAATTATTCTTCATAAAATACTTTATTTTGTATACATACATACAGTATACTATTGAGTCATACTTGGTTGGATTAATACACCATCCTCACCGACTCAACAGTATGCATGCACTGTACGGATTTCAAATAACTCTTGCTCAAAATTTATAATTTCTGCATTCCATAAGATAGAGTCTGAACCTCTTTAAATGTGAACCCTTAGATCAAGAATCTCATTGTTGATCTTAAGAAGTAACTTTTCAGAAATTCAGACCTATCAACTCTATAGTTTTGTCATCTTTCACTCCACTACCTCATTTCTACCCCTATAAAAGGAGGAAGTTATGAGAATACCTAAGAACACAAACCACTAAAATTTATTTTGTTTCAGGTATGGAGATAATCGAGAGAAGAGATGGAATGGAGATCATCCTTCAACCAAAGTCTTGGGTGAAGGAGATGAAGATTTGTCCAGAAGATGAAGATGATGCAGATCAACATACTAGGCTTACTCAACATGAGTATGTCTATGAAAACTAAAGGAAGGAGAGAAGTTCCCGTTGAAAACCAAAGGAAGGAGAGATGCAGAGGACAGAGTAGCAAGCAAGCAGATCTTCTTATCCGGAAGAAAATGCTACAAGAAGAGCTTGTTATCAAAGGCTACTGTGTCTAAACAGAACATGAAGGCTGAGTCCAAGGACCCCTCTTCGACTCCATTGAAGCCCCTTCCAATCTTCCTTCTCCTACCAGAGAAGCGAAGAAATTCAACGAGAACACATCAGATGCTACATCCCACCTGATGATGAGGAACATCAGATGAGATTGACGATAGAGCTGGTAGACCATGGAGCTGGAAGATCCATCATACAGGTTGGATCATCACAGCAAGGATCCATCAAACCAAGTTGGATCACCACTCACAATAAAGCTGGAAGATCCATCATCCAGGCTGGATCATCACAGCAATAAAGCTGGAAGATCCATCATCCAGGTTGGATCATCACAGCAACAATGAAGGATCCATCAAGCCAGGTTGGACCTTCAAAGAACAGAAGATTTACTCAGCAAATCTCTATCCTCCACTCAGCTGATCAGAAGACCTACTCAGCTGACCAGAAGACTTTCAAGGAAAATCAGTAGACCTTTTGAAGAAATCAGAAGACCTCACTCTGCTGATCAGATCACTTCATTTTTGAGTTTAATGACTAGCTTTGATTATGTAATTCATTCTAGATTTATTCCTGAATGTAATTAAACAAATTGGCTTATATAAGGAATGCAATTCTCTTATAAAAAACGGCCTTGATGATCAATTCTTACCATAAATTAGTCACAACGGCTATTTTTGGTAATGATGTCATTAGTACTCAATTACCAAATTGCCAGCAAATCAAAAGTTGCCACATGGCAAAATCCGCCGGTAAATTTAAAGAAGGCCCAAAATCAAAGAAGGAAAATCTTGGGCTCTACTCCACAATTAAAATCAAATCTGACCGTTAGATCAAGAATTGTTGGAGTATATATACACACCCTTAAACCTCTTCCCAAACCCTTTCACTCACAAATCTCAATTGCTCTCAAAACTTACTCGTTCTACACATATCTTTCAAGCTCTCAAAACCTAACACTCAAACAATACTATGGCAATCATTGATATTTACGACGAGAAGACCAAGAGTACTGGCACCTTGGATGCTGCAAAGTGGTCCAAGGAAGGGAAGATGTTCACAGAGAGTGCTCTGTATTTCAAAGGCGCTCACAAAGAAGAAAACAAGGAAACCCTTCTTCGCTGCATCAACCTCAATCTGCGAGATTTTCTGGAAGCAGCACCCACCTATGTTTATGAACAAGATGTGCTGGCTTTCTATGCAAACGCTGTGATGAAGGGATCCTATGTCGAAAGTGTCATGGGTGGACACAGAGTCAAGGTAACAAGAGAAATTCTTCAGGAATTGCTTGGGTTACCAAGGGGGAAGATAAATATCTCCAACTACATCATGGGTAGAGAAAAGGAGTATATGGAGATATTTACTGCTGGAAAAATCAAGGCTATTGATGCCTCTGGTCTCAAGAAATCACAACTTGAACCTAAGTTCCAAACCTTAATGGATATTGCAGGCAAGATGTTGCTTGGTAACACGTTTAGTCATGATGCTGTTACCACTCTGAAGGTTCGAGTTATGGCTGCAATCTGGGATCAGATTGATGGAGACTGGCAAGGGTTATTCTTGGAGAGAATTGCTCTTGAAGCCAAGAAGGTGACCCTGGACCTTCAATCAAGAGAATGGAAGGTGACAGCTACAGTCAGTTTTGTCAACAAGCTGAGTATCATCCTTCCAGACATTCTCCCAAAGAAGTATAAGATGGGACCTCATAAGAACTTCCACATCTCCAAGTATTATTTAAGAAAGGAAGCTCTTATTGAGGCAGCAAGGCTGAAAGAAGAGAAGAGGAAATTGTTGGCTGAAGCAACGTCCAAGAAGGTTGCTGAGGAAACCACTAAAGAGTCCGCTCATGACTCTGCTGAAGAAGAAGAGGAGCCATCCAAAGAAGAGGCTCAGAAGAAGGCTGCTGAGGATGATGATGATGATGACAATCAGACCTTAGCACAGAGAAGATATCTAATCAGATCAGGACTCATCTCCCCATCTGATTCAGATGCCACTCCCACTGCCTCTCCATTAAAGAAGGCAGGTACTTCTAATCCCTCTCTCACTTTCACTCCTTCTAAATTATCGAAGGGTCAGAAGAGAAAGAAGAACAATTCTTCTTTCACCAAGAAGACCAAGAAATCCAGGCTCCCTACTCCTATGAGCATAGCCCCTATCTCTTCCTTCAACCCTTATGATGATTCCAACCCATCTGAACCCCCAAACACTGAAAGCCAAATCCCTGCTGATACTCACACAGCAGAGGAACAAGCCCAGCCTGTATCAACTCTTGAACCACCATTGCCTACCCCTGCTGATGTTCAAACAACAGATATTCAACCCTCTACTGATATTCATGAAGAAACTCAACCAGACCAGCAGACTCTAAAACCTGCTGATGAACAAACCCCTGAAGATCAAGATCATATCACTTCCCAAATCCCTGCTGATACTCACACAGCAGAGGAAAATACCCCAGATACCCAAACCCCTACCATCACTGTCCCTTCTGCTCCAGAAGACTTGGCATCAGAAGACTTGGCACCAGAAGACTTGGCTCAAGCTGGTTCTTCTCCACCTCAGTTCAAAATGGTGCACTATCCCATGTGCCAAACAGAAAAGATAATGAGGATGAAGATAGCCAACCTACTCAAGACCACCATCCCTGGAGTTGATGAGACTTCAATCCAGTTTGAACAAGTGCTTAGGGTATGCACTTGGATTGAGCTCAGAAGAGATGATGTAGATGACCTTCTTGAGGTCATTGAAGGAATGGGAGGAAAGGAAAACTTCCTCAACTGGGAGATGGAGCAAAAGGAAGTTGCTCAAGTTCAATCTTATACTCAGCTGCTATCAGATGAGGCATTAACTGCATCTTGCAACCGGATTCTAGGAATCCCCACAGTTCAGGGACCAACAACTGCCCCTGCAGAAGACTCAGCTGCACCTGCCCCTGCTGAAGACTCAGCTGCACCAGCTGACACAGAAGAGATTGAAAGAGAAGTAGTCAGAGTTCCAGCTCACTTCAAGCCTTCAGAAGACCTGACTCACTTCATGTATACACCAGGAGATGCAGGCAGACGGATCATGACCCATCTGACTAAGGCTACAACCTGCTATCTCAATGAGGAGTACCTATCAGCTGAAGAAAGAGGCAAAGCAATAATTGTTCATCCCAAGCCTCAAGGTACGACCTCATCTTCTACCCCCTCTGTTGATCATACAGCAGACATCTGCTCCCAGATCAAAGCTGCAATAGACTTGCACTTTGAGAAAGGTTTAGGCCTGCAGCTAGGAAGATATGTTGAGAAAGCTGCAAGGGAACAGAAGACCCGTCTTCATGACCAGATTATTGACGTTGAAGACAAGTTTGGTGAAGCACTTCATCAGCAGATAGGAGAATACTTAAGTACCTATCAGAAGTTGTCAGCTGACACCTCCAAAAGGTTTGCTGATCTTTACACTGATGAGATGCACCGCATGGAGACCACCTACAAGACAAGGATTGAGGATGCTGAAGCAAGAGCCACTGAAGGACAAGCTCTTCTTAAAACAGCTGCAGAGGAGAATGAGAAACTGCAGACTCAGCTGAAGGAGACAGCAGCCAAGATGGAAGCACTTGTAGAAAAGCTAGAAGCTGCCTCCTCCACCAATTCTCTTTCTCATGTCATGGAACACAGTATATCTCACATTACTGCTGTTAACAAGGTCAATGCCATGGCACTGAAACAGACTCTGAAAGTAGAAATCATGAATGCCATGAAGCCTTTTGCGGCTGCACTTGCTGAAGCCAAAAAGGGGGAAGATGTATTGATAAGAGCTCTTGAGAAATCTACTGCACAACATGCTGTAATGGTAGTATCTCAAGATGAGCTGAATGAAACCTTGGATGGTTTAAAGAGCAAAATCAAGAACAGACAAGAAAAAGGCAAAGGTAAAGAAATTGCTCAAGAAGCCACTCAAGCTCCTGCCAAGATTCCTGCCAAGACTCTTCAGATCACTGCTCCTGAAAAGAGAATGACAAGGAAAAGGAAGGCAGATGAGGAAGCTCAGTCAGCTCAGACCAGCAAAAAGCCAACTCCAGCAGAGCCTACTGCAGAAGAGAAGGAGGCTTTAGAGTTAAAGAAAAAGAAGTTGCTTGAAGCTCAAGAGCTTAAGCAAAAGAAGCTGAATGATGCGAAGGCAGTCAAAGCCAAATTTGAAAGAAGAATTGCCAAACTCAGGAAAGCAATGAAGGACAAAGCACAAGAAGGACAGGTTCCTGTGCTTTATAGCAATTATGTGGATCTCTTAGTCCTTCATGATGAGCTACCAAGATGGTATCTCCTGAAGAAGAAGTGGCAAATTCAACACCACATTGTTAGGAAATTTGGCCCTCTCCCCTCTTATGAAGAAGAATTTCTTCAGTTCTCCCAGTTCATGAACTTTGAAGATCCAGAACTCTGGGAAGAAATTGTCAAAACAGCCAAAGAATTTGACAACTGCAAAATCCTAACTCCTGAAGAACCCAAATGGGATCCACCCCTTCTGGAATCAGGAAGAGCCAACATGATTGAAATCAAGAGGATTTTGTACAAGATCTATGAAGAGGAGAATGTTACAGACTTGCAGCACATGGAAGAAGTTCGAGCTCGTCTGTACCTTGCCTACCGCGTTTGAAGAACAGAAGACCTGATGAAGACTACTTTTGATGTTTAAAGAAACTATTACTTGTAATCTGTAAAAGCTTTATATATATTCAAGTTTTAGTTCTTTTTTCTTACAAGACAAACTCTCATTGTCTTCATCAGATACTTCAGTTTTAACATATTATAAACTCTTATCTTAATTCATTAAGAGCACTTATCAAGTATAGTTTTGGCTTCATCAAAAAGGGGGAAATTGTTGGGATATAAATTCACCCTAAGCCCCACTTGATGTTAGAATAGTTTTGATGGCCAAAACACTTAGAGTTTATAAATGTAATAGGATCAGCTGACTTGTATAGAACGGCTTAGACTAGTCTTGTGTGATCAACTGTATTGATATCAGCTGACCAGCACAGTCCCGGCTTACATGCCTATCCTCAAGATGAGAAGAGTAGAAGACATGAAGACTAGAAGATCCTTGAAGACCAGATAAGTTAAGGTGCTTGTATACCTACCTATCTGATGGAGTCCTAGATTGAAGATGGCCTAAAGCTGCACAAAGAATTTCCAGATCAGAAGAGTGTTACTCGTCTGATATCAGAAGACAGAAGATCTACGGCCAGAAGAGTAGTCAGAAGACTAGAAGTACAGATCAGAAGACTATGTGATCTGATAAGGACTCGGCTGATTCCCAAGTCATCTTGCAATTCAAACGAAGACATACCTTATTTAGAAGATTGACATGATCCCAGGATTGAAGCAATCAAGCGGCTGGAATCAAGGAATCAAGCTACTATGGAAAGTTTGCCTCAACGGCTAGTCAACTCCAACGGCTAGTTGCAAGCAAAACTCCACTATAAATACAAGAGGATGAGAAATCACAAAAAAACGAAGTCACAACGAGAGAATTCAACAAGCCAAGCAAGCAATCAAGCTAAAATCATACTGTCTTAAGAATTCTCAAAGAGCCAGAAACCATTAGATTATCTATAACTCTTAAGTGATTTCTATCCAACCCCTAAGAACCTGAAACCTGTTCATATTGTATATCAATTGTTTTAGGCATAGTGGTTAAGCAAATTATGAGCTTGAACCATTAGTTGGATACACCTCAAAAACCCCAAACCCTCACCGAAAGGTTTAAGTTTTTGAAACCCCTCAAAAGTCCAAGTGCTTACAATCACTTGTGGAGACCGCAGCTGTTAGGACGGCTCAGATCTCAAAGTCCTAACCTTGGGACTATAAAGGACAAGACCCTTGTAATTTGTGGAAATTAAAGGGATTAAACATCACGTTAGGACGTGAGAGTGGACGTAGGATCGTATATCCAAACCACTATAAATCCGGTGTTATTTACTTTCTGCACTTTACATTTCTGTCTTTACATTAATTATTATATAGTGCATACTGTGATTTCAACATTCTTCAAAACCAGGCCATAACTTTCAAACCAGCATCAGCTGAGTATTTTCTTTAAGTAAAACAAGTAACGAGAACGAGTCTAAACAAGGGCCACCATAATTCCGCATATAACCTCTTCAGACAGATCACTATAGTCATCTGGACCAGCAGACTTGCAGTCCAGCTGACATAGCAATCAGAAGAGGTTCCCAACTCTGGTTGAAAAAGTTTTAAAGTCTATTCACCCCTCCCCTCTAGACTTTAATCCCATTCACTACTCGTTCAGGGACCAACAAGTCTTGTCTGAACGTTGGCTTCTGTAGATGCAATAGTCTTGCCCTTCTCCTTCTTCTTCAATTCCTCTGCATCAGCTTTAGCTTGTTCAAGTTCTGCAGTCTTAACCAACTTGCCTTTGCCTCTCTTAGGCCTCTTAAGATCTTGCATGGCTTCAGCAGCATCCTTAGCCTCCGGTTCAGCACTGATTTCAACTCGACTTGTCTCTTCCCCCTTTTTGGCTTCATTAGATGCCTTGAGAGAGAAAAGAGAAGTGAAACGAGTCATCTCTTCAAACATAGCTTGCTTCATAAGGTTCGTAGCTCTTTCAATCTGCCTTTGATGAGAACCATCTTGACTCAACTTATCTAGCTTGGTCGCCACCAACTCCAGCTTTTGAGTAGATAAGTTCAACTCATTCTTAAAATGTGTTGCAGTCAGACGTAGCATCCGGTTCTCCTCAGTCATAGCACGGATAATCTCACTTGCTTGTGCTAACTGATCATAGGCTTCTTTCCTCTGAACATCAGCTATTTCGATTTTGGCTCTATAGACTCTTTCCATCTTCCTGGATTCAGTAGCTAATACACGAGCAAAATCGACTGAACTCTTCTCCGAATATTCAACTTGATTCTGGAGAAATCCTTCGATTTGATTGAACATTTCTTGTCTAAAATCATTGTCCAGCTGATTGACTTCGTTCATGATCATCTCCTTTGAACTTGTCACAAGGACACTGTTTTGTTCAACAAGAGTTTTCTTCACTTCAGACTTAAGAAACTCATCGATAGAAGACTTAATGACAGCTTTCAAGTCATCTTTCAATCCATCTATTGAAGCGGTTGGGATAGCTTGAGACGATTGTCCAACTTCAACATGAGCAGCATCTATCATAACCTCATCGACTGGAATTGTTGATACTTCCACCAACTGATCTTCTGGAGCAGTAGTCAAGACCTCGTCTTCGACTAGTTCAGCCTCTGGAAGCACACTTCCAGCAATAGCTCTTAAACTTAGTTGGGGAGAGTAAGAAATAATAGCTAACCTGGCTTCACGAGCCTTCCTTTCAGCAGTAGCTAAGTCCTTCTTCAATAAAGCATGCAACTTCTCCATGTATCCACATAATTCAATGGGAAGTAGAAGATCAGAGTATCGATTAATAAAATTGAAATCTGACCTTGGACTGTCAGCATGATCCATTTGAAATCTGAACACAATGCCTCTCAACTGATCTGAGACATTGTCTAGTTCTATAACCGGATCAGTAGACTCAATCAACTCTGCTTGCTCAGCTTCAATCATCACCATATCTTGCACAAAATCAGATTCTGAAACCTGAACGCCCACATCAAATTGGAATTCCGAACGCATCAAGTCATCAGAGTTACCCAGTAGCCTTTTGGCAAGAGCAGTGATAGCATGATTCGGGAAAAGCTCTGAGTGGTCACGAACACCACTGTTCTCCTTCTGCTCCATCTCCCAATCCATGAAGTTAGAAATACCACCTTTCCCTAAGATGACTTCGAAGAGATCATCTGTACCAGACTTCTTCAAGGCCACCCAAGTGCATATTCTAACCAGTTTCTCAAACTGTTCCGAAGAATAGTCGACTTCGACAGACGAGAGCTGCTTCTTCAAATTCTTGCTCATCTTCGAACGGATTCGCTTCCCTCTCAGACACATGGGGTAGTAGACCAAGGATTCGAATCTAACTTCAGTCGGGGTCTGAGTAGATGGGGTCTCTAACTCAGTTGTTGCAGTGGCAACTGTCGTCTGATCTGAAGTAGATGGGATAATAGGTTCAACATATTCTGTTGAGGGTAAGGATAAAATTTAGTATGTGGTTTCTTGGGGCTTTGACGTGTCTAGGTTTGGTGTGACAACTGTAGGAGTATCAGTTGTATCCATTTTGGGAGTGTTTTCGGGTAGGCTGACTCTCAGCGGATATGCTGGCAGCACTTGAGAGGTTGAGGTAATAGGTCTAGGCCTAGATCGATGTGATCTTGCCTTGGTTCGGACAGAAGAGGGAAGAACGGAAATAGAAACATCTTGAGAAGAAGTACTAACCTTCGAACTTGACTCTTCTGGAGGAGGATGAGTTCCAATCTTCACTAGAGTATACAGCTCAGGAACTTGAGAACTTGGATCTTTCTCTTCTTCTGACAGAGTCTTCTCAGAGTCTTCTGCACTAGACGAGTCTTGTGCAGCTTCCATCGACTTGTCTTCAGCGGACTCATCTTCTGAAGAACCAGACGCACCAGCATAAGGCAAGGCTTCCATGGGATCGATTCTGGCTTGCCTAGGTGAAGCTGGCCTAGCAGCAACTTGTTTCCTCACTGCCTCCTTCTTCAAGTAAAACTTCAACGGATGGAATGGCTTTCCTTTACTCCAATCCGTCTTGTTTGGCATTAAGAGAGGGAGTAGGATACTTAACTTATTACCATATCCAACGGCAGTAGACACCACCCAATTCCGAGTATTGTCGTCTACTCGAACACTTCGCTCAAAATACATCATGCGATCGACAATTAGCTTGAACCAATTACCTTCGGTAATACCATCATAAATCGCAGCCATAACCCTTGCCTTCCCAAAGGTCACAGAGTCATGAGAACCAGTCGAACTCAGCAAAACCTTGCTGGCTATATCCAATAACGTGCGATACTTTTCTAGAAGGTCTGCCTTCTTGACTGGAGCATACTTGCCATCTGGTTTCTACTTCAGCTTCTTGCCACAAAAAATACTCAAATATCGAATTTCTTGCCCAAGAGCGTAATTCTCAACATCAATTGTTCCGATGGGCAGCTTCAGATGTTTGAACATAGCTGTTCGAGTGATTTGCACACGATCTTCACCAATGAAGGACTCAAGTGTATCGCCTTGTCTGATGACGTTGGCATAGAACTCTAGCACCTCCTCCTCCAAGACGACTTGAGGAAATGCTTCCAGATAAGGTTTGAGCCCACATCGGGTGCATTTGGTCAGAATCTCAGCATTGTCATCTGAGTGATTGCCTTTGAAGAACACAGATGGTTCAACATTTACTTTATTATCGGAGATGTACCGGCCTAGGTCGAATGTGACCTGCATGTTGGTTCTTAGATCGAAAATTGATCGAATAGACATCGCGAAAAGATCAGTAAACAGTTTGCTTGAGAATAGGGAGAAAAGATCTTCTTGCGAGAAAGGGAGTTAGAAAAATTGTGAATAAGTCGTGTGAGAATTTGGGGTTTTGATCAAAACTGTTAAGACCTTTGGTATTCGGTTACGGAACCGAGACTATTATGTAATTTGATATTGTAAACTTTGAAATCCGCCTCTTCTTAGTTAGAATAGAGGAGTGAACTCATCTGACCTAGTGTAGACGAGTGAGAACTGGATGTATACACCACATTAAATGAGAGTGTATAAATCTAATTCAAGGGTTTTCAAACTTTATCAATACCTAATTACTATAATATCCTTAATCCGTTTTGATTAAACACTTAGCATTGTAGAATCAAAAGAACACTTAGCTTGTCTGTTCGAGTCCATCCAGAACAGACGAGTAGACTTAAGCTTCACAAGACGAGTTGGCTTAAGCACACAAGACGAGTTCCCCCTTCGCCTGTGCATGTCTATTCTTGAACATCGAACGACCTTATGTACCTATCTTATGATTTGCAATGTGTAATCTTTGGTACAAGTAGAGTAGTATAAATAAGATGAATATCAATCTAAAGCAAAGATCAAGGTTTCGCACAAGATGACTTTTGACAAACATAAGAGTCAACGTAAGGATATTTAAGAAATCAAAGATTCCCCCTTAATTGTTTGTTCCCTTAGTATTACCCTCAGCTTTACCAGCTTCCTCATCGGGTTGTCTGGTCATCTAGTCTAGCCTTGTATACCTGTCTGTTGCGTGAGTAGTCGAGTGCTTCTGGTCTAGTAATCTTGTCTCCTTTTCTTTGATGTACCTGTCTGGTTAGTACATAGCTATAGGCAAGTAGGGTCTAAATCAATTAGCCCTAAACTAATGCATAACTCACGAAATCGAGCTTCAGCTAATGGTTTAGTAAAGATATCAGCTCTTTGAAAATCAGTATGAATCTTTTCCATGCGTATATCCTTCTTTTCTACATGGTCACGTATGAAATGATGCTTCACATCAACATGTTTACAACGTGTGTGCAATACAGGATTTTGTGTAATGGCAATGGCACTGTTACTATCACAGAAAATAGGAACATTTGATTCATATATGTTGTAATCTCTAAGCTGTTGCATGAGCCAGAGTAGTTGACTACAACAGCTACCAGCAGCCATGTACTCGGCTTCGGTAGTAGAGGTAGCAACACTAGTCTGCTTTTTCGAAAACCATGAGATGAGTTTTGTGCCTAAGAATTGACAAGAGCTAGATGTAGATTTCCTATCTATTCTACAGCCACCAAAATCAGAATCTGAGTAGCCACTTAGAGATAAATCATCATTTGAAGGATACCATATACCACGATTGATGGTTCCTTTCAAATATTTCAATATCCTTTTAGTGGTTTCCATGTGACTTTCTTTTGGATTAGCTTGAAAACGAGCACATACACCAACAGAGAATGCAATATCAGGTCTACTAGCAGTCAAGTACAGTAATGAACCAATTAGACCACGATAATATGTTTGATCAGCACACTTACCTTGTTCGTCTGGGTCCATTCTGTATGTAGGTAGCATAGGTACGCCAGCAGACTTGCATGTCTTAATACCATACTTGTCTAGAAGATTTCTAGTATACTTTGCTTGATTTATGAAAATCCCTTCAGGGGTCTGTTTTACTTGAAGACCAAGAAAGTAATTCATTTCACCCATCATGGACATCTCAAATTTACTTTGCATGAGTGTTGAGAAACTTTCACTCAGCTTTTTGTTAGGTGACCCCAAAATGATGTCATCTACGTAAATTTGGACGAGTAAAATGTCTTTCCCTTCTTGTCTTCTGAACAAGGTTCGATCGACCTTGCCCTTAGTAAAACCATTTTCTAACAGAAAGAGAGAGAGAGTATCATACCATGCTCTTGGAGCTTGCTTTAGTCCGTATAAGGCTTTCTTCAATCTGTACACCTGGTTGCCTTTGACTTCGAAACCTGGGGGTTGTTCAACATACACTTCTTCCGCAAGAATACCGTTAAGAAATGCACTTTTAACATCCATTTGATATACAGTAAACTTCATGTGAGCAGCATATGCAAGGGACAATCGAATGGCTTCTAGTCTAGCAACAGGGGCATATGTTTCGTCATAGTCTATGCCTTCAGCTTGGGAGTAGCCTTGGGCAACTAGTCTAGCCTTATTCCTAACGACTACATCATTCTCATCTTTCTTGTTTTTGAAAATCCATCGAGTGCCAACTACATTATGATGTTTAGGCCTGTCGACAAGTTCCCAGACGTCGTTTCGAACAAACTGGTTCAACTCGTCTTGCATAGCGATGGTCCAATTACTATCAGCCAATGCCTCTTTAACAGTGGTAGGCTCGATAGATGAGAGGAAACAACACCAGCAAAACATAGTTGGGCTAGGCTGTTCTTGCGACTCAAAGAGTTGTCGTCTAGTCTTCACACCAACAGTAGAGTCACCAATAATGTTTTCAGTATCATGCGCAGATTTCCATGTTTTTCTATTCTTAACAGTAGTACTATCATCATCTATATCATGTACAGCATCATGCATGTCAATATCATTTGTATCATCAATTTTCATAGGAGTAGTAGAGTCAACTAGAGCAGGCATGTCTACTGGTCTAGAAGACTTACCTTGAGCACTTACTTTCACTTTGTCATCAGAGTCGAGAGCTTTCATGAATGGATTGTAGGCTTGAACGGATTCATATACCTCTGAGTCTTTGTCAGATTCGATCGTTAGATCAGTCACCTTTTCACTGATCTTGTCGGCAGACGAGTCCTGTCGAGATTCATCGAAAACCACATGTGGTGTTTCTTCCACACAAATAGTTGAGTAGTTGAATACCCTAAATGCCTTGCTAGTCGAGGAGTATCCTAAGAATATCCCCTCGTCTGCTTTGGCATCGAAAGCATTCAACTTGCTCTTTCCGTTGTTATGGATGAAACACTTACAACCAAATATATGGAAATATGAAATACGGGGTTTTCTACCTTTCCAAACCTCATAAGGTGTCTTGCCTAAAGCTTTGTTGATCGCGCTTCTATTCTGTGAGTGGCATGCAGTATTGATAGCTTCAGCCCAAAACTTTTGAGGTGTGTTGAACTCAGCTAGCATGGTTCTACAGGCTTCTTTTAGAGTTCGATTCCTTCTTTCTGCTACGCCGTTCTGTTGTGGTGTCCTAGCTGCACTAGTAAGATGCTGGATACCACGTTTAGCACAAAAATCTTTGATATAGCAATTAATGAACTCAGTTCCCTTGTCACTATGAATTTTGACAATGGACTGGTTCTTCTCAACTTGTAACTTCTTCAACAGATCAGGTAAAAGGGTTTGTGTATCACTCTTCTTGTGTAGGAAGACTACCCAAGTAAACTTAGAATAGTCGTCTACCACAACAAGTGTGTACCTTCTACCATTCAAGGTTGGAGGAGTTATTGGACCATGAAGATCCATATGTAGAAGTTCTAGGACTCTACTAGTTGAGAGGGTAGGAATTGACTTGAATGAACTTTTAACCTGTTTACCCTGTTGACAAGCCGTGCATACATGTGACTTGTAGTAGACCTCATTGGAAATACCTTCTACAAGGTAATCTCTGGCTATCTTATTAAGAACCTTAAAGTTTAAGTGACAGAGGCGTCTATGCCAGAGCCACCCAAGTTCTTTTGGATTCTTAGTAAGTAGACAGGTGTCCCTCGGACAACTGTTCCAATTCACTATATACACACTACCTTGTCTTACGCCGACTAGTAGGACCGTGTGTGTCCTTTTGTCAATGATCTGACATTTGCGGCTTTTGAACTGCACCTTGTATCCACGATCACAAAACTGTGAGACGGAGAGTAAATTGTATTTCAGGCCTTCAACGTATGAGACATCTTGGATCTCTACGTCTCCATTCCGAATGTAACCAAATCCTTTAGTGACAGCAGTGGAACTATCACCAAATATCACTTTCGGTCCTTCTTGCTCATGATAGCTTGATAAGAGAGCCTTGGTACCAGTCATGTGGTGCGAACAACCACTGTCAATGTACCAAGTTTCTCCTACTGAGCCACCTTTCTTATACAAGTCAAGTCGACCCTGCAATGAAGATATTCAATAATTTAGGTACCCACTAGTTTATTGGGGTCCTGGGGGGTTAGTCGAGTTCAAAGGAATCCAAATATACATTGGAGTTTTGAATAAGTTCGATCTCTTAAGCTTTCGCCCAAATTTGTTACAGAATAAGACCTTGTTGTCCTTAACTGGCCTATCAGTCGAGTTCGGGTCTACTCTTTGGAGATAGCCTTTCGACTTAATCTCTACTTGAGCAGGCACTGGTCTATGATAGTAAGAGTAGGGCTTGTAAGCATTAGGTCCATACGGTTTATAGACGCGTTTGGGTCTTTCCTCACTAATCATATCATATGACAAAGGTGGAGGATATAGGACAGCTTGTGTACGATATTTTGGAGCAACCTGTCTAGGTCTAGACGAGTAGAGCTGAGACTGCCTTATGAAAGGAGGTCTAGGCTCTTGTCGTCTAGTCTGTACCTGTCTAGTACTCGTCTCCTCAGGATACCAATCCTCGTATCTGACCTGGTTGGGTCGTCCACGATTAGTGGTCCTTTGAAGATTAGTTCTAGATGGAACAGGCTTGTTGTTGACATTCTTTTTACCTCCCTTGGTAGTCGGAATGTTAACTCGAGCTTGCTTAGGTACAGTACCTTGAGAGGGAGTACCAATATCGTATATCATGGGCCCTTTTCCTTTATCATTTGGCAAAAGTCTTGAGTTAGTAGTAGTAGGGTTCTTATTGACTCGAGTAGACGAGTTAGATGACTCAGCACCTATACCTGTCTTGTCAGCTGGATCTCTATACCTATCTGACAATTCAAGGTTAATCTTAGAAGAGTTAACCAGGTCAGTAAGTTTGAGATCTAGTGTGACAACCTCGGTCTCTAAGAACTTATTACGTTCTTCAAGCTTTTTGCACTTGCTCTTTAAAACATTGAACTCATTTCTCTCAGTTGCATGTGTCTTAAGTAGGTCTTGATATAACCTGTCTGTCAATGCACACTTTTCTTTGAGTTGTCTTAACTCTTCAGTTAAGCGTTCATTTAGAACTGTTACATTAGGATCTACTTTAGACTGAGCTTCCTTAAGATCAATGATTTCTTGTTTTAATGCAATGTTCTCATCACTAACTTCAATGAAAGCTTGGTTAGCAAGTAGAAGGTCGTCCTCAACTGCACTAGTCGAGTGCTGAAGACTACTTCCTACTTCACTACTAGCAGTGTCACTTTCATCAGTGTCAGAATCATCACAAGATTGAAAAGAAGTGTTTGATGATACCTCTTGATCGATTTTAGCCATACAGCATAAGCCATCGTCAACTATAAATGCTTCGTCGTGGTCTGGATCGGATGGGTAGCTGGATAACGATGATGGTAACTCGTCTGAGTCAGACTCAGATTCATCATTGGCCATCATAACCTTTTTCCCATGGTTATATCTTCTATCCCTTCTTGCCTTCCGCTCCTCTCGATCATCAGTACTCAGGTCTGGGCATTCATATATATAATGACCTGGCTTTTCGCAGTTGTAACACAAGAGATCATTAGTAGTCTTTCTGATAGGTGATTTATCTCTACGTTTATTACGTCTATCAGTATGCTGACTCTTCCTATCATCCGACTTTCTATCTCGTCTATCAAACGAGTTCTTCGACGTAGACGCTCTATGATCCTTGTAAAATTTCTTGTATCTACCGAAACGTTTATTCAGTCTATCAAACTTTCTAACCATGAGGTTTACCTGATCCTTCAGACTAAGATCAGTATCTAACTCGTCTTTCACAGAAGCAGACTTAGTCTTAGACTTGGACCTGTCTACTCTAGAAGACTTAGAAGAGCTAGACTTAAAGGCAACGTTCTTAGATACAGCATGTTCTCTATCACTACTGGCTAGTGGTTCATCTTCGTCTAGATCAAACTCATGGGCTTTAAGAGTTTGGAACATTGTTTCAGCAGTCCACACATCTATATCTTGAGTGTTCTTAACAAGCATCTTTACCATTCTCCACCTGGCATCAAGACTCTTAAGAATCCTAAGATTAATTTCACGAGCAGTATATGTCTTATCAAGGACTTCCAAATCATTCATGATCTTAGTGAAACGAGTATCTAGCTGATCGATAGTTTCGCCAGCTTTCATCCGAAATGATTCAAATCTTTGGACAGCTGTGGAGAGCTTGCTTTCTTTGATTAGGGATGTCCCTTCACAAATGATAGCCAGCCTATCCCACATCTCCTTGGAAGTTTTACATTTTAACACTTTTCCTAGATACTCGTTAGGAAGAGTGTGTAAGATGTAATTCTTTGCCAGACTATCCAAATTATTTTGACGCATTTCTTCTGAGGTTAGATCTGACCTGGGTTTCTTGACGAGAGTGCCAATTGGTTTGTCTTTGTCGAGGGTAGCAGTATTTGGAACCATTGTAACGATAGGACCCTCGGTGACAACAGAGATCATTAGGTCGTGGGTGGAACTGAAGATGGCTTCCATCCTCAATTTCCAGTAATCATAGTCCTGAACCTGGAACTTCGGTAGCTTGTTAGCGCTGATTTCAAAAGACATGCTTATACGAGTAGATTAGTGCTAATCAGTTATATGATCAAGTAGCAGATAGATCAAGAACAAACACAGGAAACAGATATAGCAAGAATATTGATCAAGAACACGAGAGCAAATACAGATACGAACCAAGACTTCACCCTAAGTCTTTAAGTTGGTTATCAAGAAACAGCAGTTCGTAAACTACTGCTCTGATACCACTTGTTGGTCCCAAGTTGAGTTAATAACGAGTAAGCTAGTGAAAACGTCTAGAGGGGGGTGAATAGACGTTTCAAAAATCTTTCGAAATATCAAAGTACAATATGCGGAATACGAAATTTAAACAATGAGCCCAAGTAGTTTATACTCAACTTATATTCAAGAACTCTGTTCTATACTCAACCAATCAAGTTCAGTTAAGTAGTTAAACAATTAAGCAATTAAACAACTAAAACAGTAAAGTAAATCAACACACAACGATTTATAGTGGTTCGACAACTTGTCTACATCCACTCTCACAAACCCAGTTGTGATGTTTCCACTAAACTCTTCCAATCGAGTACAAAGTGTAAATTCCTGTCTTTTAAGTCCCAAGAAGAAGACTTAGATCTTCAAAGACTATACCACCAGATACGTCTACGATCTAACTAGAAATTTACAAGTATCTAGCAACTTGATAACAAAACTAAAAAGAAAACTTATTCAGTAGCAGTCTTCTGATTTCTTCACTTGTCTTCTGACTTGCTTTCTGAACTTCAAACTCTGCGAGTTGTAAACTTTTTAATGCTTCAACGATGCTTCAGTAATCAGTATGTAGTCAATATCTCAGTAGTCTTCAAATGATAAACTCCTTCAAGTATTTATAGACTTCGATCTTCAAGAACTCAGGTAGTTGTAACCAACCTTTCTTGAAAACTGACTTCAACTGAATCTTCTTATCCATAAACGCGTTTCTTGTTATCAATTAGTTATTCCATAACTAACTTCCTCATCCTTATCTTCACACGCGTTTGTAACTAACTTTAACTTGTTGACTTGTCTTGTAGCCTTGCGCACCTGTCTTGAGTAGTAGTAGACTTTGCTTTTCTCCTTGCAGGTTTTCTTTAGTAGTAGAACTAATCTAGTCATATCAACTAATCCTAACAAGACTATTACATTACATTAAGCTTTTCTAGCTTAGTCAACTTATAACTATACAATGAATCTATCTATTACATAGAAAACAAATGAGCTTCTATACAATGATTAATATAGCTCAATAACAACCTAATCAATGTAAACATATATGAAGTACTTATAAATCGTACTTATCTTTTAAACATAAAACAATACTTTTCTTTTACATGTGAACTCTACTGATCTGTTCAAGATGACTTCAACTCAACTAGACTAGATTAGTCAACACTTAGAAAATATTCAAACTATTTTTGGCTTATCAAAACTTCATCTTTCATCAACATGTAGGACTTGTTCTAGGATTCATATCCCAACACTCGGGACTGAAAATAGGTCTTTGAGGGGGACCCAGTGGGATTTAAAAGAGATCCTTGGGAAAACCGTGAAACCATAATGAAGAAAAGTGCATACATTATATGAACTACATGTTTATATGCCATTATTCATTTTATTTGTACATTTGTGTTTAATATTGTCAAGTGACTTCACTGAGCTAGTGGTTTGCTCATACCATACAATTAACACTTTCAGGTTGATGAGTTGATGGCGGGAAGAGACGATGGATGTCATTTAAGCTCGTTACATTTTATTTTAAGAATTTGATGAACTGGTTTATTTCAATTTTAAGTATTTCAATAGTGAGACCTATTATGAGATAATTAATTTTGGTACAATTTATATTTGAAGTTAAAATTTATTTTGAGACCTTGTTTATTTTCTAAGCTTCCGCTAATTTTTATTTAAAATCTATTGTCAAATAAATTCTTATAGTCCACTTTCTTGTATTAAAATTTTAGTTCATGCCCTTTATTTTTATATTGATTGTTGTTTTCGTAAAATCTACTTTTATAAAATTTGGGGCGTGACAGAGTGGTATCAGAGCAGGTCTACGTTCTTGTAGACTTGTTTAAAATAAAAATATTTAAGAGTCAAATTTTTTTAAAATTGTTTTAATGAGAATTTTTGTTTAAAAGTAAATAAATAAAAAGTTTCATCCATCGTCGCCTTCCGCGCCGGCTCTATGAGGTATGTATATTGTATATTTAATTCCATGTTACGAGGCAATGCTATGCTATTATTATATTTCATGTGCTTTGCATCTTATGGAACTTCACGATATGATGTACTACATGAAATTATAGATGATTTTGTTTATTGTTCTATAGCATACAATATTCAAGAATAGTATATTCTACTATACTAAGTCACCTTACGCATAACGATATATTAGATGGCTCGTCGTGCAAATGAGAATCAAGTTGCTGGAGGAAATCAACCACTTGCCCCTAATCAAGCTGACGCAGGACAAGACGTCAATGACACTGCTAAAGTGGTGGAACAGTTTCGTCGCTACAAGCCGGCGACATTTAACGGACGAGATGGGCCTGAGGCAGTTGAACAGTGGTTTCGAGCTATGGAGCGTATTTTCCAACTCATCAGGTGCAGTGAGTCCCAATGAATATCATGCGTCGCTTTTCAACTTGTGGAAGATGCAGACCACTGGTGGGAAAGCTATTGGAGAATTAGGCCTGTTGCGGAACGAGAGGCTCTGACTTGGGAGGGATTTAAGGAGATACTGATGCGTAGGTACTATCCACAGTCCTACCGTGATCGCATGGAGTCTGATTTTCTAGATCTCAAGCAAGGAGAAATGACGGTGGCCGAGTACGAAAGAAGCTTTAGTCGGATGTCACGTTTTTCCCCACATCTAGTGGACACAGAGTACAAAAAGGCGCATCGATTCAAGAAGGGACTGCGACCAGAGATCCACAGTATTCTAGCTGGCCATGGGGATCTCACTTTCGTGGATACTTTAGAGAGAGCGGAGAAGATAGCCGCGTGCATGAAGACAGAGAACACTCAGAATTCTGGTAAGAGGAAGTGGGAAGATTCAGATCAAGAGGAACATAACAACCACAACAAACTAATGGAGAATGAAGGTGGTACGCAAGAAGATAAGCCCGTCTGCAAAACATGTGATCGAAGACATCACGGTGAATGCTTAATGGGAAAGAATATATGTTACAAGTGCAAGAAACCAGGACACACTGCTTACGATTGCTCAAAAGTTAAGAAGGGAGGAAATGATGGTCGTTATGGAGGTGGAGCTCGAGTGTTGCAATAGGACAGCATCATCATGGTAGGCAATTAATTTTCGAGGACGAAAATATTTCAAGGAGGGAAGGATGTAACACCCAAGAATTTTAATTAATATAAAATGCATAAGATATTATTTTTAATATAAATACATTATGATAATATATTATTAAAGATATTATTAAAATGTATAATTATATATATATATATAAATAGGAGAAATTAATATTGATGTTTAGATGTACGGATATATAGAAATATGTAATCTTATTATTATTATTAAAAATAGATTTAATCTTCATATATTATAAAGCAACACGTTGAAGTCACTAAATATTTTCCCCCAAGTTCTCGGTCAAATTCTAACGTGACATCACATTTCTTTAAATCCCACATAATTCTCAACCGACTCTATCTCCATCTCCTCATCTTTCATTTTAGACGCAATATATACACAAGACTAATTACAGAATATAATCTTTTCCCTCATCAAAACAAACCCTCACATATATTCTTAGTATCAATCAAAAAGATCTTCTTTCGCGGATAGAACAAGTTCGTGGGTTTTCTTGGCTTGAAGCAGTAGCAGAACCCTTCTTTTTTTGAAGCAGTGTATATATCTCTTATCCCTTTTCCAATTAAGATTTATTATTCTTTCTCATTTCCTATATCTTGGTGATATTCTTAAGTTAATGAATTATATGTCTCTACATTTTACTAGTTTGAAATTTAAAATCACTAAGCCTTATTTATTTTAAAATATTTACTCAAATCTCTTCGTCATTTTAATAAGGCAAGTTAATTTGTTTTTGTAATGATTATTGAATTGGTCAGTGGCCAACACTTTTCCTATCTTTTGTTAACATGTTAGGTGGCATGTGATACATACACACGCATATATTGTCATTACATTGGTTTTAGAATAACATTTAGTAATCTGTATATTCTTTCAGATCAGACATATATATAATATTAGCATGGACTATAAATTTATTAGTAATGATCTTAAGGCACGGTATTATTATTATTATTTAGGTTCCAAGGGACTCGCTCTAGAGAAGACAATTTATTCGACTGTGTTGGGATATGAATCCTAGAACAAGTCCTACATGATGAAAAGATAAAGATAAAAGATGATGTTTTGATAAGCCAAAAATAGTTTGAATATTTTCTAAGTGTTGACTAGTCTAGTCTAGTTGAGTTGAAGTCATCTTGAACAGATCAGTAGAGTTCACATGAGAAAGAAAAGTATTGTTTTATGTTTAAAAGATAAGTACGATGTATAAGTACTTCATATCTGTTTACATTGATTGATTAGGTTGTTATTGAGCTATATTAATCATTGTATAGAAGCTCATTTGTTTTCTATGTAATAGATAGATTCATTGTATAGTTATAAGTTGACTAAGCTTTATAAAAAGGAAAAGCTTAATGTAATGTAATAGTCTTGTTAGGATTAGTTGATAGGACTAGATTAGTTCTACTGCTAATGAAGACTGCACAAGAAGGAGAAGGTGAAGTCTACTACTACACAAGACAAGTGGATTACAAGGCAGGTGCGCAACAAAGCTACAAAACAAGTCAACAAGATAACTTGAAGTTAGTTATAAATACGCGTGGAAAGATAAGGATAAAGAAGTTAGTTATGGAATAACTAATTCATAACAAGAAACGTGTTTATGGATAAGAAGATTCAGTTGAAGTCAGTTTTCAAGAAAGGTTGGTTACAACTACCTAAGTTCTTGAAGATTCGAAGTCTATAAATACTTGAAGGAGTTTATCATTTGAAGACTACTGAGATATTGACTACATACTGATTACGGAAGCATCGTTGAAGCATTAAGAAGTTTACAACTCACAGAGTTTGAAGTTCAGGAAGCAAGTCAGAAGACAACTGAAGAAATCAGAAGACTGCTACTGAATAAGTTTTTCTTTTTAGTTTTTGTTATCAAGTTGCTAGATACTTGTTAAATTTCTAGTAAGATCGTAGACATATCTGGTGGTATAGTCTTTGAAGATCTATGTCTTCTTCTTGGGACTTAAAAGACAGGAATTTACACTTTGTACTCGATTGGAAGAGTTTAGTGGAAACATCACAACTGGGTTTGTGAGAGTGGATGTAGACAAGTTGTCGAACCACTATAAATCGTTGTGTGTTGATTTACTTTACTGTTTTGTTTGTTTAATTGCTTAATTGTTTAACTACGGAACTGAACTAGATAAGTTGAGTATAGAACAGAGTTCTTGAATATAAGTTGAGTATAAACTACTTGGGCTCATTGTTTAATTTCGTATTCCGCATATTGTACTTTGGTATTTCGAAAGATTTTTGAAAAGTCTATTCACCCCCTCTAGACGTTTTCACTAGCTTACTCGTTATTAACTCAACTTGGGACCAACAAGTTGTATCAGAGCAGTAGTTTACGAACTGCTGTTTCTTGATAACCAACTTAAAGACTTAGGGTGAAGTCTTGGTTTATATCTGTATTTGCTCTCGTGTTCTTGATCAATATTCTTTCTATATCTGTTTCCTATTTTCTGTTCTTGATCTATCTGCTTCTTGATCATATAACTGATTAGCACTAATCTACTCGTATAAGCATGTCTCTTGAAATCAGCGCTAACAAGCTACCGAAGTTCCAGGTTCAGGACTATGATTACTGGAAATTGAGGATGGAAGCCATCTTCAGTTCCACCCACGACCTAATGATCTCTGTTGTCACCGAGGGTCCTATCGTTACAATGGTTCCAAATACTGCTACCCTCGACAAAGACAAACCAATTGGCACTCTCGTCAAGAAACCCAGGTCAGATCTAACCTCAGAAGAAATGCGTCAAAATAATTTGGATAGTCTGGCAAAGAATTACATCTTACACACTCTTCCTAACGAGTATCTAGGAAAAATGTTAAAATGTAAAACTGCCAAGGAGATGTGGGATAGGCTGGCTATCATTTGTGAAGGGACATCCCTAATCAAAGAAAGCAAGCTCTCCACAGTTGTCCAAAGATTTGAATCATTTCGGATGAAAGCTGGCGAAACTATCGACCAGCTAGATACTCGGTTTACTAAGATCATGAATGATTTGGAAGTCCTTGGTAAGACATATACTGCTCGAGAAATTAATCTTAGGATTCTTAAGAGTCTTGATGCCAGGTGGAGAATGGTAAAGATGCTTGTTAAGAACACTCAAGATATAGATGTGTGGACTGCTGAAACAATGTTCCAAACTCTCAAAGCCCATGAGTTTGATCTAGACGAAGATGAACCACTAGCCAGTAGTGATAGAGAACATGCTATATCTAAGAACGTTGCCTTTAAGTCTAGCTCTTCTAAGTCTTCTAGAGTAGATAGGTCTAAGTCGAAGTCTAAGGCTAAGTCTGCTTCTGTGAAAGACGAGTTAGATACTGATCTTAGTCTGAAGGATCAGGTAAACCTCATGGTTAGAAAGTTTGATAGACTGAATAAACGTTTTGGTAGATACAAGAAATTTTACAAGGATCATAGAGCGTCTACGTCGAAGAACTCGTCTGATAGACGAGATAGAAAGTCGGATGATAGGAAGAGTCAGCATACTGATAGACGTAATAAACGTAGAGATAAATCACCTATCAAAAAGACTACTAATGATCTCTTGTGTTACAACTGCGAAAAGCCAGGACATTATATATATGAATGCCCAGACCTGAGTACTGATGATCGAGAGGAGCGGAAGGCAAGAAGAGATAGAAGATATAACCATGGGAAAAAGGTCATGATGGCCAATGATGAATCTGAGTCTGACTCAGACGAGTTACCATCATCGTTATCTAGCTACCCATCCGATCCAGACCACGACGAAGCATTTATAGTAGACGATGGCTTATGCTGTATGGCTAAAATCGATCAAGAGGTATCATCAAACACTTCTTTTCAATCTTGTGATGATTCTGACACTGATGAAAGTGACACTGCTAGTAGTGAAGTAGGAAGTAGTCTTCAGCACTCGACTAGTGCAGTTGAGGACGACCTTCTACTTGCTAACCAAGCTTTCATTGAAGTCAGTGATGAGAACATTGCATTAAAACAAGAAATCATTGATCTTAAGGAAGCTCAGTCTAAAGTAGATCCTAATGTAACAGTTCTAAATGAACGCTTGACTGAAGAGTTAAGACAACTCAAAGAAAAGTGTGCATTGACGGACAGGTTATATCAAGACCTACTTAAAACACATGCAACTGAGAGAAATGAGTTCAATATTTTAAAAAGCAAATGCAAAAAGCTTGAAGAACGTAATAAGTTCTTAGAGACCGAGGTTGTCACACTAGATCCCAAACTTACTGACCTGGTTAACTCTTCTAAGATTAACCTTGAATTGTAAGATAGGTATAGAGATCCAGCTGACAAGACAGGTATAGGTGCTGAGTCATCTAACTCGTCTACTCGAGTCTATAAGAACCCTACTACTACTAACTCAAGACTTTTGCCAAATGATAAAGGAAAAGGGCCTATGATATACGATATTGGTACTCCCTCTCAAGGTACTGTACCTAAGCAAGCTCGAGTTAACATTCCGACTACCAAGGGAGGTAGAAAGAATGTCAACAACAAGCCTGTTCCACCTAGAACTAATCTTCAAAGGACCACTAATCGTGGACGACCCAACCAGGTCAGATACGAGGATTGGTATCCTGAGAAGACGAGTACTAGACAGGTACAGACTAGACGACAAGAGCCTAGACCTCCTTTCATAAGGCAGTCTCAGCTCTACTCGTCTAGACCTAGACAGGTTGCTCCAAAATATCGTACACAAGCTGTCCTATATCCTCCACCTTTGTTATATGATATCATTAGTGAGGAAAGACCCAAACGCGTCTATAAACCGTATGGACCTAATGCTTACAAGCCCTACTCTGACTATCATAGACCAGTGCCTGCTCAAGTAGAGATTAAGTCGAAAGGCTATCTCCAAAGAGTAGACCCGAACTCGACTGATAGGCCAGTTAAGGACAACAAGGTCTTATTCTGTAACGAATATGGGCGAAAGCTTAAGAGATCGAACTTGTTCAAGACTCCAATGTATATTTGGATTCCTGTGAACTCGACTAACCCCCCAGGACCCCAATAAACTAGTGGGTACCTAAATTATTGAATATCTTCATTGCAGGGTCGACTTGACTTGTATAAGAAGGGTGGCTCAGTAGGAGAAACTTGGTACATTGACAGTGGTTGTTCGCACCACATGACTGGTACCAAGGCTCTCTTATCAAGCTATCATGAGCAAGAAGGACCAAAAGTGATATTTGGTGATAGTTCCACTGCTGTCACTAAAGGATTTGGTTACATTCGGAATGGAGACGTAGAGATCCAAGATGTCTCATACGTTGAAGGCCTGAAATACAATTTACTCTCCGTCTCACAGTTTTGTGATCGTGGATACAAGGTGCAGTTCAAAAGCCGCAAATGTCAGATCATTGACAAAAGGACACACACGGTCCTACTAGTCGGCGTAAGACAAGGTAGTGTGTATATAGTGAATTGGAACAGTTGTCCGAGGGACACCTGTCTACTTACTAAGAATCCAAAAGAACTTGGGTGGCTCTGGCATAGACGCCTCTGTCACTTAAACTTTAAGTTTCTTAATAAGATAGCCAGAGATTACCTTGTAGAAGGTATTCCCAATGAGGTCTACTACAAGTCACATGTATGCACGGCTTGTCAACAGGGTAAACAGGTTAAAAGTTCATTCAAGTCAATTCCTACTCTCTCAACTAGTAGAGTCCTAGAACTTCTACATATGGATCTTCATGGTCCAATAACTCCTCCAACCTTGAATGGTAGAAGGTACACACTTGTTGTGGTAGACGACTATTCTAAGTTTACTTGGGTAGTCTTCCTACACAAGAAGAGTGATACACAAACCCTTTTGCCTGATCTGTTGAAGAAGTTACAAGTTGAGAAGAACCAGTCCATTGTCAAAATTCATAGTGACAAGGGAACTGAGTTCATTAATTGCTATATCAAAGACTTTTGTGCTAAACGTGGTATCCAGCATCTTACTAGTGCAGCTAGGACACCACAACAGAACGGTGTAGCAGAAAGAAGGAATCGAACTCTCAAAGAAGCCTGTAGAACCATGCTAGCTGAGTTCAACACACCTCAAAAGTTTTGGGCTGAAGCTATCAATACTGCATGCCACTCACAGAACAGAAGCGCGATCAACAAAGCTTTAGGCAAGACACCTTATGAGGTTTGGAAAGGTAGAAAACCCCGTATTTCATATTTCCATATCTTTGGTTGTAAGTGTTTCATCCATAACAATGGAAAGAGCAAGTTGAATGCTTTCGATGCCAAAGCAGACGAGGGGATATTCTTAGGATACTCCTCGACTAGCAAGGCATTTAGGGTATTCAACTACTCAACTCTTTGTGTGGAAGAAACACCACATGTGGTTTTCGATGAATCTCGACAGGACTCGTCTGCCGACAAGATCAGTGAAAAGGTGACTGATCTAACGATCGAATCTGACAAAGACTCAGAGGTATATGAATCCGTTCAAGCCTACAATCCATTCATGAAAGCTCTCGACTCTGATGACAAAGTGAAAGTAAGTGCTCAAGGTAAGTCTTCTAGACCAGTAGACATGCCTGCTCTAGTTGACTCTACTACTCCTATGAAAATTGATGATACAAATGATATTGACATGCATGATGCTGTACATGATATAGATGATGATAGTACTACTGTTAAGAATAGAAAAACATGGAAATCTGCGCATGATACTGAAAACATTATTGGTGACTCTACTGTTGGTGTGAAGACTAGACGACAACTCTTTGAGTCGCAAGAACAGCCTAGCCCAACTATGTTTTGCTGGTGTTGTTTCCTCTCATCTATCGAGCCTACCACTGTTAAAGAGGCATTGGCTGATAGTAATTGGATCATCGCTATGCAAGACGAGTTGAACCAGTTTGTTCGAAACGACGTCTGGGAACTTGTCGACAGGCCTAAACATCATAATGTAGTTGGCACTCGATGGATTTTCAAAAACAAGAAAGATGAGAATGATGTAGTCGTTAGGAATAAGGCTAGACTAGTTGCCCAAGGCTACTCCCAAGCTGAAGGCATAGACTATGACGAAACATATGCCCCTGTTGCTAGACTAGAAGCCATTCGATTGTTCCTTGCATATGCTGCTCACATGAAGTTTACTGTATATCAAATGGATGTTAAAAGTGCATTTCTTAACGGTATTCTTGCGGAAGAAGTGTATGTTGAACAACCCCCAGGTTTCGAAGTCAAAGGCAACCAGGTGTACAGATTGAAGAAAGCCTTATACGGACTAAAGCAAGCTCCAAGAGCATGGTATGATACTCTCTCTCTCTTTCTGTTAGAAAATGGTTTTACTAAGGGCAAGGTCGATCGAACCTTGTTCAGAAGACAAGAAGGGAAAGACATTTTACTCGTCCAAATTTACGTAGATGACATCATTTTTGGGTCACCTAACAAAAAGCTGAGTGAAAGTTTCTCAACACTCATGCAAAGTAAATTTGAGATGTCCATGATGGGTGAAATGAATTACTTTCTTGGTCTTCAAGTAAAACAGACCCCTGAAGGGATTTTCATAAATCAAGCAAAGTATACTAGAAATCTTCTAGACAAGTATGGTATTAAGACATGCAAGTCTGCTGGCGTACCTATGCTACCTACATACAGAATGGACCCAGACGAACAAGGTAAGTGTGCTGATCAAACATATTATCGTGGTCTAATTGGTTCATTACTGTACTTGACTGCTAGTAGACCTGATATTGCATTCTCTGTTGGTGTATGTGTTCGTTTTCAAGCTAATCCAAAAGAAAGTCACATGGAAACCACTAAAAGGATATTGAAATATTTGAAAGGAACCATCAATTGTGGTATATGGTATCCTTCAAATGATGATTTATCTCTAAGTGGCTACTCAGATTCTGATTTTGGTGGCTGTAGAATAGATAGGAAATCTACATCTGGCTCTTGTCAATTCTTAGGCACAAAACTCATCTCATGGTTTTCGAAAAAGCAGACTAGTGTTGCTACCTCTACTACCGAAGCCGAGTACATGGCTGCTGGTAGCTGTTGTAGTCAACTACTCTGGCTCATGCAACAGCTTAGAGATTACAACATATATGAATCAAATGTTCCTATTTTCTGTGATAGTAACAGTGCCATTGCCATTACACAAAATCCTGTATTGCACACACGTTGTAAACATGTTGATGTGAAGCATCATTTCATACGTGACCATGTAGAAAAGAAGGATATACGCATGGAAAAGATTCATACTGATTTTCAAAGAGCTGATATTTTTACTAAACCATTAGCTGAAGCACGTTTTCGTGAGTTATGCATTAGTCTAGGGCTAATTGATTTAGACCCTACTTGCCTATAGCTATGTACTAACCAGACAGGTACATCAAAGAAAAGGAGACAAGATTACTAGACCAGAAGCACTCGACTACTCACGCAACAGACAGGTATACAAGGTTAGACTAGATGACCAGACAACCCGATGAGGAAGCTGGTAAAGCTGAGGGTAATACTAAGGGAACAAACAATTAAGGGGGAATCTTTGATTTCTTAAAATATCCTTACGTTGACCCTTATGTTTGTCAAAAGTCATCTTGTTCGAAACCTTGATCTTTGCTTTAGATTGATATTCATCTTATTTATACTACTCTACTTGTACCAAAGATTACACATTGCAAATCATAAGATAGGTACATAAGGTCGTTCGATGTTCAAGAATAGACATGCACAGGCGAAGGGGGAACTCGTCTTGTGTGCTTAAGCCAACTCGTCTTGTGAAGCTTAAGTCTACTCATCTGTTCTGGATGGACTCGAACAGACAAGCTAAGTGTTCTTTTGATTCTACAATGATAAGTGTTTAATCATAACAGATTAAGGATATTATAGTAATTAGGTATTGATAAAGTTTGAAAACCCTTGAATTAGATTTATACACTCTCATTTAATGTGGTGTATACATCCAGTTCTCACTCGTCTACACTAGGTCAGATGAGTTCACTCCTCTATTCTAACTAAGAAGAGGCGGATTTCAAAGTTTACAATATCAAATTACATAATAGTCTCGGTTCCGTAACCGAATACCAAAAGTCTCAACAGTTTTGATCAAAACCCCAAATCTTCACACGACTTATTCACAATTTTTTCTAACTCCCTTTCTCGCAAGAAGATCTTTTCTCCCTATTCTCAAGCAAACTGTTTACTGATCTTTTCGCGATGTCTATTCGATCAATTTTCGATCTAAGAACTAACATGCAGGTCACATTCGACCTAGGCCGGTACATCTCCGATAATAAAGTGAATGTTGAACCGTCTGTGTTCTTCAAAGGCAATCACTCAGATGACAATGCTGAGATCCTGACCAAATGCACCCGATGTGGGCTCAAACCTTATCTGGAAGCATTTCCTCAAGTCGTCTTGGAGGAGGAGGTGCTAGAGTTCTATGCCAACGTCATCAGACAAGGTGACACACTTGAGTCCTTTATTGGTGAACATCGTGTGCAAATCACTCGAACAGCTATGTTGAAACATCTGAAGCTGCCCATCGGAACAATTGATGTTGAGAATTACGCTCTTGGGCAAGAAATTCGATATTTGAGTATTTTCTGTGGCAAGAAGCTGAAGCAGAAACCAGATGGCAAGTATGCTCCAGTCAAGAAGGCAGACCTTCTAGAAAAGTATCGCACGTTATTGGATATAGCCAGCAAGGTTTTGCTGAGTTCGACTGGTTCTCATGACTCTGTGACCTTTGGGAAGGCAAGGGTTATGGCTGCGATTTATGATGGTATTACCGAAGGTAATTGGTTCAAGCTAATTGCCGATCGCATGATGTATTTTGAGCGTAGTGTTCGAGTAGATGACAATACTCGGAATTGGGTGGTGTCTACTGCCGTTGGGTATGGAAATAAGTTAAGTGTCCTACTCCCTCTCTTAATGCCAAACAAGACGGAATGGAGTAAAGGAAAGCCATTCCATCCGTTGAAGTTTTACTTGAAGAAGGAGGCATTGAGGAAACAAGTTGCTGCTAGGCCAGCTGCACCTAGGCAAGCCAGAATCGATCCTATGGAAGCCTTGCCTTATGCTGGTGCGTCTGGTTCTTCAGAAGGTGAGTCTGCTGAAGAAAAGTCGATGGAAGCTGCATAAGACTCGTCTAGTGCAGAAGACTCTGAGAAGACTCAGTCCGAAGAGGAGAAAGATTCAAGTTCTCAAGTTCCTGAGCTGTATACGCTAGTGAAGATTGGAACTCATCCTCCTCCAGAAGAGTCAAGTTCGAAGGTTAGTACTTCTTCTCAAGATGTTTCTATTCCCGTTCTTCCCTCTTATGTTCGAACCAAGGCAAGATCACATCGATCTAGGCCTAGACCTTTTACCCCAACCTCTCAAGTGCTGCCAGCATATCCGCTGAGAGTCAGCCTACCCGAAAACACTCCCAAAATGGATACAACTGATACTCCGACAGTTGTCACACCAAACCTAGACACGTCAAAGCCCCAAGAAACCACAGACCAAATTTTATCCACACCCTCAACAGAATATGTTAAACCTATTATCCCATCTACTTCAGATCAGACGACAGTTGCCACTGCAACAACTGAGTTAGAGACCCCATCTACTCAGACCCCATCTGAAGTTAGATTCGAATCCTTGGTCTACTACCCCATGTGTCTGAGAGAGAAGCGAATCCGTTCGAAGATGAGCAAGAATTTGAAGAAGCAGCTCTCATCTGTCGAAGTCGACTACTCTTCAGAACAGTTTGAGAAACTGGTTAGAATATGCACTTGGGTGGCCTTGAAGAAGTCTGGTACAGATGATCTCTTCGAAGTCATCTTAGGGAAAGGTGGTATTTCTAACTTCATGGATTGGGAAATGGAGCAGAAGGAGAACAGTGGTGTTCGTGACCACTCAGAGCTTTTTCCAAATCATGCTATCACTGCTCTTGCTAAAAGGCTACTGGGTATTTCTGATGACTTGATGCGTTCGGAATTCCAATTTGATGTGGCTGTTCAGGTTTCTGAAACTGATTTTGCGCAAGATTTTGAGATGATTGAAGCTGAGCAAGCAGAGTTGATTGAGTCTACTGATCCGGTTATAGAACTAGACAATGTCTCAGACCAGTTGAGAGGCATTGTGTTCAAATTCCAAATGGATCATGCTGATAGTCCAAGGTCAGATTTCAATTTTATTAATCGATACTCTGATATCCTTCTTCCCATTGAATTATGTGGATACATGGAGAAGTTGCATGCTTTATTGAAGAAGGACTTAGCTACGGCTGAAAGGAAGGCTCGTGAAGCCAAGTTAGCTATTATTTCTTACTCTCCCCAACTAAGTTTAAGAGCTATTGCTGGAAGTGTGCTTCCAGAGGCTGAACTAGTCGAAGACGAGGTCTTGACTACTGCTCCAGAAGATCAGTTGGTGGAAGTATTATCAATTCCAGTCGATGAGGTTATGATAGAAGCTGCTCATGTTGAAGTTGGCCAATCGTCTCAAGCTATCCCAGCCGCTTCAATAGATGAATTGAAAGATGACTTGAAAGCTGTCATTAAGTCATCTATCGATGAGTTTCTAAAGTCTGAAGTGAAGAAAACTCTTGTTGAACAAAACAGTGTCCTTGTGACAAGTTCAAAGGAGATGATCATGAACGAAGTCAATCAGCTGGACAATGACTTCAGGCAAGAAATGTTCAACCGGATTGAAGGATTTCTCCAGAATCAAGTTGAATATTCGGAGAAGAGTTCAGTCGATTTTGCTCGTGTATTAGCTACTGAATCCAGGAAGATGGAAAGAGTCTACAGAGCCAAAATCGAAATTGCTGATGTTCAGAGGAAAGAAGCCTATGATCAGTTAGCACAGGCAAGTGAGATTATTCGTGCTATGACTGAGGAGAACCGGATGCTACGTCTGACTGCAACACATTTTAAGAATGAGTTGAACTTATCTACTCAGAAGCTGGAGTTGGTGGCGACCAAGCTAGATAATTTGAGTCAAGATGGTTCTCATCAAAGGCAGATTGAAAGAGCTACGAACCTTATGAAGCAAGCTATGTTTGAAGAGATGACTCGGTTTACTTCTCTTTTCTCTCTCAAGGCATCTGATGAAGCCAAAAAGGGGGAAGATACAAGTCGAGTTGAAATCGTTGCTGAAGGTGAGAAAGATAAGTCTAGTGCTAAACCAGAGGCTAAAGATGCTGCTGAAGCTATGCAAGATCTTAAGAGGCCTAACAGAGGCAAAGGCAGGTTAGTTAAAACTGCTGAACTTGAACAAGCTAGGGCTGAAGCAGATGAGTTGAAGAGGAAAGAGAAGGGCAAGGCTATTGCATCTCCAGAAGCCAAAGTTCAGACTCGACTAGTATCGAAAAGGAAGTCTATTCATATAGAAGAACCCACTCCTGAGACAACAACTATGAAGAAACAAAAGGTTGATGATCCAAGTGATGAAGCTCATTATGCTAAGAAGAAGAAAATTGAGAAACACATTGAAAGTTTGTTGAAGCAGAAGTCTGATGAAGATCTAATAGAAGACAAGCTCATTGACCACTTCATTGACAAAGAACATCGTCAAGAATGGATGAAAGTGAAGAGGCAATGGGAACTAGATCACTGGATTATCAGGAAGTTTGGAGATTCTGATAACTCTGACGATCTTTATGCTATATTTGACAAATTCATGGAAGGACAGCATAGGATGCTATGGAATTTGATCATAAGGATTTCAGCTGGTGCAAATTTTAACATTCTTGTTCCTGGTTTTCCGAAATGGAAGTGTCCCATGACTAGTTCTGGAAAACGAGTCGATATTAACCAGATCAAGAAGTTCGAAGAAGAACTACTAGAGAAGGAGAAGATTGAAGATGATGATCATATTGGGTTAATACACAGAAGACTCCTAGATGCATTCTGCGTTCCAAATGTAGAAGGAGGTATTCTTTCAGACTAGTATGATTGTTCTGATACTTTGATTTTTTTGTTTTGAAATATGTGTAATATCTACTGATTCTTATTTGAATGAATGAAAAAATTAAGTACTATTTGGTGTTAAAGACAAGATAACTACTCAACTAGCTTACTATTGAGAAAAGATTCAAGTAGTTTTGGCTTCATCAAAAAGGGGGAAATTGTTGGGATATGAATCCTAGAACAAGTCCTACATGATGAAAAGATAAAGATAAAAGATGAAGTTTTGATAAGCCAAAAATAGTTTGAATATTTTCTAAGTGTTGACTAGTCTAGTCTAGTTGAGTTGAAGTCATCTTGAACAGATCAGTAGAGTTCACATGAGAAAGAAAAGTATTGTTTTATGTTTAAAAGATAAGTACGATGTATAAGTACTTCATATCTGTTTACATTGATTGATTAGGTTGTTATTGAGCTATATTAATCATTGTATAGAAGCTCATTTGTTTTCTATGTAATAGATAGATTCATTGTATAGTTATAAGTTGACTAAGCTTTATAAAAAGGAAAAGCTTAATGTAATGTAATAGTCTTGTTAGGATTAGTTGATAGGACTAGATTAGTTCTACTGCTAATGAAGACTGCACAAGAAGGAGAAGGTGAAGTCTACTACTACACAAGACAGGTGGATTACAAGGCAGGTGCGCAACAAAGCTACAAAACAAGTCAACAAGATAACTTGAAGTTAGTTATAAATATGCGTGGAAAGATAAGGATAAAGAAGTTAGTTATGGAATAACTAATTCATAACAAGAAACGTGTTTATGGATAAGAAGATTCAGTTGAAGTCAGTTTTCAAGAAAGGTTGGTTACAACTACCTAAGTTCTTGAAGATTCGAAGTCTATAAATACTTGAAGGAGTTTATCATTTGAAGACTACTGAGATATTGACTACATACTGATTACGGAAGCATCGTTGAAGCATTAAGAAGTTTACAACTCACAGAGTTTGAAGTTCAGGAAGCAAATCAGAAGACAACTGAAGAAATCAGAAGACTGCTACTGAATAAGTTTTTCTTTTTAGTTTTCGTTATCAAGTTGCTAGATACTTGTTAAATTTCTAGTAAGATCGTAGACATATCTGGTGGTATAGTCTTTGAAGATCTAAGTCTTCTTCTTGGGACTTAAAAGACAGGAATTTACACTTTGTACTCGATTGGAAGAGTTTAGTGGAAACATCACAACTGGGTTTGTGAGAGTGGATGTAGACAAGTTGTCGAACCACTATAAATCGTTGTGTGTTGATTTAATTTACTGTTTTGTTTATTTAATTGCTTAATTGTTTAACTACGGAACTGAACTAGATAAGTTGAGTATAGAACAGAGTTCTTGAATATAAGTTGAGTATAAACTACTTGGGCTCATTGTTTAATTTCGTATTCCGCATATTGTACTTTGGTATTTCGAAAGATTTTTGAAAAGTCTATTCACCCCCCTCTAGACGTTTTCACTAGCTTACTCGTTATTAACTCAACTTGGGACCAACAGACTACAATTGCAATCAAGGTTTAAGGTGTGGTTACTTGTCTCTATTAAATGTTGTGTATGGATGAAGTGATTATCTGTTGCATGCATGACATGAGAAATATATGATATTACATGACAAGAAGTGCACAAGAAAGAAAAGAACTCGGGACTGAAAATAGGTCTTTGAGGGGGACCCAGTGGGATTTAAAAGAGATCCTTGGGAAAACCGTGAAACCATAATGAAGAAAAGTGCATACATTATATGAACTACATGTTTATATGCCATTATTCATTTTATTTGTACATTTGTGTTTAATATTGTCTAGTGACTTCACTGAGCTAGTGGTTTGCTCATACCATACAATTAACACTTTCAGGTTGATGAGTTGATGGCGGGAAGAGACGATGGATGTCATTTAAGCTCGTTACATTTTATTTTAAGAATTTGATGAACTGGTTTATTTCAATTTTAAGTATTTCAATAGTGAGACCTCTTATGAGATAATTAATTTTGGTACAATTTATATTTGAAGTTAAAATTTATTTTGAGACCTTGTTTATTTTCTAAGCTTCTGCTAATTTTTATTTAAAATCTATTGTCAAATAAATTCTTATAGTCCACTTTCTTGTATTAAAATTTTAGTTCATGCCCTTTATTTTTATATTGATTGTTGTTTTCGTAAAATCTACTTTTATAAAATTTGGGGCGTGACAGAGTGGTATCAAAGCAGGTCTACGTTCTTGTAGACTTGTTTAAAATAAAAATATTTAAGAGTCAAATTTTTTTAAAATGGTTTTAATGAGAATTTTTGTTTAAAAGTAAATAAATAAAAAGTTTCATCCATCGTCGCCTTCCGCGCCGGCTCTATGAGGTATGTATATTGTATATTTAATTCCATGTTACGAGGCAATGCTATGCTATTATTATATTTCATGTGCTTTGCATCTTATGGAACTTCACGATATGATGTACTACATGAAATTATAGATGATTTTGTTTATTTTTCTATAGCATACAATATTCAAGAATAGTATATTCTACTATACTAAGTCACCTTACGCATAACGATATATTAGATGGCTCGTCGTGCAAATGAGAATCAAGTTGCTGGAGGAAATCAACCACTTGCCCCTAATCAAGCTGACGCAGGACAAGACGTCAATGACACTGCTAAAGTGGTGGAGCAGTTTCGTCGCTACAAGCCGGCGACATTTAACGGACGAGATGGGCCTGAGGCAGTTGAACAGTGGTTTCGAGCTATGGAGCGTATTTTCCAACTCATCAGGTGCAGTGAGTCCCAACGAATATCATGCGTCGCTTTTCAACTTGTGGAAGATGCAGACCACTGGTGGGAAAGCTATTGGAGAATTAGGCCTGTTGCGGAACGAGAGGCTCTGACTTGGGAGGGATTTAAGGAGATACTGATGCGTAGGTACTATCCACAGTCCTACCGTGATCGCATGGAGTCTGATTTTCTAGATCTCAAGCAAGGAGAAATGACGGTGGCCAGGTACGAAAGAAGCTTTAGTCGGATGTCACGTTTTTCCCCACATCTAGTGGACACAGAGTACAAAAAGGCGCATCGATTCAAGAAGGGACTGCGACCAGAGATCCACAGTATTCTAGCTGGCCATGGGGATCTCACTTTCGTGGATACTTTAGAGAGAGCGGAGAAGATAGCCGCGTGCATGAAGACAGAGAACACTCAGAATTCTGGTAAGAGGAAGTGGGAAGATTCAGATCAAGAGGAACATAACAACCACAACAAACTAATGGAGAATGAAGGTGGTACGCAAGAAGAGAAGCCCGTCTGCAAAACATGTGATCGAAGACATCACGGTGAATGCTTAATGGGAAAGAATATATGTTACAAGTGCAAGAAACTAGGACACACTGCTTACGATTGCTCAAAAGTTAAGAAGGGAGGAAATGATGGTCGTTATGGAGGTGGAGCTCGAGTGTTGCAATAGGACAGCATCATCAAGGTAGGCAATTAATTTTCGAGGACGAAAATATTTCAAGGAGGGAAGGATGTAACACCCAAGAATTTTAATTAATATAAAATGCATAAGATATTATTTTTAATATAAATACATTATGATAATATATTATTAAAGATATTATTAAAATATATAATTATATATATATAAATAGGAGAAATTAATATTGATGTTTAGATGTACGGATATATAGAAATATGTAATCTTATTATTATTATTAAAAATAGATTTAATCTTCATATATTATAAAGCAACACGTTGAAGTCACTAAATATTTTCCCCCAAGTTCTCGGTCAAATTCTAACGTGACATCACATTTCTTTAAATCCCACATAATTCTCAACCGACTCTATCTCCATCTCCTCATCTTTCATTTTAGATGCAATATATACACAAGACTAATTACATAATATAATCTTTTCCCTCATCAAAACAAACCCTCACATATATTCTAAGTATCAATCAAAAAGATCTTATTTCGCGGATAGAACGAGTTCGTGGGTTTTCTTGGCTTGAAGCAGTAGCAGAACCCTTCTTTTTTTGAAGCAGTGTATATATCTCTTATCCCTTTTCCAATTAAGATTTATTATTCTTTCTCATTTCCTATATCTTGGTGATATTCTTAAGTTAATGAATTATATGTCTCTACATTTTACTAGTTTGAAATTTAAAATCACTAAGCCTTATTTATTTTAAAATATTTACTCAAATCTCTTCGTCATTTTAATAAGGCAAGTTAATTAGTTTTTGTAATGATTATTGAATTGGTCAGTGGCCAACACTTTTCCTATCTTTTGTTAACATGTTAGGTGGCATGTGATACATACACACGCATATATTGTCATTACATTGGTTTTAGAATAACATTTAGTAATCTGTATATTCTTTCAGATCAGACATATATATAATATTAGCATGGACTATAAATTTATTAGTAATGATCTTAAGGCACGGTATTATTATTATTATTTAGGTTCCAAGGGACTCGCTCTAGAGAAGACAATTTATTCGACTGCAAGTGCAATCAAGGTTTAAGGTGTGGTTACTTGTCTCTATTAAATGTTGTGTATGGATGAAGTGATTATCTGTTGCATGCATGACATGAGAAATATATGATATTACATGACAAGAAGTGCACAAGAAAGAAAAGAACTCGGGACTGAAAATAGGTCTTTGAGGGGGACCCAGTGGGATTTAAAAGAGATCCTTGGGAAAACCGTGAAACCATAATGAAGAAAAATGCATACATTATATGAACTACATGTTTATATGCCATTATTCATTTTATTTGTACATTTGTGTTTAATATTGTCAAGTGACTTCACTGAGCTAGTGGTTTGCTCATATCATACAATTAACACTTTCAGGTTGATGAGTTGATGGCGGGAAGAGACGATGGATGTCATTTAAGCTCGTTACATTTTATTTTAAGAATTTGATGAACTGGTTTATTTCAATTTTAAGTATTTCAATAGTGAGACCTCTTATGAGATAATTAATTTTGGTACAATTTATATTTGAAGTTAAAATTTATTTTGAGACCTTGTTTATTTTCTAAGCTTCCGCTAATTTTTATTTAAAATCTATTGTCAAATAAATTCTTATAGTCCACTTTCTTGTATTAAAATTTTAGTTCATGCCCTTTATTTTTATATTGATTGTTGTTTTCGTAAAATCTACTTTTATAAAAATTGGGGCGTGACACGAAAACTGCTACTTTAACTTCCTCCTTCAAAAAAATGCTATCCGTAAATTCATTCATCTCACAAGATACACTCTTTTCAGTGTGCCTAGTAAAAGCCCTAATTTGGGATTCCGGCGGCTTTGAAGATGTGTATAGAGCACCAAAAGATTAGGTTGAACCTAATTGTACACTCTTTTCAATGTTTAATTATAGTTACAATTAGGTTGAACCTAATTGTACCACAGTACCCCTTCATCCAATTAATTAGTTAATATGAATAAGTTAACAAATATAATATGAAACAATCAATTCCATCTTAAATCGTGTATCAATTAAAAAACCTTTCTAAAATCCACATTTTCCAAAACAGATTCAAGAACATTAATTGTTATCGAATCATACCAAATCCTCGCACAAAACTTGTCTTCAAAGATATAACATTACGTTGAACAACTCACGTAGGGCTTTTTGTAGAACAACGATAGTAGCGACTCGAGGAAGAAGAAAGTCTCTTGTGAAAACGAGAATGATATGAAGAGGATGATCGTGTCATGATATTGATGATAGTGATTATGATGACGAAGATGAGGATGGCGATTTCTAGGAGTTAATATTTATGTTGGTGATGTGAATTAGAAGGATGGTCAACACATAAACATTTATGATTATAATGTTTATAACTTATTATTTTTATTATGAGTCATAACTTATGATGCTTGTTATATTGTATTTAACTTTGAAGCTAATTATTATATATTGTTTGAACTTGATTATATATTTGAATTGTAATGATATGTTGTGTAGTTTCAATTGATTTTGATAGGGCTTTTTAATATAGCAATAATTTTTTAAAATAAATTCCAACAAAAGAATGTTGTTGGAATTTATATTGGACAAATCTCCTCAACAATTGAAGTTACAATTGACAATATTTGTGAAAAAATTTCAACGAAAAATAACCATTAGAATTGACGATAAAATTCATGATGAAAATTTTCCAATAGTTGAATATTTCAGCGGTACATATATGTTGGAATAAAAATTTCTACGGTTATTTTGTTGTTGGAATTAGTGTAGGAATTCACATTTATAAAATTCAACAACTAATATTTTATTAAAATATTATATTTTTGAAATGAAATATATATTTAAAATATAGTGCAAATTGAGAAATTACGAGAATAAGCAGAGGTGCGGGTTGTACTAGAGCTTGTTGAAGAGTCGCATGTTACACTCGCGCCTATTGAATTAAAATAATAAAATTTGTCATTTAAGAGAGGCGTTGGTGGACGTCGCGCCTCTCTACGTCAGATTATACATTCTCAATGAGAGAGAAAAAAGTAAAGAGAAGAAAGGGGGGAATGACCATTTTTATTATTTTAATTTAATAGGCGTGGGTGCAACATGCAACTCTTCAATAAGCGCAAGTACAACCCACATCTCTGCCTATTTTCACAATTTTCTCAATTTCCATTACATTTTAAATATTTTATTTAAGAAATAAAATATTTTAATAAATTTACCTAAGAATTGCAACATTTTATATCAACATATTATATGCTAAATAAATAGTTATAATGAAAATTCAATAGTTAATAAGAGTGTAATATTTTAAAAAATATACATAATAGTTTTAAAATGAACAACTTCATTATATAATTACACATAAGCTAATTAAATTACAAGATGACACATAAGAAAAATAAATTACAAAATGACATATCATCAACATAAACTCTCTAATAGTAGGTTTTTTTAATTATATATTAATATTTCAAAATTGATTTAACTCAATGTATGCGTTTGAAACATATTTAATAAAATAAAGTGGGACGCCGTTCTTAATGGCGTCCCTACTTTTAAAACAGTGTTGACGCCATTTACATTGGTGTCCTAAGAGCACATCTGATTTGTGTGTCAGCGTGGAGGAAAGGACGCCGTTTTCGTTGGCGTCATTACAGGGGAAACAGCCTTTGTGTCAGGGATTAGTGGGGCAGGTCTTCTGTCAGGGTGAGACGCCTTTGAAGCGGGTGTCCATTGTCCAGGTCTACTCCTCCAACATTGCAAATATAATTTACTTTGCAAGTTTCAGACATGCGTGTTTTTTTTTACACTTCCCGTGATAATACAGTATTTCCGTGATACTTTTGAATCAGCTTAGCAAGTACTGTGGAAGCATGCATGCGTGCGTGATATAATAATATCTTATTTGATTAAACATACACCCGTGATAGTGATAGTGGGTGAGTTTTGTTTATATAATTTCGAAAGAGTTGTTGTTTTTTTTTTTTTTTTTTTGTAAGAGTTTGGAGGTGTGGTTCTTCAAGAATTTGATGATATACAAATAAAGGAGTCCACAAATTCAGTTTAGGGAGGCTTGTATATGATAATTCGAGAGAGTCTAATTATCAAAATTTGGAGGTTTTATATATATATATATATATTGTAAATTAAAATTTTATTTTATGTACTAATTATGTTTATTTATAATATTTTGTTATTTATGTGTTGTTCTCAGATTATATAATTATGTTAGTACTATTATTTATATTTGTATTAAACAGTTTGCCAACTAAATTATATGATCAAATTAATTATACAGAAGATGAGTATAGTATATATTTAATTTTTGTCTTTCAAAAAAATTACATCAATGCAGCAATGAAACTTATGGACTTTCATAATTTTATTGTATTATAAATAGATGAGCTACATGAATAAATTAATTATGTCAGTCTTATTTTTTTTTTACAGTATTTTGATTTTTTTTATCTAGTTGATGAAGAAAGGAAATAGGAAACCTACATATAAATTTTAAAATGTGCATTTATGAAACATATAAACATATAAGATGTTCATTTGTATTCTATGTAGTACTATTTTGAATACTATTTATTATATTACTCTCTCTTATTTGAGATTATCAATATATGAATCAGTATTATTATGAAAGTATTGAAAATAAATTTTTAAACTGATAAATCTAATCATTTTGTGTTTAACTGCAGAAATAATTAATGGCAAATTCAAGTGATATTGTAATAATTGTTCGATGTGCTGAAGTATGTGTTGGATTACAAAGGGTTGATCGTAGGATTGATTATAATGATCTTCTACGTTTATTGTTTGAGATGACTGAGTTTGACTTGAATCTATATTCATTGAAAGTGTCTACAAACTACACATATAATAACACGTCTCAAATTTTTCCTATCACGTGCAATCGCGACCTTCATTTCTTTTTTTATCTGAATGATGCATCCGTTGCGATCACCTCAAGATCAAATGAAAAATATGTACCATCCATACATGTCTTACATTGCCGGTGAATCTGAAATGCCTCAGTTCACCAATACAATTTTTTCTAGTGATGCTACTTATGTTCCATCTGACAGTGATGATGATGTTTTGCGACCTTGTGACAGTTTAGGGGGCCATGATCCAACTGAGTCAGAGTCGGAACCAGAACAAGACAATGATGATGATGAGCAAATTCATTCATACGAAGATCCAGTTCATGCCATGATCGAACGCAGACCACAAGTTGCAACACAACATCCTAGTTTCACGAATGTACCTTTTTTCGACTCGTCATTCAATAATGTCTATATTGATTCATTTGGTGATCAATCATGCAATGATTTTACATATGATGATGAGCATTTGAAGAAAGGAATGATCTTCGCAGATAAAAAGCAATTGCAGACAGCTGTGAAGAATTATCCAATAAAGCATGCTAGGCGTGAGTATGGAGTCAAAGAGAGTTCCCCAACCGTTTGGAAGATTGTATGCAAGCAGAACATGGGGGGAATTGAATATGGTTCTTCACAACAACAGTGCAATTGGTTTTTGCGGGCAATTTGTTCAAAAAAGAACGCACAATGGAAAATCACTCAGTTTGGACCTCATCACACTTGTCTTATAAACCCCGTCAACACGAGACACACAAATTTGTGTAAGAATCAGATTGCAGAATTTTAGAGCCAATGGTAAGGGTAAAACCAACATTCACACCGGATGATGTTCAGGTGATGGTGAAAAATAGATTTGATTATGACATTTCGTACCATATGGCATGGCACACACTAACACATGCATTGGAGAATGTGTACGACACTTGGGAGAGCTCGTGTCAGTATTTGCCAAAGTTTATGGATGCTCTTCAAAGTACAATCCGAGATCATTTGTAGAATGGCGTCATTTGGAAAGTGAACCAACTGTTGGCTTCTACACCTTGATGTATGTATTTTGGGCGTTTAAGCCATGTATCGATGCATTTCAGCACTGTCGAAAAATTATTAGTGTGGACGGTACACATCTCTACACTAAATATAAGCAAAAGTTGTTGATTGCAGTAACCATAGATGCAAATCAGATGGTCCTTCCTATTTCATATGCCATTGTCGATGAAGATAGCTTCAGATCTTGGCGTTGGTTTCTACACATGTTGGCTACACACGTTGTTCGTGGCGCAGAAGGTGTGTGTCTCATTTCAGATAGACACAAAGGTATATTGAAAGCAGTTGAGCGTGTTCCTGCTTTTCAAGAACCGAGGGGTGTACATAGGTTCTGCTTGAGACATGTCGTTTCAAATTTTAATTCCAAATTAAAAAATGTCCAGTTGAAGGATTTGTGTTACAGTGCTGGGTCAGCGTTAACTGTCCGTAGATTTGAACGGATCATGCAGCAAATTAATGAGTTGGACAGTGATGCTTTTGAATATCTTTCTGCAATTGATCCGTGTAAATGGACATGTTGCTATGATCAAGGTCGTCGATTTGGTGTTATGACAACCAACATGTCAGAATGCATCAACAGTGTATTGAAGGGTACACGGCGCCTTCCCATCACAGCAATCGTGCGGTTAACATTTGCAAGGTCCAAGAAGTATTTTGTTGAAGGGGAAAATATGTCATTACATTTGCAACAAATAAATCAGAAGTGGCCTCCTAAGATTTTGAAGGAGTATGAAAAAGAGCATCGTTTAGCATTGAAACACAATGTGGACATACATCATTACTCGAGTCAAACTGCCAGCGTATCAACATTTCACGATGGATCTAGAATTCCTTATACATATAAAGTAATATTATCAGAACGCGCATGTTCGTGTGGCCGATGGAGTAACAATGGTATGTCGTGTTCACATGCATTAGCCGTCTGCAGAAAATTTGGAATTGATCCAACGGGTTACGTGCATCCATATTATAGTACGCGCGCATATGTGTTAACATACACTTCAGGTATTTGTCAACCATTAGCGGATGATCAGGAATGGGATAAACCATTGTTCCTGTTGAAGCACAATCCTGAACGTAGGATCACACGTCGCGGTCGAAATGTAATCTCTAGAATCCCTAATGAGATGGATTGGGTGCAAACTCGTTTGAGGCAACAATATCAAGCACAAGGTGTGGCCGGAACTTCAAACCAGGGGTCTTCTTCGTATCGTAGATGAATTTATGTGTTCTTCGAATGTTTGATATTTTTTTTAAAAAAATTGTGTTTAATTTTGGAATGTATAATTGTTATTTTTAGCTATGAGATTTAATTTGAGATGTTTGTATTTAAAAAAATTGTGTTTAATTTGATCACTTCAATGCAACTTGATTTTGTGCATAATTATGAAACACGTAGAAAACTATACTTCAATGTATTAATTGAATATAACATCATACACTAATCAATTCATCAATTTCTATATCTATGACCATGTTTATGACCTCCCGTACCACATCCTGGTGGACATATATCTCGAGTAGAACGTCGTAAATCATGATTTTCACCCTCATTTTCAACATGATAATCGATCTCATGTGATAATGCAATCGAGGTGTGATCTTCATATCCATGATATGGAATGGGTGATGCATTGAAAAATGGTGCCCCCAATAATCCATGTGCATTACCCATGGGTGGATAATCACTCTGCAAAAGGGAAGTAAATGATGGGAATTGTGAGGTGATTGCGTTGGACATGTAAATATCCTCTTGTTGTGGTTGAGGGGTGTAGTAATATGCATTAAATAACATGTATAAATTATAATTATTTTACTGCATAAACATATACATTTGAACAATAAAAATATTTCTTGTATAAAATTCAAATTTTCAAACCTGGATTCTCATACGTGGAGGGTACACCCTCATTGAGATTTGGGACAACATTCAGTGGGTCTTGTGATGCACTAGTACGTCTTCTTTGAACCCTAAAGGTCGAAGCACCATGATCACGAGTTTGATCATGTCTTCTTTGACCCCTAGAGGTAGAAGCCCCACCTGTGTTTGGTTCAGTGTCATCTACCACCGGTGGATGTACAAGGTATGGAGGTCTTGTAAGTATAAAATTCATATCTGAGACGACCCCTCTAGTAGTGTGATACAAATTTTCCATCGATTGAGTACTTAGTTGGATAACTATCTAAGGGAGTTATATGTGCGGAATTAGTGGTTGGCCCTTTAGTTTAAACTCTTTTTAAGTTCTGAAATCTCCTTAACAGTTTTCACAGTCTATTAGGAAACTTGTCCAAATCTTGTTTTGCACAGTCTTAAGTATGTACCTTTGAAAGGTCAGTTTGTGTGCTATGTTGTATGAATGTAAGTGTTTGAAAGTAAATCAACACAAGAGTTTATAGTGGTTCAGAGACTCAAGCTCCTACATCCACTTTCCTTGATTTAATAGGATAATTCCTTCTCTCTTGGAATTACTTGTTTTAGAGTGCCAAGGTGCACTTGATCAACAACACCACTCCTTGGTGTTTTGATCCCTAGGATATCAGAGTCCTAGTACTCTCTTCTCAACTCAGCATTAACTGTTCTTCTCTCAACAGTTAATCCCTACCACTTCTACTACAACAACCTTCTATCTCTCTTTTGGAAAGGTATAAGGGTTGATGTTGGTTCCAACTAGTTTGAGATATCCTTTACAATGAGCTCTGTGTAAAGGGATAGGATATCTCTCTAAGCTTTGTATGGATATACAATAAGGTTCAGCTTAGAAGAAGTGTTTGGAGACTAAGAATGTCTCTTGAAAGCTTGAAGGCACTTATGAGCTTTGTAGCTTCAGATTAATAACTTGTAGTTGGATACTAGTTGGTGCTTTCAAATGGTCTCCACACTTCTGTATTTATAGACAAAATTGAGGATTTGCCCGTTGGAAAGACAACCTCAATTGTTTATAAATGTCTTCCTTGAACTCTGCAAATGGAAGACAGTTTCTTGATAGTGACATGTCCTTTGATTGGGAAATAAACGACTGTAACCACTTTATCTTGACTTTGCAGCACTCTTCCCAATGTCTGACTTCAAGATTCACTTGATCAAACATGGACATTACTTCTGATGATTGGTCCTATGATAAGAACAACATTCCTTATCACTTGGACAATTCTGCTTATCAAAATCAGAAGAGTTTGCTTATCAGCAATGTTGGCTCTAGCTCTTCAGATGACTTGGCTCTTTCCCTTTTGCTTGAACTCTTCATGCATGAATCTTGATGAACTTTAGGTAAACATGACTTGATTCAGTAGCATTGATCTTATCAGCATAGTTGGGATAGCTTTGACACAGTTCTGGTACAAGTGTGCTAAGACAACCTTGCTGGACAAATCTCCTGAGTTGTATGCTTCAGTAGACTAGGTCTTGATGATGCATTCATCTCAATTGAACTTCAGATAGGTTGTTCCATAATTGATCTAACCATGATCAGCACAGTTGTCCATCAGCACACTTAAGATAAACTTGATTTTGAGCCTTGAGGGGATATGATTCATGTAGTCTTTTAAGCATATGTTCCCCCTCAACTTGTGCATCTATCATTCTAAGAGCTGCCTGACATTCCAGCTTCTTACTAGCCTTAAGCTACATGTTCTAACATTCTTAGAACATGATTATCCTAAACTTGACTTAATCATTTGGCATGTCTCAGGGGGTTTTGGTATCTTAATCAAAACTTCTCATTTTATTCCCAACAGTTTCCCCCTTTTTGATGATGCCAAAACCTATACAATCTATGCAAAAGTGACTTGACTAAACTAATTACATTAATCTTCAGTAGATGTGACTTAGGTCAAATTTTCTGAAAAAGAATGTGTTAGTGTAATCACTGTTCTGGTTGCATATAGGTTTAAAGTCAGTCAAGTTGAGATTATGAGATGATGTTTCTTGATTCAAAAATATGTTCAACTATCATTGATAAATTCATAGATCATTACAGGCATGATGATAGTTAAACAAACATATTAGAGCATGAATCAAGGAAATTACAAATTGATCAGATCAATACAACATCTAACATATAATCATAGCAAATAAGTAGTCATCAGGGCATAAGACATATTCCAGCAATTTTGAGCACACTCAGCACAGATGACCATATCAACAAAACAACCAAGATCAAGTAATCATCCATTTCAGCATTTATGGCACACAAGGGTCAAGTAGACTTAGCCAGTTCAGAGGTTATCTTCATGAGGTGGCTCCATCTCATACTGTGCCCACACTCTTTTCTTCAGCTCCATGGCTTCTTGATTAGTTCCCTTGGGCCCAAGCACCATATTAAGCTCAATTCTTGCAATGTCTGGAGCTGCAAGAAGTTGTTGGTATAGCTCCCTGTGATAGTCAATCATGAATTGTGTGAAAGTGGAGTTGACATCTTCTTCATTCCATCTTCCAATGACATAGTAGTCATAGACAAACTCCCTCTTTGCCTTTTCCAAATTATCATTCAGCTGGATTGGGACCCATTTATCAAAGTGTGGATATTTGGTGTCCATGGGGATCAGCAGTTGAGGCTTCATCTTGTTGTAGGTAGCCCTTTTTCTTCTTGGCTTCTGGAAATCTGCTCTTCTCTTATCCCTTGCCTTGTTAGCTTCTTCCATCAAATCCATCTTCTCTTGGGCTCTCATCATAGCCAGCTTCTGTTGAGTTTCAGGATCTTTGCAATATCCTTCTTCAAAAATATTTGATGGATCATTGGCCATCACAGTTGACTTTTTCTTTGGTTCAGGTCCAAATCCTTCTTCAAATAATACTTCAACATTTTCTTTGATCTCAACAGCTTTGGGAACTTCAGCAGATTTAGTCTCAGTGGACTTGTCAATCTCAGCAGTCTTGGACTTTTCAGCAATTTTGGCCTTTTTAGCAGTTTTAGCCTTCTTGGAGGTAGACTCTTCTTCTTCAATCCTGAATTCAAAAGGTAGATCAAGGATGTTAGGAAAATCTGTAAAAGTTTCAGCTTTCCTCTTGTTTCCTTTAGCCTTTTTGACTTGGCATCTAGTCTGGATTCCTTCAGTGGACTTGTCCAATCCTGACACTTCTCCTCCAGGCCTTTGCTGAAGTCTTGCTCTTTCCTCTTGAGCTGATGCCATTGAATTCTTCATGGCTATGACCAGTTGCTCTTCTTCATCAAGTTCTTCCAAATTCAGCACTGCTTCTTCTTTGCCTTTGGATTCTGGCACTTTCTCCTTGCCTTTGCCTTCTCCAATTGTCAAGGCACCTTTTGCCCTTGCTCTTTCCCTTTCCCCCTTTTTGGCAGCATCAAAACACTGGGGTTTCATCTCACTAATTTTAGTGGCCATTAGGGATTGAGCTTGGTTTAAGAACTTCATCTCCTCAAGCAAATAAACATTCTCATCATGAATGTTTTGCATCCTGTCACTGCTTAAGCTCAGAAAGGCTAGAACAAGCTTCATCTTTTGTTCTACAACCTCTTCCATGGTTGTTTTGAGAGATGCATCAAGGCTTGATTTCAGGAAATCAGTGAGATTGGCCACTGCAGATTCAGCAATCTTGGCCATTACTTCCTGAGTAAACTTTTCTGAAGCAGCTTTGACCATGGCTAGCCTCATCTCTTCTGCTCTCTTTTTCTGGAGGGCAGTCTTCTTGCCAAGGGGCTTGCTTGACAACTAGCCTTATTAGTGCCTTCACATTCTTGTTGTGATTATCTCTTAGCAGTGTCTGTTCCTTTTTTACCTCTTTGGAGATAGATTCCATGCTGGATTTTACTTTCTGTACTTCAGTGGAAATGGTTTGCAGACCAGATTCAACTCCACATATTCTAGCCTCAATGGTAGGCAATACCACCTCTTCAGAGTCTGTCAGCCTCATCTCAACTGATGCCAAAGTTCTACTTTGCTCATCCAGGGCTCTTGAAGTCAGCATGGGTTGTTTTCACTTGATGGACTAGAGTGTCCAACTTTGCTGATTGCTCACCCAAAAGGGCTTGAGCTGAGTTTGAATCAATATGAATTGGAGCATCTGTAAGAAGCTCATCAACAAAGATTTGATCAAATGTTACACCTGCAAGATCAGAAAAATCAAACTTGTCAGCAAACAAACTCTCAACTCCCTCAATTTCTTTTTCATAAGACTCTGATACATCAGCAGTCTTCTTCTCATTTTCAACTCTTTGTTTTCTCCCTTCATCAATAATTTCCTTACAATCAGGGTCAGGCCTCCTCTCATCAAGGGTTTCTTGAAGTTCAGATTTGACTTCAAGAATACCATGTTAATCCAAGGCACTTCCAGTTTGGTCCGAGGGTATATGCAATGGTATCGTCGAATCACTCATCTTTTGATATCACCATCACATTATCCAGCGACTACAGTATACCAACCAGCTGATACAACTGCACGTGATGTTATGGTATATTTTTTTATCGTTAATTTATATATTGTGTTAACTAATATTTAATTTATGTACTAACTTTAGATATTCATCAATTTATGTACCTTTCTTGAGAAAGTGCTAAGAAGTATATATAGACCGAAATTGGTCTATATTTCATGAGTTTCCAACTGAACTTCTTGCAACAAATCAATGCCACTTCCTGCAAATAAGTTAAACAAAAATTAATACAAAAGAATGTTTGAAAAAAAAAACATGGATATTTAATTTTAAGAGTTGCTATTGTGATAACAAAGAGAAACACTCCGAAATTTTGAAGAAAACTTTGCACACTTTACCTATCATATATAGAGCCAGAGGAAGAATAATGTAAAAGAAAAGGCAAGAAAAATTTATGAATAAAAGCAAGAAACATGAGAAAATACAGATAAATATGAGTGATTAAAACATGTGAAGCAAAAGCAATAAACGTGAGGAGATACATATAAATTATAGATAAGCAACCAATTGAGAATAATAAAAAAAAATATGCATATATAAAACAAAAGTTTTACAGAGTAATTCTGAGATATTTCAACGACCATTAATAATAATAATAAAAAAAACCTCGTTTAAGCACATGATATGTCTAATTTGCATTTCCTTTTTCGACTGTCAACAGTAGAAATTCAAAAAAACTACTCTGTAACTAAATAATATATATAAATATATAATATTGAACAATAAATTAAATCTTATGCAGCCATGATTGATCTGCACCAATAGTTAATACCACACTCACAAAATTGGATATCACCAGGTACAATTAAAATAAAAACACAAATTATACTGGAGAGTTAGAGATTTAAATTTCAATGTCGATCTTCCAAAAAGAAGGGAGGTTAAAACGTACCTAAACTGTAGAAGATAAAATTTCAAAACCTACAAATAAAAAATTATTAATCTTATTAGTAAGTGTGTTAGATTATATAGTAGTGAACAAACGTATATATTCATTATTATTATAGGATATATTTATGGCTTTATCTATTTCCTTTGACGATCCTTGAGGAAAATTGAACAGTTAAGTGTGCATACATTTTAAGAAAAATATAAGAGAAAAGTGTAATAAATAGAGCTTTGAGAGGTAATTTTGTAATTTTTTTATGAATAAAGTAAAAACAAAAAATGATAGGTTGAGTGTATGTATGAATCATAAAGTTAAAATAAAAAGTGGAAGTGAGTATAACTGAAAAATAATGCAACACAATATGTTGGTCCTGAAAGGAGTATATAACAAGTGTATGGGGGGGGAATACACTTGTATGCAAATTCTTTTCAATTTGATCAAACCAGAGCTCAGCAGGGTTGTTTTGGACAACTCTCCTGAAGATGATTAACTCTTCTAAGATAATCAAACTACTAAGTACTATTGAGTACTTAGTTGAATAACTATCTAGGGGAGTTATATGTGCGGAATAGTGGTTGGCCCTTTTAGTTTAGACTCCTTTAGTTTCTGAAATCTCTTAGTCAAACAATACAGTCCAGTTTCAGGGAACTTGTCCAAATAGGTTTTGCACAGTCTTTGAATGTTTATCTTTTGAAAGATCAGTTTTGTGTGCAGTGTTGAATGTATGAAAGTACTTGAAATCAAATCAACACAAGAGTTTATAGTGGTTCAGAGACTCAAGCTCCTACATCCACTTTCCCTGATTTAACAGGATAATTCCTTCACTCTTGGAATTAACTTGTTTTATAGTGCCAAGGTGCACTTGATCAAGAACACCACTCTTTGGTGAATTGATCCCTAGGATGTCTAGAGTCCTAGTACCCTCTTCTCAACTCAGAACTGAACTGTTCTTCTCTCAACAGTCAGCTCTTACCACTTCTACTACTACAACCTTCTCACTTTCACTCTTGAAAGATATAAGGGTTGAAGTAAGGTTCCAACTAATGAGATATCCTTTACAATGAAGATCAGTGTATAAGGATAGGATATCTCTCTAAGCTTGTGTATGGATATACAATGTAGTACAACTTAGAAGAAGTGTTTGAAGACTAAGATAGTCTTTGAAGGCTTTGAAAGTTCTATGAGCTTCAGAATTCTTGTGTAGTTGGATTCTGTTGAGGTTCGTTGGATGCTTTCAAATGGTCTTCACACTTCTGTATTTATAGACAAATGAAGGATTTGCCCGTTGGAGAGGCAGCCCCAAATGTCCATAAATGTCTTCTTTCAGTTCTTCAACTTAGAAGACAGATTCTTGATAGTGACATGTCCTCATTTGGGAAATAAACGGCTATTAAGACTTTGTCTTCATTCTGCAGCACTCTTCCCAATGTCTGACTTTAAGATACTCTTATTAGGACATGGACATGGCTTCTGAAGGTTGTTCCAATGATAGGACAACATTCCTCATCATTTGGACAACTCTCCTTATCACTATCAGCAGACTTGCTTATCAGCAAGGTTGACTTGCTCTTCTTCAGGTGACTTGGCTCATACCCTTTGTTTCACTTCAAGGTGATCTTAGTATGTTGATTTGTAGTTCTTTAGGGTGTGGTTGTCTCTATTTCTTCAGCATAGTTGACCTCAAGCTTTCAGTACACTTGATCTTGATTAATTGTGCTGAGACAACTCCTCTGGACAACTCTCCTGATCAGCATAGTTGGTCTTCAAAAGACTTAGTGTTGTATCCAGAGTTTGAGCCTTGAGGGGACTTGTTCTTGATGGACTTCAAAGCATATTTTCCCCCTCAAATTGTGCATCTAATCAACTAAGAGCTACATAACATATTAGCTCCTCATCTAGCCTTTATACTATATGTTCTAACATTTCTAGAACATACTCAACTTGACTTAGGCATGTCTCAGGGGGTTTTGGTATTCAATCAAAACATATCTCATTTTATTCCCAACAATTTCCCCCTTTTTGATGATGCCAAAACCTATACTTCTATGCAAAAGTGACTTGACTACACCTATTACATTTTTCTTCAGAAGACATGACTAAGGTCAATTATCCTGAAAAGCAATGTATTAGTGTACTCACCATTCATGTTGCAAGTAGGTTTCATAGATAGGCATAGAGAGATGAGTGTTTCTTGATTCAAAATAAGTTCAACTATCATTCATTTGAAAATCATTACAAGCATGTTGATTGTTGAAATTAACATATCAGAGCATGAATCAAAAAAACACTAATTACATCAGAGCATTTCACTATTACAATTCAAAGCATTTACAGAGTTTTAGTATCATAGCAAACACTAAACCACTGTGCAGTATTTGGATCAGAGCAAAACATCAGATATCAGAGAATCATGCTTATATCAGAGCAATCCAGATCATATCAGAGCAAACAGATTATCATAGCACACCACATCAGCTAACTTGACTACATTTCAGCATAGTTGATCAATCAAGAGATCAGAAGACTTAGCCATTTCAAAGATCATCCTCAGGAGGTGGCAGCATCCCATACTGTGCCCACACTCTTCTTTTCAAGGCCATGGCTTCTTGGTTTGTTCCCTTTGGTCCAAGAACCATCTTGTTTAGCTTGAGTATCTCAGTGAATTCTCTCAGAATTCTTGCTTGGTCAATCCATCCTTCAAGCTTTGGAGGCATGTATATGATTGGCTTGGGAGTTGTGAGTTCAAATCTTGCAATGTCAGCAGCTGCAAGCAATTGTTGATAGAGTTCTCTGTAATACTCTATCATGAACTCAACAAAAGTGGAGTTGGCATCTCTTCCATTCCATCTGTCAATGACATATTGATCATAGACATACTCCCTTTTGGCTTCCTCCCATGAGTCATTCAGCTGTTTTGGCACCCATTTATCCAAGTGAGGATATTTGGTATCCATTGGGATTAGTAGCTGTGGCTTCATCTTGTTATAAGTTGCTCTCTTCCTTCTTGGCTTCTGGAAGTCTGCTCTTCTCTTATCCCTTGCTCTTTGTGCTTCATCCATCAAATCCATCTTTTCTTGGGCCCTCATCATGGCCAGTTTCTGTTGAGTTTCAGGGTCTTTGCCATACCCTTCATGAAACAGCTTTGATGGATCACTAGCTAGGACAATTGTCTTCTTCTTAGGTCCTGGTCCAAAGCCTTCTTCAAATAGCTCTTCTACATCTTCAGAAGCTTTGGCACCTTCAGTGGACTTAGTCTCAGTAAACTTTTCCTTTTCAGAAGACTTGTCTTTTTCAGTAGTCTTGGACACTTCAGCATTCTTTTCCTTTTCAGCAACTTTAGTCTTCTTGGAGATAGGTTCATCATCATCAATTCTGAATTCAGGTGGTAGATCAAGGCTGTTGGGAAAGTCAGTGAATGTCTCAACTTGTCTTTTCTTTCCTTTTTCCCTCTTGATCTTTCCTCTAGTTTGGACACCTTCAGCATCTTTGTCCAAACCAGACACCTCACCACCTGGCCTTTACTGTAACCTCACTCTTTCCTCTTGAGCTGAGGCCATTGAATTTTTCAAGGCAAGTGCTAACTGCTCCTCTTCATCCAATTCTTCTAAATTTAGCACTACTGGCTCCTTTCCCTTTCCTTCAGGAGCTTTGTCTTTACCCTTTCCCCCTTTGACTGGGCTTCCAATCACTAAGGCACCTTTTGCCCTTGCTCTTTCCCTTTCCCCCTTTTTGGCAGCATCAAAACATTCAGGCTTCAATTCACTCATAGTAGATGCCAATAAGGACTGGGCTTGGGTTAGAGACTTCATCTCCTCCAACAGATATACATTCTCATCATGTATATTTTGCATCCTATCACTGCTCAAGCTAAGGAAAGCTAGAACAGGTTTCATTTTCTGTTGAACAACCTCCTCCATGGTTGCCTTTAGAGATGCATCCAGTTGGGCCTTAAGAAGCTCAGTGAGGTTGGCCACTGCACCTTCAGCAATGTTGGCCAATACTTCTTGGGAAAATTTTTCTGAGGCTGCTTTCACCATAGCTAGCCTTTGCTCTTCAGCTCTTTGCCTTTGCAGGGCAGTTTTTCTTCCAAGAGCTTTCTTCACAACTGACCTCAATGTCTTCACATTTCTATTGTGGTTGATTCTTAGCAAGGACTGCTCTTTCTTTACATCCTTTGATACTGACCTCATGGTGTTTTTAGCTTTGATGACTTCAGTGGAGATGGTTTGCAAACCAGTCTCAACTCCACTGATCCTTGCTTCCAAGGTAGGCAACACCACATCCTCTGAGCCAGTTAGCCTCATTTCTACAGATGCCAAAGTTCTTCCATGCTCATCCAAGGCTCCAGTGGTTTCTGCATGAGCTGATTGGACTTGATAAGCCAAAGAATCCAACTTCTCTGATTGCATCCCAAGCAAAGCCTGTGCTGATCCACTATCAACTTGGATGGGTGCATCTGTTAAGAGTTCATCTGCAAAAATTTGATCAAAGGTTATACCTGCAATGTCAGACAAATCAAATGAGTCAGTAAAAACACATTTATCTCCCTCAATTTCTTTTTCATAAGACTCTGATACATCAGTAGTCTTCTCCTCATTTTCAACTATTTCTTTTCTCCCTTCATTCAAGATTTCCTCACTTAAAGGAACAGGCCTCCTCTCATCAAGGGATTCTTGAAGTTCAGATTTGACTTCAAGAATAGCTTGCCCTTCCTCACTTATATCACCCTCATTTGGTGGTACACTCACTATCCTAGTGATCACCACTTCTCTATCATCTACTGCTCCCTCTGGTTTTCCACTAAGTTCTCCTTTTCAACTCCATCACTTAATCCTGCAGCATCTCCACCTTCAACAAGGTTCAAAGATGGCAGTTGTGGGGAGATCCCAGTGCTTATATTAACAGCCACTGAGTCATCCTGAATGATTAAGGGCTGATCAGTGTCCAACTCATCTGACACTGAATAGGCCTTAACCAAACCAGCCTCTAGAATAGGAACCTCCACATCTTTAGGCTGTGCCTTGGGTTCAGATGAACCTTCATTGGCAGATGTGTCCTTGGTTGTGTTACCACCCTTGGTCAACACCTCTGAAGATACAGAGCCTTTCCTATGATAGGTTCTAGGAGGGTTGGATAGTCTGTCTGAGACAGAAGGCTTAGGGAGATTGGCTTGAGGGGTTTCAGGAAGGTTGGGTTTTGAAGGGTTTGAGGGATCATCAGGGGATTCATCATTATTTGAGCTACTATCAGGGTGTTTGATGCCCTTTGCTTTCCTTTCCCTCTCCTCATTGATCTTATCATCTACCAACTTTGCAAAAACTTCCTCTTCAATGAGAAACCTTGTCTTTGAAACTCAAGCAAAGTGTAGCAGTCTGTTCTCCTCTACTTGCCACCAGTTTGCACCCTTATCTTGGATGACTTGTGATATCTCCATCATAGATTTGTCTTTTACATCAACAAGCATTCTTAGATCATGAAATGTCTTCTGAATTCTTGGAAATTCAGCAAGCTGTGGGTACAAACTGTCCACAGTAGCCATGGCTCCTCCTCTGAGCATACTTTCATAAGTATACTCCTCCTCATCTCCACTTGAATGGGGACTTTGGGTTATAGGGGAGTTGGCTCTGGGTTCTCCTAATGTGGCTTCAGGAAGGTTTATTTCAGGAATGTTGGCTTCAGAAGGGTGCACTAGAAGGTGCTTCAGTTGCTTTTGAGAGCAATGGATCTGAAGGGGCTTTACTCAAGGGGGTTGGTTCAAAGAGTGCAGCTTCTAAGAGTTTTGAATAATTGAGCATAGATGAGTCAAGAGGAAAATGTAATCTTGTCTCATCTACTGCTATATCTGCTAGCACATCTATCCCACTTCTTTGCACACTCCCTTCTGGAGAATATCTCTTTGTAAGATTGATGGGGGTGATAGGTTGATTGGTTGGGGTTATGTGGGTTTCAGGGGAGTTGGGCTCAGGGTTCTGAATTTCAGGGATGTTGGCCTCTATTGGTTGACCTTCAGGGACCTTGGATTCTGGAGTACCAGAACCAGATGAGTTGGTCATTAACTTGGATTTGATCCTGCTTTCAGCTCTGCTTTCTCTAAGAGCAAGTTGGAGAGACCTTTCCTCCTGAAGCTCCAACACTTTGTCAGTAGGCTTGGCCCTTCTCTTGCTAGCCCTACTGCTCCCACTTCCTTCATTATCCTTCTCAGGGACAACCTCCCTGATCCTTTTATCACCTCTAGACTTTTGTCTAGTCTCATTGTACTTCTTCCTCAATTCTTCTGAATGATCAGAAGGCACTTGCACACCTTCTTCAGCAACTTCTTCAATCTCAGTTGAAGCATCTGATTTCTCCTTTGAGGGAATTTGAGACATTTTCCTTGTCTTCACCATTCTGGATTTTGTTCTCTTTTTCAACTTTGGCTTCTCCTCCACCTTCTCTTCAGTAGGTTTGGCCATTAGCATCCTCCTCTGCTCAGTTTTCTTGCTGAGCCTTCTAAACAGAATCTTCTGGGCTGGGAGGGGCTTTGCAAAGGTTTGCATTTGAGAATAATGGGAAAACTTTTCAATCAGCAAGCTTGCCCTGGTGCAATACTTGAGTTTCCCTTCTAGTACAACCTTATTGTGAGATTTCACCTTGAACTTGGCCTTTTCCTTCATCATTTCAGACATGATGAAGGTCCTCCAATCAAACTTGATGCCTTTGTCACTAGCATCAATAACTGCAGCCATGATTCTGATTTTTGGATGGCTGACTTGCTCCAAACTTCCAGTATAGCTCAAGAGACTCTTAGCAACTACCTCAAAAAGATTGAGAAATTCTGGCTTGAGAGTCTTCTTGTTTTGTGTTGAAGAGAGAGGGCCTGGTACTATGAGCCATTCTTGTGCTATCTCCTCTTCATGATCAGCACCATAAAATTCTGGATTCCTTCCCTCTGAAGGCAATCCAAAAGCTCCTTCAAGATCTTCTGAAGAGAATTTCACTCTATGAAATCTCTCTTCCTCCTCACCCTCTGCTACATATGACAGTCTGGTAGAAACTTCACCATCTTCAGGCTTACCTCTCCACTTGAGAAAAGCAAAGAACTCAGCCATGTAACTTTCCAGACAAGAGCTTGGCCTCTCTTCCATGAATTTTTGAAGACCAGCTCTTCTCAACCATCTCAGGGTTGGAGTGATTTCAGGGTCTTCACTTGTGAATGATACTATAGGCTCAAAGTGAAGGCTGTTCTTATTGCTCAAGTATCCAAAATCAAGGTCTAGAGCCTTGTTGGAGAAATCTATGATCATCTCTGGTCTAACTTTGGGGGCCATTGAAGATTACAGAGGTGAAATTGAGAGAGTTTTGAGAGAGTTTGAAGAAAATGAGCTAGGGTTTCGAATACTTGGGGAAGAAGAGTGTGTGAGGGAGTTTTAAGACTTGAGAATATTCTAAAAAGAATGTTTGTCAATGAGTTGGTGAGTTTTGTGTATTTTCAACGGTTGTCAAAAATGGAAAATACATTTGGATGGCCAGGATGAATTTCAGGGGAGTTGGCCAGTTTTGATCCAATGGTCAAAAACCAATGTAACAGTGAGTAATTGGTTCTATTCAAAACGTGGAAGTTATTTAATATTAGTTAATGGTTGGGGAGTTTTCGAGATAGATCATGGCTTGAAAAGTGTAATGCAAACAAGAGTTAAATCTTGGCAGTTAATGCATGGAAAGTGACCTTTTGGGTGGGACAAATTAAATCCTTCAGTGATGATATCTGTAATAGGGACAGATATCAAGGTAGACAATAATTACCCAAAATAGGTGCTTATCAAACCAAGAAAATGGTTTGATAGCCAAGACAACTTATCTGACCCCACTCGGACAAGTGTCCTGAAGAGATGTGGACAAGTGTCCTGAATTCCAATGGACAAATGTCCTGAATAATTTCAGCCATCTCTTCTGAACTTCAGTAGACTTGACCAAGTCTGCTGAAATCCAATTTAGTTTCCATACTTTCCATTAACTTCAATGAGTTTTACTTGTCCAACTTCCCTGGATCAAGTAGACCCAACTCTGCTGATAGCTCAAGAAATCTTGCCTCTGCAAGTGGCTTTGTTAGAATATCAGCTTTTTTATGATCTGTGTGGATCTTGACCAGCTTTATATCCTTCTTCTCCACATGATCTATAATGAAGTGATGCTTGATGTCCACATGCTTGCAGGGGTGATTGGTCCAAATAGGTCCATATGTAGAAGTTCAAGTACCCTTTTAGTAGAGATGACTGGTTTTCCCTTAAATGAGGCTTTAATCTGTTTTCCTTCTTGGCATGATTTGCAAACATGCTCTTTAATGAAAACCTCATTAGGTAGTCCTTTAACTAATGCATTTCTAGCAATTTTGTTCATTGTTTTGAAGTTCAAGTGGTTTAATCTTTTATGCCATAACCAACTTTGTTCACTAGAACTCTTAGCAATGAAGCATGCAGCATCAGTAGACTTGTCCCAGTTTGCAAAATACACATTTTCTTTCCTAGTTCCAGTCAATAGAGTTTGTTGAGTCTTATCTTTGATTAAGCATTTTCCACTAGAAAACTCAACATTGAAATCTTTATCACAGAATTGACTGATACTTAGGAGATTATACTTGAGACCAGCCACATAAGACACATTGGATACTTTGATGTTACCAATCATCAAAGTACCATAACCTTTTGTAGTTGTTTGTGAGCTGTCTCCAAATGTGACATTTTGGCCTTCTTTTTCAATAAAATCAGTGAGGAGTTCCTTGTTTCCAGTCATGTGCCTTGAACATCCACTGTCAAGGTACCATGCTGACTTTTTGCTCATACTCCTCTTCTTGTGGCCCAGTGGTACCTACAATTAGATTGGTTTAGGTACCCTTTGAGTTTTGGGTCCTGAGAGGTTAGTTGTACCTTTGGGAACCCAAACTTGCCTAATAACCCTGATTGATTCAAGGTGGCTAAGTTGTCTTCCTCTAGCATCTACATACACTGTCTTTCCCTTAAATGCCTTTGGGAAAGTGTGTGTGAAAGTGTTAACTCTGTAAGTTTCAGGAGAGTTGTCAAATCTCCTGAACTTTTGAGTTCTTTGTGCTACTTGAGGGAATCTTTGAGGAAAGGCTTTCTTATGACCATTACCCTTTGGCATGAAGGGTTTTGGTTGTCTCATTTTATTTTGCCTTTGAGGATAGTTGTCATGAGGCTTTCTCAGAAGAGTTGGCCTAGGCTGATTATACCTTGGATAACTCCTCTGAACATTGTTCAGGAGAGTTGCCCTTCCATTGGGTCTACTCTTCTGACCAACATTCCTCTTGTGTTCAGGAGCTTTGGCCATTTCCTTAGGTTTTGGCCTATTCTCCTGAAGCACTTGAGTAGGCAGATCATCAATTTTGCCTTTTCCTTTGTTCAGTGGCTGAATCACTTCATTTTCAGTTTGTGCCACTGATTTAACAAAGATTCTCTTAGTGTTACTTGTGGAAGCAACACTAAGACAAGGTGAAGATTCAAATGGATCAAAACCTAATCCACTTCTTTGAGCCATAGGTCTTTGATAACTCTGAATTTCCTCTATTGCTCTAGAGGATTTCTTCAGAGCAGACATCTTTAGTTTCAGGCTCTCTTCACTTGATTTAAGAATGTCATATTCATGTGAGAGGTTTTCAAACTTGGCATTTAGAATTTTAAGTTCGAAATCTTTTCTCTTCTGAGAGAGAAGTTGATCATCAATCTCCTTTTGTTGGTCAACTATCCTGAGATTTGCTTCCTCAAGCTCTCTCAAGACTTGTTGATACAACTCAGTAGACTTGACATCAACAACTGCCTCAGAGTTTTTGGCAAGTTCAATAGCCAATCTTTCATTTTCTCTCACACAATTATCATGAAATTCTTGTAGCAAAGTGAAATCTTCCATCAACTTTCCAAGGGAAAGTTTCAAGTTGACCTCACTATTGTTTTGTGAGATGAATGATGGTGAACTAGAAGTAGAGGATACCTCATCATCCTCAAGAGCCATGTTGCAGACATCATCATCTTCTTCACTGTTGGAGAACAGTCCATCAGAAGAGTTGAAGCTTTCAGCACTGTCAGATTCTTCACCAGCCATCATGGCCTTTCTATTGGTGAATTTTTTGTCTCTTTTAGCTTGCCTCTCTCTTCTCTCCTTAGAGCTTAATTCAGGGCAGTCATACTGGAAGTGCCCTTTCTTTTTTCAGTTATAGCACAGATCTTCATCATCATCTTTCTTTGATTCCTCTCTTCTTTTTGATGATGAAGGTGCAGCTCTACTGGACCTTCTCCTATCAGAGTACTTGTCCTCTGATCTTTTCTCTTCAGGCTTTTTGACCTCAGCCTGAGCTTCAGGAGAGTTGTATCTCCTGAATTTGTTGTCCTGGTAGAATTTCTTGTATCTACCAAACCTTGAATTTAGCTTTTCAAACCTTCTAGCCATCAAGGCTAGTTCTTCCTTCATTTCAGTGTTTGAGACTGACTTTGATGATCTTGGAGTGGACTGCATTTCTGGTTCAGCAGTCTTGGCTTTGAATGCCACTCCCTTAGTAGGTTTTGAAGGTTCCTCAACAGGCTTTCTTCTATTGAGGTCGAACTCATAAGCTTTGAGTTCAGAGAAGATTTGTTGCATGGGCATGGTGGAAAGATCTTTGGTATTTTGCATCATTACAGCATAGACATCCCACTTTTGAGTGAGACTTCTCAAGATCTTCAATCCAACTTCTCTCTTGGTGTAGACCTTGACCAATGAGTTGATCTCATTCATCACATCAGTGAATCTACCAACAAACTTATCAATGGACTCCTCAGACTCCATTGCAAACTGTTCAAATTTCTGCACAGCAACTTGGAGCTTATTCTCCTTGATCTTTTCAGTACCCTCACACATTTCAGCAAGAGTATCCCAAATTTCTTTGGCAGTTGTGCAGTGGTAGACCCTTTCCATGATTGCATCTGAAATTGTTTGATAGAGGGTGTTCATTGCTAGATAATTCAGATTATCCTTCCTCTTTTCATCAGCAGTGAAGTCATCTTCATCTTTGGGGAGCACTTCTCTTGCGTCTGCCTTTTGAGCCTCAGTGACTTTGGGATTGATAAATGTGAACACAAAAGGACCTTTTGTGATCACTCTCAGCATATCAGTGTGTAGAGATGCAAGATGAGCCCTCATTCTGATTTTCCAGAAATCATAGTTATCTATTGAGAACATGGGCAGTTTGTGATGTGAAATGTGGTTGACTGGATTTGTGGCCATGTTGTCCAATCCTTGGACAGCAGGAGGTGGAACAGCAGCATTGTTGTTGGCCATATCTCAAGAATAAACAGTTAGTCAATAGTTGATAGGATTTCAGACAGATCAGTTCAGTGACCACACCAAATATATGATTTTGAAAACCAAGATGGCTTTTCAGAAGCAGTGGTCTAGAACCCCTGCTCTGATACCACTTGTTGGTCCTGAAAGGAGTATATAACAAGTGTATGGGGGGGGAATACACTTGTATGCAAATTCTTTTCAATTTGATCAAACCAGAGCTCAGCAGGGTTGTTTTGGACAACTCTCCTGAAGATGATTAACTCTTCTAAGATAATCAAACTACTAAGTACTATTGAGTACTTAGTTGAATAACTATCTAGGGGAGTTATATGTGCGGAATAGTGGTTGGCCCTTTTAGTTTAGACTCCTTTAGTTTCTGAAATCTCTTAGTCAAACAATACAGTCCAGTTTCAGGGAACTTGTCCAAATAGGTTTTGCACAGTCTTTGAATGTTTATCTTTTGAAAGATCAGTTTTGTGTGCAGTGTTGAATGTATGAAAGTACTTGAAATCAAATCAACACAAGAGTTTATAGTGGTTCAGAGACTCAAGCTCCTACATCCACTTTCCCTGATTTAACAGGATAATTCCTTCACTCTTGGAATTAACTTGTTTTATAGTGTCAAGGTGCACTTGATCAAGAACACCACTCTTTGGTGAATTGATCCCTAGGATGTCTAGAGTCCTAGTACCCTCTTCTCAACTCAGAACTGAACTGTTCTTCTCTCAACAGTCAGCTCTTACCACTTCTACTACTACAACCTTCTCACTTTCACTCTTGAAAGATATAAGGGTTGAAGTAAGGTTCCAACTAATGAGATATCCTTTACAATGAAGATCAGTGTATAAGGATAGGATATCTCTCTAAGCTTGTGTATGGATATACAATGTAGTACAACTTAGAAGAAGTGTTTGAAGACTAAGATAGTCTTTGAAGGCTTTGAAAGTTCTATGAGCTTCAGAATTCTTGTGTAGTTGGATTCTGTTGAAGTTCGTTGGATGCTTTCAAATGGTCTTCACACTTCGGTATTTATAGACAAATGAAGGATTTTCCCGTTGGAGAGGCAGCCCCAAATGTCCATAAATGTCTTCTTTCAGTTCTTCAACTTAGAAGACAGATTCTTGATAGTGACATGTCCTCATTTGGGAAATAAACGGCTGTTAAGACTTTGTCTTCATTCTGCAGCACTCTTCCCAATGTCTGACTTTAAGATACTCTTATTAGGACATGGACATGGCTTCTGAAGGTTGTTCCAATGATAGGACAACATTCCTCATCATTTGGACAACTCTCCTTATCACTATCAGCAGACTTGCTTATCAGCAAGGTTGACTTGCTCTTCTTCAGGTGACTTGGCTCATACCCTTTGTTTCACTTCAAGGTGATCTTAGTATGTTGATTTGTAGTTCTTTAGGGTGTGGTTGTCTCTATTTCTTCAGCATAGTTGACCTCAAGCTTTCAGTATACTTGATCTTGATTAATTGTGCTGAGACAACTCTCCTGATCAGCATAGTTGGTCTTCAAAAGACTTAGTGTTGTATCCAGAGTTTGAGCCTTGAGGGGACTTGTTCTTGATGGACTTCAAAGCATATTTTCCCCCTCAAATTGTGCATCTAATCAACTAAGAGCTACCTAACATATTAGCTCCTCATCTAGCCTTTATACTATATGTTCTAACATTTCTAGAACATACTCAACTTGACTTAGGCATGTCTCAGGGGGTTTTGGTATTCAATCAAAACATATCTCATTTTATTCCCAACACAATATTAATTAAAGGTGTAAGAAATTAATAATTATATATAAGTGAAAAGTGCAACACAATATTACAAAAAACTGAAAGTCACTATAACTAATGAACATTTTATAAGGTCAAATTACACGGTTTGAATATGTCTTTGTTTTTTGTTGGATATTAATGTTACACATTTTATTAGTTACTACTTGCACTTTTATTTATTACTAATGTTACCGTTTTTGGTAATTACTACCCGCACTTTTATAAGTGAGAAAAATATTTATAAAAATAAAAATACATGCAAAAAATGAAATATTAATTAGAAAAAAAAATGTGTCACTCGAGTATATGCATACACTCAAGTGCAAAGAAGTGCCATGTATAATTTACACACTATCTTATACTCCATATAGACAATTAATAGATTAAAGATAAATATATTATTTAATATTCTAAAATTGTGCACGCATAATTGAATAGATTATGTAATTACGTTAAAAATGTCTTTAACCGCGGTTACTGTTCTTTTTAATTTTGACATGTGTTGAATAATTTATACCTATATTTTTTGTATTTAAATTTCATAAATGTTTGACCAATTATCCTAATATAGATTTCATAAATAGATAATCTGTAATTAAGAGAATAAATTAATGCATGCATAACGTAATGTTGTTTAATATAATAGTTGACTTAATTAAGTAGTAAAAGAACATTTAATATTGGAGTAATGAATAACTTGCGGTTACGTTTTAAGTTTTACGGTATTCATTTAAAAATATTAAATATATAAATAAAATACAATAAAAAACCTAGAGATTATTTACAACCCACCCACACTTTGGCCAACATATAGCAAAGGACTCCCATTGACTTTTTTGGCCTAAAATTAACTCCCAAATACTTCATGAATTGTCCCTTTTGCCCTTTCCTTTATTTCAATTTTGTATTTATTTTATTTTAATTATTAACTTCAAATCAATAATTTAATTTTCATCTCACATCTCCCTTTCTCGATCTCTCCACTCCCCACATCTGCCTTTCTCTCTCCACTCTCCTCTTTTCATCATTTCAGCCTCCATTCTCCACTCCCCTCTTTTCTTCCGCCTCCATTCTCTACTCTCCCTTCTTCATTTCCTTCCTATGAGAGGCTGAGATCCCAAATCAAGAAGAAAAAAAACTGCATAAAGGGGCTCTGAGGAAAATCAGGAGGTGTTGCATAAATCTTTCCCAAAAATAAAAATGCATAAATTCCCAGAAATCGGAAGAAACGAAATCAGAAAAGTTTGGAAAAGAAAAGGATTCGAAGGGTTCAAACAGAGTCAACTGATTTCGCCTTTTTAAAATAAAAAGCAAAAATAAAGACAAAATCAATTGCATTTCTTCAATTTCTTCAATGGAATGTATTTCTTCAATTGAGTTTCAAGAGAGCGAATTGGGTGGTTTCAAGAGAGAGAGATATGAAGAGTTAAAACTCTAAAGAGTGGGGACATTCGGAAAATGTGATTTAGGATTAAGTGGGTAGGTGAGAATATTAAGAATTGTTAATTAAAGTGCTTAATGGTGATAATTAAGTGGCATTTAGTGTAAATAAAAATAAAGTGTAGGGAAAAAATAATTATAATTAATATTTATGTATATTTAATAATTATATAATAATTTTAAAGTGTATTATCTTTGTTTAACATATAATAATTATATTCAAATTCTTGAAGAATGTATTATTCAAACTCAATTAATTAAGATTTATATTTGGTATTTTGTTTAACATATAAGTTTAGTAACTTCAATTAATTAAGATTTATATTTGGTATCTTGTTTAACATATAAGTTTAGTTACTTATATAATATTTAGTACCTTATATACAACTAGTAATTCTCCCGTGCTTTGCACGACGGATTGATTATTAATAAATTTTAATTAATTATTTATAAAATACATTCGTGCAATTTAAAATTTTCAATGGTTGAATTTTACAGAATTTGAAGAACAATAATACTATGTGAAATCATATCATTGATTTCATCTTGTGAATGAAGTTTCAATTACATTTTTTAAAATCTATTTTCACTAATAATTATTGATGGAATATTACTCCATCCGTCTAATTATCACATAATTTGAAAAACGTTAATATAAAATGAGGTGCAGTAAAATTGATATGATTGAAAAGAGGGAATAAACTGGAGTGTAGAATAATTTAAGAGTAAAAGAGGTGGATTCACAATATATACACAAAAATAAAATGAGATTTTGTTTTTGTGAGACATCTAAATGAAAAGATGGAAGCTTTTGACGAAATAAAGTAATTAATTAAAATTCAATTTTACGAAATAGATTCATGAAACTATCTCATACAAATTTTAACTTATAATTAAAATCTATATATACTCTTGGAAAAGAAAAGAAAAGTATGTGTACAAATATACCTAAATTAATTACAAATATTTTTTAATAATTAAAATTTGTAAGGGTATACTTAATTACAAATATCTTTTAATAATTAATTTATAACTGGACAGCGAATAGAATAAAAAAAACTAAAAAAGTGATATAACCAAAAAACTAAAACAGCTACACATTTGCTTAAAAAAAAAAAAAAAGAGAGAGAGAGAGAAAAAAATTGGGCCCACAACCATTTAGGCGGGAATTGACCAGCGGTCAACTATGCTGTTTTTATATATATATAGATTTAAGTTTACCAACTTATGTAATTTAAGTTTAAGGTTTTGATTTACTACCATATACTCAATCAAACTATGTTATTTAGTACCTTATATACAATTTAAGTTTAATAATTGAAATTCTTGATTTTTTTTTTTTATTGTGGGGTGCCTTTTTTTATTTTTAAATTTTATTTCTGTTTTTTTTTTTTTTTTTTTTTTGTGTGTGGTTAATTGCAGGAGAACATTTCAATTGAGGAAGTGTTTGAGAATTTGAGATGCACAAAAGAGGGTCTTACAAGTGATTCAAGTGAAGCAACTCTGTTGATTTGAATTTTGTTTGGACAATTGAGCATTTTTACGTTGTAAGAAAGATGCAAGAAAAACGAAGAACTTGACTTGAATTTGAAGGTTGAAAGAAGAAACAAAAAGTTAAAGAAGAAACTGTAGCATGTATATCGCAAGATGAACTAGTTGTTTGTTGCAGAAATCTGACCCTTTAGCTCATGGTTGGCTACTTGTATTGGTTTCTAAGCTTCTACGGTCTCACACAAATTTTTACGTACTAAAAATTTAAATTGAAATAGAATTTACATAAGGTACTAAACTTATATTGAAACTAAATTATTCATTCATTAAATTTACACATATAAATTGAATGTCAATAAGTCATCGAACCCTAATCTAAGGTAATAAACTCTAAATTCAAAACAAATCAAATTTAGTCATCTATACGTTTGACTCCTCAACAGCGTAATGATTCTAAAAAATATACAATATTATTTCAGGCATAAAGTACAATAAGATAAAACATAAAAATCAATGACAAGTATGATCACCCAACAATAAAAGTTGAACACCAAGTATTGCAAATTTGAACACTGCGGGTTATTAAGCTGTAAAAGTTGAACACATAGTATTGAAAAATTGAACACTGAGTGTAATAATGAGTGTAGTTTTAGGGGTAATTTTGTAAAAAATTATGTATAAAGTAAATAATAAGTTGACTTTTGTGTATGTGTGGAGAAAAAGTAGTGACATTTGTGTAAAATGAAGTATATTCTAAGGGTGGAGTTTATAAAAGGTTTTCTATTTTAAGGGTGTGAAAGTTATTGTGGGATGTCCCGAAAAGGAAAGTGTGAAAGTTATTGTGGGACGGAGGGAGTACTAAACTCTAAACTTTAAATTAAATTTTAAATATTACATAAAGTACTAAACTTAAATCTAAATATGTTACCATTTTTTCTCTACACTATATTTAGTACCATATAAATCCGTCATTTACATAAGTTACTAAAACTTAAATTGAAAATTGAATGTTACATAAATTACTAGAACATTAATTGAAATTGAGTTTGAATCTTCCTAATTTTCAAATTCAATTTAGGGTTTAGAGTTTATTAATTTATGTAAACTCTAAATTGAACTGAGTTTGAATATTACATTAATTTTCTAAACAATGTGTAAGAAAAAAATAAGGTACAAGGTTCTAAAACTTAAACATAAATTGACTTTGAAAATTACATAAATTACTAAAACTTAAATTAAAACACTGAGACAATTATTGTGACGTAAGATAACGTTTTTTTTTAAATTGCGCGGATTGATTGACCCATTCATTTCTGATATTCAAATTCAATATAATTAGGATTTAGAGTTTAGTAACTTATGTAAACTCTACATTGAATTGAGTTTGAATATTACATTTTCTAAATTTACTAAACTTAAATTGTATACAAGTTACTAAACTCTAACCCTAAATTGAGTATGAGTATTTCTTCAACGATTAACTTTAACTCAATACACCTAAATATATTAGGAAAACAAATCATATTTAGCCATCTAAATTTTTGACTTCTCAACAATGTAATGATTCTAAAAAATATACAATAATCCAGGCAAATATGACCTCCTAGCAATAAAAGTTGAACACCAAGTGTTAAAAACTTGAACACTGAGTGTTTTTAAACAGTAAAAGTTGAACACCAAGTATTGCAAATTTAAACAATAAATGTTGTAAAGTGTAGAAAATTGAGACAATTATTGTGACTATTGCATTAAACTTAAAAAAATATCATTCAACAAAATTAATTCATAATCTTGGAAAAGCATCTCAAAATCTCTAATTCTATCGCAATTTATATAATATTCAAGCTCAATTTAAATTTAAGTTTTAGTAACTTATGTAATATTCAATTTCAATTTAGGTTTAGCATCTTATATACAATTTAAGTCTACTAACTTATGTACTCCAATATTTAAATTTAATGAATGAATAATTTAATTTCAATTAAAATTTAGTACCAATGTAATATTTAAATTTTGGATTTAAGGTTTAAAGTTTTGTAATATTGAAATTCGAGTGTGTGAAGATTGGTTCGAATGAGATACAAATTAGTCACTTACAATTTGCGGATGACACAATCATAATGGGGAAAGCAACAGAGGAAAATGCTAAAACAACTAAAGGCATTCTTAGATTGTTTGAGATTACCTCGGGTCTGAAAGTGAACTTTCACAAAAGTTCAATGCATAGCACAGGAGCCAGTGTAACAATGTTGGGCAGATTAGCAACAATTCTGGGCTGCAAGACAGGGAGCATACCTTTTAATTATTTGGGGATCCCAATTGGTGCCAATTTCAAGAAAAAACAAGTTTGGGCTCCAGTACTTGAGCGTTTTCAGAAGCGACTTTCAGGGTGGGGGAGGAAGAACCTCTCTTTCGGAGGAAAAGTCATCCTCATAAATTCGGTCCTCTCGGCATTATCTCTATACTTCTTATATTTTGCTAAAGCCCCTGTGTGTGTGATCAAAGCTATTGTGAAATACCAAAGGGATTTTTTATGGGGAGGGAAGGAAGGTGGGAGGAAAATTGCTTGGGTCGGATGGGAAAATATTTGTAGAGAGAAGGGAGAGGGAGGCTTAGGGGTGAGAGATATCGGGTGTTTTAATAATGCATTATTGTTTAAATGGGTTTGGAGAGTGATTTCTGGGGAAGAGTCCTTATGGGTCAAGCTTATTAAATCTAAATACGGAGACGTGTTCGCTAACCATACTCTCACGGGTAGGAGTAGATCTGAGTCTAACTGGTGGAAGAATATAGTATCGTTAATTAGGGGAGAAGAGGGGAGGGTATTTTTTGATAATATTGGAGTGTCTATGGGCAATGGGAGGTTGATTAAATTATGGGAGGACCCGTGGCACGAGAGCAGGGTTTGTCTTAGAGAGAAATTTAGGAATTTATATGCTCTATCTCTTAATAAGGGCCATTTTATTTCTGAATTTTTTAGTGATGGGAGCTGGAACTTTTCTTGGAGCAGATCTTTTAATGCTTCTGAATTTGTTGAATTCTTAGAATTTTGGAATATAATTTGCAGGGTTGCTATTAAGCCCGATTCAAAGGATTCGTGCATTTGGAGGGGCAATGACGGAGCAGGTTTCAGCACTAAAGGAGTGTACCAGCTATTAGAAAAATGTCGACCAAGAGAAGATGTCACAGCGGCACCTTGGAAAAAAATTTGGTGGAAGGCAATACCCATTAAAGTCTCGGCTATAACATGGAGGGTGTTCAGGGAAAGACTCGCAACCAAAGACAACTTATTCAGGAAAGGAATCGCGGTGAATAACGGTAATGGATCCTGCCCGATCTGTGCTTCAACTATAGAATCTGTTCGTCACCTGTTCTTTTCATGTCCCGGAGCGGTGGGCTTATGGTCGGCGGTTTGTTCTTGGCTGGATCGTCCTCGAGTTTATGCAGTTTGCCCACCGGAGCATTTTAAGGATTTTGTGGAAGCTGGTAGGGATAAATCGGTGAGGAAAGCTTTTTCTTTAATTTGGCAATGCGTGGTGTGGAAGATTTGGAAAATTCGTAACGAGTGGGTGTTCAAACAGAAATATCCGAAGTACGATAGATATTTTGAGGGAATCATGTTCTGTTCTTGGAAGTGGCTTAGATCAATGTTTCCATCTAGTTTTACATGTTCCATATATGAGTGGGAATCATCACCTGTTCTGTGTATTCCTAGATCAATGTAAGGAGGTTAGTGGACTGGGTGGTAGTTCTTGATTTGTTTATGTTTCGGTTATTTATTTCTTTTGGCTGAGTTGGGGGTTAGATAGGCCATATATGGCTGCTGAACTTTGTAATCCTGTTGTGAGGCGCACTGCTTGTGCCTCTCACTGTTTTTATACCATTTTGACTGTTCAAAAAAAAAAAAATAGTGATTCCCCAAAAACCTAATAAATAGTTTTAGCACTTAATTAAATAATATTTATATTTTAAACAAATATAAATTATAAGATTAGATAAATTAATTTTTTTATGGAATTTAGGTATTATTTACATATTACTTAAAAAAATTATATATATTAAATTAATTATAATAAATTAAAAACTTTAAATGAGATATTAAATGTAAATTAATCAAGAGTCAATTGTACTTAATATCTTCAAATTTAACATTAATTTAGATATAACATGCTTGCCCCCATAAATTATGCTTAATATCTTCAAATTCACTATATTTGAAATCAATAATCATAATCACATAAAAAGTAATAAAAATTATTCAAATTAAATGAAGTTAATTAAATAAATAAATGTATAGTATAAATATATTGTAAATATTAGTAATTATTACTTGTGTGCATTAATTAGAGAAAATTAATTTTAAATTATGTAACAATTAATTTAAAACATGTGATAAAAATACTTATGTATGATAGGTACAATCAGGTTAAATATATATAGCGAATTTTTATTTTTATATTATAGTTTGAATAATAAACTACATTTCTAAATGTATTTTCGATAAAATAAATTGAGAATAATCTTTCAAACTAATTGCTACAAAAAAATGGAAATCTGTTTGTTGAATGGATCATGGGTAAATTTTCTAAATTTATGGAAATCATATTTTTCGGTAATAGACTAATTTACCTATTAATTATATTAATAATGTAATTAATTATATTTCTTCCCATTCTGCTGCATTAATTTAGGATATAACGGTAAACATTAAAGTTAAAGAGAGAGATGATTGACTTAAAGCTTAATGACATTTGTTAAAAATAATTATTTAATAAATGTAAATGAATTAATGAAATTGGAATTTCTAAAATTTTGAATGTAAAATTTAAAGAGATAATTTTCAACGTTAATTTAGGATATAACGGCAAATATTAAATGTAAAATTTAAAGAGATAATTGACTTGAAGAACTCACACAATATTTTAAATCAAGAATTATAAAATTATATTACATTAAAATTATTAATTAATTATTTTTTATTCATAAATATACTTCTTCACTGTTTTCGAAAAAAAAATCAACTTCTTCACTACACTTTTTATCCATTTCAAGTGAGGTTCTCCATATATAATTTGATTTTCTTAAAAAAAAAAAATTATTCAATTCTACTTTAAATAACAATAGTTTTTTTTTTTAACCTTTCAAATGTTCCAACCCACATAAAAATAAAAATCAGTGCAAAAACAGGAGACGTAGCTACTACAATAATTCTTGAGAAGCAAAAATTTGTGATACAAAGGAAGCAATAATTTTTTTTTTTTTTTTTTGCAATAATCCTTGAATAAAGTTTATGTAAGCAATGATTCACGTGTACTATTCAATTGGATTTTTTTTGTAGTCTAAAGTCACACGATCATCGGATTACAAAAGGGCGATGCCAGAGAGAGAGAGAGTCAAATTGTTTTTGTAGTAGTCTAAAGTCACACAATCATGGATTAGAAAAGGGCGATGCCAATTCAGGTGAGAGAGAGAGTCAAATCAATAGATTACAGTTGTACAACTTATAAATAAACAAAAATTACATTTAAATTTACATAATTTCACACGATTCACATACTCGTCAATGCTCCACTATACTATAGATCTGCTGCAACATAAATGGGATTTCACATATGCTTGATTTGCAAAACTTAAACCCTAAACCTGAATGTTTGAATATGCGAGATAGGCTCCTATTATATAGGAGATTGAATTAAGATCTAACCGTTAAGATTAATCATTTAAATGAACGGTAAAGATTGAAACAAAAAAGTAAAATGAATGAGGGTGGAGGATTTTTAAAATGAAAGGATTTAGAGGAGAGAGGTTGAGGTAGAAGGTATGTGGTTGTGACATGTGTCAAAGTAGAAGTTTGTAAATATATAAGTACTAGTGCACAACCGGCGTAGTACGCGGGGATGAACATAATGTTTATATTGATGATATATGAAGCAGTTTTTGTTAGTATATTTTTATAATTCATAGTAATTAAAATCACTCATACAAAGAAATTCTTATAAAAATTAATAAATAAATTATTGTAAAAATAATATTTGAGTTAAGGAAACAAAAAGATTAAAATACAAATAATAAAAGTAAATGTAAAAAAAAAATTGAATTCGAGCCGCAGGGGAGAGGCTGAATTTATATATTGGATCATGAAGAACTTCATCAAGTGAAAATATCCAATGAAGAATCAGAAGAGAAGAGGCTAATATAAAAAATAAAAATGAAAAATAAAATGAATTAAAAAAATATATACTATTGTTGCAGTATTTATCGAATCCAATCTCAACTTGAAATTTCTATAACACGCAGAGCCACGGCTACCGTGCAAAAAAAAGGCTACCAAGAGAAAATAAGAAAATAATGGATAGAGAGGATTGAAAATTGAAAACTGTAAAATATATGAATTAAAAATTAAAAAATTTATGTTTTAAGAAATTGAAAATTGAAGTTAAAGGTTTTGGTTAATTGAGATGTTAATTTGACGGAGAAAGAATGTTATGATTCTCACATTCAAATTATATACACAATTAGTTTTTAAAAAACACAATGAAAAATAGGGAATCAAAGACGGCTTAACAAAAATGATAAAATGAACTGTAACATAAATAATAAAAATTAGAGAAATATTAAATAAGATATTTTTTTGCTACAGTGAATTAAAAAAACAAATACAGAGAAAATATAATCTAAAAACAAAGTTGAATGTTTAACAAAGGCATGGTGGTATATGGGTCGCAACCATATAGGGTGGAAATTTGAGGATGCCTATAAAAAGAGGCGGCAGATTTTGTTTACTGAAATGAAATGTTAATTTCATGATGGGGGCGAAGAAAATGTTGAAATGCTGAATTTGAAAGGAAGAATAACAGAAAGGGGCTATGTAAATTAAAGTGAGATATTTTTCAATACTAAATATTATACAGTGTATTTTATAAAAAATTCTATACACTATATTTTATAAAAACTTCTATGTGAAGTTCACTTCAATATTTTTTTAATTTTTATGAAGTTATTGCGATGTAAATGTGGATCTTTCTCACACATTATCATTTATATCAACATCAAATGTACAAAATAACATAACTCTATCAATATCTGCAAATTCGTAATATATTAAATAACCCATTAAATGTAAAAAAATACAACATAACATTCATTAATATTGTTAAACATTTTTTATCCTCTCCCTACCGTCTTCCTACCTACCTTTGACGTTCATATTTTTAATGTTCTCCCCAAAATTTTAAATATGGACCTTAAATACATAATAACAACAATTTATTAAACAATGTAACATTAATGGTAATGTGTATTAATTATAATTGAAAAAATAGAATAATTGAGGACATATAATATGAACAACACATGCCATTACATCTAAAAAAACAGCAGTGGAACATCATAATGAAAATCAATCCAAATAAAAAAAAACGTTAACAACAATTGGGACCCATTACATAAGTTGTTGATTACTTTGATAATAAAATTAAGAGTGTATTGAGGTTACCTCGCAGAATTCTACCTCGCAGAATTGTATCATCATACTCAGATTGCGACCTTATATCATCAAAGGAAATAAAATTGAACTGAGCACTGAGGTGGTGTTGCTTGAAATGGAGAAGACCTTCTCATTTCTGTGTTGTGATGGAAAGTAAGTTTGTAAGGGTGTTTGGTAGTCAATATATGTCCCAAAGGCTTTTCTACACCAAAGTTGTATAAATTGTACGTGACCCCTTCTCTTACGATATTTTCATATCGTTTTATTAGGTACTTAAGTACAGTTGCCTGGATTTTGGTGCCCTACATACAAATATAAAATTGCATTAGATGTAAAATAAAGTAATGAGGTTCAATAAAATGAGTTTAAGTAATGAAGTGTTGAAAGAGATATGTTAAAATAGGGAATTTCAGTAAATATAGATTCACTATGCCAAATTATGCTTTTTACAGCAGTTGAATAACAGCGGTTATTTTTAAAACCGCTGTTAAAACTTCAAAAACCGCTGTCATATACATCTTTTTTCAGAACCGCTGTCATAGGTTTCACTTGTGCGCTGATAGATAGCGGTTTTTCGTAACAGCTGTGATATGTTTTAGTTTTGCGCTGTAATAGCTTCTCTTATGGAATATAATCAAATTAATCTTTAAAAATAATTAAATTAAAAAAATATGATAATTTTTTTTAAATTACTGAATTTTTTTATGAAATACGATTAAATTCTCAAAAATAAATATATTAAAAAAATCAATTAAAAAATAAATCTTGTAATTAATCTTCAAAATTGTATTTAATTATTTCATATTTTTAAGATTTTATTGATTTATAAAGAATTTTATTTTTAATTTTATTATTTTTTAAGTTTTATCAATTAAGAAATATATAATGATTAACACAATATACAATTTTGATTAAACAAAGATATAAGTTTAAAAATATTTGTTCCTATATATTACTATATTATTAATAAAAAAATCAAGAAAATCTATAAAATATCAGGTCCTATATATTATATTATTATTAAACAAATTAAGAAAATCTAATTTTTTTTATCTCCCCCAAGCGCTCCTCTTTCTGGGAGAGGGGTCGCCGTCAAAGACACATTTTTCGCCTACACACCCACCGTTGTTCGTCGTCGCACGGTAAGGAGAAATAAATTGATCATTCATTGCTTCTTTTTTTTTGGTGTGGAAATTGATTTTGTTAGATTTCATGAAATCAATGAGTAGTTCTAAAATGTTAGAGAAAATCATAAGAAACAAATTAAAGAATTAAGAAAAATATAGAAAGAAAATCACGGCCGTTCATAAACAAATAAAAAGGAAGATGTATGAAAACTCCCCTAATCATTCTCTTTCTCTAACGCCTATTATTATGCCTCAATCATATATAGTATATTTGCTCCATTTGATGGTTGAAATATATATCTTAGAAAAAAAAGGTTGACTTTCTTGGGATGCACAAGACTTTCAACTTATTCAACATACGTAAAGAGAAAAAGAAATTATTTTGATCAAATTGATAAAAATATCCCTAAAAATTATATATAGCAGTTAAAATTAATATATATGATTAATTAATAAAAATAAAATAAAGAATTTTATTTCAGATAAATATTTATAAATCAATAAAAAAATATCAAACATTTTTTTTTCTTATTTTTTTTTATGGATTTTAGTTTAATTTAAAAAAGAAGATTAAATCCTAAAATTTATTTAATCCGAATAAGTTTTAAAATAATTCATATTTAATTATTATATATATGTTTATAAAATAAATTAGATATTTTAATTATTATATGATTATAAAATAAATTTAATATTTATTTAAAATAATTTCTAGGTTTTATTATTCTTATGTAAATATAAATTTTATTGGTCTTTTTAAGATATGTATGTAATATTATATGTTATTATATTATATATAACCGTCCCACCACCCCTGTATATGTTAAGTGAGGGTGTGCGGTTAATTAAAATCTAAATTTCAGCGCCCTACATTTAAAATCTAAATTTCAATCGTCTGCCTCACTCGCCTGCGCACATTCTATATACTTCGCCATTGTTCTCTTCTACATTGCACATTGTTCCCTTCTTCATTCCACATAGAGCGGACTTGGCAACTTCTTCCAAATGAACACAAGATTCATGTATGGAACGTTGTGCTTGTATGTACATTAACATCCTCTCTTATGATTTTTTTTTTTTAATTAGTATCTTATATGCTTATTGTATATATTTTTAGTTGGCATTTAATGTTGACCATAAAAAGATGAAAGGGTGTTTGATGTCAGCGGGATCCAAGGGGGAGGAACTTCAAAAATTATCGCACGAGGGAGTTTGTCTAAACTCCAAAAGAGTCGACACCACATAAACAATCAAGCACATACGAATCTTGATTGGAGAGACTTTGTCATAATTCGACTGTCCACTAAATTAAAGGTAAGATTCTTGTATTGTACATAAGAATAATATTTATAATTAACATCACTCAGCGTTATGCCGCGGAGAATGTAAGTAATTACAACCATCATTTTTATTATATGCTAATTACGTACACTCATCATTTTTAATGGCTACTTGAAATTGGCTTAAAGGACATAAGAATAAAGATGGAGAGTTTAACGGGGTTGATCTGAAATGAAAGCTCAAATTGACGAGGAGTGGGCTACATGTCGTGAAATAATACGTGCGTTGGGAGGGATTATATTGCTAAGAATTTATTGTAATAGTCTAGTTGAATTTATACATATACATAAATGTTTTTATCTTTTGTATTTTATTTTTATTAATTTAGCAAATTAAAATTTCATTATTTTTTTAAAATATTGGATATATACAACAGCGGCTAATAACCGTTGTTATAGCTAATATAACTGTTGTTATAGAGAAAGTACAACAACGGTTGTTAACAAATAACAGCGGTTAAAAACCGCTGAAGAAATTCAAAACAACAGCGGTTAAAAACCGCTGTAGTAAATTCAAACAACAGCGGTTCATAACCGCTGTCATAACTAGTAAAACCGCTATCGTAAATATTTTAAGGGGTTCAAACCGAGCACATACCACATCGGTTTTGATGGAATAACAGCGGTTAATAAACGCTGTTGTATATAGATACGACAGCGGTTAATAACCGCTGTCTATCAGCGCCCCCTTTTTTACAGCCCTTATTACCACAGCGGTTACTGATTCCAATTTACAGCAGTTTTTAACCGCTGTCTATCAGCTTATTTGGCATAGTGATTTTATGAAAATAGTGCAGCGAATTCCCGAAGAAAAAAATGTGTACTGCACTGCGAATTTCACAATAAAAAAATGTGGTGGATACACATGTGCTGAAAGAATACATATTAAATAATTCAATAATTTAAATATTATGAGCACTTACTTGTTCATCAATGAGTAACATTTCTAAAAATTGCTTCGGATTGGTACCATCAAAAGAGGGGACGATCCAACATCGCTGACTTGAACCTTGACTCTCCAAGTTTCCTTTTCAGAGGTAATAATATGTAATGGGTCAAAATGTGATTCCATGTGAATGAATTATAGTTATGAAGAATGGTAGTGATGAGAATTTGTATAATTGAAAAACAGTTTATTTGAGGAATGGTAGTGATGGGAACGTAATAAATTCCAGAGAGTAAATGGTGTTCAGTTAATAAAAAAACTGTTGTGTAATTAGATAAGATAAATGTGGTGGTTTTATAACTTCTGTTTGAAAACCAACTTTGTGAATAGTATGAATAAATAACCAAATTTTTAAATAAGACAACAATTAGAATAATAGAAATAATTTGCTATGAATAATTAATTATTATTATTTAAATAAAATGATTTATTAATTTTATAAGATTAACTGTTAAATTATATATGTGATTTAATTTTTGTCAGAGTATAAATTGTTTAATGTTTTCAGTGAAATTGTGAATTCATTAAGTATGACAGAGTATATATGAACCTGAAAGAACACTTATGTCCAAAGAAATGAGTTGAGGGCTGCCATGTGCAATAACTATTACTCCAGCATCTCGGTTTGACCACAGCCACTAACATTTAGATGATGCAAGCAGGAGCCTGGAGTTGTTGGAATGAGTGCTGCATCTCAAATCCTGAGAATATAACAGAAGAAATTTCACATAACAAATAAGGGCAACAATAGACCTTATTTTATAGTGTCTAATGTTTTATCCAATAATGTGAAATTATGCATTGATTAAGTAATAGACAGTATATTTGAAACCTAAAGTACACTTATGTAAAAAAAAAAATGAGTTGAAATTTAAAACCTGAAGAACACTTATGTCCAAAGAAATGATTTGAAAGCTGCCTTTTGTAATAAGTATTACTCCAACATCTTCGATTTCTTCACAACCACTAACATTTAAATGATGCAAGCAGCCTTCAACTATTGCAATCAGTGCTGCATCTAATGTTGATAATATTACAAAACAAATTTTAGATGTAAAATAAGATCAACAATAACAATAGACAGGTGTTCCAAGGAAAATGGTCATTGGCAAAATCATATATGTCAAAAAAATGCGGAAATGGGATTGGAGACATCGCTTTTGAATTAGTAGCCATGGTTTCTAACAAAAAAAACATAAACATTTGATGTTAATAACCCTATAAAACAATCAAGCAAACAATCAAGCTATTAAACATATAATTTCTTACAATTCTATTAAACATACAAACAAAGTAATAATAAAAAGAATGGGAAGAAGAAACAAATACCCACCAAATTCGATGAACCCAATACATGTATTGGAAAAATTAATAATAAAAAAGGGAAGAAATTCGGTAAAAAGGCATAACAGATCGGGAAATTCTTGCTGGATTTTATCATTCCAATGTCGCTACAAAATTATAACAAAGTAATTCGGTAAAAAGGCATAACAGATCGGGGAAATTTAATTAAAATAAACAGTGATAACACCAATTTGGAAATCAATAAGATTGAGTAAAATAAATTACCCGGTATCAGCTTCGGCTCTAACGCGGATGAGGAAGGCAGTGTTTTTGCGGGCAAACATTGGACCCAGAACGACGTGTACACGCCGGAGATAAAAAAAAAAAAATACATGAAAGTTAACCTGTACATCTTCGAAGGCGCTGTTGAATAGATCTGCGAAGGAACCTACAATTTCAAACATAATTTATTAGGGAACAGAAAAATATAGACAGAAACAATGGAAAAAAACAGAAACAGATAAAAAATGACTTGGAAATCAATAAGATTGAGTAAAAGAACGCACCTGTACATCTTCGAAGGCGCTGTTTAATAGATTTGCGAAGGAACCTACACTTTCAAACATGATTTATTGGGGAAGAGAAAAATATAGACAGAAACAATAGAAAAAACACTTTCAAACATGATTTATTGGGGAAGAGAAAAATATAGACAGAAACAATAGAAAAAAGAGTGAAACAGATGTAACAGAGAAAAAATATAGACATAAACAGATCTGCCTTTGACTACTCAGGTGGGGAAGAGAAAAATATAGACAGAAATAATGGAAAAAAGAGTGAAACAGATGTAACAGAGAAAAAATATAGACATAATTGTTACGAAAATATGAGAAGAACAGTTTGAGTGAAGATAGGTTAGAGAGAGAAAAGAATGCAGAGAGAGATAGGAAGAGGGGATATGAGAGAGAAAACGGAGAGAGATAAATAATTTTACACACAAATTTTTATTAATATTAAACAGAGAAAGATAAAATAAGCAGCTACATCAAACGAAGGAAATTGCAGGATTTCAAAATAAACAAATTTAGAGTAAGCCACGTAGGAAAGAGAAATACTGTCAAATATACATTGTAAAGACTAGTGTAAGACCCGCTTTTTACGCGGGGTTGAAATAAATTTATAATATATTAATTAAAAAATTATCTTTGAAACATGTATAGATTTTGAAATTTTTTTATTTTATTAAAAAGATAAAAATTAAAATGTAATCGTAGCAATATAAAATTAAAATTAATTTTTTATTATCTATTCTATTCATATATATATATATATATATATAAATAGAATAGATAATGCTATGATATCTATGATTATGATCCAAAAGTAATGGATTTTTGTGTAAAATTGAAAATATTGTGAAAGTGAAATTTATAAAGAGCTATGAGTTGGTGTGAAAGTTATTGTGAGATGTTCCGAAAAAAAAGTTTAAAATTTATTAATGGACATCCTGAAAAGTAAAATGTGAAAATTATTAATTATGGTTAGTTGCAAAAAAAACACCACTTTTAGAGTGTTTATAAATTACAACATTTTTTTCTTTGCAAGTTGATACACCACCTTTTTAAATTTTGTAATTCAATGCATCTGTCTATTTTTTAGCAAAGGTAAAGTCTAGTATGCACTCGAGTGCATGCTGTGCACCCTAGACCCTAGTCCATGTGCATTTTTCAGTTTACTGACTTACACTTTTTGGTAAATGGTGTTGCACTTTTCAATTATTACTTATACAGTTTAATAATTGAAAAGTGCAACACCATTTACCAAAAAGTGTAAGTCAGTAACTGAAAAGTGCAATATGGACTATGGTGCACAACATGCACTCGAGTTCATAGCAGACCAACCCTTTAGCAAAATTATGATGTAGTTGTTGAGGTGTCACATAAATGTCACGACTATGAATATATATATATATATATATATTAATTGTAAAACGTTTCTAACTAAAAACAATACTAAAAAATCATTTTAAAATTAAAAATAAAACTTTGCCTAAAAAAAAAATCATAAACCCATTTTTTAAAATTAATTTTTCTCTAAAACTCAAAAGTCGTCCTCCACAAAAAATAATCTAAATTTCTTTTTATATAAATTAATTTATTTATATCAAGTATCCTTAAATTAAAGTAGGATATATTAATCATGGTTGGAAAATACAATTATATAAATTGAATTTTCAGATACACAAAAATACACTTGCAAAATTTAAAATAATACTCCATTTGAGCTAATAATTCATATGGATTCCAAAAAAAATAAAACTAATAATTCATAAAAGTGAATCTCCATTCTAGATTTGTCAATTATGTTACTAATATATATGTGTAATGTATTTTTAAATATATATGTGTAATGTATTTTTAGAGGGTACATTGAAAAATGAGTACAAATCTCAAATGGAATTCAATTAAGAGATTTTGTGGGAGGTAACACTATTAACTAAACTTTAATGTTCCTATTCTTAATAATATAATTAAATAGTAGAATAAACTTAATAAATAATAAATTACATGTGCACAAACACTTGTCAAACTAATATTATAACGGTAACAATTAAGTGAGTAAATTATGCACCACACAATTAAGTTTTTATCATATTAGCATTATATATAAGTCTTTTACCATACATTAAAGCTAATCATATGTAAATCTTCAATTTTACTTTAAATATATACATAAGATGTTAATAATGATTGCTGAAATAATGTTGTAATAAATCAATTAATAAAAAAATTGAAGAAATTAGGTAGCAATTTTAGAGTCTTTCCTTAAATTTGGCTAAGTAATTAATTTTCAAGTATTTTAAACAATCTATCGCTAAGTAATTAATTTTTAAGTATTTACAGAAGAAAAAACTGTGAATATGAAGTATTTAAAGAGAAAAAAAAAAGACCGTTGTATTAATTTAAAATTTGAAGATGAAAAAAAAATAGAAAATTCAAATATTAATGTGGGTCAATTCATCGTTGTTAGCAAAAAGTAGGGTTATGCCGGACTAACCCATTTGAGGAGAGAGAAAATTTTTTAAGTTATAACTCAGCGCCGGTTGTAACCCTATTTTTATTTTTAAAGTTATAACCCTCTAATAACCAACCGTTGTGGACACTCTAAGAACAACAACATTGGTGGTAAGGTTATAACAAAATATTCTCTTACACCTCTCAATTCCTCCATAAATAACCGTGTCCTACTAACCCCACATCCCTTTAATAGTTATAACCCATTTTATAGGGGACAACCCCACATCCCTTTAATAGTTATAACCCATTTTATAGGGGACCCACCATCCTTTTATATTAATTTTATTAATATACATCCACTTCTTTTTTTTTGGCGCGGACTCACCTCTTCATCTTTCATAGTGTCGTGTAGTTCACTTCCATATAATTCAATTTTGTTTAGCTTTACTCTGCAATAATCAAATAAGGAGAGAGAGTGTTATAACATTTTATTGCATTGGTAATAACTCCTATTTTATAGTTATAACCGCCTAAAATGCAACCAATGTGGTTGCTCTAAGAGTTTTGTATTAATAAATTAATATTGAATGTGCACAACTATATCTATTATATCGAAAATAATTAATGACTAATCACAATAATTTAGAAAACAATTAATGCAATCAACACATTTTGATTAAACGTTTTTAAAATTGGTCAAACTTATTTACAAAATTTCCAATATCATATGATATATATGTCCTATGCAATAGAATTTTTCGTATCATATCATATATTTTAATTTTTAAAATATGAAATTTGGTCAAAGTTAAAATTTATGTATAGTCGTGATATTGACAGAAATTCGAGTGTATATAGAAATTTATTTCCAAAAAAATTAAAACGATTAATTATTTAGACACAAATCATACCATTCAATCTATCTCCTAATTAAATATTATGGGAATCTAGTATTATAAGTTAATAGGAGTACATCCATTGAAAATTTGAAATCCTTCATTTAATGTAATTTATTTATTCTAAATATTACACCCAATCTAATTTATTTTCTAATTAAGTATTTAAAAAATCAATATAACACTTGCAAGATTAATGATATTTAATTGAGTAATTTCCTGTAGATTATACAGGATAATTTGTACACGTGTTTTATTTTTAATAGTGTAATTTTCTTATTCCCTAAAAATTATGTAATACATTAGCAAAAAATAATGAGATTTACACATAATTACACACGCAAAGTTTCAGGAAATGATTTATGGATCAAGGATAATTTACATAATTGAAAATAATAAAATTAACGTCTAAACTTATCAGTGTAACCATCTTGAAATGTGTATGGATGATCAATTGTTACAAATGTTCATGAATTTGATGATATTGTTGTAGGTGTCTTCATAACCTTCAAAAATCTTCATTTGAATCTGATTAAATCTTGAAAACCTTCATAAATCTTCGGGTGAATCTGATGAAATCTTGAAAACCTTCATGAATATGATGAAATCTTCAAACCTTGACAAACAAAACTTAAAAATCAATAACTAAACTACACATCTACCCAAAAATACAAAACATACATAATAGATTATATAAAAATCTCTATAATTATATTGTAGAACAATACATAAAAAAGAAAAAAAAATCAATCAAACTACATTAGAAAAAAAAAGTGTGAAGAAACCCTAAAAAATTATGTAAACATTGAGTGATTGATATGAAAGAAAGGGGTGGGGGTTTATATAGGAGTAAAAATTAAGGATTAAGGGTTGAGATTAAAACTTAAAATGAATGGTTAAGATTAGAAGATAAAGTTAAAATGAATGAGAGTGGAGGATTTTTGAAATGGAGAGATTTTAGAAAAAAGGTTTAGAATAGAAGGAGTGTGGTTGTGACACATGTCACTTTATAGTTTTGCAAATATATAAGACTAAGACTAGACTAGATAGATATAGATATGACGAAGTTGGATAGCTCAAGTGGTTAGAGCACCACTACCTAGGCTTTAGATCCTGGGTTCGAGTCATGGGGAGGGGAAAAAGGGGTGGGTATTTAATGTAATTCAAAAAAAAAAAAAAAAGATAGATATAGATATGTTTCAAACGCATACATTGAGTTAAATTAATTTTGAAACATTAATATATAATTAAAAAAAGCCGTAATAGAATATAGGAGATTTTGAGATTGACTCCCCTTACGAACACATATGATTTTCACCTTGAAAATAGATGATTGGCATTCATTTTAGTATGGTAATCAATTAATTATTATCTCAAATTGTCTTCTTATAAAATAATTTAAATTTATTGAATCCATAAAATACTCTTCATAAATTACATTTGTCAGCCAATTAATACTAGTAACTTTTTAAAATAAATTTTACATGATCGGACAACATTACTCTCTCCATTTTTTATTAGATGTCTTTTTAGCTTTTTCACTATTTTCACTCAATTAGTAAAAAAAGTGAAACTTAATTATATCAACATTTACTTATATTTAATGATATATTATAATATTTTGTTATAACCGACTTAATTAAAATGATTAACATTATAATATATATGGATATTAATATTTATAGATATTTTATGAATTATATAACAATAATATTCTTGTTCTCCATCCATATTATTGGAAATTGTAAATATTAAAAATATATTTATTATATTAGTGATGTATCACGTTATTAAATACAATATTATAAACTTCAATAGGTTGATATTTGATGATATTTTCTACCACTTTGCTATATTTGACATAGTTTGTATAATAAACTAATATACATCAGCATTAATAAATATTTTATAAATCTTATATAAATAACATTCTTTTATTGATATTTGAGATCACAAATTTTGAATGCTTCTTCTTCTGATTTGTTAGCAGATTATCATATAGCTTCTTTCAGTTGATAAGGTATAAAACAACCTTTCGATCTGATTTCACTAATGAGCTTCGGGGTCTTATAGTCTTTAGTCTTCTACTCTTCAGAGTCTTGAGCGTGTGTGTATTTATCCAGATGTGGTATAAGGTGATATACATACAGCCGAACCACTTGACTAAGACTTAGACACTTTCAATACTTCTAAACTTTATAAGAACAACTTAGGTAACCTTATACTAGATTACAAATTATTATATTAATCCTTTACTCTACTGATTTGGTTTTGGCCATCGATACTAAATCTAAGAAATACAATCAAATAGGGACTGGATGAATATCCCAACAAAGATGAATTGATCAAACTCCCTAAAATGAAATGTTAGCACAATAATAGTTCAAGTACAATAGGTTATGTCAGGTTAGTTGAGATAATGAGATGTTATCTCTGATATAAAATAATTATCCTTTTCATTCATAATCAACATTACAAGTCAGAAAATTAAAGGATTAACTATGTTGGACAAAATTTAAAGAGCATGATAACAAAACATAGAAAGAATCACTTAGCCTTAAAGAGATCCATCATCTTGTGGGGCAATGTCGTATTGAGCCCACACTCTCTTCTTCAATTCCCATATCTCTTTGCTGATTCCCTTAGGCCCTACTTTTAGCTTCTCCATCTCCATGATGGTGATGAATTCCTCCAAGATATTCTGCTCATCAATTAAGTTCCCACTGAACTTGGGGGATGTACAGGATGGGGCCAAGTGCCCTGAATTCTACCCTAGCAATATCAGCTACTGCAAACAACTTTTGATACAACTCTCTGTAGTTGTCAAACATAAACTGGGTAAAAAATCCTTCAACATCTTCATCAAGCCATTTTCCTATGACATAGAAATCATAGACAAATCTCCTCTTGGCCTCTTCCCATTGATCATTCAGCTGAATGGGAGCCCATTTATCATGATGAGGATACTGAGTATCCCATCTCTATAGCAATTGAGGCTTTAGCTTCTTGTAAGAACTCTTCTCCTTGGGGCTTTAAATTGTGCTCTTCTCAGATCCCTTGCCTTATAGGTCTCAATCAATTGTTCCATCTTTTCCTTAGCTATCGGTAGAGCCAACTTATCTTGGGTTTCAGGGTCTTTGCCAAAACCCTCTTCAAATAGCTTAGAGGGATCATCAGCAAGGATGGGCTTCCTTGCTTTAGGCTGTGTGATCTGAACTTCTTCTTCAACAACTTTCTCTTCTTCTTCTTCTTGGATTTCAGGCAGTTTGGTTGACTTCTTGGTCTTCTTTGTCATCTTGGCTTTGGGCTCTTCATCTGTTTGAAATTTTGTAGGCAAGGTCAGGTTGTTTGGGAATGAGGTGAAGGTTTGTGCTTTCCTTTTACTTCCTTTTGACTTAGAAACCTTCCCCCTCACTAGAATGTCCTCCTCAGGACCCAATCCTGCTGACTCACCTCCAGGCCTTTGTTCCCATCTTACCTAATCTTCATAAACTGAAGCCATAGATTTCTTCATGGCAATCTAAATCTGTTCTTCCTCTGTTAGATTTTCAATGCTCATTGGCTCCTTGCCTTTTCCTTGATCTTCACCTTCAGGCATCTTGTCCTTCCCTTTTTCAGAGTCACCAATCTTCAAGTTACCTCTGGCTCTAACTCTCTGTCTTTTCCCTTTTTTGGCATAATCAAAACACTGGGGCTTAAGATCACTCATGGTTACTGAAAGTTGAGTTTGTGCTTGATTGAGGGACTTGATCTCCTCCAAAAGGTAGACATTCTCATCATGGATGTCTTGCATCTTATCATTACTCATGCTCACAAAAGCATTAATTGACTTCATCTTTTGTGCAACAATTGCATCCATGGTGCTCTTCAAAGACTGGTCCAACTTGGTTTGCAGTAATTCAGTGAGGTTGCTCACCACACTTTTAGAGACTTTGGCCATTAATTCAGTAGTGAACTTCTCCGAAGCCTCCTTGACCATGTCAGCTCTCAACTCTTCTACTCTCTTTCTTTGGATTGTTGTTCTTTGCCTTAGAGCATCCTTGATAGTCATCCTCAAGGTAGTTATGTTTCTGTTGTGATTTTTCACCAAACCTTGATGTTCTTTCTTTATTATCTTGGTGAATTTAGCCATTTCCTCCTTGCCTTGGTAAGCTCAGTTGAAACTGTTTGTAGACCAGTTTCAACTCCACTGATCCTGGCATTAAGTGTTGGCAAAATTACTTCCTCTGAACCTGTGGGCCTCATCTCCACTAAGGCAAGAGTTCTTCCTTGACCATCCAAGGTTTCAGAGGTCTGAGCATGTGTTTTGCCAACTTCTCTGACCAGAGTGTCCAACTAGCCTGACTGAGCTTCTATCGTTGTAACTGCTACTGAAGCAATTTCCAGTCCTTCCTTTGTGGCGTTAGCTTGATCAAAATAGATCTTGGACAATGTGGACATGTTTGCTGAAATGGCCTCAAGATCAATGTCAGTTTGTATTGGAATGTCAGTCAAGGTGTCTGACTAAAAAATATGATCTAGAGTAACAACCTCAACATCTGCAAAATAAAAAAGGTTAGGTAAAACGCCCTCATCACCCTCATTCTTTTTTGCTTCCAAAGGTTATGATTCATCAGCAACCTTACTCTCATTTTCAACTAGATTCTTTTCACCAATGTTTTCAAATAAACTTTCAATCTCAGGAAAGTTAGGTCTCCTTTCACCAAGGGATTCAAATTTGACTTGAAGAATAACCTGACTCTCATGTTGGGCTTCACCCAACATTTCACACTCTTCTCCCTCTTTTGGTGGTGCACTCTTTTCATCTACTATCACACACTCACCATCATCATCTCCCTCTGATTTTTAAGGCTATCATCCTTTTCATCACCTTCAGATCCTAAACCCGACTCCTCTATATCCTCAACAAGATGCATAGAGGGCAGTTGTTGGGAGATCACAGTGCTTGGGCATCCCAAGTCTACTGAGTCATCCTGAATGACTGAAAGATGTTCAGTGTTCAACTTAGTTGACACTTCGGAGGTTTCAGCCAAACTAGCCTCTCCCATGTAAGCCTCAGCATTGTTCAGCCGTGCCTCAGGCTTAGAATAACCATCCTTGGGCAATGCATCTTTGACTGTGTCACCATCTTTGGTCAACACCTCTAAATGTTCAGAGTCCTTAATGCCAACATAAGGTAAATAATGTACCTCAACTTGTTTGGGGCCAGGGGACTTAGGATTGGTGTTGTCATCATCATCATTGTCATTAACATCATCTGAGGTGCTATCAGGATATTTGATACCCTTAGCAATTCTTTCCTCCTCTTCCCTTACTCTTTCCATGACAATGGTACAGAAAAGTGGCTCACGAGTCAGGACAAGGACTTCTAAGAATTCCCCAACGAATCTTTAGTAACCCAAACAATCTTTCTATTACATTTTTAGCGGAAGAATGCTTCATATTAAAAAAAAAAACTCTTCGGTAGTGGTAGGGTTGTATCTTTCACTCCAATCATTCAAATGATATATTTGACCTCTATATGGTGCAAGAAATCCTTCATCATTTGTATATCCAGCATCAACAAGATAATATGATCCTTGATTATAATAGTTATGAGTTAGTTTCAATAATTGTAATGTATGATTTACTTATTCTATATTTTAATTATTAAACCTTACTTCGAGGAACGACTAAACCATTTCTTCTAGTAATTGAATCTCTTAATACTCTATACCATCTGCTGTAGATCCCTCACATGTTGGTAAAACATATATAAATTACATATCTCAGGAGCACACTTTTAAGACATTAGTAGCAATTTCATTTTTACGGGTTCGATAATTAGGTTTGTCTTCTTTAGGCACATGAACTTTGATGTGAGTATCATCCAAAGCTCCTAAGAACCCCTATTATAAACTTAAAATTTATATGATATACATATAACCTAATTTTAAAATAAATTGAATAACATACCTTAAACCATTTCCATCTCTCATTCGTACAATCATTAGGTACGGGCTCGGGTGTCTTTAATAATTATCTTTGGAGTGTAATAATAGAATTTACAATTTGTCTAAAATGTCTACTAATTGTTACCCCCGTCGACCAAAATTAATATTTATGGTTCTTTGCTTTTGGTGATGACCCAAAATATGTAAAGTCATTGCCGCTTGTTCATCCACTAACATATTTTTTGTCGAAGATACAATACCAATTGCTTCAAGTCTAGCACATAAAAGAACAAAAGTTCTTCTGTTCATCCTAGTCATATTTTTACACGCGTTATCACTTACATAAATTTTGTTTTTGAATATAACGTCTCCTCTCATAAAAGTTATATTGATATTTTGGTGTTAAACTAATAAATTTAATATAATATTCTATTTTTGTTTTTTAAAAAAAACAACATTCAAATACCTCAATTTAATTGTACTAATATTTAATGTGAAAAATTAATTTATGTGTTATTTGTACTTATAGTAACACATGTTTGCTCTTACAGTAACATATAATTAACTTCATAGTAACACAAACCTAAAACCCGTTTTCTTGTAAATTTTCTGCGCAATTTTTTTTTTTTTGAAATATCCGTTTGACTTGATCAGACCCGCAAAATTTTTACCCTTCCTTAAATCCCCCTTACATCTAATTCAAAATCTTCTATTTTCTATGTGGCTTTACAATTATCTTCCATTCTACTCTTCTAATTTTCTAATAATTCTTATTTTCTTTTATTATTTATATTTTCTCTCTCTATCTGTTTTTCTTATCTATTTCACAAGAATTAACTGTCATTTCTATATACTCCATCCATCCCGATATATGTTCTCAGACACTGCGCCGCCGCCCACCTGTTCACGCCTCCGACGCTGTGCGGCTCGCCGAAATTTTCTCAGACGGCGGCCTCGCCGGAGGTTCTCCCACCGCCACTCCGACAATCTGCATCTTCGATCTTGAAGAAGACCTCCCCCCACTGCGTCGCCGCCCACCTGTTCTCGCCTCCGACGCCTCGCCGGAATTTTAATAAGGCGGCGGCCTCAAAATTGCTTGGGCATGGACTAGGGTTTCCTCACCCCATTGGGCCTGTTAGTGGGCTTTTTTTTTTTTTTTTGAATTTATTTTTTTATAGATGCAAAAAAATTATTCGTTGATGCAAATCTTTCTTTGTTGATGCAAATTATATTTGCTCATTGATGCAAATGTTATTTTTATATTTATTTTGTATTTTTTTTTATTTTGTGAGTTTTATATTGTTTTTAATTTTTTGTGCATTTATTTTCGATTTTTTTGTTATTTTTCGAATTTTTTGTTATTTTGTTAATTAAAATTGATTGTTAGAAAAAAATGAATCTCACACATATTGTTTCCCAAAAAAAAAAAATATGCATCAATGTTTAAATGTTTAATTTTTTTTTTCATTTTTCGAATACAAGATCATCGTTTTTTGTACATGCTTGACTCTGTTTGTTTTTTTTTTTTTCATTATTTCACAATTCAACCAAAATAAGCTCAATTTTTTTTTAAAAAAAAATACAAAACTAAATTCTCAAAAAATACAAAGAAAAATTCAACAACGAAAAAAATAAATTTGCATCAACGACGGTAAATTATTTGCATCATCGGAGAAATTATTTGCATCAAAAAATAAATTATTTTGCATCAACGAATAAATTATTTTGCACCAACAAATAATTTATTTGCACCAACCGTTCCAGGAAAAAAAATAACATTTTTATTTCATCTAAAAAAGCAATTCTAAGTGTCTTCAAGGGTGTTTTAATTGAAAGAGTGGGGGCACATTAGGGGTGGGAAACCTTTGCCTTCAAGGGTGTTTCATCTAAAAAGAAATTTTAGGTTTTATATTAATTTTTGTATTTTTGTGAATTTAGGGACTTGTCAAATTTATTTTTGGGTTTTTATATTATTTTTCTCATTGATGCAATTTTTATTTTTTTTATTTTTTGTGATTTTGTTAGTTTTATATTAATTTCTGTATTTTTCTGCATTTAGGGACTTGACCACTACCAAATAAAATGTATGCATCAAGGAAGAAAATATTTGCAACAAGAAAGAAAATATTTGAATCAAAGGAGAAAATATTTGCACCAAAGGAGAAAATATTTGCACCAACAACAGTTCCACTAAAGTGTAGGTGCACATTGGGGATTAGAAAAAGTGGGTGTTTTGATTGAAAAAGTGGGTGCACATTAGGGGTGGGAAACCTAGCCCAGGCCCAATTGTCAAAACCCTAACCCTAACCTTAGCCCTCCACCACCACCCCACGTTGGCTGCCGCCGCGCGCCCATCCCCACCTTCGTCCTCCGTCGCCGACCGACCGACCCCCACCTTCGTCCTCCGTCGCCGACCGGCCGACCCCCACCTTCGTCCTCCGTCGCCGACCGACCGGCCCCCACCTTCGTCCTCCGTCGCCGACCGGTCGGCCCCCACCTTCGTCCTCCGTCGCCGACCGGTCGGCCCCCACCACGAACTTTCTTCGCCTTCGCCACGCACAGATCAAGACTCCCTTCATCTTCGTCTTCGTCGGAGTGCTGCAGATCGGCGGCCATGGCGTCTTCGTCGGAATTACAGACGGGCGGCGGCCATGGCGTCTTCGTCGGAGAAAAGCACAGCAGCGACGGTAAGCCACGACGACGGACTTCGTCTTCCCCGGCGGCCATGGCGAAGCAGCGGAGCTTGATGCAGACGGGCGGCGACCGTGGTGGGGCGGCGATCTGAAGAAGACGAAGCCGCCTCCATGGCCGAGGTCGCCGATCTGCTTCCGTCGGAGGCGAAGACTCGCTTGCCGGAGGTTCTCCCACCCGCAACTCCGACGAAAATGGAGGGGAGAAGGTAATGTTTTTTTTTTTTTTTGGGAGACAATGAGTTGTGGAGAGAGAGGAAGTGGGAAGAAAATATGAGATGACATCTTTCTCACTTTCCTCCTCTATAAGGGCAAGAATGTAATCTTCACACCCAAATATCACCTATAAGAGATTTTTTTATTTTATAGCACTTAATGAATTTTTTCAAGGTTCAAAAGACACTAGAATGGAAATGCCCCATTTTAAATTGCCGTTGACCGTAATCTTTATTTTATTGTGTGCAATCTTTTACCAATATCTTCAAACTCGATCGCAAATGAATTCCATGGCCTATTAGTATTAAATAAATAATAAATAAATATAGGTGTTGTGAAAACAAGGTAAGAGTCATAGCTCATAACTTACGCAATCAATCACTCTTCACTTTCTGTTATAAAAATAATTATTATACCAATAAATATAAGTAACTAAATTTTGCTTTTTTTTTTTGGCCGGTAGTAACTAAATTTTGCTTATTTAAGTTAATTTTAAGTAACTAGATTTGCCCTTTATCTCTATGCTAATATAGATACACTACTTTAAGGTTTAATTCTCATAAACTCGAATTTGACACAAATTATTATTATCAGACTCGTATAAATAATAGGAGTAGTACTTTCTATGTTTCATTACATGGAGTATAAATTTAATAGTAACACCTCATAAAGCACATTAATACATCGATCATACATCTTCTATTTTATACATTTACTTCATATATAAATAATCAGTATTTCTTAAAACAAAACTGGTATAAAATGAATTATACTTGTTAATTTTGGACAAAGGGAATGTACTAGTATTTAATTTATTACTCCATCCGTTCAAATTCATAATGTTCATTTATTCGGACACTTTTTTTAATAAATATTAATTAATTTATATATAAATAAATAAATAAATTAAGGATATAATAGAATATTACGTAGTTTATTTATGAATAAAATGATTGTTTATGAATAAAGTGAATGTCAATCAATATTAATAAATAAGTTGTGGTTGGATATAAAATAATATGAGTAATATTATTTTCGAAAAGATAATGAGCAAAATGTAATTGGAAAAAAAATAGTGAGAATAATGAATATCATTTAATGATTTTTTTTTTTTTAATTTGTGCAAAACATACTCCATTTGTTTATCTATAAGCTTTCTATTTTATAATTTTGATCAACAATCTATAAACTTTTCATACTTTTTTTTACAAATATCTTACTATAAATTTATTACCTCTTATAGTACATATATAATATCATTAAAAGTTGATTTTATGTCTTACTTTTTACTCTCAAATATTATTTAATCACCTGAAAGAAATTAAACGATAAATAAAATATATGGACAGGCGGTGACACGTAGCAAATTATTAATTGTGTGTTTTGAAATGGCAATATTATTATTTGTATTTGTTTGAAGAGTTAAGAAGAGGGCGGCTTTTTCTTTCTTTCTTTCTTTCATTTCATTTGGCTTTTTAAAAGCAAAGAAAGAAAGAAGAATTGGCCATTACTATCATTTTGCCTTTACTTCGTTGCTCCTCTCTCCTGCCTGCATTCATATTCATATAATCTCTCTCTCTCTCTCTCTCTCTCTCTCTCTACATTCAAACACTGCTTCAATTAACTTTAAGATTGTGTTAATTTCTCCTTTTGAGGGTCAAACATCCATCCACTTTCTTCAATATACATCATCTGTCGGTAAATTCTTGCTTTATTTTTCTCTTGCCTTCAAATTTGTTTCTTTTCCCTGGGTCTGGGGACAGGGGTTTAAGGTTTTAATCTCTAATGTTTGTTCTTGAAAATATTTGCTTTGTCCCTTTGGAAGATTTCTAGGCAAGTGTTTGTGTTGATTGTGTTTCTCTCTTTGATATTTTGTTGCTCATTTATTTTTTTATTATAAATTTTGAGTATTCTACAAGTATTCATTAAGTGCCTAATTCAAACCAGTGAAAGAAAAAGTGGAATCTATGGTTGTTAAAATTTACCTTAATTTTTGTTTTGGCATCATTTTGCAGTTCTGTTTCTTGGTGGTTTAAAAGAAAATCAGATTAATTCTCTCTCTGTGTGTGTTTTGCTGGGGGGGTTCTTCCTTCTTCTGTTCTTTTGGCAAGGTTATGCATTTTGCTGTCAAATTTTCAGATTAACTAGTTAATACATTGTTTTATAGTCAATTGGAGAACTAAAATATCATGGAGATGTATTACTCGCAGTGAATATTTTTCTGTTTGTATTCCTTTCTAAAGTGTTGCTGAATATCCTTTAATAATGTGGAGTGAGATTGGTTGAAATGTTGTTTTGTTGAACTATTTTGGGATAATGCTTCCAGGAAAATTCAGTTATGACGAGGTTAAGCCGTGATTTTAGTTATACAATGCAAAAGGGTGCTGTCTCACCGGTGTCAGCTGATGTGTTTTTCGCCTCTAGTCGTTTTCCGCATTATAAAATTGGGGCTGACAATCAGATTGTGGAGGTTAAGGAGGACTCAGTAACGTTGTCTATGAAAGATATGGTTGCCAGGGAAACTGCGTTGTTGTTGGAACAGCAGAAACGTCTTTCAGTTCGTGATCTTGCTACTAAATTTGAGAAGGGTCTGGCTGCTGCTGCAAAGCTATCTGACGAGGTTTGCTCTTGCTTGAACTTGTGGATTGCCTAAAACCCATCTTTAAAATGTGCAAATCAAGTGTGGGTACATATTCAATGTAATAAATTGGATGTATTTTCTAGGAAATAATTTGAATTGGATTCTTTAGGATATGCTTGATTTGGGATTTAGAGGATTTTATGATTTGGAGTTCAAATTCTTGATAAATAGTAATGGGTTGTGTTTGTTTTGCGATTTAAATAGGGTGAGATTTAACTTTATGTTAAATTGATGTGTAAGAGTGCGCGTTGTTGTATTATTATATTTGATTGTAATTGTCATGATTGAATTATTGTGTAATAATTAGTGTGTTTTATTAGAAGTTGTAAAAATGAGAATGAAAGATGTGATAAATATAATAAGAGTGGAAATAAAAAACTATATTTACATTAATGAGTCATTGGAGAGAGTGCAGCGTAGAAAAAAATGGTATTTATGGGTTTTATATGTATTTGTAGGGGTGGATGTATTAGGTCCCAAAGTAGAATCGGATTTAGATTTCGAAATCCCAAATCTAGTTTTCTGACCCCAAATCAAACATACCCTTATGGTGTTGTGATGCCATTTGTTTTTAAATTTCAGGCTAGACTCAAAGAGGCAGCTTCATTGGAGAAACATGTACTTTTAAAGAAACTCAGGGATGCACTTGAAGCTCTGAGAGGGCGTGTAGCTGGCAAAAACAATGATGATGTGGAGGAAGCTATAGCTATGGTTCGTTTATTCTCCGATTTCCATATTATTACTCTTTTCTTTGTGATCATGCCACTAGTATATGAGATGCAACAGATAAAGGCTTCACTTCTATTTTAGTTCTTAAATGTTAGAAATGCTTCAAAAAGGAATCTACTTCCTTGGAACTGTACAATTTTTCTGGTTTCTTTGCTCGTAGAATGGAATACTGTTAAAATACTCCCTCTGTCCCAAATCAGTTTTCACACTTTCCTATTTGGTTTGTCCCACATTATTTTCTCACTCCAAAAAAGGAAGTTTCTCACAACTATTACCCTCAAAATTCCCACTTGTTTACCCTCTATGCCATTACATTTTCTTACACAATACCCTTACTTTATCATTTTTTCTTAGTTTTCGTGTCCAGATCAGTGTGAAAACTGATCTGGGATGGAGGGAGTACATATTTTTAGAATGAAGAGAAGATTACACTAATACTGCAGATGACAGATCGTTTATATAATCTCAATGATCAAATCTCCCTCACTGTAGTATTTTTAGAATAAGAGAAGATTACACTAATACTGCAGATGACAGATCGTTTATATACACATATTCATGAAAAGTACAACTTTCAATTTGAAACTGCTATGTCTTAAAGCTAGTATCGTTTCGTACCTATTCAGTTACATATATCTCCTTACACCTATGATCTGGTTTTCCGTGGTTTGAATTACCTTGATGAGAGCTGGGCACCAGTAATTAAGATTATTCAAATCTGCTCAGATTTCTCATCTTTTCATGCTGTAAATCAAATAAAGTATATTTCATTTTTCATGCCCATGTAGTCTACAAATAGATGTTACTAATCAAAAAACATTTTATGTTTCCAGGTTGAAGCTTTAGCAGTTCAACTGACTCAGAGGGAAGGAGAGCTAATTCAAGAGAAAGCTGAAGTGAAAAAGCTTGCAACTTTTTTAAAACAGGTAAAAAAAAAAATGAAAAAAGCTTTCTGTTGCAGTGCATGCAAAGATGAAAACTATTACGTCTCTCCCATTTGATGAAAACTATGGAGGCTCGATAGCATAAATGCAAATGATCTGTCATTTGATGTCAACATACTTCATCCTTTTGGGTTTAATTTAATTTAATTGTTGCTACTATAATGACCGTCATCTTCATTTCTAGTCATATAGATTAAAAATGTTGATTGCCAAATGTTGCTATTTGAACATGGTTATGAATCTTTTCTCTTCCCTTAAAGGCTTCGGAAGATGCTAAGAAGCTTGTTGATGAAGAAAGAGCTTTTGCACGGGCTGAAATAGAGAATGCTAGAACAGCAGTCCAGAGAGTAGAAGAGGCTCTTCAGGAACATGAACGAATGTCACGAGCTTCAGGAAAGCAGGTTCCAATTTCATCTCCGATTCTCCATCAAAATCAATTACTAGACCTGGATTAATTTATATTTTGGGTATTTGGAACAAGATCCAACTATAATATGACTACAGGATGTAGTGTTCTTGATTTGGGTTGTTTTTTCCATTTATTTTCATGACCAGGACTTGGACGAATTGATGAAGGAAGTTCAAGAGGCTAGACGAATCAAAATGTTGCATCAGCCTAGTAGGGTATTATATCTTTAGCCTTTATTCTATCCTTGATTCAATTGAGATAATAAATAGAAAGATTCTGATTCAATTGACATAATAAAAAGAAAAATCTCTAAAAATGTTCACATGCTCTTTTTTCAGGTGATGGATATGGAACATGAGCTTCGAGCATTGAGGATCCAGCTTGCTGAAAAGTCAAAGCATTCTCTACGACTTCAAAAGGAGGTTTTGTTATCTTATTCTGAATCATACTCCATCCGTCCCAAAATGATGGTCCCCTTTCATTTTATACACCGACCAATAAACCATCATTTTTGACACTATATGCCTTCCATTTCATGCTTTGTCTTGTTTATGACCCTTAAAGACCGTGCATTTCTTATCCTCACCTTTTAAACGTGACTAATTCCACCAATATGAACAACTTTCTTTAAAGATAAACAAGCTATTAATCAATATATTATGTGGGTGTTTGCAAACTATTCTCATTTTTTAAAAGTGATTCAAATTGATTTTCATAGAAAAATCAAATGTGGTGAATGTTTGAAGAAAAATCTTATTTTACAAAAATAACCTTACAAAATCATTTTCTTAGAAAAAATCATTTTGAAGACTGAACGCACAGTGCTTTCTCAATTATGCTGACAAGGTCAATTATGCTGACAAGATTATTTGATGGTAGATCAGTAAAAGAAAATTGTATTTTATTGGTATAAAACCTAGAATAGCTTTTGGAGAATCCAAAAGCAGGTCTTAACTGCCTTAGAAAATCAGATTTTAAGTGAATAAAAAATCAGTTGCAAACACTCTAGTAGAAGTGCTTTTTTTTAAAATAAAAGTGATTGTGGTCCTTCCATTGAGATTGCAAACACACCCTATATATGATGAGGGAACTGCATGCTCCAAGAGAATAAGATATACTCCCTCCGTCTTGTACTCGATTGAACATTTGCCAAAAAGGTCTGCCCCAAGCTTAATTGAACATTTCCTTGAATGGAAATAAAGCAACTCATTACTCCATAACTATCTCCCTCAAGCATCTCAAAATTACAACTCTTTTTTTTTTGTCTTACTCTCTTCAATTGACCATCATACCCTCCCAAAAAAACAATTTTATCACTTTAATACTAATAAACAACCCCTACATTAAAACCTATGCTAACAGTAAATGTTCAATCCAGCACGGGACGCAAGGAGTATATTTTTTTTAAATGAACTATGCTAGATTTGGTACTATATCTGCTCTCTTAACTTGGAAGGTTATTACATACTCAATTTTGTTAATAATGTGGTTACAAGAAGGAAAATATTAATTTTATATGGTTAATTTTTTTTTTTTTGGTCAATAATTTTATATGGTTAATACCTCATACAAATCTGTAATACGCTGCAGAGGAAATATGAAACATGAGGCAAGATAAATAAATCTGCAATATTCCAACTTCATCATCTATATTCTTTAATGAAACCATTTTGAGAAATTATCAAGTGAAGTATGTATCATGGCATGTTTCCTTCTAAAAATATTTATTTAATGAATTTTTCAGCTAGCAATTACCAAGAATGGCGATAAAAACACGACCCACTTATACGACATAGATGGTAATGAGGCATTGGGTTCATATTTGTCTATTTATCCATGCTCTGATGGTGCTCCACAACTTTTGGAATGTAAAATTCAATGGTACCGTTGTACCCCTGAGGGTGGCAAGAAGGAGCTTATATCAGGTACATATGCTCTGTTTCATTGTTCATAATCATATCCTCTCTACTGCATATAATAAAATTTCTATAAACAAATATTGTCGGGACAATGAAAATTTATTATTTTAGAGATTTATTAATTAACCTATAAATTAATGATTTATTATTTTAAAGAGTGTTTTTTGGATCCAACGAAGTCAAACTTTAACTACATAAAAAATAGTTGTGTTTTACTAATATATTTATCATATCCATGTAATTAATGTAAAAGATGTATATCTAGTTAATATTTGTGGAATTTTAAGTATGTTAGTTGCATAACTTTGACTATAACACCTGAACTTTTGGATGTTGTTCGAGAACACGACACTTTAACTTTTGGGAGTGATAAGAATATTAATGATGTGCTCCAATTGGATTTAAGTTTTAAGAGAGAATAAACAACAATAGAATCACATTTTACTAGTAAATTGGTTGCATGTTTGTAATTTGTTTGAATTATTGGTTTGGGACCACTAATTTACACAAGTGTTTTCTTATTATTTTATCGAAATTAATGATTTTTTGTACTAGCCCAAGTCGGGACTAGGAAAAATTATTATTCTGTAGAGTTTATTTATTTTCTGAGTATTAATTTTAAGAGGTCTTACTGTATTAGTTTTTCTACTACCAGTTAATGGCACATACCAGAATTACTATTGCATATATATGATAATCGCTTAATTGTACCCAGCATGGCAGTATGTTTCTATATTCATTTGCTCTCTACATTTTTAGGGGCCACGAAATCTGTATATGCTCCTGAGCCTTTTGATGTGGGACGAATACTTGAAGCTGATATTTTGACTGATGATCAGACAATTACAGTAACAACCTCTGCCCCTATTGATCCAGGTCTGTTATTATTAAAGTTTGTCTTCTTATAAACTCAGCGTGTCTTGTGGATATTATAAAAATGAATCTTTTTCCTGTTTACAGCTCCTGGATTGGGAAACTATGTAGAAGCTTTGGTCCGAAGGCATGAAACAGAGTTCAATGTATGTTTTTCGATGTGATTGAGAATTTTTATGATTATTATTATGAATGCTGGTTTTTATTTTTTTTTCTCCTGTCAACTTACAAACATTAAATAACCCAAAAAATGTGTAAAATGGTATCTCTTGCTCGTTTTTCATGATCAACTACTTTCAACCAGTAGTACAGACTATACATTGGAACAAACACAAGACCAGATTTATACAATCATGACTAGATAGAGTTAGAAATGTTTTCTGGTCGCATAACTTGTCTATTGTCCAATTCTGACCCCATAACTTTGTCTACTCTACAAATTTGGCCCCAAATTAAATGCTCACATGATATTCGCGTGACATAAAGTGACGCTGTTTTCAATTTTCCAGCGATGGGGCCAAAATTGGACAGTAAATAAGTTATGGGACAAAAAAACTTCTGAACTCTGGCTAGATACTTCCACTTTTATTAAGATACCTCTTTTATACTATATAATTCGTCCATGCCACTTCAGCTTATCCAAAAATTGAAAAAAAAAAAAAAAAAAAAAAGAGCTCATGTTCATTATTTCCGTGTTGTGAGAGAAGCATCTCCTGTTTAACTTGGGTAATTTTTATTTTAAATGTCCCTTCCCTTGATCCCACACATGCTCCCATTTGTGATTAAAAAGCCTTTCAGGTAGTTGTGATTCAGATGAATGGAGCAGATCATCAATCACCGGCAATCCACGTACTGCATATAGGAAAGATGAGAATCAAACTTTGCAGAGGGAAAACAACAACCGCAAAGGAATACTATTCCAACTCAATGCAGGTATCAAACAACTCTTTTCTTGCACCATACTTGGTGTCCTAGAAATCTCTGAATATTTTAGTTATAATATAAGCTATATAGAGGTATTTTGTTCTTCTAAACTTTGAGTTAATGCGTAATTTATTATTAAATTAAATTCTAATACCTTTGGTATCTTAAATTCGAACGTTAACTTTGCACTCCATTGGTTTGCTTCTTTGTGGAATATATTAGACGATACTTATCATGGCCATTTGGGCACTTGAGACAAAATTGTAGGCTCAGAATATTATATCATTGCTCAAGAAGCAGTAATTACTTGAGACCCTATGATGATATTGTAGGGCCATTTTTTTCGAGGAATTAGGCATTTTTCTTTTAAGATTTGAGAAATACAGATACTTGATAAACATCTGTAGCAACTGTAATTAGTTTGAAAGCACAATTTTGTGAAAAAACTCGGTAGAGTCTAAAAGGGTGGAATGAGAAACGACCCATATACAATTGATGAAGCTTTGAACTACTCAGAGATGGTGTTGCATGCAAAATTCAATATTAAAATATTCATCCGTGAAATGTAGAGAACCTATAACTTTTTGTTATTGTTTCAGTTTAATATTTTTTTTTTGGCAATTTCATACGCTGCCACATTAGCAGAACTTGCTTGAATATAGTCATGTGATAAAATTGCATTAATTTGAAAGGTTGTGTATCGAGTTGTGGGTTTTAAAAACATGAAAAATCGTGATTTATTTTGCAATTAATCGTTAACCAAATCATAACCATTGATACATGTAGGAATATGCCGCATCCTCATTGATGTGATTTCTGTACATAACTCATTCGTTTGTTAATCATCAGATTTGTGGAGTTAGAGGTGGTGGAAATGCAGCAGCTCAGGCAGTATATTGGCAAGCAAAAGTCGGGCTTTCCTTTGTTTTAGCATTTGAATCAGAGCGAGAAAGGAATGCAGCCATTATGCTAGCCAGAAGATTTGCATTTGACTGTAATGTTAGTATCACTTCTTTAAAACCATAAAAAGAAGCTAATTTTTTTTTTTGGAGAACACCATTTTCTCTTTAAAAAAAAATTATAACTTTGAAACCAATAACCGATCCTTTTTATGACAGATTGTGCTTGCTGGGCCAGATGACCGATCTACAGCGACTTGATCTATCAACATAACCATATCCCAGAAAACATCATATTCATTTTTTTTGAAGTGATCTAATATGGCGAGAAAGTCTTTGTTCCAGTGAATATCAAGTTCTTGGAATGGTCTGTGGGAATTTTAGCTGACCTTTGATTTTTTCTTTTTTTTCTTTTCTGGTATGTTGTGCCAGTTGCTAGGCCTTTTTTCAGTTGCCTTGATCATTTTTTTGTATTCTTTTTCTTGATTTGTTTGTTTTTATTCTGGTTCTGATTGTAGTAGTGATCTTTGTAAGAGGAAATGTGATTGTGAAAAGTGTTTGCAAGTGTATTTGAATAATCTATGTACTGACACTCTGTTGTATATAATCAGGTTTCGAGTTTTGTGTTTATATTTGCACTTTGTGACGAAGTCTACTAAAATTATTTGGGATTAAAGGCTTATTTGTTTGTTATTTGCACTTTGTGATGAACTATTGGATATTGGAGATTAGTGAATATTCGAAATTTAGTGAGGCATTCATATAATTGTGTTGTTTAGTTAGTAATGAGAATATCTATCATAACCATTAATGTTGTTTGGTTGTCCAGATTCTTTAGGAATAAAATTAACTTCATTTTTTTTAAGGATCATTACTTTGATCCTTATTTAAACACTTAAATGGTATTTCCAATGTGTAAATATTATTTGAACATTTATTGTTTATACGAATTTTGAATAAAGTTTAAGTGATATAATCTAGACTTTTTAAAAAGTCTCATACCAGTAGAGATACTAATATTTATTAATCCCATCATCCTCCCAATTTATATTCATGTGGAATGATGGTATCAGAGCCACGATCCCATACAAAACGACGTGGATGACTGCCTCGGTGGCAAAAGGAAAATAGGCGAGCCTAGGTGAAAAAAGTAACGAGGTCTTTGTGAACTAGATGGGTTGACTTAGATAGAGCGAGTCGTTTGATGAGTGAACCATTGTTATGTGGATAAATATGGAAGAATCATAAAGTTAATAATGTTATGAATAATATTTATATTGTGTGAATGTCCATAATGTGGCATTTGATGTACATTGTTGGTTCATGTACCAACATTAATATTAGACTTTTCATTTCATCTTCTTCAACTTATTGTTCTCTATATATAGAGTTGATAATATTTGTAGTGCATACTTAGAGGTGGAATAAAAGATTTATATATTATCTCTACATCTTGTTCACTTATGTAATATATGGAGTTATACTTTTAAGTTGTTTCACACCACGTTATCAGCACGAAGCTTGTAAAACATTTCTACCGACGAAATTCAGTTAGTGATAAATTTCAGGTATTGTACAGAGGTATGTATTGAAATGTTTAGAATATATTATCTTACAATATTTATTTGTCATCTCTTATTTCATTACTATTTTGATGATTATGTTATTTTGCAATTAATCAACCTCTTGTTTATTTGATAGTTTCCAACATGTCGAACTTGACAAAATTTATATTTGTGGCTCTTGATATTACTGAAAAAAATATATATTGTATTTGTTATGGATTTTTTTATGGTGAAATTCATTTGAATGTCATGGATCTTGAGGATTCCATAAAAGTGGCAAATCAAGCATACAATAAAAAAATAAGGCTAATGCCATGATTTTATTTTGCCACCATCTTGATGAAGGATTGAAAGTTGAGTACCTCACGGTGAAGGATCCACTTGAATTGTGGACAAATCTTAGGCTCCGTTTGGATGGAGGGATTTGATCAATGGATTTCAAACCCTCCATTCAAATCCACTTCACTTGTTTGGATTAAAAAACAAATGAATGGATTTAAAATCCTTAGCATATTTTTTTAGTTAAAATTGAGAAGGTTTTAAATCCTCCCTAAAACCATGTCATTTGAAATCTATCTATTTTCAAAACCTTCCATTTGAAATACCTCCTCAAATCAAATCCCTCCATCCAAACCCAACCTTAAAGAAATATATGATTATAAATCAGTGAGTGAGTACAACTCAGATGTTCAAAATCATTCCTCAAATAAAATTATGTGGAGAAAATATTACTAGATGATATGCTTGAAAAGACATTCTCCACATTTCATGATTCTAATGTGATCTTGCAACAACAATATCGGGAGAAGGGTTTTTACTAAGTATTATGAACTAATTTCATGTCTCTTGGTGGCTGAGAAAAATAATGAGTTTTTTTTAATGAAATATCGGGCATCGGACGAGGACGTGGTTTTGATCGAGACAAATATCAAAATGATTATAATACTCGTCCGAATTTTAAAGGTACTCAAAAGGGAAAACAAATTTTTGAACATTAAAGGAAAAGAGAAAATAGTTGAAACAAATTATGTGAATAGTGAATTTGATAATGAAATGATTAACATAACACAATTTGATGTTGTTGATTACCTTACCCGCTCTAAAGGTGGTAATTAGAGTGTTATAATACTCAATCACAATTTCCTTTGATAATCTATTATTAATGTTTGTTTTCTTATATTATGCAATATCTTAATATTTCTCTTCTTTATAATACAAATGGCTATTGCATTTTCATAAAATAAAAATAATTAGATTGTAAATATCTTACTTTTATATTTTTTTATTTTATAAAAGAAATAAAAAATAGTATGATGATCAACATTTAAGTAAGAATATGGAGATCTATGTCTCGTGGATAGTGTTTTTACGCACACTATAAGAAATTCTTCTCACATTTAAAATGAGGAGAAGCGAATATATAAATACAATATCTGGTAGTACAAAAATAATTGTAGGCTTTGAAAGAGCCACTATTCTATTATTCGAAGGGACAAAATTCATAATCAATGATGCCTTATTCTTCGGAAAGTCTCAAAGAATTTTATTGAGTTTTAAAGATATTCGTTTGAATTGATATCATCTTGAGACTACTAATGAAGGCAATCTTGAGTATATTAACATTACTACAATTGTTGCGGGAAAGAAATGTATATTAATTGGAGAAGTTACCCGCTTTGTTCTCGGGTTTGTATTGCACGAGCATAAGAACAATTGAAATTTATGTCATAGTAAACTAAAAGGTTACTATCGAATTTAATTTTTGGCACGGCCGGTTGGGCCATCCCGGTTCCAAAATGATGCGAAAAATTGTAGAAAATTCATGTGGGCAATCATTGAAAAATAGAAAAATGCTATACCCCAATGAATTTTCATGTGATGTTTGTTCACAAGAAAAATTAATTATAAGCCCATCACTAGCTAAAGTTGAGCATGAAAATTTTATGTTCTTGGAACGAATCAAGTGGATATATGCGGACATATAAATCCGTCAAGTGGACAATTAGATATTTTATGGTTTTGATTGATGCATCGACTAAGTGGTCACATGTATGCTTATTGTCATCTCGCAATTTGATTTTTGCACAGTTATTGGGACAAATAATACGATTGTGAGTACAATTTCATGATAATGCAATTAAGAGTCGAAGACAATTCGTCTGAAAATGTTGGTGAATTTTCATCTCAAGCTTTCAATGTTTATTGTATATCAATTGAAATACATATTGAGCATCTGGTTGCTCATGTATATGTCTATAGAACAGTTTTGTTGAATCACTTATAAAGCGTATTCAATTGATTGCCCGACCAATATTGATGAAATATAAACTCCCTATTTTAGCTTGGGATCATGTTATATTGCATGCGACAGCACTTGTGCACATCATGCCAACAAGTTATCATAGCATTTCCCCCGTACAAATGGTTTAAGGTCAGGAACCAAATATATCCCATCTAAGAACTTTTGGATGTGTTGTATATGTCCCGATTGCTCCACCACAACGCACAAAGATGGGTCCCCAAAGAAGAATGGGGGTATTTGTTGGGTATGAATCTCCGTCTATTATTAAATACTTAGAACCATTGACCGGAGATCTATTCACGGAAATGTTAGTTAATTGTCATTTTGATGAGACAATTTTCCCAAAATTAGGACGGGAAAGTAAGCAGTTGGAAAAGAATATTTCTTGGAATGAATTATCATTGAATTGCATGGATTCTCGTACAAAGCAATGTGAACTTGAAGTTGAAAAGATAATTCATTTGCAAAAAAAAAAATAAAAAAATTGTGAATTAACTGCCAGACGCATTTACTGACCTTAAAAGAGTTACAAAATCTCATATTGCAGCTGTTAATGCTCCTAAAAGAATTGATGTCCCTGAAGGACCATCTTCCATGGCAAATGCGTCTACGACACGTCTGAAGCGTGGTAGACCTCTCGGTTCCAAAGATAAAAAAAATAAAAAATTCAAACAATAAAAGGAGCAAATATTGAGAATGGTCATAATGTGAACAATCCTGTTGAAAAATCTGACATACTACTTAAAGTTCCAGCAAATGATATTTCTGGTGCCCACAAATGATGAAATATCGACAAATTATGTCAGAACAGGAGAAAGATGGAACCAAAATGAAATCGACGTCGACAATATCTTTGCATATAATGCATCGCTTAATATAATGGAAGATGATGAGAATCCATGAACCTACATCTATTGATAAATGTTGAAAACGAGATGATTGGCCATTGTGGAAAGACGCAATAAATGCAGAATTTCAATCTCTTGTTAAACGAAGAGTTTTTGGACCTATTGTCCATACACCTAATGGTATAAAACCCGTGGGGCATAAATGGGTATTCGTGCGAAAAAAAAATGAGAAAAATGAAATCGTGAGATATAAAACTCGGTTTATCGCACAAGGTTTTACCCAAAGGCCAGGTGTTGATTATGAGGAGACTTACTCTCTTGTGGTGGATGCAATAACTTTTCGTTATTTAATAAGTCTGGCAGTGCAAGAAAAAACTTGAAATGTGTCTAACGGATGTCATTACAGCCTATTTGTACGACTCATTAGAGAAATATATTTATATAACAATCCCTGAGGGATTTAAAGGTACCTATATTGAAAAATGAGAATTCTCAAAACATGTATTCAGTCAAGTTGAGCAAATTCTTATATGGATTAAAGCAATCTAGTAGCATGTGGTACAATTGTTTGATGCATTCTTGATTAAGGAGGGGTATAAGAATGATCACATATGCCCTATATTTTTATTAAAATACCTGAATGTGAATATGTGATCATTGTTGTATATGTTGATAATTTGAATATCACTGAGACTCCTGTAGAGTTATCAAAGGCCATGGCTTCCCTTAAGAGGGAATTTGAAATGAAGGATATTGGTAAAACAAAATTTTGTTTGGATCTTCAAATTGAACGCTTTGATAATGAAATTTTTGTGCATCAATCCACTTATGTTATGAAAGTGTTGAAACGATTTTATATGGATAAAACACATCCTTTAAGAAAACATATGGTTGTGCGTTCACTGAATGTAGCGAAAGATCGGTTTCAACCTCGCGAAGAAAATGAAGAATTACTTGATCAAGAAGTACCATATTTGAATGCAATAGTTGGTTATGCAGATGCAGGTTACTTATCAGACCCGTGTAAAGCTCAATTTCAAACAGGTTATTTGTTCACATATGGAGGTACAACTATTTCATGGCATTCTATTAAACAAATTTTAGTTGCTACTTCATCTAACTATGCAGAGATCCTAGAAATTCACGAGAGTCGTGAATGTGTTTGGTTGTGTTCCGTCACTCAACATATTTGTGGACAGTGTGGATTAAACTTATTGAAAGACAATCCAACTGTGATATATGAAAAAAAAAAAAATGACGCATGTGTTGCCCAACTAATGGAGAGATTTATCAAAGGTGATACGCCAAAATATATTAATCATAAATTATTCTTTACCCACAATTTTCAACAAAAGAGTGACGTTAGTATGCAACAAATTCGCTCAAGTGATAATGTGCCTGATTTATTTACCAAGTCTTTACCTACTTCAACGCTTGAGAAATTGAGATACAAAAGTGGAATGTGACGTTTTAAGGATGTGAAGTAATGTAATCATCAGGGGGAGTTAATGCACGTTTCTTCTCATTGAATTTTAACGAGAGATAATCTTATCTAAATGGACATTCAAGGGGGAGTGTTATGAATAATATTTATATTGTGTGAATGTCCATAATGTGGCATTTGATGTACATTGTTGGTTCATGTACCAACATTAATATTAGACCTTTTATTTCATCTTCTTCAACTTATTGTTCTCTATAAATAGAGTTGATAATATTTGTAGTGCATACTTAGAGGTGGAATAAAGGATGTGATTATTTACTAGAATCTACCATTTACACCTCCTTAGTGCTTAAAACATCAAGAATAATATGACATTATTTAAAACTTCAAAAACAGGTGAAAAACCCCAATTTACCCCTAAACTTCATCTTCCAAGAATCCAAGTTATATTCAAATTTCCTTATGTCTCTCTCCTCTTTCAAATCAGTCCACAATATTGTCATATTTTCTCTCTCCCTCTCTCGATTTCATTTTTCAAACTCTTCTTTCTCTCTCATTCAAGATGTTCTTCGTTCTCCAGAGTCCAGACCAGTGCGGAGCACTATGAACGAAGGGAGGTCGAAGGCGGCGACACCGATTTGCCTGAACCCTAGTATTTCGACGAAGAAGTTTCTGTAATGGAGAGAGAAAATGAGAAATTGTGCGACGATGACGGCCTATGGGCAAGCGGCGAATCTAAGGTTCCGCCCTAGATCCTATGTGAGACAACGACGACGACCATGGCGGACGATTTTTGCCGGCGTGCGATCTTGTCGGCGCACTTCTCAAAATAAGGTGTAGATCTGTACGGCTGTACCTAAAAATTCTTAAATTTTGACAAGGTGTAGATCTGCTTCTTATAGATCTTCATCCATGGAGATTTTTTTTTTTTTTTTGGATTCTTTGTTTTCCAGAAAATGTCAATGAACAAGAGCAGAAAATGGTGAAAAAACAGAGCACCTGCTTCTTATTCAGTTCCTAATTTTCTGAAATTGCTACATGGCCCCTTGAAATTCAAATATTTACCCTTAAAGTTGTGTTTGTCCTCTTCAATTTTTTTTTTTGCATAAACTTTACCCTGTTAAATGTTTTGAGGGGCGTTTCCAAACTTGTTTAGTCTGAATATGAGGGAATACATATATTAAACAACTTTTACAAAATCGTATGCAATATGCCTTTCATAATTAAGTAGGAATACATTAAATTGGCCTTGTCATCCACATATTTTGCAATGCATTGAATGATGAAGTTAGGAGTTGAAGATTCCATAGTGCAGTGGTTTCTGCTGACATTATTAAGAGTAATTGACTCAAAAGGTTGTTAAGTGCTCATAGTATATTAATGTTGGGAGAATGAGTTGAAGTGTGTAATGACAGGGCTATAATTCATTGTTGGAAAGAGAATGAAGATTTCATGCTAGTGTTTTGCTCTGATTTTAATTATCTTGTCAATTAGGGATAGATGTTAATTCTCTTGTGAATGGTGTTGGTGTTATTTTTGTTCCATTGTATGGATTTTTGTAAATTGAGAGAGTATAAGAGTGTATTTCCCTTGTATCCTGAAATGTTTGTTGTTAGTTTGTAATGTGTGTTGCAAATATGATTATGTAGAAGTACCATTTGATGGGTGAATAATTTATCCAGGTGTATTTCCACACTTGTTATGACCAAAGCAATCTTCATTTTCACAGCTATGGGATCCATAATGCAGCCTGTCTACTTTGCTTATGGGATCTAGCTTGCTTCATAGCTAAGACCAAAGCAATCTTGGATATCAATCTTTTAATCTTACTAGCACAGTTCTTCTTACTTCAACTGATGATTGATATCTAGACGCATTACATATATGTTTATGTTACTTTTGAATTGGTTTGCAGATGCAAAAGGTTGGTGAGTGTACTATCATTTCACCTGCAAATCTTCATACTGTTTTCTTGCAAATGTGGTTATTTGAAAGTTTGTGGGGAGTCTTAAAGTTGAATTTTGAAAGTTAACAAGACGAAATTCAATTCAAGAAAGTGGAGTGTCCTGAAACCAAAAATGGACAAGCACCCCCATTTTTATAAAATTTATTGATGCATCCATTGCACAATTAATTTTTCAATTGTATAATGACTTTTATTCTATGTACCTGATTTTGTTTTATAAAATTGTGATATTTGATACTCTTGTAGGCCATGGCAGATGCTGCACGCCCAACGTATATTTTGGAAACTCGGAAAACTGCTCCAGGCTTACGATTAGTGGATAAATGGGCGGTGTAGATCACTATCTCCACTCTTTCTCTGATCTGAATAATACTAATTGCCAATTTATTTAGCCTCACCTTTTATTCAATTATCTTTTCAGGTCTTAATAGGTGGGGGTCAGAATCACAGAATGGGTTTGTTTGATATGGTGATGATAAATGGTATATTACATAATTATCAAAAATATTGAGGAATGAACATAGTTGCCATATGCTCCCACTTTGATAATGTGTTAATTGGTTTTCTATAAGCATTTTTATGTACCTTACTTCTCGGAGGGTATGTTTGATTTGGGATTTAGAAGATTTTGAAACCTGGATTTCAAAATCTTGTTAAATAGTAATGGTGTGTCTGCGGCAGCCACACACATTCTATGTCTACCGTTGTCGGTGATTTCCAAGGCGGCGGCCGTGGCACAGATTCTAGGGCAGGGACTAGGGTTCTCCACTCCCAACGGGCTTACTAATGAGTTACTAATGGGCTAGGGTTTGCCAGCCCAGATGTGCACCCACATTATTAGTTAATACACCCCCAAGATTCACTCGATACACCCCTCCTGGTTGCACCCACATGTCTCCTTAGTTCACCCGTTTCAGTAAATTGATACGTATTTTTATTTCATATGTATTGATTTTATTTTCAATTTCAAATTCTAAATTGGGGGAATTTTTTGTTCTCGTATATTTCTTAAATCCTAATTTTATATTTTCCATAGTTTTATATTCATTAAGTAAATTATCCGATTGGTTATTATGTGAAATTTTTTGAAGATCAAGCTCGACTCGATAAGAAAATTTGTATATGCATTGTTTGTTGTTAGTACGCAATGTGTTGTAAATATGAATCGTTTACTCGGTATATGCATTATTTGTTACTAGTATGCAATGTGTGTATGCATTATTTATTGTTAGTATGCAATGTGTGTATGCATTATATATTGCTCGTATGCAATCTGTGTATGCATTATATATTATTCGTATGCAATGTGTGTATGCATTATATATTGCTCGTATGCAATGTGTGTATGCATTATATATTGCTCGTATGCAATGTGTTTATGCATTATTTGTAGCTAGTATGTAAACATATACTCAATATAATAAAATATTATAATGTAATATTATATAAAAAAAAACTAAATAAAGTAGAAACAAAAAATTATTCTATAATGAAAATTAATTCCATTAATGAAAATTATTCTAAAAACTAAATAATTTTTGAATAAAAGTTAATATAATATAAAAAGAAAATTAATTCCATTAATGAAAAGTAAAAAAAAAATCTCAATTCCATTAAAGAAAATCAGAATAAAATAAATCAGAACAAATAAATAATTTTTGAATAAAATTTGAATACAAAAATAAAATAATAGTACAGTATTAATTAATGATGTTGAAAAGTATTCATGATGAAAAGTTAACATAATAGGGGAGTGGAAAAATATTATGTCAATCATATATAAATATTAATGATTAAATAATAATATGAAATAAAATAATTAAACATATTAAAAATTAATAATTAATAATTAATATTATGAATTAAAACAATAATTAATAGTTAATAATAACATGAACTAATACAAGAATAAAACAAGAATAAAATAATATAAGTTATATAAGTTAGTTAATGCGTTAAAATTGATATCGAAACTTAAAATAAAAAAATATACTCCCTCCATTCAATTTTATTATTCACACTTCTTCGAACACGAGTTTTATTGAATATGAATTAGTTTATATATAAAGTGGATAAGTTTGAGATATGAAGAAATGTTGTGGGGTCCATTTAGATAAAGTGATTGTTTATTAATAAAGTTAAAAACAATTTGAGTAAATAAATGATGGTTGAAAGGTAGAGATAAAGTAGTGTGAATAGTAAATTTTTAAATAAGGAATGAAAATAATAAAATTGGATAGTCCAAAAAGAAAGTGAGAATTATAAAATATGACATAGGAGTATAATATAATAATATTATAATTAATAAATGAATAATATAATATAAAAATAATAGGTTAGTAATGTGAATGTGAAATTTAAATTGAATGTGAAAATTAAATTGAATGTGAAAAGTGAAATTGATTTGATGGGAGTAGGAAAGAGAGTGCAGAGGCTTGTATTTTATCTTAAACATGAAGGCCTAAATGAAGTTTTGCCCAATTCTCCTATAAAGAATTTATATATTATCTCTACATCTTGTTTATTTATGTAATATATGAAGTTATACTTTTAAGTTATTTCACAACAAATAAGAATGAAATACGGAGTAGTATTTTTTTTTTGATATGAGACATTTTGAAAAAAAAAAATAATAAAAAAAATCCGTTATTATGTAATTGCCGTTTTAGCTCCCCTCGAAAATAACATGTGACTATTGACTAAGGCCAAGATTGTCAAATAAATGAGTATTTATATTTTATAGACTTATGGCCAAGATTATCAAAAAGCAATTTGCCGGTTGCGTTAAACGTGAATTCAATTTTTTTTTTTTTTCAAATTCTTATGTGGAATTGAATATATAGATACATTTAAATTTTAATATTTGACTCAATTGAATGAAGGTTGAAACGGAGATCATATTAACTGTAACATGCGGATTCTTGCATTCTCCTTATTTATTTGTTCACTAAAAGTATGTCTATTTCTTTTTATGGAAATAATTATTTTATCTTTAACTCATAACAACTCCAGAACTAGAGATATTTATCTAGACCGGACTAAACGGATCGACACAATTATCTCTAAAAAATGCAGGGTTAGGGTTGATAAATCGTATACCCGTTTAAATCAGAGTTTTTTTTTTACCCATAACGATTAGTCCGCGGGCGAAACAAGGAAGCCCACTGGTCTAACAGACTAACCCAGGTTGTGAGTATTAGACATGTCTAAAATCGAAACTGGCCGATTTTGAACCGCTGGTTACAGTTCGAAAACCGTACCGTAATCTTAAAATTAAGGTCGGTTTCGGTTCCAGAAATTCAAAATCAAAACCGACGATTTTGCCCCTTTTTTATTTTAATATTCTGGGCAACACTTGTGTACCCCCGTGTGTACCGTACCCCCTAATTTTAATTTTATTTTTTTATTTATATTTTACCTACATCCACTAATTTAATGAGTTCACCCTCAAATCATATTTTTACTACAGTTATCTGCACCCACTTATTTTATGAATTCACCCCCAAATCATTTTTTTTTACAACTACACCCGCGCATTTTATGAGTTCACCCCCAAATTATTATTTTACCACAATTATCTGCACCCTCTCATTTTATGAGTTCACCCCCATATTATATTTATGCTATAGTTATCTGCACCCACTCATTTTATGAGTTCATCCCCAATTTTTTTACCACAGTTATCTGTACCCGCTCATTTTATGAGTTCACCCCAAATATTTTTTTTAAATTACATTTAAAAGATTATATTATCTTTTTATTTAATTTACACAAAATATAATAAAATCAACCCTAATTTATACATTTACAATCTGCAGCCGAGTTACCGTCGATTCACCACTAAATCACCCATATTTTTAAAAATAAAATCGTAAAAACATAATTAAAAAAAAATATCGAAATTAGGCACAAATCTCAATTTTTCATTTTTTTTTTCATTTTCAGTTTTTATTCCAAATGTTTTATTTCTTCATTTTTTTTCCTTTTTTTTCATTAGTATTTTTTTAAAATTTTAATATAAAATAATATTATATGTATGATTTTATTATAGTCGATAATACAATAAGTAATACTCACTCCGTCCCATACTTGAAGCCACATTTTACCATTTTGGGCGTCCCATACTTGAAGCCACATTACCTAAAATAGTAAAAACACTTGTAAACACTCCCCTTAAAACATCACAATATTACAACAAATGCCACTACTTTATTACACTAAAAAGTAACTTTATTACTATTTATAAAGTTGAAAAAGTCTTTATTACCCCCACTTTATCTTACACAATACTAATAAACAACTCATTTATTAAAACCCGTGCCAATTTGGTTTGTGGCTTCAACTTTGGGACGGAGGGAGTAATCAGTAATACCATAAACAATAATCAGTAATATCATTAACAATAATTAGGAATATCTTATACAATAACAAATAATTGCACACATCTAATTATATTCAATAATAACAAAAACAATTATTAGTAATACCACGAACAGTAATCGGTAATACCATTAACATTAATCAATAAAATTTTATACAATAACAAATAATTTCACACATCTAATTATATTCAGTAATACACTAATACCAAAAATAATTATCACTAATATCATGAACAATAATTAGTAATAACATGAACGGTAATTAGTAATAACATGAACATTGATCAGTAATATCTTATAAAATAACAAATAATTCCAAAAATCAAATAATATTCAGTAATACCAAAACCAATTATCAGTAATAACATAAACAATAATATATAATACCATAAACAATAATAATAATAATCAGTAATGCCTTAAGCAATAATAAATAATTTCACACAATCAGTAATACCACAAACAATAACTAGTAATACCACAATTAATAATCAATGATACTGTAATCAATAATCATTAATATTACTTCAATAGTGTATTAATAATAATATCACAATCAATAACTAGTAATACCAGTACCAATCCAATAATACCACTGTCAATAATACCATACAAAAAGTGGAGGGAGTGCAGATCGGGGTGTACTGAAGAAAATAGGGGTGCACATTACCAAGCCCAATTGAAGAGAACCCTAGCCAAATAGAGGGCACCCTAGGTCAGCAGTCGTCGCCTGAGATTTCATCGACAAGGTCACCGGCTCCGAGTGCCGGCCGATCAGAGATCCATCGGCAACATACTCACAGTCCTCCATCAGACCGTCATTAACTGGAGGAAGAGGTTACGCAGGAGCAGGGTGAAGAAGACGAAACAATGTAGCTTCGATTTGAGCAGATATGAACGGCAAGAGCGAGGTGGCGTCGATCAGAGTATTGCAGGCGAGCGCCATTGATGTCGGAGAAGCTCCTGGATCGCGAACACAAGGGAGATTGATCGAAGCAGTCGCGTCGGTGGTCGAAATGAGCAGAGGTTTTCGACAGCCATGGATCGTGGCCGAGATAGAAGATGATGTCGATTGTCATGGAAGTGAAGAATCACGATTGCGATTCGAGGAGGGGTCTCGGGCTTCAGCGGCAGGGATGGAAGCGCCGCCGTCGAGGGGGTGGTCGGGCATGGTGGTGGCTGGGTCACCCGCCGACCGACATGGATTTCCGACAGGTCCTTTATTCATCAAATTAAAATTAAAATTCAGGTGCACCGCCGACCGACTATAATAAAATCATACCTATAATATTATTTTGTATTAAAATTTAAAAAATACACATGAAAAAAATGGAAAAGAAAGGTAGGAAAAAAAAAGTAAAAGGAAAAAAATGAAGAAATAAAAAATTTGAAAAAAAAAATTGAAAATGGAAAGAAAAAAGGAAAAGAGGAGGGGGAAGAAAAATTAAATAGAAAAAAAATCGAGATTTGTGGCTAATTTCGATAGTTTTTTATTAATTATATTTTTACAATTTTTTTTAGAGATGTGGGTGACTTGGTGGTGAATCGACGGTAACTCGACATTGACTCGGCTGCATATTGTAAATATATAACTTAAAGTTTATTTTATTATATTTTGTGTAAATTAATAAAAAGATAATATAATTTTTTAAATGTGATTATTTGTTTAAAAATATTTTGAGGTGAACTCATAAAATGAGCGGGTGCAGATAACCATGGTAAAACAATAATTTGGGGGTGAATTCATAAAAGAGCGGGTGTAAATAACCGTGGTAAAAAAATGATTTGGGGGTGAACTCATAAAATGAGCGAGTGAAGATAACATATTAAAAAATGATTTGGGGGTGAACTCATTAAATGAGCAAGTGCAAATAATTATAGTAAAAAATGATTTGAGGGTAAACTAATTAAATGAACAGGTGCAGATAAAATATAAATAAAAAATTAAAATTGAAACTAGGGGGTACGAGAGAATTTGGCTAATATTCTTCTATAAGGGCTAGTTGATTCATGTATTCTACAACTCTAAAATACACAACCGCAAGTATACGGTGTATATCGTAGTTATTCTATTTAAACGCGATCGATTAAGTGAAAGTGAATTACCCTAAGATTACCTATCAAGTTGTCACAAATAAGCAATAAAGAGTAATGGAAAATCGATCAACTAACATGCAAACCAAGAAATGAAAGTGAAACGAATGAAAACTCAAAGAAAGAAGGTGGGTTCCAAGGCATTTGCAACACTTAGATATCCGTTTATGAATTTTACTCGTTTAAATGGCCATTAAGGTTGTCTTCATATAGGGTTGATCACAAAAGAAGAATTAATCAATCTCTCGATCTAACTAATCCAAAGGAGCATGCGACATAAGTTCGTATCTCTACCTTACAAACATCACACCACCTAAAATAGTGTTGGGATATGAATCCTGAAACAAGTCCTAATTGATGATAAAAGATAAAGATGAAGTTTTGATAAACCAAAAGTAGTTTGAATATTTTCTAAGTGTTGACTGATCTAGTCTAGTTAAGAGAAGTCATCTTGTACAGACCAGTAGAGTTCACACAAGACAAGTAGTGTTATATATAAAAGTTTATATGACAAGTACGAGTTATAAGTACTTCGTATTAATTGTTTAGGTTGTTACTGAGCTATATTAATCATTGTATAGAAGCTCATGATTTTCATATGTAATAGATATAATCATTGTATAGATTCTAAGTTGACTAAGCTATTTTATAAAGCTTAATGTAATGTAATAGTCTTGTTAGGATTAGATTAGTTATTACTAAGTCTACTACTGAAAAAGTTCGCACAAGAAGAAGATGAAGTCTACACAAGACAGGTGCGCTGAAGACTCAACAAGGCAAGTCAACATACAAGAAGGATGAAGTTAGTTATTCAAACGCGTTGGAAGATAAGGATTGAAGAGTTAGTTAGAAATAACTAATTAATAACAGAAACGCGTGGATGGATAAAGAGTAACAGTTATAAATTAGTTTTCAAGAAAAGTTGGTTACAACTGAAAGTTCTTGAAGATTAGAAGTCTATAAATACCCCATGGTATTCATTGGTAAAAGACTACTACAATACTGATTACTGAAGCATTATTGAAGCATTCAAAGAAGCAAACACTCTCAGAGTTTTGAAGTTCAGAAAGCAAGTCCGGAAGACAAGTGAAGAACAAAGAAGACTGCTACTGAATAGAGAAGTTTGATTTTTGTTTTCAAGTTGCTAGATACTTGTAAATCACTAGTAAGATCGAAGATATACTTGGTAGTATATTCGAGAAGATCTAAGTCTTATTTCTTGGGACTTAAAGCTACAAGAACACATTACTCCATTAGACGAGTTAATAAGAATTTCTCAACTGGGTTTGTGAGAGTGGATGTAGACAAGTTGTCGAACCACTATAAATCTCGTGTTTGTTTACTTTACTGTTTTGTTTGTTGTTTAGTTGATTAACTATTTAATTGATTGAATTACATATCTGAACAAGACTAGTTGAGTATACATAGAACAGAGTTCTCGAATAATAAGTTGAGTATAAACTAGAATTGGGCTCATTGTTATATTCTGATTTCCGCATTGTACTTTGATATATTGAAAGAATTTTGAAAAGTCTATTCACCCCCCTCTAGACATTTTCACTAGCTTACTTAATATTAAACTCAACTTGGGACCAACAAGTGGTATCAGAGCAGTAGTTTACGAACTGCTGTTTCTTGATAACCGACTAAAGACTTGGGTGAAAGTCTTGGTTCTTACTGCTCGTGCTCTTACATGTTCTTGATCGCTGTACTTGAAAAATCTGTTTCTTGTTACTATACTGTGCTATACTTATCTTCTTGAATCGTGTCGCTTGAAATTAGTGCTAACAAGTTGCCTAAGTTCCAGGTTCAGGACTATGACTATTGGAAGTTGAGGATGGAAGCCATCTTCAGTTCCACTCACGACTTAATGATCTCTGTCGTCACCGAAGGTCCAATCGTGACCATGATCACCAATACTGCTGCCCTCGACAAGGACAAACCCGTGGGTACTCTCGTCAAGAAACCCAGGCCAGATCTAACCTCAGAAGAAATGCGTCAAAATAATTTGGATAGCTTGGCGAAGAATTACATCTTACACACTCTTCCTAACGAGTATCTAGGAAAAGTGTTAAAATGTAAAACTGCCAAGGAGATGTGGGATAGGCTCGCGATCATTTGTGAAGGGACATCCCTAATCAAAGAGAGCAAGCTCTCCACAGTTGTCCAAAGATTTGAATCATTTCGAATGAAATCTGGCGAAACTATCGACCAGCTGGATACTCGTTTTACTAAGATCATGAATGATTTGGAAGTCCTTGGAAAATCTTATACTGCACGTGAAATTAATCTTAGGATTCTTAAGAGTCTTGATGCCAGGTGGAGAATGGTAAAAATGCTTGTTAAGAATACTCAAGATATAGACGTGTGGACAGCAGAAACCATGTTTCAAACTCTGAAGGCGCATGAGTTTGATTTAGATGAAGAGGATCCAATTGCAGTGAGTGATAGAGACAATGCTGTATCTAAGAACGTTGCCTTTAAGTCTAGTTCGTCTAAGAGTTCTAGAATTAACAAGTCTAAGTCTAAAACTAAGTCTGCTTCTGTGAAAGACGAGTTAGATAATGATCTTAGCCTGAAGGATCAAGTCAACCTCATGGTTAGAAAGTTTGATAGGCTGAATAAGCGTTTCGGTAGATATAAGAAGTTCTATAGAGATCATAGAGAGTCTGCTTCTAAGAACTCGTCTGAGACCAGACGAGACCGAAACTCGTTCGAAAGGAGAGACGAAGTCTCGAAAGGTAATAGACGAGATAAAGAGTCTGATGATAGGAAGATTACTCGTTCTGATAGACGTAATAAGCGAAGGAATAATTCTCCTATTAAAAAGGCTACTAATGATCTCTTGTGCTATAACTGTGAGAAACCAGGTCACTACATTTATGAATGTCCAGACCTGAGTACCGATGATAAAGAACGCAAAGCACGAAGGGAAAGAAGATACAACCGTGTCAAGAAGGCAATGATGGCCAATGATGACTCTGAGTCTGATTCAGACGAGTTACCATCATCTTCATCTAGCTACCCGTCTGATCCAGATCACGATGAAGCTTTCATAGTAGATGATGGTCTATGCTGCATGGCTAAAATCGACTAAGAGGTATCATCTTCTACTTCATTTCAATCTTGTGATGATTCGGATTCTGATGAAAGTGATACTGCCAGTAGTGAAGTAGGGAGTAGTCTTCATCACTCTACTAGTGTTGTTGAAGACGACCTCCTACTAGCTAATCAGGCATTCATCGAAGTCAGCGACGAGAACATCGCATTAAAACAAGAAATCATTGATCTTAAGGAAGCTCAATCTAAAGTAGATCCTAATGTAACAGTCCTAAATGAACGCTTGACTGAAGAGTTAAGGCAACTCAAAGAAAAGTGTGCATTGACAGACAGGTTATATCAAGACCTACTTAAGACACATGCAACTGAGATAAATGAATTCAATGTTTTAAAGAGCAAGTGCAAAAAGCTTGAAGAACGTAATAAGTTCTTAGAAACCGAGGTTGTCACTCTAGACCTTAAACTTACTGACCTGGTTAACTTTTCTAAGATTAACCTTGAACTGTCAGATAGGTATAGGGCTCCTGCTGACAAGACAGGTATTGGTGCAGAGTCACCAAACTCGTCTACTCGAGTCCTTAAGAACCCTACTGCTTTCATCTCAAGCTCTTCGACTAATGATAAAGGAAAAGGACCAATGATATACGATATTGGAACGCCATCTGAAGGTACTATACCTAAACAGACTCGAGTTAACAATCCGATTACCAAGGGAGGTAAGAAGAATGTTAACAACAAGCCTGTTCCGTTTAGAACTAGTCAACAAAGGACCACTAATCGTGGACGACCTAATCAGGTCAGATACGAGGATTGGTATCCTGAGGAGACGAGTACTAGACAAGTACAGACTAGACGACAAGAGCCTAGACCTCCTTTCATAAGGCAGTCTCAGCTCTACTCGTTTAGGCCTAGACAGGTTGCTCCAAAATATCGTACACAAACAGTCCTATATCCTCCACCTTTGTCATATGATATCATAAGTGAGGAAAGACCCAAACGTGTCTATAAACCGTATGGACCTAATGCATACAAGCCCTATTCTGACTATCATAGACCAGTGCCTGCTCAAGTAGAGATTAAGTCGAAAGGCTATCTCAAACGAGTAGACCCGAAATCAAATGATAGGCCAGATAAGGACAACAAGGTCTTATTTTGTAACAAATTTGGCAGGAAGCTTAAGAGATCAAACTTGTTCAAGACTCCAATGTATATTTGGATTCCTTTGAACTCGACTAACCCCCCAGGACCCCAATAGACAGTGGGTACCTAAATTATTGAATATCTTCATTGCAGGGTCGACTTGACTTGTATAAGAAGGGTGGTTCAGTTGGAGAAACTTGGTACATAGACAGTGGGTGTTCTCACCACATGACTAGTACCAAGGCTCTTCTTTCTAACTACCATGAGCAAGAAGGACCAAAAGTTATCTTTGGAGATAGCTCTATGGCAATCACGAAAGGATTCGGATATATCAGGAATGGAGACGTAGAGATTCACGATGTCTCATATGTAGAAGGTTTGAAGTATAATTTGTTATCTGTCTCTCAATTTTGCGACAGGGGTTATAAAGTCTACTTCAAAAGCACCAAATGCGAAATATGGGATAAAAGAACTCATACAATCCTTCTAGTTGGAGTAAGGCAAGGCAGCGTCTACACTGTGAATTGGAATAGTTGTCCTAGGGATGCTTGCCTTCTTACTAAAAGTCCTAAAGAAATCAACTGGCTATGGCACAGACGCCTATGCCATATGAACTTTAAGATAATTAACAAGATCGCAAGAGACTACCTTGTTGAAGGTATCCCTAATGAAATCTATTACAAATCACAAGTGTGTGATGAATGCCAAAAAGGTAAACAGGTAAAGGTTTCATTTAAGTCAATTCCTACTCTCTCAACTAGTAGAGTCTTAGAACTCCTACATATGGATCTTCATGGTCCGATAACTCCTCCAACATTGAATGGAAGAAGGTACACACTTGTTGTTGTAGATGACTATTCTAAGTTTACTTGGGTAGTCTTCCTACACAAGAAGAGTGATACACAAACACTTCTACCTGATCTGTTGAAGAAGTTACAAGTTGAGAAGAACCAGTCTATTGTCAAGATTCGTAGTGACAAGGGAATTGAGTTCATTAATTGCTATATCAAAGATTTTTGTGCTAAACGTGGTATCCAGCACCTTACTAGTGCAGTTAGGACACCACAACAGAATGGTGTAGCAGAAAGAAGGAATCGAACTCTCAAAGAAGCCTGTAGAACCATGATAGCCGAGTACAACACCCCTCAAAAGTTTTGGGCTGAAGCTATCAATACTGCATGCCACTCACAGAACAGAAGTGCGATCAACAAGGCGTTAGGCAAGACACCTTATGAGGTTTGGAAAGGTAGAAAACCAAGAATTTCTTATTTCCATATATTTGGTTGTAAGTGTTTCATCCATAACAATGGAAAGAGCAAGTTGAATGCTTTCGATGCTAAAGCAGACGAGGGGATATTCTTAGGATACTCCTCGACTAGCAAAGCATTTAGGGTATTCAACTACTCAACTCTTTGTGTGGAAGAAACACCACATGTGGTTTTCGATGAATCTCGACAGGACTCGTCTGCCAACAAGATCAGTGAGAAAGTGACTGATCTATCGATCGAATCTGACAAAGAATCAGAGGTATATGAATCCGTTCAAGCCTATAATCCTTATATGAAACTCTCGAGTCGGATGACCAAGAGAAGGTAAGTGCTCAAGGTAAGTCTACTAGACCAGTTGACATGCCTGCTCTAGTTGACTCGTCTACCCCTGTTAAATCTATTGATACAAATGATGTTGAAATGCATGATGCAATACCTGATGTAGATAATGATAGTATTCCTGTTAAGTCGAGAAAGACATGGAAATCTGCGCATGATACTGAAAATATCATTGGTGACTCTACTATTAGTGTGAAGACTAGACGACAACTCTTTGAGTCGCAAGAACAACCTAGTCCATCTATGTTTTGCTGGTGTTGTTTCCTTTCTTCTATCGACAGGCCTAAACATCATAATGTAGTTGGCACTCGATGGATTTTCAAAAACAAGAAAGATGAGAATGATGTAGTCGTTAGGAATAAGGCTAGACTAGTAGCCCAAGGCTATTCACAAGCTGAAGGCATAGACTATGATGAAACATATGCTCCTGTTGCTAGACTAGAAACCATTCGATTGTTCCTTGCATATGCTGCTTATATGAAGTTTACTGTATATCAAATGGATGTCAAAAGTGCATTTCTTAACGGTATTCTTGCGGAAGAAGTATATGTTGAACAACCCCCAGGTTTCGAAGTCAAAGGCGACTAGGTGTACAGATTAAAGAAAGCCTTATACGGACTAAAACAAGCTCCAAGAGCATGGTATGATACTCTCTCTCTATTTCTATTAGAAAATGGTTTTACTAAGGGCAAGGTCGATAGAACCTTGTTCAGAAGACAAGAAGGGAAAGACATTTTACTCGTCCAAATTTACGTAGATGATATCATTTTTGGTTCACCTAACAAAAAGCTGAGTGAAAGTTTTTCAACACTCATGCAAAGTAAATTTGAGATGTCCATGATGGGTGAAATGAATTACTTTCTTGGTCTTCAAGTAAAACAAACCCCAGAAGGGATTTTCATAAATCAAGCAAAGTATACTAGAAATCTACTAGACAAGTATGGTATTAATACATGCAAGTCTACTGGCGTACCGATGCTACCTACATACAGGATGGATCCAGACGAACAAGGTAAATGTGCTGATCAAACATATTATCGTGGTCTTATTGGTTCATTACTGTACTTGACTGCTAGTAGACCTGATATTGCATTCTCTGTTGGCGTATGTGCTCGTTTTCAAGCTAATCCAAAAGAGAGTCATATGGAAACCACTAAACGGATATTGAAATATTTGAAAGGAACCATCAATCGTGGTATATGGTATCCTTCAAATGATGATTTATCTCTAAGTGGCTACTCAGATTCTGATTTTGGTGGTTATAGAATAGATAGGAAATCTACATCTGGTTCTTGTCAATTCTTAGGCACAAAACTCATTTCATGGTTTTTTAAAAAGCAAACTAGTGTGGCTACCTCTACTACCGAAGCCGAGTACATGGCTGCTGGTAGCTGCTGTAGTCAACTACTTTGGCTCATGCAACAGCTTAGAGATTACAACATATATGAATCAAATGTTCCTATTTTCTGTGATAGTAACAGTGCCATTGCCATTACACAAAATCCTGTTTTGCACACACGTTGTAAACATGTTGATGTGAAGCATCATTTCATACGTGATCATGTAGAAAAGAAGGATATTCGCATGGAAAAGATTCATACTGATTTTTAAAGAGCTGATATTTTCACAAAACCATTAGCTGAGGCTCGTTTTCATGAGTTATGCATTAGTCTAGGACTAATTGATCTAGACCCTACTTGCACATAGCTATGTACTAACCAGACAGGTACATCAAAGAAATAAGGAGACAAGATCACTGGAATAGAGCACTCGTCTACTCGCTCAACAGACAGGTAAACAAGGTCAGACAAGATGACCAAACAACCCGATGAGGAAGCTGGTAAAGCTGAGGGTAATACTAAGGGAATAAACATTTAAGGGGGAATCCTTGATTTCTTAAATATCCTTATGTTGACTCTTATATTTGTTAAAAGTCATCTTGTTCGAACCTTGACCATTGCTTTTGTTGGTCCTTGATGGAGTATGACACAAGTGTATGGGGGGGGGGGGGAATGCACTTGTGTATGCAAAATTCTTTCCTTTTCTTTTTTTAAACAGTTTGGTCTTATCAAGAAGATTGTCTCACAACAAGCCTGAGTGTGAACTTTGATAGATACTTGTCCTACTGATTACTATTAAGTGATCAGTTGACTAAATGTCTAAAAGAGTTGCTAAGTGCGGAATGTGGTTGGCCTTTTACTCAAAGAAATACTCCAAGTTGATTTCTGAAAAACACAGTGATCAGGGACTTTGTCCAAAACAGATTTTCTTAACTTACTGAGAATAGCTCTTTGAAATATGATTGAGTGCAAGTGCTAAAATGAATGCAGTAAGTAAATGACACACAATTTATAGTGGTTCAGAGACTCAAGCTCCTACATCCACTTTCCCTGATTGAACAGGATAATTCTTTAACAATGGAATTAGCTTGTTTTATAGTGCCAATGTGCACTGATCAACAGCACTCTCTTAGTGCTTTGATCCCTATGATAATTTGAGTCCTAGTGCTCAATCTCTCTGAGTTAAGACTGTGATTCACAATAACAGTCCTTAACTCTTACTTCTACAACAAACACTACTTCTCTTAATGAGGTAAGGGTTTGAGGTTTGGTTCCAACTAGTAGAGATATCCTTTACAATAAGAACAGTGTGAAGGCTTAGGATATCTCCATGCTAAGCTTTGGATATTACAAGGATTGGCTTAGCTATTTGAAGTGATCAGGAAACTTGGGATACTGAAGAACAACTTTGGTTTCCTTTGATTGCTTGATGATAGTTTGATAGCAAGTAGTTGGATGCTTGAATCCTTTGATCACTTCTGTATTTATAGGCAAATTTGAACAACTAACCGTTGGAGGGATAGCAATTCAAACTTGTCTATTTGTAGCATCATTGAAACGGTTATGAAGCTTGACATCCTTTTATCCACTGTGTAAAAGCTTCTTCAATGGTTGCTTGAATGAATGTGTTGACTTCTGAAAAATGCGGCTGAGATGACGTGTGTCAGATTCCAAATATGCACATTTCCCAAGGTTGATTTGTGGCAGACTCTACACTCAACCAACGGTCAGATGGGACAACTCCCCTGAACATTCCTGCTGCAAGTTAGAATGTTCCAACATCCATTCAATGCTTCAATCTTTAATGCTTCTAAGTCTTCAATGCTTAGTTCAGGCTTGATGGTAATAAATGCTTCAATAAATGTGTCTTCTGTGAGCCTAACATTCAATGCTCTTGATCATTTGCACTTCAATTGATCTGATCATTTGTATTTATGAGCATTGCCTTATCACTCTTGATCTTTTCATCCATGTTGTCCACTCAGTCAGTTTGTCTTGTTAAATCAGCAAGTTTGGCCTAAAGTACTTAGCACTTATCAAGCTGCCTAACATTCCAGCTTTGGACAACTATCCTGAACTATAAAATCTCACAAAATTTCTGAGATATTAGACTTAGGCATTTCTACATACTCAAGTGTTCTGAGACAACTTATCTGATCTATACTTGAGCATCTCTCAACTAATCTGAACATCATCAATCAGGGGTTTTGGTATCTCAATCAAAATCATTTTATTCCCAACAATTTCCCCCTTTTTGATGATGCCAAAACCTATTACAAAGGGAACTTGACTTATACTAAGCTCTGTCTTCAGGATAGATGATCTGGTCAATTTTCCTGAAACAAACTGTTAGCACAAATAATAAATCAAGTATATAGGTCATGTCAGGTTAGTTGAGATAATGAGTTGTTATCTCTTGATAGAAATATAGTGATCCTTTCATATATAGCATAGAACATTACAGTGCAGAAAATCAATCAAGGACTCACTAAGACTGATACAAATGAAAATCAAAATAACAACAGGCAATAAAATCATAGATAGATAGGAAGGAATGAACTTATGCTTCAGAGGGTTCCATCATCCTGAGGGGCAATCCCATACTTAACCCAGACCCTCTTCTTCAACTCCCAGATATCCTTATTGGTTCCTTTAGGGCCAGGCTTCATCTTCTCCATCCTCATGATTGAGATGAACTCTTCCAGAATCTTCCCTTCATCAATTAAGTTCCCATTGAACTTTGGAGGCATGTACAGAATAGGACCAGGGGCCTTGAACTCAACTCTTGCCATCTCAGCTGCTGCAAACAGCTTCTGGTACAGATCCCTGTAATTTTCAAACATGAACTGCACAAAGACCTCATCAACACTCTCTTCAAGCCATTTCCCTATGACATAAAAGTCATACACAAAGCTTCTCTTGGCCTCCTCCCATGCATCATTCAGTGAGATTGGCACCCACTTATCATGGTGAGGGTACTGAGTGTCCCATCTCTGCAGCATCTGAGGCTTGAGTCTCTTATAAGATGCCCTTCTCCTTGGTGCTCTGAAGTTTGCCCTTCTCTCATCCCTTGCCTTATTGGCCTCAACCAACTGATCCATCTTTTCCTTAGCTCTCTGAAGAGCTAGCTTCTCTTGTGTCTCAGGATCCTTTCCAAATCCTTCTTCAAACAACTTCGAAGGATCATCAGCAAGCTTGGGCATTCTGACTTCAGGCTCTTTGTCCTGTACTTCTTCTTCAGCTTCTTCTTCTTGGATTTCAGGCAACTTGGCTGCTTTTCTCAACCTCTTTGACTGCCTCAGTGGAGTTGACTCTTCATATTGGAATTCAGATGGAAGGGTCAGGCTGGTTGGGAATTCATTGAAGGCTTGTTCCTTCCTCTTTCTCTCAGAGGCCCTGGTCACCTTCCCCCTTACTTCAACAACTTTCTCCTTGGGGTCAAGGCCAACAGACTCACCACCAGGTCTCTGTTGCTTTCTTGCCTGACTTTCCATCACTGAAACCATGGACTCTTTAACTGCAATCTGGATTTGCTCTTCTTCAGTCAAATTTTCAATATTCATTGGGCCTTTGCCTTTCCCAATGTCTTCTTCTTCCTCCTCCTCAACCTCAGGGACCTTCTCCTTTCCTTTGGATTCACCAATCCTCAAGGTTCCCTTTGCTCTAGCTCTCCCTCTTTCCCCCTTTTTGGCATTATCAGGACATTGGGGCTTCAATTCACTCATAGTGACAGAGAGATGTGAGTGAGCATGAGTGAGGGACTTCAATTCCTGTAGCAGATACACATTCTCATCATGAATGTTCTGCATTTTGTCATCAGTCATACTTAGAAAGGTGTGAACAGACTTCATTTTTTGAGCAACAATAGCATCCAGTGTGGCTTTCAGTGATTGATCAAGTTTGGCTTGCAATTGATTAGTGAGGTTGGCCACAACTTGATCAGACACCTTGGCCATCAATTCCACTGTGAACTTTTCAGCAGCCTCTTTCACCATAGCAGCCTTGAGCTCCTCAGCCTTCCTTCTCTGAGCTGCTGTCCTCTGCCTCAATGCATCTTTGATTGTCCTTCTCAAGGCCCTCACATTGTGTTTGTAAAGATCTTTGAGGCCTTGCTGCTCTTTCTTTACTGACTTGGTGAACTTTGCCATTGCATCCTTTGCCTTAGTTACCTCTGTTGAAACTGTTTGCAGTCCAGTTTCAACACCACAAATCCTGGCATCCAAAGTTGGCAAAATCACTTCCTCTGATCCTGTAAGCCTCATTTCCACAGAGGCTAGAGTCTTGCCTTGTCCATCCAGGGTATCCACAGTTGCAGCATGTGCTTTTCCAACTTCTCTGACTAATGTGTCCAACTTCTTTGATTGCTCCTCAATGGAGGTTGCAGTCTGAGTAGCAATCTGCAATCCAGCCTCAGTGGCATTGGCTTGCTTAAAGTAAATCTTGTTCAAGGTGGACACATTTGCTGAGATTGCTTCTAGATCAATGTCAGCATCAGCTGGAATATCTGTAAGGGAAGCATCTGCAAAAATTTGTTCTATGGTGACAGCAACAGAATCTGCAAAACTCAAAGTGTTAGTTAAATCACCCTCAACACCCTCATTCTTTTCTTCTCCCATTAGGTCTGATACATCATCACCTACACTCTCATTTTCAACTAATTTCTTTTCTTCATTTATAACAGATGGACTCACATTCACTGGAGAATCAGGCCTCCTTTCACCAAGGGATTCATCAAGTTCAGATTTGACTTGAAGAATAGCCTGACTCTCATATTGGGCGGCACCCAATATTTCTACTTCATCTTCCTCTAATTGTGGTGCACTCAAAGTACCAGTAATCGCACAATCCTCACCATCTCCCTCTGATTTTTCTAAACTATCAGCCTTTTCAACTCCTTCCATTCCTAATCCTGACACCTCCATATCCTCAACAGGATCCACAGAGGGCAGTTGTTGGGAGATCACAGTGCTTGGGCTTCCCAAGTCTACTGAGTCATCCTGAATGACTAAAGGCTGGTCAATGTCCAACTTTCCTGACATTGATGAGGCTTTAGTCAAACCAGCTTCTCCCATGGAAGTCTCAACATTGTCAAGCTGTGCCTCAGGCTCAGAAGAACCATCCTTGGCCAATGCATCTTGGACTGAGTGACCACCCTTGGTCAACTCCTCTGATTGATCAGAGTCCTTAATTGAATGATAGGTCAAGTAATGTACCTGAGCAGAATTGAGGCCAGGAGGGTTGGGATTGGTGTTGTCATCATCATCATCATTGTCATCAGAGGTGCTATCAGGATGCTTAAGGCCTTGTGCAATCCTCTCTCTTTCACCAATCACCTTCTCATGAACAATGGCACAAAACAAGGCCTCAGTGGTCAACACACTGGATTTTTTCACATTTGCAAAGTGTAAAAGCCTGTTTTCTTCAACCTGCCACCAGCTAGCTCCCTTATCCTTGATAGCTTGAGCTATCTCCACCATTGTTCTATCCTTGATCTCAACAAGCGCCCTGAGATCATAGAATTGTTGTTGCAGTCTTGGATAGTCCTTCAATCCTGGATAGAGCTGATCCACATTGGCTTTGGCAATCTGCCTTAGCATCCCCTCGTATGTATACTCTTCATCACTTCCATCTCCATCAGAAGAGTTGGCTTGAGATTCAGGAGGGTTGGATTGGGATTCAGGTAAGTTGGGCTTGGGCTCAGAAGGGTTGGGATCAGAAGGGTTGGGTTCAGAAGGGTTGGGTTCAGAAGAACTCAAAACAATTTGGGACTCAAGTGCTTTAGAGAGCAATGTTCCTGAGGAGGTTATTGGAATGGGTGGATAAACAACTTGATCACCTTCTTAAAGAACAGTTTCAAGAAGTTTGGTATAGGAGAGTAGTCTGGGATCAAGTGGGGAGAATGGCCTATCTTCACTTTCAACCAAGTCAGCCAGGACATCAATACCTGTCCTATCATGAGCACCTTCAGGAGAATAAACTTTCTTGGCCACAATTGGGGCATCTTCAGGAGTCTTGCACTCCTCCTCTTCATGCCTTGGTGATATTCTTTGAGATTGAATATCAGGAGAGTTGGCTTCAGGGCTGTTGGGCTTGGACTTTGACTTGGAGTTAGACCTACTTGCTTGTCTAATCTCCTTGAAGAATTCCTTCTTCTTCTTCTCCTCTTCCATCAACTTCTGCTTCTCAGAAGTCTTAATGATCCTTCTCCTTCTCTCTGACCTTGTTGGCTTATCAAGGTCCCTGAACTCAGTCATAGATTCAGGTTGCAGAGGGACAATCTCTCTGAATTCTTCTCCCTCTTCAGGGGGGTTGACTCCTTCTTCTGCCACTTCCTCAATCTCCTCAGAAGTGTCACCTCCACTTCTAAACTGGCTTTCTGGGGAAGATTCACTCAGGATCTTCTTCATCTTCTTCATCTTGGGCTGACTTTTTGGTGGTTGAGCTTTCCTTTTTCTAGGGGAGGATCTGGTGGCTGGTACAACAGCTAATGCCTTCTTGGAGGCTGCCTCTTGCTTCCACTTCTCTGTCTTTGAGGACAGCTTCCTAAACATCACCTTTTGGGCTGGAAAAGGCTTTGACTTGGCTTGGAGATGAGTGTAGTGAGCAAATCTTTCCAAGAGCAAGCTAGCTCTTGTGCAAAATTGAAGTCTCCCATCCACCACCACCTTGTGGTGCTTCACTTCCTTGAATTTAAATTTTTCATTCATCATTTTGTCTAGAATGAAACTTTTCCAATCAAACTTGACTCTCTTTTCAGCAGAGTCAATCACAGCAGCCATTACTCTCAATTTGGGCAAGCTAATTTGTTCCACACTTCCAGAATGGCTCAATAAGCTTTTCACTACACAATCAAATAAGTGCCTATAAACTGGTTTTAAAGTGTTCTTGTTCTGAGCACTTACCAGCTTTTTGGGTACTATCATCCATGGATTGGAGAACTCCTGCTCCTCTCCTTCTCTGTATATTCTGGATTTTGGCCTTCAGATGGTAACCCAAAGCTGGCATCAAGGTCCTCAGCAGTGAAGATGATGGTGTGTTGACTTTCTTCTTCTTCATCTTCTTCAGCATAAGTTAACTTTGTGCATACATCACCCTTTTTGCCCTTCCATCTGAGATGGGCAAAGAATTCTGCCATAAAAGGATTTAGACAGGAATCAGGCTTGGTGCCAAGAAATTTTTCAAGCCCTGCCTCCCTTAGCCAATGGAGAATTGGATGAACTTCTGTATCTGGGCTATCAAAGGCTACTAATTTCTCAAACCAAAGAGAATTTGGATTACTGAGATAAGAGAAGTCAATGTCCAATGAGGAATCATTGAAATCTACTAGCTCTTCTCTTTTGATTTTGGGAGCCATAGATGAATTTTGAGAGATAGAAAGGTTTGGAGAAGTTTGCAGGTTTTGAGATGATTTCAAAAAAGGTTTAAGTGTTGGAAAATATGAGTGCGTAGGGAAGGGGATAAAAACCTAACAGTTTATATATGAGGCAAAATTATTAACCGTTGGTTAATGATTTATGAAGATGGATAAAGTTAAAAATCAATTGGATATTGTGGGGTAGTGGGTTTGGGGCGGTTTGATGAAGGTTACTTGTTAATCAATGGCTTTGATGATGGCACAGTAATTAATGCAATCTTAAAAGGGATTTTTGCATTAAAAGCTGATTTGCCATATTGGAGGCAAAAATCTTAACAGTACACGCCATCCTAAAATGGCCTACTCTTAGACCAAGAAATCTTTTAAATGTCCAATCAATGCTAAAAATAGCAATTATCACCCTATTAACTCGGACAAACATCCTGAGATATGTTTTGACTTCTATAAAGGTCAAAATGTCTGACCAACATGCCTGAGTGGATCCCAATGTTGCTGACTGGGTCCCACTAGGACAGATCTCCTGACCAACATTGCTGAACATTCCAAGGACAACTTTGCTGAGTTTTCCTTTTTGGCAGACTGCTTTAGTGAGGTTGGTCAACTTTGCTGAAGTTCAACTTAATGAACTTCCCCCTTCATATGAGCTTTCTTCCTTCATTTCTCCATCTTTCCTGGATCAAGTAAGCCCAATTCAGTTGAAAGTTCCAAGAACCTTGCTTCAGCTAATGGCTTGGTCAAGATATCAGCTTTTTGCTTATGAGTGTGAATTTTGATAAGCTTGATATCTTTCTTCTCCACATGATCCCTTATGAAGTGATGCTTGATATCAACATGTTTGCATCTGGTGTGTAGCACTGGATTCTGTGAGATGGCAATTGCACTATTGTTGTCACAGAATATTGGAACTTCATTGGAGATGACTTTGTAATCTCTAAGTTGCTGTCTGAGCCAACGTATCTGAGCACAGCAACTTCCAGCTGCTACATATTCTGCTTCAGTTGTTGATGTGGCAACTATATTTTGCTTTTTGGAGAACCATGAGATAAGCTTGCTGCCCAAGAATTGACATGTTCCAGAGGTGGATTTTCTGTCAATTCTACATCCTCCATAATCTGCATCTGAGTATCCAGTGAGCTCAATGTTGTCATCAGCTGGATACCATAATCCAAGATTCTCAGATCCCTTGAGATATCTTAGAATTCTCTTGGCAGCATCAAGGTGTCTCTTCTTTGGATTTGCTTGGAATCTTGCACAAACTCCAACTGCAAATGTGATATCAGGCCTACTTGCAGTGAGATATAGCAAGGATCCTATGATTCCTCTGTAGTTAGTGGAGTTTGTTGACTCTCCACTTTCATCAGGATCCATTTTCCAGTTTGTATTCATAGGAATTCTGACTGGCTTGCTTGTAGCACATCCAAATTTCTTGATCATGTCCCTTGTATACTTGGCCTGATTGATGAATATTCCTTTCTTAGATTGAGTGACTTGAAGTCCTAAGAAGAAATTCATCTATCCCATCATGGACATCTCAAATTGCTCTGCATGAGTTTGGAGAATTTCTCACATAGCTTCTCATTTGGAGATCCAAATATAATGTCATCCACATAGATTTGGACTAACAAAATATCATCTCCTTCACAGATTCTGAACAAGGTTCTATCAACAGTGCCTTTGACAAAACCATGATCTAGAAGAAACTGTGATAAGGTGTCATACCAAGCTCTTGGAGCTTGCTTTAAGCCATAGAGGGATTTCTTCAATCTGTACACCTTATCTCCTTCTTCAAAGCCTGGGGGCTGTTCAACATATACTTCTTCTTTGAGCACTCCATTGAGAAATGCACTCTTCACATCCATTTGATACACCTTGAACCTCATGTGAGCAGCATATGCTAAGAAGAGTCTGATTGCCTCAAGTCTGGCCACTGGAGCAAAGGTTTCATCATAATCAATCCTCTCAGATTGACAATATCCCTTGGCCACCAGTCTTGCTTTGTTCCTCACAATGATGTCATTTTCATTTTTCTTATTTTTGAACACCCATTTGGTTCCAATGACATCTTGATGAGTTGGCCTATCCACCAGCTCCCATACTTCATTTCTTGTGAACTGGTTCAGCTCTTCTTGCATGGCTATGATCCAGTTGGTGTCTTGAAGTGCTTCCTCAATGTCTTTTAGTTCCTGTTCTGAAAGGAAACAACAAAACAGAGCACTTTCTCCATGAAACCTTCTAGTTTTGATCCCTTCACTTGGATTACCAAGTATCAGGCTAGTTGGGTGGTCATGCAACCAAGTCCTTCTAGACCTGATCCCTTCAGGAGGATTGTCCTCATCTGAAGTTGGGTCACTAGACTCATTAAATTCAGGAAAGTTAATAGAAGGATCAAGTTCAGGATCATATTCAGGGGTAGGGGTGGGAATAGGCCAGGCCGGGCCAGGCCTTAAGAAAAAAAGTTTGGGCCTGGTATATAATATTTGGGCCCAAGCCTGGCCTGTGGCCTATTATAGGCTTTTTTTAGAGGCTAGGTCTGGCCTTTTTAGTAAATAGGCCTGGCCCGAAAGCCTTTTAAAGGCCTCTTTAATGTTATTTAAAATTAATTTTTATCACACTTGTATTACCATTAAATTATAAAAACTAACTTTTTAAATCTCAAAATGAAGAAATAAGAACAATAAAAAATTAATAAAAAGATCCATAAAATTATACTCAAATGCAAATATTCATATCAATTATTTTTAACTATTACAAAGAAAAATAAAACAAAAAAATATATAATTTCTTCAAGATAATCTCATCATATATTGAATATTATATTATATACATATATATATTTTTATATATTATATACTTATACATATAGAAATAGAGTTAAATAGGCCGGCCTGTTGGGCTTCAAAGGCTTACGAAAAAGCTCAAGCCCGGCCTATTTAATTAAAAAGGCTTTAAAAAAAGCTTGAGCCTGGCTTGTTTATTAAACAAGCCGAGCCGAGCTGAGCTTTAGAAGGTCGAGCCGTAGGCCCCTGTCGGGTAGCCTGGCCCATTCCTACCCCTATTCAGGGGTATTGTCCTCATTGTCAGATAAGTTGACATTTTCATTGGTTCCCCCTTGAATATGGGATCCATTAACTACCTCAGCATTGCCTGCTTCTTCATTGGTAGTTGTTACCTGGTTTTGAACTGGGATGGGGTCAGTCAGTTCAATTTCACCTTCAGGTTGGTTGGTTTCTGGTTGATTGCCATCAGGTAGGTTGTCCAGTTTTTGATTGTCATCGAGTTCAGGCTGGGCAACATCTACAAACACTGTCTCCTTGCTTTGAAGCCTTAGTCTGGTTGTTCTTTGTGTTATCTCATCAATATTCAGGTTTCTATCCCTGAACTCATTAATGGATTCATCAAACACAACATGAGGTGTTTCTTCCACAATAAGGGTTTTGCAATTGTAGACTCTGTAAGCCTTACTGATTTGTGAATATCCAACAAATATTCCTTCATCAGCTTTGCTATCAAAAGCTTTCAATTGCTCTTTCCCATTATTATGAATGAAACACTTGCAACCAAATATATGAAAATAAGCAACAGTGGGCAATCTACCTTTCCATATTTGATATGGGGTTTTACCTTGTCCTTTGGTGATTAAGGACCTGTTTTGAGTGTGACATGCAGTGCTAATGGCTTCAGCCCAGAACCTTTTAGGCAGTTTGGATTCAGCAATCAATGTTCTTGCTGCCTCTTTCAAGGTTCTGTTCCTTCTTTCAGCAACCCCATTTTGTTGAGGTGTTCTTGCTGCTGAAGTCTCATGAGTGATGCCATTCTTGCTGCAGTACTCATTGATGTATGAGTTTATGAATTCAGTGCCTTTGTCTGATCTGATCTTGACAATACTTAGGCCCTTTTCATTGCTTAATTTCATCATCAATTCAGGTAGCTTGACTTGGGTCTCCTTTTTGTTCAGCAAGAAAACTTCCCAAGTGTACCTGGAGAAATCATCAACAACAACTAAAGCATATTTTCTTCCATTTATACTTACTGGGATGATTGGACCAAATAAATCCATATGCAGTAGTTGAAGAACTCTCTCAGTTGAGAGGACAGGTTTTCCTTTGAATGAAGCTTTGAAATGCTTTCCTTCCTGACATGGCTGGCATATATGTTCTTTGATGAACACTTGATTAGGCAGCCCTTTAACTAGAGAGTTTCTTGCAATCTTGTTGATGGTTTTGAAATTTAGATGGTTTAGTCTTTTGTGCCATAGCCAGCTTTGCTCACTTGTGCTTTTGGCAACAAGACAAACTGCTTCAGGGGTTTTGCTCCAATCTGCAAAATAGACATTTCCCTTTCTCACCCCTGTTAGTAGCACCTGTTGTGTTGAATTATTTTTGATGATGCATTCATTTGGTGCAAATTCAACACTGTATCCTTTATCACAGATTTGACTTATAGACAGCAAATTGTATTTTAGGCCTAGGACATATGAGACATCAGTAATTTTGACACTACCAATGTTTAATGTACCATAACCTCTTGTGATTCCTTGAGAGCTGTCTCCAAAGGTTACTGAAGGACCATCTTTTTCAATGAATTCTGAGAGAAGTTCCTTGTTCCCAGTCATGTGTCTTGAACATCCACTGTCCAAGTACCATGCTGTTTTCTTGTTGATGCTTCTCCTCTTCTTGTGGTCCTTGCAGTCCTGCAAAGTCAATATTTAGGTACCCTTTGAATGTTGGGTCCTAGAGGGTTAGCTGTACCTTTTGGAACCCAAATCTGCCTAATTACTCTGATTGACTCAAAGTGACTGACTTGGTTTCCATTTACATCTACATACACAGTCTTACCCTTAAATGCCTTGGGTGGTTTCTGTGCATAAGTGGTAGTCTTGTAGGTTTCAGGAGAGTTGGTGAATTTCTTTGGGGCATATCTCCTGAAGTTACTAGACTTAGGTGCAGCTTGGTAAGACTTTTGAGGATAGGGGTTTGGATGGCCTTTTCCTTTTGGCATGTAAGGTCCAGGCTTCCTGAAGTTTTTATACCTATCAGAGGGGTTGGGCCTTAATCTATTCAGTTGGGGTTGCCTCATTTGAGTTGGCCTTTTCTGTGTAGATTTTGGACAACTCCACTGATGAGTGTTCAGATGGTTTAACCTTCCATTGGTTCTTCCCTTCTAAACTTCATTTCTCTTGTATACAATGTTCTTAACCTTTTCCTTAGGTATGGGTTTAGAGACATTGTTTACTTGAGTAGGTATAAAGATTCCTTTACCCTTTTTCTTGATCAGTGGTTGATTTACTTCCATTTCATTTTGTTGAGCCACTGATATTACAAAAGTCATCTTAGAATTGCTTGTTGAAGCAATACTAAGACCAGGTGAGGATTCAAATGGATTATAGCCTAATCCATTTTTTTGAGCAAATGGTCTTTGAAACCTTTGAATTTCTTCTATTGCCTTAGTAGATTTGTTCAAGGCAGACATCTTCATTTTTAAGCTCCTCTCACTCAATTTTAGAGTATCAAATTCATTTGAGAGATTATCAAATTTAGCTTGAAGGATTCTAAGATCAAAATCCTTTTTCCTCAAGGCCAGTTCTTGTTCATCAATCAACTTTTGTTGTTCAGTGACTTTGAGAGACATTTCATCATGTTCTCTCACAGTCTGTTGATACAACTCAGTTGATTTAAAGTCAAACTCTGGTTCAGGAAGGTTGGGAGTTTGAACTTTAGAATTCAATAGCTCATTTTCTCTCAATGTCATATTGCATACTTCTTGTAGCCTGGTGAAATCCTCAAGTAACTTCCCAAAGTTGAGTTTCAAGTGGATTTCACTGGACTCATGTGTGTTGTTAGAAGAATTGGAAGATGAACATACCTCTTCATTTTCAAAGGCCATTTGACAGTCTTCATCACTGTCACTGTTGGAGAATAGTCCATCATCAGAAGAGTAGACACTCTCTTCACTTGCTGATTCCCCAGCTACCATAGCCTTCCTGTTGTTCAGCCTCTTGTCTCTTTTGTTCTGCCTTTCTTTTCTTTCTTTTGAGCTCAGGTCAGGACAATCATACTGAAAGTGACCTTTTTTCTGGCAGTTGTAACACACATCTTCATCATCATTCTTCTTGCTTGAGGACTCCTTCCTCCTTGATGATGATGGTTCAGCTTTGCTGTACTTCTTTCTATCAGCATATCTTTCTTCTTTCTTTTCATCAGAGACTTTGTCCTCTGATTTGTTGTCAGAAGAACTGAATCTCCTTCTTGTTCTGTTGTCTTGGTAGAACTTTTTGTATCTACCAAATCTGGAGTTGAGCTTCTCAAATCTCCTTGCCATGAGTGCCAACTCCTCCTTCATTTCAGACTTTGAGACAGTTTGAGAAGATATTTGAGTACTCTTCTTTTCTGTTTCAACAGCTTTGAAAGCAACACCTTTGCTTGAGGAGGATGGCTCATCATGCACTTTCTTTCTGTTCAAATCAAACTCATATGCTTTGAGTTCAGAGAACACTTGCTGCATGGGCATGTTGTCAAGATTGCTGGTATTTTGCATCATGACAGAGTATATGTCCCACTTGGATGTGAGACTTCTCAGAATTTTTAAAGCAACTTCTCTTTTGGCATATAACTTGTCAAGAGAGTTTATTTCATTCATGATGTCAGTGAATCTTCCATCAAGATGATCAATAGTTTCATTGGGCTCCATAGTAAATTGTTCATATTTTTGGATAGCCACTTAAAGCTTGTTTTCTTTTATCTTTTGGGTACCTTCACACATGAGTGCTAAGGTATCCCAAATTTCTTTTGCTGTTGTGCAGTGGTATACTCTTCCCATCACTGCATCTGGAATAGTCTGGTACAAGGTATTCATGGCAATGTAGTTCAGGTTGTGCCTTTTTCTCTCTTCAGCAGTCAAGTCATCCTCATCCTTTGGTAGCAACTCCCTTTGATCAGCTTTCTGAGCATCAGTGAGTTTGGGATTTGCTTTGGTGAATGTGAAGGGCCCTCTGGTGATGACTTTGAGCATTTCATCATGCTGGCAAGCAAGATGTGCTCTCATCCTGATCTTCCAGAAATCATAGTTCTCAATTGAGAACATTGGCAATTTGTGATGAGAAATATGATTGACTTGGTTTGGACCCATGTTGTTGATGGTGTTGACAGCATCTCCTGGAACTGCATTGTTAGCCATTTCTATAGAAATAGAATAAGATAAACACAAATAGGTTTTTTAGAAATTTGGATCAGTTCAGTGACCACAGAAACTGATGTGATTTTAAAATCAGTTGGATTTTCAGAAGCAGTGGTCTATGAACCCCTGCTCTGATACCACTTGTTGGTCCTTGATGGAGTATGACACAAGTGTATGGGGGGGGGGAATGCACTTGTGTATGCAAAATTCTTTCCTTTTCTTTTTTTAAACAGTTTGGTCTTATCAGGAAGATTGTCTCACAATAAGCCTGAGTGTGAACTTTGATAGATACTTGTCCTACTGATTACTATTAAGTGATCAGTTGGCTAAATATCTAAAAGAGTTTCTAAGTGCGGAATGTGGTTGGCCTTTTACTCAAAGAAATACTCCAAGTTGATTTCTGAAAAACACAGTGATCAGGGACTTTGTCCAAAACAGATTTTCTTAACTTACTGAGAATAGCTCTTTTAAATATGATTGAGTGCAAGTGCTAAAATGAATGCAGTAAGTAAATGGCACACAATTTATAGTGGTTCAGAGACTCAAGCTCCTACATCCACTTTCCCTGATTGAACATGATAATTCCTTAACAATGGAATTAGCTTGTTTTATAGTGCCAATGTGCACTGATCAACAACACTCTCTTAGTGCTTTGATCCCTAGGATAATCTGAGTCCTAGTGCTCAATCTCTCTGAGTTAAGACTGTGATTCACAATAACAGTCCTTAACTCTTACTTCTACAACAAACACTACTTCTCTTAATGAGGTAAGGGTTTGAGGTTTGGTTCCAACTAGTAGAGATATCCTTTACAATAAGAACAGTGTGAAGGCTTAGGATATCTCAATGCTAAGCTTTGGATATTACAAGGATTGGCTTAGCTATTTGAAGTGATCAGGAAACTTGGGATACTGAAGAACAACTTTGGTTTCCTTTGATTGCTTGATGATAGTTTGATAGCAAGTAGTTGGATGCTTGAATCATTTGATCACTTCTGTATTTATAGGCAAATTTGAACAACTAACCGTTGGAGTGATAGCAATTCAAACTTGTCTATTTGTAGCATCATTGAAACGGTTATGAAGCTTGGCATCCTTTTATCCACTGTGTAAAAGCTTCTTCAATGGTTGCTTGAATGAATGTGTTGACTTCTGAAAAATGCGGCTGAGATGACTTGTGTCAGATTCCAAATATGCACATTTCCCAAGGTTGATTTGTGGCAGACTCTACACTCAACCAACGGTCAGATGGGACAACTCCCCTGAACATTCCTGCTGCAAGTTAGAATGTTCCAACATCCATTCAATGCTTCAATCTTTAATGCTTCTAAGTCTTCAATGCTTAGTTCAGGCTTGATGGTAATAAATGCTTCAATAAATGTGTCTTCTGTGAGCCTAACATTCAATGCTCTTGATCATTTGCACTTCAATTGATCTAATCATTTGTATTTATGAGCATTGCCTTATCACTCTTGATCTTTTCAGCCATGTTGTCCACTCAGTCAGCTTGTCTTGTTAAATCAGCAAGTTTGGCCTAAAGTACTTAGCACTTATCAAGCTGCCTAACATTCCAGCTTTGGACAACTATCCTGAACTATGAAATCTCACAACATTTCTGAGATATTAGACTTAGGCATTTCTACATACTCAAGTGTTCTGAGACAACTTATCTGATCTATACTTGAGCATCTCTCAACTAATCTGAACATCATCAATCAGGGGTTTTGGTATCTCAATCAAAATCATTTTATTCCCAACAGCTTTAGATTGATATTCATCTTAATTATTCTACTCTACTTGTACCTACAATCATACGTCGCATAAGATAAGATAGGTACATGAAGTCGTTCGACAATCAGAATAGACAAGCACAGTCGAAGGGGGAACTCATCTTGTGCGCTTAAGCCTACTCATCTTGTGCGCTTAAGCCTACTCGTCTTGTGCGCTTAAGTCTACTCGTCTATTCTGAATAGACTCGAACAGACAAGATAAGTGTTCTTTTGATTTAAATATGCCAAGTGTTTAATCAATTTGAATTAAGGGCATTATAGTAATTCGATAATGTGAAAATTGGAAAAACCCTAGAATTAGATTTATACACTCCCACTTAATGAGGTGTATACACCCAGTTCACGCCAAAACCTACTACACTAGGTCAGATGAGTTCACTCCTCTGTCCTAACCAATAGGAAAGGCGGATTCCAAATATTACAATATCAAATCACATAATATTCTCGATTCTGTAACTGAATACCAAAAGGCCCAACCGTTGGATTTAATCTTTCAATCTTGGCCATCGATTCGAAAATTCAGTTTTAACAAAACCCAACACTTACACACTACTCGCCCCACATTTTTCTTAACTCCTCTACTCTCACACACTCGAATTTTCTTGCGAATCCAAGCTATCTGTTCTTACTCAATCTATTCACTATGTCGATCATCTCACTTTTCGATGTAAGGACTAACATGCAGGCCAGGTTTGACCTTGGCAAGTACATCCCTGAAAGCAAAGTGCATGTGGAACCCTCTGTGTTTTTCAAGGGTAAGCACACTGGTGGAAATCAAGAAATTTTGACAAAATGCATCAGATGTGGGTTGAAACCCTACTTGGAGGCATTTCCAGAAATTGTTTTGGAGCAGGAGGTATTAGAATTTTATGCCAACGCCACCAGACGAGGCGACATAGTTGAATCATTCGTTGGAGAAAGTCGAGTGGAAATCACTCGTGATGCTGTGTTCGAACATTTGAAGCTGCCCATCGGATCGATTGATGTGGAGAATTATGCACTTGGACAAGAAGCAAGATATCTCAGTGTATTTTGTGGCAAGAAATTGAGGCTAAACCCTGATGGCAAACTCCCAGCAGTCAAGAAGAAGGAGCTACTTGAGAAGTACAGAACACTCCTTCACATAGCTAGCAAGATGCTACTATGTGTTACTGGTTCATATGACTTAGTCACCTTGCAGAAGGCAAGAGTGATGGCTGCTATATATGATGGAATTACGGAAGGAAATTGGTTCAAGTTATTTGCCGACCGACTCATGTTTTTCGAGAGAAGTGTTCGCGTCGACACCGATACGGCTAATTGGGTGGTGTCCAATGTGGTTGGTTTTGGAAATAAGTTATCTATCCTTCTACCCCTCTTGTTGTCGAACAAGACGGAGTGGAGCAAAGGCAAGCCATTCCATCCCTTAAAGTTTTATTTGAAGAAGGAGGCATTGAGGAAGCAAGCTGCTGCCATACCTGCGGCCCCCAGGCAAGTATATATTAACCCTCTTGATGCGATGCCCGAGGCTGCTTCGTCAAGTTCATCGGAAGACGAGTCGGATGATGAAGAATCCGAAAATGTGGCACAAGTTGAAACTAGTGCAGGAGACTCGGAGGAAACTCAATCCGATGAGGAGGCTGAGAAAGAAAAGGAGACAAGTGCTGATGCTCCTGAAATATATCGACTTATGGTAGTCGAGTCGAGTCCTTCACCAGACAAGACGACTACGCAACAGGTTGGTTCGTCTTCTCAATCTATTTCAATTCCTCTCTTTCTCCCCCCTGTCCAAACCAAGGCCAGATCACATCGATCTCGTGCCAGACTTGCACCCTCATCCTCACAAGTGTTGGCAGCACAACCGCTGAGAGCCAACATAACCAAAGACACTACTATAATTGATACAACTGATACTCCTACAGTTGTCAAACCAAACCAAGCTTCATTACAGCCCCCATAAACCACAACCCAAATTCTCTCTTTAAGAGGTTCAGAAGAGACCAGTAGCGAAGAGAAAACACGTTGTTATTGAAGAACCTAAGGAAGCTGAGACGTCTGCAATCGAGAAAAAGCAGAAAGTTGTTGCTGATGATGATGAAAGTCACTATGCAAGCCATAAAAAGATTGGTAAGCATATTCGAAGGTTGCAGAAGTTGAAAGCAAATGAAGATCTCATGGAAGATGCATTCATTGATTATTTCATTGACAAAGAGCATCGACAAGATTGGTTGAAAGTGAAGATGCAATGGGAGCTTGATCACTGGATAATCAGAAAATTTGGTGATGCTGATAGTTCAGATGAGTTATATTCTTTCTTTGACAAATTCATGGAAGGCCAGAACAAGATGCTTTGGAATTTGATCATGAGAATATCAGCTGCTACTAATTACAATATCTTGGTGCCGATCTACCCGAAGTGGAAGACTCCTATGCTGAGCTCTGGAAAAAGAGTTGACTTCAACTACATTAAGAAGTTTGAAGAGGAGCTACTAGACAAGGAGAAGATTGATGATGAAGAACATATCAGAGTAATCCATAGAAGACTCCTAGATGCATTCTGCGTTCCTAATCTTGAAGGAGGTAACATAACAGATTAGTTTTTGTTTATTTGCTCTGATATCTGATTGTTAGTTTTTGATTTTGATATTTAGTATGTGTAATATCTACTGTTCTTATTTTGAATGAATGAAAACATAAGTACTATTTGATGTTAAAGACAAGATAACTAATTAACTAGTCTACTATTGAGAAAAGATTCAAGTAGTTTTGGCTTCATCAAAAAAGGGGAAATTGTTGGGATATGAATCCTGAAACAAGTCCTAATTGATGATAAAAGATAAAGATGAAGTTTTGATAAGCCAAAAGTAGTTTGAATATTTTCTAAGTGTTGACTGATCTAGTCTAGTTAAGAGAAGTCATCTTGTACAGACCAGTAGAGTTCACACAAGACAAGTAGTGTTATATATAAAAGTTTATATGACAAGTACGAGTTATAAGTACTTCGTATTAATTGTTTAGGTTGTTACTGAGCTATATTAATCATTGTATAGAAGCTCATGATTTTCATATGTAATAGATATAATCATTGTATAGATTCTAAGTTGACTAAGCTATTTTATAAAGCTTAATGTAATGTAATAGTCTTGTTAGGATTAGATTAGTTATTACTAAGTCTACTACTGAAAAAGTTCGCACAAGAAGAAGATGAAGTCTACACAAGACAGGTGCGCTGAAGACTCAACAAGACAAGTCAACATACAAGAAGGATGAAGTTAGTTATTCAAACGCGTTGGAAGATAAGGATTGAAGAGTTAGTTAGAAATAACTAATTAATAACAGAAACGCGTGGATGGATAAAGAGTAACAGTTATAAGTTAGTTTTCAAGAAAAGTTGGTTACAACTGAAAGTTCATGAAGATTAGAAGTCTATAAATACCCCATGGTATTCATTGGTAAAAGACTACTGCAATACTGATTATTGAAGCATTATTGAAGCATTCAAAGAAGCAAACACTCTCAGAGTTTTGAAGTTCAGAAAGCAAGTCCGGAAGACAAGTGAAGAACAAAGAAGACTGCTACTGAATAGAGAAGTTTTATTTTTGTTTTCAAGTTGTTAGATACTTGTAAATTACTAGTAAGATCGAAGATATACTTGGTAGTATATTCGAGAAGATCTAAGTCTTATTTCTTGGGACTTAAAGCTACAAGAACACATTACTCCATTAGACGAGTTAATAAGAATTTCACAACTGGGTTTGTGAGAGTGGATGTAGACAAGTTGTCGAACCACTATAAATCTCGTGTTTGTTTACTTTACTGTTTTGTTTGTTGTTTAGTTGATTAACTGTTTAATTGATTGAATTACATATCTAAACAAGACTAGTTGAGTATACATAGAACAGAGTTCTCGAATAATAAGTTGAGTATAAACTAGAATTGGGCTCATTGTTATATTCTGATTTCCGCATTGTACTTTGATATATTGAAAGAATTTTGAAAAGTCTATTCACCCCCCTCTAGACATTTTCACTAGCTTACTCAATATTAAACTCAACTTGGGACCAACAAATAGCCCCAAAGATCATTCAATTCCCTCTCCGATAATTAATCCTCTCTCGAGCTCATAATAATATCGGGTTGCATGCTTACATACGATTAATGGAATAAATCTCTCGATCTTACCCCAATTAACAATGAATTAAGTAAATCATCATGGCCAATAACAACATGCTTTCAAAGGAGAATTAAGCATACAAATAAGAGACAAACACCAATTAAAGCAAGAAATTAGTTCATAAACTTCAATCCAAATATTTACAAAGCCTTAGAACCACAAAATGTTTAGCCAAGAGCTAACATAATCAAATTACAAAATCCAAATGAAATATCTAACTAAAAAGAAAGAGAAAGCTTAGTCTAAAATGTGGTAGAGAATGAAATTTCCAAGCTATTGCATCCTTCCTTGCTTGAATTGATGAAGAAATGAAGAAGGTATGGCCAAAACACCTCCAAGTATGTGCTACTATGTGTGGAATTTGAGGAATTGGGGGAGAATGTCTTGGGTTTCAAGAATGAGGCCTTATATAGTGTTGGGGTAGGGCTTAAGGGTGAAAATTTCACTTAGGTCCTTGGAAATTGGACAAAATATGCAAAGAGCACCGAGAACAGGGGCAACTCGGCCGAGTTGGGGTGTTAAAATTGTGGCCGAAATCTTCAGGTCTCGACCGAGTTGTCCCACTCGGCCGAGTGCACTTCGTTCCAGGGACCAACTTTTGCCTCGCGACTCGGCCGAGTTGTCCAACTCGGCCGAGTGGTTAATTCACTCCAGATTTCGACTTCTTCAGCAACTCGGCCGAGTTGTCCCACTCGGCCGAGTGCAATTGATTCCAGCGTCCAAACTTTGTTCAGCAGCTCGGTCGAGTCAGGGAGCTCGGCCGAGTGGCAATTGGTTCCAGATTCTGCCTTGATCAGGGGCTCGGCCGAGTTGGCTAGTTCGGCCGAGTTTCTGGGCACTCCAAACTTGTTTCGTGCATATCTTTCGCCTCAGTTGTCCGATTGACTCGATTCTTTCGGCTATTCCACTCCATTTTTCGAGACGAATCCAAAGGTGCACTATTCTTCCTGATCCAGTAAAGTGTGGTTGGTGTTTGCTCCAATTTCCATCGTATTTCCTACAAAATCGACAAAACACAACCCTTCCCTCATTTTGGCTCAAATCATCATAATCAATGCATAAATCAATGAAATCTCATCAAAAAATGCTTCACATGTGGCTCTAAAATGCGTAAATTCCACCCGAATCAACCCCCCCCCCCCCCCCAAACTTAAAATGTTGTTTGTCCTCAAACAACTAAGCACTTAAAGCAATGAGGGTGGAATGATCATAATGGAATATTCAATGTAAATCACACATGCAAAGCAAGATGTAGTGATATCTCTTTCTCAAAGTTCATTTCTCAATGAAGATCATAGCATCATTATTGTAATTCACACTTATGAATCAAAGAATGCACAAACACACAACACATTGTGAATGGGAAACACAATCCAAATGCTCAAGTCCTCTACTCACATGATATAGTGTTTCTCTCAAACACACAAACAAATTGAGGATATCAATGCACTCATCAACCAAGTTATGCTATGCAATCACTATATGCTTGCCCAACTTCTACTTTCTACAACACTCAAATGCTCAACAATGTGATCAATAGGACTTAATCAATGATGTAACATTGGCTCTTTGGACAAGGTGGGATGAATTTGGGAATTTGTAACTCTTCTAGTGGAGGACAAAGCTTGTTGTTTTACAATGTGTGCTTTCACTTTCAAAGCTTACAAACTCATCCTCACTTTTCATTTTCTTTTCTTTTTCAAGCATTCATCTCCTCATCTTTTGAACCATTCTTCTTTTCAAGCTTTTGGGGCTCTTTGTCCCTCTTTTCTTTTCCATTGATTTTCTTTTTCATCTTTCTCTTTTTCTTTCAACTTTTCCAATTTCTCCTTTCACCAAAGACATTCAAGCACATGTTTCTCCACTTTGTCTTTTATCCCCCACTAGATGTAGGTATCAAAGGCTCAAAAAGGCTAAGTGGTTAACATTGTAGTTTGCCAAGAAAATTATGAATTAAGCTCAAGGGGCTAACTACGGAAGATTACTTCGGTTTTAGGAAATTTTGGCTAAGTAACTCTTTAGAACAAGATGGCCTATATCATATCATAAAGTTTCACACAATCATGCTTTCAAACAAGAACTTGGGCAAGTTCTAGAATTACTAGCAATAACCTAGTCCACTCTCAAATGAACTAAACCGGATTATATGCTCGATTCAAGGCTCAATTTTCACCGGTTTAATCAATAGGACTCTCACATTCATCAAATGTTCCCAAACAACAACACATCATGCATCCATCCTATCAAAGATCAATAAATATGAGCACAACATGACACTATTCTCCAACACCAATCATGCATACATTCAAAGCAAATAGACATCACCACAACTACTCAACCATGGATTCCAATGATTATTCATGCTCACATTTCACCAAAGATCCACTACCCAACATATGATCAAAACTAACTCAAACAATATAAGCATGTGAAAGCCAAGTGTGCGCCGGTGCAAAATGTAACATAAGTAGAATGACGAACCGGTGCAAGGGTAACAACTAGTAAAAAAAAAAAAATAACTCCCCCAAACTTAGAATTTTACTATGTAAAAATTCTAAGTTTGGGGCTACAAGTTGTTACCTCACTCCTTGCACATCCAATGCTCTTCAAAGATCACCATTGCAACACTTGTTTCTCTTCTCCAAGATTGGTTTTGTTTACTTCTTCATTCGTCAAGCTATGATGTCCATAGTGCTCTTCATCCATACCTACAAAATAAACCAAGCTATCAAAACTATTAAAGCAATAAAAACATGAAAGCAATAAAACCTTGGGTTGCCTCCCAAGAAGCGCTATTTTTAACGTCCTATGCCAGACGGTTCTTTCTTGAGATGACTATCAAGTCACCCCCTTGTCATCCTTGTTCTTGACCTTGTTTCCACATCCAACCTTCTTAAACCCATTGAACCATCCACAAGCTAGCCCATCCGGCTCTTCAATCATGTCATAGGAAGTTGATGCCTCATTCACTCCCAAGCTTTCACAAGTAGCTTATCTTGATTTGGGGGAGTTTTTAAAAAAAACTCCCCCAAACTTGGCCTTCTTGCCCATCTTCAATTCACTTTCTTCCACTTTGGGGTTTTCTTTCACAAAATTTACCTTCAAATCTTCTCCCACCTCCTCTTTCATGGGCCTTGAATAATGATCTCCCTTGGAATACACATACTCTTCCTCCTCATCCTCATCATCACGGAATCTAACGGCTTTATAGATGTTGAATGAGACTTTCTCCTCACCAACATGTAGTTCAAGCTCTCTGTTTCGTACATTGATGATGGCTCCACCCGTTGCTAGGAACGGTCTTCCCAAGATTAAGGGAATTGCCCTATCTTCCTCCATATCAAGTACCACAAAATCAATCGGGAATATGAATTTCCCAACTTTGACAAGCACATCATCAACCGTGCCCAAGGGATAAACTATGGAGCGATCCGCCAATTGAAGATTCATGGTAGTAGGCGTCAATTCTCCCAAGCCAAGTGATTTGAAGAGTGATAGTGGCATGAGGTTTATGCTTGCTCCAAGATCACACAAAGCACGATAAGTTCCCTCCTTGCCAATCACACAAGGCAATGTAAATGAACCGGGATCCCTAAGCTTTGGAGGTAGCTTAGCTTGGATGATGGCACTACACTCTTCGGTGAGGTTCACAGTTTTAAATTCTACCATCTTTCTCTTGTTGGACATAATCTCCTTCAAAAACTTGGCATAGTAAGGCATTTGCTCAAGGGCCTCTGCAAATGGGATGTTGATGTGTATCTTTTTGAACATCTCCAAGAATTTGACGAACTTTGCATCCAAACTCGTCTTCTTGAGTCGTTGAGGATATGGGATTGGAGGCTTGTATGTGTCATTCTCTTTCTCATTTGTTTTCTCCTTCTCAACATCTTTCTCTTCAACTTTCCTTCCTTGTTGCTCCTCTTCATCATCTTCCTTTGGCATCATAGGGCCTTCATAGCTTGTGCCACTCCTCAACTTAATTGACTTGCATTGCTCCTTGGGGTTCAATTCCGTGGTTGAAGGGAATCGACCCGGCTTGTGTTGATTTCCAACCATATTAGCAATTTGGCCCACTTGAATCTCAATGGCTTTCACATCATTCTTGATTCCCATCACTTCATTTGCCAATTGACCAATTTTCTCATCTTGACTCTCAATCTTTTGCCAAGTCTTTGTCATGAAACTCTTCGTCTCTCCCATGAACTTCTTAGTTTCTCCCATGAATGTTATGAACATTTCTTCCATAGTGAGCTTTGACGAAGATTCTTCTCTCACACCATCTTGTACATTGAAGTTCGACGGTGGTTGAATGGCATTGTGAGGGTTAGCATATGAGAAATTTTCATGGTTTCTCAAGTCGGGATGGTATTGGTTCGGATTGGAGGGGTGATAGTTCCCATGGGTTTGTCTTTCTCCCCAACCTCTTTCTCGAAAATTTCGGTCCCGTTGGTTATTCATGTAATGAGCCTCTTCATATTGTGCATCATTGGGCTCCACTAGTGCTTTGGCCATCATCAAAGAGATTAGCTTATCCACTTTGTTGGACAAGTTGACGCTTTCTTCCAAATTTTGAGTGGAAGCTACCCTTCGATTTTGCCTCCGTTCGGATGGCAATTGATTGTCATTCTTAACCATCTCCTCCAAAAGCACATAACCCTCTTCCGTTGTCTTTCCCAACAAAGAACCTCCACCGGCCGAAGCGTCTACCATCCCTCTTATACGGTGATCCATCCCGTTATAGAAATAACAAATGATTTGATCCCTTGAAAACCCCTGTTGAGGACAACTTCTTATGAGATCCTTAAAGCGCTCCCATGCCTCGGCCAATGATTCATCCTCATCTTGTCGAAATGAAGATATTTCCCCCCGTATTTGAATGGTTTTTCTTGGGGGAAAATACTTCATTAGGAAAGCATCCACCAAATCATTCCAATTCTCTATCGTCCTTAGGTCAAGAGACATGTGCCATTGTTTTGCACGATCACGGAGTGAGAAGGGGAACAATTGGAGACGAATGTAATCTTGAGGGACTCGGTTTATCTTCACCGTCCCACTTATCTCTAAGAATTGAGATAAATGGAGGTTAGGATCCTCTTTTGACAACCCTCCGAATTGGTTGTTTTGGACCATCATGATCAATGCCGATTTGAGCTCAAAGTTATGAGCGTCTACGGGTTCCCTACCCGCTCCTCCGTACGGCCTTGGAATGGGACGAAAGTGATCCCTCAAAAACCCCCATGTTCTTCATTCCCCCTTGGAGCTCTATCTCTTTCCTCTACATTTAGCCCTTGATTCTCAACTTCTTCCTCAACCTTTTCCACTATTGGATTCTCTCTTCTATTCATGGCTTCCAAATCAATTCTTCTTCTTTCGGCGTTTTACCTTCAACAACGAGCTTTGATTTCCGGGTCTAGAGGAAACAACACTTTTTGATCTCTCCTAGCTCGGGTGATCATAGGCCATGTCTAAACAAGTGTTAAAGAGAATGTGAGAATCGTAAGTGAAATCAAAATAACACACAAATATATTTTTGGTTTTTTTGCAAATAAGAAAAGCAAATAAAATGTCTAAACTAAAATTCTATTAACCTACACTCTAGAGCTATAAAACCTCCCCGGCAACGGCGCCATAAACTTGATTCATGTATTCTACAACTCTAAAATACACAACCGCAAGTATACGGTGTATATCGTAGTGAAGTAAGCATACAAGGTCGATCCCACAAGGAGGTATAGCGTAAAAGTGTATTTTGTTAACATAATTCTATTTAAACGCGATCGATTAAGTGAAAGTGAATTACCCTAAGATTACCTATCAAGTTGTCACAAATAAGCAATAAAGAGTAATGGAAAATCGATAAACTAACATGCAAACCAAGAAACGAAAGTGAAACGAATGAAAACTCAAAGAAAGAAGGTGGGTTCCAAGGCATTTGCAACACTTAGATATCCGTTTATGAATTTTACTCGTTTAAATGGCCATTAAGGTTGTCTTCATATAGGGTTGATCAGAAAAGAAGAATTAATCAATCTCTCGATCTAACTAATCCAAAGGAGCATGCGACATAAGTTCGTATCTCTACCTTACAAACATCACACCACCTAAAATAGCCCCAAAGATCATTCAATTCCCTCTCCGATAATTAATCCTCTCTCGAGCTCATAATAATATCGGGTTGCATGCTTGCATACGATTAATGGAATAAATCTCTCGATCTTACCCCAATTAACAATGAATTAAGCAAATCATCATGGCCAATAACAACATGCTTTCAAAGGAGAATTAAGCATACAAATAAGAGACAAACACCAATTAAAGCAAGAAATTAGTTCATAAACTTCAATCCAAATATTTACAAAGCCTTAGAACCACAAAATGTTTAGCCAAGAGCTAACATAATCAAATTACAAAATCCAAATGAAATAGCTAACTAAAAAGAAAGAGAAAGCTTAGTCTAAAATGTGGTAGAGAATGGAATTTTCAAGCTATTAATCCTTCCTTGCTTGAATTGATGAAGAAATGAAGAAGATATGGCCAAAACACCTCCAAGTATGTGCTATTGTGTGTGGAATTTGAGGAATTGGGGGAGAATGTCTTGGGTTTCAAGAATGAGGCTTTATATAGTGTTGGGGTAGGGCTTAAGGGTGAAAATTGCACTTAGGTCCTTGGAAATTGGACAAAATATGCAAAGAGCACCGAGAACAGGGGTGACTCGGCCGAGTTGGGCAACTCGACCGAGTTGGGGTGTTAAAATTGTGGCCGAAATCTTCAGGGCTCGGCCGAGTTGTCCCACTCGGCCGAGTGCACTTCGTTCCAGGGACCAACTTTTGCCTCGCGACTCGGCCAAGTGGTTAATTCACTCCAGATTTCGACTTCTTCAGTAACTTGGCCGAGTTGTCCCACTCGGCCGAGTGCAATTGATTCCAGCGTCCAAACTTTGTTCAGCAGCTCGGCCGAGTGGCAATTGGTTCCAGAATCTGCCTTGATCAGGGGCTCGGCCGAGTTGGCTAGTTCGGCCGAGTTGCTGGGCACTCCAAACTTGTTTCGTGCATATCTTTCGCCTCGGTTGTCCGATTGACTCGATTCTTTCGACTATTCCACTCCATTTTTCGAGACGAATCCAACGGTGCACTCCTCTTCCTGATCCAGTAAAGTGTGGTTGGTGTTTTGCTCCAAATTTCATCGTATTTTCTACAAAATCGACAAAACACAACCCTTCCCTCATTTTGGCTGAAATCATCATAATCAATGCATAAATAAATGAAATCTCATAAAAAAACATGCTTCACATGTGGCTCTAAAATGCGTAAATTTCACCCGAATCACTAGTCTTGGGTGAGACCGTCTCACAGAATGAGATCCGTGAGACGACCCTCATATATAAAAAGTGATAATGTTTGAGCAAAAAGTGACAGTCACTTTTGTTAAAAATACTATCACTATTTACTTAAATATTATCACTTTTTTTACAAACCAAAATCTGAAAAAAAAAAATGGATTATCCTACCCAAAATTTTGAAATATGGGTAAAAGAGACCCGTCTCACAGAAAAAGATTCGTGAGACGGTCTCACACAAGTTTTTGCCCTTCTATAAATACCTCAATTTCAACTATTTTTTTCACACCAACCTCTCTCAACTCTTATGTAGTAGTAGTACATAGTTTATTTTCTAAAAAAAAAAAGAGTGAAAACGAACAAAAATCGAGAAAAAAAAAACCCAAATCATTTGAACTGGCGATTCGAAATTGTAACTATAATTAGTTCGGTTCAATTTCGGTTCGCAATTTCTGAAAATCGAAATCGCCATTTAAAATCATAACCGATAATTTTGAACCATTGAATATGTCTAATTGTTATCCTTTAAAAAAAAATTATTATATATGTTTAAATTTGTCATTAAATTTAGCGCATTGAAAAAAAAAACCCAATGGAGCACGACAATAATAACCCCACTGCCCATTAGTTAGACTTAGACACCCTAATTGGTAAGATATTATGACATTACCCAAAGGAAGGATTGAATGATGGATTGAATAAAAATTAAGGATGTGTAATTTATAAAATTGTATTTAAATTATATTTTTATTTTTTCATTTATCAATTCTTAACTCTTTTTTTTTTTAATAGTTCAAGAATCGACTAATTCGAAGATCAATTCCACCGTCTACTTACAGGAAGACAGTTTAAAGCTAAAGTTTTACGCTAAATTGTTTGCACTTTACAAAATTTTGTCACATCTCAAATTTAGGGGCTAGATGAAAATATTATACACTCTAGTATTTGACTAAAAACATGCATATTTTATAAAACTTGGCAGCGGAATTAATTTGATAAGCAAATACTTTGATAAGCAAATACTTAGAGACATTTAATAATTTTTTTTCTATATATTGGCAACATGGTGGAAAGTTTAACACTATGTATGTTTAGATAAAAGATGACAAAAAAGTTATGGAGATGGTGCAACATGTATTGAAAAAAAAAACATAAAGAATAACAAATCAAGTATGGGTGTATTGATTTACGAAGCCTCTGACACTATTTATATGAGGGTAAGTTTCTTATTTCTTATTTTATTAACACAAAAACTTGTATACAATATTTCATATATGAAATATTGCCATCTTTAGTAAATGGGCTCAGCGTATAATTGGGCTGCTAATTGGGTCAACATATTTTATTAAATTTTAATTTGTTGTATTAATTTTATATATCCTGTCCTAATTTCCATATTTTCATATTTATTAAATTTTACTTTATTAATTTTTAAATTTATTGATAAGTTTTTTTTAATATTTAGTATTATACATTTTTCATGTAGTAATATTTTTTATTTAATAAAAGTAATATTTTTTTTACATGTAGTAATATGTTTATTGTTCATGTATTTTTTAAATTTGTTGTTATATTTTTTTTTCTATTCATGTAATAGTAATTAATATTGTTTATACACGTAGTAGTTTAATTCCGTTATTTTAGTAAAACATTTTTTTTTAAATGTAGTGACAAGTTTTTTGATATGTAGTATCATACATTTTTCATGTAGTAATATTTTTTATTTAATGAAGTAACATTTTTTGTACATGTAGTAATATATTTCTGTTCATGTATTTTTTTCAAATTCGTTGTCATATTATCATTTTTTTTATTCAGTAGTAGTAGTTAATATTGTTTATATATGTAGTAGTTTAATTCTATTATTTTAGTAAAACATTTTTTTTCAAATATAGTGACAAGTTTTTTTTATCCGTAGTAGTATTATACATTTTTCATGTAGTAATATTTATTATTTAATGAAATAACATTTTTGGTACATGTAGTAATATATTTCTATTAATGTTTTTTTTAAAATCTGTTGTCCTATTAAGAGAAATATTTATGTGATTTAATATATATTATATTTTAATTAAAAAAATTATTTACTTTACTTAATATATTGTACATATTTTATTATATTATTGTATAAATGCATATTTGTTGAGAACCCGTAAAATTAGCTTAAGATTTTGGGCTTTTGCCTAAATTAGGTAAGATGCATACATGAAATATTTCATGCAAGACTAGCCCTTTTATTAAATATTTGTATATTTCTAAAAAGAATATTGTATATGTGAGTGGTGCAGAGGGTGTGGCAAGTACCATGAGAGGTAGAAGAGGAGGTGGTGGAGCCCATAGAAGGGGGTGGAACGGGTGGTAGTGGAAGCAGTGACACGGACCCAAAAATTTAAGATTGGGGGCCTAATTTACAAAATAATATTATACCTATAAAATTATTTTATTACAGAGACTTTTGTTATATTTTGAAGGGAATTAATTTTGATTATTCTGTCACATAGTAAGTAAAACGATGTTAAAATGTAACTTGCAAAACCCTGCATAAACATTAGTTACTAGTATTAGATAAATGTAGAGCTTAAATTATACTCATTTATCTCGTGATGTCTTGCTTAATCGACTCACCTTTAAGAAAAATGAATTTAGTGGGGGTTGTGAGGTCAAATAAAAGAGTAGTATTTTGGACTATTTAATGAGGTGTAAAGGAAAATGTGGGTAAAAAATGAATAGCAATTTTAAAAATAAAATAATGTAGTGATCAGTCTATTAATTTTATGAATTATTTTTGCAGAGTATGCAAGTAACGTCTCAATAAAAAAATACATAAATAATTACGAAATAAAAAATATATATAAAAAAAAATAGTAGGGGGCTACTGCCTGCTGGCCCATAGTGGTTCGTCTCTGAGTGGAAGTCATGGTGTTGTAAAAAAAATAGTAGGGGACCACGCCCATAGTGATCCGTCTCTGAGGGGAAGTCATGGTGTTGTTAATAAGTTGATGATCTGTTATTTTTGTAACATGAAACAAGTTGATGATTTGTTTATGATATTTCAATTTTTTTTAGTTATGTTTGTGCCCTTCATACTCATAGCCAAGTAGCCAACAATTGCAAATATTTTGTACATTAGACCAGTGGCGGATGCAGTGTAGAAATTGGGGGTACAGCTGTACCCCCAATTTTTTTTATTTTTTTTTATCTTAGGTAAAAAAATTAATTAATTAGTTAATTTTGACACAAATTATTTTAGTTGCATCCCTATTTCATTTCTCAACTCAAATTAAAAAGGTTCAACAACTTTTTGTCCCAACAAAGTGAAAGACTCATATTCAACATTTTAAAACTACTTCAATTCTCTTACAGTCTCAAAAGTTAATTCACAATAATTCTTAATTTTCACTGTTAAATGATGTTATGCATTTTTTTTTTATTATTCAAGTTGCACCAAAATATTGTATTACTTTTATTATTAAATACTCAAATAACGCTCTCTCACGTTTCAATATATTCTTTTTTCTCAATGACCAAAGGGTAATGCTGTCAAAAAAAAAGAAAAAAAGATAATGGGTAGTTTTCGTCGAGATGAAGGGAGTAATATTTTGCTTAATATTTTCCGCACCCCCGAATTTTAAATCCTGGATCCGCCACTGCATTAGACGGTCTAACCATAACTTTTAGTATGCTACATATATTTTTTTCAGAATATTTTTATGTTAAACACATTAATTTTTAGAATATTTTTCTAACATATTTTCCTCTCTCCTAAACAATAAAATTATTGAATAATTGAAGAATTTCTGAAGAAATCAACCACCAAAAAATTTATCATTGCATTTTTTATTTTTTATTTTTTGCTTTTTTGAATAACTTTTTTTTTTAGGGGATTTTGATTTTTATGGTTAGAAGAGAAGAATTGATTGAGTTTGAGGGGGAGCGGGAGTTTTTATATATATTTTTTTTAAAAAGTGTAATCAAATATGTATAATCTGAAGTGAGAAGCTCCGACAAGCCACATCATCAATTGTTGGTACTCAATAGAGTCGTGCTAATGAAACATGATACAAGTTGATAATTTTTTATTTTTGTCACATGAAATAAGTTAATGATCTGTTTATGATCTTTTGATTTATGTTTATGCTAATGACTTATTTTTTTTGAGTTATATTTGTGTCCTGCATACTTATATAGCCTACCATTGTAAATGTTTTGTACGGTCTAACTATGACTTTTAGTATTCTACATATATTTTTGTCACTATATTTTCTAGAATATTTTTGTTGTAGTAATCGTTAGTGTTAAACAAATTCATTTCTAGAATATTTTCCTCTTTCATAAATAAATAATTTTTTTTTTCAATAATGGAAGAATTTATGAAGAAATCAACCACCAGAAAATTTATCATTGAGTGATTTTTTTTTGCTTTTGAATGATTTTTATGGGATTTTGATTTTTAGGCTTGATTGAGTTTGAGAAGAGGAGAAGACGCAAAAAAAAGAACTTGGGGAGAAGAAGAACTTGATTGAGAAGGGGAGAAGACGCAGAAGCGGAAATTTTATATTTTTATTTTTAAAAAGTGTAATCTGATGTGGAAAATTAAAAAAAAAAAAAAAAAAAAATGTAATCTGATGTGACAAGTTTCCACAAAGCACATCATCAATTGTTGGTTGGAGAAAAAAAATATGTATTAAATTGCACGATAAAATGTTGAGATTTTTTATAATGATGGTAAATGTCGTGATTAAATTGAGACGAAATGTGGTGTATTTGTTTATAAAGAAGAAACTCAATTATGGTCCAATTTTGCTTCATAAACCAAAAAAAAAAAAAAAGTGTAATCTTTAAAAATAAAAAAACTCAATATTAATATGCTAGAATTTTTTTATTTTTCGTTTATTGATCTTAATTCGTTAAACTGAAAGTACACTACAAATTAATTAAATTCAAAATTCAAGTGTGGGACTACAATTCTCCAAACAACTATGTTTTTTTTTTTTTTTTAAATCTAACCCAAGTTTTACTTAATTTTAAAATTTGAATTTTAAAATCTTACTACATAGTCAACCTACATACAAACTCGATATAGATACATTATACATATATTTTCTATAACATAAAATTAAATCTCAATTTATATAAGGGGATGTATTCAATTGAGATTCTGTTGAATTTTTTTGAACTTTAACAAGTCGGTGAATTTAGAAAATTCATAGACTCTATGCAGAGTTTGATTGACTTTTTTATTGATTTATATGGATTTTCATAGATTTGACAGGATTCTGAAATACACATTTTTTTATTGATTTACATGGATTTCCATAAACTATGCCCCTAAAACTATTGATGCAAACGTATATCGAACACACTTGTATATAAAAAAAAATTATCTAAATTATTTAGAAAAAAATACCAAAAATATATTAGTTCAAAAAAAAATTATTATTCATCATTATTATTCTCATCTTCATTTTCATGACGGTTATACCTCGGTCTCATTTCCCATAGGTTCTCCATGCATTAGCTTTAATTCTTTGTTGCAGTTTCATGTCGAGATGTGGTGAATCTTGTTCTTCTTTATATTCGACTGGAAATTCATCAGAGCGACATTCTTTTCGAAGAAAGTTCAGCACAAGCCAATACTAACGTGTTTGAAATGGGAACGGTGGTGGATTTTGAAAATTGTGAATCGCAATTTGAAAATACCAAAAATTCTCTCAATCACATTTCTTAATTATGCATGACTAAAATTGAATAACTCACTTGCATCTCTGGGGTGACTACCTTGACCACCAAAATCTTTTAGATGATATGGAACACCACGTGCTAATATATTATTGCTAACCTAACGGTGTCAACTGTGCCGATATACTATAATTTTTAAAGAAATAACATAATTTTAAAATACAGAGATGTAATCTTTTTCACGATAATAATGGTGGTGAAGAATCTGTGATACTTATCAAAGAACATAATTACGTTTTTTGATTTATTTCGTTTTGAAGAAGAGCAGGAAGATGGACAGGTTTTCGATTTTGTAAACTGTGTGAGGGTTGTGTAGGATTTTGTGGTTCGAAATACAGCAAGAATGTCTGTTTTTTCTCTACTTTTCTGGGCTGTGATAGCCATGAACCAGTTTTATAGTGTAAAATTCTGAAATAATAAAAACTTTTATAATGTTTTTGTGTTGTATATCTTTTTGTTTCAAATAACAAGTGCTTTCGAAGGAGACTAATGCAGTAGGTTAGTAGTTGAAATTGGGTTAATTGCAAATTAAATCACCACCTTTCACTGAATTGCAATTTAATCTAAACTTTTGAATAATTGCAAATAAAATCATCACCTTTAAATAACGTGGTTGGCTGATGTGACACCTACTTAATGAAACAACATTGTTTTTTATTTCGATCTAATCTCGAAACGTCAAATTCGGGCACAAATGGAATTGTCTAGAAGTCTAAATTGCAACAATATTGAAAGGTGATGATTTTATTTACAATTATTCAAAATTTTAGATTAAATTGCAATCCAGTGAAAGGTGGTGATTTAATTTGCAATTAACCCGTTGAAATTTTGTTAGAAGAACAACAAAGTTTTTTTTTTCTTCTCTTTCAGAGTCTTCTAAGAGAATCCGTTGAAATCTCTGGTTTTTAGAAGAGATTTTGAATAGTGAAATTTATTTATATTTTTGAAGGAGAATCCAATGAAATCCATAGAGTATTAAAATCCATAAATTGTTGAATACCTAAAGATTTCTAAAGACTTTTTAAAATCCATATTGAATACCTCAAAATTTAGAAAGACTTTTAAAAATTCCAATTGAATACCCTCAGATTTTAAAAGTCCAAAAAAAATCCAAAACAAATGTATACATACCATTACAAGTACTAAATTTTAAAATTTCAAAACAAACAAAATATACTAAATTTTGAAATATAAATTAAAAAAATCTCAAAATTAAACATATATAGCCTAAAAGATAAAGAAATACAAGTAGTTTACACGTGAAAAAGCCCACCAATATACTTGGTGGCTGCTACATTGCATTTATTTAGAATTGATAGATTTAAAAGTAGTTAACTAGGTTCTCTGTTTCCTTCAATTGCAACTTGTGTTCAGCTACCCCAATTGTTTTTTGTCTTAATTTGGATAATTATTGAAATGATTGGTTAATCAATTTCAAGTGCACATGATCATGATATTGACAACAATTGTATTCTAGCCGGCTGTTGTATTTTGAATTCAAACTTTCAAAACTGTCACCTTCCAACTTTTGTTTATACTCAAAACAAAATAATTTGATTCTAAATCGCAACATAAAATTATTTAACACCATAAAATTATTTGGAATTATGATAGTGATTTTTTGTGGAATTGGGTTTGTGAGATGATATACTAATATTGCTGCAAAAAGCATCTCCTCCAAGAATTGAACTCGCGACAAAATGAATAAAAATGAGGATTTGGTATATATATAATAATATAATATTATTATTCAATAAAATTACACTCCCAGAAAAGTACGTAATATTAGCAATTTTTATTAAATATTAAACAACATTTTTTAATTAGTAATATTAGAACTTTTTTCAATAAGTTCATTGAGTATGCAATACTAATATTTTAGTAATACTCCCTCGTTCTAACTATAAGTTTCTCACTATTTTTTATACAGAAATTAAAAATATGATTAAATAATAGATATAGTATAAGTAATGTGATTGAGAGATAAAAAATTTAAAATATAAAGTGAAGTATAAGGATAAAAGTTGAAATAATTGATGAATAATAAGGAGTGAGATGAAGAACATGGATTTAATGAAGAGATTGAATGGAGAAACATTGAAAATAAAAAAAGAAGCTGAGTGAGTTTGAGAAGAGAAGAAGAAGCGTGAGTTTTTCTTTTTCTAAAAGTGTTATTCAATTTGTAATGTGATGTGGAAAAAAATATATATGTGTAATCTGATGTGGTGAACTCCGACAAGGTACGTCATCGATTGTCGGACGGATGAAAAAAACATGTATTGAATTGCAACGCGATAAAATATTGAGATTTTTTTATAATAATCGTGAAAGTCGTGATTAAATTGATACTAAAACTAAATGTGATGTATTTAAGAACAAATAGTTTTACAGTGTTTTCTACAACTCATGAAGGTTTGCAACATATTCCAACTAATGAGTTATTTAAACAACATATTTGAATAAGCTCAATATTCTAACTTTAGGGTTTGGATATACTATTTGCTTAGAACTAATATCGGATGAACAATTAAAGCTTTGATATGAAACTTTGAGCTTGCTCTTTAGAAACTCTAAATTCTTGAGTTATTGCTCGTTATCAAAATATCAGCACTTTGACTTCTTGAATTTATGCGTTATTCACTGTTATACCTAGTCAAAAAAGTAAATCTTTGACAAGTCAATCCTAGTCACCAGCTTGCGTGGCGAGGATCAGTCAACCAATTCGTGCGACGACTAGTCAACAAGATGAAGAAAATGTAATAAAAATAATGTATTTAATATACTTAAGTGCTCGCCCAAAGATGTTGGTGAGCACGTGTTTAGTTAGCTGCTCGCCCAAATGTGTTGGCGAGCAGATGTTTATTTAGCTAAGAGAAGACAAGTGTTAAAGCCTTGGGAGACGGCATATGGCGTGGCGACCACCTTCCTCGAAGGTGTCGGCGACCACCTTCCCTGACGACCAGGTCCTCCGGCGACCACCGTAGCTCAGCTCATCGGCATCTCGGCGAGGACGACCACCAGAGGCGGTTTAGCATTAAATGCACTGTCCAATCACCTTTTTGGGCAGAAGTCAGGTCCAGTGAGGGCGTGCCACGTGTAAAGGGCGGGCAGCCCCAAAAACTATTATATAATGCCTAAAAGGCTCATTTGTAACATTCAGGTCACAATTTCCTACAATCACCCCAACCCAAAGCAATAAACACTCCCAAGCTCAAAGCTTTAGCTTCTCAAAGAAGCTACACCTCGTGTTCTTCACTGTTCTTCATATTATTCATCGTAAATCATCATATTAACCCGTATTAACACGTAATAAACCCCGATCATAAATATATGTTTGTTTAGTGCTTACAAAAGCCCACTTCCAGATCATCCGTTCAAAGCACGTACAACATTTGGCGCTAGAAGGAGGGGTCCTTTTACGTGTTCTTCATCTCAGTTTCGACCGATCATCGAGCGATCGGTTTGCAAACTCCTTATTTCAGGTTTTAATCGGTAGATATACCTTTTAAAACGTCGTTTACATATTTTAGTGTTCTTCGTGTTCTTAAATATTTGCGGTATTCGAGACATATTTTGGAGTTTGATCTTCTTGTATTTCTGTTTTTAAGCTTTTGTTGTTGTTACTTTGCTAGAAAGTAGTTGTAATAACACGTTCTTCTGCGCAAGAACTCGAATCTTTTATTTTTTAGCATCGAAAGTTTAGAACAGTCCTATCTTTGTAATCGTTTGCTAGCAGACACTCTTTCGCGATGTCTCAGCATTCTAATCTTGACGGAGTCCCACCACCCGGAGGGAACGAGCACCCTCCACCGCCGGTGGCTCCAGCGCCAGGTCCGTTCGGAAACCTTAACTTTGCGGACATCATGAAAGATCCCCAAAGTCTGAAAGATCTTACTGATTTCCTCATCGAGAAGAGGAGGAAGAACGAAGCGGAAGAGGTTGAGAAGGCCAAAGATCAGGCCTTCGACAGAGCCCGAAAAGAGAAAGCAAGGGCCAACGTGAATGATGAGGACGACCGCTCCTATCACTCATACTCCGTACATCCCCAAGACAAGGGGAAGAATAAAGCTCACGATCGTTCCCACAACAATCATACTGGGGATTCGCATGGTCGGAACTCTGTTTTCGACCGTGTGGGCGACAAGGACCCGAGAGCTCCTCGCCCAGTGCCTTTTAATATCGGGCGCCGACCAGGGAACGACGACCACCGAGATCGTGGTGGAAAGAAAGGCCAGGGAGACAGGATCTCCGCCCTCGACCATGTGGGGCCTGGCTCGCGAGCTCCGGCGAGGAGTTATCGCAGCCACCATTTAGAGAGACACTCCCACAGGCGATCACGCCATGATGATCACCCGACTGCATCTCACGGGAGCCGACGAGACGAGGTCGTCGTTCCCCGACCGCAGACTGCCGAGGAAGGGCAGATCGCCCAGTTCATCGAGTCACAAAAATTGATGAAGCTGGAAATGGAGACTTTACGAGCAGAGGTGGTCGCATCAAAGCAAGGGACTGCCCCACCAATCACTCTGCCCGCTCCTCCTCTAAGTGTTACAGTCCTCACCGCCCCCATTCAAAGAAAAATACAGATGCCTGCCATGACGGCATACGATGGAATGTCCGACCCCAGGGTACACTTGTCCAAGTACTCAAGCTACATGGCCTCAATCGGGGCAACGGACGCCACACAATGCAGAAACTTCTCCCTGACCTTGGGAGACCGGGCTCATCGCTGGTACACTACCTTGGGTGCCGGATCTATCACCTCTTTCCTTGAGCTGGGGCAACAATTCTTGACCTACTTTGGGTCGATTGCTGCTCGCCCAGCCTCAAAGCAACGTTTGACAAACGTTCACCAATCACTGGCCGAATCGGGCAAGGACTTTATCGAGCGTTTCGATAGGTTGGTGATCGATGGGGAGGCAGTCAATGATGAGGCGAAGTTGATCTCGGCTGTTTCCGATCTGAGGATAGGTTCCAAGCTCTGGGAATCTATGCATACTGTTTTCCCGGTTTCTTATGCGGACTTCCGCACGAGGGCTGGGAACTTTATCCAAATGGAAGAAATAATGGACGCCGCCAAGGCTAACGAGCAGCCTGAAGCGGCCAAGAGGGTCTGGCCAAAGAAAAATACCAACACTAGGGAGTCGTCCCATCCAAAAAAGGCGACCACTCAGGGCGGCAGTGCTCGCCCGACAAATTTCAGACCTTTCGAGGACTCTCCGGAAATCATTCAGTTCAGGGAAGCCCTCCCTCTTGATCCTAAGGGCATTTTCGATGCAATCAGGGGAAAGAATCTGCTCCCCCAAGCCAGGGCAATGCATACGAACGAGGACAACCTGGATGGTAGTAAGTTCTGCAGCTACCACAACTCCATCGGCCACCACACTAATGGGTGTCGAGACTTGGTGAGGAATCTCTTCAAGTTGTACAACGAGGGCAAGCTCACCCAATTCATCAAGCCCAGGGATGGGAATGGCGACAACAGAGGCAGGAAACGTCGCGACGACAGCGACGACCTGCGCCAACAGTTGAATCGCCAGAAACTGACTCCCCCCATGCCGAACACTCCGACAGGCGACATTGACAACGTGGGCGGAGGCTGTATGGTGATAGAAGGACCTTTGGGGGGTACTATGTCCGGGACAGCTCTGTCTGTTCGCCGACAACAGAGTGAGATGCGAGCACTCAACAACGTACACCAGGTGTGCGTCACTACGGCTGCCGAGAAGCCTCCATCCCACCAAGTCCTTTTCAAGGACGATGATCTCAACGGAGTGGTCCAACCAAACAACGATGCTTTGGTCATCTCCGGGAAAATTATGGGAACCAATGTCCATTGTATGATGGTCGACACAGGGGCATACACCAACGTCCTTTTCAAGCATACTTTAGATGCTCTCGGTGGATATGCTGAGTATATCGAGCCTTGCGATGATATTATCGTAGGTTTTGGGGACACACGCAACCTCCCCCTTGGGAAAATCAGACTATCCTTGGAACTGGCATCAACGAAAGAGCCAGAAATGCACCACACTCGGCAGCTCGACTTCATGATCGTCGACATGCCATCTTCTTACAACGTTTTCCTCGGCCGACCTTTCTTCGACGAGTTCAAGGCGGCCGCCTCTACTTTTTATTACCGTGTAAAGTTTCCGACCCTGGCGGGAGTTATATCTGTCAAGGGCGACCAGACACGGGCGAGGGAGTGTCTCATCCGTTTTGCTAAGCGTCATTCTAAAGTAACTCCTATGATTGGCCAGTATATTGAGTGTCAAGAGCAAAGGAACAAATGAATTACTTGGAGGGTCTTCCTAGCAAGTATCAAAAGATCGAAGTTGGGGAGTCCAGTCGGCGTTTCGACGACCACCAAGTGGAGGCGAACGAGCACGCCTCCATGGAAGTGGACGACCACACCCCAATGGAGATTGACGAACAGACAGATTCGGGCGACCAGATCCCCGACAACCAGGTTCCAGAAAACATTCCAGATCTGGAGCCTAGGTTAGGCTTTGAGCCAGAGTTTGGAATCGAGGATCCTCGTTGGAAGGAGCCTAAAGAGCGGGCAACTCCAGCGGAGGACCTTGAAACCATTCACCTAAACGAAGCTCGTCCAGAACTCGAGGTATTCATAGGTTCGAATTTACTAGTGCGGTTGCGGTCAGATATGGTCGCATTTTTAAAAGAAAACATCAGAGCATTCACCTGGTCGCACGAGGATATGGTGGGCATTGACACGAAGCATGCCTTCCACAAGTTGAATATTGATCCAACGAGAAGACCCATCACCCAAAAACGAAGAAAATTTGGGCCTCATAAATATGCGGCTATGGCGGTCGAAGTCAAGAAACTGATCGACAACAAATTAATCGAGAAAACTGGAACTGATCCGGAGTGGTTGGCAAATCCAGTACTCGTCAGAAAAACGACCGGGTCGTGGAGATTGTGTATAGACTTCACAGATCTAAACGATGCATGTCCGAAAGATCATTTTTCGATGCCCCACATCGACCATCTAGTAGATAATACAGCGGGGCACGAGATGTTAACTTTTATGGATGCTTTCGCGGGATACCATCAGATTGCGATGCATCCCGACGACCAGCGACATACGGCTTTCATGACAGCGACCGACATGTACAGCTGGAAGAGAATGCCTTTCGGTTTGAAAAACGCGGGGGCAACATACCAAAGACTGGTAAATAAGATGTTTGAGAAACACATCGGCGAGATGGTGGAGGTCTATATTGACGACATCGTTGTCAAAAGCTTGTGGAAAGAGGATCACCTACACCACCTTGCCATGACATTCGATATTCTGAAAGAATACAACATGAAGTTAAATCCAAAGAAGTGTAGTTTTGGAGTTAGCTCTGGAAAATTTCTGGGGCACTTGGTTAGCTAGCAGGGCATCGAGGCAAATCCGAGTAAAATTCAAGCAATCATCGACATGCAAAGCCCGAGGAATGTAAAAGAAGTACAGAGATTGACAAGATGCCTAGCATCGCTGAACAGATTCATTGCATGAACGGGCGATCGTTGCAAACCTTTTTTCGACGCTTTGAGAAAAGGGAGGTTCGAATGGACCGATGAGTGTGAGAGATCTTTCGAGAAATTGAAGGAATATCTATCGGATCCGAAGGTCCTATCTAAGCCAGTCCCCGGCGAAATTTTGTATCTCTACTTGGCAGCCACTGACTGTACGAACAGTTCAGTGCTCGTCCGAGCAGAGGGAAGCACACATCTGCCAATCTACTACGTAAGTCAATCACTGAGAGATGCGGAGTTGAGATACGCTCCAATGGAAAAATTGGCATACGCTTTAGTCATGAGCGTCAGAAAGCTAAGGCAGTACCTGTTCGACCACGAGGTGGTCATCCTTACAACCTTTCCTCTTCGGCGAGCACTGCATCGTCCGGATACCACTGGAAGACTTTTGAAGTGGTCGGTGGAAATCGGGCAATTTGGGCTTACCTACGCACCCAGAACGACAATCAAGGGACAAGTGCTGGCAGAATTCATCGTAGAGCTCACTTTCCCAGATAAACTTGACAAGGAAATCGAACTTCCTTGGGTCCTGTTCGTCGATGGCTCTTCGACGAGCACCAAAGCGGGGGCAGGAATCGTCCTCACCAGCCCAACCGGACAGACGTTTGCTTCGGCGATCGAGTTCGAGTATCGGGCGACCAACAACGAGGCAGAGTACGAGGCTCTGGTCGTTGGAATCAAGATGGCCATGGCTGTGGGCGCTAGAAAACTGAAATTTTTTTCTGACTCTCAGCAGGTGGTATGTCAAATTACGGGCGAGTACGAGGCTCGCGGCGATCAAATGATAAAGTATCAAGACCTAGTGAAAGGATTACTTGAGCAATTTGATCAAATCCACATCGAGCAAATCCCTAGGGAGGAGAATACGCAAGCAGATGCGTTAGCTCGACTGGCCACTTTAGAGGGGGAGGCAATATTTTCAGAAGCGACCATCACTAAGATTTCTTCCCCATCAGTGAGCAAAAGTCAAATTTTGCAGGTTGAAGCGACCAGCGACGAGGACTGGAGGTCGCCGATCACCAAGTACATCAAGACCGGCGAGCTCCCGGACGACAAGGTAAAGGTGACCAGGTTGCAACTCAGGTCCGCAAGGTACACTATTATTGGCGACCAGTTGTACAAACGGGGTTTTTCGATGCCTTTATTGAAATGCCTCGGAGAAGACGAAGCGAAGATCGTCATGCACGAAATCCACTACGAAGTGTGTGGAAATCATACAGGGGGGCAAGCACTCGCTTTAAAGATCATAAGGCAAGGCTACTTTTGGCCAACACTGAAGAAGGATGCAATCCATTACGCCCAGACGTGCAAGAGATGTCAAGCTTTTGCTCCCGCTATTCACTAACCTCCAGACGAGCTCATCTCCGTCTATAGCTCTTGGCCCTTCGCGAAGTGGAACATCGACATCATCGGACCTTTCCCGCCTGGCGTCGGGGGGGTAACTTTCGTAGTCGTAGCAGTCGATTACTTCACCAAGTGGACGGAAGCAAAGGCTTTGAAGACCATCACAACGGGCCAGATGACAAGCTTCATCTGGAAAAACATAATTTGCAGGTTCGGCCTACCACGAGCAATAGTGACAGACAACGGACGTTAATTACGAGTCAAGACATGCTGGAATTCTGCTCAAAGTGGAAAATCAAGAAACTTTTTTCAACACCCTATCATCCACAATCAAATGGTCAAGTAGAAGCAATCAACAAAATCATCAAGCACACCTTGAAAGCTAAGCTAGATGGATTGAAGGGCAAATGGGCGGACGAGCTGCACATGGTTCTGTGGGCATATCGGACGACCACGAGGAATTCCACAGGTGAGACTCCTTTCCCGCTCGCGTTCGGAACCGAAGTTGTCATACCAGCAGAAGGACAGGTCGCCACCTTCCGAGTGGCAAACTATGACGAGCAGTGGAATAACGATGCACAGCTCTGCGACTTGGACTTCCTAGAAGAACGAAGACTAACAGCGGACGAGAAGAATGTGGTCTACAAGCAAAGGTCAGAACGCTACTACAACACCAAAGTACGTGCTCGCCATTTTACTATCGGCCAGCACGTACTTCGACGGGCGACGAAACAGTCCATCGGCATACTTGGCCCGACTTGGGAGGGTCCGTACCGAATAACGCACACACTCCTGAATGGATCGTACGAACTAGAAGACCTCGAAGGCAAGCCGAGCAAGTACCCTTGGAATGCGGTCAAATTGAAGAAGTATTATCAGTAAGTTTTTAAAATTCCGTACATTTGTATAGTTTGTATCTTGTTATCGTTTTAATACATGTGAAGTTTAAATTTCTTCGAGTGTTAGGAAAATTCTAGAAATGTTAGATAAGGCTCTGCGTAGCCAGCTAAGAAAAGAGTTCAACCGACGAGTGGTTAACTCTAAAAGACGAGCACTCTTTCTTAAAGATGCTCGCAAGGTAGTGACGACGACAATCACTATCTAAAAAATAAAAGAGTTCAACCGACGAGTGGTTAACTCTAAAAGACGAGCACTCTTTCTTAAAGATGCTCGCAAGGTAGTGACGACGACGATCACTATCTAGAAAACAACCGACAAGTGGTTAACTCTAAAAGACGAGCACTCTTTCTTAAAGATGCTCGCAAGGTAGTGACGACGACGATCACTATCTAAAAAACAAAAGAGTTAGTACTTTTTCTTAAAGATGCTTGCAAGGTAATCAAACATAAATTGGAAAGCAGTGCCGAGGACGATCACTCACAATAAACGAACACATCATAAGCAAAAAGAAGTTCCATTCATTGAAAAAGCCTTAAACGCTGAAATTACAAAGAAGGCCCTAGTAGCCGAACAGTCGTAAATAAAATAAAAAGAGTAAATTGACGAGCAGATTTATGGTTGATCTCCAACCTCTGCAGCACCTCCCTCAACAAGAGCATCTTGCTCGCCTGCAGCCTCGTCCTCGCCAGAAGCACCTTGCTCGCCCTGTTGAGTTGGGGAGTCTTGTGGCGGATTCTTGAAATAGACCGGAACAGCCAAGAGGCGAGGAAACATGAGTCCCAAGCTCATTAGATCGAGCAGGGGGAGAGATGAGTCTGCGACAGGTTCCTCCTCCATAATAAGGTCGTCTATGAAACCACCGAGCACAGTTACATCCGCTTCTGGATGAACTCTTTTGAATTGATGAACAAGCTCGTGGGCAGTGAGCGCGACCGCATAAACCGCCGCAGATGAAGCGAGGTAACAATTTTCATCTCGCTCTTCCTTCGCGACGATCAGATCTTGCCGAAGAGTGCCTAAATCATCCTCAGCAGTTGTGAGTTTGTCTTGAAGAGTGGTCACCTCGGCGGATTTCACTGATAGCTCGTCCTCGGCAGCCTTGAGGCGAGCACGGAGATTTTCGATCACTTGGAGATCTTCTTGATCTTTTCTCCGAACAGCTTCAAGTTGGGCCTCAGAATCGGCCAGCTTCGCCTCAGAGTCGGCCAGTTTTTTATCAAGAACTGTTTTGGCCTTGATCAGTTGGGCGATCGTCGCACTTTTCTCCTCATTGACTCTTCGATTTTCGTAAATCTGGAGGGAAAGTTGCTCGGCCGCGTAGGCTATGCGACTAGTTTCGACGGCGATCAGTCTCGCGTTCTCCATCGAGTTGTGGTTGCTAACCTCGTCGATGAAGTTTGTAGTTAGCGATCGGGGCACGTTCTTCATCGCCCTGATCGTGACCTGATTTAGCTCGTCGTCGTCAGACGGGTCCCGCGAACGATAATAGTTGAGGAGATCTTCATTGAAAGGTTCAGAAACCGGGTGCTCGGCAATCCTAAAGCAAAACAAGTGATGATAAGGAAAGGTACTTCTAGAAAATATTTAAAGGCATTTTTCAGTAAGCTTACTTGGTAACCCTTTCGGCGTTCCAGCCGAGAAGAGTGTTATCCCCAGGAGCCCTTTGCTCGGCCGACGAGCTCGCAGTAGTTTCCTGCGGCAGTTTGGTTCGGCGAGGAGGGGATGCCTTTTTAGGGGATACAGTCTGGGGGAGTGGCGAATTAGCCCTCGGCGGAGATCTCCTCGGCGAGACTCTCTACTCGGAAGCAGTAGGGCAAGGACCCCCTCGGGTCGATTTAGCAACCTTTTTCGGAGGAGCCCCCGAGGTCTTTTGTTGGTACCCTCGATAATCGCGCGCTCGCAAGACTTTTCTCACCATGATTTTTTCGAGCTCGATGGTCGGAGGAAGATAGGTTACAACTTTCTCGAGAACCACTACTAAAAACGAAGAGTCAGTTTTTGCGAAGGAAAGAATTTTACTAAAAAAACTTAAGAAATATTTTGATACCTGGAGGGAACTCTCGAGTGATGTGATGAGGAGGTACTCTAAGACCTGCTCGCTCTCGCATACACTCCCTGTTCAGAAAGCGGGTAGACCTTTCCAAGTAGCGACGACCAGCTACGCAGCAAATGTGATATTGGAAAATGGGCGAGAGACGGTGCTCGGCAGTCTTCGCGCGAACAGTTTCACCTAAAAAAGCGAGGAGTTATTCAGTATAGACAAGAACGAGCAGAAATAAAAAAAACTTACTGCGAATTCTCCGGTAGTCGGTCGCGATGGGAATGCGAGCAGATGATCCATCTGGCCTCACGACGCTTTTCCAGTCCCCGGCTACCCACCACCAGTTGGTTTTCCAATCCCGAATTTTTTTAGGGACCCCTTCGACCAATTTGGAGTGGTCGCGGCCTTTCACATAGTACAGCCGTAGCCCACCTTCTTTCCGGCTTCGGCCGCTTGAAGGAGATAGTTGATCTCTCTCGGACTGAGCCAGGTGTTCCGACAACCGTTCTCGGCTGCCTACAGGCCGAACACGGTAAGGAGTCCAATTAAGTTCGTCCACCCGTTCGGCAACACTTGAGAAGGTGCCACCCCTAGAAAGTGTAAAAAGTTTGTAATTCCGGGGTGCAGGGGGAATCTCAGTCCTGCCTCCATCATACCAATGTTGACGGCGACCATCCCTTCTAGCGGCTGGTCTGCCCTCTCATCTTCGCGAGGAACAAAGAAACAAACGTCGGCTGGCAGTTGATATTTTTTCCGAGAATTTTCTAGCTGGGAAGAGGAGACGGTGCTCGCATACTTACTGGCTTCATACCTCGATTCATATGCTTCTCGGTATGTGCGAAGGACCTCTCTAGGCGGGTACTCGCAGAAGTACTTGTAATATGTCTCCCTCGAGAGCTCATCGCCATCTAGGTCTTCTCGCCCACTCAAAATATCTTTAATACTCGCCGCGTAGCGAGCAACCTCCTCGTACTCCTCGCGGAGACTGCCTGTCCCCTTTTTGCATTCAGATCTGTGTCGTTCAGGTCTGAGTCGGTCTCCTCGACATCGTTGCCGGCATCATCCCTTTCGGATTCGTCGATCTCATCTGGGTCGACGACCTCTAGCGTTTCTACATTGGGGACTCCTACATTAAGGGGGTCGGGGGAATGGATTACGAAATCCGAGGAGACCACCCTCTCCACGAGGGCCAGATGATCACCCTCGCCGGAAGGACTAGCACCACCGTCCAACGGCGGCGGACCACCACCGGAGCCACTACCAAACTCCATTTTTTCTTAAGAAATGGGGGAAAAAAATATTTGTGAAGAAAGAAATGTGAGTTTTACCTTTTTTGCCTATCGGAAACCACCCAAAACTCGCCGGAAAAGCTCGAAGAAAAAGGCTTGGAAGGAGCTCTAGAAGAAATTCGAAAGTTGCAAAGAGAGGAAAGTGTTTTCGAGAGAAATGAGGTAGTATTTATAGGCAAAACTATTCGGGGACCTATATGCAAAAAACGGGGTCAATTTTGATATTTTCCAAAAGTTCTGGGATCATTTCCGAAATCGAGGCAGGAAAGTGATCCCACGCGCGACCTTTGAGGTCGGCACGCGCCCCACGCGCACAATTCAAATTCTGAGGCGCCGACCACGCGCCTGACACATGTCAAATCCGCCATCATTAAAGGTGCTTCGAAAAGCGTGCTCGGCGTGGGAAACGAGGCGACCGCCTCCAACTTTCGTCATCAAGATTTCAAAATCGATTCGTTTTTTGGAGACGAGTCCGCCTTCCAAGAGGACGATCACACTACTCGCCTTACTATTCTACGAATACGAAGAAAGGCGATCAGGGGGCAAATGTTATACCTAGTCAAAGAAGTCAATCTTTGACAAGTCAATCCTAGTCACCAGCTTGCGTGGCGAGGACCAGTCAACCAAGTCGTGCGACGACTAGTCAACAAGATGAAGAAAATGTAATAATAGTAATGTATTTAATATACTTAAGTGCTCGCCCAAAGATGTTGGCGAGCACGTGTTTAGTTAGCTGCTCGCCCAAATGTGTTGGCGAGCAAATATTTATTTAGCTAAGAGAAGACAAGTGTTAAAGCATTGGGAGACGACATATGGCGTGGCGACCACCTTCCTCGAAGGTGTCGGCGACCACCTTTCCCGACGACCAGGTCCTCCGGCGACCACCGTAGATCAACTCATCGGCATCTCGGCGAGGACGACCACGAGAGGCGGTTTAACATTAAATGCACTGTCCAATCACCTTTTTGGGCAGAACTCAGGTCCAGTGAGGGCGTGTCACGTGTAAAGGGCGGGCAACTCCAAAAACTACTATATAATGCCTAAAAGGCTCATTTGTAACATTCAGGTCACAATTTCCTACAATCACCCCAACCCAAAGCAATAAACACTCCCAAGCTCAAAGCTTTAGCTTCTCAAAGAAGCTACACCTCGTGTTCTTCACTGTTCTTCATATTATTCATCGTAAATCATCATATTAACCCGTATTAACACGTAATAAACCCTGATCATAAATATATGTTTGTTTAGTGCTTACAAAAGCCCACTTCCAGATCATCCGTTCAAAGCACGTACAACATTCACCATTGTATTTATAGAGAGATTCAAAATATATTAGTCAGAGAGCTACAATGAATCTTTTTATTTTTAGTTTTGCAAACCGTCCTTGAGAAATGTACTTCGGATATGTAGAACTTTTTTAAAGTAAAGTCTCTTTGACATTCTGCAATAAATATAATCATTGCTCCTATTCATCAATTACAATCTCTTTAACGTATTTAAAATTCAATCGAATTCGAAATATCTTTAAATGCAATACGTGGTTTGTCGTTTTAATCTCTATATTTAATTCCAACACGAAGTGTCGGACAGTGATACATATCGGGAGTAAAAAATCAGAAAAAATACAAGGTTAAACCTATAAGGTTGTGTTTGGATGAAGGGATTTGATTTGAGTAGACATTTCAAATGAAATGAGTTAAAAATACATGTATTTCAAATCACATGATTTTAGTGGGGATTTGAAATCCTCTCAATTTTAATTAAAAAGTGTGTGAACAAAAATCTAAGTATTTAAAATCCATTTATAATCCAAACAAGTGGAACGAATTTTGATGGTGAATTTAAAATCTATAGATATAAATCCGTCCATTTTAATGGAGAAATGTAGAAATTAAAATAAAATATGCTAGATTTGCCATTTCTTTAATAAAATATGAAATGTAAAATGTAAGAGTGCTGTGCATGACAAGTGACAACAACAAAGTTGTCCCTTTCTATAGACAAAGTTTTCTTGAATGGCCTTTTATCTTGACCAAGGACTCGGCATTGATATTGATTGCTTTTTTTTTTTTTCTTTTTAATCAGCCGATGGCTTTACTTCAAAGTCTTCAATCTCACTTCTTTCTTCTTCATTCTTCTTCCACGACATCTCCTCAATTAGTAAGATATGGGGATTTGCTTAGGAGCTCCTGTTAAGACTGTTAATTGTCCTGCCTCACAGGTGTTTGGTAAATGTCCTCAACCAAACCTTTCTGCAAAATTCTTGATTTTACTTGTCACTCTACTTTTCTTTCAGTGGTTTTACACTTTCGGGTTATGTTTTTGGTAGTCCATTGAAACCCAGTTACGAAAATGCTTCAGTGCTTTCCTTTGCATGTGTAAATGCATACTTTATGAAAGGAAATGCATCTTGCAAATTGTTTATGTATATGGGAATTGGAGTGAAGAATTGGCTGCTTAAAAAATTGATGAATTTGGGGCGCCTCTAGTGATTTTGTGGATACTATTGTTGGTTTTCTTGTATTTGCTGTTAAATATGATCACTGAGACTCGCTATCTAGAGAAGGATGATTGATTTGCTCTGTTTATAGTTTTGAATGTAGCTTTAATTTTGTTTATTCTATCACAAGCTTTAGAACTTGGGTTTTGTTTTACGGTGGACAACTTCGTTCGAATTGGATTCAATGTCCATGGTGATTCACTTGAATTGAATGAAAATTGTCCATGGTGTTTTATTCTTCTTCCTTGTAACAAGTATAGTGTTAGATATAGTTCAACAGCTCTATTTGTTTTTAAGAGGTTAGAAACCGTACTTCATTATGTGAAACAAGTGGCTCTCAACTATTCACATACTGTAGTTTTCTTGTTTATATTTCATTTTCTGATTGGGAAGAAATGAAGACCCCTTTTTAAGACGAGTCAAATGGATATAATTAACTAATAATCAAGGTGTGAAAATTTGGCAGTGAGTTTAACTTGTATAAAACTGAAAATCTGATATTGTCTTACTAGATTGTATAGATTCACTTGACCTATTGTTGATTTTGGGCATTTGATGGTGGGCCTCTTTTCCCTCCTCTCGTTTTTTTCCCATTATGTTTTTCGAGAGGAGGGTTCTTAACTAGGCCTCACTGCCCTTGGTTCTAGGTGGACACCATTGTGTTGTATTTTTCTTTTATTTTCTCGTTTTAATAAAAGAACTACATTTGGGCTGAAAACTGATATTTCATTGTATAGTATTATGTTCATAACTTGTAGTCACTCACATAAGTTTGATTTTTTCTTTTAGGAGCAAAAGTAGCTCCCGGAACTTCAAAATCAGGGTCAAATTCTTTGAACGCAGAAACCCCGTCAGAGGCGTTGTGTGACGCTCTAGTAGGATCGATTGGTGATCTAACCATCTCGAGCAACCTCAAATCATTCAGTTTCAATGATCTTAAGAATGCCACCAAGAACTTCAGTTGTGATAATCTTATTGGTGAGGGAGGCTTTGGTTACGTTTTCAAAGGATGGATTAACGAGGACACACTGGCTCCATCTAAACCGGGAACGGGAATGGTTGTGGCTGTCAAGAAACTCAAGGCACAAAGCTTTCAGGGTCACAGAGAATGGCTTGTAAGTATAAAGTTGGAAGCATAAACCTTCAGACTCTTGCTTTTAATATTTAGGGAAAATAATTTCTTTAATCCTGTAAGTTTTCCGGAATTTTATAGCCCTGTCGACTTTCACGAATTGAAATAGTCCCGTAACTTCCAATTTTTGACATTTTGGTCTGGTAACCGGTTGTAGGAGGTGAAACATGTGGTTGACGCTAACTGGCATAGTCTGATTTGTCCATGTGGCAAAGTCTGACTGGTGAACTGGATTTTTCAGCTCTTACAGCCGGTCACCGGACCAAAATGTCAAAAAATTTAAAGTTACAAGACTAATTTCAATTCGTGAAAGTTGACAGGACTAAAATGAAAATAAGGGCAACTTACAGGACTAGAAAAATGACTTTCCCTAATGTTTACTTACCCTAGCATTAACTTAACTTTTGGTATCCTGGCTAAACTGCAGACCGAAGTGAAATGCTTGGGTCAACTCCACCATGAAAATTTGGTGAAGCTAATTGGATATTGTTCAGAATCTAAAAACAGGCTCCTAGTTTACGAATTCATGCCAAAAGGAAGCTTGGAAAATCACCTATTTAAAAGTGAGCAATTTCCTGATTACTTGAACTTTTTATGTGTGTTTAATATTTTTGGTTCTTTCCGTTCAGAAATGTTTCTTTAGAAGTCATAACCAGTTTTCCAACATGCTGATTGCTCAATAATGCAACTATTTTTTGTGTTGTTTGAAAAAGTTTTTATTTGAAGTGAGTTTGAATAGATACTCATAGCTTCATTTACTTTTAAACAAATTGCATTTTTGAAACTAAAGGTAGTAAATGTAATACAAGCACAAATATCAGTGAACTTATTTGATTTAGAATATTACAGTCTTACAGAATTGGAAGTTAAACAAAACTGAAAATGTAGTATCATATTTTTTAAAATTTCGATTGCACTTCTATACGACTGAGATGAGAACTTATCATATTTTCCATCTTCTCAATAGACCATTATTTACCCTGATTTTCAGTACATATATAGGCTCCACTCTATTTCTCCAAAATGCATTATTAAATCATATGCACACTCTGAAATTAATACAATACGTGCAGAAGGAGTACAGCCAATGGCCTGGGCTACACGGATGCGAGTTGCACTTGATATTGCACGAGGTTTATCCTTCTTGCATAGTCTAAATGCCAACATAATCTACCGTGACTTAAAAGCTTCCAATATTCTTATTGATTCGGTATGTTAAACGAGTCTTAAATCTTACTTAGCACAAACCCTGCATTATGTATTAACTCCATGTAATGTTTTTCCATACTCTGCAGAAATTTCACTCAAAGCTTTCAGATTTTGGTCTGGCAAGAAAGGGTCCCAGTGGTGATGGAACACATGTTTCAACTAGAGTTGTCGGTACAATGGGATACGCTGCCCCTGAATACGTGGCTTCAGGTTTCTATCTATATAGTTTGTCTATTCAATTGTGGGGAAATATCATTTTTGGTCCCTAACGTTTATATTTTTCCAGTTCTGGACCCCTCACTCACTAACTGTCAAACTTGATCTTGGAAGTACACTTAAAACTCCCACGTTTGTTCCTACTGTTAGTTGACTGTCCAATGACTGACATAATAAACTATTTTGGGGTGCTACGTGTAATGATTTAAAAATATTAATTACATTTAGCACCCTCAAATAGTTGATTCCGTCACTAAAAGTATACTTCCAGGACCAAGTTTGATAGTGAGTGAAAGAGGGGGGATCAAAACTGGAAAAGGATCAATTTTAGGGACCAAAAATGATATTATCCGATTCAAATGTTGTGTCAAAGAAAATATAGTCTCTTATTGCTTTTGTGAACAAATGAAACCAAACAGGTCACTTAACTTCAAAGAGCGATGTATATAGCTTTGGGGTTGTTCTGCTAGAGCTACTATCAGGAAAACGAGCAATGGGTGACGAGAATATTGGAGGGGCTGAAGGCACCCTAGTAGATTGGGCTAAGCCGTTTCTAAGTGAGAGCAGGCAATTTTCAAGAATCATGGACACAAGGTTAAGGGGTGAGTACTCCAAACGAGGTGCTCAAGCTACATCGTCCCTTGCATTTCGATGCCTCTATACTGACCCCAAAAACAGGCCTTCTATGGTGGAGGTTGTAGCCGAGATGGAACAACTCCAAGCTCTACAAAATTCCCCACGAGCCAATGCGGACCATCATGTTAAGACACTGACTTCTCGGAGATCCCTGCCCATTGCCCGATGATTCAAATGATTCAAGGGTCGTTGCTCATTCATAACTGGATTGGTGAGTCATTAGCAGCCGGCTACATGTCATTTGTATATAGATAAATACTTATATTCACCAGTTGCACTGTGCAACTCAAGTGTTTTTTAAATGGTATAAGTTGTTTTACTAAAAGGTGTTAGTTGGTTAGTAGTATTAGTTATTTTTACTGCACAATATTAGCTTTGCAGTGGTTGTACAGTGCAACGGGTGCATTCAAGTCTTACTTTTGTAAATATGGGCTGTGCACATGAAGTTGCATCTTGTATTATAGAGGCTCATTTGTAACTATTGTGCATTCAATTTTTGAGCTAGTATTGTTAGGAAAAATCGCAGGAAGATAGTATTTGTCATGGTGAGGAGACTTTATAATATTAGCTTCCATAGTGACTTTAGGTGTTTGCACCCTATAATCAATTCTATTCTTTTTAAGTGAACTCTTTTTTCTTTTCTTTTTTCGGTCAAATATCACTATTGTGCATATAAATAATAAAACGTCACTGTTATGCACACGAATTATCAGTGTTGTGCATACGAAGTGTCACTATTTAAAAATTAATTTTTTTTTTTTAAACAATGACACTTCATACACACAATAATAACATTTCATATGCATAACCGTAACACTAAAAAAAATTCACCAGGTTCAGATCTTTTTTATATGATTTGTACAAAATTTAGGGAAGTAATTTATTTAATAACTTGATTTTTTTTTTTTAATATTGATCACTTGAAATCTTTAAAGCATTAAGGAACCAACTTCAAATCACTACACTTATAAATAAATAAATACTAAAAATGTTTTTTTTTTCCAACCACTACACTTGTTGTAATTGACAAAAACTACTTTATGATTTTTAAAGATTACATACTTTTGATTTATCAACAAAACTATTTTTTTTCTTCCAAAATACCTCTACCAATTCTCATTAGGCAATTTAGTACTTAACTTAATCCCATCCCAATTGTCCTACTTTGTTAAAAGGGTTTATTCTTAAAATAAAAAAATAAAACACCCCTTCATAGTTAATAGGGAGATACAGAAGTTATCTTGAACCCATTCTTCACAAGTTTATAAAACATCCTTACAAGGCAACAACAATAAAAAGCATTTTTGCATTCTGAAATATATATTATTTGAGTTGCATATAACTTATATTAAACGCAAACACTCTATTAATTATAACTTAAATACAAAAGCTGATGTAGCACGAGTGGCGTTGCAATTTTTGAAGAAACGAGAGCATCCGAAGAATTTTTGAAGTTTTGGGAGCTGGAACCCGATTTTGGCGTGTGAGCACACTTTTTCGGGTGGAATCGATGCTACGAGTCAAACTCACTACTTCGCCGTGACGTGCGACGCTTTTTGGCCAAATTACATCGTTTGAGTGGTCAAACACACGTTTTATTGCTTTTTGAGTGTTATTTTTACAATTTTTTAATTGTTTTGGGGTTTTTTTGTAATTTCCTAATTCCGTACACTAGGGTTTGGTTTTATTCTCGTTTTCCAAACATTGTTGGGCAGTTTTGGATATTGAAATTATTATTGAAGAATTATTCTTCGTTTTATCAAGATTCGGGTATTCTGTGAATCAACGATTCTTGTTATTCTTTCTTTTGATCACGCACTCTGCATCAAAAGCTTAGTCTACATTTTATATATCCAACTCATTTATATAAAATTGATCCACTTACATGCTACTCCAATAGTGACACATGAATATTTTTGTGATATTAGACTTACTAAAACCTATAATTTTATTTCAACAAATAAATGCTTATATAGATAGTTTGAGGAAGAATTATCTATACCTATAACAAGTAAAAGAGTGAATATAAATAAAAATGCCTAACTATGAGTATTACTGATAATCAAAGAAAATGGCCCAGAAATGAAACATGCATTGATTAGGAAAGAATCATGCACATTTAAACAGAAAAAAATTCTCATTCACTCACTTTTATATCACTTATTATTTTATCAACAAAATAAGTTATCTAAAAAAAACATAAATTTAATTACTAATTGATACGGAGTACTATATTTATCTTCCTGCCAATTAAAATATATTCATGTATAATCGTGAACTTAATTATTAATGTATATACACTAACATACACATCAATATTATTGTTTCGCGTAAAATTTGAAATTGATATTCAAATTATTTGATACTTTTCGAGTATTCAATTTTTTTGAGCAATTTTCAAAATTAATTCTTATTCAATACTATTAAAAAATTCAATTATTACTATTCGATTCGAAATTCTATGAAGATTTTTTTATTCTAAATAATATGGTGCAATATCTAGGCATACAACGCTTTCAACTTTTATGGTATGTTTATTTTGGGATATAAAATTTGGATTTGAAATTTTAAAATTCAATTCTTGTTCTAATTTGCTACAAATACCTATAAAACCTACAAAAGTGAAAAATTATTGCATGAAGTTGAAACGTCAAAATGCATTTTATTGTTTGAAGTGTTTTTGTTAGGAAATGTGAGGATTAGTGTAATAACTATCCCATACCACCTGATGGACATGGTTATAAATATGATGCATTCATTTGTTGATTAACACCTGAAAATTATTACAGATAATTTCCAGAAAATCTTCACAGCATTCTACATTCTTTTGCATCGAACATATAGGATGTGTAGTCTAGTTTTCAACGTCGATTTTTAGTTTGTCGGAGCTTTACACGTTATGGTTCTACACATTTAAAGACGATTTTTTTTTTACCTTTTAAAAGTTATTAGTTCGTGAACACTACTAGTTTGAACGTGTTATTTTTTGACTCGATTTGCTATTGTTTCAGTCTGTGTTCTTACGTTGTCGTTCTTGCACCTGTCGAAAGAGCAAAACTGTTGTTCGTGGAACCTGTTATATATTTAGTAAAACTGTTCTACCAATCTAACTCAATCAGATCTATTTGACAGACCTATATATATATATACTAGTCCTATGCCCGCGTTTTACGCGGATCGATTTATTAAAATACTCCCTCCGTCCGCCTATAAGTTTCCCATTTTACCATTTTGGTCCGTCCGCCTATAAGCTTCCCATACCTTTTTTGGTAAGTATTTTTTCTTACACTCACAACAAAATTTGGCCCTCATACCGAGGGAATTGGAGAGGGAAAAACCCTAGGCATTGAATTTTGTGAGGGAATTCCAGAGGGAAAGAGTCCCTTGAGGAAATGTTTCTCGGTAATTGTTTCCCTAGGAAATTCGAAAATCCCTCGGGAATACCGAGCACATTTCCCTCGCCATTTTCCCTCGGGAATACCGAGCATTGATTTCCCTCGGCAATTTTCCCGAGGGAATTCCCTAGCTAAATCTCAGTATGTGTAATTTAAAATGGCAATTTTCCTAAGGGATTTTCCCGAGGAAATTCCCTCGCTAAATCGGGAATACCGAGCATTGATTTCCCCACCATTTCCCTCGGCAATTTCCCAAAATATAAAATGACTTTCGAACCACCTCACCATTTAATTCCCCCAGCTGACAGTTGCCCATTCCACCCAAAATGTTTTCACTAAAAAGTACTAATATACAGATTATATTGTTCATTAATATAAATGTTGTTCATCTTGACAAATCTGATAGTTGCCCATTCCACCCAATAAATGTTTTGCCCGTTGACTATTAGACATTGTAATATAATATAAATCTGGAAATTTCTCTTCATTAATATACAGAGGAAATTCATTACATGACCCACAATCATAAATGTGGAAAAGACAAAACAACCTTGTACATACATAGGCAGAGAAAAAAAAGGGCCAACCATAAAACTTCTTGCTCAATAAATTTACCAACATAAGGGTGGACTTATGACCTGAAACATGATAATATCGTGTGATTTAATTTAACAACATAAGAGGTGATAACAATGTGGAAACAGAAAATGAAGTGTATTTTGATTCAACATCGTGTGTTTACAGCTATTGATGAATCTTATGCTTCCACTAATACTGTTGAAAAAAAAAAAGATCAATGAACTTGCTTTATCTGCTATTATCCTGCATCTATCTGACTCTGTGCTTAGAAAAGTAGGTGTTATGGACTCTGTCAAGAAGTTATGGGACAAATTGGTAGAGTTATACACTGATACTTCATTGCCTAGTAAACTATTTTTACTTGAAAAATACTTTCGTTTTAAACTTGATTTAAACAGAGATGTTGAAGAGAATGTAGATGACTTTACTAAGTTGATACAGGATATTAAGTTGACTGGTGATAAGCATATTCATGAGTATTCTCCTGTTGTGTTGTTAAATGTTATACGTAATTCGTACAATGATGTGAAATCTGGCATAAAGTATGGTAGAGATTTTATGACTCTTGATACCGTGGTTAATGGTCTTAAGTCTAAGGAGTTAGATTTAAAACACAATAGGCAAGGGTGGACCCAAATTTTTTTTTAGGACGGGCTGTTAAAAGTAAAAAATAAATGCAGTACAAAAAAAAGAAGTAAAAAAATGTTTACATAAGTTGTGTCCTACGATTCTTTATCCGATAAAATTCATCGATAATAGAATCAGGATCAATGTTTTTAAACGATTCTCTCTCAATGTAGACAACCAAAGAATCTGATAGATAACCACTCTCCATTTTATTTCGGAGAACACTCTTGACATGTTTCATAACTGAAAATGCTCGTTCAGTCGTTGCAGTGGTAACAGGAAGTGTCAAAACAAGGTGAATCAATCTCGTAATTAGAGCATACACTTGCGCCTTGTTTGTCTCGACTAACTTTTGGGATAGTTCAGAAATAGTTGACAAATTCTGAAAACTTACTTGAGAAGACATATCTATTTTGTAATGCTTCAATTCAACTCTTAGACGAGTCATTTCTTGACTTGTAAAATCATCTGGATAAAATCTGTCGGCGATTTATGATCTCTTCCTTAAATAACTTGAAGTTGTCTTTGGGATCCAAGACAACACTAAGTTTAAGAAGTTCTACAGTCTCATCTTTGAATCTATTATTGATTTCGGCCAATTGAGTATCTATCGCATTGTTAAAGACATCAACTCGCTAATGGTACCCAAATGTGATAAAGTCAACTTGTTGACACGAACTTCCTGTACCCATTTCATAACGATCATTCATATTAGGTATTGCAATGTTATGTTCTCCACAAGCTAACTCCACCTCTGTTAGAAGAGAATCAAAACCTTCATCCCTCAACAATTGAAGTAAACCTTTAGTGTTTGAGACAAGATCCATTGCATTTAATATATCAAGTGACTTTTGCTGCAAAGATCGACAAAGTATATCTGAAATTCCCAAGATTTTATTCATCAAGTGTAAGATGAATACAAACTCAAAAGACCTCATTACCATTTGACAACCATAAGCTTCACCATTTGTATCGTAAGAAGAACTCTCATCTGACATATACTGAAGCACAATAATCACCGCACCATACATATCAATCAAACTACACGTGGAATCAAAATGAGAACTCCAACGAGTTTATCCAGGACGATGCAGACTACCCATTTGATTAGCTCCTCTGCCTATTTCACGTTCTCTTGTAGCTACCTTTTCTGCAATTTCAATAGCTTGAGCAGATCGTAGCTCAGTATGACGCTTAGGAGAAGCACCAACGATATTTACAATCTTATTCAAACTTGAAAAGAAACAATAAACTGGTCGTACTTTTTCACCTGCAACAACTTATGCCAATTGCAATCGATGAGCAAAACAATGAACATGATATGCATAAGGACATTCTCTAAAAAAAAAAGGGCTTGCAAGCCATTCCATACACCACCCATATTGCTCGCTCCATCGTACCCTTGACAACGCATATTGCATATCTGCAGGTTATGGCGACTTAAGACAAGACATATTTCATTCTTCAATGTTACATCAGTAGTATCTTTAACATGTACAATGTCAAGAAAACGTTCTTTTAAAAAACCACAAACATCAACAAATCTTAACACAATAGCCATTCGCTCTTTGTTAGATATATCTTTAGCTTCATCAACTAAAATGCAAAACTTTGAATCACCAATCTCCTCACGAATTTTGTTTCTCACCCGACTACCAAAGATGCTCAAAATCTCTTTTTGAACTTTCGGTGATGTATATTTCGCATTTAAAGGAGCATTCTCTAAAACAACATCATTAATTTCAATATTCATCTCTCCCAAAAGTTTTATCAATTTAATGAGATTACCTCGATTTTTGGAAGACGCTGACTCATCGTGTCCTCTCAACGCACATGCTTACAAAGTAAGATATTGCAGACATTTAATCGTTGTCATAACCCACAAACGATTTTTCTTTATCTCTTTTGGTTTTTTCCGATTAATTGCTTTATCAATATGTTGGGAGACATCCTTTAGAGTGTTCATATAAATTACAACACTTTTATGACTTGAATTAGCATCTCTTACGTGTTTTAAAAATGAATATTTCTTCCCGTTGTTGACTCTTTTCCAACTGTTGAACCCACCAAAAGTAAATGCACAACGACTATTGTTCAAATGATCAAATAAGAAGCACGAAAAATAATATGCAGCATGATTTGTGGGTGAGTACTCTAACCAAGGAAATTGACGAAACCACGAGACTTGAAATCGATGATTCTGATGTCCGTCAAATGTTGGCTTATATTCATCCAAAATGAGTTGAAATGCTCCCATTTTTATGTAAGCTCGTCTTATTTCATCTCTTTGATTGACAGGATGTTCACAAATTGAGACACGTTTAAACGGATCACGCTCAAGTGAATCTAGATCAATTTCAATTCTTTGTGATTGAGAAGGTTGGACATTGGAAGGTAGAGGCTGTGGAGCTACATTATCACTGTTTGATTAAAGATGCTCTTCACTTGTCGTAGACTCCTTCAGCTTGAAATTGGTAAAAAAATGATTCAATACTTTTTGTTTTCTTCGTTTTTCGATTATCCATTACCTATTTCAAAATCAAATACAAAATTAGTTTCTTCTCAAAAAATATCTACAAATAAATATAAAATTAAATTTTCAAACAAAACACGACAAAACTGTTAAGACCTACAAAACAATACCTCAAAAATACAAATTTAATTAACCCATTGCCTCAAAAACAATCAATAAATAAAATTTGAAAACAAAAGGCAAAATAGTTGTTTTTGTAAAGACAATAACCCACTGCCCATAAACAATCAATAAATAAAGTTTGTTTATTAAAAATTGTTAATGTATTACGCATATTTTGAGGCACCGTCTTCAATCAAAGATATATATTGTACATAGAAAAAGGCCATAAATCTCTTTTAGGCCGTGGGCTCTCATTCTAAGAAAGTAACGACCACCGAAAAAAATACAAAAGATTAAATCAGCGTTAAGTCAATACCTTACCAAGAAAAATAAATAGTGGCTCAAGAAATATTTTCGTTATTGGCGAACCGGCAGACGACAGCGACGGCCGAAGAGAAGAACTCAAGAAAGTCGACAATGGTCGATGGAGGAAACAATGGAACGGCGGCAGCGTACCACGAACGCACATGCATGTTGTAATTTTTTTAAGGGTTTTAGAATTTAGAGTTTGATTTAGGGATTTTTAATTTAGGATTTATAAATTAATTAAAATTTTAATTTATTTAAAGAGTTATAGGTTTATTTTAAATAAAAAGTGGCTGAGTACTTTCAATTTTGTTAATATATAACTGGTTCGATTTTGTTTTAGGTGGGCTGAAGTTTTTTAATATATAATTTTTTTTTTAAAAATGCAATTCTAAATAGTTGGGTGGGCTGTAGCCAGCCCAACCAACCTTATGTTCCGCCCTTGACAATGGGGGTGCTAGTCCATCTAATGAGGTTATACATGCTAGATGGAGGGGTGGTAAGAAGAAGAACCATGATGATTAGTATGGTGATTGTACTGAGCCTAGGAAGAAGCCTAATAAGAACTCTCAGGTTGATCATGCTAATACGACTACTAATGATGATAGTGAGGACCATGGTCATGTTTATTGAGTCTGTATGTTTTGTGTCTTTGTGATTTTTCCTTTGTGACCATTTCTTTGTGTTATTTACTTTGTTCTTAATGTTTTTATGAGTATTTTCTTTGTGTGTTTTTTCAGTGCATTCTTCTCTTTGTGTGGTAATGAATGACTGATAGCTTCTTTGTGTTTAGAGATTATTTCTAGTGAGGTGGAGTGATTTCGTCTTTGTGATTTATGATTATACTTTGTGATATCATGTCTTTGTGTTTCTCTTTGTGTATGCTCCAAGTGAGGTGGAGCACTTGTATTTATGTATTTTTTCTCCGTGGCTTAACTTTTACGTACGTGGACTAACTTGGTGTGTTTTCCTTTGCAGGTACGTGAGAGTGGATTGGGCGATGATGAGGTCAAAATATTTTCCAAAATAAGGGGCGGTTTATTAACGTTGGACCAAACAGGTGGAGATGTAATGGACCAAGGATGGGTACATGAGTATTTGGCCCAACTAAATAAATCCCTAGGCCTAGATCTCTATTCTTTTCTCTCTAAAATCACGCTTGAGTTTTATCCAAGATTTGATGGCAATCTCAATATTTGACTTTCCTTGATTGTGGATTCTTTCCCTTAATTTATGATTGTGATTCCCTTTTCACGGTTATAAATTAAGGTGATTGATCTCTTTATTTTGTGTGGGTTCAAAATATCTTTGTGTGCGTAATTTTGGTGAGAATCCCGTCTTTACGAGAGAGAAGAGGTTTGATTTGTATTAGAAAATATAATAGAATAATATATTATAGGTAGTATTAAAGAATATTATAGAATAATATATTATAGGAATAATATAATATTATATTATAGGTAGCAATCTTTAATTTATGTTAATCATTATCTTTATATATATTCTTAAAAATATGTTTTATATTTATTTCCTTGTTTATCTCACTTGTAATCCCTATATATAGTGGACCATTCTTTTTTCTTTTTTTGTCAGTAAAAGAGAATATATTGATCATAAAGTTCAATGGGTATGAGTGATACCCTACATATTGAGTTACTAGCTGTAATAAGTTTACATAGATTCTCACTACTTTCAATTTGTATCTATTGCATAACAAGGGTTACTTATCCAGTCCGCAAACGTTGCAGTACTCATGTCTTCCTTGTTCTAGAACACTATCATGTTCCTAACCTTCCAAATAAGCCATATTGTGCATTCCTAAATACACGCTGTAATTTTTGTCCCGTTCTTTCCAGACATCAGTCCAACGAATTACATTAGCCTGGGCGACAGGTTCGAGTGCAGTTGAGAAGCCGTGCCCATCCAATTAATCATCTTCATCCATACTCGATAGTTATTCGGGCATTCAAAAAAGATATGGCGTACCGTTTCAGGTTCGTGTTTACAAAAGCAGCAGTCGAGTGGTGCTCCGTCCGGTAGCATGCCCCGACCTTGGAGGTTCGCCATCGTCAGAATTCTGCCCCAGATCGTCCTCCAAGCGTGAACGCGAACTTTCAGTGGAGTCGCGTTCTTCCAGATTATCTTGCAATTGCCTCTCACGTCTTCTATAGGCCCTCACTGTTTTTGTCGGGCCACAATCCCATATGCCTCTTTAGTTGTGTACCTGCCTTTCGAACCAAGTCTCCACCTCCATATAGTGGACCACTCTTATCATCTCATTAACGGTGATTGAATATAACTCTCACATGGTATTAGCCTAATACACTGAAACCCTTTCTCCCCTCTATTTTTTCGGCATCTCCGATGGGCTGGTATCCCTCGCCGCCGCCTTGCCTCACACTCTTCCCCTTTCTTCTCTATTTTTCGGCATCCTCGACGAGCAGGCATCCCTCGTCGCCGCCTTATTTATTTATCTCGAACGAGCTGGTCTCCCTCGTTCCCTCTCTTGACCTCTTTTAGCCTTCACTGACGAGCTGGTATTCCTCGTCCCCCCCCTTTCTTCTCTAACGAGCTGGTCTCCCTCGTTTCCTCTCCCGGCTGCTTTTAGCCGCCCCGACGAGCTAGTATCCCTCGTCACCCCTTTTTTTTCTTCTCGAGCGAGTTAGTCTCCTCGTTCCCTCTCATGGTCGTTCACACTATCTCTATGACGATCATTTTCACTCATATGGTGTTAGTCTCACTCACCCACACTTTAATTTTCTCTATAGCCTCGCAATGCAACTTTTTTCTTGTACTTTCCTCTCTATATATGGTGTTTATTGCCTATTTTTTTGTCATCGTTCGTTCTTCAAAGGATTTCGGTGTTTCGATCCATTTGCTTCCCACTTTTATGCACCTTGGCATGCTCTATTTGGTGATTCTGAATTTTCGTTATTTCTCCTGTTATATGACAACAAAAGTGCATTGTTTTGTGGATGTCTTCACGGAGTTTCTATCTCAAACTCGCTTTAGATTGTTGCGTACCAAACTCGTATTCATTTACATTCCCAGCTTCCCTTGACCGGGAGTATTAGAGAATATAATAGAATAATATATTATAGGAATAGTATAATATATTATAGGTAGTATTAGAAAATATTATAGAATAATATATTATAGGAATATTATAATATATTATAAGTAGCAATCTTTTATTTATGTTAATCATTATCTTTGAATATATTTTCAAAGATATGTTTTATATTTATATTTATTTCCTTGTTTATCTCACTTGTAATCCTTATATATAGTGGACCACTCTTATCATCTTATGAACCGTGATTGAATATAATGCCTGCTAGAGCCGACAATTTGGATCGGCCAACCTGAAACCTAGTATGGGTTGGACTCTAAAATTAGAGGCCCATATAGAATCGGGCCTATTTGGCCCGATCCGATGGGCTTAATGGGCTAGGGTGAATTTGGCCTGCCGGCGCATGGGCAACCCATTTGGCCCGATCAATATTTGTTCTTTAGGCAAATAAATAATTAAAAGTACATTATTTTAAATATTATTGTGTTTTTTATTTTATTTTAACTTTGAAATTTGAACTTATGAATTATTTATATAGTGTAATGTTATACTCATTATTACCGTTTATGAATTATGTATAATTAATACATTAGTAATGTATATTTTTAATTATAATTATTTGTATAAATAAAAATTATAGGTGAGTATGTGACCAATACATAACAAGGTATATATATATATATATATATATATATATATATATATATATATATATATATATAATTTTTACTAAAAATATTTTTTCTAAAAATTATTTCACGGGCTAGGGTGGGCTAGACTGGGCTCAAATTTTGTAGGTCCGACTAATTCATGGGCCGGCCCGACCCAACCACGAACATCGCTTAGTCCGATGGGCTGGGCTGGGCGGCCCGATTTGCTAGCTCTAATGCCTGCACTGTCGCTTTGAAAGGATATCTAAGCCCATATACAACCCAATCAACGGTGGAGAAGGCGGCCCCAAAACCCAATATATATATAATATGAGTATTTATTGGAGAATTAATATAAATATATTAATTTCTACACCCTTACACATTCAAACTTTTAAATGAGATTAAAATTGTTTATGGTATCAAAGTTTAAGCTTACGCCCATAACATGATTTCAATTTTCGTTAAAAACAACCTCACCCATTTAAATTATCTATTCGAAAGGTCTCCTTTCCAATTGATAGAAGTGAAAATCTAGTTCATGAGTAAAAATACTTTTAAATGAGACATAATTTTTTCAATACTGAATCAAATGGTTTTTTTTTTATGAAACTAAATATCAATATAAATTATTTGTACATTATACTCCCCTCCCCCTCCGTACCCCGTTAAATTTTAAGAAATTTACTTATTTAATGTAGTGGGTATGGCCGAACTCTTTCAATATGAAATCAATGGTGAATTTTTATGAAATCGAATATCAATATAAATCATTTATAATCTCTTGGTGCCCCGTTAAGTTTTAAAAAATTACAAAAATAGAATTTATAAATTTAAACATACGAAACACCTAAAATAATTAGTAACTTGACGAGTACAAGGGAAGTATATTATATATTTTTTTTTATTTTTTTCAAGTTGTTAGAGGCGTCGTTTTCATAACGAAACTATATCAATTATAAAGGTGTTGTTATATATGACCAAGTCGATCCAAACAAAAATAATACAACATATATACTGTAATAAAAATATATTGCTCCATTATTTGAGATTGACATTAATTATGACATACGACTAAAAGTTTTGGCCTTTTGATTTTTTTTTTTAACAATTTCATGAATTTTTTCAATGTTATAATGAGACCGTTGTCACAACTCACAAACGAATAATGTTCATTCGTTGATAAAGTCGTATTAGATGATCCATATAGAATTTTCAGACATTCAGTCTCAACATTTAAAAACAATATAGAGAAGAATACGTAATAGTGTTATCCCCTTCCTCCCAATTTAAATTCATTATTAGAATAAAATAAAATTCACTTTCAAACATCTCAAAATTATTTTGTCCAAAAAAAAAAAAAAACATCACAAAATTATATCATATATCATTACTTTATTACTTATAATATTTTATTATTTACTTTATTATTTAAAAGACTTACATACCCTCTATTTTATCCCTTTTAATATTAATAAACAACTCTTATATTAAACTACGCGTAAACAATAAATGTCCAATCAAAATAGGAACGGAATAGATACGGAGAGAGTATTAGTTATGATGATCACTTCTTACATTGAAATTTATCTACTTTTTTACAGTTGCAATGCAATTTCATACTACACTTATCTAGAGCTAGCGGTCAAAATGGATTGGACTCGTCCCCGCCTACTAATATAGTGGGTTGAGTTGAGTAATTGTTAGCCTGTTTAGGAGCAGGCATATATGGATTGGACCGTGTGGGGGCGGTTTGACCCGCAAGCTTTTTCAGTTTTTTTTTTTATATATATATTACGCACACTAAATATTGAAAAAAATGAGAAAGAGCTAAAAGTCTAAAACCCTAAAGCTTAAACTATCGTTCACCGGGTTAGTAGGCTGTAAGAATTGATACATAAGCATTGGATTGGGTTGAGTAGTTTTCAACCCGTACCCGCCGCGGATCAGACCGTCGAAGCCTACAAAATGACGGGTTGAGAATTTGAGATAGATTGTGGATCGGCTCGTCCCACTAACCCATTCTGACAACTATACATGCATTTTTCTACAAGCAAACAAAAAATAGTTTCATATATTATTATTTTTTGAGGGGAAAGTAAATTAATTATTAAGAAACTGAAATCAGTCAATATTGAGTGACACAGGAAAGTACTAAAACCTCTTGCGGTAGATATGTTGAGATATTTATAGTGAGACTCGTATATCTCAACTAGTTCTAATAGAATTGTAAACATTGTATCTTTCGATCACTTCATATGCACACAATCGAGTGTGTTTTAACAAGAGTTGAATATAAATTTCATATTTAAATTTAATTAGACATTTTTCTTGAATCTAATATCCTATCTATTTTAAACTAATGCACCCTACTAAATTGGTGACAAGTAATTTTATACTGTATAGGATGAGTTTTCCATCGTGAGACAGAGAGTTCACCATGTCGTACAATAGCCGTCCACTTCACCATTAGATAATTTTTTTTTAAATATAAAATTACTAAATTATCCTTATAATATTTGTAAAAAAAATATTAAAAAATATCTCAAGAATTTTTTTCCAAGTCAGGTTGGGCCGTAGATCTCGAGGCCTGAGAGAAAGTCCGACTCAATTTGAGGAAAACACACATCTCCAAAGGGACATGACTCAGATCGGGCCCGACCCGACCCAGTCTGGATCCGGTCCGAACCAGCCATGCCCGAACTCAGGCCCGACCCAATTCGAGTGAAATATAAATCTCCAATGGGCCATGGGTCGGGTCAGCGGGCCCGACCCAACTCGATCTGATATATTTGACAATTCTAGACATATACTCCCTCCGTCCCATAAATGTTTGCACCACTTTATGGACACACAAACTAAGAAAAATGTGTAATGAGAGGAGTGTTGAGGGGTAATTTTGTAAACTTTTATGAATAAAGTAAATTAAATAATTGGATTGAGGGTAAAAGTAACTGAAAGTGTGTGTGAATGCGAAATCAGAGATGTTGTCTGTTGTGTTGGCACAATCTAGACAACACTATGCAGCGGAATTTAAATTGCACGTACTGAAAATAGAAGTATTCAAAATTTGCGTAGATTATAAAATAATCTACGCTGTTCACTATATAAACATATGTGAAACGAGTACAACCTCTTTGAGGTGTATAATTACACTACGAAAGTGTATAATGATTTACTAGATCCTATGAAACTATCTCCCTCATAGATCTAATCACACAACCTAGTAAATAAGACTATGTTCTAACACACTACTATTCGGGTTTATAATAATGTGAAGAACTACAAGAAGAAACAAAGGTTTTCCTAACTAGAAGCGTATATAGCGTTCAATAGAGTAGTAGTCGATTTCAGCTTTTCTTCTTGTGTATCTTGTGTTGAGGGCAGCTTCTGTATTTATAGGCTTCATCCACGAACTGCCATCAACTCCCATGATCGCCTCATCCTTGAGATCATGCGGTTGTTAACTTCTCTCCACCACTCCTAGAATTTAGGAACTTGTTATACCATGTTCTAATGACTTCTCACTCCCACGCAGTGGCATGACTTGGTGTTGCCCACGTCTTCTAACTGCTCTAGGGACATCATTAGACAACAAGCGTAAGATAAGAGTTAGTGAGAAAAGGAAGGGCAAATTCTGATGTTGTCATAAGTGTTGGGAACATTAAACACAACACTCGACTGTTAGTGTTGGATCATTTAACAAAAGACTTATTTCAACATCAACAATCTCCCCCAATTTGACCTTTCTACATCAACACAACTGAAGTTCACACAACAGACATATTGATTAAGAAGTTTACACAATTGATATTCCAAAAAATTGAAGTAACAATCTGTATAAGATCAAATTAAAGTAAACAACATCTAAACAAAAAAAAAAAAACTTGTTTAGATTTAAAAAAACTAAGGCAAAAATAAATCCTAAGTAATTACAGAATTTAAATAGCAGAGTTTGAGAAATGCAAAACATAAGTACAAAGCTTTTACAACTGGAAAAGAACTGAATTAACACATGGGGAAGGATTGGGCTGAAATGTGTTTCAGCTGCATCTCCATAATCTGCATTTACTCCCCCATAGTGTAAGCTCTCCCCCTGTCTTCAAGCTTATCATGTATCCAGATCACCATAGAGATCCTGGATATCCTGTTCATCTCCCTCGGTCATTGCAGTGTCAGCAGTAGGTTCATCAGCTCGGCCAGGAACTGAATCCGGTTCATCTACAATATGAGCAACAATGTTAGTGGGCTGATTGTTTGAACTGTCAGCTACTCCCCCTGTTGAAGTGGAAAGAAGATCCATCCAAAATTTCTTTTGGACTAGCAGATCCTCCACAGAATGCTACAAATTAAGAATGGACCCCTGCAAAATATCAATTTGCCTCATAATGTAATGTGAAGATAAATAGATAGAGGAGGCAGCTCCTTCTAGAGGCAGTGTGGTATTGTGGAAGGGATCATTTGCTGGAACATTACTGGGGCCTGCTTCATCATCATTCCTTCTCAAAGGAAGATCAACCACCCTTTCACCTTGGATGAGGAACTGATTTGAGATGCTGAAACTTGGGACATAGGTACTTACAATTTCATCTTCAAATCTCTCAAATGCTTTGTCCATCAAGTATTTGTACACAAGGCATGGGTAGGGTAGGATACCTCTACCAGACATATCAGATTTGAAGGTCATCATATTGGTGAAGATAACCTGTCCTAGATAAAACCTTTTCAAGTGCCCAATCTTGTACATCAAAACAGCCTGTTCTAAGGTGAGAGTGGTGTTGTTTGTAGTGGGCAGCCAATTAAAATTCACCAACTTATGTAAAACAGAATATAGACTTGTGAGTTTAGAAGCCAAAATTCTTCTTCTCCATTTTGTGATTACTCCCCCAATCAAGATGCTTATCATCAAATCATAATCAGTAACAACAGGATCCTCCATAATTTTAGTTTTAAGTAAAATATTGATCCTCCTAGGGGTAATCATATGCCTATTTCCTCTAAACCAAAAATTTCCATATCTTGTAGAGTTGGGATCACCAGCATATTGAGGGATGTTTACATAGAATTCATAAATCCAATCAACAATATAAGGACAAGCAAATTGCAAAGCATTCAGTAAAGATCTTTCTTTAAGCCAATCAAGCATATTCATATCCTCAAAGTCAGGAGTTCTAATCAATCTTTCACTTAGAATCTGCCTAGTTCTTATTGTTCTATACTGTATGCTCGTCTTATCATTGTAATCTTCATCAGAATCACTATTCCTATCATCAGAAGAGAAAAGTACCTCATTTTCATCCTCTTCTGAAGAACTGGATGATTGTTCAGGATCTGACGGTTCTGGTGTTGCCATCGGAGAGACAACACTTTCGGGCTCTCGGAGCCTTTTTGATCGTCTGACTGGTGGAGTGGGTTCACTCAACTCCTCCATTTCCTCAGCAACTTCGTCCACATCCTCTTCATTAACAACCACCTCTTCTTCCACTGGAGATGCAGGTTGTTCGACCTCTGTTTCTGGTTCTGACTCAGAATCAGACACAGCAATTGGCTCAGACGCATTCCCATCCGTTCTAGGCTTCTTCCCCTTTCCTGTGTAATCAACAATTTTGCCCAGATTCCTTTGGGACTTTCTCTTTCCACCAGGCCATTTTCGTGCAGTTGGAACTGCAACATCTTTCTTTTTGCCCTTTTTCTGCCGATGAATTCTCTCGAACTTAGCGGCCAAGACTTCTTCATCAGAGGATTCCGGCTGAGTCTGCATGTCCACATCACCTTTGAACATGGCATTGTCCAGTGTTTCTCCCTCAAGCACTAAAACAGGGTGTGTTGTTTTCAGGCTTAGGGTTTCAAAGGCTTCTTTCAAAGTGTTGAAAGGAGTGCCCAGAGGGAAGTGTAAGGTTACTGGAGTGATTTCTGGTGCGAGAGCTTCAGATGAGGGCTCATTTAGTGGGTTGGAGGTTGAAATTTCTGTAGTGGCGTTTGCATTCGCGATTTCAGTGCGAATGTCGTACGGATTGTAGGGAACGATTTCAAGAGGAGTTGTTTGTGTGGGAGATTGTTCAGTAGCAAAGGGAACAACGATGGTTCCGACGGTAAACGATGGAGAGTTTGGTGAGTTGGATGATGCCATTTCAGCAAGGAGATTGAGAGGGTTTGGAGAAATTTTGTCGCCTGAGTTTGCGTTCGAGTGTGCAGCAGCAATCTGAGGAGTGTTAGACATAAGAGGAGCTGTACACACAAAACAAGACAACAAAAATTAATTCTTGAAACCTTTCGAATTCTACAGATAGATGTAAATTAGAATTCAAACAGTGTGAGTCAAAAAATGATGTGACATAGGAACTAGATATACTCGAGTGCTATAAATACAATTAAGATCAGTAATTACCAGGCTTAAAAGAGTTAACAAAGCTTTTCAAGTATTTTCCAACACTGTAATGGAGACTCATTTTATATGGAGAATTTAGAGGAAGGGGTTACACGATTTTGGAGAGTAAGGGAAGTGAAGTAGTGGAAGTAACTTCCCCACTAATTGATTGTGGCTAACAGGGAGAATATGAATTCTGAAAAACAAAATTAAATACAATGCGGAATAAAATAATGAAAAGGGAAAGACTAAGTCAAATTAAATATTTCAGAGAATAATATTTAATAATTATAAAAAATAACTAATTCCATGAAGATTGGGATAAGAATCTGAATTAACGAGTGTTTTGACTATTGTTGGCATTCTATACACCTCAACACAGTTTTTTCATGATTTTTCATCTTATGTGTTGCTCTAATATTTTTTCTTTTATCACACTTCACATTGATCCATCTTTTGAAAAGAGTACATCGTAGCAGCGAACTCCGTGCCCCATAGTTACTCAATGGATTTGTGAATATATTTATGCAATTTATATCACCTTTTGAAAAGAGATCATCGTAGTAGCGAGCTCCGTGTCCCATAGTTACTCAGTGATTTATAAAGCATCTAATATGTGATTTTTCTTTTGTAGCATTTGAGAGGTGTATAGGCTCTTTAGTATTTTTCACAAGTCATTCAGAATTCAAAATATCAATCACAAGGAATTTTATCAATTCAATAATTACGAAAATTAAAACAAGGAAACACATAAGTGACTTATCTTAGTGTTGTCTCAAATGCTGCCGCATTTGATACAACACCCTTGATCATATTTTCAGATATTACACAACCCAAGAGATTTTCGTAGAGATGAAAACCTCTTGTCATCAAGAGCTTTAGTGAATATATCAGCTAATTGTTTTTCAGTAGATATGTACTCCAACTTAACAACTTCCTTTTCAACAAGATCTCTTATAAAGTGATGTCTAATACTTATATGCTTTGTTAATGAGTGTTGCACTGGATTTTTTGATATATTTATAGCACTGGTATTATCACAGTACACAGTCAAAACATCACTAGGTAAGCCATAATCATGAAACATTTTTTGCAACCAAAGTAATTGAGTACAATAACTCCCTGCTGCAATGTATTCTGATTCAGCTGTTGATTGAGACACACAGTTCTGCTTTCTGCTGTGCCAAGAGATTAAGTTGTTTCCCATATAGAAGCAGCCACCACTTGTGCTTTTCCTATCATCACAGTCTCCTGCCCAATCTGCATCACTGTATCATATTAAGGTACAGTTTGTGTCTTTGCTATACCAAATGCCTAAATCACATGTACCTGCAACATACTTAATGATTCTTTTAACAACATTCATATGTGAGTCTTTGGGGTTAGCTTGGTATCTAGCACATAGACAAACACTAAACATAATATCAGGTCTACTGGAACTCAAATATAACAGACTACCAATCATAGACCTGTACAGTGTTGAGTCAACACTCTGGCCAACATTTTCCTTACTCAGTTTCTGAGTTGATCCCATAGGTGTTTTCATGTGTTTAGCACTCTTTAATCCAAACCTTTTTACAAGACTTTTTGCATATTTACTTTGTGAAATAAAAATCCCATCTTTTTGTTGTTTGATTTGAAATCCCAGAAAGTAATTTAAATAACCAACCATGGACATTTCAAAGGTAGATGTTATCTCATTCACAAAGTGTTTAAGCATATTGTCACAAGTAGAACCAAATACTATATCATCAACATAGATTTGAGCAATCATAATAGCATTTTTATCATGTTTGATGAACAATGTTCTATCAGCTTCTCCTCTTACAAAACCAAACTCAATCATGAAATCTGTCAACCTTTCATACCATGCTCTAGGTGCTTGTTTCAAGCCATATAGAGCCTTTTTCAATTTATAGACATGATCAGGAAAATCAGGGTTTTCAAAGCCTTTAGGTTGTTCAACATAAGCTTCTTCATTTAGAATACCATTTAGAAAGGCAGCTTTAACATCCATTTGGTGCAGTTTTATATCAATATAGCATGCAATGGCAAGTAAGAGCCAAATGGATTCAATTCTAGCAACAGGAGCAAATGTTTCATCAAAGTCTACACCCTCTACCTGTGTATACCCTTGAGCAACCAACCTAGCTTTATTTCTAATAATATTTCCCATTTCATCAGTCTTGTTTTTGAAAATCCATTTAGTCCCTATAACATTAATATGGTCTGGTCTAGGAACTAATGTCCACACATCATTCCTAACAAACTGATTAAGTTCTTCATGCATAGCTTCTATCCAATTCTCATCATCTAATGCTTCTTTAACAGTTTCAGGTTCAATCTCAGAATGATAGCATTCATGATTTACCTTACTACACATGCATGACATACATATAGATATTACCACATCCTTTGAGTTCATGTCAATTCTTCTTCTGGTTTGAACACCTGTAGACTGTTCACCAATGATTTGGTCTTGTGGATGATATTTCTGAATCCTTATGGAAGGGGTTTTCTGGAGATTATACAGATTTTCAGGATCTGTATTATCAGATGTTTTCTCAGGTGTGTCATCATTCTTCTCAACATTCTGAACCTGTTCAACATTTTCAGTATTGATTGGTACATCAATCAAGTCTGAAATGTCTTCATCTTCAATGCTTTTACCTGTAATGCTTGTATCATCATCAAAAATAACATTTACATATTCTTGTACAGTATCAGTCCTAAAGTTATAAATTCTATAGGCTTTGTTGTTTCTTGAGTAACCAAGAAAGAAGCCTTTATCACTCTTTGAGTCAAACTTATGTAACTGATCCCTGTCATTCAAGATATAGCATACACAACCAAAAATATGGAAATATTTTAGGTTAGGCTTTCTATTGTTCAGAATTTCATATGGAGTTCTAGTAGAATTTGTTCTAATATAAACTCTATTAGCAATATGACAAGCAGTATTAAGAGCTTCAGCCCAAAATCTTTTAGATAAGTTCTTAGAACATAGCATGACTCTAGCCATTTCTTGAAGTGTTCTATTCTTTCTTTCTGCTATGCCATTTTGTTGAGGAGTTTTAGGAGAAGAAAACTCTTGGATTATACCTTTTGATTCACAAAACTCAGTAAATTAACTGTTTTCAAATTCTCTTCCATGATCTGACCTGATTCTGCATACTTTAGAATTGAAAACATTATTGAATCTTTTATACAGAATTTTGAAAATGGAAAAAGTTTCAGATTTATCTTTTAAAAAATCAATCCATGTGAATCTAGAGTAATCATCAACCACAACTAAAGAATACCTTTTACCTCCAATACTTTCTGTTTCCATAGGACCCATAAGATCCATGTGTAGTAATTCGAAGAAATGTTTGGTTGAGCAATGTCCCAACATTTTGTGAGACACTTTAATCTGTTTGCTTTTTGACAAGGTCCACATACCTTGTTATCTGAGAATTTCGGATCTGGTAAACCTGTAACAGCTTTCAATCTAACAAGTTTATCAAGCTGTCTATAGTTAGCATGTCCAAGTTTATGATGCCACAAAATACTATCATCAACTTTATCCTTATTGCAGATAAGTTCAGATTCAATGAGATAACAATTATCAGCAGATCTGTTTCCCATCATGATACATTTAGAGTTTTTGTCTAGCACATAACATGAGTTCTTATCAAACTTAACATGCAAATCATCATCACATAATTGACTAATACTTATAAGATTTGCTAGTAATCCATCGACATGCAAAACATTGGATAATTTAGGAAAACCAGGAACATTCAATGTCCCTTTACCAATGATTTTTCCTTTTGATCCACCACCATAAGTGACATTACCACCATTATGAACAGTATAATTAATCAGTGAGATAATCAATTTGACCTATCATGTGTTTAGAACAGCCACTATCAAAGTACCATAATCCAGGTATACATGCTTTTAGAGACATATGAACAACATTACAAGATGTATTTTCTTTTGGAATCCATGCAGAATTACTATGTGATCTTGAATGTTGAGTCATTCCAGGCAATACAGAATTTTTCAGATCATTTTTCTTCTTCAAACATTGAGGACTTTTATGACCCTTTTTGAAACAGTAATGGCATATAACATTTTTTGCATTAATCTGAGTCTTAGCAGAAACACTAGGATTGTAATTCACTTCAACTTTTACAAAAATAGTAGGTTTCTTAGGTTCAGACTTCTTTGAATTTTTACCTTGATAGCCAATACCTGTTTTTCTTGAGTTGTTGGTCATAAGAGAGTCTTCCAGTTTGTTCTTTCCTTCAGAAAATCTTTTGAAGCTTAGAGAGGCTTCCTTCAATCTCTCTTCAAGTTTAGACATCTCCACATCTTTTCTTGTTAATATACCTTCAAGCTTAGTAATTGAGTCTCTTAGATCAGAATTTTCAAAGTTCAGAGACTTAATTATGTGGTTAAGTTTCTCAGTTTCAGAAGATATTTTGCAAACTTTTTCATTTGTTAAAGGTTTTTCATAAGAATATTTTTAAAGTCAAGAACAGACACATCTAGTATTTCTTTGAGCTTAGAAATTTCTTTATCCTTCTTTGTTAAGAGATTTTCCAGTTTGAAAACAGTATTAGACAAGTCTTGAACGTCAGCATCTCTTCTGGATAAACCTGCTTTATTTGATGTACCTGTCTCATTAACAGAACTTGTGAAACAGTTAAATTCTGGTGCATAATTATTCAGTGATTTCTCAAATGATGGCTCATTTGTCCTCACATCATAATAATCGTCCAGATCATCATCAAAAGTATCATCATACAGAATTCTAGCAGAGAAAGCTTTTTCAATATCTTTTTCAGGATCATGATCAACATCAGACTCATCACTTAAAGTAGCACTGAAATTAAGTTTCTTTTTTAGAATGGTGTTAGCAAATTCATTAACATAATGACCATATCCAGAACATGCATCACATTTAACATTCTTCCTATAATCTTGGTCAGATCTAAACTTGTTTCCTCTTTCCAATTGTCTAGAAGGATTAAAAGTGTTCTTCCTAACAGGCAATTGTTGAGTATTATTAATCTGCACCTTAGGTTGAATGTTGTCTTTGAATCTCTTATTCTTCATGAGAGTCTTAAACTGTCTAGTAATAAATGCCATGTAATCAGGATTATTCAAGTATTCCTCAATATCATCTTCATCAGAATCAATTTCAGTAACATAAGGAGACTTTCCAGAACCTGATGATGCAGATGATGAGGTATCACCTCTGAAAACAAGCACTTTCTTTTCATTATCAGTCTTTTCAGAAATATTCATTTCATAAGTTTTCAAAATGCCAATCAATTCATTTTGACTTAACACATCAGTATCCTTAGCTTCTTCTATAGCACATATCTTAGGTTCAAAACGTTTAGGAACTGATCTAAGAATTTTATGTACTAACCTTTGATTTGATATTGGATCTCCAAGAGAATGAGCTTCATTTGAAATCTCAGTCAGCTTTTCGTTTTAAGATGAAATGGTTTCATCTTCTTTCATCCTCAAATTCTCGAACTTGGTTCCAAGCATACGTAGTCTGGTCCTTCGTACACTGTCCGATCCTTCACAATGTTCTTGCAGTCGATCCCATGCATCCTTCGAAGAAATGCAGTTTGATATGATTTTGAACATTGAGGCATCAGTTGAGGTGAAGATTGCATTCAACGCCTTTGAATTGTAACTTGCGGTTGTGATTTCTTCAGCCGTCCAATCGAGCTCTCTCTTGATCCGAGCTTCATTGTCTTCATCCGCAGCAGTTCTTGGTTGAGTCCAACCAGCAAGAACACTCCTCCAGGCTCGTTCATCAATGGATTTGATGTACATTCTCATCTTTGGTTTCCAGAAGGCATAATTCGTGTCATCTAGAATAGGAGGCTTTAGTGTGGGTGAAAGTGGATACTCCATTTCAGATTTACACACTCTAAGCAGAATCTCTACTTACTGTATCAAGTAGTTGGCTCTGATACCAACTGAAAGTGTGTGTGCGTGCGAAATCAGAGATGTTGTCTGTTGTGTTGGCACAATCTAGACAACACTATGCAGCGAAATTTAAATTGCACGTACTGAAAATAGAAGTATTCAAAATTTGCGTAGATTATAAAATAATCTACGCTGTTCACTATATAAAAATATGTGAAACGAGTACAACCTCTTTGAGGTGTATAATTACACTACGAAAGTGTATAATGATTTACTAGATCCTATGAAACTATCTCCCTCATAGATCTAATCACACAACCTAGTAAATAAGACTATGTTCTAACACACTACTATTCAGGTTTATAATAATGTGAAGAACTACAAGAAGAAACAAAGGTTTTCCTAACTAGAAGCGTATATAGCGTTCAATAGAGTAGTAGTCGATTTCAGCTTTTCTTCTTGTGTATCTTGTGTTGAGGGCAGCTTCTGTATTTATAGGCTTCATCCACGAACTACCATCAACTCCCATGATCGCCTCAACCTTGAGATCATGCGGTTGTTAACTTCTCTCCACCACTCCTAGAATTTAGGAACTTGTTATACCATGTTCTAATGACTTCTCACTCCCACGCAGTGGCATGACTTGGTGTTGCCCACGTCTTCTAACTACTCTGGGGACATCATTAGACAACAAGCGTAAGATAAGAGTTAGTGAGAAAAGGAAGGGCAAATTCTGATGTTGTCATAAGTGTTGGGAACATTAAACACAACACTCGGCTGTTAGTGTTGGATCATTTAACAAAACACTTATTTCAACATCAATAGTAACGTCATTTGTGTAAATATGTGAATATTGTGAGGGCGTGGTTTATGGAAAAAAAAAATTTGGGATGTGCAAACAATTATAATTAAATGTTTTTATTTATTTTAAATTAGAAGGATATATTCATAGTTTTTTTTTATTAATTTAATTTATAAGTAGGGTGATGCAGAGCGATTGCATTTTGTATGAGGTAAACACACTAATACGAAGTGCAATTATATAAAATAAAATACATACATTAATTCAACGATTCAATAATATTTAAAGCATGATTTATTATAAGGTAGAGCGAAACGTGTCTTACGATAGAAAGACTCATATAGGATCTCCATGTTTTACTTTCCGATAACTAATAAGGGGTCCAAGATAATTTGGAATCCAAGGAGTAATTTATAAAATATTATTTACTTTTCTCACATTTTAAATTCAGTGTTTACCTAAAAAAAATGTAAATGATATGTGGTTTAATTTTTTGAAATGTTTAAAATGTATAGTTTAGAGTAAAAAAAAATTATGTGCTTCGAGATTGCAAGGGTCCGACATATTGGGTTTGAGGCGCTACAACACTCTAAAAATTAACACTTTTAATAATATAAATTTTGTTATTTTAGTTTTGATCCCTAGTTAAAAAAATTTAATAACATAAATTATAATAATACGATTTTTTCATTAAAGAATTTTTTTAAATACTTATTTTAAAAAATCATAGTTGAATTTTTTTACCTTTCTCCTTAATTTAGAAATTAGGTTGACTAAGTCAACAGTCAGATCGTTGACTTTCCTTTTATTTTTTGGTAATATATACTCTCTATATCCATATATCCATAAACGAGCTTACTTTTTTTTATATATATTTTTAAAAAAATTATATTTTAATTATAAAGAATATATTTAGAATAATGAATAAAAAATATATTTGGTAGATACTCAATTTTGTTAGTAAAATAGAAAAAATATTCAAAAGTGAACTATTTAAATAGAATAAGCATATTTTTTGTGAATCAAAAAAAAAAATGAACACACTTTTGATGGACGGAGGGAGTATATATTTATATATTTTGCAATATTTTTTTTGGTGTTACACTTTTCAATTGTAGTGACTTATCATTTTTAAAATAATTTTTTCTGTTATATTTACGTACACTTTTTTGTAATATTATATTGCACTTTTTAATTATATAGACGTGCATTTTTTAGTAATATTATGTTGCACTTTTTAGTTATAATAACTTACACTTTTCATTAAAAATTGTGTTGCACTTTTCAATTATAGTGACTTACACTTTTTAATAAAAAATGTGTTGCTTTTCAGCAATATTGTGTTGCATTTTTTTAGTTATAACGATTTACACTTTTCAACTTACATTTTTTCAAAAAAAATTTTACCAAAAGAATAGTTATCAAAAAAATAAATTAATTAAAGTTGACTTGATCAACTTGATTCCTTATAAAAAAAAACGAATCTATACAAGAACTTGACTTTTAACTTTTTTTTGTAGTATAGACTAGAGCTGTCAAAATGGGTTGGGCCCGTTGGGTCGACCCGCCTCCACTTAATAATATGGTAATTTGGACCGAGTATTTAAAAACTCGTTTAGGAACGGATTCGTACGGTCTAGACCGTTTGGGTCGCGGGTTTTAACGGGTTAGATCGCAGACGGGGCGGGTTGGCCCGTGAACTTTTTTAATTTTTATAAAAAGGAAGGAAGGGCTCTGAAACCCCTAAAGTGAAAAAACATCACTGTCTCCTCCAATCTTATTTTTTTTCCTACCTTCTAAATATCTTTTATTATTATTTTTTATTTTACGTGTGTATATATAATAATAATAATTATTATTATTCATATATTTATATTATATAGGAAATGTCATATTTTGAGAGCCAACCCATATCAAGTGTGGGAAAAAATAATTTGGATGTGTATTTGGAAGAGCCAAGGTATGATCACGTACATTTCAAAGATATGAATGTGTTGGCATATTAGAAGGATCAAAAACATCAACTTCCCGATCTTGCATCAATGGCATGTGATGTTTTGGCTATTCCAATTACTATCGTTGCTTCAGAATCGGCTTTCTCTATTGGTGATCGTGTGCTCACTAAGTATAGAAGTTTTATGCTTCCTGAGAAATTTCAATCTTTGATTTACACTCGTAATTGATTGTATAGTTTTGCATCTACTGATAAGTTATTTACATTTTAAGTCATATTTTGTGTTTATTTTGCATATTCAACTATTTAACTATTATGTTTTATATGTAGACGAGGATTGTGCACTTGAGATAACTTTGTTGAATGGAGTATCTTTATCTAATGTTGTTGAAAATTGTGAGGATGAACGAGAAGGAAATGAAGAGGACTTTGATGATGATATGAAAGATGATTTTTAATTTAGAAAGTGTTTGTTTATTTGAACTTAAATGACTATTTTAATATATTACTCCATGTTTTATGTTGATGAACATTGAACGCTATTTCATAACTTTATGTTTATGTTGATGAGCTTTTATATGTACGTTTTATTTATTTGGACTATTTTATGGACATTATTGCTTGAATTTTAAATTTACGTAAACTTTGTTTTGTTATTTTTATTAACTGTTTATATAGTGTTTAAAATATAATAATATATGTAAAAAAAATATTTAATGAAAAAGTCTGTGGACTAGCCCGCCACCCGTCATGGGTTGGGTTGACTGTTTTTCAACCCGTCCCCGCCGTGGACCGGCCCGTCAATGCCCGTAAAATGATGGGTTGAGGTGGGTTTTGGACCGGCCCGCATCGTTAGCCCGTTCTGACAGGTCTAGTCTAGACACAACTTGTCATATATTTTAATAAGTAAGGTGATTATTGCTTTAAAGTTGATTTTTTCACTCTTTTCTTTTTAGGGAGAAAAGGGGACTTCAAGAGCAAATTACATAAAATGGAAAGCTGACAATAACCAATCTACTCCTATGATCTTTTCTCGAAACTATTTCATTTCAGTCGTGAGAAATGATAGAGTGAACGACTTGTTGTGCTAAATTATGGGCCTTTTTATTTTTTGTTCGTGGGAGGTAAAATTTACACATTACGTGAGAGCTGATTAATTTTATATGCCAATTTGCTCTACAAACCAGCACCTCACTTCCCTCCCTCAATCAATTGAATAGCTTGAATTGAATCTATTTTCACGTCTACGTTAGCATATTCGATTCGTCTTACTTTCGATAACCCTTTATGTATTGCTTTAGTTCAACTCCAAGAGGGCTTCTCTGGGGTGGTATAGATTCAGAGAAATGGAGAAAAGACTCACCATTTGTATGGCATAAAACTGATTTTTTTTTACTCCTTTAAAGTGATGTGAAGTCATTGAAGGAGAAAATTACGTGCACTTGGAATAAGTTTCTAAAAAAGAATTGAACTTCTCTTATTCAAACAATATTTTTATTGATGTCTTTTTTTCTTACCCTCTACGACTTTGCTTTAATTTATTATTATTTTATTAATTTTGATTTTTTAGAGTTGAATTTAGTAAGTTTTATTTTTTTTTTTCTTTCTTTTTCTTCATTTCAAATCAAAATAGAAGAGTTGAGTATTTTAAAATAAAAATATCTTTAAAATCACTATAATTAAAATTGTTGAGAAGTAATGTTATGTTAAACTCGATTATATTATAAACAATCTTGAACGGCATCATATTCGACTCATTTAATAAAGTGTAATAACTTTGAATTCATGTGTGGACACATATTAATTAAGTGTAATGATGAGTAAGGGATTTATGGGTAATTTTGTAAATCTATAAGGTAAATAAATTATGTAGTTAACTTGTATGTACGTGTGGATCCAAAAGTAACACTACAAAGAAAATTGACTTTATGACATAAATCATGTCATTATAGTTTTTCTAACTAAAAGTCTTTAATGACACAAATTGACTTTTAGTGTTAGGTCCGGTCATTAATTCTCAATTTTTTTTCACAAAAAATGTTTAGAGAAACAATAATGAGAGAATATTGTCACTAAAAGCATTAATGAATGAATGTTACGATATTAATATGAATTCAATTTTCTATGGTGAACAAGTTTCATAGAAAAGTTTGTCATTTAATGAATAATACAAAATGCAAACTTTTTGGAATAAAATTTATCAAAAAAGGCTAAATTGAATTGAGAGGAGTATTAATTATATTAATAATTATTTCATATGTACCATAATTGTTTGCAGACTTATCTTATTCATCTATTTTATAATTGTTTGTACACTCTGTAAAAGAAACTCCGCAATAAGCTCAACCATCACAATATTATTAGCTTTACACAAAATTATTATTATTTTTATATTCAATTTTTTTTTTATCTATAAAAATTTATAACATAACATTACTTCTCAACAATTTATGCATTACAATTTTTTATTAGTTTGTGTGTGATAAATTTAGTGTAAATCATTGTGGTTAGAAAAAGTACTAATAAGTAAAACTGTCGAAACGGATCGACGGAGCGGGACGGGTCAAAACCGCAAAAGCCCGTTAATTGACGGGGCGGGGCGGCCCATTTGCTGGGCAAGCTGTTAAAACCTCAATCCAACCTACAAAGGGGCGGGCCGCGGATTTCGTCGGGCCAACCCGAGTTTTTTAAAAATATATATATATATATTTATTAAATTCATTATCTTCATTTTCAAAATTTAAAGTATCTTAATAACGCTCATTATTAAATCTATTATCCTAATATAAAATTTAACAATGAAACTATAATAAAAAGGTCGATGTTTGACGTTGAAACTAAAATAAGCGACGCGAACAACGCAATTTGTAATGCGAGACAAAGATTTTTTGTGTTTGACTGTTTTCTTACTTCTAAAATTTGGTTGTTAATTGCATGCAGCGAGTAGATTTTGAGTTGTTGAATAAGTCTCAAAGACGTGACTAACTTTTCTTATTTTTTATAATATTAAACTAATTATAATAATAGTAACATTACTACTTTTTTATTTAAAATAAAAAAAAAGGCGGGTTGGCCCGTCACCAACCCGTCAAAACCCGCAGCCCATACGGGACGGTCCCTATAGGCCCGCCTTCTAGCGAGCTGAGCCCAACTCGTATTTTTTTATGGCGGGGCAGTCCATTTTGACAACTTTACTGGAGTAATAAGTACTCCATATGTTTCATTATTAACTGAACATTTATTGTTTGCACGATTTTTAATGTAAGCATTGTTTATTAGTATTAAGGGCATGATTGGTATGCGGTAATAGGCTTGGAATGGAATGAGCATTCATGGGCCCATTTCTAATCTCACGATTGGTTTTTTTTTTTTTTACGTGGAATCTCAATTCCTTAAGGAATAGTGATTCCAAAAAAATAAAGAATTCTGATTCATCTCCATATCTTTCCCCATTCCATTATGTGTGGAATCAAATTATATTATATTTTATTTTTTAAAATAATCACTCCAATTTTATTTTTACATAATTATCCTTCTCAACAATTAACTCACTTCTCCAACTCTAATTCACAATTAAATACGCCATTTATTATTCAACATTCTTCAACCCTAATTCAAGAGAGAAGACGCTGAGAAAATAAAATTTGTATTATTTTTTCTCTCTATATATGTGTAAAGAGAAGACACCGTCACTCTTATTCATGTTTGTTAAATTAATTGAACAATCGATGTCCTCTATAGATATAAACTGGTTTTCATTAAAAAAATCCTCAAATCTGAATTAAATATGGGAGTGGGGGACGGCATGAAGGCCGGCGGCAGAAAGGTGGGAGATGACGGCGCAGTTACCATTGCGAGAGAAGAAGAACCGTATTTTTTTTTAATTTAATTTACTTATTTTTTAATTATTTTTACTTTTAGTTAATTAATGACTAATTCAAATTAGAAAAGGGATATACATGAGCGATAAAAATGATACTTTCCCTATATTTTATATTTTATATTTATTAATTTATATTATTAGTAGAGATGAGAAGTGTGATTATTTCATACGATGGATCAATGATTCAATTATATTTAATAAATGAACAACGAGTTTGATGCGTAAAAAAAGAACGCACAAGATTAGTAATCTCGCACTTGGGATTTGTCGATCACAGGCTGGATTATGGCTGAGCTCTTCGTCTCCAAAATGCCTTAACACCTGCAAAAAACCCGTCGGAGAGATCTCCGGCGCGGGTCCTCCGACGCTCAAGTCAGAACCGGCGATCTAAAAAAAAAAAGAATTAAGGGCAATTTGTTGGGAGAAAGCCCCTCGATAATATTAGTTTAATATTCTTATTTTTCAGGAGTGATTCAGGTGTGTTTCAGCTTATATCAGCGCGCCGGAAAGTATGTCAGGGAACTTTCCGGAGGGAACTTTCCGGTGGATAAGTGTATCAGAATATTAGAATTATGTTGGTGTGATTGGATATCTCAAATAACCCGCGAAGGGGCGTATAAATAGTACCTTTGGGGAAGGGTTGTCCACTTCCCCTCTTTCTCTCAACTGCCACAATAGTGGGCTTAGTGGGTTTGTCCAAGGCCAAGTCTGCCTCCATTAGCTTGTCCGAGCACCGAGAAAAGCGGGGTACGTGTGATGTCTCTGCACGCCCCTTACCCACGAAGTGGGGTTCAGACCTGACACGCAAGTTCCGCGATTTGGATCTCCAGGACCTGGAGGTCCTCGAGAACCTCCAGGTTTAAACTCCGGAAATATGGGTCCAAACCCAACAATTCCCCTGAAAAGGTGGAAGGCTTATGACCTGTTCATCTTAGGGCCGATTCTCATCTTTATCTGACCTAGTGGTCTCAATCTCTGTGGGTTTGGGCCTGAACTAGGCCTAATTCATTATCTCTAGTGTCCAATATCAATATACTAATGATAGTCATCATAATAATCGATATAAGTAAATGAATAATTGTGTAATCATATCCAAACCTCAGCGGATATAACTCATACGGACGCCACATGTCATTTTCTCATAGGACGACACATTTTGTCCACATCAACCACTCCCCCCTACTCTCGTAAAGTGGGTCACACTTATGAGAGTAGGTCAGGCGTCTAATTGATCTTCATATCTCCAGTACCTGCAGGGCCTCGGGGCTCTAGGCATGGTTTCAAATCCAAGCAAATCCTACTTCAAATATCAAGCCACATATTCTGTGAGTGTAACATTTAAAACCAGACCCATATCAAGGGCGTCATATCAAAACCTCATTAAGGGCGTCATTCAACATTTCTGCATTTTTAGGACCTCGAGGTCCTCGAGAATACTTAGGCTCGAGCCTGTATTGAGTAATTCTCGAATATCGTATCAAGCCTTTTCATAGGCGTCACATTCTGGAACATACTTTGTATGAGTGTCAAGTTCCGATTTGATCGTTTCGAAATATCATGTACCTCGAGGTACTAGAGGTTATTCGGACTTGAATCCGGATTTAAATCCGCCTAAGTCTCGAACAGTGTCCCACTGAGGGGTCCCTTCGAATTCCGCGTGATTCTCCGTAACCGCCCAATCAAATCGGGTGTCTTGATATACGCTACCATCATTAAAGCTCTTCTCTCTCTTCAGCCTTTACACTACCTCGATCTTCTGAAACTTTTCAGAGATTAAATAGGGCTTTAATCTGGGCCGTCCATTTGGCCCATCCAAATCTTTTCCTGAACGATCCTGGTCGTTCGATTTTTCCATCTTGGTTTTGGAATATATGACTCTCTCTCCAAGCCATTTACTCATTTCACATTTTCTCTTTTGCTCGAATTTGTCTTCAACATCCAAGCATTCCGGCCCGTCGGAAATCCATTCTGCGACTTCTTTTCCGGCCACTCGATTCAGGTATTTTCTTCGTACCTTCTTTCTGTCTCTTAGACTCTAGGGCTCTCAAACTCCCATGTCTGCCTCTTCTAGTAGTGATTCCATAGAGGCTCTATCTACCAGTAGTACCGATCCTGCGCCCGTTTTGCACTTTCCGATTACCAATCTCCATTTGGCGGAGCATGAATCGGGATCTTCTCAAATATCTCCTGCCATGTTAAGGTCGTATCGTCATCTTGAGTTTTTTCCTTCTTCTTTCTCGGTGAGGATCCCTCACAGGGACGAGAGACCGAATTTCACTCTCACTCCCACTTTAGCCTTTTGGGATGCTCAAATACAAGCAGGTCTTAGGTTTCCCGTGCCTGATTTTTTGTGTCGAGTTTCCACTCTATTTCGCATTCCACTGAATCAGTTCACCCCCAACGCCCTTAGGATGATGATTGGGTTTTATGCCCTAATCAAGGGAAATGGGGAGGGGGGGAACCCACTGCCGAACTTTTTCAGAGTTAGTTCAGTTGTAAGCTTCTAGATGGTTTTTTCTACATTTGTGGTCGTGTCAAACGCGTCTGTGTTTTCATGAAAAAACCTCCGGATGGGAATCTGGAGTGGAGGAATAACTGGTTTTTTGTAACTCCCCCTTCTCCATGGCCTTTTCCGCATGCTAGGTGGGCCTATGAGAACCCTAGGGTTCGAGGCCCTCATCCCACTTCTGGTTCATCCCTTAACGTGTTTGTCATGCTCAATCTCAGTGCGCATGCCCAAGCACATAAGCCTTTTGATGTTTCTCCAATTTGTAACAATCCACGAGCATTATCCTACTTTGGTTTCAGCACTCAGGAATTCTCCCTTAGTCCCACCGATGGTAACTCGTGCTCTTTTGACTTTCTCTCTCCATGTTAACTCATGATTGTTTTAAGTTAACGAGTGTTAGTGTTTCCTTTTCAGATATGGACTAGCTGTCTCAAGTCACTCGTAACCCTGCTCCTACAAGCTCGACTCAGACATGCCCTGTTTTCAAAAGTTCTTCAAAGGTCGTAGCACCAGAAGCACCTGCGCCTCTAGCTCCCAACTCGATTTCTAAGAGGACTCGATCCTCCTCTGGTAAAATAGCAAGTGCACGAGATCTGCCCCCTGACTCCGGTACTTCCAGAAAGAAGACCAAGGGAAAGCAAGTCACGTCTCCGCCAGGACCCATCAACCTCGATCCCGAGATTGATGTCGGCTCCGATGCGGTCTCCCAATTCATATACTGGTACCTTCCTTCGAACACCATCCGTTCTCTAGTGAGCCTCCCTCCTCAAGACAGGATGATTCAGGCAGCCCATTCCTTTTCTCAGGTAGGTTCATGCCTTAGTTGTTTACAATGTTTCTGCACTTTGTGATTTCGTAACTCCCTTTCAACATTTTCAGTTCGGCCTCCTCTTTTCTAGCCTCTTCGAGCACTCCCTTAGCTCCGTTCAACAAAACGAGGTGCTTCAGGCTCGGATAACTTAAGAATGCTCATGCACTGAGGATCTCAGGGCCCAGCTTGTAGCCATGAGGCAGGAAAGGGATAAGGTAAAGGATCAGGCTCGTGCCTTTACCTAAGAGGTCCAACTCCTTCGTTCAATGATTCAGAAACAAGAGCAATAACTTCCCTTCTCTTGGGTAAAAATCTGCGTCGATTCTCTCTTTGTATCTCCTGCAGGGCAACAGTTCTTAAAGACTCTTCATACGGGTTGGATGGAAGCTTATATCAAAAGCTCCAGCTTTTTGGGCGCCATGGGACGTTACATCCCTCATTTCGTGGATCACGGGTTTGATAAGGCCATTGCCCAACACCAGGCGGAGGACTCCGACGGAGTATATAATAGGGACACCCTCCTGGATGGCCTAACTCCTCCTCCAACATTCCCGGGCGATCCCAAGGCGTTGATTACCACTCCCTGGTGGCTGCCTATTGTGAGGAAGGTTGTTCAGGACCTACAGAGTTCGGATGTGAAGCTTGAGGACCTGAAAGCCATGGAGTTTCCAGATTATCCGCTGGTGGTGCCTTCTTCCAGTCCCCTATCTGTAGCTGCCCGGAGCCATGAGGAGAACAGGGAGGAACGAGGTGGATCGAGTGATCAAGCTGAGGTAGATGATGTTGCTGTTGAACACTCCCCCAAGTCTTGAAGACTCTTATTATGCATTTTATTTCCTACAATATCACAAACAATTTATTTTTGCTGTAATATTTAAACAATTTCCAAGGTTTCTCATAACCTTATGGTGGTTTTGGAGCTGTTTGTGCTCCTATTTTGGTGAGGCTTTCATGCCTCTTTGAATGGTGGGGGATTTTCACATCCCCCGTTTTGATTATGGATATTGGAGGTCTTCGAGCCTCGTAATCTCATATTTGCTCATCTGCTTTATATGCATTCTCTGCTCATATACATGCCTGCAATTACAGTTGCATATACGTATTTTTCTTGCGAAGTAGTTGACAAGCTTTATCAAGATATTATTTCAATATCTCAGCAAAGTGTTTTAAGTAAGTCAACTATGTCTCATAGTTTTACTTAAAACATCTCAGTAGTGCTAGCATATGTAGGCTTCGAGGTTAAACAATGATTTAAAATATATCATTATTCAAAGATGTAAGTATAAGTAAAAAGTAGCACTTTTCACTTACTTGGTTGATTTTGTGGCTTGTTGTCTTCGAAGGGTTAGGTATAGTGCCTGTTTACCCCCTCAAGCCTCGAAGTCTATCGTTAAAGACTCAAATCTAAAGTATTTCTTACTTCGATCCAGCTGCTCAAGCTGTGATTCAATCTGATGTGTCTCTCACTTCGTCTTTTATTCCAGCTGCTTAAGCTGTGATTCAATCTGAAGTGTCTCTCACTTCGTCTTTTGTTCCAGCTGCTCAAGCTGTGATTCAATCTGAAGTGTCTCTCACTTCGTCTTTTGTTCCAACTGCTCAAGCTGTGCTTCAATCTGAAGTGTCTCTCACTTCGTCCTCTATTCCAGCTGCTCAAGCTGGATGGGTTTCCTAGTTAACATCATGCCTTTCATTGGAAGTTAGCATATGTTTCTCATGTATCTGGAGGTTCTCGATGGGTTCGAGGTCTAGACCAGGATTTTCAGGGGCGTTAGCCTCCCACTACATCCTGCGAGGATGTCTGTGTCGTACCCTTTAAGGGTGTCAAGTCATACCTTTTTGAGGCGTTGAATATCATACCTTTTTGAGTTGTTGATTCTCACATCCGAGAAGGATGCCGGCTTCAGATTCGTTAAGGATGCTAATTTGAATCCATTTAAGGATGTTAGTTTAGATCCATCTGAGGGTGCTAATTCGTATCCATTTAAGGATGTTAAATTCGGACCCGCGAAGGGCGTCAAGTTCATACTCGCAAGGGGCGTCAAGTTCAGATCCATTTAAGGACGTCAGTTCAGACCCGCGAGGGGCGTCAAATTCAAATCCATTTAAGGACGTCAAAGTCAGATCCTTTTAAGGACGTCATTTCAGACCCGCGAGGGGTGTTAAGTTCAAATCCATTTAAGGACGTCATTTCAGAACCACGAGGGGCGTCAGTTCAGACCCGCGAGGGGCGTCAAGTTCAAATCCATTTAAGGACGTCATTTCAGAACCACGAGGGGCGTCAGTTCAAACCCGCGAGGGGCGTCAAGTTCAAATCCATTTAAGGACGTCATTTTAGATCCATTTAAGGACGTCATTTCAGACCCGCGAGGGGCGTTAAATTCAAAGTAGCCTTGATTTTGATTGAATAATCGAGGAATTTGGCTTTGTTTTGGCTGGAGGTCCTCGAGGTCCTACAGGGACTCGAGATATTAGGTATTTTAGTTTCGAATGGTCGTATAGACCTCAGCTTGTCAATCAGAAAGCTCATAATAATCAATATTCCGAAGATATAATCTTTTCGAAAAGAAAGCTTCATTGATTATTAACGTATGTCAACATAGGCTATGGACAACCTATGTCGGTCTCATTAAAAACCTCATTATAGTAAAACCCAAGGGGAAACCCATAAGGAGGAAAAAAGATTCCGGTGAAGCACCTTAAATACAATATTCATGAGGAAATCAAATTATATTCTAAGAATTGAAATAAAGCAAATCGTGCTCTCTTAAATAAATAATTTCTTCAGGTGGCACACATTCCAAGGACGGGCTATCTCATTCCCTTGCATGTCCTGGAGTCGGTATGCTCCCCCTCTCAATACCTGGATAACTCGGTATGACCCCTCCCAGTTGGGTTCGAGCTTTCCAGTGTGTATGAGCGCATCAACCCTTCGAAGGACTAAGTCTCCAGCTTCGAATGACCTCGTGGTCACTCTCTTGTTGTATGCAGCTCGTATTATGCTTTTATATTTCTCGGCCTGCAATCGGGCCATCTCTCTTTTTTCTACTAATAAATCCAGAGCTTCTCTCATTAGCTCCTCATTTTGTTTCTCATTGAACTGAGCAATCCTGTGAGATTCTATCACAATCTCTGGTGGTATTACTACTGTAGTACCATAAACAAGCTGGAAAGGGGTTTCTCCAGTAGCTGCTCTAGGGCTCGTTCTATATGACCATAGAACCGAGTCGAGCTCATCAATCCAATTTCCTCCTGCTCTCGTGAGCCGGGTTCGGATTCCATCTACAATTGTTCGATTTGTCACCTCCACTTGGTTGTTCGCTTGGGGATGGGCCACTGAGGTAAATCTTTGCATAATCTTTTGGTCTAGACACCAAGACCGGATCAGCGCTCTGTCGAATTGTGTTTCGTTATCGGACACTAGAATTCGAGGAATTCCAAATCTGCAGCAGATGTATTTTCCGAGGAAACGAATCACGTTTTCCTCTTCAATCTTAGCAAGGGGTGTTGCTTCTACCCACTTACTAAAGTAATCAACGGCTACGATCAAGAATCGTCGTCCGCCTTGTGCCGGTGGAAAGGGTCCCACGAGGTCTACCCCCCACTTTGCAAAGGGACAAGGCGAATACATGGCTCCCATTTCCTCAGCAGGGATCCCGTATAAGGGGGCCATTTCTTTGGCATTTCTCACGTCTCTTTACAAAATCTCGAGCATCTCGAGTCATAGTGGGCCAGTAGAACCCAGCTCTTAACGTTTTTTTCACAGTGGCCTTGTAGCCTTCGTGGCTAGCCGCACATCCTTCGTGGATTTCTCGTATCACATAGTCTCCCTCGTTTTTTGAGAGACACCTGAGGTAGGGGTAGGTGAGTGATCGTTTGTATAATCGACCCCCAAAAATACAATATCTCAGTCTCATGGTTCGAGTTGTTAGTATAGATGTCCTAGAGACAATCATTATAAGGACATTGTACTTGATCATATTCAGTTATTTAAGTATTATTGACGTTAGTAATAATATTCAGTGATACACTTATAAAATGTTATGTTTGATAATTTGCATTTATTCTTATATGTGTTCCCATGAACCAATGATGTCATTGATATGTGAGATCTCGATTGACTATATCATAGTTCTTAAAGTAGCCCCAATCAAGGATCATCGAGATTGGGATATCGATGATGCGATTGAGATTGGTGTGCGATCTGCATCATATCCTTAGAGGATGTAGTGGTTCTCACAACTACGAGATACTAGGTATCTCATGATGGATGCACTAATACTTTGAGAGTATTGGCTTACCCAATCGAGAAACCGTTTGGTGTATTATATTTACGTGTCTACGGGAATATCGATTTGTGGAGCAATGTAATGTCCTTCGACTTGAGGTCAATACACGCGACATGTATGGCGTGATGGGCTTTGACCATGACCGACGCTTGCACTCCTAACGGGGTAGATTAGGTATATGTTGGGCACACCATAAAGTACATGTGCGCGGTAGTTGAGACAAGAATAGGATTCATTCCTCAAATAGATTTAGAGAGAATACTCGTTTTCTCATAACTAATTAGATCGTTAGTCATTGGCCAATGCACGTCACATTTGGAATGGTGTTCAAATGCGACAATGTGATCAATTAGTAGAATGAGATAACATGATTAAATTATTGGAATAGACACATCATCATGTTCAAGATTTAATCGGAGTATTCGCGAATGAAAGGATCATATCATTGTGAGCTTCACATTACAGGTTGTTGCTATTTCCTCACAACGTACCTCACATATTGAGATTGTCTGGTTCATTGTCTAGGGTTCTGCTAAGACCGTTAGTTTGACTAATCGCTTGATATGTGAGGGCCTATGGGTCACACAACAAGTAGTCCTAATTTACGAATTAAAGTTGGATGAATTAATTATTTGATTTGATCAAGATATTTAATTTATGAAGAAATATAGAATAATTATATTCGATAGAATTATAAATTATTTAATTAAATTAGATTTAATTAATAAGATGATATATTAGATATATCATAAATATGATAAAATATATACTTGGGCTCAAGCCCATGTGCACAGATATGGTTTCTGTTTTTACTATATAAATACCTATAGGGTTAGAGGTTCTGAGTCGTAACCATTTATCACTCATAATATTTCTCTGATTCTCTCTATAAAATTCTCCTAGTGAGTTCTTTTAGAGAATTCCAATTTGGATCAAAAGTTCGTAGACGAGGATTACATGGATACCATAGTAGAGGATCAACATCTCGCATTGTAAGGATTATTAATGTTTTAATTATCCGTCAATTATGTTATACAGTCATATCAGGAATCTGTGTTGGTGAAAGAAAATTTTAAACTTCCGCTGCAACGAACATGGTGTTCGTACTTCAAAAACCCAACACGAGCGTCTCGAGATTTCTTTTCTCCAATCCTCGCCTTCTTCGATTGCCCCAATGATGAGCTCAGTGGCCTCTCTTTCTGCCACGACAAGTGTTATCTTCCCTTGCCCCTCAAACTCAGTAGAGTTGGCAAGTTTGGATAAGCTATCTGCTGTCATGTTTTCCTCTCTAGGAATCTGGAGCACCTCGAACACGTGGAACTTGTTTCTCAAGTTCTTGACCCGTTCCAGGTATGCGATCATCATTTCTTCTTTCGCTAGATATTCTCCATTGACCTGTTGTACGATCAACTATGAATCAGAGAATAGGGTAACCTTCTGGGCTCTCAGCTCTGCAGCCATTTCTGCTCCTCGTATTAGTGCCTCATATTCAGCTTCGTTGTTGGAGGTCCTGAATTGAAATTTAATGGCATACTGCATTTCTAACCTGTGTGGGTCAATCACCAAGACTCCGGCTCCGCATCCATTCATTGATACAGAACCATCGACGTAGACTTTCCAGCCTTCCATCTCCTCAAGTCTGGTAGATTCCTGTATGAAATCTGACAGAGCTTGAGCTTTAATCGTCTTTCGAGGCTCGAATTCCACGCTGTATTCCTGCAGCTCTATGGCCCATCTGACCATGCGTCCAGATAAATCTGCTCTACCAATTACCTGCCTCAAAGGGTAATTAGTACGAACAATAATCTTATATGATAAGAAATAGGGCCTTAACCTCCGGGCTGTTATCACCACAGCCAAGGCCGCTTTCTCAATCTCCGAATAGCGGACCTCTGCACCCTAGATGATCTTACTGACATAGTAGATCGGGTGCTGGACAGATCCATCTTCATTCATCAACGCAATACTCAAGGAGTGTTCCCCTACAGATAGGTACAAAAAGAGTGTATCACCTATAGAAGGTTTGGTCAGCTTCGGGAGCTGAGATAGGTGGAGCTTGAGCTCCTCAAACGCCTTCTGGCACTGATCATCCCACTCAAATCTGGATCCTTTCCTCAAGGTCCTGAATAAATGGTGGCTTTTCTTTTCAGATTTAACAATAAACCTGCTCAACGCTACGATTCGACCGTTCAAGGTCTGCAGCTCTTTTAGATTTCTCGGGGGCTACATATCCAGTACAACCTTCACTTTAGCAGGGTTGACTTCAATGCCTCTTTGAGTTACCACGTAACCCAAAAACTTACCTGGTCTCACACCGAATGAGCATTTTGTTGGATTGAGCTTAATGCCATTCTTTTTTATCACCTGGAATATTTCCTCAACGTCCTCGACGTGACCCTCAGCTTTAGTGCTCTTGGCTAGCATATCATCTACGTAAATCTCCATATTCCGACTGATCTGATCATGGAATACTGCATCAACCATCCGTTGATACGTGGCTCCTGCATTGATGAGTCCAAACGGCATTCTAATATAACCGAATGTACCACATGTAGCGATGAAGCATACCTTAGGGATGTCTGCTGGATTCAACTGTATCTAGTGATATCCTTGGTAGGCATCCATCATACTCAGCAACTCGAATCCCGAAGTAGCATCCACCAATTGATCGATTCGTGGTAAAGGATAATGATCTTTCGGGCAGGCTTTATTCAAATCCCGAAAGTCAATACACATCCTCCATTTTCCAGCTCCTTTTGACATCAATACAGCATTGAAGAGCCATTCAGGAAACTGAACTCGACAAACATGTCCAGCTTCTAGTAGATTCTAGATCTCTGCTTTTATGATCGCATTCTTCTCAGAGCCAAAGTTTCTAAGCTTCTGCTTAACTGGCTTGGCTTTAGGATCCACGTTGAGGTGGTGCATGGCCACCTCCGGGGGTATTCCTGTCATATCAGATGAAGAAAAGACAAATATGTCCGCATTTTTTCTCATTGTACGGATTACCACTTCAGCTACTCCGGGTTCCATTTGAACCCCTATCTTTGTTGTGAATCCTGTCCTCCCAGGGTACACCTCCATGTTCATCAGCTCTTCGTTAGCTTGGATCTTGGGTAGCTCTCCAGCTTCCCCAACAACTTTCTATTTTTTCAGTTCGGGGTCGTCCCTTTTAATTCTTCCCAAATCTCGGGTTACGGCTTTATCAGCCATCTTGACAGACTCCACGTAGCATTTGCGGGTCTGGTATTGGTCACTTCGAACTTCTCCAGTACCTCCAGGTGCTGGGAACTTCATTTTCATATGGAAGGTTGACACGATAGCTTGGAATAAGTTCAAGCCGGGCCTTCCCATTATCACATTGTATGAAGACGGGAAGTCTACAATGAGGAAGTCGACCATCATTACTCATCTAGCTGGGGCATCTTTCAGTCCCACCTGCAATGTCACTGATCCCAGAGGTCGGATAGCCCCTCCAGTAAATCCATAGAGAGATGTCTCGACGGGCTTCAATTTCGCGTTCAGGTCCATCTTTCTAAAACACTCGAGGAACATTATGTCCGCCGAGCTTCCAATATCCACAAATACTCGAGCTACATCGTAACCTGCGATATCTGCCGTTATCATCAAGGCTCGTTGTGATGTACCTGAGTTTCGCCTGCATCTTTAGGACCAAATTTAATGTCGGGGGTAGTCTTCACATGTCCCACCTCCTTATCTTCTTTCGGGTGTTCGGCCTTCAGGGTTCGAACACTCTATTTCCTTTGTCTAAAGGAGTCTCCGTCAGCAGGACCCCCCATGATCATCTGGATCAAACCTCGCTTCTGGGGTTGAGGAGGTTGATCCTCTGCATTGGCTCAAGGTTCATTTTCTTTATCGTCCTGCCTCCGTTCAAACTCTATCCTCTCCTGCCCTCGAGGGCCTTGTCTATCTCGGTAGACAAATTCTTTCAAATGACCTGCCTGGATTAATCTCTCGATTTCATCTCTCAGATGAAAGTAGTTATTCGTGTCATGTCCATAGTCATTATGGAAACGACAGAATTTATCAGATTTGGCCCTCTGAGGCCCTCTATCTCGTGAAGGGGGATATTTTATCTCGGGATGATCTCCCGCTACTTCGAGTACTTCAGCAGGTTCAAGCTTTAAAGGTGTATATCTCTCGAACCTGGGTTTGGACCTTGATCCTCCAGGTCCTCCAGCAGTTCCAGAAACTCCAGTTTTCTTGGACGGTTCTGGGTTGCCTCTCTTTGCCGTCAGGTCTCTGGTTTTCTCACTCCCAGATAACTTCGCCTCTAACCTCTTAACAGTCCTTACCTCCTCGAGGGTGAGGTATTTCTCAGCTCGGTGTAGAAACTCGTCAAAAGTATGCACTGGTTTCTTTGCCAACGAAGAAAATAGGTATCCGTCTCTCAGCCCGTTGATCAGGGCATTAATCTTGACCTCCTGTGAGGCCGCTGACACCTCTAAGACAGCCTGGTTGAACCTTTTCAGAAAGGCTCTTAGGCTTTCACTCTCTCCTTGTCTGAGGTTGAACAGGGTCAAAGTAGCTCGGGGTTGTCTTCTTGCACTGGCGAACTGGTGCAAAAAGAGTTGTCAAGAAGACTCTGCACTTAACACCATCTCCATACCGATGTAAGAGGGCTGCATTCTCAAACCTCACGAGGTGTTCGTAAGGATCTGCCGTTCCATCGTATTCAAAATTCAAGGATTTGAAATTAGATGGCAGTTCATCATGTAATATCTCATCGGAAAACTGACAGCCAGTAGTAGAGGTAGGTTTACTTACGTGGTTTGTCATGTGTTTCCTCATTGCTTTCACCTCTTTCTGTAAGGCCTGCAACTGGTCACTTACAGCACCTGGGTAGGTGTCGTTAGTACTTTCTTCAATCTCTGGGACTTCAGCTCGTCCCACGCTGGGATTCTGTTCCCTTCTCTCGTTCCGGGCAAAAATGCTTCGTTCTGCCTGGGACGGTATTTTCTCTTCTCTCTCTCTTTGGCCCCCAACATCTCTTGAAGGGACTTGAGAGACTCCATGTCCTCGAGGACCTCCAGCATCTACATCTCGTGGGAGTACAGGTAGGGCTGACATTCCTTGAGCGGCCATTATCCTCTCCACGGCTTGTGCGACCAAGGCATTCAGTTGCTCGGTGGTCACGATCATCATCTCTACACCTGCAGCAGTAGGGGGTGCTCGGTCTCTCGGCTCGTCTCTGGACGTGCCAGACGTGCCAGTAGCGTCTCCAGGCAGAATGGGAGCAGTGTCTCTAGCCCATTCTGGCAGAGTTTGAGACCCTCCAAGTGTAGGGGACGGGGCCAGCTCCGAAGGCGCGATTTGCAGACGAACCTACCAACGATGCTGGTGGGGGGATTCCTCCTCCCGTTGCGGTTCCGGTTTCAGTCGGAGCGGGGGGCGGCGGTGCCCCTCTCCTATCTTTCGTTTGTTGGGAAGTATCTCGTTCGCCTTCCATGATCAATAGTCGAATCTCTCACGTCTTAGCTCAAAATTCCCACAGACGGCGCTAGTTGATGCGTAAAAAAAGAACGCACAAGATTAGTAATCTCGCACCTAGGATTTGTCGATCACAGGCTGGATTATGGATGAGCTCTTCGTCTCCAAAATGCCTTAACACCTGCAAAAAACCCGCCTGAGAGATCTCCGGCGCGGGTCCTCCGACGCTCAAGTCAGAACCGGCAATCTCAAGGAAAAGAATAAAGGGCAATCTGTCGGGAGAAAGCCCCTCGATAATATTAGTTTAATATTCCTGTTTTTCAGGAGTGATTTAGGTGTGTTTCAGCTTATATCAGCGCGCCGAAAATTATGTCAGGGAACTTTCCGGTGGATAAGTGTATCAGAATATTAGAATTTTGTTAGTGTGATTGGATATCTCAAATAACCCGCGAAGGGGCGTATAAATAGTATCTTTGGGGAAGGATTGTCCACTTCCCCTCTTTCTCTCAACTGCCACAGTAGTGGGCTTAGTGGGTTTGTCCAAGGCCAAGTCTGCCTCCATTAGCTCGTCCGAGCTCCGAGAAAAGCGGGGTATGTGTGGTGTCTCTGCACGCCCCTTACCCACGAAGTGGGGTTCATGCCTGACGCGCAAATTCCGCGATTTGGATCTCCAGGTTTGAACTCCGGAAATATGGGTCCAAACACAACAATTCCCCTAAAAAGGTGGAAGGCTTATGACCTGTTCATCTTATGGCCGATTCTCATCTTTATCTGGTCCAGTGGTCTCAATCTCTGTGGGTTTGGGCCTGAACTAGGCCCAATCCATTATATCAAGTGTCCAATAATAATATACCAATGATAGTCATCATAATAATCGATATAAGTAAATGAATAATTGTGTAATCATATCCAAACCTCATCGAATATAACTCATCCGGACGCCACGTGTCATTTTTTCTCATAGGACGACACATTTTGTCCACATCAGAGTTTAAATAAACAATTATTTATGTAAATTTGGTTATTAAAATAATAGCATATTAATTAATTTAATATGTTTTATAAAATATATATTGAAGGGTATTTTAGTCATTTCAGATAAAATATATACATTATTTTGCATTTCATTTTAATATACCAATCATGAGAATGGAATCAATCAACCAATTGTTTTTCCATTCTTAATCAATACCAATCATGGGAATGGTCATTCAGACCTCATTCCATTCAAACCTTAATTCCATTCTTGAGTTCATTTCATTCAACCTCAAATTCATTCCATCATACCAATCATACCCTAAAGGTGATAAAATGACTTTTAGGAGAGATATAATGAGTAATTCAACTTTGTTGGAGAAAGAATCTTTCGTTAATGGATAAAAAGTAATGACATGTAGTGTAACTACGAGATGTTTGAGAAAGTTTTTTAAAAGAGTAAAAAGTTTTTTTTTAATAGAAAATATTCAACTACATACGTGTTTTTGTTAAATGTTGAAATAATAATAGGAGGGGACGACATTGAGACAACATGAAACTTGCACGAGGAGGCAAAGATGCACATCGAGGGTATAATTGAAATTAACAATCCAGAATTAGAAAGTTCAAAGAATGTGGGCGGACAGTTTGAAAAATCAATTGTTTTGTTGAAGCAAAAAATCAATTGTTTTTGGACAATTATTTTCTAGGTAAACTAATACTCTCCTTTTTTCGATTACTCATTTTTCTTATTAAAAATAATTTATTATTTTAAATAGTATTTAACATATTATATACTACTATATCTATTTTATTATTCTACCGTTCCACCATAAATTTTTCTTTATTTTAGGTATTTTGATTAAAATATATGATAAAATAATAGATGTAGTACAAGTGATATGATTGAAAAAGAGAAAATAATATACAAAAAAAAATGAAATGAAAAATTTATTGTAGAACATTCCTAAAAAAAATGTAAAACTTAGAGTGGAACAAAAAAAGTACTTTAAATACTATGTACTTTTAGATTAAAATTTATGTTCGAATTAGATGAATAGTAAGGTAATACGAGGAGTGTAGAAGTACTACTCAATGAACGTGGCTTTAAATGAAAAAAAATGAATGATACGAGGACAAGTCTAATTTGGATATCAAAGAAAGGAAAATTTTGAGATAGTAATTGGACTAAAATCGTTATTTTGTTTTCTTGCAAGAGTTTATTTATAGTACGCAACACCCGTTTACATGCATTTAGGAATTAGAGTGATACTTGTGGGCAGGTGTGGATTTAGGATTGACGGTGAGGGAGCTCATAGAATATTATTCAATGTGTTATTATTTATTCGTTAATAAAATTAAAGTATTTTATATTTATATTATTATTCATGGTCAAATATATTGTAATACATAAATTAATTAATTATCAAACCACATAATTTATAATCATATTAACTGAAAATGGAAAAAATTAATTAATTGTAAATAGTAATAAAAAATTGAGAAGAATTTAAAGTCTTGATAAATTGTGTATTTGTTTATGCTGCTTGTTTTGTAAACTTGTTAAGACGAGAAAAAGAAACTTGACCGGTGAAAAATAAATTATAATTCCTAATTCCAATAATTAAAATATAAAAAATTGAAATAGTCACTTTTTCATTGTATGGTGCAATTGAATCACAATTTTAACTTGATTTTAATGTAATGAGTAAAAAATTCAAGTGAACAATTAAAAATATATTAAAACCACTTTAAATTCAATTGCAATAATTTATTAATTAAGATATATGTATATTAATATTTGGTAATTGCCTTTTAATTTATTTATTAAATTGTTTAACTAGAATATATTTTAATATTAATATTTGGACTAATTATGTGAAAGAACAATTCAATCCGTAGCCCCACTAATAATTATGAAAATAAGCCTTTTTAAAAGCTAATTCAAACAAAATTAATTAATTTATAATAAATAATTAATACATACTGTATAATATTTTTAAAAAAAACTTGAGGGGGGACCAGGGCCATTCAGGAGTGTGTCTATTCCGCCCTTGCTTGTGTGCAATTGGTTGTACATATATACAGTAATTGTAATTGAAATTCATTGAATTATGTTAAATGTTATGTTAAATATTAAATTAAATATTAAAATTTAAGTATATCTATATACTCAATTGCATAGGAGAATTTGTCAAAAAATTATACTCACTCTGTCTACGAAATGTAGTCACATCTGTCTTACATTCGCCGTTCATAAAATGGAGTCACATACACTTTATGAAAACCATCACCCTTTAATCATCACTTAATTACTCAAATTGTCCTCAACTTTATTCACAAACAATCATTTTATCACAATGGGCCTCACAATACCCTGTTCGGTTTGAAACATGTGCCCCGTTCGGTTTGAAACCATAATATTTCGGGCGATTCGGTCGAAACCGACCGAACCGTACTTTTACTCATTTTTTTCGAACACAATAATTAATAAAAATGTAAAACGCAATCTCAATAAAATAGATAAAATTAAATTTCAATAATACAAAATATAATGCGAATGAACGAAATATTATTACAAGGTTCACAAACTAGTCATTAAAAAATAACTAAATAACTAAAAAAAAACAAAAAATTTTTACCTTCTTCAAAATTTCATATTCATTGCATTCCTCAATTCTCAAATTTTTTCAAGAAAGTTTTTGAGCGAGAATGGAAAAGAGAAAACGAAAAACACAAAAAAAAATTGAGTGTGAGCACACATAGACAAATTGAGTGTGAGCACACATAGACGCTAAATAGAAGAAAAATAGGTAGTGTTTCGGTTCTGGCCTTTGGGCAATTCGACTTGGAAGTTGTTGTTTGGATTTAATTAGTAATTAATTATTTAATTTATATAATATATATTTATTTATATAATATTAGATTATCACTCGCGTATTATGCGAAAAGTCAATAAAAATAAATAGTTATATTATGTATGGGTGGGGCTATTAACACCCAATAAAATGTTATACAAACCCCAAATGTTATACACACCCCATTAAAATTAAAAATCAAATTTTATTACTAAACATACCCCAATTTTTTCCTATTTACCCTTCACCCTTCAAAATAAATACAAATTGAATAAAAAATTTAAAAATTTAAATAAATCTTTAAAAGTATATATAAATTTCAAAAATTAATTAATTTGTTTTTCTATAATACGAAAAAACTAGATAAAATTTGAAAATATTTTAAAAAATCAACTAAATATTAAAAAATATTTGAATGGAAAAATCAATTAAATTTAAATAAAATTTAAAAAATAATAAATAAATCAAATTAAATTTATAAAATAAATAAATTTAAAATATCAATTAACGTTTAATTTTTAAAAAAAAAGTAAATAAAATAAAGAGTGAAAGAAAAATTACCTCGATCATAAATAAATATCTAATTAAAAAAATTAAGTAAATTTTTTTTATATAATTTAATTATTTTTTGACAATTTATTAAATATTTTATTCATTTTTTTATTTAATTACTTTTTGATGATTTTTTTTAATTATCTGTTTTATTTTCTCAGAATTTTTTCAAAATATTAATTGATTTACGTAAATTACTTTTTTTAAAGTTTTAGTTGATTTTTTAAAAATACTTTTAAATTTTAATTACATTTATTTTCAGATTTTTTCAATTTTTTTTTAATTACTTTACTCCTTATTTATGTAAGATTACTTAGTCATTTTATATTTATCAATTATTTTATTTAAAATTATGTGGTGTGTATAGAATTTTTTGGATTGTTATGCCCCCACCCTATATATATAATTAAATAATTTTATAAAGTAAATTTCAAATAAAATTTATGAGAAGCCGGCGATGAGACATTGAATTTTTAACATTTAATAAATAAAAAAAATTTTAAAAAAAATTAAAAAATTTTAAAAATAAATAATTTAAATAATATTAAAATAACTCTTAATAAATTGTAAGTCAACCTTCCATATCAACCACAACACTTTAAATAAATAAATATTTTGATTAATTGCAAATTAAATCACAACATTTTTCTCATTTTCATTATAGTCTAAATTTTAAGATAATTGCAAATAAATCATAAACTTTAAATTTGTAGTACTTCCTCTATCCGCTTATAAATTTCTCATTACTTTTAGCGCATGAATTAACAAAAGTGATTAAATAATAAATATAGTACAAGTGATATTTGAAAAAGAGAGAGATAGAGAGAAACTTTAAATATAAAGTGAAGTGTAAAAATAAAATATTAAAAAATTTTGCCAAAAAAGTATGAAAAACTTATATATAGACGAACGAACCAAAATGACAAAATAAAAAACTTATAAGTGGACGGAGGGAATATACTATCAATACTCAAACTTATATTGAGCAAAAAACACTGATACATCATCATACATGTACGTTGTGACGGAGCCAAAAATTTTAATAGGGGCTCATTAAACATTGTTATAAAGATAAAATAATATGTATTAATTATACTCGATCATTAAAAGTTTTCATGATAAAATTGTCAATATATTTTATTTCATTAAATTAAATTGATCGAATTAGTTGACTTTCATTATGTTTTGGCGGAAGTTCATACTCCCTCTGTTCCGTGATGACTTGCACATTTTGATCGACTCACTTTTTTAAAAAAAGTGAATTTAGTAGGGTGTAAGATTAAATAAATGAGGGGTATTTTTAGTGATTCGGTGATGTGTAAAGAAAATTTAATGAGGTTTGAAGAGAATACAGTGAGATGTAGAATAAAATGTGATCCAAAATGAGTAACAATTTTGAAATAACAATAAAAGGTTTTACATTAAAAGTAAAAAAAGAAAAAAGAAACATAAAGTCATAAGTCCACAAGATGGACCAGAGGCTGGGGTACAAGCAATCATCCTAAAATGTTTACAAAAAAGAAATCAAAATAAAGTCAATAACAATTGTTTGGACAGAGGCCAGGGTACAAGCAATCATCCTAAAGTACTACCCTTCATTTCACAATTGTTTGGACAATTTTTTTATGTGCCCACAAAGTGGTGCAAATATTTATGGGGAAGGAGTATCAAACTTAATTAGTGGAGTCATTTATTAAATAATTTTTTTTTGAAAGATTAAATAAGATTAGTTTTTATTTTTATGTTTACAATGATTAAATAAGATTAGTTCAAACTAAACTTCAATATTTAATTTAGAAGAAAATATTAATATACTTAAGTGTAGGGGTGAGGAAATTAAAAAGTATATATATATATATATATATATATATATATATATATATATAAAAGTATATCGCACTTATCAGTTATCATACTCATATCTTATACTCCATTCGTTCCACAATAATTTTTAAACTTTTTTTTTTTTGCAATGTCTCTCAATAATTTTTACACCTTTAAAATAGAAAATCTTCTATAAACTTCAACATCACAATATCCACAATTTTAAACAAAATATTACTCCCTCCATCCAATTAGATATGCTTATTTTCTTTTTATAAATGTCCCATTTATATGAGACTGTTTCCATATAGAGTAATATTTTCTAATTCATTTAGTAATATAAACCTATACATTAATTTTTGATTTAATTAAATAAACCTATACATTAATTACATTAGAAAGTACTTTCTCCATTTTATAATAAGTGATGTTTTCATAAAATTTGTTGAATAAGAAAGAATATGTATTGACAAATATACCCTTAAATGATAAAGAAAAAAAAATATCTTCATATATGACAAGTATGTATAGAGAAAAGATTTACCTGGAGAAGATTAGTTAATAAAAGTAAGTTACAAGTGATCTCCTATATATAGTCAGAGTGTCGCATAATGATTACCGTAGTTGGTTAATTTGAACCATTAAAATTCAAATATAAAGACTTAAACTTGATGATCTGTTACCTTTTGTATAATGTGTCGTACCTTTGTATTTTTATATTTATTAATTAATTAAAATATATAATTTTAAAATTACATTTTTATCCTTATACAATAAAATATTTAATGTTAAAATGACCTATTTACCCTTATATTATTAATAAAATAAATAAATTAAATTTTAAAAAAATCAGTATTAATTATCACACAGCGGGAGAGAAGACAATCAGGGTTGTCAAAATGGGCCTGATCCACCCGACTAATGAACTGGGCTGTAATTATAGTGGCCCGAAAAACAACCGGGCCGATTTGGTCCGGCCCAAGTAACCTAGCGGGCCGACCAGGCTCAACTCGGGCTTGGCCCAATTTTTCGTACTGGTCCGACTTTTTTTTAATATAATTTTTTGGGCTCGAAAAAACGATTGGCTCGGTGGGCCAGTACCAGGCTGGCCCGACCCATTTGACAGTTCTAAAGATTGGAGATAATCTACACTCACACGATGGAATTGAGGGAATATGAGAAGAACCCTAATTTCAATTATTATTTCTATTTTCAATTTGAATAATGTATTACTCCCTCCGTCCCATATTAATCTTCATAGGTAGATAGACACGCAAATTAAGAAAGTGTAAGAATGAGTGAAGTTTTGAGGGGTAATTTTGTAAAAAATTATGTATAAATTAAAAAAATGAGTTGACTTTTGTGTATGTGTGAAGATAAAGTAATGACATTGTGTAAAATTGTGAGGGTGGAGTTTATAAATGATTTTCCATTTTGAGGGTGTGAAAGTTATTGTGGGACGGAGGGAGTATTATTTAATTTATTTTTGTTGGAATTGTATTTATTTAATTTTAAAATAATAATTAATGAAAAAAAATTTGTATTAAAAAGGTAGAATAGTAATTTTTGATAAATTAAAAATAAAAAAATTAAAAATTTATTTATATTAAAGAAGTGTAATATAATAGTAAATAATAAAACACAATTTAAAAAATAATTTAATTAATTTAAACCTGTATAATAGGTAGCAGGTTCATACGACGGCACGTGGCGCAATTCGACATATTGACTATGATAGTCAGTTTGTATAATTTGACTAGAGTAAGAAAAACCAATTTAGAAATTAGGAGATTTTCTAAAGTTAAAGGAAGAACATAATGGGAACAAACAGTGTAAAAAATTCTAAAGCATCGCTTATTTATTGTGTACAGGAGAAAAATACTAAAACACCACTTATTGAAAAAGGAGGGAATATAACATTTACTCCCTCAATTTTTTAATAAATGTCATTTTGGCATTTTCGAACAAATTAAGATATTAAATTGTGATTCATATTAACCTTCATTAATGATAAATAATTTTGATATTAAATTTTTGTTTAGTAAAGAATGTGGTAAAAAATGTAGGTGTTATTCATATATACAACATTTACGGGTTTTCCATGATTTATGCTACTATATTCATTGAAATTGGAGGCAAAAAATTTTATAAGATTAAAATTGTCAAAATAAAAGAAAAAAATACAGAATGGCACTTATTTTAAAAATACTTAAAAAGACAAAGTGACGACTTATTAAAAAATAGAGGAAGTATTAAACAATGTTATAATAGAAAATTTACTTGTTTAATGTGCCTCCCAATAAAATTTATTAATATTTGTGAAAAGTTAAACCAGCCTTTTTAATTGGAATGGAGGAAATATTATTTTTTGGTTCACACATACAAGTCAACTAATTTATTATTTTATAAATAAAAATTTATAAAATTATCTTTCAAAATTCTACTCATTATTATACTTTATTAATATGTATATTTATCTACCTATGAAAGTTATTATGATAGAGTTTTGAATTTTTTTTTTTTAGAACCAAGGAGTCTTAGCTCATATTAATGCTTGTTTTGACTTTTTTAATTATATAAACTTTTTCTTTACATTAAATAATACTTTTTAAAATTCTTCTAAGTCTAAATTGTAACGGAAGTATTTGGATTAATATAAATAAATGGAAATAATAAAGTCGAAAGGTGTCTCTTTCTCTTAAATTGGTCAACATCTTGAATATCTGAATTTCCAAGTAATTGCAGTCAAAGTTGTTACGTGCATTATTAAATGATTTTATACCAGCAGAGCATGTACACATTGGGACCATAAAAGACAAGATTTTATGCAATCCCTTGACTGAATACACATCAAAATTCAAACATATGAACAAACTGTGTATTCATAATTCTTTTCTTTTGTGAAAATATTGCAAAAAATTCTTTTTGTGATGGGGCTTTGCCTGGGAAAATCTGCTAAACTTGCTCATGCTTCTTCTGGACAATTCTCAGGTATAAACAATCATCTTTTTTTTTTTTTTTTTTTTTTTTTTTATAATGGGATTTTATGTTTTATGCAAATATTTCAATGTTTTCAGCCTTGCTTCTTTCAATTTAATGGTGTTCTTAACCTCAATGTTTCAAATTCTTGGGTGGTTAACTGGTTATATGAATCTTGATGAGTAGTATAGTAGAGTGGATTACTAGTTTTTACTATTGAATTTGAAAACTGACAAATAAACGAGTCTTTAATCTTAAATAATTGGGGTAGACTAAGTGAACCTATAATAGAATGTTCGCATTGGTAATTGACATATGACATGATGATGTGACAAAATTTTGTGATGGATGTCACATGCCTATCGCAACCCTCCTCTTTTTTCGTGAATTAGACCCATTGGGAGAAGATTTTTGTATTGAAATTGAGATTACTGCAAAAGAAAAAAAAATCTTTAAATTTGGTATCTTTTGAGTTCTTGAATTCAATTAAAGTGTCCTAAAATGTTTGTGTTTGATTGTATTATAGTTGGGTTTGGATCCTCTGTTGTGCACAACAGAGCTAGTTTTTAATATGGTTATTACAATCACATGTTCTTAGAACATAAGGCTTTGAAGTTGTTATCGTTTCAGAAAGTCTTATGTCATGTTCAAAACTATTTCTCTAACGATATTAGCTGTTTCATTTAAAACTATTAGTTGTTATACTATTAAGTGATAGTTACTCTTTCAGATCACAAAGGGACACCATGCAGTAAAGAATTAAGAAGTGTAAATTCGTCGACTGAGCAGAATTATTCGGGCACTTTGTCGAATGCAATCTCAGCATCAAAAGGTGCATCAAGCAACCTCAAATCCTTTACCTTCAATGATCTCAAGAATGCCACTAGGAACTTCAGGGCAGATAGTCTTCTCGGAGAAGGGGGATTCGGGTATGTTTTCAAAGGATGGATAGACGAGCAAACGTTAGCCCCATGTAGACCAGGAACGGGGCTCGTTGTGGCTGTCAAGAAACTCAAGGCGGAAAGCGTTCAAGGTCACCGGGAATGGCTTGTATGTTCATCCCATCACTAGCACCATCTTGAAGTGTTTCTAGTGCCCGACTATTGACACCCGAATATTTGCTCAATACATCCACTTTACCGCTATAAAACGTTGTACATATGAGTGTATTGACCAAAAGTTCAGGTGTGAGTGGTCGCGCCCATGTTTCTATTTGTCGTGTTTTCGTCGTGTACATACACATTGCAATGACTAATCGGTTTCCTTTTCTTCGATAGGCAGAAGTTAACTACTTGGGGTTGCTTCACCATGAAAATCTAGTGAAGCTAGTTGGCTATTGCACTGAATCAGATAGGAAGCTTCTAGTCTATGAGTATATGCCAAAAGGAAGCTTGGAGAATCATCTATTTAGAAGTGAGTGAATTGAATTCGACGAGCTCGTTGGCAGCTAAAATCACGATCTTTGCGTTAATTGCAGTCTACCCTAGATAATTGGATAATAGCAAATCAATCATCAATTGAGTCTTCTGGGCAGCCCCTTACCTGAAGCTGACGTGTCAAGTAAACTTAACACGTCAGCTTCGTGCAAGGGCGAAGCTGTCTGGAAGGTTCGAATTTTTTAAATTGGTGATGGATATGCTAGATTAGACTGCAACTAACGTAAATGTCGTGATTTTAGCTGAAATTAAACCAATAAATTTCGATGAATGTTGGTTTCTAATTTCGGTTAAAAAATTTGTGCAGAAGGAGTGCAACTCGTGCCTTGGGCAACGCGGATGCGTATAGCAGTTGATGTTGCAAGAGGGTTATCCTTCTTACATAGCCTCGTCCCGAGTGTGATCTATCGGGACTTAAAGGCATCAAACGTACTTCTTGATTCGGTATGATTCTAATTCTCTGTCTGTATTATAGTCCAAAATAAGTGCCAAAGTAATATAGTTTCTCATTTGTTTAATAGGAATTCAATGCAAAACTTTCTGATTTTGGGCTTGCAAGAGAGGGACCTAAAGGAGATAGAACTCATGTTTCGACTCGGGTCGTTGGCACTCGAGGTTATGCTGCACCCGAATACGTCGCAACAGGTCAGTTTACCTTCAGTTGCAGCCATTTTTTTTCACTTCATTCATGTCCAAATTAGGACAAGATTGCATTTGTCACGGATATGGAACAAAGGGTGTAATTTAATCGAGTTGCGCTGAACTTTAGTGTGTTTGAACTTGCTTTGTTTATTATCGAGTTGAGCTGAACCTTAATTATCGAATATGTTGTTAGTTTATTAATTTTAAATTAGATTATTTATCAATTAATTACAAAAAATAGAATTATATATTCTACGAATCATATATATATACTAAGTTGAGTAAATTCTATATTTTAATTAATTAAATAAGTTTAGTTACATATTTTTAGACTTATCACAAATATTGAGGGTGAAAAATATAAATTAAAGTCAAACTATTCATTATACTCCCTCCGTCCATGAAATGTAGTCACATTTGCCTCATTTTCTTTGTCCACCAAATGTAGTCCCATACACTTTATGAAAACCATCACCTCTCAAACATCATTTAATTATTCAATTTGCCATCAACTTTATTCACAAACAATCACTTTATTCACAATGGACCCCACAATACCCTATAATACCCTTACTTTATCTACATTTTTCTTAAAATTTGTGTCCATCCACCATGGGACTACTTTTGGTGGATGGAGGGAGTAATATATACTAGTACAAGTTAGCTCTTGAGCTTACTAATGAGCTAACAAACTGAATATCATTGAGTTTGCGTTTGTTCGTTTATGTTAACGAACCTTACTAAACGAGCTCAAATGAATATTTTTCGAGTCCAGACCTAATAATTCGCGAACAACTTGGTTTGATTACATCCCTATTTGTCACTGAGATCCTCGGGTAAAGAAAATGACACATACTTGATTTGTAACAGGTCACTTGACTCCAAAGAACGATGTTTACAGTTTCGGAGTTGTTCTCCTCGAGCTGCTCTCAGGAAAACGAGCATCGGGGGACGAGAACACCGGAGGAGCCGAAGAAACACTGGTGGATTGGGCGAAGCCGTTCCTAAGTGATAGCAGAAAAGTGTTGAGAATAATGGATTCAAGGTTAGGAGGTCAATACTCTAAAAAGGGAGCACAAGCTGCTGCTGCTGTCGCATTACGATGCCTCCACACGGACCCCAAGAATCGACCTTGCATGACCGAGGTTTTAACTGCGATCGAAGAAGTCCAAGCATCAGTGAGTGCTCCCAGGGTTTTAGGTCAAGTTAAAACTGAGAGCAGTGTGAATGATAAGTTGAGCCCTCATAGAACAATGAGAAATGTAAGGCAACCAAGGTAGCTTGTAAAGTAACTCTTCTAGCCTTGGGTATGTGATAATATTTATGGCCATTCATATATATTTTTTGTAGTTTGTATATTTCGACATATGTACGAACGAGCAGGGTCGGTCCTTCTACGAGGCATATGGACTCTTCGATCTAAGTCCGATTTTTTAGAGGCTCATTTTTTATGACCTTATATATACACATGTATAAAATAAATGAAATGCGAAGAACAGTTGTTTTTTATTTTTCCTCCTCCATTCTTATTTGGTGTAAATGGCTCGTTCAATTCGGACCAAAATATTATTAGGACCGGCCTCTGACGGAGCTAGTCACGTCGTTTTAAAATTCAGTGATAGAAGTGAAAATAAGTTCAGAGATAAAAGCTAGTGCAAAGATGAGAGATGTTTCAATCAATTGTCCATAAGAAACCTGATATCTACAGAAATAAAAAGGCCACAAAGAGTTTATATTTCTGTAGATCTTCACTAGGTAATGAGAGTTCCTTATTTACAATTAAGATTTGCATTCTCATTCTCAGAGAACTATCTATATTGTCCGATATATATAACAACAATAAAATCCCATTCCATGCAAACATTCCCGGGGAAAGAAAAGTCCAACGGGAGAGAGAATCTGAAGAAATAATGATAGAAAAGCAACGAGATGTTGTAGGCAAAACGTGCTACTACTACTTCTCGATTCATCAATGCCTCTACTTCATCCCTGGCATGTCCCCATCACTTTTCCAAACTACATCGTCAAGGCTAGTTGACAGGGTCTTATAGAACTGCATAGTGAGAAACCCGAATTACTCTTTGAAGTTTCACATGTTTGGACAAGAGAACGAGCATATATTACCTTTCTAGTTTTTTGTTCACAAATATTTTAAAAAACAAGGACAAAGTCTAATGCACTACTATGCAACTCAAGTGCGTATTTTAAATGGTATTAATTGGTCCGTACTAGTTATTTTCACTACGCACTATTAGTTATTTTCACTGAAAAGTATTAGCTGTGTTGCAGCATACATACAATTGGAGTACAAGCGCCTGATGCAAATAAGACGTACAACTAGTCCAGTTCCCTATTATTTCAAAAGATGATGAGAATTAGTGTACCTTGTGGAATTCCAAAGTATCACCCTTTGCCTTTCTAACCTCGACCATATGCAAAGAAGGGGCAACTTGAAAAACCTGATTCAAGAAAACGATATAGATAAACTATCATGGAAATATAGAAAATATTTGAGGTTCAAGGATGAAATTCATCTTTAAAACAGAATATCAACATTTCAATAATAATAATATACCTCTGTGGAAACATAAAGGTTCCCTTTTCTTCCAGCTTTTGAGTTTTCAAGCCTCATCTGAGACCCAAAAAAAAAAGTGCTATTAGTTATTACCACGAAAGGATTTGTTTACGCAATCATAAAAGCTGAAACAAGTGTGCAGAAAATTCAATAATACCTTGTAATCCTTCTTGCGAACATCAAAACCCAGAGGTTTCGCAGCTTCTTCAATTTTGCTAATTATATCCTTAGCTGAGGATTTTGATGTGAACCTTGTTTCTCTCTTGAATCCCTAATCAACACCATTAAACCAAACTAGTAAACAAAATAGTTGCACTTTCTTATAACAACTTGAGCATTCACAAATCACAATCACTTCATTATCTAGCTGTATCGAAAACTTGTAACACATTTCATGTTTTATCGTTGATGATACGGATTCTGAAATCAAGTTGAGCCTTCTGTTACATGTTTTGATCATTTTGGTCAATTGACTCAGATAAAGTACTGAACCATATAACTTTCTAGTTGTAGCTCAGTTCTAATTACATTATCATTCCACAAACCTGTTCTACATCAAACAGATTCCCAAGATTGAGACCTCTCGACATAGATATTAACTCAAAGGCATTCATTGCAGCTGGCTGCTCCTCTTTTTTTTCTGTTACATGATATTCCTGCACATGACACTTTTTTTATGAGATATTCCTGGACCTGAGAAATGTACAAAATCTAACAAATCGAGAAATCTTATGAGACACACCGCAGAATCCTTGAATACAGCTTCCACATCATCCAAATTTGCTTCTTCTATCTCATGAAATATTGGTGGTTTGTAATCCTTCTTAAACCACTCATTCTCCAGAATTTCAGGGATCGTAATGCGCTGCACAAATGAAGAAGCCATAAGGATAAAATTATTATAAATATATACAAATATAAATATGTATTGAAGAATAAGGTGATCTAAATAGCTTACTTTCTCGGGATTTGGTTCGAGGATTCTTGTAATCAATGTCCTGGCACCAAAGGGAAGCCAAGGAGGGAAAGTAAATTCGGCAGAAGATATCTGGACACAATACAACATGAGTAGTTAACCAACTGATCAGATGCATTTAAACAAGATAACTGATAAACAATTCATTAGAAAAGTGCCAAATGCTCACTTTTTTATACAGGTTCATAAGATTAGAATCATCAAAAGGCAAGTACCCTGCAAGCAATACAAAGAGAATGACTCCACAGGACCACAAATCAGCTGTTGCTCCATTGTAGCCTCGATCATTAAGGACCTACAGGATTTTAATCTCATCAATCAGACTGTAAAAAGAAAGAAATTTCATGTGCATGTAATAATCGTACCTCAGGAGCAACGTAGTTAGGAGTTCCACAGGTCGTATGTAGCAAACCGTCATCCTGCAAAATGAAAATTTCATGTGAATAATAGTATTATTTTAAAAAATAGAACGAGCATAACGAAATTGAAAAACAAAGGAAAGTAGAAATAATGAAATTGGACAGAGGGAGTACTATTTACTTCTAGAAAAAAATCCATAGTACTAGTAATTTATTATACTCGGGTATATATTATACTACTAGGGCATATTTGATAGCAAAGAATGATTATCTAAGATTAGGATGATATCTAAACTTTATAAATTTTAAAGCATAATCTACCCTTAATCTATGTTATCAAACAACTAATAAATATAATATATAGTTAATCTAGGTTTAATCTAAGCTATCAAACATGACCCTAGGATATTGATTACCACCCTCAAGTGTGCATAGTGTTACTTAATGAACAGTTGGACCACATTTCCATAGAAATTTTTAAATAGTTTTGTTTGAACTGACAGATCTGATGTGTTGTAAGGGATGCAAGAAAGATAAAGAAATTGACAAACAAGAGCACAGAATTTAAGTGGTTCACTAACAACATTTTAGCTACGTCCACAGGCAGAAGAGAGGATCTTGTATATTATTCAGGTCAAACAAAGAAGCTATTTATAATCCTAACAAACTGGGCCTAAAAACAAGCCCAAAACAGAAACAGAGCCCAAACTGTCGTCAGGGTAAGGCATTCCAACATGCTAGAATATCTCAGTAACTGTGAACATGTCCTAAAGAAGTATAATGTCTATCCTAGATGATGATTTTATCATTATAAACATGCAAGTGAAGAAGGATCTTGAAGGAAAAAATGGTATGTCTCACAAGAAACTGATATTTGGAGTACATAAAAGGCACAAATATAACAAACACTAGATTTTTATTGAAAACATACAGTCCAAGAATGTCAGTCTACTCTTAGTTGCTTTGCCAAGAAGTATTAGTAATTCTATTAAAAAGTATTAGTTTGTTGGGACCTTCTACATGTAGTCAGGGTGTCGTAATGACTACCTTAGTCAGTTAATCTAAGCCATTAAAAATCTAATCTAAAGGTTTAAATTTGATGACCTGTTACCTTTTATAAATTTTACTGTATGTATCGTCGTAATGTGTCATAAATTTGTATTTTCTATTAAATTAAATTAATTAAAATATATTATTGTAAAATTACATTTTCTTATACAATAAAATAATTTATTATATTTTTGTTAATGTAATTAAAATATGTAATGTTAAAATTACATATTTACCCTTATGTTATTAATAACAAAAGAATAAATCAAATTAATTAATTAATAAAAAACAAATCAAATTATAACTTAAAGGAATTAAAATCATTAAGTCTTAGAAACATAAAACCCGATTTGGCGGTGGAGAAGACAGTAATGTAATATTCTGGAATTTGTTTATTTCATTTTTTAAATTTAAATTTATAATATTTGTATTAAAAGGGTAGGATAGTAATTTTATTAATATTTGTATTAAAAGGGTAGGATAGTAATTTTTTTATTTTTTATAAATTAAACTTTCTTATAAATAATTTAAATAAAAGAAGGGTAATATAATAAATAACAAAATACAATTTAAATAATGATAAAAATAACTTAAATCTGTATAACAGGTAGCAGGTCGGTACGACGTTTACGACGCCACATGGCGCAATTCGACGAAGTGACTACGTAGTCACTTTGTAAAATGTGACTAACTTAAGAATTTCCCTAGTTTGTTTATTAAAAAGTATTATTGTCCCAAATGTTACTCATTGATTTTTTATTCAACTCTAATTCCTTTGATCCAAATGCAACCTTATGGAGTTGTGTGTGTGTGAAAACTATTGAAACATATGAAAAAAGTGACACATAACACTTAATTGGAAATAGCTACTCAGAACTAGATTTACCCGGACTTGTTGGGACAGAGCACTTAATCCAAAATCCGAAACTTTGAGGTTTCCAGCAGAATCGAGAAGTAAGTTTTCCGGCTGCAGTAAAAAGACAGGACAATCATAAGCTAGATAATCGAATATAAATATTCCAGGTGACTTCCTATTGCACATTTTATAGGCAAATTAACTACCTTCAGATCTCTGTGGAAGACCCCTCTACTATGGCAATAATCGACAGCATTAATAAGTTGCTGAAAATATCTTCTTGCATCAACTTCTTTCATCTTTCCTTGATTTACCTTCATAGTCACATATCTTAAATTCAGACCACATTTATGAAACCAGATGATATCTATTCTTCTATATCATGCTTCCATAAGATAATATGTCAAAATATAGGAAGTTGTCATCTTACGATTTTGTCAAAGAGCTCTCCCCCAGTGACAAACTCTAAAACAATATATATCTTTGTCTTGCTTCCCATCACCTGAAGAATGATGTAAACATAAGCTATGCTGGGAAAATAAGAATTGGACCTCAGTGATGAGAGAGAGAGAGAGAGAGAGACCTCATATATGCAAACAACATTGGGATGTTTAATCAGTTTCATTGTTGCTATCTCCCTTTTAATCTGCAAATTTTTGTACAAGCAATGTTAGAGCTCATCATAACTGATGTAGAGAATGCGTATAATGAAGAAGATAACTACATAGAACAAAGTATACCCCAAAAGAGATATTTAGATAAAACTCTCATTTTTTTCACTTAATCAAATTCAACTCCCTAATTACAATGTAGACCCTGTCTATCTGTTTATACAATGAAATAGATTAATAAACAAGAAACATAAATAAATCCTAAATATAATCAAATCAAATCTTAAAAATATAAATATCAAAATCTAACATTGATCTCCATCAATAACCAGAGAAGCTCATACTACAAGGTGAAACAAGCATGACTAAAGATGGATCAGGTAATGCTTTATGAAGGCATGGAAAGATTAGTTCACCTGCTCAGCCATTTTATGCTTTAGGACAGCATTCTTTTCAAGAATCTTGATAGCCACAGATTCTCCAGTTTCAGAATTTCTTGCAAATTTCACTTTGGCAAATGTTCCTTCACCAATTGTCCTTCCAACCTCATATTTCCCGATTCTACGCTTGATTTTGGGTTGACTCATTCGCAAATATTATCTGGTGAGAGCACTCAGCAATCCTACTCTCTTTAACAAGAATTTCCTGAGCAAAGGCAGTTTAACATCTTCAGGCATTTCATATTTATAGACTATAAAACAAAAACAAAAGGTCTAAATGGAGATCATGGATTAGATCACTGATCGAAAAGGATTTATTGTTCTTACTATGATGAAATACAAAATGCTTAACAATGCATTTTTACAAACAACTACTACACATTAGGAATCAAGTGATGAAATGAAAAGTACCCTCCAAATTAAATAAGAATGTGAATAGAAATTAATGTTTATTTATTAAGAAAGCTCAACGTACACGACTTTATCTTGACTACATATTTATTTTTCAATTAATAACTGAACAACGTGATCGAAATACAATAATCACCAAAACAAATAAATAGTAGTAGTAAAATAATAGTAACTAGATACGATTACGAATCACACAAACAGTAATGTTCAATCAAAATCAAAATCCACCAAGCTAAGAAAATCACTTATCCAATTTCAGAATCCAGTAAAAAATCCATAAATTAAACAGAACAAGAACGAATTCAAACAATTAAGCACATTCCAGAACCAAATATTTCAAAATTACTCAAGCAAACATACGTAGATTCACTTAGAGCACCAAAAAAAGAGCGAGCGGAAGGATTTTGTGTGAAAAAAACAGAAAACGAGCTTCCAGATTTATGATAAAAAAAACAAATGGAGCAGAAATAAGCAGGATTTACCTCGCACACTATTTTAATCAGCTAATGAGTAGGACAGTAAGCTACGAATATTTTTTGGAATAATTTGGTGGAAGCTTCCGAGAAGAAATTGGTGAGAACAATGTTTGTTTGATAGAGAATTGAATTTTCAATTCAATAATGCATTGGCAATAATTCATTATAGTTAATTGTGATGAGAATGAAGAACACGTGTTATACGCGGTGGAGATTGTTGGGTGGGCCAACATCATACACACTGACACTAGAGTACAAATGCAGGTTCACGTTACCAGCTCAATATCATTTTTAAAATCATGAAATGGATAGTACGTAGTATAAAATACTACTACTACCTAGCCACTTGGCTCCCTGTTACAAATCATTTTGTTTCATATTTCGTGTCTCACTTTATATAATAGGAATTAATATAAAAGAATTAATACCACCTCTTTTTTATAAGTTTCGATTTTTAAATAAGACATAATTCTTTCATTATATTTTACGCTGTGAATGAATCATATTGTGAAGTGTGAAAAAATAATCAATAAACTGTATACATGACATCGACATGTGTTGATAATTCAGTAAGATGGATTACTAAGTGAAACACAAAAAGTAAAACATAGAAATCGAACTGATGAACAGAGGAGTAGACGATTTCCGTTTCTAATATAAAAAAGGGTGAAATCAGGATTTGGCCCCGTGCATGTATCATGCACCATAAATGGACCACAGAACTGCCCGATTCTATATCTTTCTTATTAGTCATAGAATTCGGATCCTCCTTAAACTAATTAGTTATTTACTTCCTAATATCAAGCCCCAAATCTGTGGGATTTGCTATCAGTTATTAGGCCATTAATTGTATTCTTTATGACTAATATCAAGTCCCACACGTCTCTCTGATGGTTCTAATGCATCGGAGGTACTGGTCTGGTTCTTTCGGATATTTTATGTGTTCTCAATGCTAACCATTTTTTTATCGGTTAGCAAGTTTACAAATGATAATAATGTAACTATGGAATTTTTTTCCGACATATTTTCTTGTTAAGGATCAAAGAACGAGGACGACTCTAATTAAAGGCTCCTGCCAAGACGGTGTCTACCACTTGCCACACCACTCACTTGCTAATGCTTATCTTGCCTCGATTGATGGTCGTACAACGACGTCTAATTGTCATGCTCGACTTGGGCATCCGCTTGTGGATGTTAGTCGTTATATTATTCATAATTTTAGTTTACCTATGTTCTCTTGTCGTTTGAGTAAATCCTCTAAATTGCCATTTAATAAATCTTTATTTACTGTTTTACATCCTTTACATTTAATTTTGTATATGCACATGTGTGGGGTCCAACCTCCCCTGCTTCGGTGGATGGATCTAAGTATTTTCTCTTGATAATTTGGTCATAAAATAAAAAACTTTTATTCGAACAATTATACATGCAATTATATATTTTCTATATATAACTTGTATTGGATACTGCTGCTCTTTTGGGTTTATCGCAGGATGGTTGTGGTTCTCCCATGGGAGACTTAGAAAATATTTCCCATGAAACCCTATCTTGATGGTGATGTCTTTGTCGTCAACATTGACAAGGAGGTATATAAGTGTGGTATTTCGATGAATGAGTAAACTCTAATTGGGCAGGTGATAATTTAGTTTGGTGATAAGCCCTATGATCATGACCGACTTCATACTGCATGTGTTGGAATCCCTGTGGCAGGCCTCTTCGAGTTTTAAGGTGGTGCCTTTGAGCAAGGGCTTCTTTAATATTTAGTTCTCGTCCGCTGAGGATAAGGACCATGTGTTCAGGAGAAAGTCGTGGCAACTACAACCGGGTGTCATCGATCTTCAAAAGTGGACCCCTAACTTCAACCCCAACAACACCTTGATTTCTTTGGCTCAAGTCTAGGTTCGACCCTTGAATCCTTAGTTAAGGTGGATGAACGAACTCTTCATGGCACTTTGGGCCACTACTATATGCCAGCCTATTAGTGGATGTGGATATGAATAGCCCACTTCAGGATCGATTTAGTCGAATCAAGTTTTAGAGGGAAGGTCATAGCTCTTTTACCCATGTTTATTATGAGAGATTACCAGAATTTTGTGCTAATTGTAAGATTGTTGGGCACGCCACAACTTTTTTGTCGTAAGTCTAAGAGATCTGACACTAATGCTAGTCGTTGGGTCTGGAGTTCATGTCGTGGTAATAGCCGCAATCACCACACCAGAAATTCCTCTAAGGTTGATGATCATGCGGAGAATCCGAACACCGCAATGGTAGTGGAATCTCAGCCTCAGGTACGACTGGATAACTCGTTTGAGGCTCTATTTGTTGATGATTTGGAGGCGTCCTCTAATATGCATAGGGACCTCATGAACACCATGTCTGATTCTGATAATGTTAGGGAGGCCAACGATCGGTTAGCTATCTCCTCTCTACCGAGAGAGCTTCAGATTATTAATCTTCATTCCTCCATGTTGTCTCGACTAGCTTCTCGGGATTCCAAATTTGGTGAAGTTCTTGATAAACTTTCTTTGATTAGTAAAGAACCATGTGGACTCCATTAACCTTCACTGAGGAGATGTGCCTAGTTGCCAGCCAGAAGGGTCGTTCGGAGAATGAATATGACCAGGCGCCGAAGCACGACTCATCTGACCCCTCATGATTGTGTTGTCCTGGAACCTTTGTGGAGTGGACAACATTTTGACGCTAAATTCACTCCGTCAACTTTGTAACACCCACCATCCTGATTGGGTTATTTACGAACCTAATGTCATCATGTCTTCTTCCCTTCCTCCATTTTTTCACAGTTTGAATTTAATGTTGTTTCTAGAGCACTCTATAATTAAGTTGAGGCCCAATATTTGGTTACTCCGTAAACTCCACTTTATTAATTCCACAATTATTTTTGTTTCTTATCAATTGGTGGCAGTTAAGATCATGAATGACTTTTGTAATTGGGGCTTTGGTTTTGTACTTGCTTACAATAACTATGTTTCTAGACTTCTTGTGTGGTCGGATATTTTGGATTTGCAGGCTCCCAACCATTGTATTATTGGGGATTTCAACTCAATTCTTGGTTCGCATGAACGCCATCAGGGGTCAACTGGTGGCTAGCCTCTCAGGAATTTCAGGCTTTCTTGGATTCAACAAATTTAATAGATGTTGTTACTACATGTATTCAGTTTACCTGGTCCACTAGGCACGCTTCTCGGAGCTTTCTTTCTGCTCGGCTAGACTGGGTCTTGGTCTCTCAATCTTTCATAGATCTTTGGCAGATTATTGAGGCTTTCGTACTCCACCGGAACATGTTGGGCCATCACTCGATTCTTTTATCCCTCTCTACGGTTGTCACTCACATCCCTCGGCCATTCTGGTACCTTGATATGTGGATCTCACATACGGGCTTTCGAGATCTGGTCACAGGCTTCTGGAATCACCCAGTTCTGACTCCACACCCAAATTATAGAGTGATGCAGAAACTAGACCGTCTGAAGTTTTTACTTAAAAACTAGAACAAAATCACCTTTCACCATATATTCTTGGAAATTGATAATGCTTCCACTAGGCTTCGTGAGATTCAATTTCATGTTCATGTAGAAGGGGTATACTTGGATACAAATTTAAAGGAGGAGATCGCTTGCCAGGTTGAGCTTAATGGTCTCCTTGCTCGAAGGCAAACACACTTGTCATAGAAGAATAAACTGAGTTGGTTCAAAGATGAGGATAGAAACTCCTTGTTCTTCCATATTATGCACCGGTTAAAAAAAACTAGGCCTTCCACTATTAACATGATGGTTAATGACGAGTTTTCCATCGATGTGATTGCTATTGGGAAACATGTAGTCTCTTATTATTCTCAATTGTTTGATGTTGATTCGGGTGTCTCTACGGATATATCCAACCTGGACTCTTTTATGACCGCTTCGGACACTGTGGCACATAATGCTTTACTGCTTTCAATCCCTGAGTCTGGGGAGATTAGACATGCTATTTTTTATATGGATGCTGGCGCAAGGTCCGAACGATTTCAGTGGCAGGTTATTCTAATCTTGTTGGGATATTATATCGGAGGACGTCTGCTTGGCGGTTCGTCATTTCTTCATTTCTCGACAGGTTCCACATGGTCTCAAATCCAGCTTTATGACTCTTATTTCGAAGACAGACCAGGAAACTCGGGTTGATGACTTCAAACCTGAAAGAATTCTGTCTCATCTAAAAGTCCGAACTTGTAGAGAGGTGGGGAATTAATTCTTGTATATTAATTCCTAACAAAACCTATTGTGATGGAAATTTTCTTGTACAAGACATTCACTAAGATCTTGGATAACCTATTTGGTACTTGTGTGAGGTTGTGCCTATCTCCTTATTAGTTCGTCTTCGTCCCAGGTAAGCGCATCCACTCCTTAATTGCTTTAGCCTAGGACGCGACTAAGATCGATCTTAGAAAAGGATCTGGTTGACAAGAGGGTCTGGGCAGATTTCGTTTCAGGAGAATTAACTTCGAGTAGGGCATATGACTCACTACGATACTCTCTTCCGAGTGTCAATTGGTCTTCTTGGATATGGTGAGGTTTCATCTCTATGTGTTGTTCGACTACTATTTGGAGGGATATTTGGAGAAGGTTGCTTACTTCGGAATGGTTACCCAGGTTTGGGATTGCAGGTCCCTCCACTTGCTTCCTCTACAAGGAGGCGTCTGAATATTTGGACCACATCTTCTCCTCTTGCAATTTCTCCATCCAGGTCACTAGTACCATTGCCTCTTATTTTGATATCTCGTTTACTTTTGATACTAGTTTTTTGGATGTTTTTCTCCAGACTCTTAGGTTCTCATTCAGCCAGTTGATTTCAGACCTTTGGAATGTGTATTTTGTTACTCCTATTTGGGCTCTTTGGAATACACGTAATACAACAATTTTTTATGATGTCGCCCCTTCTGTAAGGCGTCCTTCTTTTCGGGATCAATGAGCTTCAGAATTGTCTAAATTTTTTATAGGTAATACCGTGGACGATCTATGTATCCTTCACTCTCTTGGGGTGCGGGCTCAACCTCGTCCGCCCAAAGTTTCGGTTTCAGTCTGATGGTTCCCTCCTTACCTAGGTTGGTATAAGGTGAACTTTGATATATAGTAGATGCAAGTGTTCACCTGGTCAGCTGGTTAGTGGGGCTCTCTTACGGAACTGACGTGGCTTTTTTTGTTACAACTTTAACTAGTATTTCAAGCTGGGGATATCCGTTGGAGGCGGAGATTTCTACTGGTCTTCTGACGATTCAATTCGCCCAATTCTTGGAGTTGGTACAATGTTTGGATTGAGTCTGACTTCCTCTTTAGTTATACGTTCTTTAGAGTGCTAGGTGTCGTTTATTCCATGACACCTGCAAGGTTTGTGGAGCATTATCAGGTTGATGGTCAGCGTAATGTCCATTCGATATACGCATATCTTTCGAGAGGAAAACTAGACAACAAATGAACTTGCCAAAATCGAAGCCTTGCTGTTCTGAGGGGTTAATGCTCAAATTTCATGGTTTTTTTTTTTTTTTTTAGCGATATGAAAAAAGAATATTTCAGATTTACCTAATTGTTCACTCTCAAAGTTGTATCACATATTTCACTTGTTTTAGAGAGGTGTACCTTACTCCTTGACCCGAGTTTTATCCTTAATGGTTGTTTTCTTGACCAAGCTTTTAATGACGCCCCATTATCCGATTCGACTTGTGAACTTATAGCTCTAGGGGATTTTTTTTCTTTTAATAAAATCATTATTATCCAAAATGTATTATACAACTCATGTAAATTCAACTTAGTCATATTTATATAATTAAATGCATACCAATTAATATAAAATTATTTTAAATTCTAAAAATGTGTATTGTTATATATATATAAAAAAAAACTATATCCCCTATTATACCACAATTAATTGACTTATATGTCATTTTTAAAATAATTTAAGTACACATGTCATTTATTCAATTATTTCATTCTTTTAGAAAATATGAGTTGTCATTGAAACTTCTTATTTTAAAGTCATGTGTATATGAAAATTTTGACTATTGAAATAAATGAATACTACAATAATTATTTACTAAAAAAATACATTTTAACTTAATTCAACAAATTTTATGAAATTATCAAAAGAATGTCTAATTTTATTTTATTTTTAGAAAAGAATGAATAAAAAATAATACTCCATATATATATATATCATATTACAATAATTATTTACTAAAATATTACATTTTAAATTAATCCCTATTATACTAATAGGGAGTTAGTTTTGATGATGTGTCAAGCTCACAATTAATTGACTTATGTGTCATTTTTAGAATAATTTAAGTACACATGTCATTTATTCAATTATTTCCTTCTTTTAGAAAATATGAGTTGTCATTGAAACTTCTTATTTTAAAGCCATATGTATATGGAAATTTTGACTATTGAAATAAATGAATACTACAATAATTATTTACTAAACAATTTACATTTTAACTTAATTCAACAAATTATATGAAATTATCAAAAGAGTGTCTAATTTTATTTTATTTTTAGAAAATAATGAATAAAAAAATAATATATATATATATATATTTCATATTACAATAATTATTTACTAAAAGATTACATTTTAAATTAATCCCCTATTATAATAATAGAGAGTTGGTTTTGATGATGTGTCAAATTCACAATTAATTGACTTATGTGTCATTTTTAGAATAATTTAAGTATGCGTGTCAATACATGGAAATTTTGACTATTGAAATAAATGAATACTACAATAATTATTTACTAAAAGATTACATTTTAACTTAATTCAACAAATTATATGAAATTATCAAAAGACTGTCTAATTTTATTTTATTTTTAGAAAAGAATGAATAAAAAATAATATATATACACATATATGTATATATATATTTCATATTACAATAATTATTTACTAAAAGATTACATTTTAAATTAATTCCCTATTATACTAATAGGGAGTTAGTTTTGATGTTGTGTGAAATTCACAATTAATTGACTTATGTGTCATTTTTAGATTAATTTAAGTACACGTGTCAATACATGGAAATTTTGACTATTGAAATAAATGAATACTACAATAATTATTTTCTAAAAGATTACATTTTAACTTAATTCAACAAATTATATGAAATTATCAAAAGAGTGTCTAATTTTATTTTATTTTTAGAAAATAATGAATAAAAAATAATATATATATATATATATATTTCATATAACAATAATTATTTACTAAAAGATTACATTCTAAATTAATTCAACAAATTAGATGAAATTATCAAAGAGTGTCTATTTCTATTTAGAAAAGTAAGAATAAAAAATAATATATATATATATATATATATATAATTTGTAAGTCATTTAAATCTTCTATATTACTAATACACAATTTAGAATTCTTACGTATCGTTTTTATATTAATTTTGCGTATGTGTCGTTCTTATATACTCCTTCGTCCCTGAAAAGCTTGCATTTTTTTATACAAAATTTAAGAAAAAAGTGTAATGATTAGAGTTTTGGGGGTAATTTTATAAACTTTTATATATAAAGTAAATAAAGTAGTTGGATTGAATGTATGATGATACTCCAAAGTAATGAGATAAAAGATAAATATGTGTATATTATGAGGGAGAGTATGAAAACTTTTTAGGGACTGAGGAAGTATTAATTTTGTTGATGTGTCGACATCTCAAAGAGTTATATATTTGTTTAATGTGATTTTATTGGTTGATTATTACATATGTACTTATTATTATATATATTTTTCCGCATATTAAAATCGTATTGAATTCATAATATTAAAAAGTTTGCCTATCACAACATATATAAATTATAATCAAATAATTAATTGTATTAATATTAGTAATTACTTTAAATATGAGATACATACATTTTATTTTAAAAAAATCACTACTTTTTTTATTCACTTCTTTTCTTTATTCTAATATGTATTGCAAGTATATTTCTATGAAAAAGATTTATACGATTTTGATTTAAGAAAAAATGAATAAAATTATATACTTGCTTGCAAGTATTGAAATTTTGATAAATTACTCATCATCACTCTTATTTAAATATTATTAGAAAAAACTATTGTTGATTTATCATCACTATAATCATTTTATTGATGTGTCATTTAATAATTAATATAATTACACATGTCGTCACTTGATTGAGTTTAAAATTAATCTTATGTGTAATTAATGTGATATGTATTTATTGAGAAAGATGTGTGTCAATTATTGTATTGACGGATTGATCTTTCGAAAATTTGATATAACTTCCATGTTTTTTTTTCAAGTTTCACATTTAGAAAGACATAGAAAATTAAGAATTAGTGTTACTTTAATTTAATAAAACTATATATATATATTATACTCACTTTATTAAAAAATATTAATTTAATAAATTATTGATAATAATTAATTGTACAATATTTTATATGAACTATGAAAAATAAAAGAAAGTATGATTTTTTTTTTTAAAATAAAACATTACTACAAAATGTGAATTTTACTCTTTAAACTCTTTAAACATATTATATAAAACATAAATGACATCTTTTGGGATATTCAGACCAGCTGATATCCCTTATGTTTAGTTTTGATAAGTCAAACCACTTGTAATATGATAAGTTGTATTGTATAGACAACTTCATTATATACCTTGTAATAGATTAACTTCTAGTAGCATTAAAGGGGAAACCCAGATGATGTTGTGGAGAGACACGAGAACACTGAAGAAGAGAAGAGGAGATGAAGACCATAAAATGAGGAATCATTCGAAGGGGAACTCGACTGATCAACTGAGTACTCTTATCAGCCAAGGACCATCGCTGGTTAGTAGACAACCAAGGTTTATACAACTGAGGAAGAAATTTGATGCTCAAGTGTTGAGTCCAGATAAGCTGAACCCAGAATCAATTGAGGCAAAAGTCATTTATTTCTATATAATGAAGGATAAATTAGAGTTGGCGTAGATCAATAGGAAGACGACAACAAACACCAAAAAGCTGACATGATACAAGGCTCAAGAATGGAAAGTCAATGATATATTAAATATTATGTGGCAACGGTAATATTTAATTGTATCAATCAAGAAGATTGTGATTCTCGAAATAGTGGAGATTTGATTGCTATCATCCAACAGATAACATTAAAGATCAACATTATATATATGAGTTCTTATTCATATCTCACATATGTGTGAAGGGATGCAAAGGTCGAGTAAGGAGTTTAGGTGTTCATCTATGAAGAATAACTCAAGAGATCGTTCATGAAGAATCAACAAGCATCATCTTCCAAACAGTGAGTGAACTCATAATCCCTAAGTCAGTATAGTCATATACATATCTAAAGCTTAGAGAGATTTTCTCAATCCTAGCATGAGGCTAAATCAAATTGTAAGAAAAATTATCTCCTAGTTCATATACACTAAACCAACCTTCTATCCTAAACCCTTAGAAGCCAAGTTTGTGTGAAATCACTATAAGAGTGCTAGCCCCTCACAATGACTAGTGGAGATAGTTGTACTTTGAAAGTGCACCGAGTTCAAAGTCTTCTCTTGGAACTATAAAGTAGCAAGACGTGTTACTCTTGGAACGTAAAAGATTACAAGTCCTTGCAAGGGATTAACATCACAGCTGGGCTGTGAGAGTGGACGTATGACTGGGTCCGAACCACTATAAATGAATGTGTTATTTATTGTTTTAGCATGCATATTTACATTCTGCATTAACATAGTTTTAAAGAATGTTTTATATCATTTGATACCAAATCAGCTGATAACATCTTATTTACTAGCTAGTCATGGCAAAGCTATGATTCTTGACGGGCTCGTCGTTCTGAGTCCGAAAATATATTTTGGAGAAAAATCTAACACCGGAGTCAAGAGTTCAGTTCGTTTTACCAAGTCATCTATATTAGCTGACATCAAGTCAGCTAATCGTGCATAAAATTATTTACAAAGATTTTTCATAAACAAACGAGTATAATTATGGGCACATCAATTCCGCACTTAACTCTGATAGATAATATCTCAGCTGACAAGCTAGTCCTAGACCCCTAGTAAATCAACTGATTAGTTATCTTGAAGAGTTAGTTTTGTTTTAACACTTAAAGCACATCAAGTACACCAAAACACTTGTCTTATACCCCAGGGCAGGGACCAACAACAATTGCTAAAATTCTGCGTATGGTGATCATCTAGTACTATATATATATATAAACAAAGAAAATCCAGTAAATTTAACTTTAAAAACACACAAATCTGAAGATTTTATTATGTCAATTTCTTGTATGCAATTGGTTGAATGTATGCAATTGGATTTGAATATAATCACAATTGTTCAATTGAATTTTTTTATCCACGAAAATAAAATCAAATTAAAATTATGGCTCAATTACACCAATTGCACATATAATTGAGTGCACAAAAGTGAGACTCTTTTATTATTATATCAAATTCATATTTTGGAACCGATTGTATTCATCCATAGAGGTATATGCAAGAATGGAATAAAAGCGAACGATTGAAGCGAATGTATAAAATTCAGTTTACTTACAGAAAAATATATATTTCTCCATTCAAACGTAATATGTATATTTTAAAATGGTAACAATATTTTATTATCATCCTCCAAATTATCTTTTATTTATTTAAATTATCATTTACTTTATATGAATAAACAATCACTTTAATGTGAAATCCACAATATCCTCAAATTCATTTATTTAATACATAAAATTTATGAAAGAGAAAAGTTTTTGAATGCGGAGTATTAATTAAAGATACATAAACAACCAGTATTCTTAAAAAGTGGTAACATAGAATTATGCATATAAAGTTTGGGCGAAAGAATGCAAAATGAGGTAAGAAATTTGCTGACCTTGTAATAAATGAAACAGGAGAGTCCTGCAGGGATGACAACAGATTTCAAATTTCCAAATAAAAGTGATTGATAAAATTAAATTCAATAAAAAGAGATTAACAAAGTATATTTATAAATATAGCTAATGACAGACAGTGAACTTCTCTGTTGGCGCCAATAGCGGATCTATATACATACTTCTTTCACATTTTATTATTTTAATATAATTAAAATAACTAAAATACTCTTTTAGTTAAGAGTGGATTAGTAGATACACTTCCTAAAAAAATGAGACATGAGAAGGGAGACAAACAAAAACACAAGGTAAGAGAAACAAACAAGATAGATACCACATTTGTGACAACATCCATCTAGAATTTTTTAGATATTACTCATACCAAATGATTTCCTAAAAAATGAGAATTTATTAGGGTCAATTGCCTCAATAAGAATGTCAGCATATTGATTTTCAGTAGGCATATATTCCAACTTCACTATGTTTTTCTCTACTAAATCTCTCATTAAATGATGGTTAATGCTAATATGTGTGTGAGTGAGTGTTGTGCAATTTTTTTTTATTTTATTTTTTTGATATTTACAGCACTTTTGTTATAAAAAAAAAAAAGTTAAAATGTCTCTCTGAATACCATAGTCATTTGATTTTGCTTAGTCATAAAAGTCGTGTGGAACAACTTCCTGCAACTATTTATTCAGACTCAAGGATGAAAATATCGCGAAATATCGCGGATATATCACAAATATATCGCAAATTTGGATATTGCGATATGGATATTGGGGTCTAATGTATTTTTTCCCGGGTATCGCGGATATATCGCGAAATATCACTAAATATCGATGTCGATATCGATATCGTTCAACCGTAGTGTAAAATTGGACGGGAATCGGGAAATATCGCGGATATATCGCACGATATCGCACAATATCGCAAAATCTTAAAAAATCGCAAACTTATTTAAAGTTTTATTTTTATATGTATGAAATTATACTTTTTATTTTATTTTTAATAGTGCAAGAAAATATATTCTCAATTCACCTCATATATTTAATAATTTTTTTAAACATATAAATGATATTTGCACAATTATATCTTAAATTACTATAATGTGATGAGTTAGTATTAATGTTGTTTGGACAAATATGTCATTTCACCTACTATATTTGAATCTTATAGCTCATCATTTTGATATTATTTGTATTTTATCATTTATATTTAATCATTTTGTATTGTAGTGTGTTGTCAATTAGTTTCCGTCAACCATTATTTAATCAATGTTGTTTGGACAAAGATGTCATTTCACCTACTATATTTGAACCTCATGTGTCATCATTTTGATATTAATTGTATTTTATTTTATATATTTAATCATTTTGTACGTATTGTACTATGTGTCAATTAATTTTCGTCAGTCAGTATTTATATGAGTTTTTATCTATATGTTTGTTTTAAACATATAATTTTATTGGTTTTTTTAATGGAATACATGCATAATAGTATGTTATAATAATCCCTAAAATTTCATGTTAAATTTCTAAGATTTTAATAAGATTTCCGTCATTTTTTCAATTTTTTTGCGATATCGATATATCCATAAAATTAAGGTTGCGATATTTATTGCGATAGCGATATTTTCATCCTTGTTCAGACTTAACATGAAACACAATTAAGTTTCTTGCTATGCTAAGAAATAAGATTATATATTCCTCATAATATTATATATATAATATTTATTTTAGATTTGTTTTGGATCCACTTTTGTATAAATAACACAATCTACTCATTTATAAAATTATTTCCCCAGTTTAATATTCTCTATATTTCTCAACTAAAAAATAGAATATGATTAAAATTTATATACAAGGGCACGTGGGTAAATAGTACTCCCCCGTCCCATTATTATTTGAACATTTGTCATCCACTCCTTTAAATTTCTCTCCAATAAAGTAGAAATACCCATAATAAATTCCTCTTAAAAGTAAATTTTATCACCTATAATACTGATAAATAATTTTTATATTAAAATTCGTATAAACAGTAAATGTCAAATAATAATGGAATAGAGTGAGTATCACATGAGTTAGGTTTTGAAGGATCGACATGTAAATAATACTCTATCTTTTAGAATTGGCAAGATAAATCAAAGACGGAGATCATAAATGACACCAAAGAGAGAACTGACTCTGTTAGGCTTCTTAAGAATTTTGAACGACAAAGATATTTGAAGAAGACAGAGAATTCCGAGCGATATAATGAGAAAAAATATTAAATAAAGATTCATATACAATTAGGTCGGGTGGTGCCGAATGCGAGAGGGCGGGTAAATAGTGTACTCAATTTTTTTTTTTTTAGGTTTTTAATGTGTATACGAGACTTAGACAAAATGTGGTGCTTTATATTTTTGGGTAAAATGACAATTTATAGAGGGCGCGGTTAAAGACACCCACCGTTGTATTGAGGACACCCACGAGATGAGGACACACACCGTTCGGATGAGGACACCCACACGGAAATCTCAAAAATACCCCTCTCATTTCAAACCCTAATTAAATTCTTATCCTCTCCATTTCTCACGTTTTCACACAAAGGCACCCACCTCCCCCTCCCACCCAATCGGCGCCGCCGCCGCCACCTCCACTCCCAAGTGGCGTCGCCGCCCACCCTCCAGTCCGCGCTGCCGCTCACCCCCGCCCCCACGGCGCGCTGTTCACACCCCTCTTATGTCCTCCCTCCCAATCGGCGCCGCCGCCACCTACCTCGATCCACTCCCAAGCGGCGCCGCTGCCCACCTCCCCTCCCTCCAGTCCGCACTGTCGCCCGCCCCCTCCCCTCCCTCCAGTCGTCGCCCTCCTCCCAACGGCGCGCCGTTCGCACCCCTCTTCCGTCCTCTCCTCTCTGCCACCATCTCCCTCCCGTCGCCGCAGCGACGCCGCTGCTTTGAAGAAGGACGCGGCTGTCGTCGCTCTCCTCCCAGCGACGCGGCCGTTCGCACTCCTCCTCCCTCGTTCCTCTCCACCACCATCTCCACTTGCCCGCCGACGTCGCTTCAGGTAAGGTTAGGTTTCTGAAATTTTAGAAATTAGGGTTTTTTTTAAAAAAAATAGGGTTTTTTCAGTTTGTGATATTATTTTCGAACAACTCGTGTTTGTTCTTGAAAAAATTTCGAACAATTTGTATATGTTTGGGAAAACATTTCGAACAATTTGTATATGTTGGGGAAAAAATTTTGAACAAGATGTCCGATTTTTTTTTTCGTACAAATGAAAATTGTTCATAATTTTTTTTCGGACATATTAAGTTTGTTGGGTAAAAATTTTCGAACATTTTAACTTTGTTTTGTTAATATTTTCGAACACCTTAAGAAATTTTTTATTTTATTTTTGTTGAAATTTTGTGTTTTTTTTGTTGAAGTATATTTTTGTGTTTGGTGTTGATGGTGGGGATGATTCTGTATAAAATGGAATGAGTGGGTGTACTCATCTTTTTTTTTTTTTTTTAATTTCACACTAGGGGTAAATGTGACATTTTACAAGTTTTAGAAGATGAAAAAAATGTTTGGTGGGTGTACTCAATAGATTGGTGGGTGTCTTTAACCGCGCCCTTTATAGATGTGAAAACGTTTCATTGTTTATTGAAGTCAACGAAGCAACCAAGATGAGGCCCAAGAGGAATTAAATTTGGCCACACATGTTATACACACGCAGAGCTTTGTTGAGGACACCCACACGTTTACTATACCCGCCCTAAGATGAGTACACTCCCCATGAAAGACAAAAAATACACTTCTCATTCTTAAAACCCTAATTTCCTTCATTCAATTCAGGGAACTTTTCAACTTTTTCAAAAACATCCCAAAAAAGTTAAGTTTTCCAATTACGTCCCAAATTTTAGCTAACTTTTTCAATTACGTCCCAAATCCCCGGAAACATCAAAACGACGTCGTATTACGTCAAGGTTACGACGTCGTTTTGATGTTTCCGACGACTTTCGGACGTAAATGAAAAAGTTAACTAAAATTTGGGACGTAATTGAAAAACTTAACTTTTTGAAGACTTTTTTTAAAAAATTTAAAAAACATGGGACTAATAAATTTTTAACACTAATAAACATGACAATATTATATACTCCGTATAATATTTCATTGAATTATTATATACCCATATAATATATTAAAATGTACACTAATATTAAAATTTTGAATTATATAAGATAAATTAATATTAAAATTATAATTATAGTCATTTACTTTAAAAATAATGAGTAATAATAAATAAATAGATAATAAAATTGCATATACTCTTTATTAATTAAAAATTATGAATCGATTTAATTTTAAAAAATTAATATATATATATATATATATATATATATATATAAATTAATAATTAGCATAAGGAATTATGCTAATATTAATGACCATAAATATAATATTTAACGAAATCTCATGTAATTTTATTCAGTATAATTTTTTGTTCTAAAATTGAACGAAATAAAGGCTAAATTTTTTGAATTGTATAAGATAAATTAATATTAAAATTATAATCATTTACTTTAAAAATAATAAGTAATAATAAATAAATAGATAATAAAATTTCATATACTCCGTATTAATTAAAAATTATGAATTAATTTAACTTTAAAAAATTAAAAATTAAAAATAATAAATATAAAAATTAATAATTATCATAAGGAATTATGTTAATATTAATGACCATAAATATTAACCAAATATCATGTAATTCTATTCAATGTAATTTTTTATGTTCTAAAATTGAATGAAATAAAAGCTAAAGTTATTATAATATAAATAAACGTGATAACGTATTTAATATTATTCAAACACTATATTTACTAATTTATTCAAATAAATAATATATATATATATATATATCGATTATATACCTTTATGGCGACTAGAATATATCCATAATAAAATATATAAGTAAATTTATTTGTTTAGATTTACATTATGTACAAATAATTTTTTTTTTTTTTAAAGTATAAATATCAAGTATATAATTTTTTAAAAAAAGTATATAAACATTTTCAATTAATTGAACAAACAATTTCAATAAAATATTTTTTTTAGGTCCCATAATTATTCTATTTTTTCAAAAATGTCCTAAAAAGTTAAAATTTTCAATTACGTCCCAAATTTGAACTAACTTTTCCATTTACGTCCCAAATTCGCCGGAAACATCAAAACGACGTCGTAACCATGACGTAATACGACATCGTTTTGATGTTTCCGGCGACTTTGGGACGTAATTGGAAAAGTTAGCTAAAATTTCGGACGTAATTGGAAAACTTAATTTTTTGGGGATGTTTTTGAAAAAGTTAAAAAGTTATGGGACGTAAAAAAAATTATTTCCCTTCAATTCATATTCTCATTCTTAAAACCCTAAGATGAGCCCACCTACTATTTCATTTTCTGCGCTGCTTCTTCTCCTCCACCACATCGTCTTCAGTCCTCCCCTTCTCTCCTCTTCTCCCATGTGCTGCTTGTTATATACATTATGTCCGGTCAACAAGTCAACATTTATTTTATTGACTAGTCAACAATTCAACGAAGAAAAGTCAAAGTCGTCGAGCCTAGTCAGCCAAATCAATTAAAGGCGAGCATATAAGAGATATAGAATTGTAGGGAAAGACTTATTATTCATTGGACTGAATGCGTCCATATATATACATGTTACAGTGAAAACCCTGGACTAAATATCTACCACAATTATAGGAACAAATCAATTAGTGATATACAGAAGATTAGCTAGGTATGTACGAGATTTGTGGAGAGAATTGTGGAGACTATTTTGGAGGAGATATATGCGTATAATCCTTAATACGCCCCCGCAAAATCGACGTTCCGTCGGCAACAGAGATTTTGGAGCGTAAGAGCTCAAAGAGAGGCCGGGGAAGAGCTTTCGTGAGGACGTCAGCGAACTGATCAAGTGTGTGTACATGCGACACGCGAAGAAGGCCCTTTTCGGTGAGGTCGCGCACGAAATGGATGTCGATGGTTATATGCTTCATACGCGAATGAAGAACAGGGTGGAGTGCAAGCCGAGTAGCACTGATATTATCACAGAGGAGACGAGGCGGAAGACGCGACATAATACCAAGTTCTCGAAAAAGATGTTTGAGCCAGCAGACTTCAGCAGCGGCACAGGCGAGAGCACGGTACTCAGCTTCCGTCGAAGAGCGGGCAACACCATTTTGCTTCCGAGAGCGCCAGGATATAGCGTTAGGACCCAAATATATAACATAAGCGGAAGTGGACTTGCCATCAGACAAATTTCCACCAAAGTCGGAATCAGAGTACGCGGTTATTGATAAAATCAGCAGGGCACCGGAGGAGAAGACCATGGTGAAGTGTGCCTTTTAGATACCGGAACAAGCGTTTTACTGAAGTCCAGTTGTGATCAGTTGGAGAGGACATAGACTGAGCAAGTCGATTCACGCTGAAGGCAATATCCGGCCGAGTTAGAGTCAGGTACTGCAAACCACCAATTGCCCGTCGATACTCAGTTGGGTCAAAAGAAGTAGGCGATTTCTGCGGCGGACGATCATTGAATGGAGTGGCAAGGGGTTTGGCTCCATCCATGCGATGGCGCTGCAGTAGTTCGACAGTGTATTTATGTTGAGAGAGGAAGAGACCCTCTTTGCAAGAAGCAACTTCTACCCCGAGAAAATAGGAAAGCGCCCCAAGGTCCTTTACAGCAAAGTGAGATTGAAGATGAGAAATTATCTTCGTGGTTTAAGATGGGTCAGAACCTGTAGTGATCAAATCATCAACATATATTAAAACAAACATATGTAGTGAACCACGACGAAGAGTAAATAAAGAGGTGTCCGCCAAGGACTGTGTGAAGCCGAAGGAGAGTAGCGCGGAGCTTAGAGCATGATACCAAGCCCGAGGGGCTTGCTTCAAGCCATATAGAGACTTCTGGAGTAAGCACACACGATTAGGGTGGTTAGGATCATGAAATCCCGGTAGTTGTTGCATGTAGACGGGTTTCACCAACTTCCCATGCAAGAAGGCATTTGAAATATCGAGTTGGCGAATGGACCAATTGTGCATGAGGGCAACAGATAAAACCACCCGAATAGTGACAGGTTTGACCACAGGACTAAACGTTTCATCATAGTCGACTCCTGGACGTTGATGAAAACCTTTAGCAACCAAGCGTGCTTTATATTTATCGACGGACCCATCAGGTTTGCGTTTGACTCGAAAAACCCATTTGCAACCAATTATGTTGGCATGAGCAGGAGGTTCAACAAGGGTCCAGGTACCATGTTTTAGGAGAGCAGAGAATTCCTCGGACATGGCAGTGCGCCATTTTGGAATTGAGAGAGCTTTGGAGACACAATTAGGTTCACTGTCATCCGGGAGAGGATGTTTTGTTGCGGCAGCGAGAGTGCGGGGTTTAAAGATACCAGCCCGACCACGAGTAGTCATGTGGTGAACACGATTAGGAAGTGTAGCAGAAGTGTTCGGTGCGGCTGATGATGATTGCGCGGCAACCTCCGGTAGGACGACAGTCGGTGGTTGCGAGGAAGTGATTGGAGGAGCCGGTTGGGGCAGAACCGGAGCAGGAAGCACAAGTAAATGGGAAGTAGGATCCACGGTTGATGGCACAGTAGACTTGGAGGGCCAGTCATGAGCAGGAAAACGATCTTCAATAAACTGAACATGCCGTGAGATGAACATACGATCATGTAGTGGATCATAGCAGCGGTACGCGCTTTGAGAGGTGGAGTAGCCTAGAAAGATGCACTTGCGAGATGCATAGGAAAGTTTACCAGAAGTGTAGGGCTTCAACCACGGAAAGCAAAGGCAGCCAAAGACGCGTAATTTGTGGAGATTCGGTGGTCTCTGAAATAGTGCTTCGAAAGGGGAACGGTCCTGGAGAACCACCGTGGGCATTCGATTGATTAGGTAAATCGTCGTCTGAAAGGCAAAAGACCAGTAAGAGGGAGGTAGCCCGGAGTGGTGGAGTAAAGTTTTGCCGGTTTCAAGGATGTGACGATGACGGCGTTCAGTCGTGCCATTCTGTTGTGGCGTATGAGGTGCCGTGGTTAACCAACTGATGCCATGAGTATTGAGATAACCACGCAGGGCCAAGTATTCTCCCCCATTGTCACTGTACAAATTTTTGATTTTGTAATCAAATTGTTTTTCAACCAATAAGCGAAATTGGTGAAAAATTGAAAACACCTGGGACTTTGCAGCAATAGGAAACAACCAACAATATTTAGTAAAGTGATCAACGAACAATACATAAAACCGAGAACCATCAATAGAGGAAGCAACAGGGCCCCAAACATCTGAATAAATGTAATGTAACGGATGCACAGAGGCAAGAGAAGTTTCATGAAAAGGTAAACGACGTGTCTTGCAAACATGACACGATTCACATAAATCCAATAAAGTACTACGATTGTTTGTAATGGGTAAATTTAAAGCAGAAATAATAGAGTGGCTTCGTGTCTTCGATGGATGACCCAATCTCGCATGCCAAGTGGAAGGGGAGGTCCGAACTCCCAAACGTGCAACATTGATATCAAACTTCTTGATCGACGGAGCCCGAATATGATAAACACCATCACTGCATAGTCCCCGCGCCAGAGGCGCCCCCGTAACCTGATCCTTAACCAGAAAATGAGTGGGATAAAACTCCAAAGTGACACCATTATCTTTAGTAAACTGATGGACTGAAAGTAAATTTTGCGTCGCAGTAGGTACATGCAAGACTTTGGACAATTTGAAAGATCGAGCAGGAAAAGATAAAGAGCATGTACCGGTATGCTGAATGGGGAGGCCAGAGCCATCAGCAAGATGGACTTCCTCCGTGCCATCATACTCAGAGTGAATGGTCATATTATTTAAATCGGACGTGAGGCTGTGAGAAGCACCGGAGTCCATTAGCCAAGGCTGGGACGATGGCGAAGGTGTAGGAGAACGGGCCAAGTTTGCAACCGCACCTAGGCGACGACAGAATGGGGCAGTGTGACCAGGGTACGCACAAATTTGACATACAACAGAAGGACGAGTTGAGGATGAATTACCCGATTGAGAACCGCCGCGGTTGGAAAAGGAAGATCTGGTACCATGATTAGAGCCACCAGATCCTTGGGAAAAATGCCCAGCTGAGTTATTAGAGTGAGATCCACCGCGATTATTGGATCGGCCATTCCTACCAGGATGACGGTGTCCCGAGCGATGTGAGGAGGTATTGCCACTGGTGGCAATGTTAGCAGTAGCCACAAGAGAGGCGGACTGGAGCTCGATTTGCTTCAAGTAAGTTTCTTGAGCAACGACCTTGTCGTGAAGCTCAGAGAAGGAGATTGGTGTGTCGCGCGCCTGTATGAATGAAGCGAGCTCACGGTAATTCGGGCCAAGTCCGTCAAGAACATGGAAGGTGACATCATCATCGGAGAGACGACGATCGATGATAGCCAATTGTAGGGAAAGACTTATTATTCATTGGACATGGTGATCGGAAAAGGGGAGCGGAAGAGGAAATAAGATCGATCTCGTTAGAGAGAGACTCGTGATACCATATAAGAGATATAGAATTGTAGGGAAAGACTTATTATTCATTGGACTGAATGCGTCCATATATATACATGTTACAGTGAAAACCCTGGACTAAATATCTACCACAATTATAGGAACAAATCAATTAGTGATATACAGAAGATTAGCTAGGTATGTACGAGATTTGTGGAGAGAATTGTGGAGACTATTTTGGAGGAGATATATGCGTATAATCCTTAATAGAGCAACCAATGAGAAGCGAGCAAGGTAAGTATATGTTTAATGGTCAAACAGGTCAACAGTGTCCACGTGGCAGCGAGCAAGAATCTTCATGTTCGGCGAGCAAGAGAAATTAGAGATGATGGCAAAATGATATATGTGTGGGATCACAAGTGTAGATGATCGACATAGTAAAGGATGACGAGCAATGTCATTGGTGAATAAGGTGTCTTGAAGATGTGAAGAAGACAGTTACATAAGAAGGTCAAAGTCCAGATGCTCGAGCCCAGAATAGAGCAACATTGACCGAACAAGAATGGAATTCATATTTCGAGCATTGACAAATCAAAGGCGGTGCAAGGGCTATGACCGACGTCGCGTATAACGATGGATGTGACTTAAAGTGGCTGATTACAGAGAGATTTGATGTAAAACAAGTGCATTAAATGCATATAATGATTACACTAATAGCATCTGTATTTACATTTAATAGCAAGTATATCCAATTAATGTGTGGATTAATGCTGAGCTGCCAGCACTAAATGCATGCAAAGTTGTAACCTAGTATAAAAGCCCATTGAGGGCATAATAAACAGACCTAATTTCATTTTCTTACATACAAAACCCTAATTTCAACTTCTCTTACAAGATTCCTCAAGTTCTTCACCAAGAACACACTTTTCATATTAAGAGTTCATCAAGAACATCTTTGATCATCTTTCGATCCGTAAAAAACCATTCACACTAAATGATGATGTTTGTTGCCATTTGATCGATACACCCTAACAAAAAAGGTTACAACACTGCTCTTTCCCCTCCAAGCCCCGCGTCCATGGTAAAGTTGCGTCCAAACCTCATTGTCGTTACTCGTTAGTGGCAGGCTTAAGGAGTGACATGTTGTAACCCCAATTTCAGAATTTTTATTCAGTAATAAAATTAAATGGGTCTGACTATTTACACCTCCATTTCGGTTTAGAACTCTCCCCCTGTCAGTTTAATAATATAATAATAGAGTAAAAACCCCAAAATACCCTTTGAGTAATATTACACTACTAAATGCACCCCCACTACTAATTACACCCCCACTCAACCTTTGAACCCTAAATCTAAAATCCGCAACAAAAGCCGCCGCCACCACCAACACCAACACCACAAAACACCACCATTTTTCGGTAGAAACCAAACAAAAAAAATCAAAATTTTCATAAAAAAACTTAGAAATATCTCAAATTTTTTTAAGAAGATTTTCGACAAACTAGTGTCTATCATATACACTCTTGTCGATAACAATTTGTCGACGAGAGTGTATATGATCGATCTACAAAGGTCGAATATTTTTTTAAAAAAAATCGACAACAGTTGTCGACCATATACATTCTCGTCGACAATAATTTATCGATGAGAATGCAAAGGTTCGAACCTGGTGTGTCGATGAAAAGAAAAAAAAAACTTACCTTTGCAGCAGGGAAACAAAAAAATTGAAATCTGAGGAGAAAAGGAAACAAAAAAAAAAACCAAAGAAAAGGAGAAAAAATGAAGAAAAGCAAAAAACCCTAAACCTAAAATTCAAATCTGAGGGGCGGTGGCCGACGAATCGGGGTGGGGCGGCCGGAGTCTGGGCGTGGGCGGGGTGATGGGTGGGGGGCTGGGGGTGAATGAGTTGATTTTTTTTTTTTTTGTTGCTGCTGCATGCAGCTGCTGTTGAGAGAGGGGGAAGGCGGCTAGGAGAAAGAGAGGGATGGGAGCATAAAAAAGAAAAGAAAAAAAAAAAGAGGAAGAGCAACCGGAGAAGAAGGGGAAAATTAGGGGTGTGTTTAGTAAATAGATTTTTAAGGCAAAAGGGTATTTAGGACAATTTGAGGGAGTGCATCCATCCTGACAAATTTTAGAGGGGTGCATCAATTGGGGGAGTGTTCTAATCCGAAATGGAGGTGTAAATAGTCAGACCCAAATTAAATAGCTTTATGCATTTACAACTCTCCTTTGGGCCATTTCATTATTTTCTGGCCTCTCGACTCATTCATAATAGGGTGGGACTATTTACCCCTCCATTTCGGTTTAGAACACTCCCCCTTTCAGTTTAATAATATAATAATAATGTAAAAACCAAAAATACCCTTTAAGTCATATTACACTACTAAATACACCCCTATTACTAATTGCACCCCACCTTCACCTTCACCTTTAATAAACCCTAAACCCTTCGGTTTAGAACACTCCCTAAACCTAATTTTTACACCTTTAATCCGAAGCAAGTGTCGACGAGAGTGTATTTTTGTCGACCTACAGTGGTCGAAATAAAAAAAAAAAACAAAAAAGTCAAACCTGGGATGCGCTAGCGGGGCACCAGTGTGGGGAGGGAGGGGGCGGCGGTGATTTATGCTTTTTCTTTTTTATAGATCGAGAAGAGAGAGTGATGGGGCGGCGGCCGATACGCAGGGGGCTGCCGGTTGGCGGGGGGCGGTGACAGGCCAAGAGGGGGCAGTGACAGGCGGCAGACGGCAGGTCGGGGCGGTGGATGGTGGCCACGCCATTTTCTGTGTTTTTTTTTTTTTTTTTTTACAGATCGCGAAGGGAGAGGAAGGGGGAGAGCGGTAACGGGGTGACAGGCGGCGGACGGCAGGTCGGGGCGGCGGTGGCTGGAGAGGTAGTGGAAGGTGGAAGGTTAAGGTGGAAGGTGGAAGGAAAATGGAAGAAAGTAGGTTTTGAGGGGTGTGTGTGTTTAGTAAATAGGATTTTGAGGTGAAAGTGTATTCAAGGAAATTCATGGGAGAGTGCATCCATCCTGACATATTTCAGGGGGTGTACATCAATTGGGGGAGTGTTCTAAACCAAAATAGAGGTGTAAATAGTCAGACCCTTCATAATATTGGCCCATTAATCATATTAGCCCACCCTATGAGAATTCCAATCCAATAGGGCCCATGTAAATTCTTTCCTTTTACAATCCATAAACCCATAATTAATATTTTACAATTAATTAAATTATTATGTTAATTGATTATATTTGTTGATAGATTAATAGATTTTTCTAATAAATTTATAAAATTAATTGTTCTAAATTTGTAATTAAATCTTTCTAAATTATGCGAGTTTCCATGCATGCAAATTTCCTATTAATTAATTATATATCACTCATGTTAATTTTGTACTACATATGTGAAAAGAATATTTTTGAAAACAAATTATATAAAGATAGGTTGCGAAATAATATAGATGATCAATTTTATCTTTCATTAAGAAATGACACGTGTTTAATATGAAAATTCGACATACTTGTAATTTTATTTGAACTATATGAAATATCTTATTTATTTGTATATTTAATTTTGATTGTGTGTTTTAAATATAAAATATTAATTATGTATAAATATTTAATAATCCACGGATTCAAAATCCTAGTCGCTGGTAAAAAAATAGACCATAAAATAATATTTGGGGCTTTGAATTGGAAACAAACCTCTCTCCTTAAATTCAGACAACTCTCCCCTTGTTTATATAGCATGGGGCTTTTGGTGATCAATTTGAAAACCCAGCAAGGAATTCATAAATCTCTGCCTCATTCGTGAGATTTTTTAATTCTTTCCTCTGTTTTTTGTTGTTAATCTAACTAATGTTTCAAGACTCCTCTGTAACTTGGTCGCCTCTAATTATGTGGTCGTTATCACCAAGCTTGAAGGATCTAAAACCAGAAGAGAGGGATCCATCTGTTACTATTAGTCACTTGTGCAAACACAGCCCTTGATCTCGCCTCTCCTGTTGAGAAGTTGGATTTGCCTTTTCAGTTTAATAATCCTGTCCTGTTATTATGCAATTGCATACCCTTTTAGGTTCTAATTATGATCATGGGAATAGGTTGCATAGAGTCAAGGTACATTGGGCTTGAGAAAGATATGGTTAAATGGAGGGCTTCCTTGGTGGTGCTTTATGGGGGTTACCGATTGTTTGGAGTCTGCTTTGCCGAGAGCGTCGTTGGAAGATGATACTAGGTGAGAGACATGAAAAGCTTTGGCTGGTTTTGGGAATGTTCCATTGAGCTATTATGCTATGCTGCAAGCAAAGTTTTAACTGTGCAGATGGGTACAAGATTAGACAAGAGATAGGCCACTTTTCTCAGTATCAGCTTGGAGATATAGGAGGTGAAATCATATGTAGAGTGTTTTTAGTGATGTATTGCTTTACTACTTGTATTTAATCTCTAGTAGACCAGATATTATGTACAGTGTGTGTGTTTGTGCTAGGTACCAAGCTAATCCAAAGGAATCTCACCTGAATGCTGTGAAAAAGATTATCAAGTATGTTGCAGGTACAAGTGACCTTGGAATCTGGTATACCAAGGACACCAACAACATTTTGATTGGCTACAGTGATGCTGATTGGGCTGGAGATATAGATGATAGAAAGAGTACGAGTGGAGGATGTTTCTACATGGGAAACAATCTTGTTTCATGGCACAGCAAGAAGCAGAATTGTGTTTCACAATCTACTGCAGAATCTGAGTATATAGCTGCTGGAAGCTGCTGTACACAACTCTTGTGGCTGAGCAAGATGTTCCATGACTATGGTATTGAGAATGGTATACTTACAATCTTTTGTGATAATACTAGTGCTATTAACATTTCTAAGAATCCTGTACAACACTCACTCACAAAGCACATTAGCATAAGACATCACTTTATGAGAGATTTAGTAGAGAAGAACATTGTGAAGTTGGAGTATATACCTACTGAGAAACAAAATGCTGACATTTTTACTAAGGCATTAGACCATGAGAGATTCTCAATCTTGAGGAAATCTCTTGGAATGAGCACTATCTGAAAAATTCGGATGGATGTTGTCACAAATGCGTCAGCATTTGGGACAACATCATGGGTTGTAAAAATTCTATAAGTTGAATTTATTTCTTACTTAGTTAAATAATTCCTTTGTAAAATATCTACGAATCTAAGAACCTTGTAGTGCAAAAATAAACATGTCTCACACCTCTCAAATGCATAAAAATGAGAATGTTATTAGCATACTAAAAGATGTACCAAATCACTGAGTAACTATGGAGCACGGAGTTCGCTACTACGATGCCTTCTTTTCAAAAGGTGATATTTGGTAAAAACATCAACATATTTGTAATCCATTAAGTAAGTATGGGGCACGGAGTTCGCTACTACGATGTACTCTACAGGAACAATGGATCAATACAAATTAGATGCTATAACACAAAAAGAAAAATTATGGTGCAACACAAATGAAGCAAATTCATGTAAAAACCGTGTTGAGGTGTTTGTAACAGTTTTGAGCACAACATTGCCTGATTCGAATTTATTTTTATAAGTTGTAATTATTTAATTATTTATTGAGATTTATTTTATTTATTCAATTATATAACTAACCCACGTTTTTCTTATTTTTCAGATTATGCTTGGAATTAGTCTTTATTCTAGAAATTTCTTAATTATTTAATTAATTAATAAAATGGATTTTTCCCACTAATTAAACCATGATCAAGGATGTGGCTAAAAATGTGGAGCACTATCACATTATTTCTGGAACTAATCGTGTTAACCTCCAACTACACATACATTCTCTCCATAAAACTCAATTAATTGTGATTTATGTTGCTAATTTGCTGATTGTCGAGCTTTGTTAAGTACACTTCTTGCAGAAATTGTGTTTGGCCGTGTATTTCCCAAAACTGTTGTATACACTCTCTCACCTCGTGCCTCGAAATTCAAACCGACCCTTTAATGGCTGGAAACCAACCTCAATCTCACTCTCACTCACACTCTGTTTCTGAAAATTCCAAACAAACTGCCCAAAATTCTCTTGAAATTCTTGCTTCAATGGCTTCGCAACAATCCAACTCCTCAAATGCCGACACCAATGTCTCTGCAACTCCATCAACAACCACTCCTGTTCCACAAACTACTCCACCAACTACCCACATCCCACAAGACTCAACTGTTGAAGAATTCACTAGGGCTGTCGAAGAAGTGTCTGCTACTCTTCGAACTACTGGGCATCTACCCGTAATGCAATTCGGAGATATCACTGTGGATATCTCAAGTTATTTGGCCGATCAAACTGCTCAAATGGCTGCTGCTGCAAAAACCCCCAATTCTTCAAACCCTACTGAGCCTGCTGAACCAGAACGGAATGTGGAAACCGTTGCTGAAGGAGAAGCTAGTGTTGATGCATCCAATTCTAAGGATGTCGAAATGGAGGATGCTGAAGCTTCTGATGATGGTACAAACTCCTCTCTCTCACCCTCTGATGAGTCTGCCCCTGTTCCTCTTAAGCAAATGGTGCAGAAAGGTAAACGACAGAGAAGTCCTATTCAAAGGAGGAGGTCAAATCGCGTCTTTACCCGAATAGATTACTCTGAATCTATGAGGAAGAAGAAGAAAGCCGGAGCTGATGCAAGTGAACCTATTCAGGTGTTTACTGATTCTGAAGAAGAGGTTGAAGCTGCTTCTGTTGCTGAGAAACCAAAGAAAGCTGTTGTTGAACGAAGGAAGAAAGTTGCTACTGATCCCAAAGGCAAAGGGAAGGCCAAGATGATCCCTGAAGAAGAACCTGCTGAATCAGACTCTGATTCTGATTTCAATGTTTGCCTAAGAGACATGCAAGAATCTCTTAAGAAGAATGCTGAGTCATTTGCTGCTGCAAAAGAGTCCACACCAGAACCTGATGATGGTGGAAGTGGAGACAGCTCATCTTCTGAGGCAAAGAGCTCATCTGTTGAAGCAAAGAGCTCATCCAAAAGCTCCTCTGAACATGATGGAGATTCTGATCCAGATGAAGAACAACCTTCTGAGGCAGAAAGTGAAGGTATCTCTGATCACTCCACTTATGTTGAGAAAAGGTTAGAAATTTATTCTAAGAGGAAGTTGTTGATTGAGAAAAGAATTAATGTGCCTGATTTTGATAGTAAGGGTATGATTAAGTTTTTAGAGGATAGAAATCTGTTGAATGCTGTTACATTTGGTGAAGCTTTTCTTACAAACTGGTCTTATGAATTCTATGCCTGTATGAAGAAAAGTTATGGGAAAAGAAGTTCTAGGTCCTATGGTACTGTTAATTTTAGGGGGAGGGATGTGCCATTCACTCCAGAACTTATTAATGAGTTCTTGCACACTCCTAATGTTGATGAGGATGATGATCCAGATATGGATGTTGTGATTACTGCAATCACAGGGGGTAGAAAGACTAAGTGGACTAGGAAGATGCTAGCTAGACACTTAACCTCCTTACATTCTGTTTTGTATAAGCTGATCATATACAATTGGATTCCCACTACCAACACCACTAAGATTACAAGAGACCAAGCCATTCTTATGTATAGGATTTCTATACTTAAGAAGTTCAATCTGGGACATACTATCTTTCACCATATGAGGAAATTTTCTGGGAAAACTACTGGGAAAGGAAATCTGCCCTATCCAGTCTTGATTTCAAACTATCTGAAGCACCATGGCTTCACTGCTAAGAAGACTGATGTTTTGAGGGGGAGAGTGCCACTACTTGCTATTGCTCCTGCCTTATTGATTGGGGACAGAATCATTGATCTGCCCATAGTTGCTCCTGGTACTGATAGTCCACAGAGATCTTCCAGACCCTCTACTTCTGCTCAACCAGGCCCTTCCAGAACACATCAGAGAAATGCACCCCCAAATGTTGAGAACATTCGTGTCAAGATTTCTGGTAATGTGTATCTTTCACAGAAATTCATCAAACTCCAACTCCAACACTTGCAGGAAACAATAGATGAACTCCAGTTCCTGAAGGACAGGTGGACCAACCTCCTTTCACCTACAACAGGGGGAGTACCACCACCATCCAACTCCAATGTGGTCATTGAGGAGATAAATGAAGATGGAGTTCCAGCTGCTGCTGATGCTGGTGTTGTACCTGATGCTGGAGGAGATGCTGTTGTTACTGATGTAGTTGCACATCTTGCATCTATTTACTTTGTGGATGAAGTTGATGAACAGGAACATTGATGAACAGGGAAAAGCTACAAGACAGGGGGAGATCTGAAACCCAAAATGGCTATGGTGCAGGAAGATGATGCTGCAGCTGTTACCACAGCAATATAAGCCATTTATTCAGTTCTATCTTTGTATTAATGTTTAAGTATTCTGAAATTCTGATACACTTGTTATTTATTTTCTTAGATGATAGGATGTTTATTACTGCAACTTGCTTAATGGTTCCACTTGATATTTGATTACTGCCTTGCTTAATTTGTTTGCAGATTATCATGTGTCTAATATTGCAGGTTGTGTATAGTAATAGTGTCTGTTTTTGTTGTTACATTTTGTTTTGCTCTGATTTTTTATTATTTTGTTTTTGTTAGTGTCATACTTAGATTCTAAGTGAATTTCTTCCAGTTCAACTTATTATCTTAGTATAGTTACTTATGTTGTGAGTAAGTGTATAGTTTATACTTATTCTATTTTGGATAAAATAGTTTTGATCCTTTGGCACGGATCATTATGAAATTATCCTTGATCTTCAGTTGATTTGATCCAACGATTACAACAGGTATTGTCTTGACTAGTGCTTAGCAATGATGTCAACCTCAACTAAGTACATAAAACTGAGTATGTATAGAAATATATGTGCATCAGGTGTGTTGTAGTCGAAAGGTCAAATTGGGGGAGATTGTAGATGTTGTTAATTCTTAAATGTCTTAACATTATCAACAATATCTGAATTCGACCTTCCGAGATTTTTTCTAAGTCTTTTCTGAAATGCTACATTAAATGTTGACCTAAATGTTGTCGCATTTCTGGCAGGATCTAGAAGCTTCTACAAGGATCTGGAACCTGGAAGATTCCAGAAGATTGGAGAACATGCTAGAACAGCCTGGATGCATTTGGAACGACCTGGAGCAGCCTAGAAGGATCTAGAAAGATCATGGAAGTTGTGGAAGTTGAGTTTCCTAAAAAATAGGACCTCAATGTGGAAGCCTCTAGAATTCGCATACCACCACTATAAATACCCATTGAAGGCTTCATAATTCAGTGTGCTCTATTCGATCAATATCCTAGACCGAGCGTTCATCCCTGTTAGGAAATTGTGGCCAATAGTTCTACATTTTAGTTCATACGTTGTATACCACCCGTATGACTGTGTGTCTTCTTATCTATTGAGAGTGTAATCATTAGATAGACTAGGCATTTCGACAGTGTATAATTTATACACTTAGTTCGTTTTCTAGACTTGGCACCTGCCTCGTTTATAGTTTCGTTGTGAAAGTTATTGTTGTAACATTTCACACAACATTTGTACTTGAAGATAAGTATTGATTTTACGCCATAAGGCAGACATAGATTTTTATTTATAAAATCTATGTTAAAAGTATTTCCATTGTGTCTCGTTTGTTTTTAGTGTTTCAAGTCTTCCGCTGTGTATCTTAATTTCTGATATTCTGTTAGAGTCAGTGTTGCACTATTTGTCTCAACATTCTGTGCAACATTTATCTACTTATACTTAAACACTTCTACACCCCACACCACACACTTTCAGTAAACTTTGAAATCCGCCTCTTCTTAGTTAGAATAGAGGAGTGAACTCATCTGTCCTAGGGTAGACGAGTGAGAACTGGATGTATACACCACTTTAAATGCGAGTGTATAAATCTAATTCAAGGGTTTTCAAATTTTATCAATACCTAATTACTATAATATTCTTAATCCGTTTTGATTAAACACTTAGCATTGTAGAATCAAAAGAACACTTAGCTAGTCTGTTCGAGTCCATCCAGAACAGACGAGTAGTCTTAAGCTTCACTAGACGAGTTGGCTTAAGCACACAAGACGAGTTCCCCCTTCGCCTGTGCATGTCTATTCTTGAACATCGAACGACTTTATGTACCTATCTTATCATTTGAAATGTGTAATCAAAGGTACAAGTAGAGTGACATAAATAAGATGAATATCAATCTAAAGCAATGATCAAGGTTTCGAACAAGATGACTTTTGACAAACATAAGAGTCAATCGTAAGGATATTTAAGAAATCAAAGATTCCCCCTTAATTGTTTGTTCCCTTAGTATTACCCTCAGCTTTACCAGCTTCTTCATCGGGTTGTCTGGTCATCTAGTCTAGCCTTGTATACCTGTCTGTTGCGTGAGTAGTCGAGTGCTTCTGGTCTAGTAGCCTTGTCTCCTTTTCTTTGATGTACCTGTCTGGTTAGTACATAGCTATAGGCAAGTAGGGTCTAAATCAATTAGCCCTAAACTAATGCATAACTCACGAAAACGTGCTTCAGCTAATGGTTTAGTAAAAATGTCAGTTCTTTGAAAATCAGTATGAATCTTTTCCATGCGTATATCCTTCTTTTCTACATGGTCACGTATGAAATGATGCTTCACATCAACATGTTTACAACGTGTGTGCAATACAGGATTCTGTGTAATGGCAATGGCACTATTACTATCACAGAAAATAGGAACATTCGATTCATATATGTTGTAATCTCTAAGTTGTTGCATAAGCCAGAGTAGTTGACTACAACAGCTACCAGCAGCCATGTACTCGGCTTCAGTAGTAGAGGTAGCAACACTAGTCTGCTTTTTCGAAAACCATGAAATGAGTTTTGTGCCTAAGAATTGACAAGAACAAGATGTAGATTTCCTATCTATTCTACAGCCACCAAAATCAGAATCTGAGTAGCCACTTAGAGATAAATCATCATTTGAAGGATACCATATACCACGATTGATGGTTCCTTTCAAATATTTCAATATCCTTTTAGTGGTTTCCATGTGACTCTCTTTTGGATTAGCTTGAAAACGAGCACATACACCAACAGAGAATGCAATATCAGGTCTACTAGCAGTCAAGTATAGTAATGAACCAATTAGACCACGATAATATGTTTGATCAGCACACTTACCTTGTTCGTCTGGGTCCATTCTGTATGTAGGTAGCATAGGTACGCCAACAGACTTGCATGTCTTAATACCATACTTGTCTAGAAGATTTCTAGTATACTTTGCTTGATTTATGAAAATCCCTTCAGGGGTCTGTTTTACTTGAAGACCAAGAAAGTAATTCATTTCACCCATCATGGACATCTCAAATTTACTTTGCATGAGTGTTGAGAAACTTTCACTCAGCCTTTTGTTAGGTGACCCAAAAATGATGTCATCTACGTAAATTTGGACGAGTAAAATGTCTTTCCCTTCTTGTCTTCTGAACAAGGTTCGATCGACCTTGCCCTTAGTAAAACCATTTTCTAACAGAAATAGAGAGAGAGTATCATACCATGCTCTTGGAGCTTGCTTTAGTCCGTATAAGGCTTTCTTCAATCTGTACACCTGGTTGCCTTTGACTTCGAAACCTGGGGGTTGTTCAACAAACACTTCTTCCGCAAGAATACCGTTAAGAAATGCACTTTTAACATCCATTTGATATACAGTAAACTTCATGTGAGCAGCATATGCAAGGAACAATCGAATGGCTTTTAGTCTAGCAACAGGAGCATATGTTTCGTCATAGTCTATGCCTTCAGCTTGGGAGTAGCCTTGGGCAACTAGTCTAGCCTTATTCCTAACGACTACATCATTCTCATCTTTCTTGTTTTTGAAAATCCATCGAGTGCCAACTACATTATGATGTTTAGGCCTATCGACAAGCTCCCAGACGTCGTTTCGAACAAACTGGTTCAACTCGTCTTGCATAGCGATGATCCAATTACTATCAGCCAATGCCTCTTTAACAGTGGTAGGCTCGATAGATGAGAGGAAACAACACCAGCAAAACATAGTTGGACTAGGCTGTTCTTGCGACTCAAAGAGTTGTCGTCTAGTCTTCACACCAACAGTAGAGTCACCAATAATGTTTTCAGTATCATGCGCAGATTTCCATGTTTTTCTATTCTTAACAGCAGTACTATCATCATCTATATCATGTACAGCATCATGCATGTCAATATCATTTGTGTCATCAATTTTCACAGGAGTAGTAGAGTCAACTAGAGCAGGCATGTCTACTGGTCTAGAAGACTTACCTTGAGCACTTACTTTCACTTTATCATCAGAGTCGAGAGCTTTCATGAATGGATTGTAGGCTTGAACGGATTCATATACCTCTGAGTCTTTGTCAGATTCGATCGTTAGATCAGTCACCTTTTCACTGATCTTGTCGGCAGACGAGTCCTGTCGAGATTCATCGAAAACCACATGTGGTGTTTCTTCCACACAAAGAGTTGAGTAGTTGAATACCCTAAATGCCTTGCTAGTCGAGGAGTATCCTAAGAATATCCCCTCGTCTGCTTTGGCATCGAAAGCATTCAACTTGCTCTTTCCATTGTTATGGATGAAACAATTACAACCAAATATATGGAAATATGAAATACGGGGTTTTCTACCTTTCCAAACCTCATAAGGTGTCTTGCCCAAAGTTTTGTTGATCGCGCTTCTGTTCTGTGAGTGGCATGCAGTATTGATAGCTTCAGCCCAAAACTTTTGAGGTGTGTTGAACTCAGCTAGCATGGTTCTACAGGCTTCTTTTAGAGTTCGATTCCTTCTTTCTGCTACACCGTTCTGTTGTGGTGTCCTCGCTGCACTAGTAAGATGCTCTGATACCACTTGTTGGTCCCAAGTTGAGTTAATAACGAGTAAGCTAGTGAAAACGTCTAGAGGGGGGGTGAATAGACTTTTCAAAAATCTTTCGAAATATCAGAATACGTAATGCGGAAATGATCAAAGTAACAATGAGCCCAAGTAGTTTATACTCAACTTATATTCAAGAACTCTGTTCTATACTCAACTAGTCTAGTTCAGTTCAGTAGTTAAACAATTAAGCAATTTAAACAAACAGAAACAGTAAATCAACACACAAAGATTTATAGTGGTTCGACAACTTGTCTACATCCACTCTCACAAACCCAGTTGTGATGTTTCCACTAAACTCTTCCAATCGAGTACAAAGTGTGAATTCCTGTCTTTTAAGTCCCAAGAAGAAGACTTAGATCTTCAAAGACTATACCACCAGATACGTCTACGATCTAACTAGAGATTTACAAGTATCTAGCAACTTGATAACAAAAACTAAAAAGAAAACTTATTCAGTAGCAGTCTTCTGATTTCTTCACTTGTCTTGCGTAGACTTGCTTCCTGAACTTCAAACTCTGCGAGTTGTAAACTTCTTAATGCTTCAACAATGCTTCAGTAATCAGTATGTAGTCAATATCTCAGTAGTCTTCAAATGATAAACTCCTTGAAGTATTTATAGACTTTGATCTTCAAGAACTCAGGTAGTTGTAACCAACCTTTCTTGAAAACTGACTTCAACTGAATCTTCTTATCCATAAACGCGTTTCTTGTTATGAATTAGTTATTCCATAACTAACTTCTTCATCCTTATCTTCCACGCGTTTGTAACTAACTTCAAGTTATCTTGTTGACTTTATCCTGTCTTGTAGCCTTGTTGCGCACTTGTCTTGTAGTAGTAGTAGACTTCACTTTTCACCTTGTCTAGTACAGGTCTTCTTTAGTAGTAGAACTAATCTAGTCCTATCAACTAACCTAACAAGACTATTACATTACATTAAGCTTTTCCTTTTTATAAAGCTTAGTCAACTTATAACTATACAATCAATCTATCTATTACATAGAAAACAAATGAGCTTCTATACAATGATTAATATAGCTCAATAACAACCTAATCAATGTAAACATATATGAAGTACTTATAAATCGTACTTATCTTTCAAACATAAAATAATACTTCTTTTACATGTGAACTCTACTGATCTGTTCAAGATGACTTCAACTCAACTAGACTAGATTAGTCAACACTTAGAAATATTCAAACTATTTTTGGCTTATCAAAACTTCATCTTTTATCTTTTCATCATGTAGGACTTGTTCTAGGATTCATATCCCAGCACTACATCATTTCAGTGCATCACAATGTCATTCTTAATTCTCAGTTGAAATTATAACTCATTTTTCTGACAGGAAGGACACAAGTAGTTAACATAAGAATTATTCCAAAATGGTGAAAATATTCAAGGGCATTTAAGGCCACCCCTCTTGGTCTTCCAGTTGTTGTAGCACGGGCAAGTCGTCTTGTTACCGTACGTCCCGGTGGGCACACACAGACACTTTGCACAGCATTTCTGGCAGAAGAACAAGCATAGCTTCTTGTATGCTGTTTTTGAGCATCTGTTGGTGCACACTCTGCCATGTCAAAGTAACAACACTATTTCTTAACTTGTTTATTTTAAATTTGACAGAATTTTTCCAGTTTTCGTCACTCACCTTGAGGGCTAAGGCTCCCCTCACTTATACCGTACTGCCATGATTGCGTTTCAAAAGCTGCCGTCGCTGCCTTCGCCTACGCAATACACGATTTATAACGAAAATGCAATTTAAGAGAGATTAGAAATATTTGATGTAATGTAGCTTCTTAATATATTTAGGCTTAGTTTGGTTTGCTTGATTAGGTTGGATTAGGCTTGATTGACTTTTTATTCCCAACTATTCAAACGTTTGGTTTGATTGATTATGGCCCGGGATTAATGCAAGGCCCGACAATTTTGTACTACTTTTCATGCATATGTGGGATTATTAATCATAGAGGAGGGTGAGTTAATTTATCCCACATTATCTCATTCATCAATCCAAACTAACCCCTAAAGTATTAATTTGTGGCTTCTTTACCTGCTTTTGGCTCAGGATGGTGACAACAAAGATTAGATACACAAACAAGATTAATTTGCTACCCATTTCTTGTGTAAATTGAATAAGAGAGAGATGAAGAGTTTGAAGAAATATAGTGGTATTTATAGAGGGGTGGATGATTTCATCAAGTGGATGCCTTCACACTTAATACTACTTGATACACTAAAATGACCTTATTACCCACTCATATCTCCAAGAACTCTTCTTGGTATGAGATCATTTGTGCCAATTTTAGTGTTTCACCATCTTATTTATTAACATGTGTTATGTTAAAAATGATCGGCGCTTCATAATAATGGAGGCGACATGTATTAAAAATATTCAGTAGAGTGGAACAATAAGTGAAACACAAAAAAAACTTTATTATGTCGATGGCTATATACTACTAGACATTGATAATTATTAGTGTAGGATTGTAGAGACAATCTTGTATAGATAGAAGCAAGAAAAAGGTGAAGAAGTGATGTTTGCTTCTTGTAGGAAATACTAAGATCACAATCTCTCAATTCTACATTTCTTCCTCATACGACATTCTTGTGGATTTTCAATCGACGGTTGCGATTGCCATTGGTTGTGAAAATATCTCTTTTCTATCAAGATTTTTTTGTTGAATGCTCATGATTCCAATATTTTTTTTAAAAAGAATCTAACGGGAGGGACTAATCTCATTATTCACTAGTAGGATCAATTGAAATCAAAGCAAAACTTAGTATGCACTAACTCATTTTAAAAATTGTTTACAACTTTGAAGTTTTGAACTTGAAACCTAAAGAGAGCATACAAATAAGCTTCAGACCGACAACCATGTGGGTTGCTCATAATTCCAATTTTGAAGACATTTTATTTTTTGTAATTTTATTTAAGATTGTTCACATCTACACTTTTTTTTCATCATCTTCTATACTTTCCATGTTGCACATTAGTTTTCACACTTTAAAAAAAAAGTTTCTTACGACTCTTATGCTCAAAATTCTTACTATTAACTCTTTATGTCAATATTTTTTTCTTATAAAATACCTTAATTTATTATTTTTATAAAGTTGAAAGAACTGCAATATCGATCCTTTATCATTTTTTTTTTTTATTTTCATGTTCGGACAAGTGTAAAAATTAATTTGGAAGAAAGGAAATATTATCTTCTTTACTTTAACCACCGATTTAAGAACAACAAATCAATGAAATCATTTTTACTACCACGTCCACTAGATGAGGCTTATTTTGCATATATGTGTATAAACACACTATTAAAAAAAAAAAAAAAAATATATATATATATAGAAGGATAAAAGAGGAAAATGGCGAGTCAACCACCCCAATGAATGCACTCGGTGCAAAGATAAACACGATATTTATTTTCTATTTCAACATTTTCTCTCTAATTTATTTATCGCATTTAAACTCTACCCATTCTTGCTAGGAATGTGTATTCTCTCCGTTTCTTTTGTTAATTTTTTTGTAAATTATAGAAAAAAATAAACACATTAAAATAATAAGTGAAAATACAAAAATTCTATATATCTATCTTTCCTAAATTTATAAAAAATTTACCGATTCAAAATTACCAATTTAGGTAGATTGTACTATATAACTACTAGCTCATTTTCTTAAAAGTTTTTTTTTTTTTTTGTTAGAAAAATAATTTGTTACCTCTTTTTTCGCACCTAAATGAAAACATTTACATAAAATTATTGAGATTTTAATAAAAGGATAAAGAGATGAAAAATGACGAGTCCAACCACATCAATGAATGCACTCGGTTCAAAGATAAACACGATATTCTATTTTCTATTTCTTTTAGCATATTTATAAATTATAAGGTCGCGTGTGTAAGAAAAATGGTACCTATAAATTATTATTTCAATTTTGGTTATCAAATGAAACTAAACTAAAAAGATAAAACGTTACTTATGGTACCGACACAATAAATACTAGGGTGGAGCAAGATTAAAAACATCAATATCCAATTGAAATTTTGAATTTTTGAAAATATTAATGAATTTATAAAATGAAAATTAGAGACATACTTTTGTGCAACCAGTTGAGTCATAATTTGAACTTGATTTTAATATGACGGATTAAAATTCATTGAATAATTGTAAATATATTAAAATCACTTAAAATAATATTTTAGTAGATTCGACAATAAACTTGATGCATAAATTTAGCAAAAGAATTTTAACAAATTCAACATTTGATATAAACATACATGGAATAGAATATACAAATGATAGCCAGCCTATCCCACATCTCCTTGGCAGTTTTACATTTTAACACCTTCCCTAGATACTCGTTAGGGAGTGTGTGTAAGATGTAATTCTTTGCCAGACTATCCAAATTGTTTTGACGCATTTCTTCTGAGGTTAGATCTGACCTGGGTTTCTTGACGAGAGTGCCAATTGGTTTGCTTGGGTCAAGAACAGCAGTATTTGGAACCATTGTGACAATAGGTCCTTCGGTGACAACAGAAATCATTAGGTCGTGAGTGGAACTGAAGATGGCTTCCATCCTCAACTTCCAGTAGTCATAGTCCTGAACCTGGAACTTCGGTAGCTTGTTAGCGCTTATTTCAAGAGACATGATTTGTCAAATAGATCAGTGCTAAACAGAGTTATGATCAAGAAAAACAGATAAGTCAAGAACAGAGACAGTTATACAAGTATAGCAAGAATATTGATCAAGAACACGTAAGCAAATACAAATACGAACCAAGACTTCACCCTAAGTCTTTAAGTTGGTTATCAAGAAACAGCAGTTCGTAAACTACTGCTCTGATACCACTTGTTGGTCCCAAAAGTTGAGTTAATATCGAGGGAAGCTAAAGAAAATGTCTAGAGGGGGTTGAATAGACTTTTCTAAAATCTTTCGATATATCAGAATACACAAAGATTTATAGTGGTTCGACAACTTGTCTACGTCCACTCTCACAATCCAGTTGTGATATTTTCCACTAAACTCTTCCAATCGAGTACAAAGTGTAGTTCCTGTCTTTTAAGTCCCAAGAAGAAGACTTAGATCTTCTAAGACTATACCACCAGATATGTCAACGATCTAACTAGCTATTTCAACAAGCAACTAGCAACTTGAAACAAAACAAACAAAACTTCTCTATCTTCAGTAGTCGCCTTCTGAATATGACTTGTCTTCTGGCTTCTTTCTGAAGATCAACTCTGCGAGTTCTTCCTTCTTTGAGTTCTTCGTAAATCGCCTTTGATTGCTTTAGAATATCAGTATATCAATGATCAGTAGTTCAGTAGTCTTCAATCGTTGAATACGTCAAAGTATTTATAGACTTCTGAAATCAAGAACTTAAGTAGTTGTAACCAACTCTTCTTGATAACTGACTTCTAACTTCCAAGTTATCCAACAACGCGCTTCTGTTAGTTAATTAGTTATTCCAACTAACTTCTTCAATCTTTATCTTTTGTACGCGCTCTTGTAACTAACTTCCAGTTGACCTGTCTTGTTGAGTCCACCTGTCTTCTTTCACCACTTAGACAATTTTGAGTCTTCGTTCTTCTCGTCTTGTCTTGTCTTGCTCAGGTCTTCTCTAGTAGTAGATTTCATAGAACTAATCTAGTCCTATCATCTATCTAACAAGACTATTACATTACATTAAGCTTTTATAATACAAGCTTAGTCAACTTATAAACTATACAATCAATCTAACTATTACATATAAAAACAATGAGCTTCTATACAACAATTATAGCTCAATAACAATCTAATAAGAACACATATATGAAGTACTTATAAATCGTACTTATCTTTTAAACATAAACAATACTTGTCTTTCGAACTTATCTTTCAAACTCTACTGATCTGCTCAAGACGACTTCCATAACTAGACTAGATCAGTCAACCCTTAGAAAATATTCAAGTCTACTTTTTGGCTTATCAAAACTCATCTTATCTTTTCATCATTTAGGACTTGTCTAGGATTCATATCCCAACAATTTCCCCCTTTTTGATGAAGCCAAAACTACTTGAATCTTTTCTAATAATAATAGACTAGTTAAGTAGTTATCTTGTCTTTAAACATCAAACGTTGTTATCTTTTCATTCATTCAGAAATAAGATCAGTAGATTACAATTACTAAATCAGAAAGAACTAAGTAATTACAATTACCAACTAAACATTACCTCTTGCTTGATCAGGAACACAGAATGCTTCAAGAAGTCTTTTGTGAATATCAGCAATATGACCTTCATCGTCAATCTTCTCCTTCTCTAGCAGTTCTTCTTCGAATTTCTTGATTTTGTTGAAATCAACTCGCTTTCCTGAACTCAGCAATGGAGTAGTCCATTTAGGAAAGATTGGTACTAAAATATCAAAATTCACAGCAGTTGCAATACGCATGACCAAGTTCCATAAATTCTTGTCTTCTAACTCCATGAACTTGTCAAACATAACAGACAACTCTTCTTTGCTCTCAGCATCTCCAAATTTCCTTATGATCCAGTGATCCAGTTCCCACTTCATCTTGACTTTGAACCAATCACTTTTATGCTCATCGTCAATGAAGTTGTCTATATACGCATCTTCAACATGGTCTGGATTCACCTTCATTTCTTTCAACTTCCAAATATGCTTGCCTAAAATCTTCTTGTTAGCATATTTATCATCTTCAACCTTCTGTTTCTTCAGACTATTAGTCTCATCCAGATCAGCAATGATCTGTCCTATTGACTCTTTGACTTTGGGTTCTTCAATGTTCAACTTCCTTTTGACAACCCTTCTAGTCTGTTCTTCAGGTACAGCAATCTCTTTGCCTTTGACTTGCCTCTTCTGCTCTGCCTCTTCTAGATCAGCTTTCTTTACTAATCTTCCTCTCTTAGGCCTTTTCAGATCTTCCATAGTAGTAGCAGCAGCAATTTCAGCAGCAAATTCCAGTCCAGTACCTGATTCAATAACTCTACTTGTCTCTTCCCCCTTTTTGGCTTCATCACTTGCCTTAAGAGTGAAGAGACTAGTGAAACGAGTCATTTCTACCTTGATAGCTTCTCTCATAGCTTCAGTAGCTATCTCAATCTGTTTTTTATACGACTTTTCATGACTTATCTTGTCAAGTCGATCTGCAGTCAGCTCCATCTTTCGTGAACTGGAGACTAACTCATCTTTGAAGTGAGTAGCAGTCTGTTTGAGCAGCGTATTCTGTGCAGTTAAGTCTTGTAGAATAGCTCTTGCTTGAACCAACTGTTCCTGAGCTTCAATTCTCTGAGCATCTGCAATATCAATCTTCACACGATACAGTCGTTCCATTTTCTGAGATTCAGCAGCCAACGAACGTGCAAAGTCAATAGAACACCTCTCAGAATAATTAACTTGTCTCTTCAAGAAGTCTTCTAATTGAACATACATCTCTTGTCTAAATGTCGAATCCATCTGATTGACCTCACCAACAATTAATGCTTTCGAGGAATCCACAAGAGATTGATTTTGCTCCGCAAGCACATCCTTCAACTCAGACTTCAAGAATTCATCAATAGATGACTGAACAACTTGCCTTAAATCCATCTTTAGTTCATCAAGATAACCATCCGGAAAGACATGAGTAGGTTGATTCATGAAATGAACATCTTCAGCTTCAGCCATTTGCTCATCTTCAATCAGTACTTGAGCTTCCACCAACTTGTCTTCTACCCCAGTAGACAAGACCAAGTCTTCAATGGCTTCTTCTACTTCATCTGGAATCACACTTCCAGCAATAGCTTTTAAATTTAGTAGAGGAGAATATGGAATAATGGCTAACCTGGCTTCTTTAGCCCTTCGTTCAGCTTCAGCAGAGTCTCGCATCACCAACTCTACTAGTCTTGCGGTGTAAGCACATGTTTCCGAAGAAAAGTACTTCTCAACTCGTCTTGAAATCTGTCCAGCATCACATCGTGGAGAATAAGCATGTTCCACTTGAAATTTGAACACAAGACCTCTTAAATGATCAGAGTCATTAGATAAGTCAATAAACGGATCTGTAGACTCCAGTAATCTGTCTGGTTCAGCTTCCAGCATCAACTCGTCTACAATGAGATCAGTCTCTGACACTTGAATACCAATGCTTGACCTTGCTTCCGAAGAGAGTACATCGTCAGAAATGTTCAGCATCCTCTTGACAAGATCAGTCAAGGCTCGAGGCGGGAGAAGTTCAGAATGATCTTTAACACCACTATGTTCTTGTTGCTCCATCTCCCAATCCTGGAAATTTGAAATTCCACCCATTCCAAGAATAACCTCAAATAGATCTTCAGTGGGACCCTTCTTCAAGGCAACCCACGTGCATATCCGTAATAACTTCTCATACATCTCAGAAGATGTGTCAATCGCTTCTGATGGTAACATCTTCTTCAAATTTGCAGAAATTTTCGCACGCAATCTCTTCTCGCGAAGACATACTGGATAATACACAAAGGATTCAAATCTAGTTTCGGGAGGGGTCTGATCAAGTGGGGTCCTTGAATCAGTTGTTGCAGTGGCAACTAGTGGGGTTCCCGAAATAGATGGGTATTGGGGTTCAACATATTCTGTTGATGGAGAAGAAGTTTGGGGAACACTGGCTCGTAGAGGTAAAGCAGCCAGAACATGAGAAGTTGGGGGTTGAGGGCGAGGACGAGATCGATGAGATCTGGCCTTGGTTTTCACAGGAAGAGAAAGGGGAATAGGGAGAGGTCGAGAAGAAGAACTAACCAACTCAGTCGTCTGGTCTGGTGAGGGACTCGACTCGACTCTCACCAGTCGATATAATTCAGCAGCCTCCACGTCCTTCTCAGTCTCTTTGTCTGAAAGAGTGTCCTCCGAATCATTGTTAGGCTCAATCATTGCCTCATCGGACACATACTCAACTAGTGCACCACTCGTACCGGCACCAGCCACGTCTTCAGACTCTTCAGGCTCTGACTCATCTTTCTCAGCACTAGATGAGACGGCTTCGATCATGGCATCTTGTGGGTTAATTTGAGTTTGACCACATTCTGCAGCCCTTTGCTCCGTCTGTCTGGTAATAGCATCTTTCTTCAAATAATGCTTCAGAACATGAAATGGCTTACCCTTACTCCAACTCGTCTTGTTTGGCAGTAAGACGGGTAACAGAATGCTCAATTTGTTTCCAAAACTAACAGCAGCCGAGACCACCCATTCACCAGAATCAGTGTCAACCCTAACATTCTTTGCAAAATACATCACTCGATCAAAGAACAATTTCGGCCAGTTTCCTTCCGTGATGCCATCATAGATAGCAGCCATCACTCTAACTTTCTGATGAGTTACAGAATCAAAGCTCCCTGTAACTCCAAGCAACATTTTACTGGCAATGTCAAGAAGTGTCTTGTATTTCTCCAGAAGATCCTTCTTCTTGACAGCTGGAACCTTTCCATCCTTGTTTAAACGCAATTTCTTTCCACAGAAAATGCTGAAGTACCTTAATTCTTGTCCTGTAGCATAATTTTCCACATCTATGGAGCCTGATGGTAACTTCAAAGCTCTCAGCAACACCTCTCGTGTGATCTCCACACGACTTCCACCAATAAATGCCTCAATGGAATCACCTCTCTTGGTAGCAGTAGCGTAGAATTCTAGCACCTCTTCTTCTAACACTATCTCAGGAAAAGCTTCCAAATATGGCCTTAATCCGCACCGGAAACATTTGATAAGGATCTCCTTGTTGTCATCAGTATGACGACCTTTAAAGTACACCGATCCTTCAACATGCACCTTGCCTTCAGAGGCATACTTACCTACATCAAATCTTGCCCGCATGTTAGATCTCGCATCAAATATGGATGTAATCGACATAGTAATAGCTTCAGATGAGAGTTAACAAATAATATTTCGCAAGAATGTGAGAGTAGGAGAGTGTGAGAAACAGTGGGGAGAGAAGAGTGGGATGATCAGTTTTGAATTCGGGAGTGAGAACGAATCGACGGCCAAGATTTAACAAAACTGATCCAATGGTTAAGACTTTTGAAATTCAGTTGCGTAATCGAGAATATTACGTGATTTGGTTTTGTAAATTTTGAAATCCACCTTTCCTATTGGTTAAGTCAGAGGGGTGTACTTATCTGACCTAGCGTAGTAGGATATTGGCGCGAACTGGGTGTATACACTCTTTTTAAGAGAAGTGTATATATCCAATTCAATTTACATTGTCAAATTACGTTAATGTCCTCTTCGCAATGATATAAACACTTAGTGTATTTAGAATCAAAAGACCACTTATCTTGCCTGTTCGAGTCTATCCAGAACAGACGAGTAGGCAACTGTGCACCAGACGAGTAGGCGGTTGAGAACAAGACGAGTTCCCCCTTCGTCTGTGCTTGTCTATTCCGAACATCGAACGACTTCTTGTACCTATCTTTATCATTTACCATGTATAGTCGAAGGTACAAGTAGAGTAGCAATAAATAAGAGGAATATCAATTCAAAGCAATGATCAAGGTTTTGAACAAGATGACCTTTAACAAACTTAAGAGTCAACATAAGGATATTTAAGAAATCAAGGATTCCCCCTTAAATGTTTATTCCCTTAGTATTACCCTCAGCTTTACCAGCTTCCTCATCGGGTTGTTTGGTCATCCTGTCTGACCTTGTATACCTGTCTGTTGCGTGAATGGTCGAGTGCTTCTGGTCTAGTAATCTTGTCTCCTTTTCTTTTGATGTACCTGTCTGGTTAGTACATAGCTATAGACAAGTAGGGTCTAAATCAATTAGCCCTAAACTAATGCATAACTCACGAAAACGTGCCTCAGCTAATGGTTTTGTAAAAATATCAGCTCTTTGAAAATCAGTATGAATCTTTTCCATGCGAATATCCTTCTTTTCTACATGATCACGTATGAAATGATGCTTCACATCAACATGTTTACAACGTGTGTGCAATACAGGATTTTGTGTAATGGCAATTGCACTATTACTATCACAGAAAATAGGAACATTTGATTCATATATGTTGTAATCTCTAAGCTGTTGCATGAGCCAGAGTAGTTGACTACAACAGCTACCAGCAGCCATGTACTCGGCTTCGGTAGTGGAGGTAGCAACACTAGTCTGCTTTTTTGAAAACCATGAAATGAGTTTTGTGCCTAAGAATTGACAAGAACCAGATGTAGATTTCCTATCTATTCTACAGCCACCAAAATCAGAATCTGAGTAGCCACTTAGGGATAAATCATCATTTGAAGGATACCATATACCACGATTGATGGTCCCTTTCAAATATTTCAATATCCTTTTAGTGGTTTCCATATGACTCTCTTTTGGATTAGCTTGAAAACGAGCACATACACCAACAGAGAATGCAATATCAGGTCTACTAGCAGTCAAGTACAGTAATGAACCAATTAGACCACGATAATATGTTTGATCAGCACACTTACCTTGTTCGTCTGGGTCCATTCTGTATGTAGGTAGCATAGGTACGCCAGCAGACTTGCATGTCTTAATACCATACTTGTCTAGTAGGTTTCTAGTATACTTTGCTTGATTTATGAAAATCCCTTCAGGGGTCTGTTTTACTTGAAGGCCAAGAAAGTAATTCATTTCACCCATCATGGACATCTCAAATTTACTTTGCATGAGTGTTGAGAAACTTTCACTCAGCCTTTTGTTAGGTGACCCAAAATGATGTCATCTACGTAAATTTGGACGAGTAAAATGTCTTTCCCTTCTTGTCTTCTGAACAAGGTTCGATCGACCTTGCCCTTAGTAAAACCATTTTCTAATAGAAAGAGAGAGAGAGAGTGTCATACCATGCTCTTGGAGCTTGCTTTAGTCCGTATAAGGCTTTCTTCAATCTGTACACCTGGTTACCTTTGACTTCGAAACCTGGGGGTTGTTCAACATACACTTCTTCCGCAAGAATACCGTTAAGAAATGCACTTTTAACATCCATTTGATATACAGTAAACTTCATGTGAGCAGCATATGCAAGGAACAATCGAATGGCTTCTAGTCTAGCAACAGGAGCATATGTTTCATCATAATCTATGCCTTCAGCTTGTGAGTAGCCTTGGGCAACTAGTCTAGCCTTATTCCTAACGACTACATCATTCTCATCTTTCTTGTTTTTGAAAATCCATCGAGTGCCAACTACATTATGATGTTTAGGCCTATCGACAAGTTCCCAGACGTCGTTTCGAACAAACTGGTTCAACTCGTCTTGCATAGCGATGATCCAATTACTATCAGCCAATGCCTCTTTAACAGTGGCAGGCTCAATAGATGAGAGGAAACAACACCAGCAAAACATAGTTGGACTAGGCTGTTCTTGTGACTCAAAGAGTTGTCGTCTAGTCTTAACACCAATAGTAGAGTCACCAATGATATTTTCTGTATCATGCGCAGATTTCCATGTTTTTCTATTCTTAACAGGGATACTATCATCATCTATATCATGTACAGCATCATGCATATCAATATCATTTGAATCATCGTTTTTCACAGGAGTAGTAGAGTCAACTAGAGCAGGCATGTCTACTGGTCTAGAAGACTTACCTTGAGCACTTACTTTCACCTTATCATCAGAGTCGAGAGCTTTCATGAATGGGTTGTAGGCTTGAACGGATTCATATACCTCTGAGTCTTTGTCAGATTCGATTATTAGATCAGTCACCTTTTCACTGATCTTGTCTATGATCTGACATTTGCGGCTTTTGAACTGCACCTTGTATCCACGATCACAAAACTGTGAGACAGAGAGTAGATTGTATTTCAGGCCTTCAACGTATGAGACATCTTGTATCTCTACGTCACCATTCCGAATGTAACCAAATCCTTTAGTGATAGCAGTGGAACTGTCACCAAATATCACTTTTGGTCCTTCTTGCTCATGGTAGCTTGATAAGAGAGCCTTGGTACCAGTCATGTGATGCGAACAGCCACTGTCAATGTACCAAGTTTCTCCTACTGAGCCACCCTTCTTATACAAGTCGAGTCGACCCTGCAATGAAGATATTTTATAATTTAGGTACCCACTAGCTTATTGGGGTCCTGGGGGGTTAGTCGAGTTCAAAGGAATCCAAATATACATTGGAGTTTTGAACAAGTTTGATCTCTTAAGCTTTCGCCCAAATTTGTTACAGAATAAGACCTTGTTATCCTTAACTGGCCTATCAGTCGAGTTCGGGTCTACTCTTTTGAGATAGCCTTTAGACTTGATCTCTACTTGAGCAGGCACTTGTCTATGATAGTCAGAGTAGGGTTTGAGAGCATTAGGTCCATACGGTTTATAGACGCGTTTAGGTCTTTCCTCACTAATGATATCATATGACAAAGGTGAAGGATATAGGACAGCTTGTGTACGATATTTTGGTCCAATCTGTCTAGGTCTAGACGAGTAGAGCTGAGACTGCCTTATGAAAGGAGGTCTAGGCTCTTGTCGTCTAGTCTGTACCTGTCTAGCATTCGTCTCCTCAGGATACCAATCCTCGTATCTGACCTGGTTGGGTCGTCCACGATTAGTGGTCCTTTGAAGATTAGTTCTAGGTGGAACAGGCTTGTTGTTAGCATTCTTTTTACCTCCCTTGGTGATCGGAATGTTAACTCGAGCTTGCTTAGGTACAGTACCTTGAGAAGGAGTACTTATATCGTATATCATAGGCCCTTTTCCTTTGTCTTTTGGCAAAAGTCTTGAGTTAGTAGTAGTAGGGTTCTTGTTGACTCGAGTAGACGAGTTGGAAGACTCAGCTCCTATACCCGTCTTGTCAGCTGGATCTCTATACCTATCTGACAATTCAAGGTTAATCTTAGAAGGGTTAACCAGGTCAGTAAGTTTGAGATCTAGTGTGACAACCTCGGTCTCTAAGAACTTATTACGTTCTTCAAGCTTTTTGCACTTGCTCTTTAAAACATTGAATTCATTTCTCTCAGTTGCATGTGTCTTAAGTAGGTCTTGATATAACCTGTCTGTCAATGCACACTTTTCTTTGAGTTATCTCAACTCTTCAGTTAGGCGTTCATTTAGGACTGTTATATTAGGATCTACTTTAGACTGAGCTTCCTTAAGATCAATGATTTCTTGTTTTAATGCAATGTTCTCATCACTGACTTCAATGAATGCTTGGTTAGCAAGTAGAAGGTCGTCCTCAACTGCACTAGTCGAGTGCTGAAGACTACTTCCTACTTCACTACTAGCAGTGTCACTTTCATCAGTATCGGAATCATCACAAGATTGAAAAGAAGTGTTTGAAGATACCTCTTGATCGATTTTAGCCATACAGCATAAGCCATCGTCTACTATAAATGCTTCGTCGTGGTCTGGATCGGATGGGCAGCTGGATAGGGATGATGGTAACTCGTCTGAGTCAGACTCAGATTCATCATTAGCCATCATGACCTTTTTCCCACGGTTGTATCGTCTATCTCTTCTTGCCTTCCGCTCCTCTCGATCATCAGTACTCAGGTCTGGGCATTCATATATATAATGACCTGGCTTTTCGCAGTTGTAACACAAGAGATCATTAGTAGTCTTTTTGATAGGTGAGTTATCTCTATGTTTATTACGTCTATCAGGACGCTGACTCTTCCTATCATCCGACTTCCTATCTCGTCTATCAGGCGAGTTCTTCGATGTAGACGCCCTATGATCCTTGTAGAATTTCTTGTATCTACCGAAACGCTTATTCAGCCTATCAAACTTTCTAACCATGAGATTCATCTGATCCTTCAGACTAAGATCAGTATCTAACTCGTCCTTCACAGAAGCAGACTTAGTTTTGGCCTTAGACTTAGACTTAGACCTGTCTACTCTAGAAGACTTAGAAGAGCTAGACTTAAAGGCAACGTTCTTAGATACAGCATGTTCTCTATCACTACTGACTAGTGGTTCATCTTCGTCTAGATCATACTCATGGGCTTTCAGAGTTTGGAACATTGTTTCAGCAGTCCATACATCTATATCTTGAGTGTTCTTAACAAGCATCTTTACCATTCTCCACCTGGCATCAAGACTCTTAAGAATCCTAAGATTAATCTCACGAGCAGTATATGTCTTACCAAGGACTTCTAAATCATTCATGATCTTAGTAAACCGAGTATCCAGCTGGTCGATAGTTTCGCCAGCTTTCATCCGAAATGATTCAAATCTTTGGACAGTTGTGGAGAGCTTGCTTTCTTTGATTAGGGATGTCCCTTCACAAATGATAGCCAGCCTATTCCACATCTCCTTGGCAGTTTTACATTTTAACACCTTCCCTAGATACTCGTTAGGGAGTGTGTGTAAGATGTAATTCTTTGCCAGACTATCCAAATTGTTTTGACGCATTTCTTCTGAGGTTAGATCTGACCTGGGTTTCTTGACGAGAGTGCCAATTGGTTTGCTTGGGTCAAGAACAGCAGTATTTGGAACCATTTTGACAATAGGTCCTTCGGTGACAACAGAAATCATTAGGTCGTGAGTGGAACTGAAGATGGCTTCCATCCTCAACTTCCAATAGTCATAGTCCTGAACCTGGAACTTCGGTAGCTTGTTAGCGCTTATTTCAAGAGACATGATTTGTCAAATAGATCAGTGCTAAACAGAGTTATGATCAAGAAAAACAGATAAGTCAAGAACAGAGACAGTTATACAAGTATAGCAAGAATATTGATCAAGAACACGTAAGCAAATACAAATACGAACCAAGACTTCACCCTAAGTCTTTAAGTTGGTTATCAAGAAACAGCAGTTCGTAAACTACTGCTCTGATACCACTTGTTGGTCCCAAAAGTTGAGTTAATATCGAGGGAAGCTAAAGAAAATGTCTAGAGGGGGGTGAATAGACTTTTCTAAAATCTTTCGATATATCAGAATACACAAAGATTTATAGTGGTTCGACAACTTGTCTACGTCCACTCTCACAATCCAGTTGTGATATTTTCCACTAAACTCTTCCAATCGAGTACAAAGTGTAGTTCCTGTCTTTTAAGTCCCAAGAAGAAGACTTAGATCTTCTAAGACTATACCACCAGATATGTCAACGATCTAACTAGCTATTTCAACAAGCAACTAGCAACTTGAAACAAAACAAACAAAACTTCTCTATCTTCAGTAGTCGCCTTCTGAATATGACTTGTCTTCTGGCTTCTTTCTGAAGATCAACTCTGCGAGTTCTTCCTTCTTTGAGTTCTTCGTAAATCGCCTTTGATTGCTTTAGAATATCAGTATATCAATGATCAGTAGTTCAGTAGTCTTCAATCGTTGAATACGTCAAAGTATTTATAGACTTCTGAAATCAAGAACTTAAGTAGTTGTAACCAACTCTTCTTGATAACTGACTTCTAACTTCCAAGTTATCCAACAACGCGCTTCTGTTAGTTAATTAGTTATTCCAACTAACTTCTTCAATCTTTATCTTTTGTACGCGCTCTTGTAACTAACTTCCAGTTGACCTGTCTTGTTGAGTCCACCTGTCTTCTTTCACCACTTAGACAATTTTGAGTCTTCGTTCTTCTCGTCTTGTCTTGTCTTGCTCAGGTCTTCTCTAGTAGTAGATTTCATAGAACTAATCTAGTCCTATCATCTATCTAACAAGACTATTACATTACATTAAGCTTTTATAATACAAGCTTAGTCAACTTATAAACTATACAATCAATCTAACTATTACATATAAAAACAATGAGCTTCTATACAACAATTATAGCTCAATAACAATCTAATAAGAACACATATATGAAGTACTTATAAATCGTACTTATCTTTTAAACATAAACAATACTTGTCTTTCGAACTTATCTTTCAAACTCTACTGATCTGCTCAAGACGACTTCCATAACTAGACTAGATCAGTCAACCCTTAGAAAATATTCAAGTCTACTTTTTGGCTTATCAAAACTCATCTTATCTTTTCATCATTTATGACTTGTCTAGGATTCATATCCCAACAAAAAAGTTTGGCTTTGATGTAGCTTAATACATAAGCACATCTTGTATAAGTTATTTTACCACTTAGACTGTTAGATTGAAAATACTTTAAGAATTAAAAATAAAATTGAAGTCTCGGTATCCCACAGACTAATCCATGGTTTAAGAAAAATTACAATTAATATGAAATTGGATTGAAATTAAATAATTAAGAAAACAAAGGTACATTAAATAATTTGATATTATAATATTCAACATTTATTTTTTAGATAAATTCACTTATACAATTGAATTTTAATGTTCAATTTAATATTTGACTCAATATTTGACTCAATTCATTAAAGCTCAATTTTAATTGTATAAATGAAATCAATTGCACCAAATATTACTCTCTCTTTTGGTACATACCCCCTCAGTTTCGTAAAGTTTATAGCATTTCTCATTTTATATAAAATTAAGGAACTTGTTTTTTTAACTTATTTACCCCTCATTAATTTTTCTATTTTCTATCTCTTTTTCTTTTTTCACTATCCTTTGACCTTTCCAAAAAAAAAAAAAAAAGACATTTGTGAGATTAATAGAAGTAGTTTAGGAATATTATTGGTAAAAATAAAAAAAATGATAAACTTTTTAAAATAAAATTTAAGATCAAATACGACAAAACTTATTAAATAGTGGGAGTAATATTCAACATTAAAGAAACAAAACAAACAAAACGTTAAATTTACTTTAAAAAATTAATAATTTAATTTGAAATAGTCAATAGGTAATTATTACTAATTACCAAGATAATTCAATGAATTAATAAATAATATAATAAATATAGTTTGACTGGTACATTTTTTATTATTATTCCTTAAATTTTACTAACAAAAATATTCATAAATATATACGTGATTGAAGGTAATAATTGATGACTTAATTGTGATTAATACTCCATATTTTACAAATAAGTTTTTACTTCATTTACATTAGTTAATTACATCATTAAAAATTTATAAATAAAATTTATAAATATATGCGCTAACTTCAATCAATTAGAAAACATGAAATTTCTTTTAAAATAATAATAATTTGATTTAATACTAATTATCAAAATTTGATCAATTAATAAGAAATAAAATAAATATAATTTGACTTGATATATCTAGATTATTATGCCATAACTTTTGCTATGTAAATTTGCAAATATATACCTGATTAATTGAAATAGAGGCGTATTTGTGTATATATTTGGGGTGATTTTCTATAAATTAAAATTATAGACATAATTATCGCAGATGTATTAAACTTAACTTAATTAGGCAGGTATTTTTGGTATGATATTGAGTTGACCAATAATTTTAAATTAATTATGGATATTTTGATATTGAGAATCTATATTAGTAAAGTAAATTAATTTGAATACATATAAATTTAAATTATGCACGTAATTTAATTCAACACATGTCATAATATTATTAAGGTGATTTTGAAACGAATATTCCGAATATTAAAAAAAATCGACGACTACTAATCTTTTACCGTTTTCCAAAATCTGTAAAATTTCTTTAAAAAACAAATAAATAAAAATCTATAAAATTAATACTTTAAATAAATAGTAAATTGTTTTTTTTACATTGAACATAGACTAAACATGCACATATCAATAAAATAACAATGGTCTACGTACAATATTATTGATAAATTTTTAACAATTCGTCCAACACAAATAAAAAAAAAATTCATTTCACATTCTTCGACAATTGTGATAAATTAATCTCGTAAACATTAATAAAATCTGATTTCTTCAATCGACCATTTATATAATCCCTTGTTCAAATTGACGGATTCAAATCTACAAAGTAATGAAAAAGGTATTAGCAAATGAAAGAACTAAATCAAAACACAAAAAATATTGTGAAAAGATACATAAGTAAATTAAAAAAAAAAAACATGCATACATAAAATAACAAACAGATATGTCAATGAGTCCTTGAAAAATCACTTGAAAACTTCGAATTACATGGAACCACGAATACAAATTGAAAAAAGGATCAATCATTAAGATAATTAGAAAAGACATATCAATGAGAAAGGAATCAAAAACATACACAACATGAGAAACAACCTTATAAATTGTGAACTAACGCCATAGGAGAAAATGAGAACCGAAAATAATAAAATGAAAGAAGCAAAACGACTCTTATATAGGAATCAAAATAAAAATGGACGGATGAGATTAAAATATAATGTAAAGTTGAGATTAAAACTTATATTAGGACATTTGATAAAATTGATAAGAATGCAAGGAATTTGAAATGAAAGATTTTAAGAGGAGAGAGATTGAGGTAGAGGTGTGAATTTGTGACATGTGGCACTAAGAAGGTTTGCAAATATAAGTATACTAGTGTAAGACCCGTGTTTTACACGGGATTGAAATAAATTTATAATATATCTTATTTTTTATTTATTAATTTAAAAAATAATTTTTGAAACATTTATAGATTTATAAATTTATTATTCTATTAAAAACTAAAAAAATGAAAATTTATAGCAAGATTGCACCATATATATAAATAATAATAAAATAGAGAATCATAAGTTTATTTATAAAAGAAATTAATATATGATATTAAAACTTGCGGGAAACTTCTTTGTAGACAACATTTATTGTACATTTACATATTTTTTCATTTGAATCTAGGCAAGATATTTATAATCCACTCTTACTCTTCAAAAAAAGACTTTAGAGGTTGCAATCTGTGTGTGAACACTTTATTTTATCGTCATTGCAAAAAATCATAGAATATGAAATTGTCTCATTTGAAACTTTACGGGTATCCAAAACAAAAAATTACTACATGCATCGATTATAATTAAATTTATGACTAATTGCAAAAAAAATATATAATGTGACATTTAAGTTATAATGGTATAGTAAAATGTAACAGTTTAAAAAAGTTCTTTGAGATTCGGATTACGCAAAAAAGTTACAGATTGATCGAACATATATAAGTCTAGTTGGAGATATTATTTAACTTTTAATATTAGAAATTTAAGAATTTTTGCTTTAAATTTTATAACATTTTAAAATTTTGAACTAAAGAAAAAAAAAATACACATGAAGACTTATATTATGTTCTTGTGAATTCATGCATTTCAAATTTTTATACATTTCTGATTCTAGTTATATTTAATAGCAACGGTAGTAAAGACTATATATATTCAAATGCATATGAATATTTAAAAATGTGTATGCCTCCATGTTATATTGAAGTATATATTTTAATTTGTGTGTATGTCAATGAATGTACGTTTTATTACCGTGTGATAATTTTTTTGATACATATGTGTTTCAATTTGTGTTTGTGCCAATAGTTGTGAATGTATTTTACAATGTGTATGTGACCTTGCATGTATGTATCTGTCTCATTGTGTATGTATTGATTTAATTAGTATGGTTTATTTGAAAGAATAATAATAAATTTAAATTTCTAGAATTTAATATCTAATTATTTGACTTTATAGTGTAATCTAATTTAATTGGTACGATTGAATTAAGCATATAAATTCTTTTATAAATAAATATAAATTGTACTGCATCTTCAAATTTGAAACACAAAATTAGAGAAGAATAACATATCAAATTAGATTATCATTCAAAATTTAATAAGCAAAAATAACTTATTGACCATTAATAATTCATAATAATAATATAACTTATCAACTTATTCATATTTGTTTAATTAACTATAAAACTTATGATGTACACAGTGTGCACCGTGCACATTAATGCATAAATCAACTCATATGAATTAGGAAAAGAAAAAATTTACAACAAAGTAATCGCTAAGAAAATACAACTTTACCATTTTTTAATTAATTTACCATTTTTAAGTAAAAAAATTTTAATCAGTACAATATATATCATAGTAGTTTTTAAATACAATTTTTTTTAAATATTTTTTTTTACCATTTTTTAAGTAATTTTTTTTAATCAATACTACCTCCGTTCGGGAACTGTTTGCACCACTTTATGGGCACATAAACTAAAAAAAAGTGTAATGAGTGGAGTGTTGATGGATAATTTTGTAAACTTTTTTTAATAAAGTAAACTGAATGATTGGATTGAGTGTAAAAGTAATGACATTTTGTGTAAATATGTGAATATTGTGAGGGTGGGGTTTATAAAAAAATTTGCTTTTTAAGAAGTGCAAACAATTGTGAGACGAACAAATAAGAAAATAGTGCAAACAATTGTGGGACAGTGAAAGTACAATTTAATTTTAATAGAACAATTTGAATTACACTTAGTTAAAATATCCACCATTTTCAATAAGAATTATACTTTTCCTTATCTAACATTTTTCAATAATAAAAATGACATTTTTCATTTAAAATATCTACCAATTTTCAATAATAAGAATTACATTTTTCAATTAAAATATCTATCACTTTTCAATAATAAGAATTACATTTTTCATTTAAAATATCTACCATTTTTCAATAATAAGAATTATACTTTTCAATAATAAAATTAACATTTTTCAATAATAATAGTTACCACTTTTCAGTAACAAAATTACCACTTTTCAATAATAATAGTTACACTTCATGACTTTTAGTAAAAGTATCATTTTTCAATAATAATAGTTACCACTTTTCAGTAACAAAATTACCACTTTTCAATAATACTTCTAATAGTTACACTTTTTAGTAATAAAATTACAATTTTATAATAATAATTACCACTTTTCAATAACAACAATTACCATTTTCCAATAAAAAAATAATTATATACATTTAATAAGAAATTAAATGAAAGCTCTCACACCCCTCCTTAATAGGGCACCGTGACAGAAAAAAAAAACACTCTGAACTTATATTTATTGAATGTTATACACACCACTCAAATTTAAAAAACTAATATCCTTATTTCTTGATTTCAATATTTAAGAAACTAATATATATCACGTTTAATTCAATATATATAGATTAATTGATATACTCCTTCTAAATAACACATTAAATGCCAATAAATGTTGGCCCGTATTTATTAATTTCCACATTTGTTAAGATTTGACTTACACCTAAAATAATTTGACATATATATATATATATATATATATATATAAACTAATTAATCCAAAATTATACTCCTCTTAATTAAATAATAAATGAGAACAATTTACGATACAATTTTAATTACATTTAGTTAATTTCAAATAATGCAATAGAGCATTTTTAATTCAATATACTCCATAATAGATATTCACGTACAAATTAATCTTGATTTATGATTCAATATTTAAGAAACGAATATAAAAATACAATATATAATACGTTTAATTCTATATATATATATATATACTCTTCCTAAATAACACATTAAATGCAAATAAATGTTGACCCTTATTTATTAAATTACACATTTGTTAAGATTTGACTTAAATTTAGGATAATTTGAATTATCAAATTTACTTTATTGACTAATTAACCTAGCTAAAATTATGTATAATTATTTTACAATCAATCTCAATTAAATAGTGCTAAGCAACTTGATTTAATTAACACGCTAAATTAGTAATTAAGCCGTATTATATGGACTATAATATATTTATATTTAAATTTGTCAAAGTGTCGATTGACTCTAAATTAATTATAATTTAGAATATCTTATTGACATTATAACAAAATTTTATGAAATCAAATTTAGTCCACAAATTTAACACAAAATTAAATTAAATTTGATAGTTTGTCTAATTATATATGTAGAATTAATAAAAAAAAAATTTATAATAATTTACAATTGTACCTAGCATATATATTTTAATTGGTGCAATAAACATTTGAATTCAAACACGGGCTAGAGACTAATATTTTACTATGCTAAATCTATTTTTATTTTACATCTTCAAATATAGCTTTATTAAAGTTGACAATAACAAATATATAATAAAGAACCATACATATACAGAGAGATAAGAAGATCAACTGGCTATTGAATTATATAATCTAAAATCGAAAAAACTGGATCAAACGCCGATCAACTTGAAGAATTCTGCAGATCTATAATATAATCAATCAGAATTGTTTTCTTCATTCAGATCCGAAATATAATTGAAATTGTAAATTCATTTGCTTTACAAATTTCTAATATAATTTACATCTTTACGAATCTATAATAAGAGAGAAACAACATCTGATAATTTACAACGACTCGAATAAAAAACGAAGATTCTTACATGAAATCGTAGTCGTCTACAGAAATACATATCATACATGGAGATGAAGATTTCTAAAAAAATAAAAAATATTCAGCGCTAGAAAAATTATGCAAAAAAGATACAATTAGAATTTTGCAAAACTTACTATACAATAGATGAGTGAATGAAATTAACAAAAGATTAAGAGAGTTATATAGGAGAAAAAGATTAAGAATGTAGGGTTAAGATTAATAGTTAAAATGAATGGATGAGATTAAAAGTTAAAGGTTAGAATGAATGAGAAGAGAGAGATTTTAAAATTGAGTGAAATGAGAGGAGAGAGATTGAAGTAGAGGAAATATGATGGTGACATGTGGCAATAGAAAGGTTTGCAAATATAAGTATATAGATAGATAGATATTGAGATATTTAAGGGTAGGGGTGAGCACTATTCGGTTTTTGACCGAAAATCGAACCGAACCGAAATACGAATTCGGTTCGGTTACCAAACAATTCGGTTCGATTTTCGGTTTCGTCTTTTAAAAATTTCGGTTTTCGGTTCGGTTTCAGTTATTTCCATAATAAAAACCTGTTAACCAAAACCGACCGAATTAGGGGCACTATATAAATCTTAAACCCTAGATCTATAAACCTAATTCATTTCTTTCCCACTCCAGCCCCCAAACGGCGCCTTCCCTCCCCAGATCCCAATCGGACAAACAATTCTGCCGCTGATTCCGGCCACGGCCAGTCGGCCGACTCTGCTGCCTCCCCACACCAGCCGCCCTCCTCTCCATCCTCCCCACACCTGCTACCCAACGGCAAAATCGGAGAGTGATAAGTGAAGGTAAGTGATTGAGGGGTTAATGTGGAGAGACATACCAAATGAAATTTGCTCAATTTAGTCGTCTTCTTCCTCTTCTTCTGGGGTATTATTGTTATCTGGCAGGGGAGGGATTGTTTCTGGGAAGGATTTCAGTGGTGAATTTGGGGTTTTTTGGTTTAAGAAAAGGGATACTGTGGGCGTTTGTTTTTTATTCTCACTTACCCATTACATAAGAGATCACTGTGGGCGTTTGTTTTTTATTCATCTCTTTTCCATTACATAAGGAATCCCAGCTCGTTCAAGATTGAATTCTCTTTTCCAAATTAGCGACAAAACTGTGGGCGTTTGTTTTTTCTCTTTTTTCCAGAATTTCGGTTCTAAATTTGGTTTTTCGGTTTTTAGCCGAAACCATTCGGTTCGGTTAAATTATTCGGTTCGGTTAAATTCGGTTTTCACTATGCTCGGTTCAGGTTCGGTTAATTATACTGAAATTTCGGTTTTTGTTCGGTTGTGCTAATTCGGTCACCGACCGATGCACACCCCTATTTAAGTAAGGGGGTGTGTGTGGGGGATGTGCTAAAAGAAACATGGAATGCGATGGGAGAGGCATTATTAACATGTGAAATCACATGCCCCTTGTTTGTTTGTTTTCTTACATATCTCTTAATGCTATAATATTCGTAAATCAAATCAAATCAACGATTACTCAAGAGGAAAATTAGGTAAATATTAAATATGTAAAATGTTTATAATTTTGAATTTGTCAAATATAAAAAGAATAGCCTTAATTTAATTTGAATATGTTTGTTAATAGAGTTTAAATTAATTATAACCTTAATTTAATTTGAATATGTTTGTTAATAGAGTTTAAATTAATTATAACTATAGAGTAACTAATTTTAATATAGAAAATTTATTTAATAAAGAATATGATATAGGAGCCTAGCCAATATTCAGGACTCACAAATAAAATTTCTAAATTATGGGAACGATAATTATGAAAATTATTTATGAGAATATTTATGGTAAATAAATAAGGTTAAAATAGTTAAATTTTAAAAAAAAATATACAGAATGGCATGTATTTTAAAAATAGTTTAAAAGTTAAAATGACATTTATTAAAAATGGAGGGAGTATGATTTTGTATATTTAAATTTCTACGAAATTATCAGGGGTTGTATCTATTAGGGGGAGTCTGGGGACCATGCATGTTCTTAAGTTTAGTACTATAGTTAATGGATCAACCGTTTTATAATAACTTGACACTTTTTTTTTCGAGATATTGTACAATAATTTTTTCACTCTTAAAATGAAAAATCATTTATAAACTTCACTCTAACAATATCTATAATTTTACACAAAATGTCATTATTTCTCTAATCACAAATACACCAATCTTTACTTTATACATAAAGATTTACCTAATTACTCCTCAAAACTCTACTCATTATTAAACTTTCCTTACTAGGCGTGTGTCCCTAAATATGAAAGTTAATATAAAATAAATGAAGTATTCACTATAATACCCCTCCCCTGTATGTTTCACATTGTTTGTTATTTTTGTACTTAAATTTTATTTCAAAATATTTATCGTTTTAGCAAATTGTTTACATCTATCTCTAAATTACTCCTATATGTAATTATGTATCCCAAATATTTCTCCTTTTATACACATTCTTTCAGGTTAATTAAGATAAATTATTTCCCATTTTCTTTTCTTCCCCTCATTTTCCTCTTTCTTTCATAATAATGAAATAATGAAGGGTAAATTTGTAAAAAATTATATTCTTTAATTCTAAAAACTCACATTATGAAATTGAGGAAATGTATATCATTAATGAAACACTTTTTTGTGTAATATTTGCACATTTAAGGAAAGTGTGAGAATTTTTTTGTATCATTGTTGAATTGGTGAGCGAATGATATGATATTTAACAATAGGGATTACAACTGAAATACAAATATTGAAAGACATTTGAGCATTTTAATGTAAAAGATATTTTGAGATAAGATCTACAAGATATGCTAAAATATAGGATACAAAAAACTATCTCTATTACCCCCGTCAAGCATTATGTGGGATGAAGAGAAGAGGAGGCCAAGTTAACTGTTGAAGAGACCAGCCAACCTGAAGGTGGTGATAATAACGATGATGATAGTGATCACACTAATCCCAAACCTCCTAGTTCCAACAATGCGATGTACATTTTTCTTTTCCCGAAGGTGATAAGGACTTTGGTCACTCAAAGGTTCTAGCAACTGTGGATGTTGTTGAAACAGTCAAAGAAGTATCAGCCAAAGAAGGTTCATTTGAGCCCGAGGCACAATCTATTGATGCCGAGACTTCCATGGGGAGGCTAGTTTGGTTGGACTCTCATATGTGTTAGAAGTGTTGGACACATGTGTCACCCCTTCCATTCAGGTTAACTAAGTGAGCTTGAGAAAACCAATCATTGGGACCACCTCACAACTTCCCTCAATGGATCCTGTTGAGGATATTGATGAGTCATTTTTATTTAGAGTTGATAAGGATATATCACTTGAAAATTAGAGGGAGGTGAAGGTGAGGTTGAGATAGTTGGTGAGAAGATTGCACCATCTAAAAAGGGAGATGAGGTAGACATTGTGAAGGTTTCACAATAAGAGAGGCAAGCTATTTTTCAAGTCAATTTTGAACTTGTGAACCTCTTGATGAAGGTGTAAGAAGGCTCTAATTCTTTGAGAGAAGTAAGCCCAATCAATGAGATGAGAAAAGAAAAGAAATATTTGAAAATGAGAGCAGAACTGTTGAAGGTTTAGAGTTCTTGACTAAAGAAATAGAGGGAGAAGAGGGTGATTTAACTAACCAACACTTTCTTACAAATAAAAAATGACCCACTCTTGATTAGATTTCAAAGTGTGCTTCCTAGTGTTTAAGTAAAAACTTCATAAATCAAGCCAAGTATACTAGAAATCTTCTAGACAAGTATGGTATTAAAACTTGCAAATCTACTGGAGTACCCATGCTACCCACCTACAGGATGGATCCAGACGAGAACGGTAAGTGTGCTGATCAGTCATATTATCGTGGTCTCATTGGTTCATTACTGTACTTAACTGCTAGTAGACCTGATATTGCATTCTCTATTGGCGTATGTGCTCGATTTCAAGCTAATCCAAAAGAGGGTCATATGGAAACCACTAAACGGATACTGAAATATTTGAAAGGAACCATCAATCGTGGTATATGGTATCCTTCGAATGATGATTTATCCCTAAGTGGCTACTCTGATTCTGATTTTGGTGGCTGTAGAATAGATAGGAAATCTACATCTGGTTCTTGTCAATTTCTAGGCACAAAGCTTATTTCATGGGTTTCGAAAAAACAAACTAGTGTGGCTACCTCTACTACTGAAGCCGAGTACATGGCTGTTGGTAGCTGCTGTAGTCAATTACTGTGGCTCATTCAACAACTTAGAGATTATAATATCTTTGAATCAAATGTTCCTATATTTTGTGATAGTAACAGTGTTATTGCCATTACACAAAATCCTGTTCTGCACACACGTTGTAAGCATGTTGACGTGAAACATCATTTTATACGTGATCATGTAGAAAAGAAGAACATTCGCATGGAAAAGATTCACACTGATATTCAAAGAGCTGATATCTTTACAAAACTATTGGCTGAAGCTCGTTTTAGAGAATTATGCATTAATCTAGGACTAATTGATCTAGACCCTACTAGTATATAGTTGTGTACTAACCAGACAGGTACATCATAAAGAAGCAAGGAGAATAAGTCAAGCTACTACAGAAACAAAGCACTCGTCTACTCGTACACAAGTCAGGTATACAAGGTCAGATAAGATGACCAAACAACCCGATGAAGAAGCTGGTAAAGCTGAGGGTAATACTAAAGGGAATAAACATTTAAGGGGGAATCTATGATTTCTTAAAGAGCCTTATGTTGACTCTGAAGTGTGTTAAAAGTCATCTTGATCGAACTTTGATTACTGTTATTGATTGATATTCATATTAATTATTCTACTATACTATGTGTATCTACTCTCATGCGTTGTACAAGATGAGACATGTACTTGAAAATGTTCGACAGTCAGACAGACAAGCACAGTCGAAGGGGGAACTCGTCTAGTGCAAAGTTGTCTACTAGTCTGTTCTGATGAACTCGAACAGACCAGATAAGTTCTCTTGTGATTTAAGGTCAATAAGTGTTCAAGTGCGAATTAAGAGTATTAGTGTAATTGCGAAATTTTGGAAAAACCCTAAAACTGGATATATACACTCCATTTAAATGAGGTGTATGCACCCAGTTCCCGCCTAAACCGTCTGGACTAGGTCAGATGAGTACACCCCACTCTTCTAACCAATAGTAGAGGCGGATTCCAAAGCTTTCAACGTTAATACACATAATAACCTCGATTACGCAACTGAATTTCAAGAGTCACTTTCCGTTGGATTGATCTAATCAATCTCGGCCATTGATTAAAAAATCGTGGTGCATCAAAACCAATTTCGCCTAAAATCACTCCTCACAATTCACTCAACTTTCCTAATTTCTTGCTAATCAAAATTCTCTTGTTATCTCTCTCAAAACTCTGTGATAAAATGTCGATTGTCTCTATGTTTGATGTTCAAACTAACATGCAAGCTAGGTTCGACCTTGGCAAGTATGTTACTGAGGGTAAAGTGCATGTGGAGAGCTCGGTGTTCTTCAAGGGGAGGCACACTGAAGACAACAAGGATATCCCCCTAAAGTGCTTCAGATGCGGTCTTAAACCTTATTTGGAAGCTGTTCCAGAGGTTGTGTTTGAAGAAGAAGTATTGAAGTTCTTTGCTACTGCCACTCGTCTAGGAGACTCGGTCGAAGCCTTTGTTGGTGGAAGCAGAGTGGAGATCACACGAGAGGTGTTGTTCGAAACATTACGTTTACCTTCGGGTTCGATTGGATAAGAATTGAGGTATTTAAGTACCTTCTGTGGAAAGAAGTTAAAGCTGAATCGAGATGGAAATATTCCGGCGGTGAAGAAGAAGGAGTTGTTGCTAAAGTACAAGACACTTCTCGACATTGCAAGTAAAATGCTTCTTGGTGTGATAGGGAATTATAATTTTGTAACTCTTCAGAAGGCGAGAGTGATGACTGCAATCTATGATGACATCACTGAAGGAAACTGGCCAAGGTTATTCTTTGATAGGCTGATGTATTTTGCAAAGAATGTGAAGGTTGACACAGACACTATAGAATGGGTGGTGTCTGCTGCTGTTAGCTTTGGAAACAAGCTAAGTATCTTGCTACCCGTCTTGCTACCGAACAAGAAGGACTGGAGCAAAGGAAAGCCCTTCCATGTCCTTAAGTATTATCTGAAGAAGGACGCAATAGATAGGCAGACAAGAGAAAGGAAGCAAGAGCGTGAGCAAATGAGGATCAACCCCAGAGACGCAATGATTGAAGCCGAGTCATCTAGTGGTGAAGAAGATGAGGCGCAGGCTGGTACTAGTGGAGCACTAGTTCAGTATGTATCGGATGAGGCTATGGTTGAAGCTGATGATGATTCAGAGGAAATAGAGTCAGACGGAGCTGAGGAAGAAGAAGCTAAGGTTGAGGAACCTTATAGACTGGTGATGGTTGAGACCAGTTCGCCACCAGTAGAGTCGATTGAAAAGGTTAGTACGTCTACTTTTGCTACCTCCATTCCTCCACCTCTCAATGTTCCGGTGAAAACCAAGGCAAGATCACTTCGATCTCGTGCCATACCTGTTACCCAAACCAAACCTTTGAATGTTCAACCTTTGAGTTCGAACATTAGCCAAGACACTACTATATATGCAACAGTTGATACTTCGACGGCTGTAATACCAAACCTAGCCACGTCAAAGCCCCATGAAACCACAATCCAAATTCCTCCTCAAACAACAGAAAATGTTGACCCATCTAACCCATCTATTTAGAGAACCCCACTGGTTGACACTTCAACTACTGAGTTAAGGACCCCACTTACTCAGACCCCTCTCTCGAATAGATTTCCCGACTTAGTTCATTATCCAATGTGTGCAAGGGAGAAGAGACTCCGGGCACAAATGACTAAGAATTTGAAAAGGAAGATTTCATCTGTTGAGATAGACACGTCTTCAGAAGCATATGAAAGATTGATTCGTATATGCACATGGGTTGCCTTGAGAGAAGGACCGTGTGAAGACTTCTTTGAAGTTGCTGCTGGTATGGGTGGAATTGCGAATTTCCAAGATTGGGAAATGGAGCAAAAGGAGACCAGTGGAGTCAAGAAGCACTCAGAATTGCTCTCACCCAGAGCCTTGACTAATCTTGTCAAGAAGATGCTTAACATTCCGGATGAAGTGTTATCTGCAAGCAATCCGGAGATTGGAATTCAGTATTCGGAAGAGGATTTCATGCCTACAGATCCGATTGTTGATCTAGATAATGGTTCTGATCATCTGCGAGGATTAGTTTTCAAATTCCAGGTGGAACATGCTCAAGGACCACGGAGCAATGTTGGTCAGATAACCAGACAGCTAGAGAAATACTTTCCGTCTGAGACGTGTGCTTACACTGCCACACTAGTAGAGATGGTTATGAAAGATCAACAGGAAGCTGAAAGAAGAGCAAGGGAAGCAAGGTTAGCCATTATACCTTACTGTCCTAATATTGTTGAGCAAATTGTTGTTGAAGATGTTCTTCCAGAAATAGTTGAAGACGAGGTCTTAACTGGCGTAATGGAAGACGAGTTGGTTGAAGTTCCAATTCTTGATGAAATGGAAGTATTTGAAGTTGTTCCCATGGAGACTGATCTTATGCCATCGCAATCAGTGTCGTCCGCATCTATTGATGAGTTGAAGAAAGAATTGCAAAATGTGATTAAGTCTTCAATAGATGAGTTTCTGAAGTCGGATGTGAAGAAGGCCTTGATAGATCAGAATATGTCTCTTGTTGAGAATTCAAAAGCTCTGATTGTAGATGAAGTTAACCAGATGGATGCTACGTTCAGACAGGAGATGTTTACTCAACTGGAAGATTTCTTGCATAGTCAAGTTGAGTACTCAGAGAAAAGTTCACTAGAGTTCGCACAAGTTTTAGCTCAAGAGTCCAAGAAGATGGAGAGACTTTACCGAGTGAAGATTGAAATTGCTGATGAGCAACGTAGAGAAGCTACTAAGCAATTGGTGCAAGCAAGAGCTCTAATGACAGCCATGACTGAACAGAACAGGTTACTTCATAACACTGCTAATCATTTCAAGAATGAGTTGAACTATTCTACTATGAAGCTATAGTTAGTTGCCACTCAACTAGACAAGTTAATGCAAGCGAAGAGGCAACAAAAAGACATTGACATAGCTGCTGAGCTGATGAAGGAAGCTGTCAAGGAAGAAATGACTCGATTCACTTCACTCTTTACTCTTAAGGCGAGTGATGAAGCCAAAAAGGGGGAAGAGACTGAAGAGGCGAAAGCTGCTGCTGCAACTGATCTAGAAGCTCATGAGACAAGTAAACTGAAAAGAAGAAGACTTGTGAAGAAAGCAGGTCTAGAGCAGATCGGTGCAAGTGCAGAAGAGCAGAAGAGACCGGTGAAAGGAAAATCAATTGTAACTGAAGAGATTCAAACCAGAACAAGACAAGTCAAGAGGAAACTTGATCTTGAGAAGAATCAAGAAGTATTAGGTGAAATACTTGCTAATATTGAAGATGAAGATGTTGAAGCACTCCATAAGAAGCAGAAACTGGAAGATGATCGTTATGCTAACAAGAAAGTGTTAGGTTAACACATCAACAGACTGCAGAAGCTGAAAGCAGATCCAAGTTTGATTGAAGACGCCCAGATAGACAAGTTCATTGACAATGAGCATAGAGATGCTTGGATGATTGTTAAGGTCAAATGAGAAGTTGATCATTGGATTATTAGGAAGTATGGAGATGCCGATAACAAAGAAGAGTTATATGCTGTGTTTGACAAGTTCATGGAAGCTAAAGATGAAAATCTTTGGAACTTGATCATACGCATTGCTACTGCTGTTGATTACAACATTCTAGTTCCTGAATTTCCTAAGTGGGAAACACCCCTACTTGGTTCTGGAAAGAGACAAAAAAAATCTGAACAATTAAATAATTTTTGGATAAAATTTAAATAAATATAAAAAAATATTAATTAATAATAATAATTAATATAACACACCATAACCTAAACTAAGATTAATAATTAATAAAATATAAAGTTGGATGGGACCTCCTACGTGTAGTCAGAGTGTCGTATGACTACCGTAGTCAATTTAATCTGAACCATTAATAATCAAATCGGCTTAAATCTGATGACCTGTTACCTTTTGTACTTTGTGTTGAAAATATTCAGCGTATGGTGTCGTATGTATAATTAATTTAAATATATAATTTAAAATTTACATTTTTATCCTTAACTTAATAAAATATTTATTATATTAATTAATTTAATTAAAATATATAATGGTAAAACTACCTATTTACCCTTATATTATTATTAAAATTAACAACAAAAAAATAAATTAAATTAAATCAAAAGAAGTTATATGAATTTAAACCTAAAACACAATACATAGGTTTTCTTCCCCCTACGAGCACGCACTCCACTTCCGCCCCAAGCCGCTGCCTTTCCGTCACCGACGCGCCGCTTCTCTGCTGCCGCCGCCGAGCCTCTTCTCCCCCTAGTTTTCTTAATTTGTAATTTTAATATTATCGTGGAGTAGGTGAATTACCACCACTGAAAGTTGCTTATGTATATCTTCAATTTTTTTCTTACTTCCGTCATTTGTTATGAGTATTTGAATTAACATTGTGAATTTGTTAAAATTGTGGTTGAGTTGTTGAGTATTAATTGTTTTTGAAATTGCCTCAAATCAAATAGAAACATAACTGCTCAACAAGTGTTTGACAAAATGCTTCAAAGAAAATTTGAAACCAAATTTAGAAAATGAAGTGGCTATTGAATGCACATTCCTAACAATATTCGTTGTTTGAATCCTCTAGCTAGAATGACATAATATTGAGTTAAATCATCATGTAAAGTTTTGAAATTTATATTTGATATAGTGTTTAAATTGAATTTTATGTTTATAAGCACATGGTATTCCTCGATTTTATGTTAGAAGCACATGCTATTAGTTGTCGTAAATGACAATATGACATTAAAATAGGTGATTGAAATATATAATATGAAGATGTTGCATAACATTGGAAAATGTAGTAAAATTGGAAGATGTTGCATAACATGTCTTTTAATGAACGTCTCACAACATTCCAATTGATTCATTTTTTCTGTGTTTATCTTGCAATTTGTATTTACAACAACGTTCCACAATGTTCTCAGACGTTGGATATGAAGATATCAAAGTGGATGATGAATCACACGAGGAGCACATGAGTTCAGAAGAGGGGTCGAATGAGGATTTTGGGTATGCCAATTTAAAAAATGCTCCCATAGACGACAATACAATTTTGGGCATGACTTTCGCTTCGACGGAAGAAGCATTAATGCATTTTAACACTCACTAACTTAATAATATTTCTTTACCAGACATCCAGGACATAAAATTGGACGATGTCCAAATAAGAAGAGCAACATTGATCGAGAGAATGATGAAGATCTCAACAAAGACGATGATTCTAAAAACGTTAATTAATGTTGATCCTACCAAAACAATTAGTGTTAGGTTTTTTTTTTTACGAATATTGATCATATGTATTTCAGGAATTTTATTGAATTGCTAGTTTTTTATTTAAATATTAATTTAATATTTCTTGTGTTGTTTAATCCACGTCATAAGATACGTTTATGCTAAAATTAAGTGTGAACAATAATCATATTGAATTCAGATGAAATATGCATTTTATACGAATATGAGAAAGATGCTTGTGTGTCGTGCATTACTACTCTATTTGTGGCTCGAGCACGTGAACAAGAAAATAACCTTTTTTTTTGTTTTCAATGTTTACTGAACTTCTATATCGATCGTGCAACCAGGCATGGCTATTGGACCGTGAAAGTGAGCACCTACAACACATTTTTTGGATTGCACGGTTTACTGAGTATCGACCATGAAACTGTGCACGGTTGTTGGACCGTGCAACTGAGTATGTCCAATACATATTTCTATTTACATGGGTGACTGAGTATCGATCGTGCAATTGTGCACGGCTCCTGGACCGTTCAAGTGAATACTTCCAGTAAATGTTTCTATTTACACAGGTGACTGGGTATCGACCGTGCAATTGAATACTTCCAGTACGTGTTTCTATTTACACGAGTGACTGAGTATCGACCGTGCAATTGTGCACGGCTCCTGGACCGTGCAAGTGAATACTTCCAGTACATGTTTCTATTTACACGGGTGACTGAGTATCGACCGTGCAACCGTGCATGGCTGTTGGACCGTGCAAGTGAATACTTCTAGTACATATTTCTATTTACATGGGTGACTGAGTATCGACCGTGCAATTGTGCATGTCTCTTGGACCGAGCAGTCGCCGAAAAGGTGATTGGTCGGAGAACGATCTGGAATTGAGCGAGCGTCGGATAAAAGCTACTTCTTGCTTCTTGATCGATCTGGGAGTGAGCGAGTCATTGTGGATTGAAGAAGCATAAATTAGTGAGAAAAACTTACTTCTTGCTTCGATTCATTTGTACAAGAAACCTTCTTGCTTTCGTTTTTCAATTATGAATAAAAAAGACTTCAATTAACAAAGAACCCTAACTTCTTCGATGGAATTGGGGAAGAAAAACATAATTTATAATTTAATTACTTTATTATTTAATTATTTTTGTATTGGTTAATTTAATTTTTATAATAATAATATTTGTATAAAAAGGGTAGAATAGTAATTTTGCTTAATATATATATATATATATATAAAGAAGGGTAATATAGTAAATAACAAAATACACTTTAAAAAATGATTTAATTAATTAAAACTTGCATAACAGGTAGTAGGTTCATACGAAGCATACGATGCCACGTGGCGCGATTCGACGCGTTGACTACATAGTCACTTTGTACTATTTGACTACACCAAGAATTACCCAAGTTGGATTTGACAAGTCATAAAAGTTCCTTAATTTTAGGAAATGAAAAGTATTTCACACGGTGGAAAGGAAGGGCACACTAGTAATTCTATGTCCTCCTTTGCTGATTTAAGTAATGTATAATTTTGTGTACTATAGGATTCCAAATTGTAGATTTGAGTGATTTTCCCTAAATATTTTAAGATTATATATTAATGGTCGTACCTCCAATCTCAAAATTTTGAATCTGTCACTACTGGTGGCAATTGAAATAAAATAAACGCAGAAAGAGAGTGAAGTGTGGCAGCGGAGCAATGTAGATGCAAGAGTCGGAAGCGTGATGACAGGGGTGAGCAGCGACGGAGACCGCGATAGAGTATTAGAGGAAAGAGGAGGAGCGGATGAAAATGAGGGAAGAGGGAGTAGGGTTAGGAAAAATAGGGTTTAAGAGATAAAAGGGTAATTTTGAATTCGGGTGTGAACTCGGGTAAAAACATAAAAAATGGGGGGCCATTTAACCGTGGACCCAAAAATTAGGTACCCAGGCCCAAAAAATGCTTTTGAAGAATTAGACCTAAATTTGAACCTAATTCGTTCTATTAATATGTTGTGCTGCCTAATAATTTGGCTGCCGAACGCTCTCTGGCTTGCGCCGCCCCCTCTCATCTGCCTTGCGCCGCCCCCTCTCACACCTCCGATTAACATGGTGAGTTTCGGAGCACATTAGTTTGTGTATTTGAATATTTTCAGAATCTGGGTTGTTTAAAATATTTTAGATCATAGATCTGGGTTCTTTTGATTTTTTTTTTCATTTTATATTCTAGTTTATAGATCTGATTTTCTTTTCACCGATTAACCATGGTGAGGTTGGGAGTGGAATATGCTTATTATCTTCATTTTTAACATTTTAGTTTCTGTATTTGAATATTTTCATAGATCGGGGATGTTTGAAATTTTTTAGATCATACATCTGGGTTATTTGAATTATTTTTTTCAGTTTCTATTTTAGATTATAGATCTTGGTTATTTTTTCAGTTTCTATTCTAAATTATAGATCTGAATTGTTTGAAAAAAAATGTTTCCGAATTTTTCATTTTTATTTTATAAACTTTTAGTATTGATTTTCTTGTTTGTTTCAATTCAAATCTTGTTAACTCTGACTACTTTACTTCCAGGCTGAGGCTGACCTTTCCAAAGGACTGAAAGGGAAAGTCTTCACAAGCTCAGTGACTACTCCTGGAGGATTGGCTGATGTAGCCAAATCATACAAGAAGGGAGGGCTACTTGGACGGAAACGGAAACGGAAAGCTCTAAATGAAGTGAATGACAACACAAACTCTGTCAAGATACTTACAAAGCAGCAGCCGAGAAAGCTGATTGCTGAAGAAATAAAGGAGCAGGGATTTCTGCACAATCATCAGAAGTGCATCCAAGAAGTTCAAGCAATGGCAATGGGGGGCTGCGATGTGGAGGATTGTAATGGTACTAAACTTCATTCTTTGATAATTTTCTATTAATATGTTGTGCTGCCTAATAATTGTTTCGATATTTTATACAGTATCAGATGAAGTTGTACATCTACCTCCACTTTACCCTGACCCAAAGGAGGTAACAACTTGAGCTCTTCTTTTTGTAATAATTCTTATTGTTTATTTTTAAATGAAAGTGTAAAATTTTGGATGAGAAAGAAGAAATATAAGTAACTGCTTCATATTTCAGTTGAATGATGAAGAAATAAAGGAGCAGGGATTTCTGCACAATCATCAGAAGTGCATCCAAGAAGCTCGAGCAATAAAAAGTGGGCGCTACTATTTGGAGGATTGTAATGCTACTAAACTTCATTCTTTGATAATTTTCTATTAATGTGTTGTGCTGCCTAATAATTGTTTCGATATTTTATACAGTATCAGATGAACTTGTACATCTACCTCCACTTTACCCTGACCCAAAGGAGGTAACAACTTGAGCTCTTCTTTTTGTAATAATTCTTATTGTTTATTTTTAAATGAAAGTAAAATTTTGGATGAGAAAGAAGAAATATAAGTAACTACTTCATATTTCAGCTCAAGGAAATTGAAGAGCAGCGTCGGAATGATTATTTTACTGTCCATCGTTCACCACCTAGTCCATCTCCTAAGTTACCTTTGCGCATCAGATACATTAAGATTGAACTTAGGGAGTCACCTTAGACGTAAATACCCTGTTTGCCTCCTGAAATGATCAGCACTGTTAGTGTCAATTTGCTTTTTTTTCCGAATTTATTTTTCGTGAAATTGTACTGTTTATAATTATAGTCTATAGATAGACAAAAAATGTTGGTTTGTTGTTATTACTTGTCGTTTACTTATTTTGGATGTTTCTTATATTCTTTTCTGTTGGTGATTTGTTTTTTTATCTGTGGCATTTAATAAAAGACATAAGTGAAAGTGTGTTTTGGTGAGTTATTTTAAAAATCTCATTCGGATTTTAAAAATCCTCACAATTTCAAAATAAACATTCCCTAACTGATTCAATAGAATTAAATTGTATCAAAATACTAACACGCAGTCAATTTATTTTTAAATAACTTTAAAACTGCCAGTCGTTTTCCCCTCAAAATCAAAATCAGACGGGCTTTGAGAATTTGATTGAAAATATAAGTGCACCTTTGGTTGCCCAGATTAGGCAAGATAAAAGGGCTGGGCTATACACTCCCCCTTCTACAAAATATTAATGATAAATATATTCCTTAAAAATCCTAATTTTCTCTAATCTCCTTCATCTTTCCTCCTCCAAGTCTCCAACCGTCTGCCTTGCCACCTCCTCCCTTGCCCAAGGCCACACCCCTCTTCCCTTACGCTGCCGCCTTGCCTTCCCCAACCCGTCGACGTCCCCCCTCCTTTTTCGATTTTTTTAAAAATTTCTGTAAAAATATCGGCGGTGGCGCCGCCCCTCATTCGCCCGCTGTCGCCTCTTCTCCTATCCAAGGCCACACCCCTCCTCCCGTACGCTGCCACCCTGCCTTCCCCAACCCGCCGCCGTTCCCTCCTACCTCCCTCATTTTTCGTTTTTTTTTTAAATTTCTATAAAAATATTGGTAGTGGCGTCGCCCCTCCTTCGCCTACCGCCGCCGCTGCCTCCTCCCCTACCCAAGCCGCACTCGTCCCTTATGCTGCCGCCTTGCCTTTCCCAACCCTCTGTCGTTCCCTCCTCCCCATCTTTTTCGATTTTTTTAAATTTCTATACCAATATCTGCGGCGCCGTCGCCTCTTCCCTCGCCAAGGTCGCGCCCCTCCCTCGCCCAGTCGACACAGGCGCCGCTGTTGCTTGAACTCACTTTTTTTTGACACAGTGTTAAAAAATAAACACTCGGGTCGACAACAATGTGTCAATGAGAGTGATTCTTTTCGAGCACTCTTTGTCGAAATATTTCATTTTTAAAAAAAAATTCTTTCTACGAAATTTTGTCGAGGAGAGTGTGTTTTTTCGACAAAATATTGTTGATTGTATACCTTATTTTCGACAAACCAGTGTCGATTGACACTGGTTCGTCAAAAAAATGTTAATATTTTTTGGTGATTTATGTGGGTTTTTGGTTTTGGTATTGTCGAAGATTGCAACGGCAGGAGTCAGAGGCGGCAGCGGCCGTGGGGTTGGTTTTTTTTTGAATTACATTATACCCTCCCTTTTTCCCCCTCCCTATTACTTGAACCCAGGATCTAATGCCTAGGTAGTGGTGCTCTAACCACTTGAGCTATCCCACTTTGTCCGACCGTGGGGTTGGTGTTGGTTGAAAAAATTAGTGTTAGATTTTTAGGGTTTAAGGGGTGTATCTATCTAATGAATATTTTATATAAGGGTAAATTGAGTATTTTACATATATATTTAATTAATAAATAGAGATGGGGTATATAGCCTAGCCCCAAGATAAATTCAAGATTGGGCCTAATCTGACCTATTTTATGTTGGCCACAGTTATACACACACACAAATTTATTGAGCACACCACTTAAAAAAAACAACTAAAGGGTACATGAAATTTTTAATATACCATTTGGTAAAATTATATATATATAAAAAAAAAAAAGCAGAAATCTCGGACAAACACAAAAATTTGAAAAAATAAATAAATAGATTCGACAAAAATTTCGGAAAAACAAAAAAATTTCGAAAAAAATATATTTTTGAATTTGTAAAAATTCTAATACATTTTTTTTTTTTGGATCTGTAAAAACCCTAATACACTTTTTTCCTATCTTTTTCCAGAAGTCTCTTATTATTTTTGGATCCTAATACATTTTTTTCTTAAACCCTAACCACTAAACTTATCAGAAGGAGGCGAACGACGGAGGAGGGGGGTGAACGGGGAGGGCGTGTGAACATTTTCACTCATTAGATTAAATTAGTTTAATTTCAATTTTTTTTTAGCTAATTTATGGTTTCGTATTTCATTTTGTTAAGAAGATTAAAGAACTCAAGAATTAGAGGTGATATTTTTCTTAATTTAATGTTTTGTTGTTTGTTTCTCATGAGTTTTATATTATTTGTTGTTTTAGTTATGGGCTAAACTTTGATTGTTGGGTGTTGAAATTATGTGGGTAATTAGCGAGTTTATGAATTAATTGCATGATTTAGCTTATGTCTTGTTGATTGATTGTTTCTAATGTTGTGAATTGTATGATTTAATTGGTTGATCAATCATATTAGTTAGCATTTTCGATTATGTTAATTGCAACGAGAGTTGGATTTGCATGATTGAGGTGTAAAGCCTTGATTAATTTATTGAAGTTAAATAGTAATTAGCTTAACCGAGAAAGAGTTGATTACTTAGATCGACAACAGTATATATTAATCGATTAGAGGTCGTCTAAGAGATTAGTGAGAGGGCGAGTCGTAAACATTAGTAACCGTGTTGAAAGTGTTTACGGATCGCTATCCTAGGAGCTTATGGTACTAATTAGATCTCATAATTGCTAATATGTGATAGCCTTTAACATAATTCAAGACATTGAGCTTAATTATTTTGATTAGTTTGTTAATTCATTAGTGATCCCACATAAGGAAGACACCCGAAGCAATTCTTCCACGTGCACTTTCATCTTTGAGAGTTAGTTTTAGTTGTTTATTTTTCTTATTGATATTTGCTTTATCCTTCCGTTTAGCTTCTATAACATCATTCCGACTTATAGTTTTGAGGCTCCACGCTCTCCTAGGTCCTTGACGATAACTACTTGGTCGTATACTTGCAATACTATAATGAACCCATACATTTTTTGGTAAGTTATTTTTGTAAATAAATTTCGAAAAAATACGAAAAAGTCACCGGCGCCGTTGTGGAGGGGAGGTGGGTGCACCGTGTGTGAAAACGTGAGAGAAGAGTGAGAGGGGATTTAATTAGAGTTTAGAATGGGAAGGGTATTTTAGATCTTTTCCACGTGTGTGTCCTCATCTCAGGGTGTGTGTGTTTAGCCAGTAGGTGTCCTCAATAACCCTGTGTGTGTGTATAACTGTTGCCTTTTATGTTTGGTTGAAATCTCATTGGCCCTAGATAAACCCGCCAGCCCGCCACAAATCAATGACTACTGTGCATTTTTTATGTGGCAAAAAAAAAAAAAAAAACGGTAATAAATTATCGGTACATAACATGGCCCACGCGTGGAAATCCAAATTCCCTTCCTACCCTCGATGTTTTAAACTCAAAACCCTACAATTTTGGCCTCAACCCCTCATTCCAGTTGTTTCCCTTTCTCTCCCTCAAAGCGGCGATTTTTCGTTTGAAGGAAAATAGGTCGGCGACTTCGTATAATCTGAAGTGGCGAAGGAATCTGTGCTAGCCGACAACCTTGAGCTCTGGATTTAGTGGTAGTCGTCGATTTATTTTCACCCGTTTTAATATGTTCTCTTTTTACCCGGGTTTGTGGGATAAATGTTCCAAACAAGAGTTTGCGAGGTCAACCCATCTAAGTCGTTCGTTAAATTGAGCGTTAGAGCTTAATGATTAAATCAACCGAAAAAAACAATTGCAACAATCGAGTAAAGATGATAACGTAGATGTTGAACGCATCACATCTGCTCTACAACCGATGAAGCAGGATTATTAACATATTCATCGTCGATTGGAAATGGAATTAGGAGCGACGTTTCTAGAAAGAATTTATGGGACTAGATAGCACAAAACTAGAATGAATGCATCTCAATTTGATAATGGCAAAGTTGGAATACGAGAAAAATGCACTTTTGGTCCCACCATCCACGAGCACTCATGTTTTTGGTCCCAACAATTTGAATTTTGGTCCCGAATAAGAAAAACTTGATACATTTGGTCCCAAAGTTAGTCAACCGTTAACAGTTTTGGTCCCAATATATATTTTTTTCATTTTGACGTATATTAAAAATCAGAAAAATTCATTATAATTAAAAATAACCTAAAACTTAAAATCAAAAGTGCAACAACTCTAAAAATCTGAAATTTTGGAAAATAAAAATTATTTAAAAAAAATCTCATTAAAAACAAAAAATGTGTAAATAAAAAATTTAGTCAAATCTCATTAAAAACAGAAAATGATTAAATAAAAAAATTAGTCAATCCATCCCGTAATTTTAATGAGTTTTTTATATTTTTTTTGAGTTTTCTAAATTTTATTTTGACACATTTTATAATATTTTTTTTTGTGCTCGAGTTTTAATGAATATTAATTTAATTTTTTTGCAAAGGAGATATATTGGAGGTATAATGAACTATTGTGGGGTCCATTTATAAATAAAATTATTGTTTATGAATAAAATGAAGATTGGAGCGTTAAATTTTTTTTTTAATTTTTAGAATTTTTTATTATAATTTGCACAGTTTTAGATTTTTTTTTTAAAATTTTAATTTACTCATTTTAGAGTTTTTTTAATTTTTTTTATATTTTACTATTTTTTTTAATGAGTATTTATCTTTAATCGCAGGTAATAAGAACTAAAATCTTAAAATTTGTAAACATTTTCAAAGTTAAAAAATTTAGAGGACAAAAATTAAAATGGGTACAACAACTCAAGGTAAAAAAAAAAAAAAAAGTATTTTCCCAAAATATAACTTTTGCATTGCTTTTGACACTTAATTGCATAGATCTTTCTAGACAAAAAAAAATATTCACAATTAATATAAAAATATTAAAAGGTCGTATTTTTTTAAAGAGTTACGAGTGTCAAACAGTAAATTTTCACGAAATAATTACGTAATAAAATCTTAAAAGAGGGCTATCGAATCATAATTTTTAAAAAATACTACTCGTATATAAATATATAATAGACGTTCATGAGCTTTATTTAATTAATGTAAAAAAAAAAAAAAGTAGGACGTGCGGACAAATATGTAATGCATGATAGGACAATATGCTAAATGCTAAAATAGAATGATAATAAAATACTATAAATATAGAGGGGTGGGAACAAAAAGTCCAAATATGGTGACGATCACCCATGCATTTTTCTCGTTCTCAGACAAAAATCCATTTAATTAATTTACTCTCCAATAGATACATAAAATCGGAATTAAGATGACAAGTTATAGTGTGATATAACGTTTTATGAGGCAAAACTCTACTTCACACATAAACAATATAATCTGAAAGTGTGTGGGGATGGTATCTAGTGTTTAAGTAAAAAACAGAACAATGTTACACTAAATGTTGTGACAATTAGTGTAGCATTAACTCTAATAGAATGTGAATAAGTAAACACAGTACACAGCGGAAGTCTAAAACACTAAGGGGAAGTTGTTATAAGAGACATTTCACCTATGTAGACTACAAATAGAGACAAAAAAAATTAAAGTTACAAAAAAGAACAAATTGGGTGATAGATGTACAATTATACCCTTTCTTTTAAATGACATTCAAAATTTTCATATTCAATTAATTTTATTCATACTTTATTATTTAAAATAATAATTCATAAAACTCAAATTCTCGGAAATCGCGCTTATAACTCCATTCCCAAATTTTCAAAACCTTTCCTAAATTTCAGCTGGAGTATTCTTGGAGCTCGATTTCAGAAATCCTCGGAAGGTAGAATTTTTTGCATCGACTTGATTTTGTGGTCTCGTGTGCTTGAAGAACGTTGTCATCTCGTCGGTTGAAGGAAGGTAGGCATTTTTCGAAGAAGGAAGTTTATGTATTCTACAGATTTTTTCATTTTTTGCATTTCTTCGATTATCGTTTTATAGTTTTTTGAAATAAAATTCCAAATCTTAAATTTTTTCGAAAGTATGTTTCATAGATCAAAATATGCAATGATCTTAATGTGTTATATTTCATACAAAACACAGTAAATATTTAAAAATTAGCTTCATATATACAAATAAGGGTATTAATAAAAATGTTAGTGATAAATGATTATCATGTTAATGTTAATTGTAACCTCTACTTTAAATTAAGAGTAACTCCCACTAAGAATTAAGTTTTATTAAACTGATTTAATGTTATCCTTTTGTAACTAAAGAAACCGTTTATGCACCAAAGTACCAAAAAGTATGGCCAAAATTAAATAAGTTGGATAGAAAATCGTTTCAACAAAAATAAAGAAGAATATACTAATTAATTTAGTAATTAATGATTAACAAAATATATGATTGACGATATGCTAAAAAGATATGCACATTTGAATATGGACTTCATATATGCAAAATCTATGAGTTTATCTTTATTTATAATTAATATGATCATAGTATTATTACATAATCATGGTGTTATCTCCTAAAAAAATATACTCCGTATAATATAATATAAGAAAAATAAATATTCTACATCAATAAAATTGTTCGACATCATTTATCTTTATTTATAATTAATATATATAAAAAGAGTTTTTAGATAAAATTTACTTATAATATTAAACTTTTAAATAAATCGAAATATAAATATACCGTGAGTCTTATATTGATGTAAAATATTTTTAAAAAAAAATCGTTTAAAATCAAAATATAAAAATATATAATGTAATATGAGGAGTATAAGAAAAGTAAATATTCGAATTAAATTATATTTATCAATAAAATATTAATGATAAATGATTATCATGTTAATGTTAATTGTAAGTTCTCCATTAAATTAGGAGTAACTCCCACTAAGCATTAATGTTAAATTAAACCGACTTAATGTTATCTTTTGGTAACTAAAAAAATCGTTTATGCACAAGTATGACCAAAATTAAATAAGATGGATAGAAAACCGTTTTAAACAAAAAATAAAGAAGAATATACTAATTAATTTATTAATTAATGATTAACCGAATATATGCTTTGCGACATGCTAAAAAGATATGCACATTTGAATATGAACTTCATATATGCAAATCCCATGAGTTTATTTTACTTATAATTAATATAATCATAGTATTATTACATAATCATGGTGTAACTGATGTTATCCCCTAAACTATATATAATATAATATAAGAAAAATAAATATTTTGCATCAATAAAATTGTTCGACAGAATTTATCTTTATTTATAATTAATATATATAAAAGATTTTTTAGATAAATCTTGAGCAAAAAGAAGGAATTCTGCCGAAAATTCCTTAAGTTTGGAAAAATGAAAAAAAAATTGCGATAAGAAAGGAAATTATTTGAAAAATGAAGTTTTGTTGGTAATGGAGTGATTATCGGTTAGTAAGAGAGAAGATGGTTTAATTCTCAATCTAAATAACATTATCAATGTGTTAAAATTGGTATTTAATTTTCAAAATTTATTATAATAATGAATTAATATTGCTTTTTAAGACCAAGGGGCATAATTGGGTATTAACACATCAATTTGACCTTAATTGAATTGTTATAATTTGTTTCCTTTGTTTGAAAATGAGTCTATAGAATTGTCTCTCCTAGTAAATAAACTCAAACACTAAAACACAATAAGAACACAATGAAATAATTTTTAACATAGATTTTATTAATAACAAAACCTATGCTAAGCCTTATGGCGAAAATAACTTAGTTCCTAAGTTATATACAAAAATGTCGTGTGAAATGTCTCAGCAATTACTTCAACATTCCACAAACAGAAACTACAATCGAGGCAGGTGCCTGAATCTGTAAATAGACTTAAGTGTAAGAACACTGTCTAAAGAACTAATCTGATCTATGATTCACTCTCACTCGATACAAGACTAGAACTAAGTACACTAGAAGGTGTGGTATCCCTCAGCGTACGTTAAAAGATACAACTACTGACCATAACTCCGAACTAGGGTTGAACTCTCAAGAAGGTGTTACTCGAATAGTGCATACTTTGAAATGAAAGACTCCAGCGGTATTTATAGATAAATAGCCAAGTTCTAGATCCTTCCATTATGAGATCCTATTTTTTAGGACCTCAACTTCCATGATCTTTCTAGATCCTTCTTCCATCTTCCAGGTCGTTCTACAATGCTCTAAACTCTTCTAGCACGTTCTCCAACCTTCTGGAATCTTCCAGGTTCCAGACTCTTGTAGAAGCTTCTAGAATCGTTCCTGAATGTGAGAGCATTTAGTACAACATTTAATGTAACATTTCAGAAATGACTTCGAATAAATCAAGGAAGGTCAAATTAAGATGTTGTTGATAATGTTAAAGCATTTAAGAGTTAACAACATCTACAATCTCCCCCAATTAGACCTTTCGACTATAACTCACCTGATGCACATATATTTCTATACATACTCAGTATTATGTATTTAGGTGAGGTTGACATCAAGTCTAAATACTAGTCAAGACAATACCTGTTGTAACCGTTGGATCAAATAAAAAAGAGATCAAGAATAATTTTACTAAGATCCGTGCCATAAGATCAAAGTAATCTTATTCAAAACCAAAACAAGTATAAACAGTACACTTGTTTACAAAACATATACTTCACAAAAATCTAAGATTAAATCAGAGCATATAAGAGTATATACCAGATTAGTTCTAAGACTTATGTTGGTCCCAAGTTGAGTTGAATATCGAGTAAGCTAGTGAAAATGTCTAGAGGGGAGGGGTGAATAGACTTTTCAAAAATCTTTCAATATATCAGAATACGTAATGCGGAATAATCAGAATAACAATGAGCCCAAGTAAATTTATACTCAACTTAATTCGTGAACTTCTGTATGAACACTCAACTAGTCTTGTTCAGTTCAGTATTTTGACAATTAAGCAATTAATCAAACAGTAAAGCAGTAAATCAACAAACAAAGATTTATAGTGGTTCGACAACTTGTCTACGTCCACTCTCACAATCCCAGTTGTGATATTTTCCACTAAACTCTTCAATACGAGTATACAGTGTAATTCCTGTCTTTTAAGTCCCAAGAAGAAGACTTAGATCTTTTCGAATATACCACCAGATATATCTTCGATCTTACTAGAAATTTAACAAGTATCTAGCAACTTGATACAAAACAACAAAATAAAACTTCTCTTCAGGAGTAGCCTTCTGAATATGTCTTCGTCTTCTGGCTTCCTTCTGAAGTTAACTCTGTGAGTTCTTCTTTCTTTGAGTTCTTCGTAATACGCCTTTGAATGCTTAGAATATCAGTATCAATGATCAGTAGTTCAGTAGTCTTGAATCAATGATCTCCTTCAAGTATATATAGACTCCTGAAATCAAGAACTTAAGTAGTTGTAACCAACTCTTCTTGATAACTGATTTCTAACTTCCAAGTTATCCAATCACGCGTTTCTGTTAGTTAGTTAGTTATTCCAACTAACTTCTTTAATCCTTATCTTTTGTACGCGCTTTTGTAACTAACTTCCAGTTGACCTGTCTTGTGTAGTCCAGTAGATGTATTTGTCTTGTAGTCTGCTTGTCTTGAATAGTAGACTTGTCTTCTCTTCTTGTGCAGTAGACTTCAATAGAACTAATCTAGTCCTAACAAGACTATTACATTACATTAAGCTTTTATAATACAAGCTTAGTCAACTTATAATCTATACAATCAATCTAATCTATTACATATAAATATCATGAGCTCTATACAACAATTATAGCTCAATAACAAACTAACAATTAAACATATGTGAAGTACTTATAAAACGTACTTATCTTTTAACAACACTTATCTTTCGAACTCTTAACTTGTCTTTTGAACTTCTACTGATCTGCTCAAGACGACTTCCATAAATAGACTAGATCAGTCAATACTTAGAAAATATTCAACCCACTTTTGGCTTATCAAAACTTCATCTTATCTTTTCATCATTTAGGACTTGTCTAGGATTCATATCCCAACAACTTATGTAAGACTAAAAAACAGACAAGGACTAAACAAAATAATCAGAGCAAAAAATATGAAAAAAATAAATAAACTTAACAAGGCATATTCATCATGCAGTAAGCAATTAATGATAAGAAAACAAATTAAGCAATAAGCAGTAATCAAATATCATTAGTGCAAACTAATTTAAGCAAGATAAATATAAACATCCTATCAACTAGAAATAATAAATATTGTATCAGAATAAACGAAATTTTAACTTAAACACAACAGAATAACAAAAACAAAAGTAGGACTGAAAATGGCATGAATTGCTATAACAATAGCAGCAGCATCAAGGTCCTGCACATGTGCCATCTATACTTCAGTACTCCCCCTGTCTTGTAGCATCTGTTCTAGACATCACCATAGAGGATTTCCATATCCTCATCATCTTCAGCAGCATCTGCAAACTTGTCTTTATCAGCCTCCCTTGGTTCCTCAATAAAACAAGTTGAAGCAAAGAGTGCAACAACATTGTTAGCAGCAGCAGTTCCTCCATTCTCTGTAGCAGCAGCATCAGGTACACCTCCAGCTTCAGGAATCAGCTCTTCAATAACAACTCCAGAAGCTCTAGCTGAAGTGGAAGGTGGTACTCCCCCTGTTGTAGTGGAAAGTAGCCTGGTCCACTTGTCTTTGATGAATTGGAGCTCATCAATCTGGTCCTGTAAGTGCTGTAACTGCAGTAATATAAAAGATTTGGGAACAGAAAATGTGGTGTCAAAATTACCACCAATGTTCTCAGCATTAGGTGCAACTGTGTCTTGTTCAGGTCTCTGTGCTGGTGTGGGTTGAGGCTGAGGTTGAGTAGGAGCTGGTCTTTGAGAAGAACTTCCAGGATTGTGCAAGGGCAGATCTTTCACTCTTTCACCAATGAGCAAAGCAGGTGAAATGGTGTATAAAGGAACCTTACCTCTAAGAACTTCAGTCTTCTTAGGGCTAAAACCATGCATCTTCAAATATGAGCATATAAGCACAGGGTATGGAAGGTTTCCTTTATCAGAGATGTCACCACTAAACTTCATCATGTGGTGGAAAATAGTCAATCCCAAGTTAAACTTCCTCAAAACCACTATCCTATAAAGCAAGATTGCTTGATCCTTTGTCACTTTGGTAGAGTTGGTAGAGGGTATCCAATTATAAACTATCAGTTTATGCAACACAGAATAAAGAGAAGTAAGGTCCTTGGCCAACATTCCATTTTTCCATCTAGTCAACAAGCCACCAGTCATAGAAACAGTAACAACATCCAAATCAGGTTCATCATCATCAAGTACTGGTTCTATGCCTAAGAAATCATTGATCAATTCTGGTGTAAATGGAACTATACTCCCCCTAAACTGTACATTCCCATACCAACGGGAACTCCTCCTACCATTACTCTTCCTCAGACATGCATAAAATTCATACACCCAATCAGAAACAAAAGTATCACACAAATTCAGAGCTTTCATCAACTTTCTATCCTCTAAGAATTGAATCAAATTCTTACTCTCAAAATCAGAAATATGAATTCTCCTTTCCATCAACAGTTTTCTCCTAGACAACCTAGTTATCTTATCAACCAAACCATCAATATCAGAATCATCGGGTTCAGAATTACCTTCCTCAGAAGTACTTTCCTTTGAACTTGGTTCTTTCTCCTCCTCAGAACTGGATTCCCCTTCTTTTTCAGAGTTTTTGTCTGAAGCTGCATTGCTTGAATCATCTCCATCATCAGGTTCTGGTGCTGGAGCACTTGATTCAGCATGAGAGGTAGCATTCTTCTTCAGGGCTTGCTGCATATCCCTGAGACAAACCTCCATTTCAGAATCAGAATCAGGTTCTGGTTCTTCAGGCATTGTTCGAACAACATCAATCTTTGCCTTTCCCTTCCCCTTAGGATCAACTTTCTTCTTGGTTGGCTTCTCAATCACCACTTCTTCTTCAGATTTAGAAAATACCTGAATCGGTTCAGCAACATCACCACCTAGCTTCTTCTTCTTCCTCAAAGAGTCAGAATAATCAACTCGAGTGAAAACTCGGTTTGATCGTCTCCTTGGTACTGGGATCCTCTTTCTCTTCCCTTTCTCAACATTCCTCTTGAAAGGAATCAGTTCAGAGTCCGACTTCGAAATATCAGAGTCAGTTTTGTCGGAATTTTCGAGTGCTTCAGCATCCTCCATCTGAGCGTCCTCATTGTCGGATGTCTCCGCATTCGACGACTCCTTTGACTCAGCAACAGGGGATTCTTCAATCTCCTTGTCAGTCTCCCCCATAGAGGCAGTAGTCGGGGCCTCTGTTTCAACATTAGGGCTCGGATTTTGGGGCTTTTCGGCTGTGGATGAAGAAGGTGCAGTAGTGATCACTTCGTTGGTGCGCAAGTAGTGAGAGATGTCAATAGACAAATCGCCAATTGTGAGGATGGGTGGATTAGACGATCTCATCGATTGAGAGAAATTCTCAACCGCCTGGTTCAGCTCGGAGAGTGTGGCTTGGTTTGGTATGTGGATGGTTGTCGGAGTAGCTGGAATGGATGTGACGGTTGCGGCAGTTGGGGGTGAGTTTTCGTGTGAAGCAGCCATGGAAGCTAGAGTATGCAGATTAGAGAGAGATGGAGAAGACGGTTGTGAGTTTGGAGAGTTTGGTTTCTGTGAGTGGGTTTTCTTGTTTCCTGCCATTTAAACTCAAGAATTCGAAAAGAATCAACACAAGAATCGAGACACACAGTTAGCTTATAACAAATCTGCAAAATTAATACTCAACTTACTCAATTAATTACAAAGCTTAGAAAATCATGAAATGGGAGTATTTTATATAGAGAGAACTAGTAGTTGGAATGCTGTACGTGGGATTAAGGCTTGACTTAAAGAAAATTCTAGATTAAAATGATAATGCTCCACAAATTCAGCCACAAGTAAATCATGGGTGAGTTAGTGGGATAAAATCTTAATTAATAAATTAATTAAATTAAGAATATTCTAGAATTAATTAAAAATAAAAATGTGTATAATCTGAAATAATAAAAGGAACGTGGTTAGTATAATTATAAATAAATAAAATAAATTCCCACAATTAATTAAATAATTACAACTTATAAAAATATAATTGAATCATGTAATGTTGTGCTCAAGGATTTGACATACACCTCAACATTGGTTTTTCACAGGTTTTACCTATCCAATGTAGCCAATTTTTCTGCATTTTTCTTTTCATTGCATTTCTTCTTTTTGTGCTACAGCATCTAAATCGTATTGATCCATTGTTCCTGTAGAGTACATCGTAGTAGCGAACTCCTTGCCCCATATTTACTTAATGGATTACGAACCTCTTGATGCTTTTACCAAAATTCACCTTTTGAAAAGAAGTTATCGTAGTAGCGAACTCCGTGCTCCATAGTTACTCAGTGAATTTTGTACATCTTTTAGTATGCTGTATTATTCTTAATTTTTCAAGCTTTTGAGAGGTGTAGTACATGCCTATTTTTGCATAAAAAAATTTCAGATTCAAGAATATTTTACAAAAGAATTATTCAACGAAAATAAGAAATAAATCAATTCTATAATAACTATACCACCTTAGGCTGTTGTCCCAAATGCTACCGCATTTGTGACAACATCCTCTCAAGAATTATTCAGATATTACACATACCAAGAGATTTCCTAAAAAATGAGAATCTCTCATGGTCAAGAGCCTTAGTAAAGATATCAGCATGTTGATTTTCAGTAGGCACATATTCCAACTTAACTATGTTCTTCTCCACTAAATCTCTCATAAAATGATGTCTAATGCTAATGTGCTTAGTGAGTGAGTGTTGTACCGGATTTTTAGATATGTTAATAGCACTTGTGTTATCACAGAAAATTGTGAGGATATTGTTTTCAATTCCATAGTCATGAAACATCTTACTTAACCACAATAGCTGTGTGCAACAACTTCCTGCAGCTATGTATTCAGATTCGGTAGTGGATTGAGAAACACAATTTTGTTTCTTTCTATGCCAAGACACAAGATTGTTCCCCATGTATAAACATCCTCCACTCGTACTCTTTCTATCATCTATATCTCCAGCCCAATCCGCATCACTGTATCCAATCAATGTGTTGTTGGTGTCCTTAGTGTACCATATCCCTAGTTCACTTGTACCTGAAACATATTTGATAATTCTTTTCACTGCATTCAGGTAAGATTCCTTTGGATTAGCTTGGTACCTAGCACAAACACACACACACTGTACAAAATGTCAAGTCTACTAGAGGTTAGATAAAGTAAACTACCTATCATGGATCTATACAATATTGGATCAACATCCTTTCCACCATTGTCTTTGCAAAGTTTCAAAGTAGAACCCATAGGTGTTCTCATTACTTTTGAGCTTTCAAGACCAAACCGTTTGACCAAGTTTTTAGCATACTTACCTTGAGAGAAGAAAATACCATCCTTACATTGCTTGATTTGAAGACCTAAAAAATAATTTAAGTCTCCAACCATACTCATCTCAAATGTTGCTGTCATTGCTTCAACAAATCTGTTCAGCATTTTATCACAGGTTGAACTAAACACAATGTCATCAACATATATTTGAGCAATAAGTAAATCTTCTCCAGTGTGCTTAATAAACAAAGTCCTATCGGCTTCTCCTCTAATAAATCCATACTCTAAAAGAAAGTCCGTAAGCCTACCATACCATGCTATAGGAGCTTGTTTTAGACCATACAATGCTTTCTTTAGTTTGTGCACATGATCCGGGTATTGTGGATCTTCAAAACCTTTAGGCTGTTCTACATATGCTTCTTCATTCAATATGCCATTTAAAAATGCAGCTTTTACATCCATTTGATGTAGTTTAATATCAATAAAACATGCAATTGCTAGTAATAACCTAATAGATTCTATCCTACCAACAGGTGCAAAAGTTTCATCAAAATCAACACCTTCAACTTGGGTGTAACCTTGTGCAACTAACCTAGCTTTGTTCCTAACAATGTTTCCAGACTCATCAGTTTTATTCTTATAAATCCACTTAGTTCCAATGACATTAGTATGAATATGTCTAGGAACAAGTGTCCAAACTTCATTTCTTTCAAACTGATTAAGTTCCTCATGCATAGCATTTTTCCAATATTAATCAGTTAATGCTTCATTCACACTTTTAGGTTCAATTTCAGAATAGTAACACTCTGCATTCACAACATTGCAAATAAAAGACATGCATATTGTTCTTACCACATCTACCTTATTCGATCTTATTCTTCCTCTTGTTTGCACTCCAACTGTAGCATCGCCTATGATCTGGTCAGTAGGATGACTTTTCCCCATTATTGAAGAAGGATTCGTTTTGGGAACATACTGATCATTCTGTGGAATTACAGCTGACTGTTCTGTAGATGTTGCTCCAGATGTGTTAGCATTTGGTGCAGCATTATCAGACTTCAGTGTATTCTCAGAATTGTCAGTGACTTGTGATATATCTTCTTCATCTTTATCATCTGTAAGACCTTTATCATCATCAAACACAACATTAACAGATTCTTGAACGGTGTTAGTCCTAAGGTTATAAACTCTATAAGCTTTACTATTTCTAGAATAGCCTAAAAAGAAACCTTTATCACTTTTAGAATCAAACTTGTGAAGTTGATCCCTATCATTCAGAATATAACACACACAACCAAATACATGAAAATATTTCACACTTGGTTTTCTAACATTCAGAATCTCATAAGGTGTTTGATTAGTACCAAATCGAATATAAACTCTATTAATAATATGACATGCTGTATTCAATGCTTCAGCCCAAAATCTTTTAGAAAGACTTTTAGATAAAAGCATGACTCTTGCCATTTCTTGTAAAGTTCTATTCTTTCTTTCAACAATTCCATTTTGTTGTGGAGTTTTAGGAGATGAATATTCCTCCAAGATACCTTTCTTATCACAGAAATCATTAAACATGCTATTCTCAAATTCCCTACCATGATCAGTTCTAATACGGCCAACTTTCAAGTTAAACACATTTTTGAAACTTTTATAGAGAACTTTAAAAGCAACAAATGTTTCAAATTTATCTCTTAAAAACTCAATCCAAGTATATCTAGAAAAATCATCTACCACAACTAAGGAATATCTCTTACCTCCAATGCTTTCAGTTTCCATAGGACCCATCAAATCCATGTGCAACAATTCAAAACATCGATGTGTAGAACAATGTGACAGCATTTTGTGCGGCACTCTTACCTGTTTACCTTTCTGGCATGATCCACATACAGTGGTATTCTGGAAACTCAGTTTAGGTAATCCTTTGATTGCATCTGATATGATTAGTTTCTTCATTGCCCTGTAATTTACATGTCCTAACCTTTGGTGCCATAAGACATTCTCATCATGTTTTGACAAATTGCATACATTAGTTCCAATAAGATAACAATTATCTGCAGACCTAGTACCAGTCATTAAACAATCATCATCTTCATTAAGAACATAACAAGACTCTTTGTCAAATTTTACATGCAAATTATCATCACAAAGTTGACTAATACTAATCAGATTAGCAAGTAAGCCATCAACATGCAAAATATTTTTAAGCTTAGGAAAACCTTTAACATTCAAAGTTCCTTTTCCTATTATCTTTCCTTTTGATCCACCACCATATGTAACATTACCACCATTCAAGGTCACATAATCAGATAAGTAGTCTATTTGTCCTGTCATATGTCTAGAACAACCACTATCAAAATACCTTTTTTTTTTTTTTTTGATGGAAGTTAAATACCCCATCCCTTTTTCCCCTCCCCATGACTCGAACCCAGGACCTAAGGCCTAGGTAGTGGTGCTCTAACCACTTGAGCTATCCCACTTTGTCACCACTATCAAAATACCATAGACCAGGTAAACATGCTTTCAAGGATGTGTGAACAACATTACAGGTAACTTTTGGTTTCCATGCAGATTTCACAGAATGTTTCCTAGGATGTGAAGACATTCTGGGTAGCACAAACTCAGTTTTCAAATCTTTAACCATTTGCAAGCAGAAGGGACGAATATGACCATATTTAAAGCAATAATGACAAATATACTTCATTTTAACCTTGTGACAATCTGTTTGTGCAGATGTTACACCAGATGTGCTAGCATTTGCCTTCACAAATTTCACAGGTTTTCTAAAATTTTCAGAAATAGAAGCAGTTTTACCATCATAACCTAAACCATAATTATTAGATTTACCTACAGCTATAGCATCATTCACATCAGAAGCACTTTTGGAAAACTTTTTGAAACTTAAGGTAGAGTTGATCAATTTCTCCTTTAGTTTACAAACTTCAAGATCTCTTCTGGTAAGTAAGACTTCTAGCTTAGTGATTGTGTCTTTCAGATCCCCATTCTCTTTATTCAAAGAATTCAGAGAGAGTTTCTGAGAGTTCCAACCATCTAACAATTTCTGATATGTCTCATCATCAATCCTTTTTCCTGCATTATCAACAAAACCATTAAAACCGTTCAAATCTGGGTGACTCTGTTTTGATGTTACTGTAGATGTGAAGACATCAGGTGCAACATCAGAATCTGTATCATCCAGATCATCATCTGAGGAATCATTATAATCAATTCTGGTAAAATGAGCATGTTCATTTTCATTAAACTCATCAAGATCATCATTATCAGATTCATCACTCAAGGTAGCACTAAAATTCAGTTTTTGTTTCAGTCTGGTATTGGCACACTCATTTGCATAGTGTCCATAACCAGAACATGCATTGCATTGAACTGATTTTCTAAATTCAGGATCATAACTTGGTTTACCTTCACTCTTTGATGGTCTTGGTGTGAATTGACTCTTCCTCCTTTCTGGTTGTGGTGTTGATGTGTTGATTTGGATCTTAGGCTGAATGTTTCCTTTAGATTTATGCATAGACTTCTTAAGAAATTTATTAAAATGCTTTGTAAGAAGGGCAATGCTGTCAGGATTGTTAAGGCATTCATCAAGCAATTCCTCATCCGAATCAACCTCAGTAATGATAGGCTGAATCTCAGATTTGTTTGATGTCTCTCCTTTAAAAACAACAACTTTCTTATCATCTTTAGTTTCATCAATTTGATTAATGTTTATTTCATAGGTTCTATAAATACTCACTAATTCATTTTGACTCAACTTATCAGTATCTTTTGCCTCTTCAATAGCACAAATTTTAGCATCAAATCTTTTAGGAACAGACCTTAATATCTTATGTACTACTCTAACATTAGAAATAGGGTCACCAAGAGAATGTGATTCATTAATAATCTCACGTAACCTTTCGTTGTAGGATGAAATTGTTTCATCTTCCCTCATTCGGAGATTCTCAAACTTTGTCCCCAACATTCGAAGCTTTGTCCTTCGAACACTATCGGAACCTTCACAATGCTCTTGTAACCTGTCCCATGCATCCTTAGAAGTAGAACAGTTAGATATAATTTTAAACATAGAGGTATCAACAGAGGTAAAAATAGCATTTAAGGCTTTAGAATTATATCCTGGTGTTGTTATCTCATCGGCCGTCCAATCATCTTCTTTCTTGAGTTGAATTTCACAATCGACATCTGCTGGATTCTTTGGTACGTCCCAACCTGTAAAAATAGTCCTCCAAGCACGTTCATCAATTGACTTGATGTACATACGCATCTTAGACTTCCAATAAGCATAATTTGAACCATCTAAAACGGGTGGCCTAAGTGCAGTGGATATGTGATGTGTTTCCATTGCTAACATAAACTAAAACACACTTTAAGCAAGGATCTAAACCTAGTGTCGTCAGGTATCGGCTCTGATACCAACTGAAAGTGTGTGGGGGGATGGTATCTAGTGTTTAAGTAAAAAACAGAACAATGTTACACTGAATGTTGTGACAATTAGTGTAGCATTAACTCTAACAAAATGTGAATAAGTAAACACAGTACACAGCGGAAGTCTAAAACACTAAAACACAATAAGAACACAATGAAATAATTTTTAACATAGATTTTATTAATAACAAAACCTATGCTAAGCCTTATGGCGAAAATAACTTAGTTCCTAAGTTATATACAAAAATGTCGTGTGAAATGTCTCAGCAATTACTTCAACATTCCACAAACAGAAACTACAATCGAGGCAGGTGCCTGAATCTGTAAATAGACTTAAGTGTAAGAACACTGTCTAAAGAACTAATCTGATCTATGATTCACTCTCACTCGATACAAGACTAGAACTAAGTACACTAGAAGGTGTGGTATCCCCCGACATACGTTAAAAGATACAACTACTGACCATAACTCCGAACTAGGGTTGAACTCTCAAGAAGGTGTTACTCGAATAGTGCATACTTTGAAATGAAAGACTCCAGCGGTATTTATAGATAAATAGCCAAGTTCTAGATCCTTCCATTATGAGATCCTATTTTTTAGGACCTCAACTTCCATGATCTTTCTAGATCCTTCTTCCATCTTCCAAGTCGTTCTACAATGCTCTAAACTCCTCTAGCACGTTCTCCAACCTTCTGGAATCTTCCAGGTTCCAGACTCTTGTAGAAGCTTCTAGAATCGTTCCTGAATGTGAGAGCATTTAGTACAACATTTAATGTAACATTTCAGAAATGACTTAGAATAAATCAAGGAAGGTCAAATTAAGATGTTGTTGATAATTTTAAAGCATTTAAGAGTTAACAACATCTACATAATCATTTGGAGTGGTCTACAAAATGAATTATGGAGTACTATTATACTCCTTCCGTCACAGGATAATTTGCATAGTTTGAAAACCCTTGAATTAGATTTATACACTCTCATTTAATGTGGTGTATACATCCAGTTCTCACTCGTCTACACTAGGTCAGATGAGTTCACTCCTCTATTCTAACTAAGAAGAGGCGGATTTCAAAGTTTACAATATCAAATTACATAATAGTCTCGGTTCCGTAACCGAATACCAAAGGTCTTAACAGTTTTGATCAAAACCCCAAATTCTCACACGACTTATTCACAATTTTTCTAACTCCCTTTCTCGCAAGAAGATCTTTTCTCCCTATTCTCAAGCAAACTGTTTACTGATCTTTTCGCGATGTCTATTCGATCAATTTTCGATCTAAGAACCAACATGCAGGTCACATTCGACCTAGGCCGGTACATCTCCGATAATAAAGTAAATGTTGAACCATCTGTGTTCTTCAAAGGCAATCACTCAGATGACAATGTTGAGATTCTGACCAAATGCACCCGATGTGGGCTCAAACCTTATCTGGAAGCATTTCCTCAAGTCGTCTTGGAGGAGGAGGTGCTAGAGTTCTATGCCAACGTCATCAGACAAGGCGATACACTTGAGTCCTTCATTGGTGAAGATCGTGTGCAAATCACTCGAACAGCTATGTTCAAACATCTGAAGCTGCCCATCGGAACAATTGATGTTGAGAATTACGCTCTTGGGCAAGAAATTCGATATTTGAGTATTTTCTGTGGCAAGAAGCTGAAGCAGAAACCAGATGGCAAGTATGCTCCAGTCAAGAAGGCAGACCTTCTAGAAAAGTATCGCACGTTATTGGATATAGCCAGCAAGGTTTTGCTGAGTTCGACTGGTTCTCATGACTCTGTGACCTTTGGGAAGGCAAGGGTTATGGCTGCGATTTATGATGGTATTACCGAAGGTAATTGGTTCAAGCTAATTGTCGATCGCATGATGTATTTTGAGCGAAGTGTTCGAGTAGACGACAATACTCGGAATTGGGTGGTGTCTACTGCCGTTGGATATGGTAATAAGTTAAGTATCCTACTCCCTCTCTTAATGCCAAACAAGACGGATTGGAGTAAAGGAAAGCCATTCCATCCGTTGAAGTTTTACTTGAAGAAGGAGGCAGTGAGGAAACAAGTTGCTGCTAGGCCAGCTGCACCTAGGCAAGCCAGAATCGATCCCATGGAAGCCTTGCCTTATGCTGGTGCGTCTGGTTCTTCAGAAGATGAGTCCGCTGAAGACAAGTCGATGGAAGCTGCACAAGACTCGTCTAGTGCAGAAGACTCTAAGAAGACTCAGTCAGAAGAAGAGAAAGATCCAAGTTCTCAAGTTCCTGAGCTGTATACTCTAGTGAAGATTGGAACTCATCCTCCTCCAGAAGAGTCAAGTTCGAAGGTTAGTACTTCTTCTCAAGATGTTTCTATTTCCGTTCTTCCCTCTTCTGTCCGAACCAAGGCAAGATCACATCGATCTAGGCCTAGACCTATTACCTCAACCTCTCAAGTGCTGCCAGCATATCCGCTGAGAGTCAGCCTACCCGAAAACACTCCCAAAATGGATACAACTGATACTCCTACAGTTGTCACACCAAACCTAGACACGTTAAAGCCCCAAGAAACCACATACCAAATTTTATCCTTACCCTCAACAGAATATGTTGAACCTATTATCCCATCTACTTCAGATCAGACAACAGTTGCCACTGCAACAACTGAGTTAGAGACCCCATCTACTCAGACCCCGACTGAAGTTAGATTCGAATCCTTGGTCTACTACCCCATGTGTCTGAGAGAGAAGCGAATCCGTTCGAAGATGAGCAAGAATTTGAAGAAGCAGCTCTCGTCTGTCGAAGTCGACTATTCTTCAGAACAGTTTGAGAAACTGGTTAGAATATGCACTTGGGTGGCCTTGAAGAAGTCTGGTACAGATGATCTCTTCGAAGTCATCTTAGGGAAAGGTGGTATTTCTAACTTCATGGATTGGGAGATGGAGCAGAAGGAGAACAGTGGTGTTCGTGACCACTCAGAGCTTTTCCCGAATCATGCTATCACTGCTCTTGCCAAAAGGCTACTGGGTAACTCTGATGACTTGATGCGTTCGGAATTCCAATTTGATGTGGGCGTTCAGGTTTCAAAATCTGATTTTGTGCAAGATATGGTGATGATTGAAGCTGAGCAAGCAGAGTTGATTGAGTCTACTGATCCGGTTATAGAACTAGACAATGTCTCAGATCAGTTGAGAGGCATTGTGTTCAGATTTCAAATGGATCATGCTGACAGTCCAAGGTCAGATTTCAATTTTATTAATCGATACTCTGATCTTCTACTTCCCATTGAATTATGTGGATACATGGAGAAGGTGCATGCTTTATTGAAGAAGGACTTAGCTACTGCTGAAAGGAAGGCTCGTGAAGCCAGGTTAGCTATTATTTCTTACTCTCCCCAACTAAGTTTAAGAGCTATTGCTGGAAGTGTGCTTCCAGAGGCTGAACTAGTCGAAGACGAGGTCTTGACTACTGCTCCAGAAGATCAGTTGGTGGAAGTATCAACAATTCCAGTCGATGAGGTTATGATAGATGCTGCTCATGTTGAAGTTGGACAATCGTCTCAAGCTATCCCAACCGCTTCAATAGATGGATTGAAAGATGACTTGAAAGCTGTCATTAAGTCTTCTATCGATGAGTTTCTTAAGTCTGAAGTGAAGAAAACTCTTGTTGAACAAAACAGTGTCCTTGTGACACGTTCAAAGGAGATGATCATGAACGAAGTCAATCAGCTGGACAATGATTTTAGACAAGAAATGTTCAATCAAATCGAAGGATTTCTCCAGAATCAAGTTGAATATTCGGAGAAGAGTTCAGTCGATTTTGCTCGTGTATTAGCTACTGAATCCAGGAAGATGGAAAGAGTCTATAGAGCCAAAATCGAAATAGCTGATGTTCAGAGGAAAGAAGCCTATGATCAGTTAGCACAAGCAAGTGAGATTATCCGTGCTATGACTGAGGAGAACCGGATGCTACGTCTGACTGCAACACATTTTAAGAATGAGTTGAACTTATCTACTCAAAAGCTGGAGTTGGTGGCGACCAAGCTAGATAAGTTGAGTCAAGATGGTTCTCATCAAAGGCAGATTGAAAAAGCTACGAACCTTATGAAGCAAGCTATGTTTGAAGAGATGACTCGTTTCACTTCTCTTTTCTCTCTCAAGGCATCTGATGAAGCCAAAAAGGGGGAAGAGACAAGTCGAGTTGAAATCAGTGCTGAACCGGAGGCTAAGGATGCTGCTGAAGCCATGCAAGATCTTAAGACTGCAGAACTTGAACAAGCTAAAGCTGATGCAGAGGAATTGAAGAAGAAGGAGAAGGGCAAGGCTATTGCATCTACAGAAGCCAACGTTCAGACAAGACTTGTATCGAAAAGGAAGTCTATTCATATTGAAGAACCTACTCCTGAGACAACAGCTATGAAGAAGCAAAAGATTGATGATCCAGGTGATGAAGCTCATTGTGCTAAGAAGAAGAAAGTCGAGAAACACATTGAGAGTTTGTTGAAGCAGAAGTCTGATGAAGATGAGATGGAAGACAAGATCATTTACCACTTCATTGACAAAGAACATCGTCAAGAATGGATGAAAGTGAAGAGGCAATGGGAACTAGATCACTGGATTATCAGGAAATTTGGAGATTCTGATAACTCTGACGATCTTTATGCTATATTTGACAAATTCATGGAAGGACAGCATAGGATGCTCTGGAATTTGATCATAAGGATTTCTGCTGGTGCAAATTTTAACATTCTTGTTCCTGGTTTTCCGAAATGGAAGTGTCCCATGACCAGTTCTGGAAAAAGAGTTGATGTTAACCAGATCAAGAAGTATGAAGATGAGCTACTGGACAAAGAGAAGATTGAAGATGAAGATCATATCAAGGATATTCATACTAGACTACTAGATGCTTTCTGTGTTCCAGTTTCAGAAAGAGGTAACTTTTCAGTTTAGTTTAGTTTGGTTATGATTTTGATTTTTGTTTTGAATATGTGTAATATCTACTGATTCACATTTGAATGAATGAAAAATTAAGTACTATTTGGTGTTAAAGACAAGATAACTACTTAACTAGTCTATTATTGAGAAAAGATTCAAATAGTTTTGGCTTCATCAAAAAGGGGGAAATTGTTGGGATATGAATCCTAGAACAAGTCCTACATGTTGATGAAAGATGAAGTTTTGATAAGCCAAAAATAGTTTGAATATTTTCTAAGTGTTGACTAATCTAGTCTAGTTGAGTTGAAGTCATCTTGAACAGATCAGTAGAGTTCACATGTAAAAGAAAAGTATTGTTTTATGTTTAAAAGATAAGTACGATTTATAAGTACTTCATATATGTTTACATTGATTAGGTTGTTATTGAGCTATATTAATCATTGTATAGAAGCTCATTTGTTTTCTATGTAATAGATAGATTCATTGTATAGTTATAAGTTGACTAAGCTAGAAAAGCTTAATGTAATGTAATAGTCTTGTTAGGATTAGTTGATAGGACTAGATTAGTTCTACTACTAAAGAAAACCTGCAAGGAGGAAAGCAAAGTCTACTACTACTCAAGACAGGTGCGCAAGGCTACAAGACAAGTCAACAAGTTAAAGTTAGTTACAAACGCGTGTGAAGATAAGGATGAGGAAGTTAGTTATGGAATAACTAATTCATAACAAGAAACGCGTTTATGGATAAGAAGATTCAGTTGAAGTCAGTTTTCAAGAAAGGTTGGTTACAACTACCTGAGTTCTTGAAGATCGAAGTCTATAAATACTTGAAGGAGTTTATCATTTGAAGACTACTGAGATATTGACTACATACTGATTACTGAAGCATCGTTGAAGCATTAAAAAGTTTACAACTCGCAGAGTTTGAAGTTCAGAAAGCAAGTCAGAAGACAAGTGAAGAAATCAGAAGACTGCTACTGAATAAGTTTTCTTTTTAGTTTTGTTATCAAGTTGCTAGATACTTGTAAATTTCTAGTTAGATCGTAGACGTATCTAGTGGTATAGTCTTTGAAGATCTAAGTTTTCTTCTTGGGACTTAAAAGACAGGAATTTACACTTTGTACTCGATTGGAAGAGTTTAGTGGAAACATCACAACTGGGTTTGTGAGAGTGGATGTAGACAAGTTGTCGAACCACTATAAATCGTTGTGTGTTGATTTACTTTACTGTTTTAGTTGTTTAATTGCTTAATTGTTTAACTACTTAACTGAACTTGATTAGTTGAGTATAGAACAGAGTTCTTGAATATAAGTTGAGTATAAACTACTTGGGCTCATTGTTTAAATTTCTTATTCCGCATATTGTACTTTGATATTTCGAAAGATTTTTGAAACGTCTATTCACCCCCCTCTAGACGTTTTCACTAGCTTACTCGTTATTAACTCGACTTGGGACCAACACCGAGTTCTTTTCTTTCTTGTGCACTTCTTGTCATGTAATATCATATATTTCTCATGTCATGCATGCAACAGATAATCACTTCATCCATACACAACATTTAATAGAGACAAGTAACCACACCTTAAACCTTGATTGCACTTGCAGTCGAATAAATTGTCTTCTCTAGAGCGAGTCCCTTGGAACCTAAATAATAATAATAATACCGTGCCTTAAGATTATTACTAATAAATTTATAGTCCATGCTAATATTATATATATGTCTGATCTGAAAGAATATACAGATTACTAAATGTTATTCTAAAACCAATGTAATGACAATATATGCGTGTGTATGTATCACATGCCACCTAACATGTTAACAAAAGATAGGAAAAGTGTTGGCCACTGACCAATTCAATAATCATTACAAAAACTAATTAACTTGCCTTATTAAAATGACGAAGAGATTTGAGTAAATATTTTAAAATAAATAAGGCTTAGTGATTTTAAATTTCAAACTAGTAAAATGTAGAGACATATAATTCATTAACTTAAGAATATCACCAAGATATAGGAAATGAGAAAGAATAATAAATCTTAATTGGAAAAGGGATAAGAGATATATACACTGCTTCAAAAAAAGAAGGGTTCTGCTACTGCTTCAAGCTAAGAAAACCCACGAACTCGTTCTATCCGCGAAAGAAGATCTTTTTGATTGATACTAAGAATATATGTGAGGGTTTGTTTTGATGAGGGAAAAGATTATATTCTGTAATTAGTCTTGTGTATATATTGCGTCTAAAATGAAAGATGAGGAGATGGAGATAGAGTCGGTTGAGAATTATGTGGGATTTAAAGAAATGTGATGTCACGTTAGAATTTGACCGAGAACTTGGGGGAAAATATTTAGTGACTTCAACGTGTTGCTTTATAATATATGAAGATTAAATCTATTTTTAATAATAATAATAAGATTACATATTTCTATATATCCGTACATCTAAACATCAATATTAATTTCTCCTATTTATATATATATATATATATATAATTATACATTTTAATAATATCTTTAATAATATATTATCATAATGTATTTATATTAAAAATAATATCTTATGCATTTTATATTAATTAAAATTCTTGGGTGTTACATTTCGATATGCATCCAAGTAAGGCGTCGGGGCCGGACAACTTCAACGCTAAATTCTTTCAAGACATGTGGGAGGTGGTGGGTCACGATGTCACAAAAGGTGTTTTAGATATTCTTAATGATGGGAGGGATGTAGGAGATTGGAATAGAACTTTAATTACTCTTATCCCGAAGAAGAAGAAATCTGTGAGTGTGAATGATTATTGTCCGATAAGCTTGAGTAATGTTTGCTATCTAATTGTGGCCAAAGTGATTGCTAATCGGCTAAAGGTTGTGTTCCCAAAAATCATTGATGAAAATCAAAGTGCTTTTATTAAGGATCATTTGATTTTTGATAATATTATGTTGAGTTATGAATGTATGCATTGGATCCGTAATAACAGAAGCAAAGGGGGGTACGCTGTGGAAAAATTGGACATGAGCAAGGCCTATGATCGTATTGAATGAGACTTCCTCAAAATTCAGATGGAAAAAATGGGCTTTTCTGAAAAAATTACTCGACTTATTATGCACTGTATTTCGTTAGTTAAATTCTCGTTCTGTGTTAATAACAGGGTTGTGGGAGAGATCACCCCTTCCAGAGGGCTTCGACAAGGAGATCCGTTATCTCCCTTTTTGTTTATAATGTGTGCTCAAGCTCTCTCATCAAACCAAAGGTAAAAAGCGCTAGATGGGGTTTTGGAAGGGGTTCGTGTAGCTCGAGGAGCTCCGATGGTTACCCATTTTTTTTTTTTTTTTTGCAGATGATAGTGTGCTGTTCTTTAAAGGTAAAAAGGAATGTGGACATGCTATCTACGATACTCTGATGAAGTATGAAAGGGCATCAGGTTAACAGATAAATCTGGATAAATCTGCAATTCTGTTCAGTCCTTTGACTCAGGATCAGAATAAGAAGGGTATTCAGGAATGTCTTAACATTAGATCCACCCAGGGACATCAGATGTATTTGGGTTTGCCTACTTTTTCGGTTCGAGGTAAAAGAATGCAGTTCTTTTTTTTGGTTGATAGAATGCGTAAAAGGATTGATGACTAGAAAAATAAGGATTTCTCTGAAGGAGGGAAAGAGATTTTGATCAAATCCATCCTTCAGGCTATCCCTACTTTTGCAATGTTGTGTTTCAAGTTACCTATTCAGACTTGTAAGGAAATGGAGTCATTGATGGTGAATTTTTTGTGGGGGTAAAACGATGGCAAAAATAGACTTCATTGGATGAAATGAGACCTACTGTGTAAAGCAAAATCGGAAGGTGGTCTAGGATTTAGAAAAATGACACATTTCAATGAAGCACTTTTGGCTAAACAAGTTTGGAGAATTATTGACAATCCACAATCTCTTGTAGCTAGAGTTCTAAAGGCTAGATACTTCAAACACCAAGATATTTTGGAGGCAGATATTGGCACAAACCCATCTTTCACTTGGAGATCGATGTGCTCAGATAAGGACATTCTTAGAAAAGGAATTAGATGGATCATTGGTAATGGGGAAAATATCTCTTTATATAAACATGCGTGGGTTCTTGGGCTACAAGAAGGATACATTAGATCCCGAATTGTGCCAGGACATACGGTGAGTTTCTTCTTGGATGAAAATAGAGAATGGAGAGAAGACCTAGTCAAACATGCTTTTCTTCCATATGAAGAAGAAGGAATAGTTCGCACGACGGTGGGACATGAGGATGAAGAAGATCGGTGTTTTTGGATGCATGAAATCAAAGGGAAGTTCACGGTTAGATCGGGATACTGGGCTATAAGGAATGATGAGGATAGAGAAAAGAATATGGTCTCGTGTTCAAATCAGGAATTAAGGGCAAAATGGTGGAAACAATGTTGGTCGCTTAATCTACCCCCAAAGGTACGAATCTTCGGTTGGAAAATGAGTTGGGATTGTATTGCAACGGAAGGTAATCTGGCAAAGAGAAATATTGGTCAAAATTTTAATTGCTATCTTTGTGGTTCTTTTATGCCAAGTACGATGCATGCAATTTTCACATGCCCAGGGGTCAAAAGTATTTGGAAAGGGTTGGGGTGGTGGACCCTAATCTCTCAAGGGAAGTTCTTATCAACTTTTCAGTTTTTTCATCGGGTGCAAAAGGACAGAGCAATGGTGGGGCTGGAAGAGTTGATTATGATCGCATGGGGTGTATGGAGAGAGAGATGTGCAGTGACTCATGATAATATTAGAGATCGACGTCACTGTCAGAAATCAGTTGGGAAGACAGTATTAGCGTACCTAGACACATATCGTCAAATTCAAGTGGAAGAAAGGAAACAGAATAATCTCGATCAAATTTCTTAAAGGGGTTCAGATCAGCAGGAACAAATTCAGACCACTTTTTTCGAGGTCGATGGGGCCTTTAATGCTGAACTTCGGCACTATGGTATAAAAGGGGTTGGGTATGGTGAGAATGGAGAGATGGTGATAAAGTTTTCGGAAAAGGTTCCTCCAAAATGGAGTGCATTGGGAGTAGAATTACAAGCAATTGAGAGAGCACTAGGGGAGGCTATGACACTAAACTGGACAAGGCTTGTAATTAAATCTGATTCCCAGCAAGCGATTAACTTATGCTCATCTGGTGATTGCGGATCGGGGCCAGAGGGGAGTACTGCAGCTAGGATTCAACGTAAAGCAGCAGAATTTGTAGTGTGAAAATTCACTCATGCACCTAGAAGCAGTAATAAGAAGGCACATAAATTGGCCCAACTAGCGGTACACTCTACCATTTCTCGCGATTGAAATGGAGTAGTTTCTTTTGATACATAGGATAGATTTCTTTTTGAGCTTCGCTGTTGCATTCCTATGTATGCCTCAAAAAAATAAAAAAAACTATAATTAAACATTGAACCTAATTGTAAAGTCTATAGGCTAAATGGACCATAGAGTAACTCCCCCAAATAAAAACTCAAATTTCTTAACGACCACACCTTATCTTCAGATTTGTTCAATCCCACGAAATCGCGGTAAAAAACTTCTTCAAGGTTCGACGATCATACGAGATATGAAGATTCTTCTTGTGCTGCCGTGAAATTAACAAAAATCCGATTTTATTTGATGAACCACGCAAATAATGAAAGAAGAATAGATTTTGTGGGATATTGATTGTGTGGGGTAAAGAGATGTTGACTTTGTATGATATATTCTTAATTTAAAGTTAATGGTATACCGTAATTGTATTATTATCCCCCTGAACCTATTAGTAACTCCAATTTTTTTGAACCAAAATGCTAACTTCCATATACATATATATACTCTCACACAACACACACACATATACTCTCACATAACACAACACAACACACACACAGTACTCACACACAAGCCACAACACTTATATATATATACTCTCACACAACACACACATATAATCATATGGTTTTTTATGTAACCAGATTAGAGAGTTGTCATGTCAAGTCGTTATCACATAAGCAATTATAATTCAAAATAAATCATAAGATCTTATTCATTTAAATATATTTTAAAGATAAATACAGATCTTTTCTATTTAAATTTTCCTAGTTTCTTGTGAAAATCATGAAAAGCGGAAAACATTCAATTTTATTAGAACAAATCTCCCTTTCAAAATTACAAGAAAAACATTTGAGGGGAGATTTTGTGGATTTAAAAGATACACATGATGAAAATTTGGTGACTTTTGTAGTTTTTGAAAGTGTGCTGGTATGAAGTGTTTAAGTTTAAGTAGAATAATGTTGTACTAAATGTTGTGACAAATTGTACAACACTGACTCTAACAGAATATCAGAAATTAAGATTCACAGCGGAAGACTTGAAACACTAAAAACAAACGAGACACAATGGAAATAATTTTTCACATAGATTTTATAAATAAAAATCTATGCGAGCCTTACGGCGAATTTCAATACTTATCTTCAAGTACAAATGTTGTGTGAAATGTTACAGCAATAACCTTCACAACTGAAACTACAAAAGAGGCAGGTGCCTTGTTCTAAAAACGAACTAAGTGTATAAATTATACACTGTCTAAATGCCTAGTCTATCTAATGATTACACTCTCAATAGATAAGAAGACACACAGCCATACGGGTGGGATACTTCGTGTTGGGATATGAATTCTATAAACAATGTTCTAATTTATGATTATATGTTTTGATGGCCAAAAGCAATTTGAAGTTAATGGTATATGTGATTATATGTTATTCTATGTGAGTTATATGATTAAGTTTACTGATCTTAGTATTTTACTAATCTGATATATGAACTGTTTAAGAACTAAGCTGATGAATGAATTGTATAGACAACTTATAGTATAGGACTTAGATGTACTCATCTGTATGTAGTTCAGTTGATGTATAGATAGGTTTTATATTTGTAAAGTTGTATTCTATTGTATTTCAGCATTGTAATAGTTTAGAACAGTTGATTAGATTGAAGTCAGAAGACTAAGAAGACTACTTCAGAGATTGAAGAAATCAAGTGAAGTATTTTTGAAGGAAGCTGAACAGTTTTGGAGAACTGTGTTGATTGACCAAGAGCAGTAAAACTAAGAAGAGTAGTTTACTGTGCTGAGTTGGTTTATTTGAAGAATAAGTTTGGATGACTTATTTAAAGCGTAACTGAAGATTTATTTGAAGATATGCTGACTAGGAAAGATAAGATAAGTTGGTTAAAAAAGAAGGAAGTTACAAAACAAGAAACGGTTATGAGTTAGTTGAGAGTTAGTTCACAAACTACTAACTGTCTTACTATTGCTTATAAATACCGTGTGATCTTCTACTTGAAAAAACTACTGAGACTACTACTACTCGAAGTATTCAAGAGCAATCAAGAAGTATTCAAGCACTCACAGAGTTGAAGATCAAGAACTGAAGAGAAGCCACAGAACTGAAGAGAAGAATCTGTGAGTGTTATCTCATAATCTCAGAATCAGCACACTAAGTGAGTAGTGAGCTGATAGGATCAGATAAGATAACTTAGGCCTTATCAGATGAGTTGAAGGGTTTCAATCAGATGAGAAGGTGATGCTTAGAGTTCAGCACAGTTGGCTAGATCAGCACAGTAAGATCAACACAGTACTGGATCAGCTCAGTACCAGATCAGCACAGTACTTGGGTCAGCACAGTACTTGGTCAGTGCAGTTATGATCAGCACAGTATGAAGTCTATCAGCAGAGTTAGCTTTTGATCATCAGAGCAGAAGAGTTGAGTATCAGAACACTAAGTAGTGATCTGATCTTTATGGACAAGTCTTCTGGTTCGAAGTTAGTTAGTTTAACTAACTATATTACAGTTACAACTACTTGAGGGCATAACTACCATTTCAGTTGGGCAATAACAGAGCACATGGGCAGTTACAAGCGGTTGGAAACGGTTGATAACTACTCAAACAGTTCCTAACAGCAGCAACTACCTTTGGTCTTTATAAACTCTTGTTTGTGTACATTGTAAAAAAGTTGGATGGAATTGTAGTACGTTTTGTAATCTTTGAGTTGTGTGAGTTCACGAGTGAAGTGAGGAAATATCCTATTCCGAGTGAATGAGTGTGTAAACATTCTTTATCAATCAAAGAAGTACTCGTCTGGTCCAGTGGATGTAGATCACATTGATCGAACCACTTAAATTCTTGTGTGCTGTTTGTCTCGTTGATTACTTTTTGAATTACTATCCAAGAGCAGTTATTTCTTATATCTTCAAGTATTCTACTTGGTTGGAGACGTCTAACCGACCCGAATTACTTGACAATTGGCGCCGTCTGTGGGAAACCGAAGTAGCTGCAGATCGAAGATGGGGAATTCTACCAAGTACAACATAGAGAAATTTACAGGCACTGGAGATTTTGGGCTGTGGATGGTCAAGATGCAGGCCCTCCTTGAACATCAAGGATTATTCGAGGCCCTCGAAGAATCCGAAGAAACTACAGAAGAAGAAACTGCAGCAGCTGCGACTGAAAAGAGCAAGTTGCTCAGAAAAGCTCGAAGCACGATCCTACTCTGCCTTGGAGATAAGGTCTTGAGGGAGGTTGCTAAAGAGAAGACAGCGAAGGAGGTTTGGGATAAGCTTGAGAAGTTATATATGGTGAAAACTCTTGCTAACCGACTCTATTCGAAGCAGAAGCTGTGTGCCTTTAGAATGAGAGATGACAAACCCATTACGGAGCAGCTAGATGAGTTCAACAAGATTCTTGATGATCTGGAGAATTTGGATGTCAAGTTAGATGAAGAGGATAAGACTCTGATCTTGTTGAGTGTTCTTCCTAAGTCCTTTGAAATCCTAAAGGACACCATCTTGTATGGTAGAAAGGAGGCAATCACATTGGAGGATGTGATCTTGGCTGTCAAGTCCAAGCTGCTGCATAATAAAACATCTCAAGGAGATAAGAGCAGTAGTGGAGAAGGATTGGCAATCAAGGGAGGTCAGAAGAAACCTGTCTCCAAGAAGGGGTCTAGTCAACCCAAGGGAGCTGATAAGGGAAAATCAGCAGTGTCAAATCAAGGGGAAGTTGTATGCCACCACTGCAACAAACCTGGGCACTTTAAGAGTACTTGTTACAAGTACAAACAGCTTATGAGAAAAGCTGGTCCCAAGAACCCTGTTGATAAGAATCAAGCAAATCAAACCCAAGAAGATAAGGAGCAGAAAGGCTATGAGTCAGCTCAGTCCCTATCCATCACTTCCACTAAAGAACAACAGGATTGGATTTTAGATTCAGGGTGTTCTTTCCACATGACTCCAAGGAGAGATTGGTTTCATGATTTTAAGCATCAGAATGGAGGTTCTGTGTTGTTAGGGAATGATCACACTTGCAAAGTCAAAGGTGAAGGTACAGTACACTTGAAGATGTATGATGGAGTAGTGAGGATTCTCAGGAGGGTCAGGTATGTTCCTGAACTCAAGAGAAATTTGATATCTCTTGGTATGCTGGATTCAATGGGCTACAAATTCCAGTCAGAAGATGGAGAGCTCAGAGTTTCAAAGGGGGAATTTACTGTTCTTAAAGGTGAGAGAAGGCAAGATCTCTACTTTCTTAAGGGAGGAACAGTAGTTGGGAGATCAGATGTGGCAAGGGTGCAAGACAACTCAATGTTGTGGCACAGAAGATTAGGTCATGTAGGAGAGAAGGGCCTACTTGAGCTAAGCAAGCAAGGATTGCTAGGTGGTGACAAGATCACAAAGCTTGATTTGTGTGAGCACTGCATTCTTGGGAAATCCAAGAGATTGAAGTTTGGGAAGAGTTCACACTCTACCAAAGGAATTTTGGACTGTGTCCATTCAGATTTATGGGGGCCAGCTAGGAATCAGACCAGAAGTGGTGGGAGATACTTCATGTCTATCATAGATGACTACTCAAGAAAGGTATGGATCACTATCCTGAAATCCAAGTCAGAAGCATTTGAAAAGTTTAAGGAATGGCTCACTGAGGTTGAGAATGTCTCTGGAAAGAAGCTCAAGCATTTGAGAACTGATAATGGGCTGGAATTCATATCAGAAGAGTTCAATGTTTTCTGCAAGAAGAAGGGTATAGTGAGGCACAGAACAGTACCAGGTACACCTCAGCAGAATGGAGTTGCTGAGAGAATGAACCAGACTTTGCTTGAGAGAGTTAGATGCATGTTGAGCAGCTCTGGATTGCCTAAAGTATTTTGGGGAGAAGCAGTGTCAACAGCAGCCTATTTGATAAACAGAAGCCCTTCCTCAGCTGTGCAATTTAAGACCCCAGAAGAGTTATGGTCTGGCCATACAGCTGAGTACAGTAATTTGAAAGTTTATGGTTGTTTAGCATATGCCCATGTCAAGCAAGATAAGCTTGAGCCTCGAGCCTTTAAATGTGTGTTCGTAGGGTATCCTTCAGGAGTGAAAGGGTATAGGTTGTGGTGCCTTGAAGCTGGAATGCAGAAGTGTATTATCAGCAGAGATGTAACTTTTGATGAAAGTAGAATGCCATTGAAAAAAGAGGCAAGTTCAAGTACAGCACACAACAGACCAGATGAGACACAGGTTGAGGTGGAGCATGTTGAAACCAGAACAGTAACTGAAGGTCAGATTGATCCAGATGAGGAGGAGACTACTCATAGTGATACTGAGCTTCATGACTATCAACTCACTAGGGACAGAACCAGAAGAGAAGTCCTCCCACCTCAGAGGTATGGTCTAGCTGACATTGTATCATTTGCATTATGTGCAGCCCTTGAGGTGGAGTCTCTGGAGCCTAAAACTTACACAGAAGCCATCAACTGCCATGACAAAGAGAAGTGGTTAGTTGCTATGGAGGAAGAATTGTTATCTCTGAACAAAAACCAGACTTGGGAGATTGTTGAGAGGCCTAAGAACAAGAAACTTGTTGGGTGTAAGTGGATCTACAAGAAGAAGGTGGAGGCTCAGAGAGGTGGCAAGATTAGGTACAAGGCAAGGCTTGTAGCTAAAGGATTTACACAGAAAGAAGGTATTGACTTTAATGAAATCTTCTCTCCTGTTGTTAAGCATTGTAGCATCATAATCTTATTGGCTATGGTTGCTCAATATGAATTGGAGCTGCATCAGATGGATGTGACCACATCATTTCTTCATGGGACTCTAGATGAGAAGATCTACATGAAAATACCAGAAGGGTTGGACATAGAAGATGGAGAAGATAAAGTGTGCTTACTCAGAAAATCACTCTATGGCCTCAAACAAAACCCTAGACAATGGTACTTAAGGTTTGATGAGTACATTTGCTCAGCTGGCTTTGCAAGAAGCTTGTATGACAACTGTGTTTACTTCAGAAGAGTTGGAAGTTCAGTTACCTATCTTCTGTTGTATGTTGATGATATGTTAATAGCTGGGGAGTCTATTAACAGTATCAATCAAGTGAAAGAGATTCTCAAAAGGGAGTTTGAGATGAAAGATCTTGGTGAAGCTAAAGTGATCTTGGGGATGGAGATCAGTAGAGTTGAGGGAGCAATTCAGCTTAGTCAGCCTACCTATCTGAAGAAGGTGTTAGAGAGATTCAGGATGCATCAAGCTAAGTCAGTTTCTACACCAATTGGTCAGCATCAGAAGTTATCCAATAACATGTGTCCCAAGAACAGCCAAGAAAGAACTCAGATGAGTAAGGTTCCTTATGCCAGTGCAGTAGGGAGTTTAATGTATGCTATGGTGTGTTGTAGACCAGATTTAACTCATGCAATGAGTGTAATCAGCAGATACATGAGTGATCCAGGATTAAGTCATTGGGAGACAGTTAAGTGGGTCATGAGATATGTTCTGGGATCAGATGAGAAAGGTCTGAAATTTCAGAAGATATCAGATGAGGGAGAAGCACTTGTGGGATATGTTGATGCCGACTATGCAGCCAATGTAGACACAAGAAAGTCCTTGACAGGGTATGTATTCACCTTATTTGGTACAGCTATATCATGGAGGTCAATACATCAGTCCGTAGTTGCACTATCTACTACAGAATCAGAATATGTGGCCTTGACTGAAGCAGTGAAGGAGAGCATGTGGCTTAAGGGGATCTTGAAGGAGTTTGGTATATCACAAAGAAGTGTGACTGTCTTTTGTGATAACCAAAGTGCAATACATCTTGCAAAGCATCAGGGGTATCATGAGAGAACTAAACATATTGATGTGAAGCTGTACTTTGTAAGAGATATTGTAGAGAAGGGGGTGGTCCAGGTAGTGAAGATTGCTACAGAGGAGAACCCTGCTGATGCGTTCACTAAGGCATTGCCAAAAGAGAAGTTTGGCTTGTGTCTTAGACTTATTGGACTTCATTAATTCCTCTAAGGAGAAGACTACTGTCTTGTGGCAGAAGATCAGTAGTGGAGGCTATTCTTTGAGGAGGATAGTGTTGGTGTTTTTGGTGGAGGTTAGTTCGATTATGAGCTAAAGGTGGAGAATTGTGAGTGTTATCTCATAATCTCAGAATCAGCACACTAAGTGAGTAGTGAGCTGATAGGATCAGATAAGATAACTTAGGCCTTATCAGATGAGTTGAAGGGTTTCAATCAGATGAGAAGGTGATGCTTAGAGTTCAGCACAGTTGGCTAGATCAGCACAGTAAGATCAACACAGTACTGGATCAGCTCAGTACCAGATCAGCACAGTACTTGGGTCAGCACAGTACTTGGTCAGTGCAGTTATGATCAGCACAGTATGAAGTCTATCAGCAGAGTTAGCTTTTGATCATCAGAGCAGAAGAGTTGAGTATCAGAACACTTAGTAGTGATCTGATCTTTATGGACAAGTCTTCTGGTTCGAAGTTAGTTAGTTTAACTAACTATATTACAGTTACAACTACTTGAGGGCATAACTACCATTTCAGTTGGGCAATAACAGAGCACATGGGCAGTTACAAGCGGTTGCAAACGGTTGATAACTACTCAAACAGTTCCTAACAGCAGCAACTACCTTTGGTCTTTATAAACTCTTGTTTGTGTACATTGTAAAAAAGTTGGATGGAATTGTAGTACGTTTTGTAATCTTTGAGTTGTGTGAGTTCACGAGTGAAGTGAGGAAATATCCTATTTCGAGTGAATGAGTGTGTAAACATTCTTTATCAATCAAAGAAGTACTCGTCTGGTCCAATGGATGTAGATCACATTGATCGAACCACTTAAATTCTTGTGTGCTGTTTGTCTCGTTGATTACTTTTTGAATTACTATCCTAGAGCAGTTATTTCTTATATCTTCAAGTATTCTACTTGGTTGGATACGTCTAACCGACCCGAATTACTTGACAGAATCAAAGGCTATTACTAGAGAAGTTTTACTTTTCGTTTTAAGTTTGTATTGTTGTAAACAAGTGTGTTAGTTACTTGTGAAATTACTAGTTGATCGAAGATATACCTGGTGGTATAATCGACAAGATCGAAGTCTTAATCTTGGGACTCTAAACAACAAGTACTCAAGAAGAAAAGAGTAATAAAATATCGCAACTGGAGTTGTGAGAGTGGAAGTAGACATTTGTCGAACCACTATAAAAATCTTGTGTTCTTTACTGTTTGTTTTGATTAACTGTTGATATATTTGTTTAAGCAAGAACAGTAAGTTTTCTAAAGAAAAGATTTAAAGAAAAGTTTAGTATAAAAGCTAACTGTTAAGTACTGAGCTGATTTTAAGAACAGTACTGTACAGAATACATTTCCGCACTTAAACTCTGATATTTTGATAGAATTTGAAAAGTCTATTCACCCCTCCCCTCTAGACTTTTTCTTAGCTTACTCAATCTAACACTCAACTTTGGGACCAACAAGTGGTATCAGAGCAGTAGTTCTTTGGACTGTTGTTTCTAGATAACCTTGTAGACTTTGGGGAAAGTCTAATTGTCTCTCATTACTGTTAATTGTTTCTTGATCTTACTTGCTTGTCTTGACCTATTTGTCATACTACTGATCTTAACTGTCTACTCTATCATGGAAGAAACTAACATCAATAAACTTCCAAAGTTCAAGGTTGCAGATTACGATTATTGGAAGCTAAGGATGGAGGCCATCTTTAGTTCAACCCATGATCTAATGATGTTTGTGATCAAAGAAGGGCCTATTACTACCATGATACCCAACACTGCAACTCTGGAGCCTTCAAAAGCCATTGGTGTTCTCGTGCCAAAACCCAGGTTAGATTTAACTACTAAGGAAATGAGGCAGAACAATCTAGACAGCTTGGCCAAGAATTACATTTTGCACACCCTTCCCAACGAGTATCTTGGGAAAGTGGTTAAATTTAAATCAGCCAAAGAGATGTGGGACAAGTTAGCTATCATTTGTGAGGGAACTTCTCTTATAAAGGAAATCAAACTATCCACTGTTGTCTAGAGGTTCGAATCATTTAAAATCAAGACTGGTGAAACAATAGACCATCTCGATACTCATTTTACAAAGATTATAAATGATCTGGATGTTTTAGGTAAGACTTATACCAATAGGGAGATCAATTTACGTATCCTTAAAGCCTTAGATGAAAGTGATTCGGTTGTAAATTGCATGAGATCTTGTGTGTTTTAGTGAGAAACTATGGTGATTTTACATGCATTTTCATGTTAATAGGCTTGATTTGTTGGAGAAAGGTTTGTGAGCTTGTTTTGTAGGAATACGAAGCGAATTAGGCGTCAAAATCACAAAACGAGTGTCAATCTTCATTGACATTCGTATGAGACGTAGCAATGAGGCTAGGGAGCAATGTACAAAACGTTTGAGAAGACTCGAGGCGGAAAACTGATGAAAAGAACAAAAAATTGGGCAATTCGAAGGTTCCGCCCGGCCGGGCGGCATCACTCGCCCGGCCGGGCCATTCATACATGCAATGGGCAATTCGAAGGTTCCGCCCGGCCGGGTGGCATCACTCGCCCGGCCGGGCCGTTCATGCCAGAAAATTGTGGGAAAGACGAAGTTTCCGCCCGGCCGGGCCGTTCAAACATCAAAAATAGGCCAGCTTAATTCGAAGGTTTCGCCCGGCCGAGCCACTTCACCCGCCCGGCCGGGCGGCGCATTTTTCGGGGGTTTTTGTCAAAATGCTCCAATTTCGAAGGGCTTAATTGCAATTCTTGTTTTGGGGATTTCTCACAACATATATAAAGGGTCCTTAGCCACTTTCAGGGGGGACACACAACTTTGGATAAGTCTCTACACATAGTAACACATAGTGATAGGTTTTGAAGAATTTTTCCTTCTAGTTTCTCATAGATTAGCTTAGTAATTAGTTAATTTGTCATTTCAATCAAGGATTGTAAGTGGGCTTTGCTTATTTCATCATATTGTAGCTACAATTCCATCATCAAGGTGATATCTCTCAATTTTAAGTTTCAATTTGGTAATTCCTTTCTACATTGCAATTTCTCTATTAATTAGCATGGGTTTTATGTTGTTTTGTGTTGTAGCCATGGGATTCTCCTCAAGAACCATGGGCTAATCCCCAATTGCCTTGGGTGTGGATGTTTTGATGGGAATTTAGTGTAATTGTGAAGTAATTGCATGATTCACTTAGGATTTGGGTGTAAATGTTTCTAGAGTTGTATTTTGTTTGATTCATTTGATTGATCAACCCTATTAGCTAGCATTTTCGATTGTGTTGATTGCAACGAGAGTTGGGTTTGCATGATTGGGGTGTGAGTGTGAGCTTTGGTCAATTGAATAGAAGTTAATTAGTAATTAGCTCACCCGAGAGGGGGGTTAGTGGCTAGACCGACAACGTTAGACACTAAACGAATAGAGGTCGTCTAGGAGTTTGGTGAGAGGGCGTTTCATGAGCATTAGTAACCGTGTTGAAAGTGCTTATGAAACACTATCCTAGGAGATTATGGTATTTGGTTAGATCCTATAATTGCTAATCAATGCACGATGTTCGCCTATGCCTTTCGAGGGGGTGTGCACACTTATGTGATAGCCTTTAGCTTAATCCGAATTCATATCTAGCTCATGCAATTGCTTCACTAGTTCATTGATTCTTAACAAAATGGAAACACCCGAGGCAATACACTTCTCTTGCACTTTCCAAAAGAAAGTTAGTTAGATCACTATTTCTAGTTGCTATCACTTATTACTTTAGTTAATTTAGTTTAATATCTTTGTTCTTATTCCCGAAAATCCAAACAAACAAGCTTAGTTACTACAATAGCATGATAACTTGCAACTTTAGGGATTCATTGACACTCAATTAAGTCCTTGGAACGAAAATATACTTGGGAAAAACTTGTCCAAAAATACGAACAAGTCAATGGCGCCGCTGCCGGGGACTTATGCGAGTGTTATTAGTGAAACTTAGAGTTTGTTGAGTGTTATTGATAGTAGCATTTCTTTTTGTTATTTTGTTTTTGTTCATCTTTGTGGGCTTTGACATTTTTTCTTTTGTAGGTGCATGATCACAAGATCACGTGGAGGAAACCTTGAACCATTAGACCTTGAGATCGAGGCACACGCAAGAAGAAGGAATCGAAGTAGAAACCGTCAAAGAGTCATAGAAGAACCACTTGAGATGGAAAACATTGAAGAGATGAATCCTCCACCGAATGGAGAAGATGAGCTTCAAAGAGAGAATCATCAAGTTGGAAATCAAGTTGGAGGGAATCCACCTCAAAACCCTCCACAAAATCTCATTAATCCCAATCCACAATATCCACCTCAAAACCACTTTCCATATCAAGGATACAATCCTTACATCTATCCACCTCCACAACAAGCCTACTATCCACCACCTCAACCTCATCCATATCCACTACATCAACACCCATATCCCCCCCCCTTACCAATATCCTCCACCTCAACAAATTCAAGAGGAATACGTCCCTCCTCCTCCACATATAGAAGAACCTCAACGTGTGTACCATGGAAGGCCAATGAGGGAATATTTTGAACCTCAACCTAGGGAGCATTACGATGGGTTGGCAAGACCAAGGGTGGAGGCAAACAACTTCGAGATTAGTGCCTCTTTATTAAGGATGTTGAGGGAGAGACAATTTGAAGGAAGGACGGAGGAAGGATTTGAGGAAGACCCGAATGAACATCTTGCTCAATTCTTGGAGATAGCCGACACTCTCAAGCAAAACGGAGTGTCGGAAGATGCTAAAAAGATGAGGCTCTTTCCATTTACATTGTCGGGGAAAGCAAAAGCTTGGCTACAATCAAGCATTCCCGCCGGAGAAGTGAGGACGTGGGAAGATTTGAAGAAAAGATTCCTATTGAAGTACTACCCTCCTTCAAAGACGATGGAAGCCAAGAAAAAGATCTCTACGTTCAAACAAGGTCCAAATGAGGGAATTAAAGAAGCATGGGAAAGATTTACGAGTCTTCTCATCACATGCCCCCATCATGGTTTCCCAATAGAACAAACAACTTGTTGGTTCGTTGGTGGGTTGAGATTGGAAGATCAACACCACATTGACGCTTGTGCGGGGGGTTCAATTTGGATGAAATCAGTAGAGGAGATCAATGACATCATAGAGGGGATAGCAAGCAATACTTTCAAGACGAGAGTAGACCGTGGAGCACAAAATCGGGTAGCCCAAGTGGATGCTAATGATAGCATAAGAGCAATGATGTCTACACTCATTGAAAAGGTAAATGTTTTATCTCAAACAAGAGATAATCATTTATCTTTTGTGCAAGAAGATCCTCAATTGGGACATATGGAAGAAGTGCAATACATGGGTCAACAAGGATATCCACAAAATTTTCAAGGGAATCGACAATATCAAGGCCAACCGCCATATCACAATCGTGGTCAAGGATATCAAGCTCCTCCCCAAAACCGATTCCAAGGGCAATCTTCATCATCTCAAGGTCAAGGGGGACCATCCCCTCAATACCAAGCCCCTCAAAACCCAAATTTTCGGAGGAATGAGAATTTGTCATATTCGAATCCTAAAGGTGCTATTCAATATCCTCCCGGATTTGATCCCGGAGCAAAACTCCCAAGTGGAGAAGGAAAATCCTCCACGGACGAGCTTCTTGCACTACTCATGAAGATAATGGAGGCAAATGAGAAGAAATCTGAAGCATCCGACTCCATCCTTGCCCAACTCATGAGTAACCAAAAAGCGATGGAATTCCAATTGGGATAATTGGCAACTTCAATTGGATCTCAACCTAACAAAGGGAAATTTCCATCGACAACCGAAGTGAATCCGAAAGAGCATTGTAAAGCAATTAAGTTGAGGAGTGGCACTTCTTACGAAGGACCAAAAATGCCCACGGATGTTGATGATGAGAAAGTCAATGAGGAGATTGAGGAAGTGGAGGAAGGAAATCAAAATGAGGAGTTGGAAGTTTAAGAAATGAAGAATGATGAAAACGAAGAGAAAGAGAAGAATGAGGAGGAAAGTGGGGACGACGAAGTGAAGAGTCCAAGGACCCCAAAGTGGAAGGTTGCTAAGGAGCTAAGAGAGAAGAAGCATGATTTACCATGTGACAAATGGGGGATTCCCATTACTCATGTACCACTTCCCTTTCCTCAAAGGTATATGAAGAAGAGGTTGAACGAGAAGTTTAGCAAGTTCATGGAAATCTTTAAGAAGATTCATATAAACCTCCCTCTTCTTGATGCCTTGGATCAAATGCCCCATTATATGAAGTTTCTAAAGGATTTGATTGCTAACAAGAAGAAGCTTGGGAGTCATCAAGCAATCAACCTTTCGGAGGAGTGTAGTGCTCTACTACAAAGAAGCCTCCCCAAAAAGTTGGAAGATCCGGGGAGTTTTACCATTCCTTGTGAAATCGGGGGTAGTGAAGCAATATGGGCGTTATGTGACCTTGGGGCGAGCATCAACCTCATGCCCTATTCGATTTACAAGAGGTTGGATATGGGAGAGTTGTTACCAACGACCATGACCTTGCATCTAGCCGACCGATCGGTGAAGACACCAAGAGGGATCGTTGAGGATGTGTTGGTGAAAGTGGACCGATTTATATTTCCCGTGGACTTCGTCATTCTTGACATGGCGGAAGATGAGCACGTCCCTTTGATCTTGGGGAGACCGTTCCTTGCAACGGGGGAGGCAATGATTAATGTGAAGAAAGGAGAATTGAAATTGAGTTTCAATCATGAAGAAATCACATTTTCAATCTACAAGTCTTTGAAAGAGCTTGGAGAAGTGGAGTCTTGCAATTTCTTAGATGTTGTTGACAACATTGTGCAAAATGAATGGGAAGATTTCTCTAACACTTCTTTAACTCATTCCATTTCTTCATTTCTATGTGATTCTTTGATTGTCTCTAATGATTTGTTGCCAAGTTCTTATAGGGAATCAATAGAAGAAGTTGATGCAATGGAGATGAGAAGGAGACCTCCAATCTTACCACTTCATATTCCCGTTGAAGGAGGACAAGGCCCGGAAGAAAAGAAGGAAAAGATGAAGCCATTACCGGAGCACCTCAAGTATGCTTACTTGGATAACGAAATGAGGTACCCCGTTATCGTTTCCTCTTTGTTGAATGATGTTGAGTTGGAAAAATTGTTGGGTGTGCTTGCTAGGAATAAGAAAGCCTTAGGTTGGACCATTGATGACTTGAAGGGTATTAATCCGTCTATATGCATGCATAGGATTAGGACCGAGAGTGATGTTAAACCAATAGTTCAACCACAAAGACGAGTAAATCCTATATTGCAAGAAGTCATTAGGAAAGAGGTTATCAAATTCTTAGACTCGGGTATGATTTTTCCCATTAGTGATAGTCCATGGGTTTCACCATTGCATGTGGTTTCTAAAAAGGGGGGTATGACGATCATCACGACCGATAAAAATGAGGTGATAGCTACACGGGTAGCAACCGGGTGGAGAGTGTGTGTAGATTATAGAGAGTTGAATAAGGCTACATGTAAGGACCACTTTCCCCTTCCCTTTATGGATCAAATGCTTGATAGGCTTGGTGGATTTGCTTATTATTGTTTCCTCGATGGTTATTCCGGGTACAATCAAATAATGATTGCTCCCGAGGACCAAGAGAAGACCACCTTCACATGTTCCTATGGAACGTTTGCTTGGAGACGCATGCCCTTTGGGTTATGTAATGCACCGGCAACATTCCAAAGGTGCATGATGTCGATTTTTCATGATTTAATTGAGAAGGTAATGGAAGTATTCATGGATGATTTTTCTATTTTTGGTACCTAATTTGACACATGTTTGGAACATTTGGAGTTAGTGCTTAAACGATGCCAAGATACCAACCTTGTCCTTAATTGGGAAAAGTGCCATTTCATGGTCAAGGAGGGGGTGGTACTTGGGCATCATATATCTTCTCAAGGTTTGCAGGTTGATCGGGCAAAGATAGTGGCAATAGAGAAGCTTCCTCCTCCATCAAACGAGAGAGGAATTCGTTCATTCTTGGGGCATGCCGACTTTTATAGACGGTTCATTAAGAATTTCTCTAATTTATCTAAGCCCCTTTCACACTTACTTGAGAAAGATGTTCCTTATGTTTTTGATGATGCTTGTTTAAATGCTTTTAGTGCCTTGAAGGAAGCATTGATCAACACTCCCATCTTAGTAACACCGGATTGGAAGGAACCATTTACATTGATGTGTGATGCTAGTGACGTGGCAATGGGGGTGGTTCTTGGCCAAGTTAGGGAGAAGATTTTCCGGGCTATATACTATGCATCCAAAACTTTCAATGGAGCTCAATTGAATTACACCACTACGGAGAAGGAACTTCTAGCGGTGGTGTACGCGTTCGACAAGTTTCGACCCTACCTAGTAGGTGCGAAAACTATCGTTTACACGGACCACGCCGCTATCCGTTACCTCATGGGAAAGAAAGATGCAAAACCAAGGCTAATCCGATGGATCTTACTTCTTCAAGAATTTGACATTGAGATCAAGGATAAGAAGGGGAGTGACAATGTTATAGCCGACCATTTATCCCGGATTGACAGGGATAAAGAGTTCAAAGAAGAGTTTGGAGATGTAAAAGAAGAGTTCCCGGATGAGCGTTTATTTCATGTCCAAGGATCATTTGTGGGAAAGATTCATGATGAAGGCCCTTGGTATGCGGATATTGCCAACTACTTGGCAAGTGGGAACATGCCATTTGGGGCAAACACTTATGAGAAAAAGAAGTTCTTGAAGGATGTTGAGAGCTACATTTGGGACGACCCCCATTTGTTGAGAAGGGGTGTCGATTCCATAATTAGGAAGTGTGTCCCGAAGGAGGAATGGGAAGATATCATGAATCATTGTCACTCGTCTCCATGTGGTGGACATTATGGGGGTGAAAAGACAGCTCTAAAGGTACTCCAATCTGGATTTTATTGGCCATGGGTGTTCCGGTCTTGTAAGGAGTTTGTACTCCGATGTGATAAATGTCAACGTAGTGGTGGGATTTCCAAGAAGAACGAGATGCCTTTGAACAACATCGTAAAAGTTGAGTTGTTTGATGTGTGGGGGATAGACTTCATGGGACCGTTTCCGTCTTCCAATGGTTTTACCTACATTTTACTTGGGGTTGACTATGTGTCAAAGTGGATTGAGGCCGTTGCTACAAGGGCTAACGATGCAAACACTGTGATGACCTTTTTGAAGGGAATTTTCACTCGATTTGGTGTTCCGAGAGCTCTCTTAAGTGATGGGGGGAGTCATTTTGTAAACAAGATGATGGAGAGGCTTCTTGCAAAGTATGGTGTTACACACAAGGTAGCAACCACTACAAGAAAAAAGCCTTAATACTACATTAATTTTAATACATTATAAAAGAAATGTATTGAAAACTAAGCTATTCTTACACTAAATTTTCATAACCTAAAACTACAATACTCTATGACCTAATAATACATTATTAACTAAGTGTCTAAGTGTCATAACACAACATATTAGGACATTTTGAATAGTGTATTATTAGTATTATTTTAATTTTAAAGAATAAATAATTTTATATTAATTAATACAATTTATTTAAACTCTTCAAAACCGAATAATCGTTAATAACTCTTCATTTAAACCAAGATTTTTTTTTATACCTATCCTTGAAATAATTTTTTTTAATTATTGAAATATACATTGTCCCTAATATTCTTAATATCTACGAGTTTATATCAATTTTTAAATATGGAATAATTAACTAATTTTTTTTTTTTTACTAAAATATAGTAAAATCAATCTCATTTTCCAAACAAAATTACTACTCGATTATTATTGGTTCTAATTGGTGTAGAACCAATAAGTGGAAAGTATATTATATATATATATATATATTTTGATCGCGAGTGATATATTGCTTAAATAATAATTGGAAATTTGCTTTGTGAGTCATATCTTGGTTAATTTTTTTTAAAAGGAATGGAAGGGTAAATAATAAAGCGTGCAACTGGTATATTAATAAAGCGTGCTTCTTTGTTCAATAAATAAATAATAAAGTACTGCTCGTATAATAAAATATCGTACGGTTAGGGATTGGATAAACCCAATAAGGCAAAATCTTAATTAATTCCCCCTTCTTCGCGCGAACCCAACCGATTTTCCTGTTCTTGTGCGTCGCTCTGAGACTCTTTTAATCGACTGAAAGGGTAAAAATTGGCTTGAGAGGATGCACTCTGAATCGAATCGCACTAACATTTAGGTATATTCTTTTCTTGAGATCTTGTTTTCTTCGATCATCTTTTTTGGCGGATTATTTGGTGTCACCCCCTTCATCTCATAGTTGTTTCTTGTTCTTGTATCATGCTACTATGATGGAAATTGAATTAAAATGTATAGAGGAGCTCAAATATATAGTTTTGAAATTCAATTATGAATTGAGGGAATTGTTGGATTTCAGGGGAGTAACTAAATCAATTGATGGAGAATTAGGTGTTTAATCACTTATATTTTTAGTGTGTGTTATTACTGTTTTAAAGTTTGAATTGCCAGAATTATATAAACTAGTGCTCAAGAACGGTAGTTAGGATGGAGCATGTTCTTCTGGGCTCTTGTGCCTTGGATGGAACCTGAGTTCCATTGTTTTTTACTGAGTTCCATTGTTTTTTACTGACTAGAATGCAGATCCGAGGCAATGCAGAATTATAAAAATATGTTTAGTTCATAACTGGCAACAACCAACTGTTTGTGCACTAGTTCTAAGTTGTTAAGTGGTTATTAAACTCTATATTTCTTCTAAGTTGTTAAGTGGTTATTAAACTCTATATTTCTTCTTTCTTTTGGTTAAAGACTAGGAATTGTATTGAGAAGTGGTGCACTTTTAGTGAGTGATTTAGCTCTATCTAATAACGGAAAATTCAATGCATGATAGTATAAAATATAAAGCACACTCAATTAATTTCTCATATTCTGCTTAGTTTTGGGAAAACTCCATATCCATCAATTGGATGTACCAAGGATTTGCTCATCTTGAGTTGCGGTTTTAAAAAATTCTGCTAGCATTTACTGGCATTCTTCTTGGAACTCCCTCACAGCTTTCCTTTCCATACTCGGTATGGGAGGGATGTCGAGATGTGGGCAACGTTCTTGCAGCAGCAATGACTGCCCCATCAACAAAGTTATCCTCATTGTAAGATAGCTTACTTTCAAAAAAAAAAAAAAAAAAAGGTTCTAAGCTGTTAAGGTTTCTACAAGTATCTGTTTTAGACATTCCTTATGTCTGCTGTAACATTTCTTTCTTAACTCAGTAAAATTAATTTTTTTGCTTGACCAAAAAAAATAAAAAGTTTTAAGATGTTAAGTTTTCTACAAGTATCTGTTTTAAACATTCCTTATTGTCTGCTGTAACATTTGGGACTTTCTTCTTCACTCATGTTTTACTTGGAGTTTTTAAACCTTCTGACATTACAAGATTGGTAAGAATACTTAATTCATCTTTTCTTAAACTATTTTTGTTAAATGTCAAAATTAATTAAATGCTGATACAAGCTTGTAAGAATATTTAATTCATTTAATTACATGTATTTGGTTAACTAGTGAAATATGCTAGGGTCGACATTATCAAGCTTTTCAAGTACAAGGGACCAAAATTTTGTATTGAGCGAGTTAGATTATTTTGGAGTTTTAAATAATACTATCATTGAGCTTGATTATGGTGGAGGGCATAGAGTGGTATTGTTTGATTGAGATTGGGTGTCAAAAAGGAGACGATTGAAACAAGATGAGGAAGGGTATACATTGGCTAATTATTCAAATGTAAGGCATCCCAGTGAGTCAGCATCCCAAGCTACACAAGTATTCTATGTACAAGAATCAATTGAGACGGATTGGAATATAGTCGTCTCTACTGTTGCACGAGCTCGATACTGAAACATACTTGCAAAAAAATATTTACAATCCTCTAGAGAATAATGATAGTGATGAAATTAATTGGGTCTGTGACGATGTTAAAGGAATTGATAGTGATGAAATTAATTGGGTCTGTGACGATGTTAAAGGAATTGAAATTGAAACTACTGTTGGACGAGCTCCCTGATGGCTTTTGTTCATTTCCAAGGTAAATTATGATCTTATTACCACTTAATTAATAGGTGTGGATCAGTAACCATGATTATTTGCATGCTACATTGAATGGAATATTATGCATATGTATTATCTTCTAATGTAGCACCCGGTTGATTGATGGTTTTTGTTTATATTATGTTGACTTAATTAAAATTTATTCTATTACTTGAGACTAGTAACATTGGAATTTACATCAAATTCTCAAATTTATTCTAATCTAATGTATGGTGTTTGTATGCAGATATCTTAGACTGTGGATGGTTTAAGTGGTTTAAGAATGGGTTGAATGGTATTAGCACTTCAAATCGTTCTCAAAAGACATATTATTGAATCATTTATTCTTCTCAAATTTATTATAATCTAATTTATTTTGTTCATTTGTTATAATTTAGTGTTTGGTTCTGCAATTGTGTAAGATTTTATGTCCAAAGTTTTTTAGCATAGGTTTTGAAGATGCAATCTTTTTTTGAATTTTTTTCTCTCTAATTATCAGTCTGTATTATTTGAGAGAAAATCAATGTTCATCTCATCTTATTGAGTTTAAAGGAAGCAACAAATGAAATGCCATAAAAAAAATTCAAAAGTAACATGCACTCTCTCATAAGCACATGGAAATGGCATCTTAACATAACATATGTGAAAATTTTGCTTCTCTAAAGATTTGAGTCTAATTGAGTCTACGCAATCTGTGAAACATCTTTCCACTAATGAATTATACTTCCTAGATCATATTCATTTAATTTTTATCTTATCCTCCTCAGGGAGGTATCCAGATCACCAAGCATACTCTTCTCCATGGTCGATGATATATGATTTAATCTATACTCGAAGGAGGATTGTTTCTAAATATACTTAAAAAGAATTTGTATGAACCCTCTCTTTGTCAAACTTGGGTTTCTCCATGAGACAATATTTTTATGTCACTATGCAATTCAATCGTAATTTTAAATGATATTAGTTGTTTTACTAAAAGACACTCTCTTCGTCATAGTGAAAATTCTCTTTTCATGTGTTTCAATCAAAATTACTGATATTCATTTCTTTGAGAGACTACTCTCTTACACATTTCATTATAAAGTGAGTTATTCTCTCTTCCCAATTAATCAAATAATGGAAGCACCAACAAATCAAACACACGTATTTTATCTATATGAACATACATTTTAACTTAATTATTTCTACAATTAATCGAAGTTTTTTTTTTTTAGGTTTAGAATTTAAGGTCTTCAGCCACGAAGTCACCGTACTAAAAGACGTCTGGAAGACTGGAAGGAGCTGGACAAGATCCTAGTGTAGGACATTTGTCACGTTCCAAGATGTTTCAACATAATTGCTCATGAACTTCTTAAACATGTATGACTACTTAGTTATTGTTCAATGAATAAAGTTAGTCGTTTATCATAGCCGCATAGGTATTTCAAATTTTATACCTAACTTGTATATTTAGTAAATTATTTGAGTACTCATACATATAATGTGACTATAATTCGAAAAAGTCTAGTATGCATCAAGTGTATCATACAATTCAAACGTTAATACTTATTTTCACTGAACATTATTAGTTATTTCCATTAAACAATATTAGTTGTGTATCAATTGTAATTGTGCATCAATTGTACGATATAGATGATGTACAAGAGACTTTTACCTGTGTATTTTTTTATTTCATAGAGTGTTAATATTTTTTTAACTTTCAAATATTATATACTCCACATTTTATTATTATCTTATCAAATCTATATATTGTTACACTAGAATAACTTATAAATATTTTAATTTATTAAAATTCAATGATTTTGATCTTTTTAATAAAAGAACAAAATACTCAAATCAATTATCATATGGATTAACCAAAAGAGACTAATTTATTATGTGTCTAGATTGTTATCCTATATATATTAATATTATTATGTATATTAACTTGAGGCCGCCCAATATTAATTGCTTTTATAGCCCTCAATAGTATACTAAACTGCTTTGAGAGAAACTGTCGCCCGAAATTTCTACCCTTTCACAATTCGCTCAACTCGTGCCTTTTGCGCCCAAATATTTTTTAGTATCTTCAAATTAAATTGAAATCGCGGGAGGAATTCCGCCAAGAATGAAAGAGAAGATCATGGATCGTGGGTCATGGTTTCCTCATTCCAGTTCCACAAGCTTTAAGACTTGTTTAAATTTTCGTCCTCTTAATTTTAGGGGCAAGTTTTGAATTTTCAGATTGCAGAATCACAAAGAATTGTTGAGGTATTTTATTTTTAATTCCTTGTGCTATATTTTTCAACCAGAGTCCGAATTGCACTTCAGATTGGTGATTTGCCCTGGGTCTCATTTATGAACTATGCTTTCTGTTCTTTTCGTCTAAGAAACTCTTTTGAATGAATACCATGTATAGTAATGAAATATTCTTTCGTGAAAGATCTACTTCATGAAGAATGACTTTTGTTATGCTATTCTTCTGCTCACATGTGCATCATCTCAAGTCCAACCTCTTATGTTCGTGAATATAATTTGCCTTAGATGAAAATGAAAAGGCATAATAAATATTCTGTTTTTGTTCATTTCAGGCTGTTAAGTATTTGGTTTGATTGGATTAGATGCTGATAAAACAGACACTCACTTTTGCTTGTGATTGGTATGATTGATGAGTAATGCATTGTTTTTATCTCACTAATGTAATTCTTAAGTGGAGCCATTTCCTCATTTTGTTTGTGGTTGTGTATGACATTTGGATTTTTAGTATTTAATTTTCCTCAAAAGGATACTATCAACTGTTTGTTGGGAATAATGTTTCGATCTTGCAGATAAAGTTCTTCCATTGAGTGAAATATATGACTGCTCCAACAACTGAGGGTCATAGATGTTGAGGGTTTGTGCTTATGGGTTTTTACCATTTTTTTTTTTCTTTTTCTTTAAGAGCGTTATTACCTGTGCGAGATAAGATTTTCACCTAAAATTAATTGCTTTTGAATTGAATGCAGAGATAGGTTTTTTGAATTCATAGATTGTACAATCTGAAATAGCTGATGAGGTATCCAATTTTTCTTCCTCTCTCTTTCGATGTCATTTATTTCGTTGAGTAGTAAGTGCAGTTATTTATTCTCAATTTCTCTGCTCTGTTAGGTTTGCAAGGGTGGTTGGCATTATTTAGACACCAGGCAAGTGTTGATTGAAAGTGCTTGCTCTGTTGACCGTGTGGAGGAAGCTTTAAGTACATTGCTTCATATTGTTTTAGATGTACAATATTTTCGATTTAATCCAGGTGAAGTTGTTTGTAGAGAAATTCATAGCTTTTATGAAGCGTGCAAGATTCATGGATTAGGGAGCGAGCTTAATTTCCCCACTCACAAAAAAAATATGAGGGGTGGGTGGTGCGTGTGATTGGTATGGAAAATGAATGGGTATGGTTGTAGTAAGGAATAAGTTTGATTCCTCCTATTTTGGAGAAGCATTTTTGGAGTAGCATCGCCATTCCTCCTAAGTGAGGTTTGATTCATCCAAACCATCCAACCAAGGTATGCATACCTCTAGGTTCATGGCATAAATCTCTCTCACTAGAATTTTAAGTCCAACTAATGGTTATGTAATTCAGGAAAGACCTTGGGTGAACTAAACTTGTTTCCCAATATAGTTTGTAACTTATAGAAGTGATTTTAACCATCAGTAAGTCAAGAGTAAGGGACATGATTGGGCAGGAGGAAATATTGTGGATGAGAGGCTTAAAAAAAAATAGATAGACAGGGATTGAGTGAGTGAGTGAGTGAGTGAGTGAGAGATTAAAAAATAAAGGTCACTGATCATTTTCTAATCTTTTAATTTAGTTATTAATGCATAATTTCAAAGATAAATTTAATGTAATATCTGTGAGTGGGAGTGTAAAGAATATGCCTTGTTGCTCCTCACTCCTAATCTCCTAGGAAGCTTGTCTCTTTCTTATCTCTGCAGTCAGATTACACGTTTAATATTTTCTCACATTATTCGATTTTGCTTGTACAGTTGATGAACGTTGTGATATGGAACTGGATGAGACTGATCCTGCGATCTGGTTAAAGTTAGAGGGTGCTTCACAAAAGTACATTCAGAGTAATTCTACTGCATTCAAGACTCTTCCTGAAAGATTGCTTGAGAGCACGCGAGATGAGAAAGTTGATATAACTTAGTATGTGCAGCACTATACATATCAGTCAAGCAGATCCAAGGCAACCAGTATATATGCACAAATGTCAATAATATTACTTTAGTTTTATATAATTGACGAAACGGACCTGCAGAAAGAAGGGAAGCATTGTAGGTAAGAATGTTCCATCTGCTTACAAATTCATTTCTCATGGAAATTCGTATCTCCAGTCTTCTAGTTGTCCACATGGAAATTCATAATTATTACAAATCTTGATTGTTATTGTCATAATATTTTCTTGAGGCCTATGATGATTAAATCATTCATTGCCTACATTGTCTAATTGTAAATTGAAGAACTTTTTTTAATTAAGTCTAACATCATGAGGAAGCTGAGAAATTTATTTTTTTTAAATAACATTATGTCTTAAAATATTTTATGTGTTTTTGTAGGGGAGGAGCTGAATATATGGATTTAAAAAGATAGAGACTGGTTGATTTGTTATTGCTGCAGACGGAAGGATTAGCGAGCCTAATACTCTCAATTCAAAATTCCAGTTTTTCTTTTTGTTCTCAGAATGACTATTTGTATAGAACTTATGTAATTTACTTTCAAGAAATGTTATCAAGTATTGTGTATCTCATTGAGACGTGTGTTTAATTTACGTGGTTAATAAGAAGACATCTTCTTCTTTCACATACAAGTTTTTTTAATTTACTGTTATTATGGCTATTATTTAAATATTATTATAAATTGTGTAATATTAATTAGTATTAAGCAATAGTAATAATAAAAAAAGACTTTCAAAATGGATGTATCATGACAATTAATAATGTACTATTAACTAAAATAGAAAATTATTGTAATCGAAAATAATTTTAATAATAAATATATTATGACACTTAATATTGTATTATTAATTAATATTGAGAATTAATATGATTAATTAAGTGTAGTTCAAACTATATTTTCATGACATTTAAGAACGTCTTAATAGATTAATACCTATCCTTACATTAGCTTAGATGACATTTTAAGAAAATGTCATGATAAATCAAATGTACTAAAAGGTGGTCAAAAATGACAATTGTAAATGTCATAAAATACCATTTTTCTTGTAGTGAACTCCATATCACCCCCAAACCAATGGGCTTGCCGAAGTTTCGAATCGGCATATCAAGAAGATTTTGGAAAGGACGGTGAGCACTAGCCGAAAAGATTGGGCAAGCAAGCTTCCGGATGCTCTTTGGGCATATAGGACGGCATATAAGACTCCACTTGGTATGTCTCCCTACAAATTAGTTTTTGGGAAGGCTTGTCATCTTCCCGTTGAGGTGGAGCACCAAGCACTTTGGGCTTTAAGGAAGGTAAACTTGGATAGCGATTTGAGTGGAGAGAAAAGGGTCCTTCAATTGCACGAACTTGAGGAGTTTCGTGAGGACGCCTATGCAAGCTCCCAATTATTTAGGGAGAAGACAAAAAGATGGCATGACGCACGGCTATCCATGAAAATCTTTGAAGAGGGGGATGAAGTGTTACTCTACGATTCAAGGTTGAGTTTATTCCCCGGAAAGTTGAAATCAAAATGGAAAGGGCCATTTCATGTAAAGAAAGTGTATCCTACGGGTTTCCTTGATCTTGAGAACGAAAAAGGAGAAGAATTCAAAGTGAATGGCCATCGGGTTAAGCATTACTACTCCCTTCCCGACAAGGGGGTAGTACATCTAGTTGGTCTTCGTGACCCTTAAACTAAAGGAGTTCCGTTCGGCATAGGACGTTAAACCTAGCGCTAAATGGGAGGCAACCCATTTTTACTTGCTTTATTATTTTTTTTTTTTTTTTGTTGTTTATTTCGTTTTGTTTGAATAAGTGTGAGTAGTTGATGTCCTTTTTGTGAAGAGCTCTTTTGTAGGTCAAATATCCAAGTGATAGAGGTCCTACGTTGTGGATAAAAGTTTTGAGAAGTAAAGAAGATTGGAGTTGATAGCCACCATGAGGTACACCCCGTCCCAAACTTAATATTGCTTTGCAATATCTAAGTTTGGGGGGGTAGGGAAATTTTCTTGAGATATATTGTACTTGAGTTGTGATGAATTTGAACACTTGTCATTGGTGTATAGTGGGTTGGAATGTAATTCTTGATTAGTGTTTGATTTATGTGCATGGTGGTTGTTGACACAAATGAGAGTGATTTTGATGATTGATTTTGAGATTTATGGTGATTAGTGGTGATATTGATCGAGTTTGGGAATCATTGCAAGTTTTTGGTGCAAAATCTTATTCCTACACTATTTTTCCAAACTTTAATTGCGTGCAATGAAAAGTTTGGGGGGGTATGTTCGTCTATGAAATTCGATTAGCACCAAAAACCATGCATCGTAATTGATGTTTGAATTGTTCACTTGTGAAAACAGCGTGAAGTTGGGAAATTGGAGTCAAATCGAGCAAAAAAAAAAAAAAAGGGCCAAATTGACGAAAGTTTCGCCCGGCCGGGCCACTTCAGCCGCCCGGCCGGGCCGTCGACTCCAGAAAAAAAAAATTGCGAAAGTTCCGCCCGGCCGGGCCATTCAGAGCCGCCCGGCCGGGCCGCGTCCCAGGTATGAATTTTTTTTATTATTTTGGTGGGTCAAAACCCGACCCAAACGGCCCATGACCCTACCCACTCGGCCACATCCTCTTTAAAACCCTAACACACTCATAACCCACACACCCACTCTTGAGAATAGGTCTTTCACTCCTCTCACCAAAGAAGTCTCACCTTTCTTCAATTTTCTCTTGATTTCTCTCACAAATTCTTCAAGAAAGTCAACACCCAAGGTATGTAACTCATTCCCTTTAATATTCTTGCAAGATTGAGCAAAGTTTTGAAGTTTTAGAAGGTGTTTCTTGCATGTGTAAGGAAAGTGACGAAAATTTGAATTTAACATGGTTTTGTTGATTTCTTGGTTATTTCTTCCATGGGCTTTGTGTATTATTGTTTGTTATTGGTAAATAATGAATGACAATGCTTAATTTCAAATACCATTGAAGAAATTTGAAGAATTTAGGGCTAGAATTGTGAAATTGTGCTTACATGAGAATAATTGATGTTCTTGGGCATTTTGTGTTTAATTTAGGAGCATGTTGGTTTGTAAGGATGATATTTTGCTGGATATTGCTTACCCATGCTATGAATGAGTGAACAGAAATGCTATTGTTGAGTTTTGTGAAATTCGGTTCTTTCAAACCTTTTTACAAATACTTTGTAGGCATGATTTTTATAAAGAAAGTGAGAGGAAATTGTAGGTAATTGAGAAATAGAGTGAATTTTTGGATGAAGTTGCTTGAGCATGATTGAATGACACATGGGCTTTGCTTAGTTGAGAATGTTGATACTTGATTTGTTTGGAATTAGGTTCAAAAGTGAAACTTTGTACACTAATGAATTGTGGAAAGAACATTCTAACTAATGGAATTTATTGTTGTTCATTTGTAGAAAAATGTCAAAAAGATCAAAAAAAGGAGAGGGAAGCTCAAGGCGTAGGGATCTTGTGGACGAGCTTTGCGTCGAAAGATGTGGAAAAAAACCATCTAAATGGGGAATCAACTTTGGTGAAAGAGGAAGAGATTATATTGAAACTTTTTCAAGAATTGCAAACTCAAAGCTTCGTCCCACACGGTATCCGGATTACTTTTTCATGCTTCAAATGGAAATCAAGGACGATGTGCATGAATTGTTCAACAACATAGGGTGGGGGAATTTACTCGAGCTCGGAAACGAGACATACGAGGAGCTATCGATTGAATTCATGGCAACCTTGAGGGAAGAAGAGCCAACGAATGGCATTCCGGCTGGAATAACTTTCCGATTAGGAAATGAAGATAGATATCTCTCATGCCCCGAGTTAAATGAAATCTTTGGAACATCATGTGAGGAAGACCTTGACGTCTATGATCGAATGAACACATATGGTGAAGATCGGTTTTGGAAGAGGATAGCCCGTAAGAATCAACACGATGCACCTGTTTACTCCTCTAGTCATTCGAAAGCCTCGCTCTTGCGGAACCCGGTGTTTAGATATGTGCATCGAATTATCGCCAACATTGTGTTTGGGAGATTTGAGGCAGGAGCTGTAAGGAGAGAGGAACTTTTTATTATTAGGAGTATGGTGTTCGGGGAGCAAGTCAATATGGGTGCATTCTTGCTTGATCATTTGTTGAATATGATCAAGCGGAATATTCCGAATTTCACAATGGGTGGAATAGTCACGACGATTGCTCAATACTTCGAGATTGATTTAAGTGGTTACACTTTGGTTGAAGGAGGAGGAAGGCTCGATCTACACACTATGAGGAGGATGCATATGGTTAAATTGGACGAGAGGAATAACGAATATGTGTGGAGCATTGAAGATGGTGGAAAGTTCTTTCCGATGCCATACCCCGTGTTGACTACTTATAGGAGGAGGGAAAATTGGGATATGGCCTCCCCACATCACTTGGAAGTTATTAGAGCTTTGGAGGCCAATGAACGTATCCCAATGTTTCGAATTGAGGTGCCTTCACGTGGACCAACTGAAGATGAGCTCGATCAAGAGCTCAACCAAGGAGTTTTGGAAGATGCACCTCATGCTTCTCCACACCACCATCATAGGGGTGAGTCATCCGCTAATCCTTCATTCCATGAAGCCCAAAGCCGCTCACAGAGAGAAGTCCCACCCGTATCACATGTCTATTCAAGAAAGTCAAATGAAGCAAGGAACCAAGCCGGAGGAATTAATGAGATCACTGCAGCAATTCGAGGCTTGCAAACAAGTTTTGACACAAGGTTTTCAGCGGTCGAGGCAAGCATCACAAGTTTGGGAGCAAGGCAAGAGTCGGTGGAGAACGAGCTGAGATTGATAGGGGAGAACCAACGAGCCTACAACGCATGGATGATGCAATACGGATTTCCTGGAGCCCCTCCACCACATCAATGAAGAGCATGCTTGGTTCAACTCTAATTCCCTAAGCATTACCTTGTTCTTGTTCTTGTTCTTGTTCTTGTCTTGTTATTCATTTGACATTTTGAAAGTTTAGTTATGTGGGGGCATGTAAGGATAAGGGGATGATTTTATTCGTTTTGTGGGTTTTGTGTGGATTGATGTTTTGTTATTGATTTGAAATGTGTGAGTGGGGATTTGTGTGAATGAATGTTTAAGATTGTGTTTTGGTTGTGAAATTGTTGATTGGTATGATCATTGAGACACATTTGATGATGTTTTGTGGTGAATTTAATTCCTTGAATGTGTACATGATTGGATTGAATCATCTTGTTTATGTTGTAGTCATCTATTTGTCTATGGATGTTTTGCATACACAATGAGTGATGTGTGATGATGATTGATGAAGGTTTGAGTCTTGAATGAACCGGTGAGAGTTGAGCTTTGAACCGAGCATTAATCCGGTTTATTTCATTTGTGAGTGAATCAATTCATTGCTTGCTTTTCTAGAACTTGCCCAGGTTCTTGCTTGAGATCATGTGTGTGATACTTTGAGATATGATGTAGGCCATCTTTCGTACTACACGTCACTTAGCCAAAATTTCCTAATAACCAAAGTAATCTTCCGTAGTTAGCCCGTTTGAGCTTGATTTCCCATTCCCTTGGCAACCTACAATGTTTAACCATTTAGCTTTTTGAGCCTTTGATGTCCAATTCTAGTGGAGAACAAAAAGAAAGTGGTAAAACATATGCTTAAATGCCTTTGGTTTGAAGAGAAAAATTGGCAAGGTTGTGAAAAGAAAGAAAAAGATGGAAGTGATGAGAAAAAGAGAAAATAAAAAAAATTTGAGAGAGAAAAGAGGGACAATGAGCCCCAAGTGCTTAAGAAGAAAATAAATTGGCTACAAGAAGATGAGGAGATGATTGATTGTGAGAAATTTGAATGAAAAGTGAGAATGAAGGTTTGTAAACCTTATGAGCATAATCTTGATGTGTTGAAAAACAACTTTCGTTCTCCACTAGACGAGTCACTTCATCCATATTCATCACACCCCGTCCAAAGAGCCAACGTTACGTCCTTTGTAAAGACCTACTGATCTAAGGGTTGAACATATTTGTGGTGGAAAGGTGTAGAGCTTGGGCAAGCTTATGGTAATTGCAATGCATGATTTGATTGATGAGTTTCTATTGTCCTTAATTTGTTTGAGTGTTGAGAGAAACACTATATCTTGTGAGTTGAGTTTGAGCATTTGGATATTGTCATCACCATCACTTGTTGTTGTATGTTGAGCATGTGTGGGTAATTAGTTTGATTTTCAATAATGAACTTTTGATCATTTTGAGAATGTATCTTGAGGGAGAAGAATTCATTTCATTCATTGGAGACGTGGGATCGTTCATTGATTATCTATTTGCAATCGTACAACCTCTTGCTTTTATTCTTTTGTTACTCGGGGACGAGCAACGGTTTAAGTTTGGGAGGGTGATTCGGTTGTAAATTGCATGAGATCTTGTGTGTTTTAGTGGAGAAACTATGGTGATTTTACATGCATTTTCATGTTAATAGGCTTGATTTGTTGGAGAAAGGTTTGTGAGCTTGTTTTGTAGGAATACGAAGCGAATTAGGCGTCAAAATCACAAAACGAGTGTCAATCTTCATTGACATTCGTATGAGACGTAGCAATGAGGCTAGGGAGCAATGTACAAAACGTTTGAGAAGACTCGAGGCGGAAAACTGATGAAAAGAACAAAAAAATGGGCAATTCGAAGGTTCCGCCCGCCCGGCCGGGCCATTCATACATGCAATGGGCAATTCGAAGGTTCCGCCCGGCCGGGTGGCATCACTCGCCCGGCCGGGCCGTTCATGCCAGAAAATTGTGGGAAAGACGAAGTTTCCGCCCGGCCGGGCGGCATCACTCGCCCGGCCGGGCCGTTCAAACATCAAAAATAGGCCAGCTTAATTCGAAGGTTTCGCCCGGCCGAGCCACTTCACCCGCCCGGCCGGGCGGCGCATTTTTCGGGGGTTTTTGTCAAAATGCTCCAATTTCGAAGGGCTTAATTGCAATTCTTGTTTTGGGGATTTCTCACAACATATATAAAGGGTCCTTAGCCACTTTCAGGGGGGACACACAACTTTGGATAAGTCTCTACACATAGTAACACATAGTGATAGGTTTTGAAGAATTTTTCCTTCTAGTTTCTCATAGATTAGCTTAGTAATTAGTTAATTTGTCATTTCAATCAAGGATTGTAAGTGGGCTTTGCTTATTTCATCATATTGTAGCTACAATTCCATCATCAAGGTGATATCTCTCAATTTTAAGTTTCAATTTGGTAATTCCTTTCTACATTGCAATTTCTCTATTAATTAGCATGGGTTTTATGTTGTTTTGTGTTGTAGCCATGGGATTCTCCTCAAGAACCATGGGCTAATCCCCAATTGCCTTGGGTGTGGATGTTTTGATGGGAATTTAGTGTAATTGTGAAGTAATTGCATGATTCACTTAGGATTTGGGTGTAAATGTTTCTAGAGTTGTATTTTGTTTGATTCATTTGATTGATCAACCCTATTAGCTAGCATTTTCGATTGTGTTGATTGCAACGAGAGTTGGGTTTGCATGATTGGGGTGTGAGTGTGAGCTTTGGTCAATTGAATAGAAGTTAATTAGTAATTAGCTCACCCGAGAGGGGGGTTAGTGGCTAGACCGACAACGTTAGACACTAAACGAATAGAGGTCGTCTAGGAGTTTGGTGAGAGGGCGTTTCATGAGCATTAGTAACCGTGTTGAAAGTGCTTATGAAACACTATCCTAGGAGATTATGGTATTTGGTTAGATCCTATAATTGCTAATCAATGCACGATGTTCGCCTATGCCTTTCGAGGGGGTGTGCACACTTATGTGATAGCCTTTAGCTTAATCCGAATTCATATCTAGCTCATGCAATTGCTTCACTAGTTCATTGATTCTTAACAAAATGGAAACACCCGAGGCAATACACTTCTCTTGCACTTTCCAAAAGAAAGTTAGTTAGATCACTATTTCTAGTTGCTATCACTTATTACTTTAGTTAATTTAGTTTAATATCTTTGTTCTTATTCCCGAAAATCCAAACAAACAAGCTTAGTTACTACAATAGCATGATAACTTGCAACTTTAGGGATTCATTGACACTCAATTAAGTCCTTGGAACGAAAATATACTTGGGAAAAACTTGTCCAAAAATACGAACAATGGAAAATGGTCACACTGATCATTAAAAACACTCAGGATATAGATAACTGGTCTGCTGAAACTACCTTCCAAACCCTACAGGCACATGAGTTTGAATTGGATGAAGAAGATCCAATAGTTAGTGGTGATAGGGTTAAGGAAATTTCCAAGAGTATTGCACTTAAGGCGTCTACCTCTAAGAAGCCTAGATCATCTATGTCTAAGTCCTCAAGCATAAAAGATGAACTAGAGAGTACTGATCTGGATCTCAAGGATCAGTTGAACTTAATGATTAAGAGGTTTGACAAACTTAACAAGCGTTATGGTAGATACAAAAGATTCTATAAGGACACTCAGGGCTCTAATAACAGAGACTCTTCTAGGACCAGAAGGGATCACAAATCTTCTGAAAGGAGAGATGAGATCTCTAATGAGAAAAGAAGAGATAGGAACTCTGCTGATAGGAAGGATAGAAACTCTACTGATAGAAAGGACAGGAATCGATATCACTCTCCTACTAAACGTTCTACTAATGAACCTCTGTGTTATAACTGTGAAAAGCCAGGTCATTACATCTATGAATGTCCTGATCTGAGTGCTGAAGACAAAAGAGAAAGGAAAGCAAGGAGAGATCGCAAATATGCAAAGGGCAAGAGGGCAATGGTGGCTAACAATGAATCTGATACGGATTCAGATGAGTTGCCATCTTCCTCTTCTGATTACCCTTCAAGCAGTGAGAAAGAAGTCTTCATTGCAGATGATGGACTAGTTATGATGGCAAAAATAGATCAAGAGGTATCATCTGTCACATCTTTTCAATCTTGTGATGAATCTGATTCTAATTTTGATATATGTGACACTGCTGATAGTAGTGTAGGGAGTAGTCTTCACCATTCCAATGGAATGAATGAAGAAGACCTCCTACCAGCTAACAAAGCATTCATGGAAATCAGTGATGAGAACATGTCTTTAAGGCAAGAAATCATGAGTCTTAGAGAAGCTCAATTGCAAGTGGATCCTAATATAACTATTCTAAATGCACGGCTATCAGAAGAGTTGTCTCAACTCAAAGATAAGTATGCATCTATGGATAAGTTATATCAGGGTATGCTTCATACACAAGCTAAAGAGACAAATGAGTTCAATGACTTAAAGATTAAATGTGAAAAACTTGAAGAGCGCAATAGATTCTTAGAATCTGAAGTACTGAGCTTGGATCTGAAGCTATCTGATATGATTAACTCTTCTAAGATTAATCAAACACTATCAAACAGATACATAGCTCCTTCTGACAAGAGTGGAATAGGTACTGATCTGCCTAGTCCCTCTACTTCAGGCATTAAGAGCACTACTGGAGCTAGTTCAAGTTCTTTGCAATTAGATAAAGGAAAAGAACCTATGACTTATGATAATGATCCAAAACCTAAAGTACAGTCTAAATACATTCCTCCTACTACCAAGAATGGTAAACAGAAGAATGGATCTAGATCAGTACAGTCAAGACCATACCAGAAGAGTACTACTCCTCTGACCAGAGTAGAAATGTCCTGGAATCAGAAGAGGCAGACTCAGAACAGTAGGTCAAGACAAACTCAGGTAAGTTGGAAACAGCCTAGACCTCCTTTTATAAGGCAGTCTCAACTGTACTCAACTAAATCAAGGAAATTTGTGCCTCATTATAATAACAAACCTGTTCTTTATCCTCCACCTTTATCTTATGATATCATTGGAGAGGAAAGACCAAAACGCATCTATAAGCCGTATGGTCCACAGGCTTTTAGGCCATATGCAAACTATTACAGACATATTGATCTTCCTGAAAAAGGGATAGAACCAAGGAAAGGCTATCTCAGAAAAATAGATCCTAAGTCTGCTGATAGTTTGGATAAGGTCAACAAAGTACTGTTCTGTGATAAGCATGGTAGAAAACTTAAGAGGTCTCAATTATTCAAATCTTCAATGTTCATTTGGATACCTCTTACTACTAACCCCCAAGGACCCCAGTAAAGAAAGGGTACCTAAATTATTAAGATCACTACTTGCAGGGTCGACTGGATCTTTACAAGAAAGGTGGTTCAGTTGGAGAAACTTGGTACATAGACAGTGGGTGTTCTCACCACATGACTGGTACCAAGACTCTTCTTTCTGACTTGGCATAAGAAGGAAGGACCAAAAGTGATCTTTGGAGATAGTTCCATGGCAATCACAAAAGGATTTGGATACATCAAGAATGGAGATGTAGAGATTCAAGATGTCTCATATGTTGAAGGTCTGAAATATAATTTGTTATCTGTCTCTCAATTTTGTGACAGGGGTTACAAAGTTTACTTCAAAAGCACCAAATGTGAAATCTGGGATAAAAGAACTCATACAATTCTACTAGTTGGAGTTAGACAGGGCAGTGTCTACATTGTAAATTGGAATAGTTGTCCTAGGGATGCTTGCCTTCTTTCTAAAAGTCCTAAAGAAATCAGTTGGCTATGGCACAGACGCTTATGTCATCTGAACTTTAAGATTATTAACAAGATTGCAAGAAACTACCTTGTTGAAGGTATCCCTAATGAAATCTATTTCAAATCACAAGTGTGTGATGCTTGCCAAAAAGGTAAACAGGTAAAGGTTTCCTTTAAGTCAATTCCCACTCTTTCTACTTGTAGAGTCCTAGAACTCTTACACATTGATCTACATGGTCCAATAAAACCCCCTACACTGAATGGTAGAAGGTACACTTTGGTTGTGGTAGATGATTATTCAAAGTTCACTTGGACAATCTTCTTACACAAAAAGAGTGATACACAAACCCAACTACCAGATCTGTTAAAGAGGTTGCAAGTAGAAAAAGGTCAGCCCATTGTCAAAATCAGGAGTGACAAGGGGACTGAATTTATAAACTGCTATATTAAAGAATTTTGTTCTAAGTCTGGAATTCAGCATTTGACAAGTGCAGCTAGGACACCCCAACAAAATGGTGTAGCTGAGAGAAGAAACAGAACAGTAAAGGAAGCATGCAGAACAATGCTTGCAGAGTACAACACACCACAGAAGTTCTAGGCTGAGGCAATCAACACTGCCTGTCACACTCAGAACAGATGTGCATTCAATAAGGTACATGGTAAAACTCCTTATGAGGTATGGAAAGGTAGAAAACCAAGAATTTCATATTTTCATATCTTTGGATGTAAGTGCTTTATTCATAACAATGGAAAGAGCAAACTAAATGCTTTTGATGCCAAAGCTGATCAGGGAATATTCTTAGGATATTCCTCTACTAGCAAGGCATTTAGAGTGTTTAATTACTCTACTTTATGTGTGGAAGAAACACCCCATGTTGTCTTTGATGAAGTTGTACAAGACTCTGCTGATCATCAGATCAGTAAGAAAATTGATGATCTGACAATTCAAACTGATAAAGACAATGAAGAGACTGAAGTCTATGAATCTGTACAAGCCTACAATCCATTTCTGAATGTTCTAAACAAAGATGATGATGTAGAAAAGGTAAAAGACAATGGTAAGTCTTCTAGACCAATTTACATGCCTGAATTAGTTGACTGTTCTCCTGTGAATAAACCTGCTGAAAATGATGATATTGATATACATGATGTGGATGATGAAAGTATCCCTGTTAAAACTAGAAAAACATGGAAATCTGTTCATTCTACTGATCTGATAATTGGTGAATCCAATAAAGGTGTTAAGACCAGAAGACAACTGTTTGATTCTAAGCCTAAACCCAGTAATTCTCTATTTTGTTGGTGTTGTTTCTTATCTTCTATTGAACCTGCAAATGTGAAAGAAGTTTTATCTGACAGTAACTGGATTATTGCTATGCAAGAAGAATTAAATCAGTTTACTCGAAATGATGTATGGGAACTCGTAGAGAGACCTACTGATCACAATGTGGTAGGTACAAAGTGGATTTTCAAAAATAAGAAAGATGAGAATGATCTTGTTGTGAGAAACAAAGCCAGATTAGTGGCTCAGGGCTACTCTCAAGCTGAGGGTATTGACTATGATGAAACATTTGCCCCTGTAGCTAGACTAGAAGCTATAAGATTGTTTCTTGCTTATGCTGCTTATATGAAATTCACTGTGTATCAAATGGATGTGAAAAGTGCATTTTTGAATGGTATACTTGTTGAAGAAGTTTATGTAGAACAACCTCCTGGATTTGAGGTAAATGGTAATCAAGTATACAGGTTGAAGAAAGCACTCTATGGTCTGAAGCAAGCTCCAAGAGCCTGGTATGACACTCTTTCACTATTCTTAGTTGAAAATGGATTTACTAAGGGCAAAGTGGATCGAACTTTGTTCAGAAGACAAGAAGGTACAGACATTTTATTAGTCCAAATTTATGTTGATGATATAATATTTGGATCTCCTAACAAAAGCATGAGTGAAAGCTTTTCAAAGCTCATGCAAAGTAAATTTGAAATGTTAATGATGGGAGAAATGACTTATTTTCTTGGACTTCAAGTTAAACATCTGATGGTATCTTTATTAATCAAGCAAAATATACAAGAAATTTGTTAGATAAATTTGGTATCAAGACCTGTAAAACAGTTGGTGTACCAATGCTGCCAACATACAGAATGGATCCTGGTGATCAAGGTAAGTCTGCTGATCAATCCTATTATAGAGCTTTAATTGGTTCTCTACTCTATTTAACTGCTAGTAGGCCAGACATTGCATTTGCAGTAGGTGTATGTGCTAGATTTCAGGTCAACCCCAAAGAAAGTCATGTGGAGACTGCTAAAAGGATATTGAAATATCTAAAGGGTACCATTAATCGAGGTTTGTGGTATTCTACAGATGATGATCTGTCCCTAAGTGGTTATTCAGATTCTGACTTTGGTGGTTGCAGGATAGATAGAAAATCAACTTCTGGTTCATGCCAATTTTTAGGTTCTAAGCTCATATCATGGTTTTCAAAGAAACAAACAAGTGTGGCAACATCTACCACTGAAGCAGAATATATGGCTGCAGGAAGTTGTTGTAGTAAGCTCCTTTGGCTTATGCAACAACTCAGAGACTACAACATTGTAGAATCTAATGTACCTATATTCTGTGACAGCAATAGTGCAATTGCCATCACTCAAAATCCCGTTTTACATACTAGATGCAAGCATGTAGATGTTAGGCATCATTTTATTAGGGATCATGTTGAAAAGAAAAACATAAGGATGGAAAAGATCCATATTGATATTCAGAGAGCTGACATTTTCACAAAACCTTTGGCTGAAACTAGATTTGGAGAGTTTTGCATAAGTTTAGGATTGATAGACATGGATCCTGCATGTATATAGAACTGGATACTAACATTTCAGGTACTTAGCTGATATCAAGATCAGTACACCAAGAAGGGTAATTCTGAAGAACAGACCATGTCAAGACCTCTACATTCATCACAACCAGGTAAAGAGGTTACTAAGGTGCCTAATTCCCGATGAGGAAGCTGGTAAAGCTGAGGGAATTGAGAATATGCATTCAAGGGGGAATCTATGATTTCTGAAAAATCCTGTATGTTGACTCAGAGCACAAGTCACCTTAGAACAAACCTTATAAAGAGTTAAAAGATAACAAATTATTCTTTACAATTCTGTACTGAATTTCACCATCTATGCATGAACTAACACTTCTACCAAGGTGAAACAGGCACAGAAGAGGAGTTCTCCATTGGAGGGGGAACTGATCTGATTACAGATTTGATCTGTCTACAAAACTGATCTGATTACAGTACAAATCTGTCTACAGACATGTTCTGATTATTGAATTGATTTGTCTACAGGACTGTTCTGATTACAAAGTTGATTTGTCTACATAACTATTCTGACTACAATATCATTCTCTCTACAGAACTGATCTGATTACTGATTAACCTGTCTACAGAGCTTTTTTATTACAGGGAAATCTATCTACAGAATATTTACAGTACTGATCTGAGAAAGTACTGTGCTGGTATCAAAAAGATGAAAATCAGAAGAGTTGGGGAACTGATCTGAGTATTACTGAGCTGACCCAACTACTGATCTGATCTTCAAAAGAGTACTCAGCTGATCACAATACTCAGCTGAACCCAGATAAGTAGATTTCAATATATTGTAAGTAAGAAATTGAAGTATAGTGTATATGGAAAACAACTGTGCTGATACACATCAGAACAGTATTTTGCCTTGGAGTACTTCTAAGTCAAGGTCTGTTCAAAGTTAGATTATTTATAGAGAAGATTAATACACTCCTCTATTTTTAACCTAATTTTAAAAGGTGTATTTATCAACACAAGTTGCCTCCAAATTGGAATTGAGATGTTATGAATCTGGAACGTTTTTCCAATTTACACTTTTTTCTAAAACTCAATCCAATCCACACAACGTGGAAATCAAAATCAATCCAAACCCTAGATTTGCTTTGATTTTAGATTAACACGATCACAATAACTTCTTCTTCTTCTTCATTACTTAAAATCTTTCTGAAAATTCTCTAAGCTCAAGTTTTCTCGATTCTCCTTACTCTTTCATCCACTCTTCTACATTCTTTTACTCTATGGCGATTATCGATATTCTTAACGAAGAAAATGAAGTCGTAGGTACTTTTGATTCAACCAGATGGATGCGTGAGAAAGGAATCTTTGTTGAAAACTCTGTTTATTTCACCGGACGTCAAAAAGCAGAGAATCAAGCCATTCTTACCATGTGTGAAGAATGCGGACTAAGGAAGTACCTAGAATCATTTCCCATGAAGGTTTACGAACCTGAGGCGATGGAATTCATTCTACAGGTGCAAGGTGATTCGAACAGCATTCGTTCGATAGTTTCGGGTCACAGGGTTGTTATTTTCAGAGAAACCCTAGGAATCGCTTTCAATCTACCCGAAGGGTCGATAGACATTCTGAGCTATATGGCAGGGCAAGAAAAGGCTCGCGTGGGCAGATGGTTGAATGTTTATCCAGCAACACTCACCAATTTGAAGAAGGATATTCTTCTAGAAGGTCTTCAATTGTTGATGGACATTGCCGGAAAATGCTTGTTAGGGCAACATTTCAGTCAAGATGCCCTTACTAATCTCAAGATTCGTATTATGGCCGCAATCACTGATCGAGTTGATGGTGATTGGCAAGGATTTCTGTTGGGCAGATTGTTGGCTGAAAAGGAAAAAGTATTGTTTGATGAAGTCTCTAGAAAATTTTCCATTAAATCCTGGATGGGTTTTGGAAATAAATTGAGCATATTGTTGCCTCAATTAGCTGAGAGGAAGGTGGATTGGAGTCCTCCGAAAAGATTTCATCAGGGCAAGTTTTTGTTCAAGAAGGAGTCCACACTATTTGAACAAGACCAGAGGAATCGTCCTCAACCTCAAGAATCTGGTGGTTCTATGTTCCGTTCTGACAACGATGAGCCGGAGTTGAGAACAAAGGCTAGGCATGATCCTCACCGAGCTGGATTAAGAAGAGGTAGATCAGCTAGGGCCGTTTCTGAAAAGTCAGAAGAGTCGGTTGCTGTTGTGAAAAAGTCTTCTGTGGATCAAGAGGTAAGTTCTTCGAGCCTCATTCTTTCACATAAGAGAACTAAAGTTTCTGGTGTTCTTAGACCCAGAAGAGTCCTCAAGAACACTACCCCTACTCCCTCAACCTCTCATTCTATTCAAGCCCAAACCCTTGAAGCCGAGCCTTCCTGTTCTGAGGAGTCAGTTCACTACTCTCCTGTTCATCAGAACACTCCTCTCTCAACCCCTCAGAACACTTCTTTTCATCCTACTCCCTAAACTGGTCCTCACCGCAATCCTACTCCTCATTTCTCTCCTGAACCAGAACCAGTTCATGATCACTCTACTGAGCATGAACATATACCTTCTCCTGAACTTGTTGAACCTACCTTTTCACCAGAACCTGAGATTATCCAACCAGAATCAGTGTTCTTGATGGATTATCCTGTTTGTGATAAGGAAGAGAGGATAAGATTCAAATTGAGAAATGCTCTTCTCAAAAGTTTTCATGGTTTAGATGACAACACTAGATCTTTTGAGCAACTTCTAAGGATAGGTACTTGGGTATATCTTAGAAGGATAGGTCTAGATCAGCTGATGGTTGTAGCTGAAGGTATGGGTGGTTTATCTGTGTTCCATGACTGGGAACAAGAACAGAGAGAAGCTGCATGTGTTAATTCATACACTGAATTGTTCACCCTTGAATCTGTTATTCAGTTGATTGAAAGAATAACTGGTTGCAAGTATTCTTTGGTTAAGCCTACTGATGTAGATGTTGATACTGATGTCAACATGGAAGCTGATGATGCTGAAGTTAGAAATTCTGATAATCAAGCTGATTATGATGCTGATATGGAAGCTGACTATGAAGCTGATACCAATGCAACTGAGATGTTTGAGAACACAGTTGTAGCTGAAGAAACTGAAATCTTAGTGGAACAAGACTTGGGTGTTGATGAGTTGGAAAGCACACCAGTCATTGCTGATGAACATACTGTGCTTGATGAGACAGTAAGAGATGTTCCTACTGAAACTGTGCAAGATAACTCTAGTTTTGAGATGTTGAAAAAGCATAATGAAGAGTTACAAAGCAAGCTGAAGGCTACTTTGAAACAATTTCAGCAAGCCACTGAGAAATTGGAAAGTTTGACTGCTTCTACTTCATATGACAAGATAATGGAATTCACAATGTCAAAGATCTATGATCTGCATAGATTGCAAGAAAAGACACTTTCTACTGAGCTGCAAAAGAAAGTTGAGCTACTTTTGACACCCTTGAAAGATTGGCAGGATGAAGCCAAAAAGGGGGAAGAAAAAGTGATGAAAGTGATGGAGCAGACTCAAACTCAACAAGCTCAATTGGTTGTGAGTCAAGATGAGCTGAAAGCTAGCATTGATGATTTGAAAGAAGAAATCATTAGTCTGAAGTTAAGACAACAAAATCCTGATTCTGAAACTCAAGAGATTGCTACTCAGAAACACATTGCTGAATCTTCTTCTGGAAAAAGGAAAAGGAAACTTATTGTTGATGATGAAGAAAAGGCTGAAGAGACTGGAAGGATTACCAGGTCTAAAAGCAAGTTGAAACATGTTGTTACTGATAGTAGGCCAAGTGATGTGCAGATGGCTGAAGCAATTGAGAAGCATAATCAGATGCTTGCTCAGAAGAAAATTGAGTTGGCTGAGAAAATAACAGATGAACAGATTAGAAAACAAAAGATGAAAGATGCAGAAGCTACAAGGAAAAATTTTGATAATAAGGTTGCTGCATTGAAAAGGAAAAAGAAGTCTAAGTCTGTTGGAACTGTTCTGGATGAAGAATTCATGGAATTTGTGGTTGATCCAGATGATATGGAATACTGGAATAATTTGAAAAAGAAATGGCAGATTGCTAATTTCATAGTGAAGAAATTTGGTGACCATTCTAGCAAGGAAGATATGTATTATGACTTTGATGAGTTCATGATGAACTTAGCAAGGAATTTTTGGGAGCATATTTTGTTATTAGCTGCTGGTGCAGGTATTCAGATCTTGTGTCCTGAAGAACCTGTTTGGGATCCTCCAAGGCTAGAGAATGGAGAACCATATTACTCAGAGATTGGAAACATTATCTCTCAGATTATTCAAGATGAAGGCATAACTGATCTTAATCACATGATGGATATCAAGAACAGAATGTACTTGGCATTCTGAATTCCTAATAAAGACTGAAGATGAAGGACTATGCTGGAAAAGATAACACTTCTTAACCTTATCTTTATTTTCTTTATTTAGTATTTCTGTGATTATGTGACTTACTTGAAGTATGTGTAATATCTGATCTTATTTTGAATATGAATCTGATTTTTGATTTGATGAACTATATGAATAACTATATATCTTAAGTACTGATCTGTTAATGTTTAAGTAGTTTTGGCTTCATCAAAAAGGGGGAAATTGTTGGGATATGAATTCTATAAACAATGTTCTAATTGATGATTATATGTTTTGATGGCCAAAAGCAATTTGAAGTTAATGGTATATGTGATTATATGTTATTCTATGTGATTTATATGATTAAGTTTACTGATCTTAGTATTTTACTAATCTGATATATGAACTGTTTAAGAACTAAGCTGATGAATGAATTGTATAGACAACTTATAGTATAGGACTTAGATGTACTCATCTGTATGTAGTTCAGTTGATGTATAGATAGGTTTTATATTTGTAAAGTTGTATTCTATTGTATTTCAGCATTGTAATAGTTTAGAACAGTTGATTAAATTGAAGTCAGAAGACTAAAGAAGACTAAGAAGACTACTTCAGAGATTGAAGAAATCAAGTGAAGTATTTTTGAAGGAAGCTGAACAGTTTTGGAGAACTGTGCTGATTGACCAAGAGCAGTAAAACTAAGAAGAGTAGTTTACTGTGCTGAGTTGGTTTATTTGAAGAATAAGTTTGGATGACTTATTTAAAGCGTAACTGAAGATTTATTTGAAGATATGCTGACTTGGAAAGATAAGATAAGTTGGTTACAAAAAGAAGGAAGTTACAAAACAAGAAACGGTTATGAGTTAGTTGAGAGTTAGTTCACAAACTACTAACTGTCTTATTATTGCTTATAAATACCGTGTGATCTTCTACTTGAAAAAACTACTGAGACTACTACTACTCGAAGTATTCAAGAGAAATCAAGAAGTATTCAAGCACTCACAGAGTTGAAGATCAAGAACTGAAGAGAAGCCACAGAACTGAAGAGAAGAATCAAAGGCTATTACTAGAGAAGTTTTACTTTTCGTTTTAAGTTTGTATTGTTGTAAACAAGTGTGCTAGTTACTTGTGAAATTACTAGTTGATCGAAGATATACCTGGTGGTATAATCGACAAGATCGAAGTCTTAATCTTGGGACTCTAAACAACAAGTACTCAAGAAGAAAAGAGTAATAAAACATCGCAACTGGAGTTGTGAGAGTGGATGTAGACATTTGTCGAACCACTATAAAAATCTTGTGTTCTTTACTGTTTGTTTTGATTAACTGTTGATATATTTGTTTAAGCAAGAACAGTAAGTTTTCTAAAGAAAAGATTTAAAGAAAAGTTGAGTATAAAAGCTAACTGTTAAGTACTGAGCTGATTTTAAGAACAGTGCTGTACAGAACACATTTCCGCACTTAAACTCTGATATTTTGATAGAATTTGAAAAGTCTATTCACCCCTCCCCTCTAGACTTTTTCTTAGCTTACTCAATCTAACACTCAACTTTGGGACCAACACTTCGTATGAACTAAAAGGTAAAACTACTGACCACAATTCCTAACAGGGATCAACGCTCGGTCTAGGAAATTGATTGAATAGAATACACTGATTTGAGAAGCCTTCAATCGGTATTTATAGAAGTGGGGTGCTGATTCTAGAGGCTTCCACATTGAGATCCTATTTTTTAGGAACTCAACTTCCATGATCTTTCTAGATCCTTCTTGAATGCTCCAGGTCGTTCTAAATGGTTCCAGACCGCTCTAGTATGTTCTCCAATGTTCTGGAATCTTCCACGTTCCAGATCCTTGTAGAAGCTTCTAGATCCTGCCAGAAATGCGACAACATTTAGATCAACATTTAATGCAGTATTTCAGAAAAGACTTAGAAAAAATCTCGGAAGGTCAAATTAAGATGTTGTTGATAATGTTAATACATTTAAGAATTCACAACATCTACAATCTCCTCCAATTTGACCTTTCGACTACAACACACCTGATGCACATATATTTCTATACATACTCAGTATTATGTACTTAGTTGTGGTCAACATCATTGCTAAGCACTAGTCAAGACAATACCTGTTGTAACCGTTTGATCAAATCGAATGAAGATCAAAGATAATTTCACAATGATCCGTACTATAAGATCAAGATAAATTTTATCCAAAATAGAACAAGTATAAACACTACACTTATTCACAACATGAGTAACTTTACTAAGATCATAAGTTAAACTGGAAGAATTAACTTAGAATCTAAGTAAGACACTAACAAAAAGAAACATCAGAGCAACAAAATAAAAAACAAACAAAACAGAAACTAACACTATACAACCTGCAGTAGAACACATGATAATTTGTAAACAAATTAAGCAAGGGCAGTAAACAAATATCAAGTGGAACCATAATTAAGCAAGTTGCAAACAATAAACATCCTATCATCTAGAAAATAAATAACAAGTGTATCAGAATTTCAGAATTCAAACTTAAACATTAATTACAGAGATTGAACTGAATAAATGGCATATATTGTTGTGGTAACAGCTGCAGCATCATCTTCCTGCACCATATCCATTATGGAATTCAGATCTCCCCCTGTCTAGCAGCTTCCTCTATGGAGATCACCATACAAGGTGTCCATCTCAGCATCATCATCATCATCTCCTTCATCAACAAAGTAAGTAGATGCAAGGTGTGCAACTACATCAGTCACTTCAGCATCTCCAGCATCAGGTCCATCACCAGCAGCTGGAACTCAATCATCATTCATTTCTTCAATCACCACATTGGAGTTGGATGGTGGTGGTACTCCCTCTGTTGTAGGTGAAAGTAGATTGGTCCACCTGTCCTTCAGGAACTGGAGCTCATCAATTGTTTCCTGCCAAGTGTTGGAGTTGGAGTTTGATGAATTCTTGTGAAAGATACACATTACCAGAAATATTGATACGGATGTTCTCAACATTTGGGGTTGCATTTCTCTGTCTTGATCTGGATGATTCAGGATGATCAGTAGTTGAGGGTCTGGAAGGTTCTGGTTGAGCAGAAGTAGAGGGTCTGTGCTGATGTTCAGTACCAGGAGCAATCAAAGGCAGATCAATTTCTCTATCCCCAGTGAGTAAGGCAGGAGTTATGACCAATAATGGAACTCTCCCCCTCAACACATCAGTGTTCTTGGCAACAAATCCATGATGCCTCAAGTAGTTAGAAATCAGAACAGGATAGGGTAGGTTGCCTTTTTCAGAAACTCTCTCAGTAAATCTCATCATATGTTGGAAAATTGTAAGGCCCAAATTGAATCTCTTAAGCACATAAATCCTATACATCAAAACAGTTTGATCCTTTGTGATCTTGGTAGTGTTTGTGGTGGGAATCCAGTTGTAGATAATGAGTTTGTATAACACAGAATGTAGGGAAGTGAGGTCTTTGGCTAGCATCTGTCTAGTCCACTTAACTACCCTACCACCAGTTATAGCAGAAATAACCACATCCATGTCAGGTTCTTCATCCACCTCAACATTGGGAATTTGCAGAAACTCATTTATCAATTCAGGAGTAAAAGGTACATCCCTCCCCCTAAAATTAACAGTCCCATACCACCTAGATGATCTCCTACCAGTGCTCTTTTTCATACATGCATAAAATTCATATGCCCAATTTGTCAAGAAAGATTCACCAAAATTCACAGCATGCATCAAATTTCTCTCTTCTAAGAAACTAACCATGCCTTTACTATCAAAGTCAGGTATATTAATCCTCTTCTCTATCAGCAGTTTTCTCTTAGAATAAATGGCCAATCTATTCTCTAGAGTTTCAAGAGAATCAAAAATACCTTCCTCTTCAGAAGCAAGGTCATCTGAGCTTGGTGTAGAGCTTTTAGCAGAGCTCTGATCAGGGTTGATTGCTGCACTGGAAGAGCTATCCCCACTGCCACCATCTTCAGGTTCTGATGCAGCTTCCTTTGCAGCAGCATAATGCTCAACATTTTTCTTTAGAGACTGCAGTATGTCTCTCAAGCATCTTTCAGAATCAGAATTGGAATCTGATTCAGCAGGTTCATCTTCAGCAATCATCTTGGCCTTCCCTTTTCCTTTGGGATCATCAACAGCTTTCTTCTTGGACTTCTCAGCAACAACAATTTTTGCTTTCTTGGGTTTCTCAGCAACAACAAGAGCTTCTTCTTCAGAATCTGTGAACACTTGGATGGGTTCACCAGCATCAGCTCCAGCTTTCTTCTTTTTCCTCATGGATTCAGAATAATCCACACGAGTGAATACGCGGTTTGATCTCCTCCTTCTTTGTACAGGGCTTCTCTGTCTTTTCCCTTTCTGTGCATTCTTCTTGAGAGGAATGGGGGCAGACTCATCTGAAACAGAGAGTGAAGAGTTTGTACCTTCAGAGATGTTTGCTTCCTCCATTTCAACGTCTTCAGGGTCAGACATAGCAGTAGCTTCTTCTTCAACAGAAGCTTCAACATTCTCAGTTTGCGGTTCGTGAACAGAGGGTGATTTGGAGCTTTTTGAAGCAGAAGCCATTTGGGCGGTTTGATCAGCCAAATAGCTCGAGATATCCACAATGATATCTCCAAAAGTCATCACGGGCAGATGACCTGTAGTTCGAAGAGTATCAGACACCTCTTCGATAGCCCTAGTGACCTGTTCGACAGTTGCATTTTGAGGAAAGTTTGTTTGAGGAGTGGTTTGAGGAGTGGGAACGGTTGTTGATGGTGTTGCAGAGACATTCGAGTCAGCATTTGACGAAGTTGAGTTTTGTGAAGCCATGGAAGCAAGAATTTCGAGAGGATTTGTGCGAGAGTGGGATGAATTTTTTGAATCAGAGTGAGATTGTGAGGATTTCGAGTTTCTTCCAGCCATATAAGTTAGGCGGTTGAAATTTTAATGTATAGGATGAGAATTTGCACACACTTCTTTGAGATATACACAACCAAAAAAACAATTCTGCAATCCTAGTACTCAACAAATTCAGAAATCACAATTAGCAAATGAATGACATCTTATGTTCGATATTTATAGAGAGAATAATGTAGTTGGAGGTTAAGAAAATAAAACAGAAGAATTAATCTAGAAATTTCGATAGTGCTCCACATATTTAGCCACAACCTAGATCATGGTTAATTAGTGGGAAAAATCAATTAATTAAATTAATTAAAATTAAGAAGCTTCCAGAATTTGCCTAAATAAAATCGCATAATCTGAAAAAAAAATAGATGTGGGTCAGTAATTAATTAAATAAAATAAAATGAATCTCAATAAATAATTACAACAGATAAAAATAAATTTGAATCAGGCAATGTTGTGCTCAAAAACTGTTACAAACACCTCAACACGGTTTTTACATGAATTTGCTTCATTTGTGTTGCACCATATTTTTTCTTGTGTTATAGCATCTAATTTGTATTGATCCATTGTTCCTGTAGAGTACATCGTAGTAGCGAACTCCGTGCCCCATACTTACTTAATGGATTACAAATATGTTGATGTTTTTACCAAATATCACCTTTTGAAAAGAAGGCATCGTAGTAGTGAACTCCGTGCTCCATAGTTACTCAGTGATTTGGTACATCTTTTAGTATGCTAATAACATTCTCATTTTTATGCATTTGAGAGGTGTAAGACATGTTTATTTTTGCACTCCAAGGTTCTTAGATTCGTAGATATTTTACAAAAGAATTATTTAACTAAGTAAGAAATAAATTCAACTTATAAAATTTATACAACCCATGATGTTGTCCCAAATGCTGACGCATTTGTGACAACATCCATCCGAATTCTTTTCAGATAATGCTCATGCCAAGAGATTTCCTCAAAGTGGAGAATCTCTCATGGTCTAAGGCTTTTGTAAAAATATCAGCATTCTGTTTTTCAGTAGGTACATACTCCAACTTAACAATATTCTTCTCTACTAAATCTCTCATAAAATGGTGTCTTATGCTAATGTGCTTTGTGAGTGAGTGTTGTACAGGATTTTTAGAAATGTTAATGACACTAGTATTATCACAAAAGATAGTAAGTATACCATTCTCAATACCATAGTCATGGAACATCTTGCTCAGCCACAAGAGTTGTGTGCAACAGCTTCCAGCAGCAATATACTCAGATTCTGCAGTGGATTGTGAAACACAATTTTGTTTCTTGCTATGCCATGATACAAGATTGTTTCCCATGTAGAAACATCCTCCACTCGTACTCTTTCTATCATCTATATCTCCAGCCCAATCAGCATCACTATAACCAATCAAAATGTTGTTGGTGTCCTTAGTATACCAGATTCCAAGGTCACTTGTACCTGAAACATACTTGATAATCCGCTTCACAGCATTCAGGTGTGATTCCTTTGGATTAGCTTGGTACCTTGCACAAACACACACACTATACATAATATCTGGTCTACTAGAGGTTAAATATAGTAAACTGCCTATCATGGATCTGTAAAGTGTTGGATCAACATCTGTTCCAGCACTATCTTTGCAAAGTTTCAAAGTAGATCCCATAGGAGTTTTCATTGGTTTTGAATTCTCAAGACCAAATCTTTTAACCAAGTTCTTAGCATACTTACTCTGGGAGAAGAAAATATCATCACTGCATTGTTTGATTTGAAGACCTAGAAAATAATTCAAATCTCCAACCATACTCATTTCAAATGTTGCAGTTATTGCCTCAACAAAGTTACTCAACATTTTATCACAAGTAGAACCAAACACAATGTCATCAACATATATTTGAGCAATAAGTAAATCTCCTTCAGTGTGCTTAATGAACAAAGTTCTATCAGCTTCTCCTCTAATAAATCCATATTCTAAAAGAAAGTCAGTAAGCCTACCATACCATGCTCTAGGAGCTTGTTTAAGACCATACAAAGCTTTCTTAAGTTTATATACATGATCAGGATATTGTGGATCTTCAAATCCTATAGGTTGTTCAACATATGCTTCTTCATTCAATATGCCATTTAGAAATGCAGCCTTTACATCAATTTGATGAAGTTTAATATCAATAAAACATGCAATAGCTAGCAGTAATCTAATAGATTCTATCCTAGCAACAGGTGCAAAAGTCTCATCAAAATCAACTCCTTCAACTTGGGTGTAACCTTGTGCTACTAGCCTAGCCTTGTTTCTAACAATATTACCAGATTCATCAGTTTTATTCTTGAATATTCACTTTGTTCCAATGACATTAGTATGACTAGGTCTTGGAAAAAGTGTCCATACTTCATTTCTTTCAAACTGACCAAGTTCTTCATGCATAGCATTAATCCAGTTTTCATCAGTTAAGGCTTCTTTAGCACTCTTAGGTTCAATTTCAGATAAATAGCATTCAGTATTTACAATGTTACACATAGAAGACATGCATATTGTTAGTACCACATCTACCTTGTTTGATCTTACTCTTCCTCTTGTTTGCACTCCAACTGTAGCATCGCCTATGATCTGGTCAGAAGGATGACTTTTACCTATTCTTGAAGAAGGATTCGTTTTGGGAACGTACTGGTCATTCTGTGAAGTTACAACTGACTGTTCTGTAGATGTTGACCCAGATGTGTTAACATTTGGTGCAACATTTTCAGACTTCAGTGTATTCTCAGAAGTGTTAGTAACCCGTGATACATCTTCTTCATCTTTGTCATCTGTAAGACCTTTATCATCATCAAACACAACATTAACAGATTCTTGAACAGTGTTAGTTCTAAGGTTATATACTCTATAAGCTTTACTATTTCTAGAATAGCCTAAAAAGAAACCTTTATCACTTTTAGAATCAAACTTATGAAGTTGATCCCTATCATTCAGAATATAACACACACAACCAAATACATGAAAATATTTCACACTTGGTTTTCTGTTGTTCAAAATCTCATAAGGTGTTTGACTTGTGCCAGAACGAATAAAAACCCTATTAATAATATGACATGCAGTATTCATTGCTTCCCCCCAAAATTTCTTAGCAAGACATTTGGATGTAAGCATGACTCTAGCCATTTCTTATAAAGTTCTATTCTTTCTTTCAACAATTCCATTTTGTTGTGGAGTTTTAGGAGATGAATATTCTTGCAAGATACCCTTTTTATCACAAAAATCATTAAACATGTTGTTTTCAAATTCCCTACCATGATCAGTTCTAATACGGCCAACTTTCAAGTTAAACACATTTTTGAACCTCTTATAAAGAATTTTAAATGCAGCAAATGCTTCAGATTTGTCTCTTAAAGACTCTACCCAGGTATATCTAGAAAAATCATCTACCACAACTAAGGAATATCTCTTTCCTCCAATGCTTTCAGTTTCCATAGGACCCATCAAGTCCATGTGCAGTAATTCAAAACATCGATGTGTAGTACAATGTGACAGCATTTTGTGCGACATTCTTACCTGCTTACCTTTTTGGCATGGTCCACATACAGTGATATTGTGAAACCTCGGTTTTGGAATTCTTTTTACTACATCTGCTTTGATTAGTTTTTGCATTGCTGTGTAATTTGCTGACCCAATCTTTGATGCCATAAAACATTTTCATCATATTTTGACAAGTTACACATATTTGTTCCAATAAGATAACAATTATCAGCTGACCTAGTACCAGTCATGACACAAACTTCATCTTTATTAAGAACATAACATGAATCTTTATCAAATTTCACATGCAAATTATCATCACAAAGTTGACTAATGCTAATCTTTATTAAGAACATAACATGAATCTTTTTCAAATTTTCACGGATTTCTTAAGAAACTTATTAAAGTGCTTAGTGAGCAAGGCAATGTTGTTAGGGTTGTTGAGGCATTCATCAAGCAATTCTTCATCAGAATCAACTTCAGTAATGATAGGTTGAACTTCAGAAGTGTTTGATGTTTCCCCTTTAAAAACCACAACTTTCTTATCAGCATTAGCTTCATCAACTTGATTAGTGTTTATCTCATAAGTTCTAAGAATACTCACTAATTCATTTTGACTTAACTTATCTGTATCTTTTGCCTCTTCAATAGCACAAATTTTAGCATCAAATCTTTTAGGAACAGATCTTAATATCTTATGAACTACTCTAACATTAGAAATAGGGTCACCAAGAGAATGTGATTCATTGATAATCTCACTTAACCTTTCATTGTAGGCTGTAATTGTTTCATCTTCCCTCATTCGGAGATTCTCAAATTTTGTCCCCAACATTCGAAGCTTAGTCCTTCGAACACTTTCTGAACCCTCACAATGCTCTTGCAACCTGTCCCATGCATCTTTAGAAGTAGAACAGTTAGATATAATTTTAAACATTGAAACATCAACAGAAGTAAAGATAGCATTTAAAGCTTTAGAATTGTAGCTTGCTGTTGTTATTTCATCAGCCGTCCAGTCAACTTCTCTCTTGAGTTGTATTTCACCATCTACGTCTGCTGGTCTTTTTGGAGCTTCCCAACCTGTAAGTACAGTCCTCCAAGCACGTTCATCAACTGACTTGATGTAGATACGCATCTTAGGCTTCCAATAAGCATAATTCGAACCATCTAAAACGGGTGGCCTAAGTGTCGTGGATATGTGATGTGTTTCCATTGCTAACCTACACTAAAAACACACTTGACCAAAGATCTAACCTAGTGTCGTCAGGTATCGGCTCTGATACCAACTGAAAGTGTGCTGGTATGAAGTGTTTAAGTTTAAGTAGAATAATGTTGTACTAAATGTTGTGACAAATTGTACAACACTGACTCTAACAGAATATCAGAAATTAAGATTCACAGCGGAAGACTTGAAACACTAAAAACAAACGAGACACAATGGAAATAACTTTTCACATATATTTTATAAATAAAAATCTATGCGAGCCTTACGGCGAAATTCAATACTTATCTTCAAGTACAAATGTTGTGTGAAATGTTACAGCAATAACCTTCACAACTGAAACTACAAACGAGGCAGGTGCCTTGTTTTAAAAACGAACTAAGTGTATAAATTATACACTGTCGAAATGCCTAGTCTATCTAATGATTACACTCTCAATAGATAAGAAGACACACAACCATACGGGTGGGATACTTCGTATGAACTAAAAGGTAAAACTACTGGCCACAATTCCTAACAGGGATCAACGTTCGGTCTAGGAAATTGATCGAATAGAATACACTCATTTGAGAAGCCTTCAATCGGTATTTATAGAAGTGGGGTGCTGATTTTAGAGGCTTCCACATTGAGATCCTATTTTTTAGGAACTCAACTTCCATGATCTTTCTAGATCCTTATTGAATGCTCCAGGTCGTTCTAAATTGTTCCAGGCCGCTCTAGTATGTTCTCCAATGTTCTGGAATCTTCCAGGTTCCAGATCCTTGTAGAAGCTTCTAGATCCTGTCAGAAATGTGACAACATTTAGATCAACATTTAATGTAGCATTTCAGAAAAGACTTAGAAAAAATCTTGGAAGGTCAAATTAAGATGTTGTTGATAATGTTCATATATTTAAGAATTCACAACATCTACAGTTTTTAATGTGGATATAAATTTATAGCGATTAAAACTTACCATACATATAAGTTTGAATTCTCAGATTGTCGTGGAAGAAATGAAAGTGTGAAAATGGCTTCCAAATTTTAACAAAATCAATACAATATTTTATTTTATTTCACACGATTACAAAATTACAAATCAAGAACCATTCCTATGATTAAAAATAAATATTGGTCATATGAGTTAAAATTGATCTTCAAGTACCTTTAGTTGGTGTTTGGTTTGGGATTTATTTGGATTGAGGTGAATTGGATTGGGATTTGGGTAATCCATGAATAGTAATTGTGTGTGTAAGTTGTGTTTGGTTATGGATTGAGAAGTAGGGGTAGATGTATTTTTATGTCACATCAAAGTATGAGAGATAATAAAGTAGGAGAGAGAATGAGTGGTTGAAAAGAGTGATTTGATTGTATAAAAATAGGTGTATAAGTGTATTATAGGGGTGGATTGGTATTTGGATTTGTATTTGGATTGAGATGGATTGAGAGAGATTGGATTGGGATTGGGCCAATCCAAATCCGAATTGGCCAATCCCAAACCAAACACCGCCTTAACGAACATACATGATTTTCTGAAATTTTGAAAGAGAGAACTATATTCCAATCCCCTTATATACTAATAGGGAGTTTAAATTGATGATGTGTCATTTTGTGGTTAATTTGGCTTATGTGTCATAATTTAATGAAGTTGTAAATTTTAAAAAGTATGATTTGTAATTAAGTTATTGGTTGAGTAAGATATGATTCATAAACTCTTTCCAAATATTATATTCTTATTATTTTAACATTGACTAATTAAATTAATTTTTATTTTATTTACTTAACTTTATTGTAGTATTCATTTTATTCTTTAGTTTAATTTATTTTAGAACTATTTAATGTTCTTATGAGTAAAATACAATCTAAAATTTATTTTTATTGGGGTGTACAATTCTTTATTTAATTAGTTATTAAATTGTATTTTATAATTACTTTTATCTTATATCTCAAGTAATTTTTTCTGCAATTATTTTAAATTTATTATAAGTTTAATGCATTTAAAAAATAGAGCTCGAAAATATATATGTAAAACTTATTATATAATTTTATACATAATATTTATTATATAAATAATTATATTATTTTACAGGATTAACAAATTTGTTATATATACATAATACACTATACTTCTATAGTATATAATCCCCTTATATACTAATAGGGAGTTTAAATTGATGATGTGTCATTTTGTGGTTAATTTGGCTTATGTGTCATTTTGTGGTTGATTTGACTTATGTGTCATAATTTAATGAAGTTGTAAATTTTAAAAAGAGGTAATTGCAAATTAAATCGCGACCTTTCAGTCATTTGCAATCTAATCTAAACCTTAAAAGAATTGCAAATAAATTACAAACTTTAAATATTATTGCAAATTAGACTTCTTACAAGTTTACTTTGTTCCTAAATCATACATTTTGATATTTGGTTTGATTGAAAAACAATATTGTTTTATTAAAGTGTTGTTATGTCATTAAGAAATCTAAATTTTGTTAGATTCGAACATAATTAAAATTGTCAAAAAGACTAAATTGCAACTATATTTAAAGTTTGTGATTTATTTGCAATTACCTTAAAGTTTAGATTAGATTGCAAATTAGGAAAAGGTTATGATTTAATTTGCAATTAACTAAAATATTTATTTATTTAATTATGTTGTAGTTGATATTGAAGGTTTACTTACAATTTATTAAGAGTTATTTTAATATTATTTAAATGATTTATTTTCGAATTTTTATAATTTTTTTAAAGTTATTTTCATATTTATTAAATGTAAGGTGTTGTGGTTGATATTGAAGGTTGACTTACAATTTATTAAAAACTATTTTAATATTACTTAAATTATTTGTTTCTGAAATTTTATGATTTTCACAAATTTTCTTTGAAATTTGCTTTATAAAATTAACTAACATAAGTGTCATTATTTTATATAATTCAAAATATTATGTTAGTTAAACTTTTATATTATAATACAACGTTATAATAAATATAATTGAAAAAATGTTAAATTTTTTTAACAAAATAATTATAATTGTGCGAAATCATTTTTTTAAAAATATAATTAAAAAAATATGAAAAATTAAATTAAGTAAATAAATCAAAATTTATTAGTATTAAATATTTAAAAATATATTTCAAATTCCGTGTAATACACGGGTTCTACACTAGTAAAATCTGTTTTGAAGATTTTTCTGTTTTTCATGATTTTTTTTTAGAAAGAATTGATCGAAACGGGAGGTGGAATATAAGAAATTACTAAAATATAAAATATTTATATTTATTTTTAAAATATATTTAAATAGATAAAATCTTAAGGCATAATTGATATGATGAAATAAATTTGAAGTTGAATGAAATGAAATGAACTCAAGAATGAAATGAATTAAGATCTAGATGGAATGACAAAAGAATGATCATTGGAAATGAATGTCGAAATAAAATGTAGTATTGTAAAAATTTATTTTAAATTATTATTATTGAGTGTTGTTGAAATATATTATTATTGATTATTGTTAAAAATAAATTATTTTATTATTAATATTTTAATAATTATTATTGGTAGAAGATTTATTATTATTAATATATATTTGTGTTATTATTAATTTTATCATTCATAATAATATACTAATAGGGAGTTTAAATTGATGATGTGTCATTTTGTGGTTAATTTGGCTTATGTGTCATTTTGTGGTTGATTTGGCTTATGTGTCATAATTTAATGAAGTTGTAAATTTTAAAAAGAGGTAATTGCAAATTAAATCGCGACCTTTCAGTCATTTGCAATCTAATCTAAACCTTAAAAGAATTGCAAATAAATTACAAACTTTAAATATTATTGCAAATTAGACTTCTTACAAGTTTACTTTGTTCCTAAATCATACATTTTGATATTTGGTTTGATTGAAAAACAATATTGTTTTATTAAAGTGTTGTTATGTCATTAAGAAATCTAAATTTTGTTAGATTCGAACATAATTAAAATTGTCAAAAAGACTAAATTGCAACTATATTTAAAGTTTGTGATTTATTTGCAATTACCTTAAAGTTTAGATTAGATTGCAAATTAGGAAAAGGTTATGATTTAATTTGCAATTAACTAAAATATTTATTTATTTAATTATGTTGTAGTTGATATTGAAGGTTTACTTACAATTTATTAAGAGTTATTTTAATATTATTTAAATGATTTATTTTCGAATTTTTATAATTTTTTTAAAGTTATTTTCATATTTATTAAATGTAAGGTGTTGTGGTTGATATTGAAGGTTGACTTACAATTTATTAAAAACTATTTTAATATTACTTAAATTATTTGTTTCTGAAATTTTATGATTTTCACAAATTTTCTTTGAAATTTGCTTTATAAAATTAACTAACATAAGTGTCATTATTTTATATAATTCAAAATATTATGTTAGTTAAACTTTTATATTATAATACAACGTTATAATAAATATAATTGAAAAAATGTTAAATTTTTTTAACAAAATAATTATAATTGTGCGAAATCATTTTTTTAAAAATATAATTAAAAAAATATGAAAAATTAAATTAAGTAAATAAATCAAAATTTATTAGTATTAAATATTTAAAAATATATTTCAAATTCCGTGTAATACACGGGTTCTACGCTAGTAAAATCTGTTTTGAAGATTTTTCTGTTTTTCATGATTTTTTTTTAGAAAGAATTGATCGAAACGGGAGGTGGAATATAAGAAATTACTAAAATATAAAATATTTATATTTATTTTTAAAATATATTTAAATAGATAAAATCTTAAGGCATAATTGATATGATGAAATAAATTTGAAGTTGAATGAAATGAAATGAACTCAAGAATGAAATGAATTAAGATCTAGATGGAATGACAAAAGAATGATCATTGGAAATGAATGTCGAAATAAAATGTAGTATTGTAAAAATTTATTTTAAATTATTATTATTGAGTGTTGTTGAAATATATTATTATTGATTATTGTTAAAAATAAATTATTTTATTATTAATATTTTAATAATTATTATTGGTAGAAGATTTATTATTATTAATATATATTTGTGTTATTATTAATTTTATCATTCATAATAAATCTATATTTTATATGGAAAATAATATTTGTATTTTTAAATAAAAATATTATCATTATTTTTAATATTAAATAAATAAAAAATAATACTATTATTTATATTATCAAGTATTATTATATTATTATTTTTTATTATTAACAAATCTATACTCCCCCTGTTCCGATGAAAGACAAAATTTTGCATGATCTCAGTATGTTGGAAAACAAAACTTTGCACGATCTCAGTATGTTGAAAATTTTGTTGGAATTATATATACCCCTCGTCCAAATTTGCACCCCTAGTCCAAATTTACACAACTCTTTTATGAAAAACAAAATTTTGCACAATTCTACAACAACAAATCTATACTCTCTCGTCCCGATAAAAGCTATCCATAAGATTTGTACACATAAATTAAGAAATATGATAAAATAAATAGATATATTCGAGATGGTGTGATTGCGTGAGAGAAACATATAATAAAATGTGAAAGATTAGTTTGATAAAAAAATGAGTAACTTTCATTCAAATTTACCAAATATAAGAGTGAGTAATTTTCACTCTAACAAGAAAATATTATTTTTTATTATATCACAATAATAAAATTTAAATATCACCTAATTTTAATAAATTAATTGAAAATCCACTAAAGATAAAACAATTGATATTAAAACAAAATTTGTCTCAAATCAATTTTCACATTATTATTCGTTACATATCACCCAAAAAAGAAATTTTCTCATCAGTCCTACCTTTAAGTTTGGTAAAGTCTAGTATGCACTCGAGTGCATGTTATGCACCCTAGTCCATATTGCACTTTTCAGTTTTACTGATTTACACTTTTTGGTAAATGGTGTTGCACTTTTCAATTATTACTAAAAATATTATTATATAATTTAATAATTGAAAAGTGCAACACCATTTAGAAAGAATAGGGTGCATAACATGTCCATAGCAGACCAACCCTACCTTTAAAATTCCTAATGATTTATCGAATGTCATTTTTATTTTTTTTACACAATATTCTTATTCTACCAATTTTAAAGGTAGGGTTGGTATGTTATTAATTTTTTAAAAGGTAAAGTCTAGTATGTTATTAATATTTTTAGTAATAATTGAAAAGTGCAACAACATTTACCAAAAAGTGTAAGTCAGTAAAATTAAAAAGTGCAACATATAGCGTGCACTCGAGTGCATACTAGACTTTACCTTTTAAAAAATTAATAACATATCAATATCCTTATTTTATTATCAACTAGTGCAAAACCCACAAATTTTGTAGGGATTGTAAAAAAATTATAAAAGCGGATTATAAAAAAATTATAAAAAGAATCCAGAAAAAAAGAAGAGAGAAATCTGTATAAAAAAAATTTAGGAAATCCATAGAAAAGGAAGAGAGGGGAGAGAGAAAAATTGAAAAAAACTGTATTGAAAAAAAAAAGTAAAAAAAAATATTGAGAGACCAATAAAAGGAGAGAGAGAGGAGAGGAGAGATGAAAGAATGCACGTTAAGAGTGAAGAGGATTCAGAAATAGTATATAAGGGTGTATATGCGCAGTACCAATTAGTAAGAAAAATAGAGAAGAAAGTGTAAACAAATTTCCCCCTCTGCGCTTACAGATCTCGTCTGGTTGCCGGAAAAGTTAGCTTCACTCTGCTGCCGGACGCAATTCTGCCCGGAGTTTCTATAAGAAACCCAACGCCGCCTCCAACCACTCACCACTGGCCTATCGCTGAAACAAATCTTCACATCCTCGCCCCAAAGGCGTTTGATTACTGCCGGTTATCCTTCCTACTAAGGGTAATTACTTCTTTCTTCTCCTTTAAAAATATATGTTTGTGCGCTTGACTGTCTAGTTGCAATTACGATTATTTGGATTGACGATTTGGTTTTTTAAATTGAATCTCAAGTGTATACAAAATATGATCCCAAGAATTGTACATATCTATGTCAGTTTTAGCTTGCTAACTAACTGTTTGATAAAATGCATCAGTAAGCCTGTGTTAATTGTTATGAAGATTCATTTGAATGAAACTTTTTCAGTTGTTCGATACTTATTTTGTTGAGTGTAGCATGTGAGAAATTAACCTCTGTGTTTAGTTAAGATGCGATTGTTTTATCTGGTTTCATTAGTTGAATTGTTATCTTTTATGCTGTAGTTGAGATTAAGAAAAGGAATACATAAGCTTTTTTCGTACATTTATTTATTATCTAATCAGGTTGATCGTGCTATTAGTGTAGTTTGCCTTCATGATAGCTTTTTCTTATGCTTGATTCTTTATATTTCCCTGTTATCTAGAAGTACCAGATGTTGTGATTAGTCTAAATCTCGTGTCCTCTTAGGTAATTGCAACTGTATAGTATACATTGATGCCTTTGAATCTGCTCCTAATTACTGGAAGCTTGATTATGAAATAAATATGCAAAGTCTTATGGTATTTATACGTTTTATTTATATAGGTGGAGTTGTACATTTTATTTGTATAATATTTATACGTTTTATTTATATAGGTGGAGTTGTACATTTTATTTGTATAATGAGGATATTATGAACAATTTGATCTTCTGTGGTATTTAGTTTGCGATTTCTGGTTTTATTTGTAGCTACATGTTTGGTTTGCATGTGATTGATATTGATATTTCCCGGAAAGGAAAATTATTGTTCCGAATTGTAAAAAGAGGTGATTTTTGTGTCTAAGAAAAACAAGGAAAGAATAAATTGGGCAATCTAACCCCAAATTCACTTTAATACCCTGCATTGTGATTTCTCTGCTTTAAATTTTTTTAACTTGGTGATGCTCTCTGCCTGCACTGGAATCGGAATAGGTTTTAGCCATCAAATGCACTTTAGTATGCTTGTTTGTGATGACGATAATTATTATTACTATAAATTGTCATGATGACAATGTTGACGATTATTATAAGCTTTAATGACTTTAAGTCCTAACTAATTTCATTGTTTGCAGTTTTCAAAACATCTTGAGCAACTTGAAGATGCAGTTTTAAGGTATAAATATCTTATAAAATAATTTATTGCTTGTTTGTGATGATTAATTGATTATAAAGGATTTAATGGTGTAGTTTTAGTTAATGTTGTTTAGTACACTTTAATTTGACAACTGAATCTTTCTACTATTACCTTAAAAATGATTTGGTTAATATGCCCAATAAACACCAATATTAGTAGGAGTACAATTTATTTTATATTACCTTCATTGATCATCACATTTTTCATAATGCTTAGGGGGAATCAGAATTCACATTGAATATGATTTAGTGCTTTTTGCCATCTTGTTGGGATATGTGCGCTACATTACATCTGTTGTAACATTGAATTTATATTAATTTAATCTTCATTCTTTATTTATTAATATAATGGGGAAGTTGACTGGTGGGAGATTGGAGAATCCGGTGACCTTTTTTTCTTTTAGTTTACCCTATCAATCAAACAATATATGTGCTTAAAAAAGTTTTTTAATCCAAATGTTAACCACACCTCCAAAAACCCTCATTCCATAAAACCGCCACTCATTTAAGTCTTTAATCCAAAATTTCTGTTTTTAAATTTGCAAATCCCATATTTTTATGAACTAATCTCAGGCTCACCAAAAAAATTGAGAAAAATATAGGGTGAGTTTAGTAATATAATTTGATTTTTAAATTTTATTGGGGTGTGTTTAACAATTGGGGTGTCTTTAACATTTTTTGGGTGTTAGGAGTGACTCTCACCCCCCATCCCTTTGATTTTGCCTCATTATCCATCTCTTATATGTATAATATATGCATCTTCTACTTGTAGTGTCCAAAAATCAAATGATGGCCCCCCAGAATAGAAGACTGCTCCCTCTTTCTGTCCTCCTACTCTTCTTCCTACTCCTCTCTCTCTCCTCTCTCTTCCTCTCCCCCTCCAACCCTAGTGCCCAAATCCAACCGCAAATCCACTCACTGCCAATCCCTGGTCCGGACTTCACCTTGATCATCAAAGTGCTAACGTTCAACCGCCTATCCTCTCTCTCTCGCTGCCTCAACTCTCTCTCCAGAGCTCACTATGATATTAACGATAAAGTTCATCTCCACATTTTCATTGACCATTTCCTGCAAGATTCCCAAAGTGGGGTTGTGGATTTGGACCAAAGATTGAATAATTCCAAGCAAATTCTTGATTTTGTTGATGCGTTTGATTGGAAATTTGGAGAGAAGTTGGTGCATTATCGGACTTCGAATGCCGGACTTCAGGCCCAGTGGCTTGAGGCATGGTGGCCCGCATCAGATCATGAGTTTGCTTTTGTTGTTGAAGATGATCTGGAGGTTTCACCTCTCTATTACAGGTGTGTTTTTCTTTCTGTTTTTTTGTGAATTTTCTTTTGTTTGTATATCATAATATAAGTTTCTGCATGAAGTAAAATGAAAATTAGTTAAAATCTAATTAAATGTGTAAATGGAGGTAGGTTTCTGAAGGCTTTGATCTTGAATTATTACTACAACGCCACAAATTTTAGTCCTTCCATTTATGGGGCGTCGTTGCAGCGGCCGAGGTTTGTGCCAGGTATCCACCCCTTTCCCCATTTTTTGACCTGTTTCCTGTTTTCTGAGTTTTTATCTTGGTTCTGTCAGTTCAGTATCACTTTGGTGATTGGCTGAAAAAATGCGAGGATGAAATAGAGTTTGAAAGTGAAACTTTGTGCTCCTTTTCTAGTGATGCATTTATATATGCTATTGACATTGATGTGCATTGTGTTATTCAATTGTAAATAAGCTTGGAAAATTTAGTGCCTGGGATCAAACTGTTAAAAAACTTTTCTTTCTTTGAGATGCCTTACTCAGCTGAAAGCATAGTACCACAGAGTTTATGGGAGTCTAAGAATGATGTTCTTAAGTTTATAATTAAATATTAATTTTTTCCTGTCTGTAAGTGGATTATGTGGTCCTCTTTTGTGGAGAAGCTCCTCATCCATGATATTCATTAGGGAGAAGATAGTATAGTTTCAGTCAAATTTCATTTGGAAAAAGAAGCCGCGTGTTGAAAGTTTTATATACTTGATATACTCTTTGTGAGGCCAACTGCAATATAAGTAGGTGAGAATAGTGGTTCTCTTTCATAGCAAACAGGCATATTCATATACAGATAATTGTCTCATGATTCATATTTCTCAGTGAGAGTTCCAAGTGTACAAAGAATTATTTTAAACGCTACATAAGAACAATTAGTTATAGTAATCATTTGAAACTTGAACAATTGATCCTTATGGGCATTTGTATGTTTCACTCATCAGAAAAATGCTAGTGTGTCAATGTGTGCAATAGTTGATGATATTATACAGCATGTCTCTGCACTTCATTTTTACTTGCTTTATTATTTTCTTTTGTGCTGTGAGGCCGGTGAGTTTAATGCCAAGTTTGTTGTCTCAAGAGTTCTCCCAATTCTTGTTTTTATCTTAAGCGGTTGCATTCTTCAGGCAAGCATGGAAATAAAATGCAATTAGATGGTGAAGCTCGAATTTTTCTATATCATCTGGTTGGCACTTGGGGCCAGCTTCTGTTCCCAAGACCTTGGAAAGAATTCCGTATATGGTACGACACACATAAGGCTAAAGGCATGAAGCCTTTCCTGGATGGAATGGTAAAAATTTCAAATAGTCACTTTCTTTTCGGGTTAATTGCATGAAACCCTCTCGTGGTTTGGAAATTTTGCGCGGAATCTCCTTGTGGTTTGGAGATTGCAAGAATTCCTCTCATGGATAAATCTAACCCTCTTTTTTTCTCAGATACGAGTTAACAATGTCATCTATTTCTCTATTTCCTGTTATGTCATTCATAGTATAGTCTCAGTACTTCAGTATTTGGAAAAACAAGATATGGAAAATAGAGAAAATAGATGAGACTGTTAACTCGTTTCAAATAAAAGGGAGAGTTAGCCACATGGGTATTTCATGCAATTTCTAAACCATGAAGAGGTTTCGTGCAATTAATCCTTTTCCTTTCTTCTTCCTGTGCTTTGCTCATAACTTGCCATGATGTTTAATCTCATTTTCATTGGATTCGTGATATGATCCTAGGTAACAAATGGATGGTACAAGAAGCTGGGAGAGAAAATTTGGACTCCGTGGTTTATCAAGTTTATCCACTCTCGTGGCTACTTCAATATATATACCAATTTTCTTCATGAGAGAGCTCTGAGTATCTCTCATAGGGATGCAGGGGTCAATTATGGGAAAACAGCAGGGCCAGACTCACGCTTACTGGATGAAAATTCCCTTGATTTCAACTTACTAGAACTATATCCTTTGAAGAATCTCAAGTGGTATGATTACTGCTTCCGAGAAGTTGTCCCCAACAGAATTTTGAGGAGTTCCAATGAACTTGGGTCCGTTCTTCAATCTGTGCAAAAGAAGAACTCTGTTATAATGGTGAGTTTGTTTAGAGTACCAGAGGTTATCGTCAGGAATATACTCTGCCACTTTGAGGGGCTGAATATTCAAAATTACATCTTGGTTGGGCCCACATCTGATTTTCTAATTGATCTTGCAAGAAGAGGGCACCCAGTGATCGATACAGGACACTTTTCCGACTTTAAGAAAATTACCAACTCAATGAATTTTCAAGATTCAACTCTGGAATTGATCAATGAAATTCTAGTGATGGCATCTGTGGCTAAAAAGAATTTGGAACTTGGTTATAGTGTTTGGATGATAGATGGGAACATGATTCCTCATAGTAGTGACTCGTTTTTGGATACCTTTGACCACGGATATGATTTTTATGTTGGGAAGACTAGTAGGATTCTTTTTATTCGGAGTTCATCCTCTACTTCAAAGATTTGGACTAATGATTTCATGTTCAAGATTGGTTCATCGGTAGACACCTTGGGTAAACAATCAGTTCCCAATGCAAACATTTTTTTCTACTCTGTGGAGAAATTACTGGAGCAGCAGAGTATCAAGTTTAAGAACATTGATGAGAAAGAAAATAAATTTACCATCTGGTCTTCTGAGACAGAGGTAGATATGATACAAAAGAAACTTGCAAATCTAAGTTTCTGGTTTTTGGATGGTGACTCATCATGTTCAGCGGTTGTTTGCCACCCGTCATAGCATTTGGTTTGGATACCAATTTTTGAATAGTTGTTTGGTGAAAACAAGAAAATGAGGCAACTCTTTCACAACCCACTTTCCATTGATATTAGAGGATGCCACATGGCACAACATGATATGGGGTGAATTGGAGTACTTCAGTGATATTGAAGTCGGTTTTATGACTGGCGAGCAGATTTCAGCACATGATGTTGAGGATCTTTATCTGTGTCATATGTGAATGTGACAATGGATTTTAATGCCATTTCCAACGGTGAATCTTTTACCAAGTTAAAATGCAAAAGTACTTTAATCAGTTGTGTGAATTCATGAGAGGAGAATGATAACCTAGCACGAGAATTCCCTTTAAATTATTCTTTACATGGATAGGTTCAAAAGCAGCTCATCGATGGATGGAGTGGAAATATTTTCAGTGCATCAAGCTACTGGACAGCAAAAGTATGCCTTTCCGCACTATTCTATGCTTGCCTTACTAACTTAACTCGTTGTAAGTCACAACAAGATTTTGCACAATTTTTTTTTTATCTTCATATATACAAATACTCCGTATTTCTTTTGAGTCATTTTTTATGTTTTTTGTGTTTCATATGATTTCTTCTTCGATAGAAGATATGGATAGCTGTAAACATTTGCCTTCTTCCTCATCTAGTTGAGCAAAATCAAGAGAAAAAACTGCACATTTTTTGTTCATGAGTTAGATGAATTAAGGAGCCTGTAGGCATATAAACAAGAGCATCCTGAGCGTATCATATTCATAAAGAAAGAAAATAAAACGTAGGAGAGTTAAATTTTTTTATTTAAAAGATTACACTAGACATTCACTTTTGTACTGAAATTTAAATCTTTAAGTGCTCAAAAGTTCATGCCTACTCTCAAAGTTGAGGCTTTTATATTTTGTTTTTTATCATTTTGGATACTTACCTTTTCAATTTGTAACACATTTGTGGCTGACATTTAAATGATTGGTGACCACCAATGTTATGCATTATAAACTTAAGTGAGTAAAAGGTAAAAACCAAAAGTCGGAAGAATTTGTTAGAAAATGCAGAGATAGTCATCTATATAGATTGATAAAAGAAAAAAAATCAAAGGCTGGATACCAATTAGCTACAAAATTCAAAGGTAGGTAACAAATAGTGTACTGTACCTTTCGTTAGGAACTTAAATGCTGATTGTGTGATCTTTATGGTATGATACAAAACATCATTCCTTGGTTTTTTATCTTTTGGGTAGTGGGATTTGTTAGGTTAAGGTTAAAGGACAAGAAAGACAAAAGCAATATGTAGAATAGGATCAAATCCCATAATATCAATAGGTTGAAAAACCATATCCGAAACTGATTTCAACAATAGTTGTCAAACTCACCATCTTATATTTCAGCAGATACTTCATCCCATGCCCTAATTTCATTCTCATCGAACTCTTTAACATACGATCTGTACTTATACCATGATGCCCAGTAGAGATAGTTAACAAAATTGAGGGCACTAAGGACAGCTAAAAACCAGTAGAAATAATCAAGCTTGTTATGATTTAGATCACCCCCCTGCAACCACCCTTGTTTATTTTCTGTAGCCTTTTCAGTGATGACATTCACAATGTTCACAATAACAGTGCTCAAGAAATTACCTAAAGACAATGATAACAAAGCAAAAGATGTAGCAAGAGACCTCATCCCCGATGGAGCTTCCATATAGAAGAACTCCATCAGCCCAACCATTGCAAACATATCTGCAACCCCGAACACTCCATACTGAAATGAAAGCCAGAAAACACTAATGGGCTTGACTGGATTCTTGAGAGCATGATCCCTTCTTTTTACCTCAACTAAACCAGCCATTCCCATCGAGATTATACATAGGAAGAGCCCGATGCCTACTCTTTGGAGCTGAGTTACTCCATTAGGATGGCCTGTAATATCTCGGGCCAATGGGATGAAGAAGAACTCGTAAAGTGGAAGGAGAATGGCCATGAATATTAAAGGGATTATAGGAATTGAAGGAGTGGGGATTTTCCATGTACCCAAGTGAGGTTCCATGTGGGAGCCTTGGATTACTGAGAAAGTCTGCAGTTGTGCTAAACATGTGTTCATTATAATCGTGCTGGCAATGATTGGAAGCATTCTTATCAGTATCTTGACTTCTTCGACTTGTGTCACTGTGCATGCTCTCTGGGGTCGGGTGCTCGTCCCGTCCCTATGAACAGCAGCTTTGTCTAGAAACCTTATTTAAAGATGGTTGTTATTAGAAAAATGCTCATATAGTTAGTCTTATAGATTCACCACTATTTGCACGAATATATGAGGTGTGACAGTGACTTTGCATTTTTAGATGGAAATAATATTTTTTTTAGGACCATAACTATGGGGTTAGCTATTATGGGCTGGCACAATTAGGCCATTAAATTTTAATTTGACACATTTAGGCTTGTAAATTTTATTTTTCGCTCATTTAGGTCAAATTGGGGTGTTTTGGGCTGACAATTTTTTTATTTTTTTATGCACATTTAGACAACACACTTGAGCAACACGTGACATTTCAGCCTGAATTGGAGTATTTCGGACCCATTTGGTCTAATTAATGTGGGAAAATTAAAATGTAATGGCCTAAATGTGTCAGCTTGCAAATATAATGTCCTACAATTGCTACCTCGGGCCTTAAAAAAAAAATTATTCCCTTTTTAGGTAATGATTAATGAATAAACCATTTGGTGTGTAGGCTGAATACACTCATATTATAAGGGGCATCACAAATAGCTGCAGTTACCTGAACTGCTTAGTGTGTGCTATTTTTTCTCCACAAGCTTCTCTTTCTTTATCATCAATTTCACACAGCTCATTAGAGTTTTCTGGCAACTTCAAGTTTCTGTTTTGAATTGCAGTGATAATGACCTGAAAAAATACATCAGAACCCATATGATTTCATATTAGCTGATAAAAATCCCCCTTTGTTTGATAACATTTGCACAAAACTTTCATGTGTTTCATTAAATGCATAAAACCCCATGCGTTTCATTAACTGAACGTGTGTGTCACTGCGGTGGGTGAGATTGTGTGTTCTTATATTGTTTCGACCTGTGTGAATTACCCAAAATACCCGAAGTAATTACTTAAAACACTAGATTTGTTCTTCCTCTTACATACTTCGATTTTGACACTACTCTCCTAACCAAAACTTTGCTGCATTCCTTCACGTCCAGTAATGCCGACTTCCCCCAACCAAAACTTTGTTGTCTTTCTAATCAACACCCTTTAAACCCGTAGGACAATAATGTAAGCTCACGTCTCAATTTAACGTCATATATTACTGTTCTTTGAACAGAAGTGGACGGTGGGGAAAGTACGCATACTTTTTTCAAACACAGGGGGTTTGTGCATATTTAAGCCTTCTAGTAGCCAATAAGTTTAGATAGATAGATAGATAGATAGATAGATAGATAGATAGATAGATAGATAGATAGATAGATAGAGAGAGAGACCTGTGACATCCTGACAATTGAGCTATTAGCCAAGGGTTGGAGTAAGTAGAAAGGCTTTCCAAGTGCAAGCATCACAAAGCCGATAAACGCCGTTACTAAACCGGTGAAAAAAGCCCATTGCCAACCCTTGTTCAGGGCAATCCATACAACTGCTGTTACTCCCACCAGTGATCCTATGGTTGTGCTAAACTGATAATAGTTGAAATAGCTTGCAACAGCCTTTCCTCCTTCGGGGTCATTTCGGTCAAATTGATCCGCTCCAAGTGCAGCAATGGATCCCTTAACTCCACCCACACCCTAAAGCCAATATACATAAAGAAGTATAAAAGACGACGGCGTCCCCGCCCTCGACACATCTCGACACATTGCAGACCTCTGTCTGTGATTTCTTGGAGTTCGCTTGAATTGTGATCATCAGTAAACCCTGTTGAAAAAAATTAAAATAAGAGACTCGTTCAGAGTAACACTTGCAACTGGTGCATAACTAATACTCCTTCCGTCCCAGATTCGATTGCCCCTTTGACTTTGGAGGGAGAGAAGGGTGTACCGTTATTTCGAGAAATCCGAAAATGAGGCAAGTGTGGAGCCTGCTTAAGTAGGTATCTGAGATGAAACCTCCTACAATGGTGAGCAAGAATGTTGAACCTAAGAAGTTGGTGAGAGTGTTTGCTGAAGTTGAAATGTTGAAGAAGATGTGGAAATACAGAACCATGGATGACATGTTTGCTACAAATCCAATATTCTCCAGTGTCCCCAGTACTGTCAAAATAAACCCCACATTTTGGACATCATTGTATCAATACGATGACGTTTCTTTTCTATTAATGGAAACTGTACGACTGTCTCACACGAGTTTTTATCGAGGTAAAACTTACCGAAAACAAACATGCAAGCCCTGAATCCACCTTTTCTCCTGGGCTCATTGCATCTCCTTATGTCCTGCATTAAAGATGAGAGAGAATTACATTTTGATACCTTCAAAAAAAGAGAATTACATTTTGATATATTATGAAAATTATAATCATTTGGAGACTTGATCACTTTTACCATAATTCATGTGCCAATAGATTGAATTTCTAGTGTAAAAACCCATAATCTGAATCTCTTTATATACATTGTATAATTATTCTAGGCTGCCCTCAAATATTGTCTGAACTTTTAAGTATATACCTTTTTTTGTATTTTCTTCATCTTTCCTTTTTCCATTTTAGGATATTTTGACCGAAAAGATAACTAAGGTGATGTTTTTTGTTTTATATGGAGAAACTACATATGTTGGAATGAATTGTGCATTCACTTTGAATGAGTATATAAGATGTGAGTTGAGCTTTTGTATTTGAATTATAATGGACGGAGTGTTTGAGATAAATATAAGTTACACCATAATATACTGTTACACAATATTCAAAATCAATAGTTAAACAAAATATAGTATACAATTTTTGGATTATGTGTTTGTGAAAGAGAGAATAAATAACTTGATAGTTGAATATCATCATTCTTATCAGATGCTTGTTCCTGTAGGTATAGTCAAGAGTTAAATTAATAATCCAAATATATATACTCTTCATCTTGTTCCTTTATTCACATTGACTCTAAATCAAAGCCAACGAGAAGATAAGAGGAATATTTTAAATTAAATTAAATTGGTGAAATAAACATAATAAAATTAATATGAACAACACTTGTATAAAATATTTAATACATGAAATATGTCTATTAAAATATTTTTAAAAAATTGCGGGTCACAATTTGATGGTTTACAAATGAATTCATAAATTTCAACGTCTAATTAAATTGCACCTTCCTTTCTCTCTTTTTATACCGCCACCAAACGTCTCTAAAATTCTGAAGATCAAACAAAATTGAGATTTGTGAATTTTCTACTGTAATTTAATTGATAATTCTTTTTCTTAATTTATTTTTTTCTCGATTGAATCTTTGTTCCTTTAATGAACAATTTCCATTTTTGAAGGAACAATTACCATTTTTGTTTTGAGATTTTTGTGTTTATTGCCGCAAACTTTGCACATAGAGTGTTCAATCTCACGATTCTCTTTATTTTGGAAAGAGTTATTCACTTTCCCTCTTTCTCTCAACTACCAAAGTAGTGGACTTAAGCTCAATGCTAATCGGTCTCCATTAACTTGTTTGAACTTCAAAAAAAGGGAGACATGTGCAATATTCCCGCACGTTCCTTACCCACAAAGTGGGGTCTAAACTTTATGCGCACGTTCCGCAATTTGAATCTCGAGGACCTGGAGGTACTCAATCACCTCCAGATTTAAACTCCGAAAATATAGGTTCAAGTCCAACAATCCACCTAAAAGGGTGGAAGGCCTATAACTTGTTCGTCTTGGGGCCGATTCTCATCCTCACTTGTCTCAATCTCTATGGATTTGGGCCCAAACTTGGCCCACTCCAATATCTCAAATGTCCATCACCAATATATATCAATAATTGTCAACATAATAATCGATATAAGTAAATGAATAATCATGTAATCGTATTCAAACCTCATCGGATATAATTCATCCGGACGACACGTGTCATTTTTTTTATAAAACGACACATTTTGTCCACATCACTATTCATTAGGGGTGGCAATTTTCGACACGACACGATAGCACGATACGAATCCGACACGAAAATTGCGGGTTAGTGTTTGGCTTTATCGGGTTCGTGTCGTTATCGGGTCGACCTGATAGCGACACGAAAATTTCGTGTCGGGTTCGTGTCGGGTTCGTGTCAACCCGTTAAGCACGATAAAATTAACAGGTAATCCATTAACCTGTTAACAACTCGTTAACCTGTTATTTACCTGGTAAATATTTATATAAATATAATATTTTTATATATTTAATACAATTTTAAATTGATTTATTTTCTTATCGTGTCGTTATCGTGTCGTGTCGTGTCGACACGAAAATTATCGTGTTCGTGTCGTGTCGACACAGATCCTTATCGTGTCGTGTTCGTGTTTGGCCTTATCGTGTCGTATCACTATCGTGTCGACCCGAAACACGACACGATAGCACGATTTGCCAGCCCTACTATTCATGATTACCCAATCCATTTTTTTTCAATCTCAATTCAACCCATCCCAATTTCTAACCAAACACCACTTTAATATCTATTTTCTTGAAATCAATAAGATCAATCAAATTTCTAAGCATTTGGAAACTGTGAAACAATACTTATTCAAGCAAAGTATTTTATTAATCAGTGATAATTGGTTCACCATTAATGATATTAGTTTGTAATGTTAAAAAGTATAATTTAAATTATTGAAATATATTAGTCAAAATGTTAAACAGTATAATTTAAATTATTTAAACATATTAGTCAAAAAGTCAAAGAGTTTTTACATAAATTATCTAAACATATTAGTTGTAAATTAAAAAAGTATCACTTAAATAACTGAAATGTATTAATTGTAATGTTAAAAATAATTGACAAAGTGAGATAGCTCTAACCAAGCACCACTACCTAGGCCTTAGGTTCTGGGTTCGAGTTATGGGGAGGGGAAAAAAGGGATGGGTATTTAACTTCCATAAAAAAAAAAAAAAATTAAAAATAATTATTTAAATTACGGAAATGCATTAATTGTAATGTTAAAAGAAATCACTTAAACTATTGAAGTATATTAGCCCTAATATTATAGGGTATTGCTTAAATTATAAAAAGAAATATTAATCATAATGCAATGAATTGATGGCAAATATTTATGTGTATGAATTACATACATGTAACTGGATCCAATTTTCTATTTATCCAATTTTTTTAAATAAATCCACACTCCATTCTTTTAGGCACTTATGTGTACAAGTTACATACATGTAACCAAATTCAAGTTATTAGTTATTTACCCTCTTTTTTATTAACTTCACCCCCAATTTTTTTAAAAGAAAAATACATGTAAAAAACTATATTACCATTTTATCAATTAAATTAAAATACAACTTATTAAAATTATAATTATACACCGACTATCGAGTCACCAATGAATCACTACGAAGTCAAATATTATTCTATTTTTTTAACTTTCAAAAAATAAATATAAAAAAAACAATGAATATAAAAAAAAAACAAAAAAAATATTATGTAATAAAAATTTCAGTTTTTTTTTTTCTTCAAAAAATGACCAAAATTTAGGAAAAAAATACAAGAAAAATCGAAAAAAAAAAACTAAACTAAAAAAAAAAACTTTTTTTTCTAATTTGGGTATAAATGTATAAATATGACATGCTCACTTTCTAACTTTAATCTGATTTATAATAACTAAGATTATTTTGTTATGTCTTCATTATTTCTACAATTATATCTAGGTTGTTACAAGTTTTTTAAAGTTGTAGATTATTTTTTAAAACTAATTAATAACATAATCTAATTGAAAACTAAAATTTATATTTAGAAACTTAAATGAGTGGAGAATTGGGAAAGAAACCAGCATAATATTGCATCAATTTTATTATTTTCTTTGTGGTCATCGCCGTGTTGATGCATTCATATTTTATTGAGTGTGATCGTATCTATTAATTGAATTGTGTATTCAGTGTGTTCATTCTCATTTTTGTTCTTCTTACTAGTTAGGTAATATCAATCTTTTAATATTGATGTATTAATTTGCATGGTATGCCTGAAATTATGAATGTGTTAAGTTATGTATTTTTTTGTTAAGTATAATATTAGTTTAAATACGATATAGTATTAGTACGTCTATGATATAATACTAGTTAATATGTTTTATAGTACTAGAGATTAATGTGGGTATAAAAATACTATTTAATATATGAACTAACACTATACAATATGTGAATTAATACTATACTATATTTGAACTAGTACCATAGAGTATGTGAACTAATACTATACTATATTTGAACTAGTACCATAAAGTATGTGAACTCGAAACTCGAAAACATTAGAACTTGTCACAATATAAACTAATATTATACTGTATATGAACTAATACGTACAATACTGCATATTAACTAATAATATATCATAATACTTATCAACTGTTATCATAACACTTATAAACTAAAAATTATATTCATAAAAAACTAAAATAAAGTGATTAATAAATGAAAGGTCGAATGAAAAAAAATAATTAAACAATGTAAAACGAAGTAAAATTTGTAAGGATTGAAGAATTTTTTTGAAAGGATAAGGTGAAAATTATACACCAATTAATTAAAGTAAAATAATATCAATAGAATTGAACACTTATAGCTAAGGGAGATGAGAATTTTATTTTTTAAAATAAATTATTATTATACTATTTAATACTTAAAAAAATAAATAATATTATTTTTAAAATTCTCTTATTAGACTTTAAAATTTTAGAATAATTATTTGCAGCATAAAAGAAAGTACGTGAATAATAATTATCATTTGAAACACAAATGATAAATAGGAAAAAAAATAAATTTAAAAAATAATATTAAAAAGAGAAATATAAATATCAATTGGAGTAAAATAAAAAATAAAATTTTAAAAAATTAATGGAGTATTATTTTTTAATGAAAAAAATAAAAATTAATTGAAATAAAATAAAGGCTTATGAAAAAAATCTATGTGCTAAATTGATATAGTAAATGGGTCATGTGTTATTTGTAATGGGTTATTGGATTAAATATAGTAAATGTGTCATGTATTATTTGTAATGGATTATTGGATTGAATATAGTAAATGAGTCATGTGTTATTTGTATTGAGTTATTGGATCGAATTACATACATGTAGCTGTTACACAAGAGTGCAACTCTAAATTGAAATGTGAATTTGAATTAATAAAAAATATAATAAATTCAAAGTAATTTGAAGCTGAATTTTATTTAACATACAACAATATTTAAAATATGAAATACAAATAAATTACAACTCAAAAACATTACATGAAAATAAACTTACAATCTAGCAATCAACAAAAGAGTTCGTCTTCTGGGCACAATGTGCACCGTGCACACTAATGCACATTTTGAAGACCGATTAACTCATATATGTATTAGTTAAAGTGAAATATTCCAACGGTTACAACATAGTATTATATGTAGGTCACAAGTTTGAAACATGTAACTTTTCAATAATAGTAGTTACCACTTTTCAGTACTAAAGATTACCATTTTTCACTAATAATAGTTACACTTTCAGTATTAAAGATTACTAATTTTCACTAATAATAGTTACACTTTCAGTATTAAAGATTACCACTTTTCACTAATAATAATTACACTTTCAGTATTAAAAATTATCATTTTTCATTAAAAATAGTTACCACTTTTCAGTATTAAATAGTCACCACTTGTTACTATTAAAGATTACCAATTTTCAATATTACAAATTACCACTTTTCAGTATTAAAGATTACATTTTTTCACTAATAATATTTACCACTTTTCAATAACAAGAGTTATAATTTTCACTATTAATACTCCCTCCGTCCGCCTATAAGTTTCTCATTTTACCATTTTGGTCCGTCCGCCTATAAGCTTCTCATACCCTTTTTGGTAAGTATTTTTTCTTACACTTCACTTTATATCTTACTTTTTCTCTATATCTCTCTCCTCTCTCAATCACATCACTTGTAATATATCTATTATTTAATCACTTTTATTAATCTCTGTGCCAAAAAGTAACGGGAAGCTTATAGGCGGACGGAGGGAGTACATAGTTACCACTTTTCAGTAACAACAATTACCACTTTTGAATAAGAAAGAACTACACTTTTCAATAACAACAATTACCATTTTTTTAATAAGAAAGAACTACACAACGTTCATATGAAGAAAATGCAAGCAAATACTAATTTCTGGCAACTTCTCAAGATTTATTACTTAATTATACATATTGATCCAAGTTTCCATGGTAATAACAATTCAGCGTGGCTTCTCTTCTGCTCTCTTTGGCTGCAAAAATGTGATAATGGAAGAATGTCACACTACATCAAGTAAAACTACAACATTTGAGTCAAGATATCTTTGATTTATGTCTGTCCAATTTACTAGTAAATCAAATACACCTGATTGATACTATTTTATGATCAGGTTTTTGAATTCTAATATAGTGTTTGCAAACAATAGAAAGCGATCTGACAAGATATTAGTTGCCCAAACAATGGAAATATGTCTAATAATCTAAGCTCAGTCATTTTATAAAGGAAAATTTGTGGGTACCACGAGAAAGATTTTGTGATACATGCATCCATCCCACCACATGGTCTGCCACAAAACTCCCTGAGTATCAATTCCACAAAAAAATCTCTAAAAAATCCGACATTTGGAGCTACGATTGCCTCCTAATCGAATTTCTCACGGGCCGAATTTCAGTGAACTCTGCGTCGCCAGGGACCAATGGCGTGGTGGATAGGGATTCGAACTAGGGGATGTTGAGGCTAATGCAAATCGGGATGAAATGATGCGAGAAGCCATTGGAGAAGCGACCGAAGATTTGGCAGGCATTGGCAGAGGTGTTCGGCAGAGGTGGAGAAGGTGGGGGTGGCCGTTGATTCTGAAAATGAGGGGTTTGAGTGACATTCTTTTTCGTCGGTGAATTACAGATGAACTACTAAACTCTGGTCAGGATCAAAACCGTGTGCACAAAATCTGTTTGGTGTGTATGATGTTAAAATTTGTATGTTCGAACTGTGAAATCGGTAGTTTCGATTGTCTGCATAGTAAAAACGAAATCAAAGAGTGAAATATACAATTAGGGCCTGTTTGGTGTCTTAGATTAGGGTAGATTAGGCAAGATTAGGCCTCTAATCTGGGCTAATCTTGCGTTTGATTTGTAAGAGTTTGACCCGTGTTTTTGGGCCAAGCCCGCTTGTTCAACCCCTAAGCCCGCGTGTTCTAATCTTTTCAAAACACATATGATTAGGGAAGATTGGCAAAAAACACGGAGGTCTTATTTTGGCTGGACAAAAATACCCCTTGGGTATTTAAAACAGCAATTCACTCTTTTCATTCATTTTTCACACAATTTTTCTTGGCCTCCGCTCTTCGACGATTTTCGGCGATTTTAGGGTTTGTTCTTCTCTTTGGCATTCGGCGATTTTGGGGTTCTCCGTCGTCGTCCTTGTCCACGTCCACATTCAGCCTCCCTCTCCCCATCTCTCTCTCTCTCGGTGACCTAGCAAACACTCAGGCTTGTCTCTCGGCGATTTAGGGTTTTGTGGATTTGAGGTTAGTGTTTTTTATTTCTTTATTTCTCACGAACTATCTCATAAAACGGTGTTAATTTTTCTCCCTTTCAAAGATTTTCAGAGTTTAGTCGAATTAATTTTTTCCCAGTGAAGTGAACGGTGGATCCGTACGGCCTTCACGTTCGGCGAGTATTTCCGGTGACAGAGGTTAGTGGCGGATCTCTGGATTCGTTTCAGATATTTTTTGTGTATTTATCACGATCTAGGTTTTCCGATTTCAACTGAAGGTTAATATTGTGTTTTATTACAGTTGTATGTTTGAATAGCAAATTATTACAAATATAGAGGTTTTTCCGATTTCAACAGTTGTATGTTTGAATAGCAAATTATTACAGATACAGAGGTGTGATATCCAAGTTTGGAGTATAAAATGATGAAAATCAAAGTAGAATACCAATTTGTTACAAAATGCAAAGGTAGGTGACCACACTAGTACAAGCTTAACTATTCTGATTGCTGTGTAAAATCATCGGTACTACATAACTTGGCCACACGTACAATTGTCTTTGTATCTTCTCTTGATGAGTTCTATGATTCTTTGTGCATGCCTACCCCAATTATTTGAGATTAAAGGCTCGTTTTGTTTATTAGTTTTATGATTCTTCGTATATATCTACACTTATATATAATGTTTACTTACACGAGCCACATTATTAACAAATGCCAGAATGAGGACCGTACGTTATGGGAATTGGGGACACTACCAGCTGGGCTCATTACTTTTTACTCAACCACAAAGCCTTTGGACAAGTCATGGCACGTTATGGGGCTCGGGATCAATCCTAGTATCAGTATGGAAGAAATTGAGAAGGCTGCTGTTATCCATTTCAGTGGAGACATGAAGCCATGGCTGGATATTTCCATGAACCATTACAAGCATCTATGGACAAAGTATGTTGATATTGAAATGGAATTTGTGCAGATGTGCAATTTTGGCATGTAAACAATCACAAGATGGAAAAGTATGGAGAATAGCTACCTATTGAAGCGAAACGCATTGAGCTTTCTCGTCATTCATTGTAAGTTATAGCTTTTATAATGAAAGTTTAAATAAATTTTGCCTCGAAAATTCTCTGCTAGTTGCTATTTTTCCTTTAGAAGATAGGCATAAAACTGAAACTCGTCTTTCAACACCCACAAACGTATTCTTTATAGAAGATAGGCATAATTATATGGAAATAGAGAGGCCTTTATATCATGACCCACCATAGTTTGGTACTTGCCTGAAAATAAGCTCATTATACACTTTGGGTTTTGATTTCGGGCAGCTAAGTTTTTAGCAGTCTAAAACTGTGACGTTGATTCGTATTTTGTATGTATTACGTGTTCAATTGATGTTGTATCTCCTATAGCAAAACAGTGATTCGTCTCATATTTCTTTTATGTGTATTGACAACATCTGTATGTAAAAGTAGCATGCATTGATGATATAAATTGATGAAATGAAATAGGAGTATAAAATTAAATACTTCTGTTTTCTTGACTGAAGGCTTAGTTAGTTGGATTATCAACACTCATGAATACGCTTGTTTATGAAATATCTGTTCCAGATTTTTATTTTACCTGAAGGCTTAGTTAGTTGGATTATTCATGTTTTCCTATGTGTTTTTTTTTTTTGTTTAGTACTCCCTTCATTTAGGGATAATGTATTATGCCTGCCCAAATCGGCTTCGGACCAATAAAAACAAGGCCCAGTCTAGGTACTCGGGCTTAGAGCTGTTATTCGAGCTGAGCCGAGTACTTGAAGTTCGAGCTCGGCCAAAATATTCATGCTACTTTTCAACTGAAGGTTAATATTGTGTTTTATTTTGTATGTTGTTTGTGCAGTTTCGTTGTTTTTATTTTTGTTAGTGTGTTTTTAGATCTGTGTTATTCATGAATTGTGTTAAGTTTAAGGCCCCATTTTTATTTTTTTTTTGTTGTTATGATGGGGTTACAACTCAAAATATTTTGGGGTTTTTCGTGAATTAGTGTTTAGATTTTTTAGGCCTCGGTTAAGGCGAGTTTGAGTTGTAACCACTTCACTCTTTGCAGATTTTGTGTGTTAAATAGAGCTTTCTGTTTTGTTGATATGTAGAAACGATTATCTACATGAATTTAGGGAGAAAGATATTTTGAGCAGAATTGCAGCCGAACATTGAGAAAGACATAGCAGGGTTTGTCGTGTTTGCATCATATATGTGCACTTTTCCATCTAAGAGAATGTTCATGAAAACATGGAAGCATTTTTGTGTTGTTTGGTGGTTTAGTGGTGTTATTTAAGCCCTGTTTGGTGTATCCAATATGTTAGCTCCATCTGTTTTCAATTTTTTTTCGATTGAAAAGCTTGGCTAGTTGAAGTTTTCATATTAAACTATTTTATTTTTCTGTTTATTATGACTAATTAATATTTTCTATGTAACTTTGTAATCAACTTTTTTTCTACCTCTGATCTTTTTTCTTTTGTTGCAGCATACCGTTTTCCACAGAAGATGTATATATGGCGATTCCTGCAGTTGATCCCTCAGATGCAGAGTTTCCAAAGTTCTTTTCTGAATACCCGTCTGCCCAGTTACTTTTACAGAATGTCAAGTAAATGACAGATGCATTCTCTCTTCTCTTCCGCGGGGGTGCTCAATTTTAGCATTGAAAATTAAAAAAAAGAAGCAAATCTCGATTTTCATGCAATCGACTGAGTGAAGATTTATACCGGAAGAACATGCCTTCTGCAAATTGAAATTTGCAGTTCCAACTTAAAAGTTAGTAATGTTATTCGATTCATTAGCTTGTTATGAATCACGCATAGGTTAGATGATGCCTTTGTATAAAGTATAGGTAGAAAATTCACTCAAAAAGGCTGAAGTTTATTTTTGTCGAATCTTTGGCCCCTTTGAGCAATGTACATTTTTCTTCCTCTTAATGCAGTATGTTGTCTCCCTCTCATCTTTGTTTCGTTGTGATTTTCCAACTGAATGTAAATAAGGACTAATTGTATTGTAGTCGAGCATTGGTGAATCTGTCACAATTTTTTTTTCCGACCAAGGCGGTGAAGTCCCTTTGTGAAGGAGTTTACATTTCTCAAAATTCTTTACAAAGTTGATATTTATTACAAATCCAATCAACTTTTTAATTTAAGATAGGTGTTGTTGGTGTTAATATGCTTTGCCAGTGATATATTTTTCTTGTACCAATCCAAAGTGGAGGTGTGGATAGTTGAATGGCATAAATTCTACAATTTGAGGTGGTTGGTTGTATGTTAATGTTGCAATTATAAATAGGACGCATACATACTACCTTAACATACAATATCTAGCAACTAAGAATGAAGAACAGAGACAGGCTGAGCTTTGGATGAAGTCCTTGCTCTCATGAATTTGCTGAAGAAGTCCTTGTACAATATATTAATATGCCTAAGATTTGTATAATGTGTTAACATGCTAAGATTTAATGGTAGTGCCGATCTGTTTGTTGAGCATAGATAATGAGGAGTATTTAAACTAAATCTTGGTTGGACAGTGTTGAGTCAATAATGTTAAAAACTTATGGTTGGCACAAGTGCACAACTCATGCTGTCATACAGGAGTACTCACATGCTACATAGTATGTAATGAAAAAAATTAGATTTATACAGTTGAACAAGTAACTCTAGCTGCTGCAGCACAACATTTTTCCCACCAACTACTTGAGAATCAACATTAGTTTTAGTTGTATGATGCTCCCATATATTTCAACACTGCTCCAACAATCTCCCGAGGTGAATCAACCATCGAAATCTTTCCAGGAAGTTCAGGGCGCCATAGATCTGACCAGTCCTGGTAGTATATTTAAATCAAATACAGAACATATAGATATACCCACACACACCCAACACACATATAGATATACCCAGACACACACACACACACCCATCACACACAACACAATATATATGTACCCACACACACCCAACACACACCCAACACACATATAGATATACCCAGACACACGCTTAACTAAATTTCGATGAGGCAACAAAACTCGTAAATGGTATGTATATACAATATACCTAACTTTTAAGATAAACTTCAATTGGCTCTAGAATAGTCGGGGAAACAGCCTACTTGGTCCACCAGTAAATTAGAATAAAAAATGTGCAACCAGATGCAAATAAGGAGAGTATGATGGTGTCCATAGAGTTTTTCTTCTTTAAGGCTGAGAGAATGTGATTAACCTGCAGAATTTCAAATGCCAAATAACCAACAATTTCATTATCAACTTGGTTGTGTGAATCTTTTTGTTCTATAATTTCAATATGCATTTGATTACAATTTCCTTACCGATGGAAGACGGCTGCTCACATTACTAAGCTTTGAATTGATGCCCCCAAATGTAGATCGTTGGAACACAAGGGTCTTTAAGGTCTCTTGTGATAATGTATCCAGGTCAAGTGCTACATTACTTTCAGAAAAAAATACTGATCATAAAAGATTATATGAACAATACACTGATACTCTGTTCCAAAATCTCATATTGACCATCAAAAGGTAAATTGCCTTTTCCATGAAAAATACACCCATACACACATATATTATTTATGAACACTTGGACATAAAGAGGCCACCAATTACAAAAAAAGATGATTCCATTCATTAGAGATCGATGCTTCTTGGAATTCCGCCTACCCCCATTGCCAACACCACTCTTCTTTAGTTGTACTTTACGATCGTACTGCTCTAACTCAATTGACAACTGCAGGTAATAGAATCTATAAACCTCAACTCATTGAAGTTCACAGAATACACACAAGAATAATTGAAACCTTAACAGAATCTAGCATCAAAATCCATAATGTTATTTAGTAAAACCTTTGATTTCATATGTGTGCACACTCAACATAGTGTAAAACTTGATATATATGAACAAATAATTGAAGATTCTAGCAATATGAATGCCTAATTCACATGAAAAATGCATACACGCATACTTGAGTTATGCTAGTTCATTCCCTCCAGGTATTAGGTTTTGAAAATCAAAGAAAACATATATATCAAAGTCAAAATATAGTCTGCTATAATCGAGAGATTCTAGCTTATTTTTCAGAAGGGTTTATTCAAACAAATTTCTTCATCCAAACTGATTCAGAACCCTGATTCGCACAAATTTCTTTCATCCAAATTTATTACAACAGCGAAATTTTGGCCAAAAATATAAATACACATCTACATCTTCCAACCCTGATTCGCACAAATACGCATGACAAATTGCAATAAACTTCCAAATCTTACAATCGCAACATGATTTGACCCAAAATTCAAAAATACCACAGTGAGTTGTGAAAATTTTATCGATCAAAAGTTAAAACCTCAAATAATAAAATCGATTGATACCTTGCTCGAAGAACTCGCACTGAAGACGCCCACCTTCGAGACGTTGAAGACGCCGAACTTCGACCCGTTGAAGACGCACACCTTTGATTCTCGATACAATTGTGGCCGTTGAAGACTCCCACCTTCGAAATCGACCGTCGAAGAGGCCCACCATTCCGTTTTTCACCTTGTGGGCGTCGAGTCGAAGAAGCCGCCGTCGATTTCACCTGGCCGATGTAAATTTTGGAACGCTGGAAGAAACAATCCATTTCTTTTTTATTTTGTGATGCTAGGGTTGGAAGGGGTAAGTTAATTATTTTTTATTTTGTGATGCTAGGGTTCGAATAAACATAATATCATAGTGGGTTTTTAGAATCTCAAAGAACTCACATCGAAGACGACCACCTTCGATTCCGAGTACAGTTGTCGCCGTTGAAGACGCCCCACCTTCTGCCCGTTGAAGACGCCCAACCTCGATTCCAGATACGGTTGCTAACGTTGAAGACGCCAACCTTCGAATCCGGTGTCGAAGACGCCCTAGTGTCCTTTTTTCACCTTGTGGCCGTTGAAGAAGGCACCGTCGATCAAATCCCCTTGTTGCCGGTGACGATTCACACAGAAGAAGGAAACGATGGCCCTTACGCGAAACAATTTTTTTATGTAGGGTTTTTGGGTTAATAAGAGGGCATCTCGTGTCATTTTGTAAATATTAAGAGGGCAAAATAGTAAATCACTCATAAACTTTAAATTATAACCCACCTCTTATCTAACACACCAAACACTAAATTACATTTTTAAAAAATCACTATCTTACCTAATCTATCTAAAATTCCCTATCTTACATCTATTTTATCTAAACAATCTTTTGCACCAAACGGGACCTTATAGTTATTGTTATACATCGGTTCCTAATTCTAATGAGCAAGTCTTCCATAGTCCATGAAAAGTAAAACTAAATTATTTAAATTCCATTTTAATGGGCTAAAATAAAATTAAGCCAAAATATAAAAAATAAGTAAATAATTAACACGGGCTCTTGATTGATTGATTCCGCAAACCCCAAATCCCTAAACCCTTCGATTAGGGTTTCAGATGATAACCCAGTTTCCGACTGATTTTGCTCGTTATCGTTTGTGATCGCAACCACATCTCGCATATGCAGTGAAAAAATAAAAATCCATGAGGAATTCCAGAAAAAGATCCCCCAGGGGAGATTCTTCTAATCCATCATCTAAAATTGATCCAAGAAAAAAACCCTATCACCGTCCCCACGATCGTATTTCTGACTATCATATCAGCAATCATGTTTCTCCGGACCGGGATTCCCGCCACCAGATAACGGGTAAGCGTTTAAATTTCATTTCGTACAGTGAGGTACCCAATTTGCCACCAAAACTGAAAATTTTGTGCGAAATCGTCTCTAATACTCCGGCTGTGACTGTGGAGAGGGTTCTTCATGACTCGGGCATTCGGGTTTCGGAAGAAGATGTGGAGGAGGTGCTCAGATTGTCGTACGGGTGCCCGGGGTCGGCCGTTAAGTTTTTCCGGTGGGCGGGTTTTCAGTTGAATAATAAACACAGTCAATATGCTTGGTACTTGGTTGTGGATTTGTTGGGAAGTAATTGCTTGTTTGATGCTATGTGGGATGCTATTAAGTCCATGCGGAAAGAATCATTGCTCTCTTTGGCTACTTTTAAGTCTGTGTTCAGGAATTATGTGATTGCTGATCGTGTGCAGGAAGCCATTTTGAGTTTTGAGGTTTTGGATCAGTATGGTGTTCCAGGGGACACTGCCGCTTTAAAATGCTTGTTGTTTGCAATCTGTAGGGAGGGGAAAGGTAAAACTCAACTGGCAAATGATTTTTTTGGAATTGTGAAGGAGAAGTTCAGAGTGGATGCAGAAACTTATGCGATTTTGCTCGAGGGTTGGGAGAGGGAGGGTGATGTGGTTAGAGCTAGGCAAACTTTCATGGATATGGTGATTGATATTGGATGGGATAAGAGGAATGTGGCTGCTTATGATGCGTTCTTGGGTACCCTGCTGAATGGTCCAGAAGGAATGCGTGAAGTGCTACAGTTTTTTGATAAAATGATGGATAAGGGTTGTTATCCAAGCATTAAGTTCTTTAAGTTTGCAATTGATGAATGTGTGAAGAAGAGTGATGCAAGATTTGGTAAAGTAATTTGGGAGGCAATGACTGGGAAGAACATTTGTCGTCCAGATACAGTAATCTGCAAATTATTGATTTCCTTGTATTGCAATGTCAAGGATTTTGATTCAGCTGTAAAGTTATTAGACGAGATGGTTTATAACGGGGCATTTCCTGATTCTGAAACATATGGTTTATTGTTTCATTCTTTGATCAAATACAGACAGCTAAGGGAGGCTACTCAAGTATTCAAGGAGATGGTAAAAAATGAATTTGTGCCTATGCAACAAGATTGCAATACATCAGTCAAGACATACTTACATGGTGGAGATCCCCATATGGCAATTAGGGTGTGGAGATGTATGGTTGAAAATTATCGTTCTGATTTGGATGAAACTGGTAACTTATTGGTTGTGGGGCTTCGGGACATGAATCGGGTTCCTGAAGCAGTCAAATGTGCTGAGGATATGATCGAAAGAGGGGTCAAGTTGAACTCTGCAACTCTCACAAAGTTGAAACAAAGCCTATCTAAAATGGGGAAAGCATTTGCTTATGAGGAGCTTTTATGCAAGTGGAAAGGTCATCAAGTAAATGCAGGAACTGTTTATTAGAGATGTGTGAATACAGCAATAGGTGTCTTTCATCCTGACGTGCATGTCATGCTGATCTTGTTTCTTTGGTTACTTGGAATATACTGGGAATATTAATGGAACTGTAGATGAGGTTTGGGATAGGATTAAATATAGAGTTGCATTGTGGTCCGTGAGTCATAGTCTGTTTAAGGGCCTGTCTATGGCCAATGTAGTTAGGAATTAGTGGTTAGCTTTCTAGTCTTGCATTTTCTGGCACTGTCATTGTATTATTGTTATTTTGTTAAGGGATTTCTCATCCCTATTTTTGCAATAATATACGTTTCTTATAAAAAGAATGTTGTCTGCTCTCATTCCAATCTAGCATGAACATCTTCGTGGTTGATAAACACAGCTACTTAAGTGATTTATAAGTTTACTGGTCTGGGAATTTCTTCTTCAGTTCTTAGGTGGGACTGTGGGTTACTATTTCTATTTGGGTTTGGTACTGAGTGATCTTTGTCACTAGAGGTTAAATATTAGGACTTATTTAAAAACTTACATTTGACAAATCTGATGGAATAAAGGCACATTGCTGATTAGCGTACCTGTTTTTATCTTAATCTTATCCAGTCTTTTGATTGATGTAACTTTATGCGCAAATCTCCCTTGCGAGGGGGAAGAGATCATTTAAAAACGCTGCTCTGCAGTTGTTTTGGAGATGTTGATTGGATGACTTCATTCCTGAATTTTTCTTAGTGTATTTGAATTTGTGTGATGTCACTGCCTTGAGATTGCTGGTGGTTAAGAAAATCTTAGCAAGTGGCTACCCATGATCCATTCAAGCGGTAATACAATAACTTTCTTTAATGTTGTTGACTGGCATTTGTTTAATCTTCTGCGTAAACGATATGAATAGATTGGTGAAACTTGTGGCAGATACATTTTATGATGATATATCAACCAAAGGTGAAAACCAGTCAAAGCCTGGGAGAAGTGACAACATATCAACCAAAGGTGAAAACCAGTCAAAGCCTGGGAGAAGTGACAACAGAGGGATTGCTGTGGTTATTCTTGATGCTCTCACTAGGTAGTTTATTTCTTTCTATCTTTCTGCCAAAAATTATGGATTTCTACATACAACTTCATGACCAATTCATATTTGCTGAATTATTTGAGATCATTGCATGTTACATGAACTTCAAAAAAAAAACTCTTAAAATGTGCATGGCCGTTGATTGAGAAAAAATGGATAGACTCAGTAAAGACTATGCTTAACTAAGATCATGAAATGTAAACACTTATCTTGACTCTTGAGCACTATGCTTTATCTCAATCTAGAAAAGGAGATCTGCTCAGTTTGTTGTCTGCAATGTCTGGACAGTATTTGAGCTCTATTTATGTTTATATTGTGCAATTAATTGTTCTTCCACTTTGATTGTTTAGTGTGATTAAGTGCCAAAATGTTGGGCTCCTTCTGAACAATTTATACAATGTGTGTTATCACTTTATATTTGGTTTTCTACACATCGGTGGATTAGGGAAGAAGATTTGGCAAAGGACTTGAAAATTCACACAAGGCAACTTCATCGGACTCTGAGATTCTTTGAAGAAGAAAAACTAGTCACTCGACCACCGCAAGGAGGTTCATTGTGTTGTTCAGGCTCAGCATTGTGGCCTATATCCTTGTCTACTTTCTTAACCATTATTTTCTAGCCATTTGTTTACACTTTTGTGATTGCCACACACACATTTTGTATGCATATCCTGCATTCATGCACAGAATGCATGAAAGGGCAGCATTGTGTTTTAACTTGCTTTGAATGCTGTTTTAAAATTGACTTAAGAAACTGAAAGGGAAAGTAATATTTTTGATTTGGCATGCAGGCTCCATTCGTTATGCCAATACCTTGACTTCTTGTGGAAATCTAAATCTACGTATCCCTGTCTGCGGAAATTGCTTTAATTACAAGGACTTGATTAATCCCTTTCCCTGTCTGAAATTATCTTTTAGATCTAGATAGACGTCAAACAGGACCCTCGACTGTGAATGTAATGTGAGGTGCAATTTCACATCTTTAGTTTATTTTTTGAAGTGGGAATAGCTAGGGGTGAAAACGGATCGGATATTTCCCGATCGATCCGGAACCGTATCCGATCGGATACGAATTCGGTATAAAAATTTAGTATCCGGGCGGATACGGATAGTTGACTTCGGATTCGGAATACATAATATCCGATCGTATTCGAGTTTTCCCATATTTTATCGGATATTATCCGGATAATAAATCCGGATACCCGGATTTTTTAATATATTTTATTTTATATTTTATATTAATTTTATTAAAGCTCTATTATAACTTATAACATTATTGGGCCTTATTAAAAACTAAAAAGCCTAAACCCTCACCCCCAGCGTCCGAGAGTTGAGGCTCTCCATTTGATGTTCAATAACTATGTTCTTCCCTGTCCCTCTTAAGTTTTCATTCAACCAATTTATGTTCCCTGCTTTGTTTTTTTATTAAGGAATTATGTTTTAGACTTGTGTTTGATGGTGTGCTTTATTCTTCATTAATCATTAGCATTAGTTAAAACTTAAAAGAAACGTATGTATGTTGCATATGGTTTTAATGTTTTCATGAGTGGATGATTCTTTGGCTTAGGAGTAGTTTGTTGATTGCTTTATTCATGCTTGGGTATAATATTATATATGTCTTCTTAGGCGTTATGTTGTGCTGGAGTGGTGATGTTTACGAAGGATATATTTTGATGATTTCATGTTTGTTGATTTTTTATGTGTTTCAATCACATTTTGATGATTTCCATTTGAAATATATTATCCGATTATAGTTATTCGAATCCGGCCCGGATTTGTCCGATATCCGTTCCGTATCTGTATACCGAATATTCCGAATTCGTATCCGAATCCGGCTTTTCCGTATCCGACTCCAAATTCGAGAAAAAAATATGGTTTAGGATACGGTATAAGCACTATCCGTCCGTATCCGATCCGTTTTCACCCCTAGGATTAGGAATAGCACTAATGCATTTTGGGGATGACCAGTACTGCTCGTTTGATCATATCTCACGAGTTAGAGTATAGACATAGATTACCATATTGAAATGCCATTTCCTTGTACACAACTTACCTTTACTTGTTTGCAGCATACTAGTTTTTATTTTGTAAATTATTTGTTGTTTTACCCTGGCTTACCCATTGGTAAGTATTAGGTTAAGTGAATGATATTGTTTATCATCTGCAAACCTCCAAAGGTGTGAAAATGCATATTCAGTCCTACTGTTGTCTAGATTAAACACAGGTTCTTAACATCCCAAATCTCCCTCCTACCTAGAAAATATATTGTTATATGCATGAATTATCTATGCTACTTTAGACAGTATGTCACATGCCAATTTAAGAGCACCACGTGCCGTGGCAACAAGGTCAACTAGGGAGGGTGTAATGGTTTTCGAAGACACTGCATTGTATAAGTTTAGTTACTGATATTTCTAATTAAAGAAGCAAGAGTTTGGTCCAAGGAGTTTAGATTAGGGAGAGAGAAGAAGTGAAACTGTATGTGGACTGCCTTTCCATGAGTTTTTATATGATTGAATTATATGGTTATAATAAGTATCATGTGTATATATTAACTTAACTCAACTGGCTGCTAGTGTTGCTCTTTGATTATTTTCTCGTTCCGCCATTCATTTCATATTGTTAAATTTGTTATTGGATAGTGTAGATTCCAATTAACTGATGAAACTAATTTCCTCTCAGATATACGATGTGGTGAGGTACAGGATACATTGCATGAAGATAAAACTAAAGAATGAACTCATAGCAAAAACACAGTTCACGGATTGACTAGTTGATCCTCGACGTCGGTTACAAAACAGTGGTGACAATGGCCAAAACAAGGACAAGGAACTAAAAAAAAAAGATGCAGTGGATTTGAGTTCTAAGGTTAAGTGTAAAATACGCGTGAAGGCTCATGTGTCCTTGGTCTTTAGCTCCGAAGTGTAATTATAGGCCCAAATCTTCAAATCGTCGTTAGGTTGTAGAAATAATCAAGAAATGGATAAGTTTTTAAGAGTTTGAGCCACTTTGATGAAGTCTTACACTATACACTGACTACATGATGTGGATTTGAACTTCAGTTGGCCTCCAAGCATGTCGGAACTGACTTTGTTGTTCTTCCCGTGATTTTCTCGCCTATCGTCGTTGACAGGTATAAAGTTGGCTTCACGAGTGTCATTGGACACCACCATGAATTTTGCCCTAAACATATAGATGTGTACAATTCTCAGAAATTAAATATATTGTACAAGTACAAATCAAATGTCAACTCTGTGATCCAAGACTAGAATTGTTTTTTTAGAATGCTTTCTGAATAAAAATCAAAATACATTTAAAAGATTGTGTGTGCAAGCCGCAAGGACATGAGTTCTGACTCAATCTAATCTATACGATGAAGAAGCTGTCAAGATGTTAGGAAAGGATTGGAAGAAATTATGTGAGAAGAAGGATCTTATCCTAGAATACATGTATCTCTATGAGATTGTGGATAAAGGAATTTTATGTAGAACTAGATGACACAAAGCTCGAGGAAGAAGATGCACATAACAAGAGTTTGGAGAAAGAGCTTGCTAGTTGTCACACCGTTAGAGCCAAGAGAATAGATAACACTTCACCAAACAAGATTAAAAGAAAAACACCGGAAATAATCTCGTTTAAATTTATTTTTTTGAGTATTTTTCTACATTTAGATAAGCCTTTAAAATATACAGTATTTTTTAGTATGAATAAAATCATTATTTTTTCAAAATTAAACAAAAACACATTTTCATGAACAAAAAAATAAAGGAATGCGTTTTTCAATTAATGTAGTTTAATGATAAATTCCCAAAAAATACTATAATACATTTTGATTTCACAAAATCATTCCAATTAATATAAAAAATCACACAAATAAATTATAATAAATACAAAATTTCATATATTTTTTATAGGCACAAAATTCAAGAAATACATTTAATCTTGTTTAATTAAAAGAAACACATTTATTAATAAATAAGGAACACTACATTAAAAAAAAAAATTATATTTGGATTAGTCGAAACGCATATTTGTTTAATTTTAAAAGGAGGTTGATTTATTTGTACAAAGAAATACAGTAAGAACATATTTGTTCAATTTTATTTTTTTTAAAAGGTAAAAAAAATTATTGTACCATAAAATACATTAAGAAATTATAAATGGCTCTGTTATTAAAATATATTATTAGTAATAGTGAAGGATTTAACTAAAATTATAGAAATATATTAATTGTAATGTTAAAAAAATCACACTTTAAATCAATGAAAGATGATCGTGTTAATGCTAAATGGTAATTATATAACTTAAATTATTAAAATATAATGTTAAATGATATATCCTCCTTTCACACAAAATTTGTTTGTTTGTTTTTTTTGGTTGTTCACTTAAAGTGTGTATACCGTATATATATCTTTTTTTCTTAAAAAATACTCTTTTGCTTCAATTTTCATTATTTCCACTTTTTTTTTTTATCCAATTTTATTATGTTCATTCCCTTTTTGAAAATAATATTATTCCCACTATTTTATCTCTACCCTCCAACTATCACTTATTTACTTAAATTGTCACTAACTTTATTCATAAACAATCACTTTACGTATAAATAGACCTCACAACATTCCATCATACTCTCAGCTTATTCACTTTATACATAAACTAATCAATATTTATTAAAACCCGTGCACGGAAAAATGTGCATAATAAAATTGGACGGAGAGAGTATATTCTACACCCACTTACTTTATCTCATAGATAAATTTGAAATGTCCATATAAAGCGTGTTTTTTTTTTTTTTTTAAATATATTACACTACACTCACTTTATATCTCACCTTTAAGTTATCTATTTTATTCTCTATCTAATATTTTTTTAAAATCGATAAAATAAATAAATACACTATACATTTATACCTGACAAATAAAGTACAGTATAATTTAAATTACCGAAAAATGTGTTCCCACAAAACCTATTTTTTGTTGACAGTTGTTGTATTAGGAAATTCCAGTGAAACACAATTATTGGAAACTCATTAAATTTGAGACACATACAACTTGTTTAATTCATCACTCATATCTTTGGGATTATCAAAATTTGAAGGTACCAAGGTCTCCGGCATAGAGTCGGATTGCGGGCCTGGTGCCGGAGAATCATCGGAGCGGAGGCTTGGAGGTAGGCCCTGTCCATACGCCACGTTGATCTTGAAATGTTGTCCATTTTGACATTGCTCCCCATCATATTCACTCGAGAAAAAATATGTGGACCCGATTTTGACAAGAGGCACTGCTATGGAAACTGAGTGGGAGAAGGTGGACGAAGTGTCCGCTTCTGCCCACTGTAAGGTATCGTTGTCGTGGACGTTATCGTAATCGCAAAGCTTATACATTGTCAAATTGTATGTTTGAATGATTGAATGATGGTTGTCTGTGTTGAAAACTGCTTCAAGAAAAATTTAATCAAGAATAAGAATATATTTTCCTTTATTTATATATAACTTTATAAGTAAAATTTCATTAAAAAATTTAGCATCAAATAGAAATAGAAGTCTTAGTAACTTGACCACTGGGCCACAAAGAACAATGAATCTAAAGCCGACAAGAGAAACTTATGTGAAATATTATTTAATTATTTTTTAATCACATTACATTAATGAGAAATTTGTAGACAAACTAATGGAGTCTAATAAAATGGGTAATAATGGAACATTGACTAAATATCCAACCAGAAACAGCTGATGTCAAAGCCTGTGGGATTTGTTAATTTTTATGCACCTGCTTTCTCACCTGTAATTCTCACTCATCATTTCCTAATCTTATTTTATTCAATAATTAACCTCTCATGATTGATTGTGTTGTGTACTTCAAATCTAAAACCTACCTGTCTTAATTATTACAAATATAGCAACATAATTTTTTTAACAATTAGTAAGATGACATAATTGCCTGTGAATTATATGATTATTTCCAAAAATAATGAAGAAATGTTTGATTTAGTTAAGAGATAGGACAAAAGAAAACGTGATTAATTACACTATAGATGAAATCTCCCGAAATGAGAAAATTAGAAATATTTAACATTAAATAATGAGATTGTCCAAAAAAAAAAAAAAACAGAGACAAATGTGATCAAATTAAAGGTGCAGAAGTTGAAAATAATGTCTAGTCAATCTATTTTTTTTTAATTTAAAAATCATAGCAATATCATAATGAAAGTATGAAATAAACATTATTAGCATAAATCAAGAATAAGTTATTTAATTTATTGCTATTTAAAATTAGTAATTATATTGTGAGTTTTGATGTATTGGAAGTACTCTTTTATTTATTGCTTTCATTAAATAGATTAAGATGTCCGTTGCAATCCTCTGTATATATACAGAACTGGACCCACTTTGTAATCATTCAGAATCAATACATTATTAATTTAAATATGGTATCAGCCTTTTTGAGCAACTAAACCCTACTCTTTCACGCGTTTCCGCCTCTCTGCCCCAATTCTGCCCCTTTCTGCTTTCTGTCTTCTTCCCCAAATTTGCTTCTCTCCTCCATGGCCCCTGCAACCATGTCTTCTTCCTCTGAAAAATCAGACAGACACGACACTCTTCCTTATGCTACTCTCATCCATATGCTCACCATCAAGCTTTCCTCCTCCAATTTTCTTCTTTGGCGTAGTCAGCTCTACCCCCTTCTCATCGGACAGGGGCTTATTGGTCTCATCGACGGGACACGCCCGGCACCTCCGTCTACGATTCAAATCGACGGGAAACCCGAGCCCAATCCCGATTTCAAGATTTGGCTCATTGATGACCAGCGTCTCGTGAGTCTCATTTTTTCATCTCTCACAGAGGAGGCGATGTCTGTGGTAGTTGGGTGCACGTCTGCTCGTTCCGTTTGGCTCGCTCTTGATAGCCATTTCAGTCACCAATCCAAAGCTCGTGAATTTCGTCTAAAAGGTCAGCTTCAATCTCTCAAGAAAAGTGACCGTTCTGTTGCTGATTTCGGTCGTGAGTTTAAGACGATCTGTGACCAACTCTCTGCCATTGGCTCTACTGTTGACGATACAGACAAAATTCACTTATTCCTAAAGGGTCTTGGTTCCTCATTTTCTAGTTTTTCGGCGACCCAAATGGCTATCTCGCCTCTGCCTTCTTTTCCGGTTCTCCTTAGCAACGCGGAGGCTTGGGATCAATTTCAGCAGGAGCTAGATCCTCCACCTTCGTCTCAGGCTGCCTTTACTGTTTCGACGAATTTTCGTCCGCCTTTCTCTGTCTCTCGCGGTCGTGGTTCCGGCCAGGCTCCTGGTGGTCGTGGGTTTGGCCAAAGGCGTCCGCGTCATTGTCAAATTTGTAGACAAAATGGTCATTACGCTGATGCTTGTCCGGATTGGTTCACCAAACCCGTTGTTCCTGGCTCTCTACCCAAGCCATCAGGCCATCCGTCTGCTCCTCAGTCCGCGAATCTTGCTGAAGCCTTCTCCGTTTCGTGCTCCATTTCAGATCCTCCTACTTCTGATTGGTACTTGGACACTGGGGCCTCGGCACATATGACACCCTCTAATGGTCAGTTGGACACTTCCTTACCTTACACAGGTTCGGATAAAGTTATCGTTGGTAATGGTGATTTTTTGCCTATATCTCATATTGGTTCATATACTGTTAATAATTGTTTAACACTTACTGGCGTCTTAGTCGTTCCAGGCCTAACAAAAAATTTACTCTCAGTTAGCAAATTATCTACTGATTCTCCTGTTGTTGTTACTTTTAATGATGTTTGTTTTGAAATTCAGCATCGGGATACTCTGGAAGTTCTAGCTCGGGGAAGACGTAAGAATGGTCTCTATGTTTTGGACAATGTTCAGTTAGCTTTGGTTGATGCTCGTAGTCAGAAGGCGTCATTTGAACTGTGGCACTCACGGCTTGGCCATGTCTCATTTGATGTTTTGTCATTTTTAAACAAATTAGGCAGCATTTCTGTTACTGCTTTATTACCCAAACCTATTATTTGTGATTCTTGTGAGAAAGCTAAGAGTAAGCGTCTACCATTTACTTTAGATGTTAAACGTTCTTTGTGTGTTTTGGATTTGATTCACCGTGACTTGTGGGGGCCGGCTCCCGTTGCTTCTGTTTCTGGTTTTCGTTATTACGTTATATTTGTAGATGACTTTTCTCGTTTTACGTGGCTTTATCCTTTACGTCAGAAATCTGATTTTTATGATATTTTGCTTAAATTTCATGCTTTTGTTGAAAATCAGTTCTCATGTCGTATTAAAACTTTTCACAGTGATGGGGGCACAGAGTTCACTAATAATAAAGTTAAGTCCTTTTTTGAAAAAACCGGAATTCGGCACATTCTATCTTGTCCTTACACACCGGCCCAAAATGGGCGGGCCGAACGTAAACATCGCCACGTCACTGAAACCGGTCTTGCCATGCTTTTTCACTCTCATGTTCCAATGAAATTTTGGGTTGACGCTTTCAGTAGTGCTGTGTACATAATTAATCGTTTACCTACAAAAGTTCTTAACAATAAATCTCCTTTTGAAATGCTTTTTTCTAATGTCCCTAATTATGATAATTTTCACCCATTTGGTTGTCGTGTGTATCCATGTCTCAGGGATTATGCTGCTCACAAGTTTGATCCTCGAAGCACAGCTTGTGTTTTCTTGGGCTATAGTAGCTCTCATAAAGGGTTTCGTTGCTACGATCCTATTACCTTCCGCGTCTTTATATCTCGACATGCAAAATTTGATGATAATTTTTTTCCTTTTTCTAAGATGACAGACAAATCCTCCTCTGATTGTCTTCCTGTTTCGGAGTTCTTTGAGCCTGTCCGTCTGCCTGCCTCAACTTTTCCTCAGGTTCCTCCTTCCTCGGCCCCCTCATTGCCCCCTTGTACTCTCTGTTCAGCTGATTCTCCTGATATGATTATATCTGATGCATCTCATATTACAAACAATAACTCTGATCTTGATGTTACCTCTAACCCGGTCTCTGCTTCCCCATCCGCCCGTTTAGCCGTGATTCCACCATTGGTTCCTACTCCAACGGCTTCTGCATCCACCTCATCCCACCAGATGCAAACTCGAGGAAAGTCGGGCCTTTTCAAACCTAAGCATATTCCAAATTATACTTGCACTACTTTGTTTAATGCTCTCATTGCAGTTAAAGAACCTCGTGGTATCAAAACTGCCCTAAATCATCCTGAGTGGTTGGCTGCTATGCATGAGGAGCTTTCTGCTCTATCCTCCAACGACACTTGGGAACTTGTGCCTCGCCCGGAAAATACTAATATTGTAGGTTCGAAATGGGTGTTTCGGACCAAGTTTTTGGCTAATGGGTCAGTGGATCGTTATAAGGCCCATCTTGTTGCCCAGGGGTTTTCTCAACTCCCAGGATTCGATTACTCTCACACATTCAGTCCCGTGATTCGGGCATCTACTGTCCGCATTGTCTTGTCCTTGGCCGTATTACAAAACTGGCCGCTTCACCAACTTGACGTAAAAAATGCTTTTCTAAATGGAGTTCTATCCAAGCCTGTGTTTATGGAGCAGCCCCCCGGGTTCATTAATGCCAAGTTTCCTGATCATGTGTGTCGTCTTAAAAAGGCATTGTATGGGCTTAAGCAAGCTCCTCGTGCTTGGTTTCAACGTCTCAGTGACTTTCTTTTAAGTATTGGTTTCATTTGTAGTCGCACCGACTCATCTTTGTTTATCTACATTTGTGGTCCTCATATATTATATCTTCTAGTTTATGTTGATGACTTTATCTTGACAGGCAATTTTTTTCCACTCTGCAGGCATTCATTGCTCGTCTTCGACGGGAGTTTGCAATCAAGGATCTAGGTAAGCTTAGTTACTTCTTGGGGCTTGAAGTGTCTTACACCTCTTCTGGTCTTTTTTTGAATCAGGCAAAATACGCTCGTGACATTCTTCAAAGAGCTGCTCTTGAGGATAGCAAACCAGTTGCCACACCCCTCGTTGCCGGCTGTCAGCTACCCTCGTCTGGTTCCTTGTTCAAAGATCCTACTCTATATCGATCCTTGGTCGGGGCTCTCCAATATCTTACGATTACTCGTCCTGATCTGAGTTTTGCTGTTAATCTCGTTAGCCAACATCTTCACAACCCGACCATTGAGCATTTTCAAGCTGTGAAGCGCATCCTTCGTTATGTGAAGCATACTCCATCTTATGGTCTTTCCTTCACACGTAGCTCCTCCTTGGATGTAGTGGCATACTCTGATGCTGATTGGGCTCGTTGTATCGAAACCCGTCGGTCTACCTATGGTTACTCCATTTATCTTGGTGGGAACCTTGTTTCTTGGAGTGCTAAGAAACAACCCACTGTCTCTCGCTCAAGTTGTAAGTCTGAGTATCGTGCTCTAGCTAACACATCTTCTGAATTGGTGTGTGTCCTTCAAATTCTCCAGGAGCTCCAAGTCCGTCTCCCTTCTTGTCCTACTCTTTTTTCGGACAACAATAGTGCGATTTTTCTTAGCCAGAATCCCAGTGCCCATAAACGTGCCAAGCATATTGATATTGACTATCACTTTGTTCGAGAGCTCGTTTCATCTGGTCGTTTGAACACTAAATTTATCTCTTCCGACCTTCAAATTGCGGATATCTTTACAAAGGCTCTTCCTCGTCCTCTCTTTGAGTTCTTTCGAGACAAGCTACGAGTCGGTCCTCATCCCGCGTCTTGCTTGAGGGGGGATATTAGCATAAATCAAGAATAAGTTATTTAATTTATTGCTATTTAAAATTAGTAATTATATTGTGAGTTTTGATGTATTGGAAGTACTCTTTTATTTATTGCTTTCATTAAATAGATTAAGATGTCTGTTGCAATCCTCTGTATATATACAGAACTGGACCCACTTTGTAATCATTCAGAATCAATACATTATTAATTTAAATAAACATGACGAATACTTAAAAATCATCCATTTGAATCTGAAAAATAATAATCATACTAATTCTTTTAAATAATGAAGATCGAAAATGAAAAAAAAAATGCATATGCTGTTGAGAATACAGAAAGGCGTGAGCACTAAGTAGTGCGGCTTACTACAATTCACACTTTCATATAGATTCGACTCAACCGCCTAAACATACTGATTAATAGGAAATCAAGTCAATTGATCGCCGTCTAGCGCCTTATAAGCTACGTACCTAGTCCGATTTTTGCATCGATGAATTAATTAAACATATATAATAGATGAGTTGAGAGAAATAGAGGACATACCGAGGAAATCGCCGAGGGAGAAGTTGTGGTGGGAAGCCCATTTTTGGTAATCAACTTTGGGGGATTCTAGAATGTCGTACCATCCCAATGATTCACCCACTGTGTAATTCTTGTACCCATCAACAACGAACACTTGTATGATGATGAACAACAAGAAGAATAAGATGCCCATTTTCTTCTTAATCATCCTATGTCAAAATACACACACTATATAAAGTCAATGGAACGATTGATTTTTATGCTTTTCTTCTCTCTCCCTCATGTGTGTGTGAGAAGTTGACTTTTATTATATCTTCCAGATTTACTTACATTTTTATTCTTTTGTAAAAGTTACCTCATCGTTTTGTAAAAAAAAATTACCACATCGTATATAGGGTTGGTCATGGCCAGGGGTGTGCACGTTTCGATTTGGTTAATCAAACCGCCCATAAATCGTAAACTAAACTATAAATCGTTCTTTTTTAAAAAAAATTGTAAGCTAAACCGCGCGTATTTATAAAAACCGTTCGGTTTGAAATTATAATATTTTGGGCGGTTCGGTCGGTTTTGACCGAACCGTAGTTTTGCTCATTTTTTTCCCTATACACAATAATTAATAAAAATGTAAAACACAATCTCAATAGAATAAACAAAATGAAAACTCAATGATCCAAAATATAATTCGAATAGACGAAATGCTATTACAACGTTCACAAACTAGTTGTTAAAAAAAAGGGGATTTCACCAATAAGGTCTTTTCATATAGAGTTGTTGGGATATGAATCCTGGAACAAGTCCTAAATGATGATAAAAGATAAAGATGAAGTTTTGATAAGCCAAAAGTAGTTTGAATATTTTCTAAGTGTTGACTGATCTAGTCTAGTTAAGAGAAGTCATCTTGAACAGACCAGTAGAGTTCACATAAGACAAAGTGTTGTTATATACACAAGATAAGTACGAACTATAAGTACTTGTTATATATATTTAGGTTGTTGTTGAGCTGTTAATGATTGTATAGAAGCTCATGATTTTCATATGTAAATATTCATTGTATAGATTTCTAAGTTGACTAAGCTATGTTATAAAACTTAAAGTAATGTAATAGTCTTGTTAGGATTATAATAGTTTACTACTGAAGGACTGCGCGAGACCAGACAAGAAGAAAAGGTGTCTACACAAGACAGGTGCGCAACAAGACTCAATAAGACAAGTCAACTTGAAGTTAGTTACAAAAGCGCGTATGAAGATAAGGATTGAAGAGTTAGTTAGAAATAACTAATTAACTACTTAAACGCGTGGAAGGATAAGTATGAAGGATAAAATTAATTTTTAAGAAAGGTTGGTTACAACTGACTAAGTTCACAAAGTTGAAGTCTATAAATACCCCAAGGTGTTTATTAGTTGAAGACTACTGAAATACTGAAAAGCTATGTACTGAAGAATTACTGAAGCATTCGAAGCAAGATACTCACAGAGTTGAAGTTCAGAAAGCAAGTCCAGAAGTCAAGTGAAGAAACCAGAAGACTGCTACTGAATAAGTTTTACGTTTTTGTTTATTGTTTTCAAGTTGCTAGATACTTGTAAAATCTCTAGTAAGATCGAAGATATACTTGGTAGTATAGTCGAGAAGATCTAAGTCTTTTTCTTGGGACTTAAAATTACAAGAACACACACTTTGTACTCGATTGGAAGAGTTAGTGGAAACATCACAACTGGGTTTGTGAGAGTGGACGTAGACAAGTTGTCGAACCACTATAAATTGTTTGTGTTGTTTACTTTACTGTTTTGTTTAATTGCTTAATTGTTTAACATACCTATCTGAACAAGACAAGTTGAGTATACTAGAACAGAGTTCTCGAATTAAGAAGTTGAGTATAAACTTGTATTGGGCTCATTGATTAATTTCTGTATTCCGCATATTGTTCTTTTATATATCGAAAGAATTTTGAAAAGTCTATTCACCCCCTCTAGACATTTTCACTAGCTTACTCGATATTAACTCAACTTTGGGGACCTACAAGTGGTATCAGAGCAGTAGTTTACGAACTGCTGTTTCTTGATAACCGACTTAAGACTTAGGGTGAAGTCTTGGTCCGTGATTGTATTTGCTTACGTGTTCTTGATCAACATTCTTGTTATATCTGTTTCTTGTTCCCTGTTCTTGACTTATCTGCTTCTTGATCATAAAACTGATTAGCACTAATCTACTTGCGTAACATGTCTCTTGAAATAAGTGCTAACAAGTTACCCAAGTTCCAGGTTCAGGACTACGACTATTGGAAGCTGCGAATGGAAGCGATTTTTAGCTCCACGCACGACCTAATGATCTCGGTTGTCACAGAGGGTCCGATCGTGACAATGGTCCCAAATACTGCTGCCCTCGACAAAGACAAACCAATTGGTACTCTCGTCAAGAAACCCAGGTCAGATCTAACCTCAGAAGAAATGCGTCAAAATAATTTGGATAGCTTGGCAAAGAATTACATCTTACACACTCTTCCTAACGAGTATCTAGGAAAAGTGTTAAAATGTAAATCTGCCAAAGACATGTGGGACAGATTAGCTATCATTTGTGAAGGGACATCCCTAATCAAAGAGAGCAAATTATCCACTGTTGTCCAAAGATTTGAATCATTTCATATGAAAGCTGGTGAAACTATCGACCAGCTGGATACTCATTTTATTAAGATTATGAATGATCTGGAAGTTCTTGGTAAATCATATACTCCTCGTGAAATCAATCTTAGGATTCTTAAGAGCTTAGATCCTCGATGGAAAATGGTAAAGATGCTTGTTAAGAATACCCAAGATATAGACAAGTGGAGTGCAGAGACCATGTTTCAAACTCTAAAGGCCCATGAGTTTGATTTAGACGAAGATGAACCCGTAGTCAGTAGTGACAGAGAACATGCTGTGTCTAAAAACGTTGCCTTTAAGTCTAGTTCGTATAAGTCCTCTAAGGTAGACAGGTCGAAGTCTAAGACTAAGTCTGCTTCTGTGAAAGACGAGTTAGATACTGATCTTAGTCTGAAGGATCAGGTGAGCCTCATGGTTAGAAAGTTTGATAGGCTGAATAAACGTTTCGGAAGATACAAGAAGTTCTATAGGGATCATAGAGCGTCTACTTCTAAGAACTCGTCTGAGACCAGAAGAGACAGAAACTCGTCCGAAAGGAGAGACGAAGTCTCGAAAGGTAATAGGCGAGATAGAGAGTCTGATGATAGGAAGATTCAGCGTTCTGATAGACGTGATAAGCGTAGGGATAAATCTCCTATTAAAAAGGCTACTAATGATCTCTTGTGCTATAACTGTGAAAAGCCAGGTCATTACATATATGAATGTCCAGACCTGAGCACTGATGATCGAGAAGAACGCAAAGCACGAAGGGAAAGAAGATACAACCGTGGCAAGAAGGCAATGATGGCCAATGATGACTCTGATTCGGATTCAGACGAGTTGCCATCGTCCTCATCTAGCTACCCGTCTGATCGAGATCACGATGAAGCATTCATAGTAGATGATGGCCTATGCTGCATGGCTAAAATTGACCAAGAGGTATCATCTGCTACTTCTTTTCAATCTTGTGATGATTCAGATACTGATGAAAGTGATACTGCCAGTAGTGAAGTAGGGAGTAGTCTTCATCACTCTACTAGTGCTGTTGAAGACGACCTCCTACTAGCTAATAAGGCATTCATTGAAGTCAGTGATGAGAACATCGCCTTGAAACAAGAAATCATTGATCTTAAGGTAGCTCAGTCTAAAGTAGATCCTAATGTAACAGTCCTAAATGAACGCTTGACTGAAGAGTTGAGACAACTCAAAGAAAAGTGTGCATTGACAGACAGGTTATATCAAGACCTACTTAAGACACATGCAACTGAGAGAAATGAATTCAATGTTTTAAAGAGCAAGTGCAATAGGCTTGAAGAACGTAATAAGTTCTTAGAGACCGAGGTTGTCACATTAGATCTTAAGCTTACTGACCTGGTTAACTCTTCAAAGATTAACCTTGAATTGTCAGATATGTATAGAGATCCAGCTGACAAGACAGGTATAGGTGCTGAGTCATCTAGCTCGTCTACTCGAGTCATTAAGAACCCTACTACTACTAACTCAAGACTTGTGCCAAATGATAAAGGAAAAGGACCAATGATATACGATATTGGAACTCCATCTAAAGGTACTGTACCTAAACAAACTCGAGTTAACATTCCGATTACCAAGGGAGGTAAAAAGAATGGTAACAACAAGCCTGTTCCACCTAGAACTAATCTTCAAAGGATCTCTAATTGTGGACGACCCAACCAGGTCAGATACGAGGATTGGTATCCTGAGGAGACGAGTACTAGACAGGTACAGACTAGACGACAAAAGCCTAGACCTCCTTTCATAAGGCAGTCTCAACTCTACTCATCTAGACCTAGACAGGTTGCTACAAAATATCGTACACAAGCAGTCCTATATCCTCCACCTTTGTCATATGATATTATAAGTGAGGAAAGACCCAAACGAGTCTATAAACCGTATGGACCTAATGCATACAAGCCCTATTCTGACTATCATAGACCAGTGCCTGCTCAAGTAGAGATCAAGTCGAAAGGCTATCTCAAACGAGTAGACCCGAACTCGAATGATAGGCCAGATAAGGACAACAAGGTCTTATTCTGTAACAAGTTTGGTCGAAAGCTTAAGAGATCGAACTTGTTCAAGACTCCAATGTATATTTGGATTCCTCTGAACTCGACTAACCCCCCAGGACCCCAATAAACAAATGGGTACCTAAATTATTGAATATCTTCATTGCAGGGTCGACTTGACTTGTATAAGAAGGGTGGCTCAGTAGGAGAAACTTGGTACATTGATAGTGGTTGTTCGCACCACATGACTGGTACCAAGGCTCTCTTATCAAGTTACCATGAGCAGGAAGGACCAAAAGTGATATTTGGTGATAGCTCCACTGCTGTCACTAAAGGATTTGGTTACATCCGGAATGGAGACGTAGAGATCCAAGATGTCTCATATGTTGAAGGTTTGAAATACAATTTACTCTCTGTTTCACAGTTTTGTGATCGAGGATACAAGGTGCAGTTCAAAAGCCGCAAATGTCAGATCATTGACAAAAGGACACACACAGTCCTACTAGTCGACGTAAGACAAGGTAGTGTGTACATAGTGAACTGGAATAGCTGTCCGAGGGACACTTGTCTACTTACTAAGAATCCTAAAGAACTTGGCTGGCTCTGGCATAGACGCCTCTGCCACTTAAACTTTAAGGTTCTTAATAAGATAGCTAGAGATTACCTTGTGGAAGGTATTCCCAACGAAGTCTATTACAAGTCACACGTATGCACTGCTTGTCAACAGGGTAAACAGGTGAAAAGTTCTTTTATGTCAATTCCTACTCTCTCAACTAGTAGAGTCCTAAAACTCCTACATATAGATCTTCATGGTCCGACAACTCCTCCAACCTTGAATGGTAGAAGGTACACACTTGTTGTTGTAGACGACTATTCTAAGTTTACTTGGGTAGTCTTCCTACACAAAAAGAGTGATACACAAACACTTCTGCCTGATCTGTTGAAGAAGTTACAAGTTGAGAAAAACCAGTCTATTGTCAAGATTCGTAGTGACAAGGGAACTGAGTTCATTAATTGCTATATCCAAGATTTTTATGCTAAACGTGGTATCCAGCATCTTACTATTGCAGCCAGGACACCACAACAGAACGGAGTAGCTGAAAGAAGGAATCGAACTCTCAAAGAAGCCTGTAGGACCATGTTAGCTGAGTTCAACACTCCTCAAAAGTTTTGGGCAGAAGCTATCTACACTACATGCCATTCACAGAACATAAGCGCGATCAACAAAGCACTAGGCAAGACACCTTATGAGGTTTGGAAAGGTAGAAAACCCAGAATTTCATATTTCCATATATTTGGTTGTAAGTGTTTCATTCACAACAATGGAAAGAGCAAGTTGAATGCTTTCGATGCCAAAGAAGACGAGGGGATATTCTTAGGATACTCCTCGACTAGCAAGGCATTCAGGGTATTCAACTACTCAACTCTTTGTGTGGAAGAAACACCACATGTGGTTTTCGATGAATCTCGACAGGACTCATCTGCCGACAAGATCAGTGAGAAAGTGACTGATCTAACGATCGAATCTGACAAAGAATTAGAGGTATATGAATCCGTTCAAGCCTACAACCCATTCTTAAAAGCTCTCGAGTCTGATGACAAAGAGAAGGTAAGTGCTCAAAGTAAGTCTTCTAGACCAGCTGACTTGCCTGTTCTAGTTGACTCGTCTACTCCTGTTAAAATTGATGATACAAATGATGTTGACATGCATGATGATGTACATGATATAGATGATGATAGTGTTCCTGTTAAGAATAGGAAAACATGGAAATCTGTGCATGATACTGAAAATATCATTGGTGACTCTACTATTGGTGTGAAGACTAGATGACAACTCTTTGAGTCGCAAGAACAGCCTAGTCCAACTATGTTTTGCTGGTGTTGTTTCCTCTCTGCTATTGAGCCTACCACTGTCAAAGAGGCATTGGCTGATAGTAATTGGATCATCGCTATGCAAGACGAGTTGAACCAGTTTGTTCGAAACGACGTCTGGGAACTTGTCGATAGGCCGGAACATCATAATGTAGTTGGCACTCGATGGATTTTCAAGAACAAGAAAGATGAGAATGATGTAGTCGTTAGGAATAAGGCTAGACTAGTAGCCCAAGGCTATTCACAAGCTGAAGGCATATACTATGATGAAACTTATGCTCCTGTTGCTAGACTAGAAGCCATTCGTTTGTTCCTTGCATATGCTGCTCACATGAAGTTTACTGTTTATCAAATGGATGTTAAAAGTGCATTTCTTAACGGTATTCTTGCGGAAGAAGTGTATGAACAACCTCCAGGTTTCGAAGTCAAAGGCAACTAGGTGTACAGATTAAAGAAAGCCTTATATGGACTAAAGCAAGCTCCAAGAGCATGGTATGATACTCTCTCTCTCTTTCTATTAGAAAATGGTTTTACTAAGGGCAAGGTCGATAGAACCTTGTTCAGAAGACAAGAAGGGAAAGACATTTTACTCGTCCAAATTTACGTAGATGACATCATTTTTGGGTCACCTAACAAAAAGTTGAGTGAAAGTTTCTCAATACTCATGCAAAGTAAATTTGAGATGTCCATGATGGGTGAAATGAATTACTTTCTTGGTCTTCAAGTAAAACAGACCCCTGAAGGGATTTTCATAAATCAAGCGAAGTACACTAGAAATCTTCTAGACAAGTACGGGATTAAAACATGTAAGTCTACTGGCGTACCGATGCAACCTACTTACAGAATGAATCCAGATGAACACGGTAAATGTGCTGACCAATCTTATTATCGTGGACTTATTGGTTCTTTACTGTATCTAACTGCTAGTAGACCAGACATTGCATTCTCTGTTGGTGTTTGTGCTCGTTTCCAAGCCAATCCAAAGGAAAGTCACATGGAAACCACAAAACGGATACTGAAATATTTGAAAGAAACCATCAATCGTGGTATATGGTATCCTTCAAATGATGATCTATCCTTAAGTGGCTACTCAGACTCAGACTTTGGAGGCTGTAGAATAGATAGGAAATCTACATCTGGCTCTTGTCAATTCTTAGGCACAAAACTCATTTCATGGTTTTCGAAAAAGCAAACTAGTGTAGCTACCTCTACTACCGAAGCCGAGTACATGGCTGCTGGTAGCTGCTGTAGTCAATTACTTTGGTTCATGCAACAGCTTAGAGATTACAACATATATGAATCAAATGTTCCTATTTTCTGTGATAGTAATAGTGCCATTGCCATTACACAAAATCCTGTTTTGCATACACGTTGTAAGCATGTTGATGTGAAGCATCATTTCATACGTGATCATGTAGAAAAAAAGGATGTTGGTCCCAAGTTGAGTTAATAACGAGTAAGCTAGTGAAAACGTCTAGAGGGGGGGTGAATAGACTTTTCAAAAATCTTTCGAAATATCAAAGTACAATATGCGGAATACGAAATTAAACAATGAGCCCAAGTAGTTTATACTCAACTTATATTCAAGAACTCTGTTCTATACTCAACTAATCAAGTTCAGTTAAGTAGTTAAACAATTAAGCAATTAAACAACTAAAACAGTAAAGTAAATCAACACACAACGATTTATAGTGGTTCGACAACTTGTCTACATCCACTCTCACAAACCCAGTTGTGATGTTTCCACTAAACTCTTCCAATCGAGTACAAAGTGTAAATTCCTGTCTTTTAAGTCCCAAGAAGAAGACTTAGATCTTCAAAGACTATACCACCAGATATGTCTACGATCTAACTAGAAATTTACAAGTATCTAGCAACTTGATAACAAAAACTAAAAAGAAAAACTTATTCAGTAGCAGTCTTCTGATTTCTTCAGTTGTCTTCTGACTTGCTTTCTGAACTTCAAACTCTGCGAGTTGTAAACTTCTTAATGCTTCAACGATGCTTCAGTAATCAGTATGTAATCAATATCTCAGTAGTCTTTAAATGATAAACTCCTTCAAGTATTTATAGACTTCGATCTTCAAGAACTTAGGTAGTTGTAACCAACCTTTCTTGAAAACTGACTTCAACTGAATCTTCTTATCCATAAACGCGTTTCTTGTTATGAATTAGTTATTCCATAACTTAACTTCTTTATCCTTATCTTTACACGCGTTTGTAACTAACTTTAAGTTATCTTGTTGACTTGTCTTGTAGCCTTGTTGCGTACTTGTCTTGTAGTCCACCTGTCTTGTTCCAACACTTAGACAAATTCTGAGTCTTCTATTTTACTCTTCTTGTCTGGTCTTTGCGCAGTCTTCAGTAGTAGACTATTCTAATCCTAATAAGACTATTACATTACTTTAAGCTTTATAAAATAGCTTAGTCAACTTATAAACTATACAATGAATCTATCTATTACATAGAAAATCAATGAGCTTCTATACAATGTTTCATATAGCTCAACAACATCCTAAATAATCAATATAAACAGATATGAAGTACTTATAAATCGTACTTGTCTTTCAAACATAAAACAATACTTTTCTTTTACATGTGAACTTCTCATGTGAACTCTACTGGTCTTGTACAAGATGACTTCTCTTAACCAGACTAGGTCAGTCAACACTTAGAAAATATTCAAGTCTACTTTTGGCTTATCAAAACTTCATCTTTTAATCATCATGTAGGACTTGTTCTAGGATTCATATCCCAACAATTTCCCCCTTTTTGATGAAGCCAAAACTACTTGAATCTTTTCTCATTAGTAGACTAGTTAAGTAGTTATCTTGTCTTAATCATCAAAAGTTGTTATCTTTTCATTCATTCAAAATAAGATCAGTAGATTACACTTACACAAAAAAAATAAAAACTAATCAGTAATGTTACCTCCTTCCAGATTTGGAACACAAAAAGCATCAAGGAGTCTTCTGTGAATTTCTTCAATGTGCACTTCATTGTTGATCTTCTCCTTGTCCAGTAGCTCTTCTTCAAATTTCTTGATATGGTTAAAATTAACTCTTTTTCCAGAACCTAGCATAGGAGTAGTCCACTTTGGAAAGATCGGTACGAGAATATTAAAATTCACCGCAGCAGCAATTCTCATGATCAGATTCCAAAGCTTCTTGTCTTGAACTTCCATAAACTTCTCAAAGATAGCATACAGCTCTTCAGCACTATCAGCATCACCAAATTTACGAATAATCCAGTGATCCAATTCCCATTGCAACTTGACTTTGAACCAATCTTCTCGATGTTCTCTGTCAATGAAGTTGTCAATGAATGCATCTTCAACACGATCTGGATCTGCTTTCAGCTTTTGCAATCTTCTAATATGTTTGCCGAGATGTTTTTGGCTTGCATACTGTGATTCTTCATCAGCATCAAGAATCTTCTTTTGTTCTTTGACAACAATACTTTGATCTTCAACTTCCTTCAGTTCTAACTTTCTCTTAATCCGTCTGGTCTGAACTTCTGCTTCAGGAGATGCAACTCTTTTGCCTTTCTCTAATCTCCTCTGCTCTTCAATTCTAGCTTGCTCTAGATCAGCCTTTTTCACTAATTTGCCTCTCTTAGGCCTTCTTAGCTCTTCTATTGCAGTAGCAGCAGCCTTCATTTCTGGTTCAGCACTAGCAGATTTTTCAATTTCAACTCCAACTCTACTCGTCTCTTCCCCCTTTTTGGCTTCATCAATTGCCTTGAGAGTGAAAAGAGAAGTAAAGCGAGCCATCTCTTCTTTTATAGCTTCTTTCATCGCTTCAGCAGCTGACTCAATCTGCTTCTGATGCGTCTTCTCATGACTTAACTTGTCTAGACGATCAGTAGCCAGCTCTAGCTTCCTTGTACTAGAAACTAGTTCGTCTTTAAAATGAGTAGCTGTCTGACGAAGTAGCCTATTCTGCTCAGTCAATTCGGTAAGAATAGCTTGAGAACGCACTAATTGATCTTGTGCTTCTCGTCTCTGCTCATCAGCAATCTCTATCTTAACCCTGTAGAGTCTCTCCATCTTGCTGGACTCTTCAGCTAATGAACGAGCAAATGAGATTGATCTCTTCTCTGAAAAATCAACTTGTTTCTTCAGGAAGTCTTCAATTTGAGCATACATTTCTTCTCTGAAAGAAGAATCCATCTTGTTGACCTCACCGACTATCAATTCTCTCGAGCTGTCAACAAGTGACTGATTCTGTTCAACGAGCATATTCTGCAGCTTTGAGTGTAAGAACTCATCTATGGCATTTTGAACAACAGTCTTCAGATCCAACTTCAACTCATCTAAAAATCCATCTGGAAAAACTTGTGTAGAAGTCTGAGTTCCAAGAAACTCATCATCATCTTTGATATTGATCTCATCTTCATAAAAAATGAATGCATCAATGAACTCATCATCTTCCTTGCCAAAAATGATCGAGTCGTCTTCTTCTTCAGCACTTTCAACAATTTCTTCCAATTGTTCGGAAGTCTGAACAACAGCATCCACCAACTCGAGTTTCAACTCATCTTCCACAAGATCAGTTTGAACACCAACGTCAAACGTAGCTTCTGAGAATAACACGTCATCAGAGAGGTTTAGCATTCTTTTCACCAGGGCAGTCAAGACATGAGATGGGAACAATTCTGAGTGATCTTGAACACCACTATTCTCCTTCTGTTCCATCTCCCAATCTTGAAAGTTGGAAATTCCACCCATTCCTTGGATAACTTCAAACAAATCCTCAGTTGGAGCTTTCTTCAAAGCAACCCAAGTGCAAATTCTCAGTAGCTTCTCATACTGTTCTGAAGAAGTATCGATCTCAACTGACTCAAGCTTCTTCTTCAGGTTGTTGCTAACTTTCGATCACAGCCTCTTCTCTCTTAAACACATCGGATAGTAAACAAGGGAATCAAATCTAATTTCAGAAGGGGTCTGAACAGGTGGGGTCCCTGTTGCAGTTGTTGCAGTGGCAACTAGTTGTGTTTCTGAAATAGATGGGTAAGAGAGTTCAACATATTCTGTTGAGGTAGAGGGAGTAAGGATTGTGGTTTCTAGGGGCTTTGATGTGGCTAGGTCAGGTATGACAACTGTCGGAGTATCAGTTGTGTCTATTATAGTAGTGTCTTTGGTTATGTTGGCTCTCAGTGGTTGTACTGCCAACACTTGTGAGGTTGAAGGTGCAGGTCTGGCACGAGATCGATGTGATCTGGCCTTGGTTCGGACAGGAGGGAGAGAGAGAGGAATTGAAAGAGAGCTAGAAGAAGTACCAACTTGTGTAGTTGTCTTGTCTGGTGAAGGACTCGACTCGACTCTCACCAGTCGATAGGTTTCTGTGACTTCAACACTTGTCTCCTCCTCCTTCTCGGATCCTTTATCAGAATGAGTCTCCTCCGAGTCACCAGCAGCCTCGAACATGGCCTCCTCTGCCACATACTCAACTAGTCTTCCACTAGTTCCGGCCTCAGGCTCAGATTGTCCATCATCTGACTCGTCTTCCTCTGCACTAGATGAGGCGGCCTCAATCATGGCGTCATCAGGATTAATATGAACCTGTCTTGGAGCAGCAGACCTTGCAGCAGCTTGCTTTGCCAAAGCCTCTTTCTTCAAATAATGTTTAAGCACATGAAACGGCTTGCCTTTGCTCCAAGTCGTCTTGTTTGGCAACAAGATGGGTAAGAGGAAACTTAACTTGTTTCCAAACCCAACTGCGGCAGACACCACCCAATTCGCCGAATCGGTGTCAACACGCACGTTCCTTTCAAAATACATAATACGATCCGTGAATAATTTGTACCAATTGCCTTCAGTGATGCCGTCATAGATTGCGGCCATCACTCTTGCCTTCAGTAGAGTCACGGAATCATAGCTTCCAGTAACACATAGCAACATCTTTGATGCAATGTCAAGTAGAGTCTTGTACTTGTCTAAGAGCTCCTTCTTCTTGACAGCAGGGATCTTTCCATCACGACCCAGCTTCAACTTTTTACCACAGAAAATGCTTAGATACCTCAACTCCTGGCCACCAGCATAATTCTCAATGTCAATCGAACCAGTTGGTAGCTTCAAATTCTCGAACACATTTTCTCGAGTAAGCTCTACTCGACTTCTACCAATGAACGATAGAATTGAATCGCCTTGCCTGGTTGCATTGGCATAGAATTCAAGCACTTCTTCTTCAAGAACCACTTCCGGGAATGATTCCAAGTAAGGTCTCAATCCACAGCGGCAACATTTCATCAAAATTTCTTTATTGCCATCGGTGTGCTTGCCTTTGAAAAAGACAGACCCTTCAACATGCACCTTCCCCTCAGATGCATATCTGCCTAGGTCAAACCTAGCCTGCATGTTAGTTCTAACATCGAATATTGAGACGATCGACATTATAGATAAGTTATGTGAGAACGATTAGTAAGAATTAACAAGAAATCGAGAGTTCTCAAGAGTAGAAGTGTTAAGAACGCGTAGGGGAGAAGAGTAAAGCAGTTGAGGGTTTTGTAAAACCTTAATTTTCGAATCAATGGCCAAGATGAAATATTTTGATCTAACGGTTGGGGCTTTTGGTATTCAGTTACGGAATCGAGAATATTACGTGATTTGATATTGTAAAATTTGAAATCCGCCACTTCTTATTGGTTAGGACAGAAGAGTGTACTCATCTGACCTAATGTAGTAGAGACTGGCGCGAATTGGGTGTATACACCTCATTAACTGGAGTGTATAAATCCAATTCTAGGATTTTTCAATTTTAAGAATATCTAATTACCATAATACCCTTAATTCAATGACTTAAACAATTATCATATTTCAATCAAGAGAAACACTTAGCTTGTCTGTTCGTGTCTATCCAGAACAGACGAGTAGACTGTAAGCTTCACAAGACGAGTAGTCTTGAGTACACAAGACGAGTTCCCCCTTCGCCTGTGCTTGTCTTTTCTGAACATCGAACGACTTCATGTACCTATCTTTATCATATGCGACATATTTCCGTAGGTACAAGTAGAGTAATATAAATATGATGAATATCAATCTAAAGCAATGATCGAGGTTTCGAACAAGATGCCTATTGACAAACATAAGAGTCAACATAAGGATATTTAAGAAATCAAAGATTCCCCCTTAATTGTTTGTTCCCTTAGTATTACCCTCAGCTTTACCAGCTTCCTCATCGGGTTGTCTGATCATCTAGTCTAGTCTTGTATACCTGTCTGGTGCGTGAATAGTCGAGTGCTCTGGTCTTGGATCTTGTCTCCTTTTCTTGATGTACCTATCTGGTTAGTACATAGCTATAGGCAAGTAGGGTCTAAATCAATTAGCCCTAGACTAATGCATAACTCACGAAATCGTGCTTCAGCTAATGGTTTAGTAAAAATATCAGCTCTTTGAAAATCAGTATGAATCTTTTCCATGCGAATATCCTTCTTTTCTACATGATCACGTATGAAATGATGCTTCACATCAACATGTTTACAACGTGTGTGCAATACAGGATTTTGTGTAATGGCAATGGCACTATTACTATCACAAAAAATAGGAACATTCGATTCATATATGTTGTAATCTCTAAGCTGTTGCATGAGCCAGAGTAGTTGACTACAACAGCTACCAGCAGCCATGTACTCGGCTTCGATAGTAGAGGTAGCAACACTAGTCTGCTTTTTCGAAAACCATGAGATGAGTTTTGTGCCTAAGAATTGACAAGAACCAGATGTAGATTTCCTATCTATTCTACAGCCACCAAAATCAGAATCTGAGTAGCCACTTAGAGATAAATCATCATTTGAAGGATACCATATACCACGATTGATGGTTCCTTTCAAATATTTCAATATCCTTTTAGTGGTTTCCATATGACTCTCTTTTGGATTAGCTTGAAAACGAGCACATACGCCAACAGAGAATGCAATATCAGGTCTACTAGCAGTCAAGTACAGTAATGAACCAATTAGACCACGATAATATGTTTGATCAGCACACTTACCTTGTTCGTCTGGGTCCATTCTGTATGTAGGTAGCATAGGTACGCCAGCAGACTTGCATGTCTTAATACCATACTTGTCTAGAAGATTTCTAGTATACTTTGCTTGATTTATGAAAATCCCATCAGGGGTCTGTTTTACTTGAAGACCAAGAAAGTAATTCATTTCACCCATCATGGACATCTCAAATTTACTTTGCATGAGTGTTGAGAAGCTTTCACTCAGCTTTTTGTTAGGTGACCCAAAAATGATGTCATCTACGTAAATTTGGACGAGTAAAATGTCTTTCCCTTCTTATCTTCTGAACAAGGTTCGATCGACCTTGCCCTTAGTAAAACCATTTTCTAACAGAAAGAGAGAGAGAGTATCATACCATGCTCTTGGAGCTTGCTTTAGTCCGTATAAGGCTTTCTTCAATCTGTACACCTGGTTGCCTTTGACTTCGAAACCTGGGGGTTGTTCAACATACACTTCTTCCGCAAGAATACCGTTAAGAAATGCACTTTTAACATCCATTTGATATACAGTAAACTTCATGTGAGCAGCATATGCAAGGAACAATCGAATGGCTTCTAGTCTAGCAACAGGAGCATATGTTTCGTCATAGTCTATGCCTTCAGCTTGGGAGTAGCCTTGGGCAACTAGTCTAGCCTTATTCCTAACGACTACATCATTCTCATCTTTCTTGTTTTTGAAAATCCATCGAGTGCCAACTACATTATGATGTTTAGGCCTATCGACAAGTTCCCAGACGTCGTTTCGAACAAACTGGTTCAACTCGTCTTGCATAGCGATGATCCAATTACTATCAGCCAATGCCTCTTTAACAGTGGTAGGCTCGATAGATGAGAGGAAACAACACCAGCAAAACATAGTTGGACTAGGCTGTTCTTGCGATTCAAAGAGTTGTCGTCTAGTTTTCACACCAACAGTAGAGTCACCAATAATGTTTTCAGTATCATGCGCAGATTTCCATATTTTTCTATTCTTAACAGTAGTGCTATCATCATCTATATCATGTACAGCATCATGCATATCAATATCATTTGTATCATCAATTTTCACAGGAGTAGTAGAGTCGACTAGAGCAGGCATGTCTACTGGTCTAGAAGACTTACCTTGAGCACTTACTTTCACTTTATCATCAGAGTCGAGAGCTTTCATGAATGGATTGTAGGCTTGAATGGATTCATATACCTCTGAGTCTTTGTCAAATTCGATCGTTAGATCAGTCACCTTTTCACTGATCTTGTCGGCAGACGAGTCCTGTCGAGATTCATCGAAAACCACATGTGGTGTTTCTTCCACACAAAGAGTTGAGTAGTTGAATACCCTAAATGCCTTGCTAGTCGAGGAGTATCCTAAGAATATCCCCTCGTCTGCTTTGGCATCGAAAGCATTCAACTTGCTCTTTCCGTTGTTATGGATGAAACACTTACATCCAAATATATGGAAATATGAAATACGGGGTTTTCTACCTTTCCAAACCTCATAAGGTGTCTTGCCTAGAGCTTTGTTGATCGCGCTTCTGTTCTGTGAGTGGCATGCAGTATTGATAGCTTCAGCCCAAAACTTTTGAGGTGTGTTGAACTTAGCTAGCATGGTTCTACAGGCTTCTTTGAGAGTTCGATTCCTTCTTTCTGCTACACCGTTCTGTTGTGGTGTCCTAGCTGCACTAGTAAGATGCTGGATACCACGTTTAGCACAAAAGTCTTTGATATAGCAATTAATGAACTCAGTTCCCTTGTCACTATGAATTTTGACAATGGACTGGTTTTTCTCAACTTGTAACTTCTTCAACAGATCAGGTAAAAGGGTTTGTGTATCACTCTTCTTGTGTAGGAAGACTACCCAAGTAAACTTAGAATAGTCGTCTACCACAACAAGTGTGTACCTTCTACCATTCAAGGTTGGAGGAGTTATTGGACCATGAAGATCCATATGTAGAAGTTCTAGGACTCTACTAGTTGAGAGAGTAGGAATTGTCTTGAATGAACTTTTAACCTGTTTACCCTGTTGACAAGCCGTGCATACATGTGACTTGTAGTAGACCTCATTGGGAATACCTTCTACAAGGTAATCTCTGGCTATCTTATTAAGAACCTTAAAGTTTAAGTGACAGAGGCGTCTATGCCAGAGCCACCCAAGTTCTTTTGGATTCTTAGTAAGTAGACAGGTGTCCCTCGGACAACTGTTCCAATTCACTATATACACACTACCTTGTCTTACGCCGACTAGTAGGACCGTGTGTGTCCTTTTGTCAATGATCTGACATTTGCGGCTTTTGAACTGCACCTTGTATCCACGATCACAAAACTGTGAGACAGAGAGTAGATTGTATTTCAGGCCTTCAACATAAGAGACATCTTGGATTTCTACGTCTCCATTCCGAATGTAACCAAATCCTTTAGTGACAGCAGTGGAACTATCACCAAATATCACTTTTGGTCCTTCTTGCTCATGATAGCTTGATAAGAGAGCCTTGGTACCAGTCATGTGGTGCGAACAACCACTGTCAATGTACCAAGTTTCTCCTACTGAGCCACCCTTCTTATACAAGTCAAGTCGACCCTGCAATGAAGATATTCAATAATTTAGGTACCCACTAGTTTATTGGGGTCCTGGGGGGTTAGTTGAGTTCACAGGAATCCAAATATACATTGGAGTCTTGAACAAGTTTGATCTTTTAAGCTTTCGCCCAAATTTGTTACAGCATAAGACCTTGTTGTCCTTAACTGGCCTATCAGTCGAGTTCGGGTCTACTCTTTGGAGATAGTGTTTCGACTTAATCTCTACTTGAGCAGGCACCGGTCTATGATAGTCAGAGTAGGGCTTGTAGGCATTAGGTCCATACGGTTTATAGACGCGTTTGGGTCTTTCCTCAATAATGATATCATATGACAAAGGTGGAGGATATAGGACAGCTTGTGTACGATATTTTGGAGTAACCTGTCTAGGTCTAGACGAGTAGAGCTGAGACTGCCTTATAAACGGAGGTCTAGGCTCTTGACGTCTAGTCTGTACCTGTCTAGTACTCGTCTCCTCAGGATACCAATCCTCGTATCTGACCTGGTTGGGTCGTCCACGATTAGTGGTCCTTTGAAGATTAGTTATAGGTGGAACAAGCTTGTTGTTGACATTCTTTCTACCTCCCTTGGTAGTCGAAATGTTAACTCGAGCTTGCTTAGGTACAATACCTTGAGATGGAGTACCAATATCGTATATCATAGGTCCTTTTCCTTTATCATTTGGCAAAAGTCTTGAGTTAGTAGTAGTAGGGTTCTTATAGACTCGAGTAGACGAGTTAGATGACTCAGCACCTATACCTGTCTTGTCAACTGGATCTCTATACCTATCTGATAATTCAAGGTTAATCTTAGAAGAGTTAACCAGGTCAGTAAGTTTGAGATCTAGTGTGACAACCTCGGTCTCTAAGAACTTATTACGTTCTTCAAGCTTTTTGCATTTGCTCTTTAAAACATTGAACTCATTTCTCTCAGTTGCATGTGTCTTAAGTAGGTCTTGATATAACCTGTCTGTCAATGCATACTTTTCTTTGAGTTGACTTAACTCTTCAGTCAAGCGTTCATTTAGAACTGTTATATTAGGATCTACTTTGGACTGAGCTTCCTTAAGATCAATGATTTCTTGTTTTAATGCAATGTTCTCATCACTGACTTCAATGAAAGCTTGGTTAGCAAGTAGAAGGTCGTCCTCAACTGCACTAGTCGAGTGCTGAAGACTACTTCCTACTTCACTACTAGCAGTGTCACTTTCATCAGTGTCAGAATCATCACAAGATTGAAAAGAAGTAGCAGATGATACCTCTTGTTCGATTTTAGCCATACAGCATAAGCCATCGTCAACTATAAATGCTTCGTCGTGGTCTGGATCGGATGGGTAGCTGGATAGGGATGATGGTAACTCGTCTGAGTCAGACTCAGATTCATCATTGGCCATCATGACCTTTTTCCCATGGTTATATCTTCTATCCCTTCTTGCCTTCCGCTCCTCTCGATCATCAGTACTCAGGTCTGGGCATTCATATATATAATGACCTGGCTTTTCGCAGTTGTAACACAAGAGATCATTAGTAGTCTTTTTGATAGGTGATTTATCTCTACGTTTATTACGTCTATCAGTATGCTGACTCTTCCTATCATCCGACTTTCTATCTCGTCTATCAGACGAGTTCTTCGACGTAGACGCTCTATGATCCTTGTAAAATTTCTTGTATCTACCAAAACGTTTATTCAGTCTATCAAACTTTCTAACCATGAGGTTTACCTGATCCTTCAGACTAAGATCAGTATCTAACTCGTCTTTTACAGAAGCAGACTTAGCCTTAGACTTAGACTTAGACCTATCTACTCTAGAAGACTTAGAAGAGCTAGACTTAAAGGCAACGTTCTTAGATACAGCATGTTCTCTATCACTACTGGCTAGTGGTTCATCTTCGTCTAGATCAAACTCATGGGCTTTAAGAGTTTGGAACATTGTTTCAGCAGTCCACACATCTATATCTTGAGTGTTCTTAACAAGCATCTTTACCATTCTCCACCTGGCATCAAGACTCTTAAGAATCCTAAGATTAATTTCACGAGCAGTATATGTCTTACCAAGGACTTCCAAATCATTCATGATCTTAGTAAACCGAGTATCTAGCTGGTCGATAGTTTCGCCAGCTTTCATCCGAAATGATTCAAATCTTTGGACAGCTGTGGAGAGCTTGCTTTCTTTGATTAGGGATGTCCCTTCACAAATGATAGCCAGCCTATCCCACATCTCCTTGGCAGTTTTACATTTTAACACTTTTCCTAGATACTCGTTAGGAAGAGTGTGTAAGATGTAATTCTTTGCCAGACTATCCAAATTATTTTGACGCATTTCTTCTGAGGTTAGATCTGACCTGGGTTTCTTGACGAGAGTGCCAATTGGTTTGTCTTTGTCGAGGGTAGCAGTATTTGGAACCATTGTAACGATAGGACCCTCGGTGACAACAGAGATCATTAGGTCGTGGGTGGAACTGAAGATGGCTTCCATCCTCAACTTCCAGTAGTCATAGTCCTGAACCTGGAACTTCGGTAGCTTGTTAGCGCTGATTTCAAGAGACATGCTTATACGAGTAGATTAGTGCTAATCAGTGATATGATCAAGAAGCAGATAGATCAAGAATCGACACAGGAAACAGGTATAGCAAGAATATTGATCAAGAACACGAGAGCAAATACAGATATGAACCAAGACTTCACCCTAAGTCTTTAAGTTGGTTATCAAGAAACAGCAGTTCGTAAACTACTGCTCTGATACCACTTGTTGGTCCCAAGTTGAGTTAATAACGAGTAAGCTAGTGAAAACGTCTAGAGGGGGGGTGAATAGACTTTTCAAAAATCTTTCGAAATATCAAAGTACAATATGCGGAATACGAAATTAAACAATGAGCCCAAGTAGTTTATACTCAACTTATATTCAAGAACTCTGTTCTATACTCAACTAATCAAGTTCAGTTAAGTAGTTAAACAATTAAGCAATTAAACAACTAAAACATTAAAGTAAATCAACACACAACGATTTATAGTGGTTCGACAACTTGTCTACATCCACTCTCACAAACCCAGTTGTGATGTTTCCACTAAACTCTTCCAATCGAGTACAAAGTGTAAATTCCTGTCTTTTAAGTCCCAAGAAGAAGACTTAGATCTTCAAAGACTATACCACCAGATATGTCTACGATCTAACTAGAAATTTACAAGTATCTAGCAACTTGATAACAAAAACTAAAAAGAAAAACTTATTCAGTAGCAGTCTTCTGATTTCTTCAGTTGTCTTCTGACTTGCTTTCTGAACTTCAAACTCTGCGAGTTGTAAACTTCTTAATGCTTCAACAATGCTTCAGTAATCAGTATGTAATCAATATCTCAGTAGTCTTTAAATGATAAACTCCTTCAAGTATTTATAGACTTCGATCTTCAAGAACTTAGGTAGTTGTAACCAACCTTTCTTGAAAACTGACTTCAACTAAATCTTCTTATCCATAAACGTGTTTCTTGTTATGAATTAGTTATTCCATAACTTAACTTCTTTATCCTTATCTTTACACGCGTTTGTAACTAACTTTAAGTTATCTTGTTGACTTGTCTTGTAGCCTTGTTGCGTACTTGTCTTGTAGTCCACCTGTCTTGTTCCAACACTTAGACAAATTCTGAGTCTTCTATTTTACTCTTCTTGTCTGGTCTTTGCGCAGTCTTCAGTAGTAGACTATTCTAATCCTAATAAGACTATTACATTACTTTAAGCTTTATAAAATAGCTTAGTCAACTTATAAACTATACAATGCATCTATCTATTACATAGAAAATCAATGAGCTTCTATACAATGTTTCATATAGCTCAACAACATCCTAAATAATCAATATAAACAGATATGAAGTACTTATAAATCGTACTTGTCTTTCAAACATAAAACAATACTTTTCTTTTACATGTGAACTTCTCATGTGAACTCTACTGGTCTTGTACAAGATGACTTCTCTTAACCAGACTAGGTCAGTCAACACTTAGAAAATATTCAAGTCTACTTTTGGCTTATCAAAACTTCATCTTTTAATAATCATGTAGGACTTGTTCTAGGATTCATATCCCAACAAAGGATATTCGCATGGAAAAGATTCATACTGATTTTCAAAGAGCTGATATTTTCACAAAACCATTAGCTGAGGCTCGTTTTCGTGAGTTATGCATTAGTCTAGGGCTAATTGATTTAGACCCTACTTGCCTATAGCTATGTACTAACCAGACAGGCACATCAAAGAAATAAGGAGACAAGATCACTAGAACAGAGCACTCGTCTACTCACGCAACATACAGGTATACAAGGCTAGACTAGATGACCAAACAACCCGATGAGGAAGCTGGTAAAGCTGAGGGTAATACTAAGGGAATATACATTTAAGGGGGAATCTTTGATTTCTTAAATATCCTTATGTTGACTCTTCAGTTTGTTAACAGTCATCTTGTTCGAAACCTTGACCATTGCTTTAGATTGATATTCATCTTAATTATTCTACTCTACTTGTACCTGCGATTATACGTTGCATAAGATAAGATAGGTACATGAAGTCATTCGACATTCAGAATAGACAAGCACAATCGAAGGGGGAACTCGTCTTGTGTTCATAAGTCTACTCGTCTGTTCTGGATGGACTCGAACAGACAAGATAAGTGTTCTTTTGATTCAAATACTCTAAGTGTTTAATCAAATCGAATTAAGGGTATTATAGTAATTCGATAATGCTAAAATTAGAAAACCCTAGAATTGGATTTATACACTCCCATTTTAATGAGGTGTATACACCCAGTTCGCACTCTACTCTACTACGCTAGGTCAGATGAGTACACTCCCCTGTCCTAACCAATAGAAGAGGCGGATTCCAAATTTTACAATATCAAATCACATAATATTCTCGATTCCATAACCGAATACCAAAAGCCCCAACCGTTGGATCTATGATTCAATCTTGGCCGTTGATGTGTAAGATCAGTTCTAACAAAACCCATCATTTACACACTACTTGCCCCACGATTTCATAACTCCCCTACTCAAGCTATCAATATGTCGATCATCTCACTCTTTGATGTAAGGACTAACATGCAGGCCAAATTTGACCTTGGCAAGTTCATCGCCGAAGGTAAAGTGCATGTGAAGCCCTCGATGTTCTTCAAAGGGCTACACACTGAAGGCAACCAAGAGATTATTACTAAGTGCATCAGATGTGGGTTGAAACCCTACTTGGAGGCCTTTCCAGAGGTTGTGCTAGAACAAGAGGTGTTGGAGTTCTATGCCAACGCCACCAGACAAGGAGATGTCATTCAATCGTTTATTGGAGCGAGTCGAGTGGAAATCACTCGTGAGGCCGTGTTTGATGTGTTGAAGCTGCCCATCAGAACGATTGGTGTGGAGAACTATGCTAATGGCCAAGAGCTGAGGTATTTAAGTATTTTCTGTGGCAAGAAGATTCGTCTGAATCGAGATGGCAAAATTCCAGCTGTAAAGAAGAAGGAGTTGCTGGAGAAGTATCGAACCCTCCTGGACATAGCTAGCAAGATGTTGCTATGTGCCACTGGTTCTCATGACTCATTCACTTTGGCTAAGGCAAGAGTGATGGCTGCCATCTACGATGGAATCACTGAAGGAAACTGGTTTAAATTACTTGTTGACCGGATTATGTACTTCGAAAGAAGTGTAAGAGTTGACACCGACACTTGTAATTGGGTGGTGACCAATGTTGTTGGTTTTGGAAACAAGCTGTCCATTCTTCTACCTATCTTGATGCCCACAAAGACGGAATGGAGCAAAAGGAAGCCATTTCACCCTTTGAAATTTTATTTGAAGAAAGAGGCGTTGAAGAAACAAGTTGCTGCAAGGCCAGCTGCCCCAAGGCAAGCTCAGATTGATCCTATGGAAGCATTGCCATATGCTAACTCATCTAGTTCTTCAGAAGATGAGTCGGATGATGAAGAGTCTAAGGATGTGGCACAAGCTGGAGCTAGTGCAGAAGACTCAGAGGAGACTCAATCCGATGAAGCGTCTGAGAAAGCTGAGGAGCCAAGTATTGCTGAAGTCTATCGTCTTGTAAGAGTGCCTAGTCCTACACAAGACGAGTCGAGTCCTCAGGTTGGTACTTCTTCTCAATCTGTTTCAATTCCTCTCTCTCTCCCTCCTGTCCAAACCAAGGCAAGATCACACCGATCTCGTCCTAGACCTACTCCCTCATCCTCACACGTGCTGGCAGCATATCCGCTGAGAGCCAGCATTCCCCAAAACACTCCTATAAAAGATACAACTGATACTCCGACAGTTGTCACACCAAACCTAGCTGCATTACAGCCCCCAGAAACCACAGACCAAACTCTCTCTCTACCCTCAACAGAATATGTTGAACCCATCAACCCATCTACTTCAGATAAGACCCCAGTTGCCACTGCAACAGCTGAGACAGGGACCCCACCTGCTTAGACCCCGTCTGAAGTTAGATTCGAATCCTTGGTGTATTATCCAATGTGCTTAAGGGAGAAGAGAATCCGTTCGAAGATGAGCACCAATTTAAAGAAACAGCTCTCATCTATCGAGATAGACTACTCAACAGAGCAGTTTGGGAAGCTTCTGAGAATATGCACTTGGGTCGCATTGAAGAAGTCCCCAACAGACGACTTGTTTGAAGTCATCTTAGGAAAGGGTGGTATCTCAAACTTTATGGATTGGGAAATGGAGCAAAAGGAGAACAGTGGTGTTCGAGACCACTCGGAGCTATTTCCATCTCACGCCCTTACTGCTCTTGCGAAGAGGATATTGGGTATTTCTGATGATTTGCTGTGCTCAGAATCGCAATTTGATGTGGGTGTTCAAGTTTCAGAGACTGATTTTGTTGAAGATGAAGTAATGGTTGATGTTGAACCAGTCCAAGTTATTCAGTCTACTGATCCTGTGATAGAGCTTGACAATGTCTCAGACCAGTTGAGAGGCATTGTGTTCAAATTCCAAGTGGAACATGCTGATAGTCCGAGGTCAGATTCAAAGTTCATTAATCGTTATTCTGACATATTCTTTCCAGCCGCAATTTGTGGCTATGTAAACAAGCTGCATGCCATAATGAAGAAAGACTTGGCTGATTCTGAAAGAAGGGCTAAAGAAGCAAGGTTAGCAATCGTTCCTTACACTCCCCAACTTAATTTGAAGGCTATTGCTGGAAGTGTGGTTCCAGAGGCTGAGGTAGTAGAAGACGAGGTCTTGACTACTGCTGCAGAAGGCAAGTTGGTGGAAGTGTTATCTCTTCCAGAAGATGAAGTCATGGAAGAAGATGCTCATATAGAGGTTGGTCAATCTTCTCAAGCAATCCCAGCTGCTTCGTTAGATGAGTTGAAGGAAGACTTGAAAGCTGTCATCAAGTCGTCTATTGATAAATTTCTCAAGTTCGAATTAAAGAAGACTCTTGTTGAACAGAACAGTGTCCTTGTGACAAGTTCAAAAGATGATTATGAATGAGGTCAATCAGTTGGGCAATGACTTCATGCAAGAGATGTTCAATCAGATTGAAGGATTTCTCCAAAACCAAGTTGAATATTCGGAGAAGAGCTCAGTCGATTTTGCTCGTGTCTTAGCTACTGAATCCAGAAAGATGGAAAGAGTTTATAGAGCCAAGATCGAGGTTGCTGATGTTCAAAGAAAGGAAGCTTATGATCAGCTAGCACAAGCAAGAGAGATTATTAGTGCTATGACTGAAGAGAACAGGAAATTTCGTCTGACTGCAACACATTTCAAGAAAGAGTTGAACTTGTCTACTCAAAAGTTGGAGTTGGTGGCTACCAAACTAGACAAGTTGAGTCAAGATGGTTCTCACCAGAAGCAAATTGAGAAAGCAACTAACCTGATGAAGTAAGCTATGTTTGAAGAGATGACTCACTTTACTTCTCTTTTCACTCTCAAGGCGACTGATGAAGCCAAAAAGGGGGAAGAGACGAGTAGAGTCGAAGCCAGAGTTGAAGTTGCTGAAGGTGAAAAAGCTAAGTCCACCAGTTCTGAACCAGAAGCGAAAGAAGCTGCGGAAGCTATGCAAGATCTTAGAAGGCCTAAGAGAGGCAGAGGCAAGTTGGTTAAAACTGTTGATCTTGAGCTAGCTAAAGCAGACGAATTGAAGAGAAAGGAGAAAGGCAAGGGAGTTGCTCTTCCTGAAGCAGAGGTTCAGACTAAGCCAATGTCAAAGAGAAAGTCTATTGTCATTGAAGAACCGAAAGAAGCTGAGGCAACAACAGTCGTGAAGAAGCAGAAAGTTGTTGATCCTGATGATGAAAGTCATTATGCGAGCCAGAAGAAGATCGGTAAGCATATTGAAAGACTGCAGAAGTTGAAGGCTGATGAAGATCAAATGGAAGACCAATTCATTGATTATTTCATTGACAAAGAGCATCGTCAAGATTGGATGAAAGTGAAGAGACAATGGGAGCTTGACCACTGGATTATTAGAAAATTTGGTGATGTTGAGAGCTCGGATGAACTTTACTCAATCTTTGATAAGTTCATGGAAGGCCAGAACAAGTTGCTTAGGAACTTGATTATGAGGATATCGGCTGCTGCAAATTTCAACATTCTAGTGCCTACTTTTCCGAAGTGGAAGACTCCTTTGACCATCTCAGGTAAAAGAGTTGATCTTAACCAGATCAAGAAGTATGAAGAAGAGCTGTTTGACAAAGAGAAGATTGAAGATGAAGATCATATCAGAGTGATACACAAGAGACTCCTAGATGCATTCTGTGTTCCGAATCTTGAAGGAGGTACTCTCTCAGATTAGTTGTTTTACTTTGGTACTTAGTTTTGATTTTTGAAGTATGTGTAATATCTACTGTTCTTAGTTTGAATGAATGAAAAATGCATTGGGAGAGGACGTGGAGATGTAGTGTGTGCGATTTCACTCTACTAGGTGCGATTTTTTACAGCGACAATTTCTCTCTCTTTCCATTCATGTAAACCTTATTTCGTCGGAAAATTTGCTTCTCTCTCCGGAGTCCGATCATCTTTGTTTTTGAGGGGTTTTGCCCTCCTCGACAAGGGCTTTCTTCCTATACCCGTATCAAGATCAACGGTGCAGAGGATCACTTCCGATTTCTTCTCTTCCCTATGATTATTTTTTGCCGCAATGAGTCGACCTCCGCCGGTACGATTTTCACTTTCATGTATCAATCAACATTCGCGGCTCTTCGCGCCCTCACCTCCATCACCACCGCCGATCGAAGGTCCCGACACCATATAAGATCTCCGTTGTCTTCTGCATTTTGAAGTTGCTGCTCATTCTCTCTGTCTCCGCTTTCTTCTATTTCTCGTTGCAGAGTAAAGGTTAGGGATTTGTTCGATCCGCCGCATTAACCACCGGTGCCGTCATCTCAATTGAACAAACACGATTACAGCGAAAAGCAAACGTATATAATTGTAATTTTCCCGAATATTTGGAAGAAGCATTTTGATTTTACCGCTTGAGAATATGATAGGAAATCGAGCAATGAATATTGCATCAAACGCAGCCCATCGCTGAAACTTAGACTAAATTACATTGCAATTTTCGTTTAGCAATGGATGATTGGATGTGGAGGTTTTAACTTTTAAGGGTGTATATGGGGGGTTTTAGGAGTACAGCTCTGTATTGGTTGGAAAAATCGAACAATTGAAGAATCTTGCTCGTTTCATAGAGTTCAACCCATTGCGATGGTCTTGGACGCCATAGATGATAATTACTAGACGGATGCGAGATTTACCAGAATATTAAAGGGTTTTCTGAGATAGTTTCTGCTTAGTACTCTGAATTTTGATGCCAAGTTAGTCCGTTACCGCCACCATAGCAGCAAACTGACGCCGAGGTGAGTGGGGTTTGATTTGGTTTTAATACCTTTCTGTTAGTTGTTGGGAGGGTATTTTTGTGCTGGGATTGGCCATTGGGTTACCTTGAGCCCAGGAAGAAGCATTGTGGAATATTGAAAGAATACAAAAGTGATGAAAAATTTGAGAACTCTAGCATAGAGGGAACTGAGAACTCTGTCAAACTCCATGGACATTGTATGCTGGAATGCACGAGGGTTGAGGGGCCCGAATGCATTCAATAAACTTAGACGCTTAGTCGTGGTAAATAACCCCTCTATGATTTTTGTTATCGAGTCTAGATTGTCCTCTAGAATAGCTCAAACATGGAGGACTTTGTTACATTTTGATGTTTGTTTTGTTGTTGAACCGATCGGCACAAGAGGGGGTCTGATCCTCTTTGCAAAAAACAATGAAGTGCAAGTAAGTTTGAGCTCTTATTCCTTTGCACATATTGATGTTTTGATTTCACATGAAGATTTCAGTTGGTATTTTACGGGATTCCATGGAAGTCCAGATCAAACACAAAGACAACACTCTCTTAATTTACTCTCAAAGATTCGATCTCTTCACCACCCAATGTCACCTTGGGTTGTGGGGGGAGATTTCAATTATTTGATGTACACTCATGAAAAAAGAGGAGGTAATTTGGATGGAAGAATGATGCAGAATATGAACAGGTTTAACAATACTCTAAATAACTTGGCACTCAAGGATATTGGTTTCAAAGGCCCAAAATTCACGTGGACAAATAAAAGAAAAGGAAATCGGTTGATTCAGGAAAGGTTTGATCGTTTTCTTGCAACAAAAAATTGGATCGAGTTCTTTGATTTAGCTTCAGTAAAGAATGGTTTCTGGTTTGGTTCGGATCATCGAGCAATTTCGCTCGCGGTGCGAAGACTACATGTTTACCAATGGCCTCGGGACAAAGAGAAACACTTCCTCTTTGAAAATGCATGGTTGTTGGAAAAGAATTTTATGAAAGTTTTTCATTCAATTTGGGGAAGAACTGAAAGGGAATCACTACTCAAGATTCGGTTACAGCAGTGTGGAAACGATCTTCGAAAATGGGCAACAAGTTCTATTGGAAATATTGACAGAAGAATCCAATCAATTACCAAAGAGATGCAGCTCTTGGAAAGCAATGATATGAGTGAAGCTCAGGAGGAGGAAAATAAAACATTAGAAAGTGAGCTTGAAACTTTATTTGCTCAACAGGAGGAATATTGGCAACAAAGATCAAGAGTAAATTGGATGAAATGTGGAGATCGTAATACCACATATTTTCATAGGAGAGCGTCAGAGAGAAGGTCGAGAAATAAGATTTCTAGGATCAAAGATGAGAATGGCAGGTGGAGATCAACGAAGGATGATATTACCAGCTTGATTGAATCTTATTATGGGGATCTTTTTTTATCAACACAGCCTACAGAAGCTCAGATTGAAAATATTACAAGAAGTACTACGCCTGTAGTAAACTCCCGAATGAATTCCTTATTGGATATCCCTTTTACAAAGGAAGAGGTACGTGTGGTTCTGTTTGATATGCATCCAAATAAGGCCCCTGGCCCTGATGGTTTCAACGCACGTTTCTATCAAGAGATGTGGGATATTGTGGGACAAAAAATTACACAGGAGGCTCTTAAAGTTCTTAATGAGAAAGAGGACATCCGTGACTGGAATGAAACCATTATATCACTCATTCCCAAGGTAAAGCAACCAGAAACTTTGAAAGACTTTCGTCCCATTAGTCTAAGCAATGTATGTTATCGAATTATTGCAAAAACCATTGCTAACAGGTTGAAAAAGATTTTTCCACATGTGATTGATGAAAATCAAAGTGCTTTTGTGCAAGATAGGCAAATTGCTGATAATATCCTGATTAGTTTTGAATGCATGCATTGGTTGAGACATAATAAGAGCAAGCAGGGGTATGCGGCGTTGAAACTTGACATGAGCAAGGCTTATGATCGAATTGAATGGATGTTTCTTAAATCTCAAATGTTGAAGATGGGGTTTTCTGAGAAGGTGACCAGCCTTATTATGCGATGTGTTACTACGGTTAGTTATGTTTTTAGAGTAAATGGCTCGATTATTGGCAAAGTTAGACCATCGAGAGGTCTCAGGCAAGGAGATCCTCTGTCACCTTTTCTTTTTGTTCTCTGCGCACAAGGATTATCTTCTTGTTTTACAAAACAAGCGAACAATGGAAATCTTGAAGAAATCAGAGTTGCTAGAGGAGCACCTATGATCACACATCTTCTTTTTGCAGACGATAGTGTTGTGTTCTTTAAAGCTGCTAAGGAGAATGCTGAAAGAATTCAAAAAATTCTCAAACAGTATGAGGAGGCTTCGGGACAGAAGGTGAATTTTGATAAATCATCTATTCTTTTCAGCCCCAACACGGAGGGAGCTAATAAAGAGATGGTTAAAGAGGTCTTGCATGTTAGGATGTCTCAGGGCCATCAGATTTATCTGGGACTCCCGACCTTTTCTTTGAGAGGAAAGAGGATTCAATTTGCATATTTGATTGATAGAATGAGGGAAAGGATTACAAACTGGAAGAATAATGAATTTTCGGAAGGTGGAAAAGAAGTTTTAATCAAAGCTGTACTCCAGGCAATTCCAACATATGCTATGATGTGCTTCAAAATTCCAAAAGGAATTTGTGACCATTTGGAGGCTCTTATTGCGAATTTTTGGTGGGGAAAGAATACTGAGCATAACAAAATACACTGGACAAAATGGGAGAACCTTTGCAAACTAAAAGGACAAGGAGGTTTGGGTTTTCAAAAAATGACTCAATTCAATCAAGCACTTCTGGCCAAGCAGGTTTGGCGTATGATTGAACAACCAACCTCTCTTGTGGGAAGAATTTTTAAAGCCAGGTATTTTAAGCATGGAGATATTATGGAAGCTGAATGGGAAGTAACCCGTCGTTCACATGGAGATAGCTATGTGCTAGTCGCGAAATCTTACAAAAGGGATTACGATGGATGCTAGGAGATGGGAACACGATTAGACTACATAGAGATGCATGGGTTTTGGGCCTAAATGAAGGAAAAATCGAATCATCTATTGCAACAGGCATTAACGTAACACGATTTCTTAATGAAAGAAGGGAGTGGGATAAATAAATGTTGAATATTGGCTTTCTACCTTTTGAAGTGGATGGCATTCTTAGAACAACAATTGGTGAGGCAGATGAGGAGGACACAAGATTTTGGCCGATGGAATCCCATGGCCGATACACAGTAAAATCTGGATATAAAGTGGCGTGTGAAATCAATAAAGGAAGTGATGAGATACCTACAACCTCAAGTTCGGCAGTCTTGCAAAGTTGGTGGAATAAGATCTGGAATTTAAGAATTTCTCCAAAAATTAAAATTTTTGGTTGGAAATTATGCATGGAGTTTGTAGCTACAGAAGGAAACTTGAGTCGAAGGCATATCCCAGTTAATCCAAATTGCGGTCTTTGCGGCACCTTTGCACCAAGCACAGCGCATGTAATATTTACATGTCCAGGAGTTAAAAAGGTGTGGAAATTGTTTGGAATTTGGGGGGTAATTAAAAGTGGAAAATTTTCCAACATCATTGACTTGCTTCAAGGTATTCAAAATTCCTGACAACATCTTTGTTTGAAGAAGTAATCATGATTGCATGAGGAGTATGGAGAGAAAGATGCTCAATGTTGCATACAAGATTACACGTGGACGAACCTGGCCCACACAAGATACAGGAAACCACGGGAGAAAGAGTAATAACATATTTGGATGCTTTTAGGAGAGTTACCCGAGGGGAGGTACTTGAAGAAGAAAGGATTGATAAACCCAGTAATGATGAGGAGAACGGTGTGGATGCGACAACTTATATTCTTGAAGTTGACGGAGCGCATAATCCGGACGAATTGAAGTTTGGTGTTGGGGGTTCTGTGAGTACAAGAGATGGTCAAGTTAAAATAAGCTTCGCCGAAAGAATTTTACCGCAACAATCATCACTTGGGACTGAACTAAAAGCAATTGAAATTGGATTACGCAAGGCTAAGATAGAAAATTTCATATCAATGGAAGTCCGCTCGGATTCGGCCCAAGCAATACGAATGTGCCAAAACGGCACAATAGGAAGAGGACCGGAATGTGGCATCGTTGAACGAATTATAAAGCTTTCGAAAGAATTTGTAGTGTGCAAATTCAATCACTTTCCACGAAGCTTAAATCGACGAGCGCATAGTTTGGCGCAAAGTGCGGTTCACTCTACCATTTCTTCAAAGTGAAATGGAGCAGTTTTTAGGGGTTTCTATCGAGATCGTTAGAATTGTATTCAATTGGCCTTTGTATTCGGATCTATAGCCCCTCATCCCTCTCAAAAAAAAAAAAAAGTTTGAATGAATGAAAAGATAAGTACTATTTGATGTTAAGACAAGATAACTACTTAACTAGTCTATATTAAGAAAAGATTCAAGTAGTTTTGGCTTCATCAAAAAGGGGGAAATTGTTGGGATATGAATCCTGGAACAAGTCCTAAATGATGATAAAAGATAAAGATGAAGTTTTGATAAGCCAAAAGTAGTTTGAATATTTTCTAAGTGTTGAGTGATCTAGTCTAGTTAAGAGAAGTCATCTTGAACAGACCAGTAGAGTTCACATAAGACAAAGTGTTGTTATATACACAAGATAAGTACGAACTATAAGTACTTGTTATATGTATTTAGGTTGTTGTTGAGCTGTTAATGATTGTATAGAAGCTCATGATTTTCATATGTAAATATTCATTGTATAGATTTCTAAGTTGACTAAGCTATGTTATAAAGCTTAAAGTAATGTAATAGTCTTGTTAGGATTAGAATTGTTTACTACTGAAGGACTGCGCGAGACCAGACAAGAAGAAAATGTGTCTACACAAGACAGGTGCGCAACAAGACTCAACAAGACAAGTCAACTTGAAGTTAGTTACAAAAGCGCGTATGAAGATAAGGATTGAAGAGTTAGTTAGAAATAAATAATTAACTACTTAAACGCGTGGAAGGATAAGTATGAAGGATAAAGTTAGTTTTCAAGAAAGGTTGGTTACAACTGACTAAGTTCTTGAAGTTGAAGTCTATAAATACCCCAAGGTGTTTATTAGTTGAAGACTACTGAAATACTGAAAAGCTACGTACTGAAGAATTACTGAAGCATTCGAAGCAAGATACTCACAGAGTTGAAGTTCAGAAAGCAAGTCCAGAAGTCAAGTGAAGAAACCAGAAGACTGCTACTGAATAAGTTTTACGTTTTTGTTTACTGTTTTCAAGTTGCTAGATACTTGTAAAATTTCTAGTAAGATCGAAGATATACTTGAGAGTATAGTCGAGAAGATCTAAGTCTTTTTCTTGGGACTTAAAATTACAAGAACACACACTTTGTACTCGATTGGAAGAGTTAGTGGAAACATCACAACTGGGTTTGTGAGAGTGGACGTAGACAAGTTGTCGAACCACTATAAATTGTTTGTGTTGTTTACTTTACTGTTTTGTTTAATTGCTTAATTGTTTAACATACCTATCTGAACAAGACAAGTTGAGTATACTAGAACAGAGTTCTCGAATTAAGAAGTTGAGTATAAACTTGTATTGGGCTCATTGATTAATTTCTGTATTCCGCATATTGTACTTTGATATATCGAAAGAATTTTGAAAAGTCTATTCACCCCCTCTAGACATTTTCACTAGCTTACTCGATATTAACTCAACTTTGGGGACCTACAAGAGTTTTTTTCAAATAAGAACAAGGTTCAAATTAATTTCAAATTAAAGTCAAAATCCAACTTAAATGTATCATCTTACCCTTAATATTTAAAATTGTGTTTTAATATAATATTAAGTGAATTAATTTTAAAATTTGAATGCAAATCTTTCTCTCTTTCTCAAATCCCGCTAATTATTCTACATCCTCAATTTTAGGACTTTCCTCAAATATATCTGATATTCAATTTCATTTTTTCAAACTTAAAGATCGATCTGCAGAAAAATCGTCAAATTAAATTAGATCTTTTCTTCAGAAAAATCTCTGACTTGATTATGTAGAAAGATCTGCAGAAAAATCTCTAACTATAATGCAGAAAAAAAAATACTAAAGTTGCATCAACATATTAATAATGCAGAAGTGTGCAGTAAATTATGTTCATATGCAAATATCATTATGCAGAAAAATGACTTTAATGCAAATTAGATCTGCATTAATAAAATCAGTCTATTAATGTGGGTCACATACTAGTGACTTGATTCAAGACTTCTAGAAACGTTGAAGACTGATTAACACGAACCAACTTGGTTTTCCCATCAAATTCAATCTTGAGTATCACGAAATAATCCATTGATTGATAATCTGCTATTTATCAGAAAACCCTAGAATAATAACAAAATAACATGTACAAACGACTAACAATCAATCTGCGTCTCTGTGTTTCCAAATATATGAACATAAAATACTTTTGAAACTGAAATCATGATTTAACACAGTAATTGAAATTGTAAAAACCAGTCACTTGCACCACGTCGATGTTGTCACGTCGCCGCGAATGATATTGGTGGGGGGTTCGATCGTGGACGACGACGGCAAGGAAGATCTGCCATCGACAATGCTTTTGTCTTCCATTCGGGGGGTTTGATCGCATTCGGCGCCTATGTTCGTGGGGAAGACAGATCGACGTTTGTGGATGAAATTAAAGAAAGTCAAAAAAATTCAATTTAATGGCCACGATATTGATGCGTGATTTGAAAATGGAATAAATTTTAATTCAATGGAAGATGGTTGAAAAAAATGAGAGATATAAGAAATGATGGTTGAAGAAAAGGGAGATATAAGGAATTAATATGAAGAATTCATTAATTAAATAATTATATTTTAAATTAATCTTGATATTTAAAGATAAGGGTATAATGGTTATTTACATTCAATTTTGACCTTATTTAAAATTATTATAATTTTTGTTCTTAATTAAAAAAGTGTCTCTGAATGACCCTTTATGTAAAAATTCTCTAAAAAATAACTAAATAACCACAAAAAGAAACAACAAACTTTTGTCTTCTTCAAGATTTCACATTGAATGAGACTGTGAGAGGTTAAGAGTGTTATGCACGTAGAGACGCTAAATACTAAATAAAAGAGAATGGGTAGGGTTTCTGGCTTTGGGCAATTCGGTTTGTCAGCTTGAAAAATGTCTTGGGTTTACTAGTTTAGAGATTATATAATATAGAGACTATAAATCTATAATATATATTTTTTATATAATATATATTATATATATATATAATAAGTTCAGTTTGATTCGGTTTTTTGCGATTTTTCATTAGTGAAAACCGTAAACCAAATCATACTAAAAAAATCAATTCTAAAAACTGTAAATCGAACCGCAAATAAAAAATCGAACCATATTTAATAGTCTGATTTGGTTCGGTCGGTTTGGTCGATCTGAACCATACTTTGCACACCCCTAGTCATGGCTTGTAATAGATTTTTTTAAAAGTTTGACCAAACATTTTTAATAAATAGATCTAGCCCGAAAGTCTTTTAAAGAATTTTTAAATGCATTTTAAATAAAAATAAAAAAATACAACAATTGAATTATTACATGATCATAAATTAATAAAAAATCCATACATTAAAATCAATGCCCAAAAGTTATGGGTTCTTAAGTAAGGGACGAAGGGTATTGGATTTTTTTATTAAACAATGATATTTTATACTCCCTCCATCCCGCTATAAACTTCCCCTTTCTTTTGGGTGTTTTAATTAAGAAATATGATAAAATAATAGATAGAGTATAAGTGATGTGATGGTGAGAGAGAAAATAATAGATGAGTATTAGATGAAGTATGATAAAATAATAGATACAGTATAAGTGATGTGATTGGGAGAGAGAAAATAATATGCCAAAAATGGAATGGGAAACTTATAGTGGGACATCCATAAAAGGAAAGTGGAAAACTTATAGTGGGACGGAGGGAATATGTTACTCTCTCCGTCCACACTTAAAATGCATTATTATCATTACAAGAAAGCTGACTTTTAGTGACAAAAATTTTCCATTATTGCTTCTATAACTAAAAGTTTTCAGTGACAAGAAATCGAGAATTAATGATAAGAAGTCAATTTTTGTCATAATCGTTTTAGCTAGAGAAACTATATTGATAGGATGTGTAGATGTTGTTAATCTTAAATGCCTTACCATGTACAATAACATGTATAATTCGACCTTTATTTTTCTAAGTCTTTCATCCATATGTTACATTAAATGTTATTCGAGATGTTATAACATGCATGTTGAAGAACTAGAAGATTCTACAAAGGTTTGGAATCTGGAAAATTTCAAAATCAAAGAGAAGCACCTAAATCATGTGATTCAGCCTAAAACGTCCAAGAACTACATATAATCATATAGAATGATCTAGAGAAGTTGAGATACTAAATTGTAGAATCTCATATGGAAGGTGCTAGAATGCATAACTACGCGTCTACGCCTATAAAAAGTCAAGCAACCTTCATTATTAGTATGTACTATTCGACTAAATCTTAGACTGAGTGTTCATTCTGTTAGGAGTTATGGTCATTAACCATAACTTTTAGATTGTGTCGAAGTATACCAACTTCCCGTGCAACTGGATACTTTTTTATTTATTTATTTATTGAGAATGTAATCATAGATATAAATTAGTTTTTGGCGGTATTCAAACACTTAAGTCGTTTACATATATATTTAGGTTTGTACTAGATCTTAGTTTTTGTTGTGAAAGTTAATGTTGTAACATTTCACATTACATTTGTACTTATTATTTATCAATAATTATTTTTCATCGTAAGACTCGCATAGATTTTATATTAAAATTTATTTTAAAAAGTATTTAATTGTGTTCAGTTTGTTTTTAGTGTTTTAGTCTTCCGCTCTGCCTTTATTTTTCTGATATTTAAAATTCTTTACAAAAGGTTCAAAAATGTGTTTAACTTGAAAGTTAACCGAATTAGAACTGATCATGATAGGGAATTTGAAAACCACATGTTTATTGAGTTTTGTGATAAAAAAAAAAAGTATTTTGCAAGAGTATTTATCTCTTAAAACTTCATAACAGAATGAAATTGCTAAAAGAAATAATAGAACTGTACAAGAAATGACAAGAGTCATGCTTACATCTAAAAGTCTTACTAAAAGATTTTGAGTTGAAGCATTGAATTACAACATGTCATATTATGCGTGTGCAAGGACATGATTTCTGACTCAATCTAATTTATACGATGCAAACGCTGTCAAAATGTTCTATTAAAGTTTACTCACTGTGCCAAAGAAGTTTGGAAAAAATTCTGTGAGAAAGAAGAATTTTATCCTACAATACATGTATCTCTATGACATAGTGGGTAAGAGAATTTTATGTAGAACTAGAGGACACAAAGCTCGAGGAAAGATGGATTAAGCAAGTGGTTGATACAGAGGAACATTTGAAAGAAACCATCATTTTTACTTCATCAAAAGTTGAAGAAGATGTACATAACAAGAGTTTAAGAAAGAGCTAGCAAGTTGTCACACTGTTAGTCAATATAATAGATAAAATAAGATTTGAAAGGAAAACACTGGGAATAATCCCGTCCAAGCATAACGGTCGATTCCTACAAAAAATATCTCATTTCAAACCTAAATAGTAAATAATGATCTCACTAGGAGAGACAAATACAATATATAATAAAGACTTAATATCTATAAGCCCTAGATTACTAATAATACCACTTATTAATATTTAATGAGTATCACACACATTCCAAGTTTTTTAAGGAAATGAGAAAATATATATTTGCTGCTGAGAATTCATAGTGTTGATCAAGTAGTTGTTGATACCAACTCTATTGATGATGAGGATGTGGACACAGGACACGAGGAGAATATCCCCTCCTAATCCAAAAACACAAGGTTCATCACATATGATGGATATGGAGCTCAACCGTCAACACCATCAAAGATACTACTATATTAATATTGAATCTTCATGTTCTCAAAAAAAAAATTGAATACTCATTTTTATAACAAAAATGACTTTTAATGACAATAAATTTTCTCATTATAACTCCTCTAACTAAATTTTTTTAATGATTTAATAGCAGGTTCTATCATTAATTTTTAATTTTCTATCACTAAAAATTTTTAATTAGAAAAATAACAATAAAAAAAATTGTCACAAACAATCAATTTTGTAGTGCATTAAAATTTGCTATGTAATGGATATAAATGTTCTTACTCAAGGGAAACTACAAGGTCGTGATTATGTTGGGAAATCGTTAGGAATTATCATTATTTTGACATTTTAATAACTTGAATTAGGTTATAGGAAATCGTTAGGAAGTGCAGATCGTTGTTTGACCTTTTAATATATTAATATTATAAATAAGTTTAATATAGAGTTGGTAGTTGATAATTAACTTTCATTAGGGGTGGGAATGGCCAGGTTACGTGACAGGGTCTACGGCTCAGCCTATTAAAGCTCGACTCAGCTTGTTTATTAAATAAGTCGGGCTCAAGCTTTTTTAGAAGTCTATTTAACTAAATAGGTCGGGCTCAAACTTTTTCGTAAGCCTTTTAAGCCCAACAGGCCGGCCTATATAACTTCACACACTTTTTTTTTATATATATATATATATATATATTTTGTATATATTATAAGTATATACTTATATAATACGTGTTTTTTAAATAAATAAATAAGAAAATTTAGTAACGTAATTATATTTTTTTTTGTAATAGTTGAATATTTTTTTTGGAACATTCTATTACTTCCATTTTTTCATTTTGAGATTTAAAGAGTTAATTTTTATAATTTGATGATAATACAGTTGTAAATTTTTTTTAAAAAAAATACGCTAATAAGATTAAGAGGCCTTTAAAAGACTTTCGGGTCAGACCTATTTATTAAAAAGGTCAGACTCGCCTTAAAAAAAAGCCTATGACAGGCCATGGGTCAGGCTCGGGCCTAAGAAATACTCCCTCCGTCCCAGGATTTTGTGCATAGTTTGACCGGCACGGAGATTAAGAAATGGAATATATTGATGTGTATGGTGGAATAAAAGAGGGGTATTATTGGTAATTTATTGACTAAAGTGAATGAGATTTGACTAAAGTTATAAATTGAGTTAAATTGTGGGCTCAAATAGAGTGAAATTTTTGAAATTAGATGAATGTTGTAAGGATAAAAATTATGTGAGTTATTTCTTTTTTTGGAGTGTGCAAATAATATTGAGACGCCCGTTAAGAAAAGTGTGCAAATAATCACGGGACGAAGGGAGTATATAACAGGCCATGCTTTTTTTCTTAAAAGCTACCAAGTCTGACCCATTCCCACCCCTAACTTTCATAGAGTAAATTATAGCTGGAAGTGAATTTATTGGTTATATAAAATAACTAAAGACAACTATCGTATCAAATTTCTTTAAGATTGAAATAAAAAAGGAAGGTACGTACATCTTCGTTCTTGAGTATTTATAATTTCTAGATTTAGATAACCCTTTAAAATATTTTTTTAGTATGAATAAACTCTTTATTTTTATTTAATTTTTCTGTTCGAAAAAAAAAAAAACTCTTTTTTTATCTTTCAAAATTAAACAAAAAGACATTTTCATGAACAAAAATAAATGTATCAATGTATGTGTTTTTCAGTTAATGTAGTTTAATGATAAATTCCCCAGTTTTAAGAAGAAAAATATACTCCACTATAATTAGGGGTGAAAACGGATCGGATACGGACGGATAGTGCTTATACCGTATCCTAAACCATATTTTTTTCTCGAATTCGGAGTCGGATACGGAAAAGCCGGATTCAGATACGAATTCGGAATATTCGGTATACGAATACGGAGCGGATTCGAATAACTATAATCGGATAATATATTTCAAATGGAAATCATCAAAATGTGATTGAAACACATAAAAAATCAACAAATATGAAATCATCAAAATATATCCTTCGTAAACATCACCACTCCAGATGGGGGCTGGGACGGGCGGTCGACGACGGGGGTCGGGGCTGGGGGTGCAGCCGTGCAGGGGCCAAAAAGGGAAGGAAATGAGGAGTGGGCGGCGGACGCTGGGGTGAGGGTTTAGGCTTTTTAGTTTTTAATAAGGCTCAATAATGTTTTAAGTTATAATAGAGCTTTAATAAAATTAATATAAAATATAAAATAAAATATAAAATAAAATATATTAAAAAATCCGGGTATCCGGATTTATTATCCGGATAATACCCGATAAAATATGGGAAAACTCGAATACGGTCGGATATTATGTATTCCGAATCCGAATCCACTCGGATACTAAATTTTTATACCGAATTCGTATCCGACCGGATACGGTTTCGGATCGGTCGAGAAATATCCGATCCGTTTTCACCCCTAACTATAATACATTTTGATTTCACAAAATCATTCCAATAAATATAAAAAAGCACTTAAGCACATAAATAAATAATCAATACAGTACAAAATTTCATATTTTTTTATAGGAAGCATGCACGAAATTCAAGATATACATTTAATCTTGTTTAATTTAAAGGAAACACATTTATTAATAAATAAGGGACACTATATTAAAAAAAAAGTCAAATTTGGTGGTATACAAATAGTAAAATGCAATTTTATTTTTGGATTGGTTGAAATGCATATTTGTTTAATTTTAAGAGGAGATTGATTCATTTGTACCAAAGAAATACAGTAAGTAAGAACATATTTATTCAATTTTTTTTTTTTTAAAAAAAAGGTAAAAAAATTATTTGTACCATAAAATGCATTAAGAAATTTTAAACCTGGAATAATAGTTGAGAGACATCTTATTCCTGTTAACAATGTACATTTGTCCCTTTTATATATAGGTGCACATGCATTGCAATATTTTTGCTATTCGTATGTCAACTTCTTTTTCGTGAAACTCAATTTTATCTAAATGATTAAAAAAATTGAAATTAACACTTTTCTTTTTCTAAAGAAATATGCTTCAATTTAAAATTGATGCTTTATATAAATCTGAAATTGATATTCGATCTTTTCATATTTTGATGGAATGAGATACATCTGTACCCTCTAACTAGTCTCGATAATCTTATGGATAGGCCTCGAACGAGTTAAGTGATATGAAAAGTAGTTTAGAGAGAAGGAATGATTATACATTTTAATCAAAATAATTTTCCATACAATAACTGAGGCACTGGACTTGTAGAAGTAAGTCAACTAGCAGATAAAAGTTGGTTGAGTACGAGTAAAAAAACAATTACGGCTGATAACCACTACAAAAAATAACTCAATTAACAACCGATTAGAGACCGTAAAAATGGTCTCTAAACGCATTAGAGACCGTTTTGACTCCGTTTTTGGTTGGTCACTATTAGGTTCGTTTTAAATATTTTGAGACCGTTTTCGTGTATTGGTCTCAAATTATAGACCGATTTTTTTAGGTCTCTAAATTGTAGACCGCATTAGGGCCCTGAGACGGTCTCAAAACGGTCTTTAATTTTGAGACCGCCACATACGGTCTCGAACCTCGACCCACCCGGACCCATATCCGAACCCACACCCGACCCGAACCCACCTTGATCCCATACCCGACCCGAACTCATACCCACTTTATTTAAATGACCATTTATTTGGTCTTGGTGGGAATTGATCCCGGGTGGATGGGTGCCCATTACTGGGCACTCACCACTTTGACAAGTAATTGTCTTGTGTAATTTTTAAAATTAATTATATATGTATTAATTAATTTCTTTATTATATACTCCTTCCATCCCACTATAAATTCCACAATAAGTTTCTCATTCAATTTTTTTTTTGGCATATTATTTTTTCTCTTCTCTCTTTCTCTTTTTCAATCACATCACTTATATTTTATTTATTATTTTATTATATTTAATCTCATACTCATCTATTATTTTTTCTCATCAATTTATTTCTCTCATCTTTTAATATTCTTGTATCAATTCTTTAAAACGGAATCTCAGAACAGAAAAATCCAAAAATTACCTTGACTTAAATTCGGTGGAGACGATTGATAATCAACAGGCGACGACGAAGAGGCGACATCAGTAATATCGTCTTGAGAATACGTAGTCGGAGTCGTCGCGACTAGAGCCGACAATTTGGGCCCGACCCGATGGGGCGGTTCGGCCAACCCGAAACCTAGTATGGTCTGGGCTCTATAATTAGAGGCCCATATAGAACTAGGCCTATTTGGCTTCACCCGATGGGTTCGGTAAGCCTAATGGGCTAGGCTGAATTTGGCCCGTCGGCCCATGGACAACTTGTTTGGCCCAATCAATATTTTTTTCTTTAGGCAAATAGATAATTAAAATAAGTAAAGTATTTTTTTCTTTATGAATTATTTATAATTTTATTTGAAATTGTTATATAGTGTAATGTTATACTGATTATGACCGTTTATGAATTATGTATAGTTAATACATTAGTATTACTTATTTTTAATTATAATTATTTGTATAAATAACAATTATATGTGAGTATGTGACCAATACAAGATTTATATATATAATTTTTGCTAAACATATTATTTTTTAAAATTATTTCATGTGCTGGCCGGCCCGCTAGCCTAGTGGGCTAGGATGGACTCACATTTTATAGGACTGACTAATTCATGGGCCGGTCCGACCCAGTCCACGAACATCGCTTGGCCCGATGGGCTGGGCCGGGCAGCCCAATTTGCCAACTCTTGTCGCGGCGGGAGAGCAAGAGAGAATCGCGAGTAAGGGCCGTGAGAAATTGCATAGGGTGAAAGTGAAAGAGGTGGTACAAATGAATTAGAATTTATAGACGGGTTACAGACGGGTTTATAAACGGGTTAAAGACCGTATTCACAAAACGGTCTCTAAATGAGATGTCAAAATGGCGGTCAAAATAAAATTTGAGAATTGAAATTCTTAATACCAATTAAAGACTGCTAATGCGGTCTCAAAACAAAATTTAAAATAAAAAATTTAATTTCGGGTTAGAGACCACCAATACGATCTCTAAATGGTCTGAATACATAAAATTAAAGATTGAAGTGAAATTGGTCTCAAAATTCGTAATTTTTTCAAAACGGTCTCAAACCAGTCTTTATTTGAGACCGTTTTATGACGGTCTCAAAACTTTGGTCTCTAATTTAAGCATTTTTTGTAGTGAACTAACTTACTGACAGTTTAAAAATTAATCAATTGAATAACTATCGAAATAAATTGTGGTTTGCGGTAAGTATGTTGACCCTTAAATTCGACATGATACTACAACTCATTTTTAACTCATGAAAATTATTGATTAGATTTTTATGCAATAGGAAACAAAGCTCAAATGGCTTGGTGCACATATATTTGTGTAGAGTGCAATTTTGGTAACATAACAAGTAGTAATAAAACTATAAGCGCGCAAATACTAAAGTTTGTCAATTGCAAACAGATTTATAGTAGTTCAGTGATTAGATTCTTACGTCTGATCCACTCCATAAATTCGACCGTGAGTTCATTCTTTTTAAATGACTTGTATTTTTAGTGCTAACAATAACATTTAGGCTCCGTTTGAATGGAGGGATTTGATCTATGGATTTTAAATTCACCATCCAAATCCACTCAACTTGTTTGGATTATGAATGGATTTCAAATCCTTAGTTTTTGTCCGCACAATTTTCAGTTAAAATTGGGAGGATTTCAAATCCTCACTAAAACCATGTCATTTGAAATCCATCTATTTTTAAAACCTTTCATTTGAAATACCTCCTCAAATCAAATCCACTCATCCAAACGGAGCCTTAGGTTATGTTTGGATGAAGGGATTTAATTTGAGAAGGTATTTCAAATGAAACGAGTTAAAAATACATGAATTTCAAATGACATGATTTTAGTGAGGATTCTAAATCTCTCTCAATTTTAATTAAAAAGTGCGTGGACACAAATTTAAGTATTTAAAATCCATTCATAATTCAAACATGTAGAATGAGGAGGGTGTATTCAATTGAGATTCTGTTGGATTTTTTTGGACTTTTAAAATCTGGAGGTATTCAATCCGGATTTTTAAAAGTCTTTCAAAATTTTGAGGTATTCAATACGGATTTTAAAAAGTCTTTAGAAATCTTTAGGTATTCAACAATCAATAGATTTTAATACTCTATGGATTTCGTTGGATTCTCTTTCAAAAATATAAATAAATTTCACTGTTCAAAATCTCTTCTAAAAAGTAGAGATTTCAACGGATTCTCTTAGAAGACTTGAAAGAGAAGAAAAAAAAAAGCTTTTGTTAACAATAATCTTCGATAAGCATCACAGATTCTTCACCATCATTATTATCGTGAAAATGATTACATCTCTGTATTTTAAAATTATGTTCTTTCTTTAAAAATTATAGTATATTGGACACCGTTATCTAATCGACGTCAATTCCCCATTACGTGGTGTTCGATATATCTAAAAAGATTTTGGTGGTCAAGGTCGTCACCCCAAAAATGCAATTATTCAATCGAATTTTTGGTATTTTCAAATTGCAATCGATTCACAAGTTCCCATTTCAAACACAAGCAGAGTTAGTATTGACTCGTGCTGGATTACATAACTTTTTTCGAAAAGAATGTCGCTCTGATGAATTTTCAGTCGAATATAAAGAAGATCAAGATTCCTCAACGTGAAAGAGGAAAATGGAAAATTTGTAATTGCTTTCTCAAAGCCAATTAGAACTGAAGCTAATGCATGGAGAACAAAATAGAAAATTTGGAATTGCTTTCAAAGCCAATTAGAACTGAAGCTAATGCATGGAGAACTAGTATTGCTAATGCTATGTGGAAAATGAGGATGAAGATGAGAATAATAATGATGAATAATAATTTTTTTTTAACTAGCTAGTTTTAGGGGCGTAGTTTATGGAAATCTAGGTAAATCAATAAAAAAATGTGTATTTCAGAATCCTGTCAAATCTATAAAAATCCATATAAATCAATAAAAAAGTCAGTCAAACTCTGCATAGAGTCTATGAATTTTCTAAATCCACGGACTTTTTAAAGTCCAAAAAAATCCAACAGAATCATAATTGAATACACCCTCCTGAATTTGGACTATGAATTTGAAATCCATAAGCCCAAGTTAGGGATGACAAAATGACCTGCCCCGAAAGATTTTGACTTGCCCTGCCCTGCCCCATTCTAAGAATGGGGTAAATCAGCCCCGCCCCGCGTGCAGAGCAGGGCAGGCATGGATTTACATATTTATTGTTCTGCCCTGCCCCGCCCTGCCTTGTCCCGAAAATTTAAATATATATAATAATTTAATTAAGTAAAATAACCCTAATTTATACCAATATTTATTTTATTTTAGTTTAATGATGAATTTTAATGTTTAGTTTATATTATTTTAAATAATTTATATACCTATAAAATGAGACTTGGGGTAGGGCGGGGCAAGACTAAAAAATGTTGTTCCAAATCAAGCGTGGGGCAGGGCGGGGCAAGACAGGGCATAAAATGCTGCCCTGTAGCAGATCATGGGGCAGGGCAGATGCGTATATACGCGAGACAAATTTGAATATTGAGATGCCCTCTTTGCTCTGCCTCATTGCCATCAAGTCCACCCAACCAAATGTAGCCTTAAATTTTCCATTCTTGGTGAACTTGATCCTATTAAAGTTGGAGAGTTCTAGTACTCTTTATAGGTGTTGTTTAAACAAAAAAATCATACTTCCGAAAGGGTACAATAAGTTTTGTGTAGGTTTCAACTAATAAATCTCTCTTATTAATTTCTCGTTGGATTTATTCGGGACATTTTCCACTAAGTGATTTATATGAATCGTTAATCTTTCTTTCATGGAGTTTTTCCTTTATTTATATAGTTTCATATTTCAAAAACCACAAAAATATTCTAAGCACAATAATTGGCCCAAGTGCTCTTTTTGCCCAGGGCTTTGCTACTTCAGGTCTTGTAACTGAAATACATGAATCAACAATATTAGTACCCGCTCTTCAATCCGAGTGGCTAATAATGCACGTAAGTATGATGACTTAAAGAGTTTCTGATCTTAAGCTTAGAATATGAATTTATACGCTTAAGATCTAAAGGGTGAACACTCGAATGATTTTAAAAATCTGAAAGTGTTTTGTATATACTTCGAATATGTTGAGCTTTTGCATGTTAGCTGGGTCTGTTCTTGCATATTTTCGTATAGTACACGTGTAACCTTACTCGAGATTGAAGGTCCACTATTTATAGAGATTTCTAAAAAACTAATCAATAGCTGTCGTCGTTCGACTTGCCATTTTCGAAAGTTGTTCAAAATAGAAAGTTAATTGTCCAACCCGAAAAACACAAAGATAAAATTGTAATTTTATTTACATTGTAATTTTGGATTATATATTTTCTTCCGTCTACTTGTTGGGTATTGTTGGTATTCTATAAACCAACACTTTATTCATAAATAGTCGTTTTATTAGAAATTAATATGATGAATTTGGGGAATTTATTTTAAGAATTATCTTATACTATGCAATTATAAAAGTAAATATTCCATAAAATTTTCTATTTATTAAAAGTCATGAAATTAATATGATGACCCCATTGGCTGGATAAGTACGAACCACCGCCCACCGACACTCAAATTTTTATGCCTTTTATTTTATTTTATTTTATCAAATAATATTTTTTAATTTATTTACTAATAAAATATAATATTCATTAAATAGAATTATAATAAAAAATTTACTTGTTTAATTTATTTTTTCAATAAAAAAATTTATTTTTGGTAAAAAGTTAAATTAGTCTTATGTAATTGTAACGGAGAGAGTATTTCTTCCAACAAAGTGAATTAGATAATTTGATCAATCCAACATTAGATAAATTGATACCAAATACTTTTGGGTTTCACAATTATTTGCACTAAATATTTTATGGACAAATTTAAAAAAATGCAATGAATGAATTAAGTATTGAAATGTAATTTTATAAATTTTTATGAAAAAATGTTGATAAAATTGAGTAGAAAAATTAGTAGTATCATTTTGTGTAAATATTACTTCTTCCGTTTCAGTAAAAACTACTTAACTTTTCTTTTCTGTTCGTTCTAATAAAAACTACAGTATCAATTTATTTTTTGGCAACTACTCTTTCATATTTTATTGTATTTTCTCTTCTTTTTTTTAATTACACCACCTCTAGTATATTTACTTATTTTATTATATTTCTTAATTTTTATATTCAAAGCTTATGAATAATTTTTATCGAAAAGAAAGAAAAGAATATTATGAAAATAAATGAAGACTACTATAGAAGAGTTTTTTTTTTTCCTCTTTAAATGTACAAACAATTGTACAACGAACGAATAAGCAATGTACAAATAATAACAGAAAGAATTGGGCAGGTGTAATACACTTTTCAGTCCCTGGTATTACCCAGATTAACAATGTCTTAGATGCGTTTATAATTAAGTATTGGATTAGTTAATTGCATATAATACAAATTAATCGTGAACTTATGTGAATTCAATCATTATTTCTCAAATTTTTACAATGATTTTATTTTATTTTTAACTCAACGTAGCTACTTTTGTTTATTCAAATGTTATGATCACAATTTGAATAATAAACGTACATATATATTAATTTTCTTGGATATAAAAAAATTAATTTTTCTATGTTATTTTCTGCCTAATGAATCACCTATTAATGGCTTCCATGCATCATGCATGTGATCTTCCTACTCGGTAATGATTTACCTAATTTTAGTAACTTTCACATTTTTAAAAAAAAAAACTAAAGTTTTAATTTATTTTCAATTTTTTTTTATGGAGACACCAAAATGGAATCATTTCATTTGTTGTTATGCTTTTTTTTTTTTAATTAAATTTTAATATGAATATTTAAATATTTTTTTTAATTAAATTTAATAAAATAATAGGCATTTTTTCCAAAAAAATGTTTGGTCCAATGGAGTCATCTTTAATAAAGTAACATTATATTTTATTGGCTGAAATCTTCCACTACAAAAAAAAAGTCTGATTTTGATACCGAAATTTTGAGACGGACACCTAATCCATCTCTAATAGATACGGATTAGATACGAATTTGTTCAAAATTGAGATTTGAAACCGAAAATAAAACCGTCTCTCATTATAAACAAATTAGATACGACTTTTATTTTCGAAAGTTTTAGATACGGACTAGATACGTGACTTTCAATTTCGAGACTTTTAGATACGGATTAGATACACATACCACCGTCTCTAACCAATCAATTTTTTCTCCCCAATATAAAACGAGACAAGGTGGTACACAAAATTTGCGATACGGAATCTAACCATCTCTAATCTGTATCTAATTAGTCAAATGATAAAATTAAATAAAAAAATAAATCAAAACCTTATGTATATAGAGAATTGAGAATGAGAGAATATGGACGGGTGAATTGAGTTATATTAATTTATTTACTCTTTTATTTAATTAATAAATAGTAAAAAAAATAAAAAAATTAATTAATATATCTTCTATGTATCGATAAATATATATGTTAGAATAATACTATGTAGATATATTTTAGAATAGATATAGATATTATAATAATAATAATATTATATTACATTTTCAATTCCATATGCCAATATATATATATCAATTGATTCTCGTATGGTAGATTAAAAAAAATGAGCTGTCATTTAATAATTTTTTTAATTTGTATAGTGTTTTTTAAAAAGATTTAGATTAAAAAACAATTCTATCATCAATTTAGAAAAAGTATAAACTAATGAAAATATTCCAAGAATTGATTCTCTAATCAATGTATGTATATCAATTTTGTAAGAACGTTAGATTAAAAAAAAAAAAAGTCATTCAATAATTTTTAAAAGTTTCTAAATCTTTATAAAACTACTATTAAGACTTATAAAGAAACTTGTATGGTATTTTTTAAAAAAGTTTTAGATTAAAAAATAGGGATTATATTTTTTTTAGTCCATTAAGTTACCACTTTTTGAATTTAGTCCATTAAGTTTCGATTTATTTTGATTTTGGTCCAGTTACCTGCTACAACAGGTTTAACAGGTCATTTTTTAAAACACACCCTATAAAATGTTATACACACCTCAAATGTTAAACACGCCACACTAAAATTTAAAAATAATTTTTTATTACTATACACACCCCCAACTCTTTCCTATTTAATAAATTGTCAAAAATAATTAAATTAAAAAAATAAGAATTTAAATTAATATAAAAAATATAAATAAAACCTATAAAAAATCGCCTAAATCTTCAAAAATTAAACAAAGCTAAAATAAATAAATTAATTTAACTACTTTTGAAAATTTAGTTGATTTTTTACTATTTTAAAATTTTATTTAGCCTTATTTTTGACGTTTTTTTATAGAAGTTAAAACGCAAATAAAACATTAATAAAGCAATGGAGTTTTAAATTTTTTTATTTTATTTTATTTTAAATATTTATATTATATTACTTAAACCTACTGACACCCCATAAATTTTATATGCACCCCAAAAGTTCAACATAAAAATTCAAAAATTAAATATAGTTAAATAAAATCATAAACATATTTAATAAATTGTCAAAAATAATTTAATTAAAAAAGTAAGAATTCAAATTAATATGAAAAATATAAATAAAACCTATAAAAAATACATAAATCTTCAAAATTTTAATAAAGCTAAAAAATTAATTAATTTAATTAGTTTTAAAATTTTAGTTAATTTTTTAATACTCTTAAAGATTTTTTTTATGTAATTTAATAATTTTTTCAAGTTGATTTTTTTTAAATTTATTAATAATATTCAAAAATAGTAAAAAAAAAATCAATTAAATCTTCAAAAAGAATTAAATTAATTAATGTTTTTAGCTTTGTTTAATTTTTGAAGATTTTAGTTATTTTTTATTGGTTTTATTTATATTTGTTATATTAACTTGAATTCTTACTTTTTTTTAAATTTAATTATTTTTAGCAATTTATTAAATATGTTTATAATTTTATTTAACTATATTTGATTTTTGAATTTTTGTGTTTAACGTTTGGAGTGTATATAAAATTTATGGGGTGTTAGTAGGTTCATGTAATATAAAAGAAATTTTTAAAAGAAAAAGTAAATAAAATAAATTTAAAACTCCATTGCTTTATTAATGTTTTATTTGCGTTCTAACTTCTATAAAAAACGTCGAAAATAAGGTTAAATAAAATTTAAAAATGGTAGAAAATCAATTAAATCTTCAAAACTAATTAAATTAATTATTTTAGCTTTGTTTAATTTTTAAAGATTTAAGCAATTTTTTATAGGTTTTATTTATATTTTTCATATTAATTTGAATTCTTATTTTTTTAATTTAATTATTTTTGGCAATTTATTAAATAGGAAATAGTTGGGGGTGTGTATAGTAATAAAAAATGATTTTTAAATTTTAGTGTGGTGTGTTTAATATTTGGGGTGTGTATAACATATTATGGGGTGTATTTTAAAAAATGACTTGTTAAACCTGTTGTAGCAGATAATTGGACCAAAATCAAGAGAATTTTTATAAAAAATGTCATTCATAGACATACCTTCTTAATAAAGGACCACTAATATAATCTTTTTAAATAAGGACAAAAACATATGTTAATAACCCATTATGCCCTTAACTTTAAATTTAGAGACTATATTAAATTTTTTAAATTTAATTAATGAATTCTTCGCATTCCTTATTTTTCGTCTTTAACAACAATCCTCCCAATCAACATTTTATAATTAGAAAACTAATTTCGTGAATTCTATAAATAAAATAAAAAAACTAATTTAACCTGATTAACTTTCTTTTTCAAATTTGATTTCAATATCATCTAAATATTTGATTTTCAAACAAATCCCCTCCACCTATTTCACCCACAAACGTCATCTGTCTTCTCCACGAACATAGGCGTCGAAGATGATCAAACCCCTCGAATGGAAGATAAAAGCATTGTCGATTGCAGATCTTCCTTGCCGTCGTCGTCCACGATTGAACCCTCCACCCAATCTCCTTCGCGGCGACGTGACAACACAGACGCGGTGCAAGTGACTGGTTCGATTTTTACAATTTTTTACAGATCGGATGTGTTGCCCACGCTAGAGAGACGAAGGCGGCGCTCGTAGTACTATTAATTTACTAATTTGTTACAGATCGGTTGTGGAATTATTTCTTGGTGTTTATAACAGTGAGTAATGATTTTTTTCGTTTCTGCATATTAGTCTGATTTTATTCTCAACTTTTTATGATAAGTAGCATATTATCAGTCTATGGACTTTCTTGTGTTACTCAAGATCGAATTCGACGGGAAAACCAAGTTGGTTCGTGTTATAGGTTTTATGTAATTATTTTCTGCACTTTTTCCTAAGTTGAATGGTTCTCATTTATATATTTTTTTAACGAGAATTCTGTCATAGGATATATTATTTTAATTTTTTTTTATATCTCCATAATTATATATAAATTTTTACTTATGTTTCAACATTCAAATATATCAAGAATGTATGTTCTCTTTGGAATTCAGTTCCGATTTGCATAAATATAAATTTTATGCACAACAACCTCGTCATATGCAAATAGTATATTGTCTCTTTCTGCATTACTAACTGATCTGCATAAAAATAGTTTTTATGCATACCGCACTTTGCATATGCAAATAGTTTTTTTAGTGTGTTATTTACTGTTTTGAAATATCTTAATGAGTATGCAGTTCTGATTTCAATAATTACGACTGGTTTGTTTTAATTTATTTGCAAAATTTCCGTTGTTAAGTTTAATTGGTTTATGTATTGATTTTTTAAAAATAGAATTATGTCATAATAATTGATATCCCTTTTTTCACTTAACATTCCACAATCATATGTAAATACTGCATCATTTCTTTAATACTTATAGTTATCAATAAATTACGATCTGTTTAAATGCAGATATGGTCTGCATGTCAAGATATAATATTGTTGGGAATAAAATGATTTTGATTTAGATATCAAAACCCCTGATTGATGATGTTCAGATTAGTTGAGATATGCTCAAGTCTAGTTCAGACAAGTTGTCTCAGAACACTTGAGTAAGTAGAATGCTTAAGTTAAAAATCTCAGAAATGTTGTGAGATTTTAGAGTTCAGGATAGTTGTCCAAAGCTGGAAAGTTAGGCAGCTTGATAAATGTTAAGTCTCTAGGCCAAAGTTGCTGAGCTTTCAGGACAAGCTGACCAAATGGACAACTGAGCTGAAAAGATCAAGAGTGTTAAGGCAATGCTCATAAATGCAAATGATCAGAACAATTGAAGTGCAAATGATCAAGAGCATTGAATGCCAAAGCTCACAGAAGACACATTCAATGAAGCATTTATTGCCAATCATGCCTGAACCAAGCATTGAAGACTTAAAGCATTAAAGATAGAAGCATTGAATGAATGTTGGAACATTCTAAAGTTGCAGCAGGAATGTTCAGGGAAGTTGTCCCATCTGACCGTTGGTTGAGTGTAGAGTTTGCCATAAATCAACCTTGGGAAATGTGCATATTTGGAATCTGACACAAGTCATCTCAGCCGCATTTTTCAGAAGTCAACACATTCATTCAAGCAACCATTGAAGAGGCTTTTACACACTGGATAAAAGGATGCCAAGCTTCATAACCGTTTCAATGGTGCTGCAAATAGACAAGTTTGAATTGCTATCCCTCCAACGTTTAGTTGTTCAAATTTGCCTATAAATACAGAAGTGATCAAAGGATTCAAGCATCCAACTACTTGCTATCAAACTATCATCAATCAAATCAGAGGAAACCAAAGTTGTTCTTCATAATTCAAAGTTTCCTGATCACTTCATTTAGCTAAGCCAATCTTTGTAAACATCCAAAGCTTAGCATTGAGATATCCTAAGCCTTTACAACTGTTCTTATTGTAACGGATATCTCTACTAGTTGGAACCAAACCTCAAACCCTTATCTCATTAAGTGAAGAGAGAGTTTGTTGTAGAAGTGAGGAGTTAAGGACTGTTAGTGTGAAACACAGTCTTAACTCAGAGAGATTGAGCACTAGGACTCAGATTATCCTAGGGATCAAAGCACTAAGAGAGTGTTGTTGATCAGTGCACCTTGGCACTATAAAACAAGCTAATTCCATTGTGAAGGAATTATCCTGTTCAATCAGGGAAAGTGGATGTAGGAGCTTGAGTCTCTGAACCACTATAAACTTGTGTGCCATTTACTTACTGCACTCTTTATTGCACTTACATTTAATCATATTTCAAAGAGCAAAACTCAGTAAGTTAAGAAAAACTGTTTTGGACAAAGTCCCTGATAACTGTATTTTTCAGAAATCAACTTGGAGTATTTCTTTGAGTCAAAGGCCAACCACATTCCGCACTTAGCAACTCTTTTAGATATTTAGCCAACTGATCACTCAATAGTAATCAGTAGGACAAGTATCTATCAAAGTTCTCACTCAGGCTTGTTGTGAGACAACCTGCCTGATAAGACCAGTTTGTTAAAAAGAAAAGAATTTGCATACACAAGTGCATTCCCCCCCCCCCCCATACACTTGTGTCATACTCCACCAAGGACCAACAAGTGGTATCAGAGCAGGGGTTCATAGACCACTGCTTCTGAAAATCCAACTGATTTTCAAAATCACATTAATTCTGTGGTCACTGAACTGATCCAAATTTCTGAAAAACTTACTTGTGTTAATCTGATTCTATTATTATAGAAATGGCTAACAATGCAGTTCCAGGAGATGCTGTGAACACCATCAACAACATGGGTCCAAACCAAGTCAATCATATTTCTCATCACAAACTGCCAATGTTCTCAATTGAGAATTATGATTTCTGGAAGATCAGGATGAGAGCATATCTTGCTTGCCAACATGATGAAATTCTTAAAGTCATCACCAGAGGGCCCTTCACATTCACCAAAGCAAATCCCAAGCTCAGTGATGCTCAGAAAGCAGATCCAAGGGAGTTGCTGCCAAAGGATGAAGATAAGTTTACAGCTGAAGAAAGAAAAAGACACAACCTGAACTACATTGCAATGAATACATTGTACCAAACTATTCCAGATGCAGTGATGGGAAGATTATACCACTGCACAACAGCCAAAGAGATATGGGACACCTTAGCACTTATGTGTGAAGGTACCCAAAAGATAAAGGAGAACAAGCTTTAAGTGGCTATCCAAAAATATGAACAGTTCTCTATGGAAGCCAATGAAACTATTGATCATCTTGATGGCAGATTTACTGACATCATGAATGAGATAAACTCTCTTGGCAAATTCTATGCCAAAAGAGAAGTTGCTTTAAAAATTCTGAGAAGTCTCACATCCAAGTGGGACATATATTCTGTCATGATGCAAAATACCAGCAATCTTGACAACATGCCCATGCAGCAAGTATTCTCTGAACTCAAAGCATATGAGTTTGACCTAAACAGAAAGAAGGTGCATGATGAGCCATCCTCCTCATGCAAAGGTGTTGCCTTCAAAGCTGCTGAAACAGAAAAGAAGAATACTCAAAGATCCTCTCAATCTGTTTCAAAATCTGAAATGAAGGAGGAGCTGGCACTCATGGCAAGGAGATTTGAGAAGCTCAACTCCAGATTTGGTAGATACAAAAAGTTCTACCAAGACAACAGAACCAGAAGGAGATTCAGCTCTCCTGACAACAAATCAGAGGACAAAGTCTCTGATGAAAAGAAAGAAGACAGATATGCTGATAGAAAGAAGTACAACAAAGGTGAACCATCATCATCAAGGAGGAAGAAGTCCTCAAGCAAGAAGAATGATGATGAAGATGTGTGTTACAACTGCCAGAAAAAAGGTCACTTCCAGTATGATTGTCCTGACTTAAGTGCAAAGGAAAGAAAGGAGAGGCAGAACAACAGGAAGGCCGTGGTAGCTGGGGAATCAGCAAGTGAAGAGAGTGTCTACTCTTCTGATGATGGACTATTCTCCAACAGTGACAGTGATGATGACTGTCAAATGGCATTTGAAAATGAAGAGGTATGTTCATCTTCCAATTCTTCTAATAACACACATGAGTCCAGTGAAATCCACTTGAAACTCAACTTTGGGAAGTTACTTGAGGATTTCACCAGGCTACAAGAGGTATGCAATATGGCACTGAGAGAAAATGAGCTTTTGAATTCTAAAGTTCAAACTCCCAACCTTCCTGAACCAGAGTTTGACATTAAATCAACTGAGTTGTATCAGCAGACTGTGAGAGAACATGATGAAATATCTCTCAAAGTCACTGAACAACAAAGGTTGATTGATGAACAAGAACTGGCCTTGAGGAAAAAGGATTTTGATCTTAGAATCCTCCAAGCTAAATTTGACAATCTCTCCAGTGAATTTGATACTCTTAAATTAAGTGAGGGGAGCTTAAAAATGAAGATGTCTGCCTTGAATAAATCTGCTAAAGCAATAGAGGAAATTCAAGGGTTTCAAAGACCATTTGCTCAAAAGGGTGGATTAGGCTATAATCCATTTGAACCCTCACCTGGTCTTAGTATTGCCTCATCAAGCAATTCTAAGATGACTTTTGTAAGATCAGTGGCACAACAAAATGAAATGGAAGTAAAACAACCACTGATCAAGGAAAAAGGTAAAGGAATCTTTATACCTACTCCAGTAAACAATGCTTCTAAATCCATACCTAAGGAAAAGGTTAAGAACATTGCTTACAGGAGAAATGAGGTTCAGAAAGGTAGAACCAATGGATGGTCAACCTATCTGAATTCTCATCAGTGGGGTTGTCCAAAATCTGTTCAGAAAAGGCCAACTCAAATGAGGCAACCTCAACTGAATGGATTAAGGCCCATCCCCTCTGACAGGTATAAAACCTTTAGGAAGCCTGGACCTTACATGCCAAAAGGAAAAGGCCATACAAAACCCTATCCTCAAAGGTCTTACCAAGATGCACCTAAGTCTAGTAACTTCAGGAGAAATGTCCCAAAGAAATTCACCAACTCCCCTGAACCTTACAAGGCTAACACTTATACACAGAAGCCACTCAAGGCATTTAAGGGTCAAACTGTGTATGTAGATGTAAATGGAAACCAAGTCAGTCACTTTGAGTCAATCAAAGTGATCAGGCAGATTTGGGTTCCAAAAGGTACAGCTAACCCTCTAGGACCCAACATTCAAAGGGTACCTAAATTTTGACTTTGCAGGGCTGCAAGGACCACAAGAAGAGGAGAAGCATCAACAAGAAAACAGCATGGTACTTGGACAGTGGATGTTCAAGACACATGACTGGGAACAAAGAGCTTCTCTCAGAATTCATAGAAAAAGATGGTCCTTCAGTAACCTTTGGAGACAGCTCTCAAGGAATCACAAGAGGCTATGATTGGAGCAAAACCCCTGAAGCAGTTTGTCTTGTTGCCAAAAGCACAAGAGAGCAAAGCTGGCTGTGGCACAAAAGACTAAACCATCTGAACTTCAAAACCATCAACAAGATTGCAAGAAACTCTCTAGTTAAAGGGCTGCCAAATCAAGTGTTCACCAAAGAACATATATGCCAGCCATGTCAGGAAGGAAAGCAGATCAAAGCTTCATTCAAAGGAAAGCCTGTCATCTCAACTGAGAGAGTTCTTCAACTACTGCATATGGATTTATTTGGTCCAATCATCCCAGTAAGTATAAATGGAAGAAAATATGCATTAGTTGTTGTTGATGATTTCTCCAGGTACACTTGGGTGGTATTCCTGCTGAATAAAAAGGAGACTCAAGTCAAGCTACCTGAATTGATGATGAGATTGAGTAATGAAAAGGGCCTAAGTATTATCAAGATCAGATCTGACAAAGGCACTGAATTCATAAACTCATACATCAATGAGTACTGCAGCAAGAATGGCATCATTCATGAGACTTCAGCAGCAAGAACACCTCAACAAAATGGGGTTGCCGAAAGAAGAAACAGAACCTTGAAAGAAGCAGCAAGAACATTGATTGCTGAATCAAAACTGCCTAAAAGGTTCTGGGCTGAAGCCATTAGCACTGCATGCCACACTCAAAACAGGTCCTTAATCACCAAAGGACAAGGTAAAACTCCATATCAATTATGGAAAGGTAGATTGCCCACTGTTGCTTACTTTCACATATTTGGTAGTAAGTGTTTCATTCATAATAATGGGAAGGAGCAATTGAAAGCTTTTGACAGCAAAGCTGATGAAGGAATATTTGTTGGATATTCACAAATCAGCAAAACTTACAGAGTCTACAATTGCAAAACCTTTATTATGGAAGAAACACCTCATGTTGTGTTTGATGAATCTATTAATGAGTTCAGGGAAAGAAACCTGAATATTGATGAGATAACACAAAGAACAACCAGACTAAGGCTTCAAAGCAAGGAAACAGTGTTTGTAGATGTCGCCCAGCCTGAACTACATGATAATAAAAAACTGGACAACCTACCTGATGGCAATCAACCAGAAACCAATCAACCTGAAGGAGAAATTGAACTGACTGACCCCATCCCAGTTCAAAACCAGGTAACAACTACCAATGAAGAAGCAAGAAATGCTGAGGTAGTAAATGGATCCAATATTCAAGGGGGAACTAATGAAAATGTCAACTTATCTGACAATGAGGACAATACCCCTGAATATGATCCTGAACTAGATCCTTCAATTAACTTTCCTGAATTTAATGAGTCTAGTGATCCAACCTCAGATGAGGACAATCCTCCTGAAGGGATCAGATCTAGAAGGACTTGGTTGCAAGACCACCCAACTAGCCTGATACTTGGTAATCCAAGTGAAGGGATCAAAACTAGAAGATTTCATGGAGAAAGTGCTTTGTTTTTTTGTTTCCTTTCAGAACAGGAACCAGGAGATATTGAGGAAGCACTACAAGACACCAACTGGATCATAGCCATGCAAGAAGAGCTGAACCAGTTCACCAGAAATGAAGTATGGGGGCTGGTAGATAGGCCAACTCATCAAGATGTCATTGGAACCAAATGGGTGTTCAAAAATAAGAAAAATGAAAATGACATCATTGTGAGGAACAAAGCAAGACTGGTGGCCAAGGGATATTGTCAATCTGAAGGGATTGATTATGATGAGACCTTTGCTCCAGTGGCCAGACTTGAGGCAATCAGACTCTTCTTAGCATATGCAGCTCACATGAGGTTCAAAGTGTATCAAATGGATGTGAAGAGTGCATTTCTCAATGGGGTGCTCAAAGAAGAAGTATATGTTGAACAGCCCCCAGGCTTTGAAGAAGGAGACAAGGTGTACAGATTGAATGTGGAGAATCAACAAACTCCACTAACTACAGGGGAATCATAGGATCCTTGCTATATCTCACTGCAAGCAGGCCTGATATCACATTTGCAGTTGGAGTGTGTGCAAGATTTCAAGCAAATCCAAAGAAGAGGCACCTTGATGCTGCCAAGAGAATCCTAAGATATCTCAAGGGATCTGAGAATCTTGGATTGTGGTATCCAGCTGATGACAACATTGAGCTCACTGGATATTCAGATGCAGACTATGGAGGATGTAGAATTGACAGAAAGTCCACCTCTGGAACATGTCAATTTTTGGGCAGCAAGCTTATCTCATGGTTCTCCAAGAAGCAAAATACAGTTGCAACTTCAACAACTGAAGCAGAATATGTAGCAGCTGGAAGTTGCTGTGCTCAGATACTTTGGCTCAGACAACAACTTAGAGATTACAAAGTCATCTCCAATGAAGTGCCAATATTCTGTGACAACAATAGTGCAATTGCCATCTCACAGAATCCAGTGCTACACACTAGATGCAAGCATGTTGATATCAAGCATCATTTCATAAGGGGTCATGTGGAGAAGAAAGATACCAAGCTTGTCAAAATTCACACTGATAAGCAAAAAGCTGATATCTTGACTAAGCCTCTAGCTGAAGCAAGGTTCTTGGAATTGTCAGCTGAATTGGGCTTACTTGATCCAGGGAAGATGGAGAAATGAGGAAAGAAAGCTCATGTGAAGGGGGAAGTTCATTAAGATGAACTTCAGCAAAGTTGACCAACCTCACTGAAGCAGTCTGCCAAAAAGGGAAACTCAGCAAAGTTGTCCTTATGATGTTCAGCAATGTTTGTCAGGAGCTTTGTCCTAGTGGGACCCAGTCAGCAACATTGGGACCCACTCAGGCATGTTGGTCAGACATTTTGACCAAGAAAGAAGTCAAACACATCTCAGGATGGTTGTCCGAGCAAATTGGATAATTATTGCTATTTTTAGCATTGATTAGACATTTAAAAGGTTTCTTGGTCTAAGAGTAGGCCATTTAAGGATGGCGTGTGCTATAAAGATTTTTGCCACCAAAATGGCAAATTAACATTTAATGCAAAATCTTAATTAAGATTTCATGAATTCTTGAGCCATCATCAAGGCCATTGATTTGCATTAAAACTTCATCAAACCGCCTAATGCCCACTACCCCACTTTATCCAATTGGTTTTTATTATTACCCACTGTTATTATCTATTAACCAACGGTTAATAAATTCCCCACATATATAAACTCCTCGATTTTTACTTCCTTCCTCACGCACTCATAATTCCAAATTCTCAAAGTTTTTGAAAACCTCTCAAAACCTGCAACTTTTCTCCAAACCTTTCTATCTCTAAAAAATTATCCATGGCTCCCAAAATCAAGAGAGAAGAACTTGTAGATTTCAATGATTCCTCCTTCGACATTAATTTTGTTGGGAATAAAATGAGACATGTTTTGATTGAATACCAAAACCCCCTGAGACATGCCTAAATCATGATTGAATGTGTTCTAGAAATATTAGAACATATAGTATAAAGGCTAGATGAGGAGCTAATGTGTTAGGTAGCTCTTAAATGATTAGATGCACAATTTGAGGGGGAACACATGCTTTGAAGTCCATCAAGATCAAGTCCCCTCAAGGCTCAAAGTTCTGGATACAACACTAATTCTTTTGAAGACAAACCATGCTGATCAGGAGAGTTGTCCAGAAGAGTTGTCTCAGCACAATTGAACCAGATCAAGTGCCCTGAAAGCCTGAAGTCAACTATGCTGAAGAGTTTGAGACAATCATTCCCTAAAGATCTTCAAAGAAACAAGCTAAGATCATCTTCAAGAGAAATAAAGGGAAAGAGCCAAGTCATCTGAAGAAGAGCAAGCTAACCTTGCTGATAAGCAAGACTGCTGATAGTGATAAGGAGTGTTGTCCAAATGATGAGGAATGTTGTCCTATCAATGGAACAACCCTCAGAAGCCATGTACAAGTCCTAACAAGAGAATCTGAAAGTCAGACATTGGAAAGAGAGCTGCAGAATGAAGACAAAGTCTTAACTGCCGTTTATTTCTCAAATGAGGACATGTCACTATCAAGATTCTGTCTTCTAAGATTGAAGAACCAAAAGAAGACATTTATGGACATTGGAGGCTGCCTCTCCAACGGGCAAATCCTTCATTTGTCTATAAATACAGAAGTGTGAAGACCATTTGAAAGCATCCAACTTCAACCTCAACCAAGCACCTCTAACCTCAAGTTCTTACAAGCTAGAGTGCTTTCAAAGCTTTCAAAGACTATCTTAGTCTTCAAACACTTCATCTAAGCTGTACCTCATTGTATAACCATACACAAGCTTAGAGAGATATCCTATCCTTACACACTGATCTTCATTGTAAAGGATATCTCATTAGTTGGAACCTTACTTCAACCCTTACCCCTTTCAAGAGTGAAAGTGAGAAGGTTGTAGTAGTAGAAGTGGTAGGAGCTGACTGTTGAGAGAAGAACAGTTCAGTTTTGAGTTGAGAAGAGGGTACTAGGACTCTAGACATCCTAGGGATCAATTCACCAAGGAGTGGTGTTATTGATCAAGTGCACCTTGGCACTATAAAACAAGTTAATTCCAAGAGTGAAGGAATTATCCTGTTAAATCAGGGAAAGTGGATGTAGGAGCTTGAGTCTCTGAACCACTATAAACTCTTGTGTTGATTTACATTACAAGTACTTTCATACATCAACACTGCACACAAAACTGATCTTTCAAAGGATTGATACTCAAAGACTGTGCAAAACTGATTTGGACAAGTTCCCTGAAACCTGACTGTATTGAATTGACTAAGTGATTTCAGAAACTAAGGGTGTGTTTGTTTAGTGATTGGCCCATCCGGATTTGGATGGGCCATCCCCCATCCCATCCCTCTCCATCCCTCTCCATCCAAATACCCATCTCAATACCCATCTACCCCTATAATACACCTATATACCTATTTTTATACCATTACATCATCATATTTTTATATTAATTACTCATTCTCTCTCCTACTTTTTCTTCCATACATTTATTATCTTTCCTACTTTTCTTCCACACATTTATTCTCTCTCCTACTTTTCTTCCACACATTTATTCTCTTTCCTACTTTTCTTCCTTACACTAATTATTCTACTAACTAACAATAATAAAATAATACAACATCACTATTGATTTGACATAAAGTTCTCTATCCACACCTATTTTTCAATCTCTATCCAAACACAATTTTTATTCAATTACTATTCATGGATTACCCCCATCCACATTTTTCAAATCCCCATCCCCATCCCATCCACCACAATCCCTAACCAAACAGCCCCTAAAGGAGTCTAAACTAAAAGGGCCAACCACTATTCCGCACATATAACTCCCCTAGATAGTTATTCAACTAAGTACTCAATAGTACTTAGTAGCTTGATTATCTTAGAAGAGTTAATCATCTTCAGCAGAGTTGTCCAAGACAACCTTGCTGAGCTCTGGTTTGATTAAGTCAAAAAGAATTGCATACAAGTGTATTCCCCCCCCCATACACTTGTTATATACTCCTTTCAGGACCAACAAGTGGTATCAGAGCAGGGGTTCAAAGACCACTGCTTCTGAAAAGCCATCTTGGTTTTCAAAATTCACATATTTGGTGTGGTCACTGAACTGATCTATCTGAAATCCTACAAATTATTGACTGACTGTTTGTTCTTGAGATATGGCCAACAACAATGCTGCTGTTCCACCTCCTGCCGTTCAAGGATTGGACAACATGGCCACAAATCCAGTCAACCACATCTCACATCACAAATTGCCCATGTTCTCAATAGATAATTATGATTTCTGGAAAATCAGGATGAGAGCTCATCTTGCATCTGTACACACTGACATGCTGAGGGTGATCACAAGAGGTCCTTTTGTGTTCACTCAAGTCAACCCCAGAGTCACTGAAGCTCAAAGGGAAGATATAAGGGAATTGATTCCCAAAGATGAAGATGACTTCACTGCTGATGAAAAGAGGAAAGATAATCTGAATTATCTTGCCATGAACACCCTCTACCAAACAATTCCAGATGCAATCATGGGAAGAGTTTACCACTGCACAACTGCCAAAGAAATTTGGGATACTCTTGCTGAAATGTGTGAGGGTACTGAAAAGATCAAAGAAAACAAGCTCCAAGTGGCAGTGCAGAAATTTGAACAGTTTGCAATGGAGTCTGAGGAGTCCATTGACAAGTTTGCTGGTAGATTCACTGATGTGATGAATGAGATCAACTCATTGGGCAAGGTCTACACAAAGAGAGAAGTTGGGTTGAAGATCTTGAGAAGTCTCACTCAAAAGTGGGATGTCTATGCTGTGATGATGCAAAATACCAAAGATCTCTCCACAATGCCCATGCAACAAATCTTCTCAGAACTCAAAGCTTATGAGTTCGACCTCAATAGAAGAAAGCCTGTTGAGGAACCTTCAAATCCTACTAAGGGAGTGGCATTCAAAGCCAAAGCTGCTGAACCAGAAATGCAGTCCACTCCAAGATCATCAAAGCCAGTCTCAAAGACTGAAATGAAGGAAGAACTAGCCTTGATGGCTAGAAGGTTTGAAAAGCTAAATTCAAGGTTTGGTAGATACAAGAAATTCTACCAGGACAACAAATTCAGGAGAAGGTACAACTCTCCTGAAGATCAGGCTGAAGCCAAAAAGCCTGAAGAGAAAAGATCAGAGGACAAGTACTCTGATAGGAGAAAGTCCAGTAGAACTGAACCTTCATCATCAAAAAGAATAGAAGAATCAAAGAAAGAAGATGATGAAGATCTGTGCTATAACTGCAAAAAGAAAGGGCACTTCCAATATGATTGCCCTGAATTAAGCTCTAAGGAGAGAAGAGGGAGGCAAGACAAAAGAGACAGGAAATTCACCAACAGAAAGGCCATGATGGCTGGTGAAGAATCTGATAGTGCTGAAAGCTTCAACTCTTCTGATGGACTGTTCTCCAACAGTGATGATGATGATGATGTCTGCAACATGGCTCTTGAGGATGATGAGGTATCCTCTACTTCTAGTTCACCATCATTCATCTCACAAAACAATAGTGAGGTCAACTTGATAACTGTGTGAGAGAAAATGAAAGATTGGCTATTGAACTTGCCAAAAACTCTGAGGCAGTTGTTGATGTCAAGTCTACTGAGTTGTATCAACAAGACTTGAGAGAGCTTGAGGAAGCAAATCTCAGGATAGTTGACCAACAAAAGGAGATTGATGATCAACTTCTCTCTCAGAAGAGAAAAGATTTTGAACTTAAAATTCTCAATGCTAAGTTTGAAAACCTCTCACATGAATATGATATTCTTAAATCAAGTGAAGAGAGCCTGAAATTAAAGATGTCTGCTTTGAAGAAATCCTCTAGAGCAATAGAGGAAATTCAGAGTTATCAAAGACCTATGGCTCAAAGAAGTGGATTAGGTTTTGATCCATTTGAATCTTCACCTTGTCTTAGTGTTGCTTCTGTGAGTAACACTAAGAGAATCTTTGTTAAATCAGTGGCACAAACTGAAAATGAAGTGATTCAGCCACTGAACAAAGAAAAGGGCAAAATGGATGATCTGCCTACTCAAGTGCTTCAGGAGATTAGGCCAAAACCTAAGGAAATGGCCAAAGCTCCTGAACATAAGAGGAATGTTGGTCAGTAGAGTAGACCCAATGGAAGGGCAACTCTCCTGAACAATGTTCAGAGGAATTATCCAAGGTATAATCAGCCTAGGCCAACTCTTCTGAGAAAGCCTCAGCTGAATAGACCTAAGAACAACTATCCTCAAAGGCAAAATAAAATGAGACAACCAAAACCCTTCATGCCAAAGGGTAATGGTCATAAGAAAGCCTTTCCTCAAAGATTCCCTCAAGTAGCACAAAGAACTCAAAAGTTCAGGAGATTTGACAACTCTCCTGAAACTTACAGAGTTAACACATTCACACACACTTTCCCAAAGGAATTTAAGGGAAAGACAGTGTATGTAGATGCTAGAGGAAGACAACTTAGCCACCTTGAATCAATCAGGGTTATTAGGCAAGTTTGGGTTCCTAAAGGTACAGCTAACCTCTCAGGACCCAAAACACAAAGGGTACCTAAACCAATCTAATTGCAGGTGCCATTGGGCCACAAGAAGAGGAGCATGAACAAAAAGTCAGCATGGTATCTTGATAGTGGATGTTCAAGGCACATGACTGGAAACAAGGAACTCCTCACTGATTTTATTGAAAAAGAAGGCCCAAATGTCACATTTGGAGACAGCTCACAAGCAACTACAAAAGGTTATGGTACTTTGATGATTGGTAACATCAAAGTATCCAATGTATCTTATGTGGCTGGTCTCAAATATAATCTCCTAAGTATCAGTCAATTCTGTGATAAAGATTTCAATGTTGAGTTTTCTAGTGGTAAATGTTTGATCAAAGATAAAACTCAACAAATTCTACTGACTGGAACTAGGAAAGGAAATGTGTATTTTGCAGACTGGGATAAATCTAATGATGTTGCATGTTTCATTGCTAAGAGTTCTAGTGAACAAAGTTGGTTATGGCATAAAAGATTAAACCACTTGAACTTCAAAAACAATGAACAAAATTGCTAGAAATGCTCTAGTTAAAGGACTACCTAATGAGGTTTTCATTAAAGAGCATGTTTGCAAACCATGCCAAGAAGGAAAACAGATCAAAGCCTCATTTAAAGGAAAACCAGTCATCTCTACTGAAAGGGTACTTGAACTTTTACATATGGATCTTTTTGGACCAATTACCCCTGCAAGCATAAATGGTAGAAAATACACATTGGTAGTAGTATATGACTTCTCTAAGTTCACATGGGTAGTATTTCTCCTTAATAAGAAGGAAACACAAGTCAAACTGCCTGAACTTCTAAAGAGACTGTCAAATGAGAAAAGCCTTAGCATTATCAAGATAAGATCTGATAAAGGCACTGAGTTCATAAATTCATACATCAATGAGTATTGCACAACTAATGAAATAGCTCATGAAACCTCAGCAGCTAGAACCCCTCAACAAAATGGAGTTGCAGAAAGGAGAAATAGAACTCTAAAAGAAGCTGCTAGAACCTTAATTGCTGATTCAAATTTACCTAAGAGGTTTTGGGCTGAAGCTATAAACACTGCATGCCATGCTCAAAATAGATGTTTGATCACTAAGGGGCAAGGCAAACCCCCATATGAACTCTGGAAAGGAAGATTGCCCAAAGTGTCATACTTTCACATTTTTGGTTGCAAGTGTTTTATTCACAATAATGGGAAAGAACAGTTGAAAGCCTTTGACAGCAAAGCTGATGAGGGGGTATTTCTTGGATACTCTCAAATCAGTAGAGCTTTCAGAGTCTACAACAAGAAAACCCTTATTGTAGAGGAAACACCTCATGTTGTGTTTGATGAATCTATTCATGAGTTCAGGAATGAGAACTTGGAATCAGAAGAAATCACACAAAGGACAACCAGACTGAGCCTAAAAGACAAAGACACTGAACTCATAAATGTTGTCCAAGCCAACCTGCCTGAAAATGAAAACTTCACTTTGGACAACAGCCCTGAAGGCAATCCTCCTGAGGAAAATCCCACTGAAAGGAATGGTGAACTGAATGATCCAATCCCAGTTCACATCCAGGTAACAACTACCAATGAAGAAGCAGTTCCTGCTGAGGTAGTTAATGGATTAAATAATCAAGGGGGAACTCAAAATGTTGAAAATGCCAATGTCCCTGACATTGAGGACAACACCCCTGATTATGATCCTGAATTAGATCCTGCATTAAATTACCCTGAATTTTATGATCAAAATGACTCAACTTTAGTAGAGGACAACTCTACTGAAGAGATCAGAAAAAGAAGGACTTGGTTGTCTGACCATCCTGCTGATCTAATACTTGGTGACCCAAGTATTGGAGTCAAAACAAGGAGATTTCATGGTGAAAGTGCTCTTTTCTGTTGTTTCTTGTCAGAACAAGAACCAAGTGACATTGAGGAAGCACTTCAAGATGCCAATTGGATCACAGCCATGCAGGAAGAACTGAATCAATTCACCAGAAATGAAGTCTGGGAGTTGGTGGATAGACCTTCACATCAAGATGTTATTGGAACAAAATGGGTGTTCAAGAACAAGAAGAATGAAAATGATGTGATTGTCAGAAACAAAGCAAGACTAGTGGCAAAAGGTTATTGCCAACATGAAGGCATTGACTATGATGAGACTTTTGCACCTGTGGCAAGGCTAGAAGCAATAAGGCTCTTTCTAGCCTATGCAGCCCACAAGAGGTTCAAAGTGTACCAACTGGATGTCAAAAGTGCCTTTCTGAATGGAGTCTTGAAGGAAGAAGTCTATGTGGAGCAACCACCAGGATTTGAGATTGGAGATCAAGTCTACAGACTAAAGAAGGCTCTATATGGACTCAAACAAGCCCCTAGGGCTTGGTATGATACACTGTCACAATTCCTCTTGGATCATGGATTCACCAAAGGAACTGTGGATAGGACACTCTTCAGAATCTCTGAAGGAGAAGACATCCTGCTTGTCCAAATTTATGTGGATGACATAATATTTGGATCCCCCAATGAAAAGCTGTGTGAAAAGTTCTCCAAGCTTATGCAAAGCAAGTTTGAAATGTCCATGATGGGGTTGATGAACTTCTTTTTGGGTCTGCAAGTCAAGCAATCAAAAGAAGGAATCTTCATCAACCAAGCTAAGTACACCAGAGAAATGATCAAGAAATTTGGGTGTGCTACTAGCAAGCCAGTAAGGATCCCAATGAACCCAAATTGGAAGATGGATCCTGATGAGAGTGGTGTTTCAACCAACTCCACTGAGTATAGAGGAATCATTGGTTCACTCCTCTATCTCACTGCCAGCAGACCTGACATCACCTTTGCAGTAGGTGTTTGTGCAAGGTTTCAAGCAAATCCTAAGAAAAGCCATCTTGAGGCTGCAAAGAGGATTTTGAGGTATCTCAAAGGCACTGAGAATCTAGGCCTTTGGTACCCTGCTAATGACAACATTGAGTTAACTGGCTACTCAGATGCTGATTATGGAGGTTGCAGAATTGATAGAAAGTCCACCTCAGGGACTTGTCAATTCTTAGGCAACAAGCTCATATCTTGGTTTTCCAAGAAGCAGAACACAGTGGCTACCTCCACCACTGAAGCTGAATATGTTGCAGCTGGAAGTTGCTGTGCTCAGATCCTTTGGTTGAGACAACAACTAAGAGACTACAAAGTCAACTCTACTGAAGTGCCAATATTTTGTGATAACAATAGTGTCATTGCTATATCAAAAAATCTTGTCCTACACACAAGATGCAAACATGTGGACATCAAGCATCACTTCATTAGAGACCATGTGGAGAAGAAGGACATAAAGTTGGTCAAGATCCATACAGATCTTCAAAAAGCTGATATCCTAACAAAGCCACTTGCAGAGGCAAGGTTTCTGGAGCTATCGGCAGAGTTGGGATTACTTGATCCAGGGAAGTTGGACAAGTAAAATTCATTGAAGTTAATGGGAGTAAAGTAACTGAATTGATCTTCAGCAGACTTGGTCAAGTCTACTGAAATTCAGGAAAGATGATCACAATTACTCAGGACACTTGTCCATTGAATCTCAGGACACTTGTCCACATCTTCTCAGGACACTTGTCCAAGTGGGGTCAGATAAGTTGTCATGACTATCAAAACATTTCCTTGGTTTGATAAGCACCTATTTTGGGTAATCATTGTCTACCTTGATACCTGTCCCAATTACAGATATCATCTCTGTGGGATTTAATTTGTCCCCCACCCAAAAGGTCACTTTCCATGCATTAAATGCCAAGATTTAACTCTTGTTTGCATTACACTTTTCAAGCCATGATCTATCTCGAAAACTCCCCAACCATTAACTAATATTAAATACCTTCCACGTTTTGAATAAAACCAACAACTCACTGTTACATTGGTTTTTAACCATTGGATCAAAACTGGCCAACTCCCCTGAAATTCATCCTGGCCGTCCAAGTGTATTTTTCCATATTTGACAACCGTTGAAAATACACAAATCTCTCCAACTCATTGACAAACATTCTTTTTAGAATATTCTCTAGTCTTAAGAACTCCCCACACACTCTTCTCCCCAAAGCATTCGAAACCCTAGCTTATTTTCTTCAAACTCTCTCAAAACTATCTCAACTTCATCTCTGTAATTTTCAATGGCTCCCAAAGTTAGACCAGAGATGATTATAGATTTCTCCAACAAGGCTCTAGACCTTGATTTTGGATACTTGAGTAATAAGAACAGCCTTCACTTTGAGCCAATAATATCATTTACAAGTGAAGATCCTGAAATCACTCCAACCCTGAGATGGTTGAGAAGGGCTGGTCTTCAAAAGTTCATGGAAGAGAGGCCAAGCTCTTGTCTGGAAAGCTACATGGCTGAGTTCTTTGCCTTTCTTAAATGGAGAGGTAAGCCAGAAGATGGTGAAGTTTCTACCAGACTGTCATATGTTGCAGAGAGTGAAGAGGAAGAGAGATTTCATAGAGTGAAATTCTCTTCAGAAGATCTTGAAGGAGCATTTGGATTGCCTTCAGAGGGAAGGAATTCAGAACTCTATGGTGCTGATCATGAAGAGGAGATAGCACAAGAATGGCTCATAGTTCCAGGCCCCATCTCCTCAACACAAAACAAGAAGACTCTCAAGCCAGAATTTCTTAACCTCTTTGAGGTAGTTGCTAAGAGTCTCTTGAGCAATACTGGAAGTTTGGAGCAAGTTAGCCATCCAAGAATCAGAATCATTGCTGCAGTCATTGATGCTAGTGACAAAGGCATCAAGTTTGATTGGAGGACCTTTATCATGTCTGAGATGATGAAGGAGAAGGCCAAGTTCAAAGTGAGAACTCAAAACAAGGTTGTGCTAGAAGGGAAACTCAAGTATTGCACAAGGGCAAGCTTGTTGATTGAGAGATTTTCCCACTATTCTCAAATGCAAACATTTGCAAAACCCCTCCCAGCCCAGAAGATTCTGTTCAGAAAGCTCAGCAAGAAAACTGAGCAAAGGAGGATGCTAATGGCCAAACCTACTGAAGAGAAGGTGGAGGAAAAGCCAAAGATGAAGAAAAGGACAAAGGCCAGAATGGTGAAAACAAGGAAAATGTCTCAAATCCCCTCAGAGGAGAAATCAGATGCTTCAACTGAAATTGAAGAAGTTGCTGAAGAGGGAGTGAGTGCCTTCTGATCATTCAGAAGAGTTGAGACAGAAATACAATGAGACTAGGCAAAAGTCTAGAGGTGATAAGAGGATCAGGGAGGTTGTCCCTGAGAAGGATGGTGAAGGTAGTGGGAGCAGTAGGGCTAGCAAGAGAAGGGCCAAGCCTAGTGACAAAGTGTTGGAGCTCCAAGAGGAAAGGTCTTTACAACTTGCTCTTAGAGAGAGCAGAGCTGAAAGCAGGACCAAATCCAAATCAAGGACCAACTCATCTGATTCTGGTACTCCAGAATCCAAGGTCCCTGAAGGTCAACCAATAGAGGCCAACATCCCTGAGATTCAGAATCCTGAGCCCAACTCCCCTGAAACTCACATAACCCCAACCAACCAACCTATCACCCCCATCAATCTTACAAAGAGATATTCTCCTGAAGGGAATGTGCAAAGAAGTGGGATAGATGTGCTAGCAGATATAGCAGTAGATGATACAAGATTACATTCTCCCCTTGACTCATCTATGCTCAATTATTCAAAGCTTTTAGAAGTTGCACTCTTTGAGCCAACCCCCATAAGTAAAGCCCCTTCAGAATCATTGCTCTCAAAAGCAACTGAAGCACCTTCTATTGCACCCAACCCTTCTGAAGCCAACATTCCTGAATTAAACCTTCCTGAAGCCACACTAAGGGAACCCAGAGTCAACTCCCCTATAACCCAAAGTCCCCATTCAAGTGGAGATGAGGAGGAGTATACTTATGAAAGTATGCTCAGAGGTGGAGCCAAGGCTACTGTGGACAGTCTGTACCCACAGCTTGCTGAATTTCCAAGAATTCAGAGGACTTTTTATGATCTAAGGATGCTTGTTGATGTAAAAGACAAATCTATGATGGAGATATCACAAGTCATCCAAGATAAGGGTGCAAACTGGTGGCATGTGGAGGAGAATAGATTGCTACACTTTGCTGGAGTTTCTAAGACAAGGTTTCTCATTGATGAGGAAGTTTTTGCAAAGTTGGTAGTTGAAAAGATTAATGAGGAGAAGGAGAGGAAAGCTAAGGGAATCAAACACCCTGAAAGTAGCTCTAATGATGATAATCCTTCTAATGATCCCTCAAACCCTTCAAACCCCAACCCTCCTGAAACCCCTCAAACCAACATCCCTCAACCTTCTGTATCAGAAAGACTCTCCAACCCTCCTAGAACCTATCATAGGAAAGGCTCTGTATCTTCAGAGGTGTTGACCAAGGGTGGTAACACAACCAAAGACACATCTGCCAATGAAGGTTCTTCTGAACCCAAGGCACAGCCTAAAGATGTGGAGGTTCCTGTTTTAGAGGCTGGTTTGATTAAGGCCTATTCAGTGTCAGGAGTGTTGGACACTGATCAGCCCTTAATCATTCAGGATGACTCAGTGGCTGCTGATATAAGCACTGTGATCTCCCCACAACTGCCATCTTTGAACCTTGTTGAAGGTGGAGATGTTGCAGGATTAGGTGATGGAGTTGAAAAGGAAAGTCTAGTTGAAAAATCAGAGGGAGTAGTAGATGAAAGAGATGTGGTGATCACTAGAATAGTGAGTGTACCACAAAATGAGGGTGATATAAGTGAGGAAGGGCAGGCTATTCTTGAAGTCAAATCTGAACTTCAAGAATCCCTTGATGAGAGGAGGCATGTTCCTTTAAGTGAGGACATTTTTAATGAAGGGAGAAAAGAAATAGTTGAAAATGAGGAGAAGACTGCTGATGTATTAGAGTCTTATGAAAAAGAAAATGAGGGAGCTAAGTGTGTTTTTACTGACTCATTTGATTTGTCTGATATTGCAGGTATAACCTTTGATCAAATTTTTGCAGATGAACTCTTAACAGATGCACCCATCCAAGTTGATAGTGGATCAGCACAAGCTTTGCTTGGGATGCAATCAGATAAATTGGATTCCTTGGCTCATCAGGTCCAAACAGCTCATGCAGAAACCTCTGGTGCTTTGGATGAGCATGGAAGAACCTTGGCATCTGTAGAAATGAGGTTAACTGGCTCAGAGGATGTGGTGTTACCTACCTTGGAAGCAAGGATCAGTGGAGTTGAGACTGGTCTGCAAACCATCTCCACTGAAGTCATCAAAGCTAAGAACACCATGAGATCAGTTTCAAAGGATGTAAAGAAAGAGCAATCTTTGCTAAGAATCAACCACAATAGAAATGTGAAGACATTGAGGTCAGTGGTGAGGAAAGCTCTTGGAAGAAAGACTGCCATGCAAAGACAAAGAACTGAAGAGCAAAGGCTGGCTATGGTGAAAGCAGCCTCAGAAAAATTTTCCCAAGAGGTATTGGCCAACATTGCTGAAGGTGCAGTAGCCAACCTCACTGAGCTCCTTAAGGCCCAACTGGATGCATCTCTGAAGGCAACCATGGAGGAGGTTGTCCAACAGAAAATGAAGCCTGTTCTAGCTTTCCTTAGCTTGAGCAGTGATAGGATGCAAAATATACATGATGAGAATGTATATCTGTTGGAGGAAATGAAGTCTCTATCTCAAGCCCAGTCCTTATTGGCATCTACTATGAGTTAATTGAAGCCTGAATGTTTTGATGCTGCCAAAAAGGGGGAAAGAGAAAGAGCAAGGGCAAAAGGCGCCTTAATGATTGGAAGCCCAGTCAAAAAGGGAAATGGTAAAGACAAAGCTCCTGAAGGAAAAGGAAAGGAGCCAGCAGTGCTGAACGTGGAAGAATTGGATGAAGAGGAGCAGTTAGCACTTGCCTTGAAAAATTCTATGGCCTCAGCTCAAGAGGAAAGAGTAAGGTTACAACAAAGACCAGGTGGTGAGGTATCTAGTTTGGACAAAAATGCTGAAGGTGTTCAAACTAGAGGAAAGATCAAGAGAGCAAAAGGAAAGAAAAGACAAGCTGAAACATTTACTGATTTTCCCAACAACCTTGATCTTCCATCTGAATTCAGAATTGATGATGATGAGCCTATCTCAAAGAAGGCCAAAGCTACTGAAGAAGACAAGATTGCTGAAAAGGACAAGTCTTCTGAATCTGCCAGAAGTGCTGTAGGTCCCAAGTCCACTGAAGGTGCCAAAGCTTCTGAAGATGTAGAGGAGCTGTATGAAGAAGGTTTTGGACCAGGATCCAAGAAAAAGAAAGTGATTGTGCTAAATGATCCATCAAAACTGTTTCATGAAGGGTATGGCAAAGACCCTGAAACACAACAAAAACTGGCCATGATGAGGGCCCAAGAGAAGATGGATCTGATGGATGAAGCACAAAGAGCAAGAGATAAGAGAATAGCAGACTTCCAGAAGCCAAGAAGAAAGAGAGCAACCTATAACAAGATGAAGCCACAGCTATTGATCCCAATGGACACCAAATATCCTCACTTGGATAAATGGGTGCCAATTCAGCTGAATGACTTATGGGAGGAAGCCAAAAGGGAGTATGTCTATGATCAATATGTCATTGACAGATGGAATGGAAGAGATGCCAACTCCACTTTTGCTGAGTTCATGATAGAATACTACAGAGAACTCTATCAACAATTGCTTGCAGCTGCTGACATTGCAAGAATTGAACTCACAGCTCCCAAGCCAATCATATACATGCCTCCAAAGCTTGAAGGATGGATTGACCAAGCAAGAATTCTGAGAGAATTCACTGAGATCCTTAAGCTAAACAAGATGGTTCTTGGACCTAAGGGAACCAACCAAGAAGCCATGGCATTGAAAAGAAGAGTGTGGGCACATTATGGGATGCTGCCACCTCCTGAGGATGATCTTTGAAATGGCTAAGTCTTCTGACCTATCTTGATTGATCAACTATGCTGAAATATGGTCAAGATTGCTGAAGTGGTGTGCTATGAAAATCTGTTTGCTCTGATATGCCTTGGATTGCTCTGATATAAGCATGATATCTGATGTTTTGCTCTAATCCAGATACTGCTAAGTGGTGTTAGTATTTCCTCTGATACAAGTTCTATGCTCTGATACTGAAAAATCTTGTATATGTTTTGAACTGTTAGAATGAAATGCTCTGATGTATTTAGTGTTATTGACTCATGCTCTGATATGTTAATTTCAACTATCAACATGCTTGTAATGATTTTTGAATGAATGATAGTTGAACTTAGTTTGAATCAAGAAACACTCATCTCTCTATGCCTATCTATGAAACCTATTTGCAACATGAATGGTGATTACACTAACACATTGCTTTTCAGGATAATTGACCTTAGTCATGTCCTCTGAAGATAAATGTAATAGGTGTAGCCTAAGTCACTTTTGCACAAATTGTATAGGTTTTGGCATCATCAAAAAGGGGGAAATTGTTGGGAATAAAATGAGACATGTTTTTATTGAATACCAAAACCCCCTGAGACATGCCTAAATCATGATTGAATGTGTTCTAGAAATATTAGAACATATAGTATAAAGGCTAGATGAGGAGCTAATGTGTTAGGTAGCTCTTAAATGATTAGATGCACAATTTGAGGGGGAACACATGCTTTGAAGTCCATCAAGATCAAGTCCCCTCAAGGCTCAAAGTTCTGGATACAACACTAAGTCTTTTGAAGACAAACCATGCTGATCAGGAGAGTTGTCCAGAAGAGTTGTCTCAGCACAATTGAACCAGATCAAGTGCCCTGAAAGCCTGAAGTCAACTATGCTGAAGAGTTTGAGACAATCATTCCCTAAAGATCTTCAAAGAAACAAGCTAAGATCATCTTCAAGAGAAATAAAGGGAAAGAGCCAAGTCATCTGAAGAAGAGCAAGCTAACCTTGCTGATAGTGATAAGGAGTGTTGTCCAAATGATGAGGAATGTTGTCCTATCAATGGAACAACCCTCAGAAGCCATGTCCAAGTCCTAACAAGAGAATCTGAAAGTCAGACATTGGAAAGAGAGCTACAGAATGAAGACAAAGTCTTAACAGCCGTTTATTTCCCAAATGAGGACATGTCACTATCAAGATTCTGTCTTCTAAGATTGAAGAACCAAAAGAAGACATTTATGGACATTGGAGACTGCCTCTCCAACGGGCAAATCCTTCATTTGTCTATAAATACAGAAGTGTGAAGACCATTTGAAAGCATCCAACTTCAACCTCAACCAAGCACCTCTAACCTCAAGTTCTTACAAGCTAGAGTGCTTTCAAAGCTTTCAAAGACTATCTTAGTCTTCAAACACTTCATCTAAGCTGTACCTCATTGTATAACCATACACAAGCTTAGAGAGATATCCTATCCTTACACACTGATCTTCATTGTAAAGGATATCTCATTAGTTGGAACCTTACTTCAACCCTTACCCCTTTCAAGAGTGAAAGTGAGAAGGTTGTAGTAGTAGAAGTGGTAGGAGCTGACTGTTGAGAGAAGAACAGTTCAGTTCTGAGTTGAGAAGAGGGTACTAGGACTCTAGTCATCCTAGGGATCAATTCACCAAGGAGTGGTGTTATTGATCAAGTGCACCTTGGCACTATAAAACAAGTTAATTCCAAGAGTGAAGGAATTATCCTGTTAAATCAGGGAAAGTGGATGTAGGAGCTTGAGTCTCTGAACCACTATAAACTCTTGTGTTGATTTACATTACAAGTACTTTCATACATCAACACTGCACACAAAACTGATCTTTCAAAGGATTGATACTCAAAGACTGTGCAAAACTGATTTGGACAAGTTCCCTGAAACCTGACTGTATTGAATTGACTAAGTGATTTCAGAAACTAAAGGAGTCTAAACTAAAAGGGCCAACCACTATTCCGCACATATAACTCCCCTAGATAGTTATTCAACTAAGTACTCAATAGTACTTAGTAGCTTGATTATCTTAGAAGAGTTAATCATCTTCAGCAGAGTTGTCCAAGACAACCTTGCTGAGCTCTGGTTTGATTAAGTCAAAAAGAATTGCATACAAGTGTATTCCCCCCCCATACACTTGTTATATACTCCTTTCAGGACCAACAGATTTCTCTTATCTCAGCAACCCAAATTCTCTTTGGTTTGAAAAATTGGTAGCTTTTGATAGCCCTGACACAGAAGTTCATCCAGTACTCCATTGGCTTAGGGAAGCAGGACTTGAAAGATTTCTTGGCACCAAGCCTGATTCCTGCCTGAATCCTTTCATGGCAGAGTTCTTTGCCCATCTCAGATGGAAGGGCAAAAAGGGTGATGTGTGCACCAAGCGGACATATGCTGAGGAAGATGAAGATGAAGAAAGCTAACACACCATCATCTTCACTGCTGAGGATCTAGATGCTAGCTTTGGGCTACCATCAGAAGGCCAAAATCCAGAAATTTTCAAAGAAGGAGATGATCAGGAATTCTACTATCCATGGATGATAGTGCCCAAGAAACTTGTAAGTGCTCAAAACAAGAACACCTTAAAGCCAGTTTGTAGGCACTTGTTTGACTGTGTTGTGAAGAGCTTGTTGAGCCACTCTGGAAGTGTTGAACAAATCAGTATGCCAAAGCTGAGAGTAATGGCTGCTGTGATTGACTCTGCTGAGAAGAGAGTCAAGTTTGATTGGAAAAGCTTCATTCTGGATAAGATGATGAATGAGAAGTTTAAATTCAAGGAGGTGAAGCACCACAAGGTGTTGGTAGATGGAAGACTCCAGTTTTGCACAAGAGCTAGCCTGCTCTTGGAAAGATTTGCTCACTATACCCATCTCCAAGCCAAGCCAAAGCCTTTTCCAGCTCAAAAGGTGATGTTTAGGAAGCTGTCTTCCAAGACTGAGAAGAGGAAGCAAGAAGCAGCCTCCAAGAAAGCAGTTGCTGTTGTACCATCCACCAGATCCTCTCCAAGAAAGAGGAAAGCTCAACCAGCAAAAGCACAGCCAAAGATGAAGAGGATGAAGAAGATTCTGAGTGAATCTTCCCCAGAAAGTCAGTCAAGAAGTGGAGGAGCCACTTCTGAGGAAATTGAGAAGGTTGCTGAAGAAGGAGTCAACCCTCCTGAAGAAGGTGAAGAATTCAGAGAAGTTGTCCCGTGCAACCTGAGACTGTGACTGAGTATAGAGACCTTGATAAGCCAACAAGGTCAGAAAGGAGAAGAAGAATAATCAAAACTTCTGAGAAGCAGAAGCTGATGGAAGAGGAGAAGAAAAAGAAGGAATTTTTCAAGGAGATTAGGCAGGCAAGTAGGTCTAACTCCAAGTCCAAATCAAAGCCAAACAGCCCTGAAGCCAACTCTCCTGATATTCCATCTGAAAGAATATCACCAAGGCATGAGGAAGAGGAGTGCAAGACTCCTGAAGATGCCCCAATTGTGGCAAAGAAGGTCTATTCTCCTGAAGGTGCTCCTGATAGGTCAGGAATTGATGTGCTGGCTGATTTAGCCAATATTGAAGACAGACAGTTCTCCCCACTTGATCCCAGATTACTTTCCTACATCAAACATCTTGAAACTGTTCTTCAAGAAGGTGATCAAGTTGTTTGTCCACCCATTCAAGCCATTCCAATAACCTCTTCAGGAACATTGCTCTCAAAAGCACCTGAATCCCAAATTGTCTTAAGCTCATCTGAACCCAATCTTTCTGAACCCAATCCTTCTGAACCCAACCTATCTGAGCCCCAGCCCAACCTACCTGAATCCCAATTTAACCCCCCTGAATCCCAAGCCAACTCTTCTGAAGGAGATGGAAGTGAAGAAGAATACACATATGAGGGGATGTTGAGGCAGATTGCAAGAGCCATTGTGGATGAATTATATCCAGGATTGAAGGCATATCCTAGGCTGCAACAACCGTTCTATGATCTCAGAGCACTTGTTGAGATCAAGGATAGAACAATTATGGAAATAGCTCAAGCTAATAAGGATAAGGGTGCTAACTGGTGGCAGGTTGAAGAAAATAGGCTATTACATTTTGCAAATGTAAAGAAGACCAGTGTGTTGACCACTGAGGCCTTATTTTGCACCATTGTTCATGAGAAGGTGCTTGCTGAGAGAGAAAGAATTGCACAAGGAATCAAGCATCCTGATAGCACATCTGATGATGATAATGATGATGATGATGACAACACCAATCCCAACCCTCCTGGCCTCAATTCTGCTCAGGTACATTACTTGACCTATCATTCTGTTAAGGACTCTGAAAATTCAGAGGAGTTGACCAAGGGTGGTGACTCAGTCCAAGATGCATTGGCCAAGGATGGTTCTTCTGAACCTGAGGCACAGCTTGACAATGTTGAGACTTCCATGGGAGAAGCTAGTTTGGCTAAAGCCTCATCAATGTCAGGACAGTTGGACATTGACCAGCCTTTAGTCATTCAGGATGACTCAGTGGCCTTGGGATGCCCAAGCACTGTGATCTCCCAACAACTGCCCTCTGTGGATCCTGTTGAGGATATGGAGGTGTCAGGTTTAGGAATGGAAGGAGTTGAAATGGCTGTTAGTTTTGAAAAATCAGAGGGAGATGATGGTGAGGATTGTTTGATTACTGGTTCCTTGAGTGCACCAACATTAGAGGGAGAAGAAGTTGAAATATTGGGTGCAGCCCAATATGAGAGTCAGGCTATTCTTCAAGTAAAATCTGAACTTGATGAATCCCTTGGTGAAAGGAGGTCTGATTCTCCAGTGAATGTGAGTCCATCTGTTGATATTGAAGAAAAGAATAAAGTTGAAAATGAGAGTATAGGTGCTGATGTATCAGACCTATTGGGAGAACAAAAGAATGAGGGTGTTGAGGGAGATTTTACTAACACTCTTAGTTTTGCAGATTCAGTGGCTGTTACTATTGAACAAATTTTTGCAGATGCTTCCCTTACTGACATTCAAGTTGATGCTGATACTGATCTAGAAGCAATTTCAGCAAATGTGTCCACCCTGAACAAGATATATTTTGAGCAGGCTAATGCAACTGAGGCTAGCTTGCAAATTGCATCAAAGACTGCCACATCCATTGAGCAACAGTCAGAGAAGTTGGACACATTGGTCAGGGAAGTTGGGAAGGCACATGCTGAAACAGTGGACACCCTTGATGGCCAAGGAAAAACTCTAGCCTCTGTGGAGATGAGGCTCACTGGCTCAGAAGAGGTGATTTTGCCCACATTGGATGCCAGGATTTGTGGTGTTGAAACTGGACTGCAAACAGTTTCAACAGAAGTAACAAAGGCCAAAGATGCAATGGGAAAGTTCACAAAATCTGTCAAGAAAGAGCAGCAGGGTCTCAAAGATTTGTACAAGCATAATGTGAGAGCCTTGAGAAGGACAATCAAGGATGCATTGAGGCAAAGAACAGCTGCTCAGAGAAAGAAGGCTGAAGAATTGAAAGCTGCTATGGTGAAAGAGGCTGCAGAAAAGTTCACAGTTGAACTGATGGCCAAAGTGTCTGATCAAGTAGTGGCCAACCTCACTGATCAACTTCAGGCCAAACTTGATCAATCACTGAAAGCCACTCTGGATGCCATAGTTGCTCAGAAGATGAAACCTGTTCACACATTCTTAAGTATGGCAGATGACAATATGCAAAACATCTATGATGAGAATGTTTATTTGCTGCAGGAGTTGAAGTCCCTCACTCAAGCCCACTCACATCTCTCAGTCTCTATGAGTGAGTTAAAGCCCCAATGTTTTGATAATGCCAAAAAGGGGGAAAGAGAGAGAGCTAGGGCAAAGGGAACCTTGGTGATTGGTGAATCCAAAGTGTAGGTCCCGAAAGTTGAGTTAATATCGAGGGAAGCTAAAGAAAAAGTCTAGAGGGGGGTGAATAGACTTTTCTAAAATCTTTCGATATATCAGAATACAATGTGCGGAATACGAAATTAACAATGAGCCCAATACAAGTTTATACTCAACTTATTAAATTCGAGAACTCTGTTCTAGTAATACTCAACTTATCTTGTTCAGTTATGTGTGTAAACAATTAATCAGTTAATTAATTAAGCAGTAAACAAAACAGTAAAGTAAACAACACAAACAATTTATAGTGGTTCGACAACTTGTCTACGTCCACTCTCACAACCCAGTTGTGATGTTTCCACTAACTCTTCCAATCGAGTACAAAGTGTGTGTGTTCTTGTTCTTTTGAGTCCCAAGAAAAATGTAGGTCCCGAAGCTGAGTTAATATCGAGGGAAGCTAAAGAAAATGTCTAGAGGGGGGTGAATATACTTTTCTAAAATCTTTCGATATATTAGAATTACAATGTGCGGAATACGAAATTAAGAATGAGCCCAATACAAGTTTATACTCAACTTCTAAATTCGAGAACTCTGTTCTATACTCAACTAGTCTTGTTTAGTTATGTGTGTAAACAATTAAGCAATTAAACAAAATAGTAAAGTAAACAACACAAACAATTTATAGTGGTTCGACAACTTGTCTACATCCACTCTCACAACCCAGTTGTGATGTTTCCACTAACTCTTCCAATCGAGTACAAAGTGTGAGTTCTTGTGATTTTGAGTCCCAAGAAAAAGACTTAGATCTTCTAAGACTATACCACCAGATATGTCTACGATCTTACTAGAAATTTAACAAGTATCTAGTAACTTGATAAAAACAACAACAAAAACGAAAAACTTATTCAGTAGCAGTCTTCTGTTTCTTCACTTGACTTCTGACTTGCTTTCTGAACTTCAGTAAACTCTGTGAGTAACTTCGAACAATTCTTCAGTATGTAGCTTCAGTATAAGGATTTTCAGTAGTCTTCAAATGATAAACACCTTGAGGTATTTATAGACTTCAGAAATCAAGAACTTAGTTAGTTGTAACCAACTTTTCTTGAAAACTAACTTTCAACTGAATCTTCTTATCCATCCACGCGTTTCTTGTTTAAGTAGTTATTTCTAACTAACTTTGATCTTTATCTTATCACGCGCTTCTTCTTTACTTCACTTCAAGTTGACTTGTCTTGTGGAGTCTTGTAAGTACTTGTCTTGTAGTCCACCTGTCTTGTATAGTAGACTTTAACTCTTCTTGTCTGGTCTTCTCTTGTGCGATCTTCAACAGTAGACTATTCTATCCTAACACGACTATTACATTACTTTAAGCTTATAGCCTAGTCAACTTATAATCTATACAAACAATCTATATATTACATACGAAAATCATGAGCTCTATACAATGATTATTATAGCTCAATAACAATCTAACATGTATACAAATAGCAAATATGAAGTACTTATAAATCGTACTTATCTTTTAATCATTAAACAATACTTGTCTTTCAAACATAAACTGATGTGAACTCTACTGATCTGTTCAAGATGACTACTTCTCAACTAGACTAGATCAGTCAACACTTCAGAAAATATTCAAACTACTTTTGGCTTATCAAAACTTCATCTTATCATCATTTAGAACTTGTCTAGGATTCATATCCCAACAATTTCCCCCTTTTTGATGAAGCCAAAACTACTTGAATCTTTTCTCAATAGTAGACTAGTTAAGTAGTTATCTCGTCTTAACATCAAATAGTACTTTATCTTTTCATTCATTCAAGATAAGAACAGTAGATATTACACATACCAACAAAAAATCAAAAACTAAATAAACAAAGCAAATACACACTAATCAGTTATGTTACCTCCTTCAAGATTAGGAACACAAAATGCATCTAGGAGTCTTCTGTGTATAACTGAAGTATGCTCATCATCATCAATCTTCTCTTTATCCAGTAGCTCTTCTTCAAACCTCTTGATTTGATTAAAATCAACTCTTCTACCAGAACTAGACATAGGACATTTCCATCTTGGAAATACAGGAACTAGAATATTGAAGTTCGCTCCAGCAGATAACCTCAAGATCAAATTCCACAGCAGCTTGTTCTGGCCTTCCATGAATTTATCAAACATAGAATATAACTCATCTGGACTTTCAGAGTCACCAAACTTCCTGATTATCCAATGATCAAGTTCCCATTGTCTCTTCACTTTCATCCATTCAGCTCGATGTTCTCTATCTATGAAGTAGTCAATGAACTGATCTTCCATCTGATCTTCATCTGCTTTACTCTCAATATGTCTACTAATCTTCTTCTTGCTTGCATAGTGAGATTCATCATTTGGATCAACAACCTTTTGTTTCTTCTCAACTATCGCAGTAGGTTCATCTCCTTCAATAGCTAACTTTCTCTTGACTCGTCTGGTCTGAACCTCAGCTTCTGAAGATGCAACTCGTTTGCCCTTCTCCAGTTTCTTCTGTTCATCAGCTTTATCTTGCTCAAGCTCTACAGTCTTGACTAGCTTTGTCTTAGGTCTTCTAAGTTCTTGTATTGCTGTAGCAGCTTTCTTCACTTCCGGTTCAGCAGACTTATCTTTCTCACGAGAAAAAAGTCGTTTTGGTCCCACCTGCCACTTACCCTCATTTTTTTGGTCCCATGACTTTCACATTTAGTCCCAATAGGTTAAATTTTATCACATTGAGTCCCCGTATTGTGCAAATTTTGAAATTTCGTCCCAGCCCCGTTAAGTTTTAACGGACAGACTCACGTGCCCATCTCGTGGCCGTCAGTCAGTTATTTTTCACTCTCCCCAATGTCAACACTTAAAAAAATTTCCCAAATCGTGCCAGAACCCTAAATCGTGCCAAAAATCCCCAAAGTCAAAAACTCGAAATCCCCAAATTCCAAACAACGATTTCGTGTGAAATCGACGCGAAATGTTGCGACAAAGGCGTAAGTTGAAGAAAGGTGTACCCCCATATTGTAAGTTTCGATTTCACTTCCACCATTCTTATTCTTACAAACAATTGTTACGTTTTTTTGCTCAAAAATGAAGTTTATGGGTCGATTTTTGGAGAAAATGGTAGTATGTTCTTGCGAATGAACTAAATGTGGTTGTTTTGGGTTGATTTTAGATGGGTTTTCACTGTAACTAAATGTGAACGAATGTTGTTGTTTTCAGTCGATTTTAGATTTTTCAAATTTCTTCATTTTTTAAAATGTGGATTCCCTGTAACTCGTAACTTGTTGATTTAGTTTGGAAAATATTATTAGTGTTTTGGGTTTTATATGGTCGAATTCACATGCATGTTTGTTTATGTTAGTGAAAATTCTTGTTTAAATGTTTATATGTGCCATTGGAATGAGGAAATATTATACAATGTTATTGCAACATGGGGGAACTGTTAGTGCAGATGATAATGGAGGTTTAGTATATAATGGTGGGTCAATGAGTGTTTTTGATTTTGTGGATAGAACTAGGGCAGATATTGGCTATATAGGTAAGTTATGTGAGCAACTAGGCTATATTGGGGATAAGAAGTACTATTGGAAGAACAAAGAGGGAAAGTTAGAGGAGGTCCAAGGTATGTCTGACATACAGAAGTTACTTAACCTAGGCATAGAAACTAGGGTGTTCAAAGTGTGCTTGGTTGGCATAAAAACAAACATACCAGATGAATGTGATGATTATTTAGGGGAGGCAGAGTTCTTCACTGAAGGTGATGTTGTAGACAATGAGGTGTTCAAGTTGTTTGAGGTTCAGATTGAGGTGCAAAATGAATACAAAGAGAAAGAAACTGAGGTGCAGATTGAGGTGCATAATGAAGAAAGAGTGAAAGAAATTGAGGTTCATAATGAAGTCAGAGAGAAAGAAATTGAGGGTCAGATTGAGGTGCAAATTGAGGGGCAGATTGAAGACAGAGAAAAAGAAATTGAGGGTCAGAATGAGGTGCAGATTGAGGGTCAGATTGAGGGGCAGATTGAAGACAGGGAGAAAGAAATTGAGAAGGAGATTGAGGTGCAGACTGAAGATAGAGGGAAAGAAACTGAGAAGGAGTTTGAGTGGGGTAATTTTGACTGGGGTAATTTTGACCAAAATGAAGACATCTTGGATGATGAAGCTCAAACTCAACACAATTTGGAGGTGAAGAAGGAGCTATGTAGTGATGAGGAAATGATAGATGATATGCATACCTCAGATTCTAATGAAGATTCTGATTTCATTGGTAGAGAGGAAAGTGATGAGGAAATGATATATGATATTATCTATAAGGAGAATGTTGACAGTGGAGTTGAGTGGGGTGGTATTGATGACCACCATTCTAAGTCTGATTCATCCAGTGAGGGGGAAGAAATTGACCAAGACAATGAATCTGATTTTCAGAGTCTTGGGGAATCTGAAGCTGATGAAGATGGTGATAGGTCAGATCTTATTTTTAGGAGATCTCAAGTTGCAAACCCTTGTTTCTTCCTTGAGCAAATATTTGCCTCAAAAAAACTATTCAAAGATGCAATTACCTACCACAGTGTGAAAACAGGGAGAAGTTTGGCAATAACAAAGAATGATGGGAGGAGAGTCTATGCAAGATGCAAGGCAGAAGGATGTGATTGGCACATTAATGCACTAAAGATGGCAGGTGAGGAACAATTTCAAATCAGACAATACAATCCAGATCACACTTGTGCTAGGACTTACCATGTTAAGAATGTGAAATCTGGATGGTTGGCCAAGATTTATGAGGAAGATTTGAGGGTAGAACCAAACAAAGAAGTCAGTGGCTTAAAAAACCAAGCAATGAAGAAACTTGGATGTTTCATCTCTCACAATCAAGCATACAGGGCAAAAAAGAAGGCAATGATGGCAATTGAGGGTGAAATCACAGATCAATACACCAAATTGTGGGACTACTGCAACACCTTAAGGGAGAAGAATCCTGGTTCAACAGTTATATTGAAATTGGATCAAACACCCACTGGTAACAGATTCTCAAAGTTGTATGTGTGCTTGAATGCATTGAAGATGGGTTTCAAAGCTGGATGCAGACCATGGATTGGTGTTGATGGCTGTCACCTAAAGGGGCTTGCTCAAGGTGTGCTGCTTACTGCAGTTGGCATTGATCCAAACAATGAACCCCTTTTATTGGCATATGCAGTAGTTGGATCAGAAACCAAGGAAGCATGGGAATGGTTCTTGACCTTATTGAAAGAAGACTTCATTGAAGGAAGGGAAGATGGATACATTTTTATGTCAGACAAGCAAAAAGGGTTGATCCCAGCTTTTGAGAAGGTGTTGCCTTATGTGGAAAACAGATTTTGTGTTAGGCACTTGCATGGCAATATGAAGAAGGCAGGATTCAAAGGCGATGCATTCAAGAAGGCTTTGTGGTTTGCTGCCAAGGCAACAACAATCCCATATTTTGACAGATGTATGAAAAAATTGAAAGACATAGATGTTAGATGCTTTCAGTGGCTTCAACAGAAACCAGCTTCTCAATGGTCAAGGTCACATTTCTCCATCTTTGCAAAATGTGATACTTTGGTGAACAATATGTGTGAGATACTTAACTCTGTGATCTTAGAAGCAAGAAGGAAGCCAATATTGACTATGTTAGAATGGATCAGAGAATACATGATGACAAAGCTTCAGAAGAATAGAGATAAATGTGAGAGAAAATGGGAAGGCAGAAAAACTTGTGGAAGGATTACTGCTCTCATTTACAAAGAAATGGATGCTTCAAAGGATTGTATCCCAGTGAAGTCAAATGATTTCAACTATGAGATTTCTGTTTTTGATGGTTCAAGATATGCAGTGGATTTGAGGGCTCATACTTGTGATTGCAGAAGATGGGAGTTGTCTGGTATACCTTGCAAGCATGCTGTAAGTGCAATCCTTGCTCAGAACCATGACATTGAGGATTATGTAAACCATTGTTATTCTGTTGAGGCATATCAAGTTGTGTATCAGTTTTCAATTAGTCCAATGAATGGAGAAGAGCTCTGGCAGAAAACAGGGTACATACCACCCCTGCCTCCACACTTTGGTAAGAAAAAGCGTGGTAGGCCTTCCATGAAAAGAAGAATGGCAGCAGATGAAGGTGGAAATGGAAAAAAGAGAAAGGGTGTGCAAGTAATGCCAAGGCAGAAGAGGCTGAAGAAACAAAGTCAAGGTGGGCAAGGTGGTCAGAGTCAAAGTGGTCAAGACTTACCAAAACAGAAGAGAAAGGTTGTTTGCAAGTTTTGTAAGGATGAGGGTCACATGGAAAAAACTTGTGAGTGGAAGAAGCTTGCTGAAGATTTTATGACAGAGGTTGATGAAGAAGAAAGAGCATTGGGTGCTTCATCAAGTATGGCACAAGAAGAGAGGTCCATTACTGAGGTACATGAAGACAGGGCACCTCCTGAAGTACCTGAAGAGATGACACAAACACAAGATATTCCTCCAATTGACACACAAGAAGACCACCAAGATACTGTAAGCACCTCTTCTTTTTGAATACTGTCCTTTGTTGTGGAATTTTTATACATTTTATTTTACAAAATGCAGAGCATGGTGCCAGAAGAGAGTGGTGATGAGATAAGGCCTATTAGACCAAGCACTAGGGCAGGGAGAAAAATCATGGTAAATTTTAATTTATTGATATACATGGTTTAATGAATTTGACTCAAATATGTATCTCATTATGATGTTTTGTTAATTATCTAGATGAAAAGAAAAAATGCATCATCAATGTCTTCAAAGGGCAAGGTTGGCAAGGTATTATTCTAAATGAAGTTATAATTTGGTCTTGTGTGATTTTATTTGGTTTTGTGTGATTTAAACATGATCCATAATTTGAATTTGCAGAAAACATTGAGTGGGGAAAATGTTGATTCAAGCACTGCAAGTGGTGTTAAAATCAGTACACCTACACCTGCATCAATGGGTTTTCATCCCCAAAATTTTATTGGTTCAGGATTGGTGTCTTCTGGAGGCACAAGTAAGCAACCTTCACCATCCAACAAAATGGCTTTTAGTCCAAATACATTTATTGAATGTAATGTGAATGTGGGGGGCAGTGGTGGTTCAACAACCAACAAGGATGGAATGAGGGTGACAATTTCAGGAGGTAAGAAGTTTGTTGCAATGTCTAGCTTATTGGAGGTTGCTAATCAGAAAAAGACTAAAGGTAAGGGGAAGGGAAAGAAGAGTTAGTTAGATGGAAACTTTGGTTTATGGCTTTTGTTTATGAGACTCTGTTTTATTGATGAAACTTTGGTATGACTTTTGTTTATGAGACTCTGTTTTATTTGGAATTTGTCTGGGATTTGTATTTGGAATTTGTGGGAATGGAGACTCTGTTTTTTGTTATTTGGATGTTGGTATTATTAATGGAGATTAATGCAGACACTGTTTTTTACTTGAATTGTTATTTGAATGTTTGTTCATGCTTATGTGAATGTTTTGTGTGTCTCTGTTTGATAGATAAACAACAATTTCATTGAAAAGTGCCTTGAAATAAGGTTGTTGTTGTGGTTACATTACATGCATAGAAGCTGAAATTTAGGAATACACATTAGAATCATAAACTTAGGATTACATTCATCCTATGCTAAGAACTTGAACATATAGGGTACAACACAGAATATTATTGCCATGATAAGAAAGTTCCTCTGCTTCTTTAGCTCTTCAACTTTTCCATCTTGAAAGCTTACCTCTGTTGTTAGTTGGTCAGATAAGTCCTTATACATTTCCTCAGCTAGTTTTGCATTCTTCAGTTGGTTGGTGAGGTCTTGATTTTCAAGCAATAGTGAGTCAATTCTCCTCACCATGCCCGGAAACATTCCTTGTTCGGCGATTTCGAGTTCATCGGCCCAAACAAAAAACGAGCATCCAACACCACTTAGTGAATCGGAACAGGTATAAAACAACCTACCTTTGCTTTTTTCTTTCTTGGAAATGCACGTACGAGCCTCTATTCCACAATGGCATACCACATTTTTCGGCTTGGATGTGGAGGATGTGGACATGATTTTTTGGATTTTTTGTTTTTGTGTGGTTTGGGTGTAGATGCAGCAACAATAATGAGGTTGGAGAGTGTTTATATAGATGTAGAAAATTTTCCCTCCTTTTTTGCACCAATTTTCCCTCCAATTGTGTTAGTATTCAGTGTTGGCGCCAATTTTCGCTCCAAAATGGAAGAAATATTAACGGGACCAAAAACGCTAACAGTTGACTGACGGCTGACTTAACGGTGAGACTCAATGTGATAAAATTTAACCTATTGGGACTAAATGTGAAAGTCATGGGACCAAAAAAACGAGGGTGCGTGGCAGGTGGGACCAAAACGCCCATTTCCTCTCTTTCTCACCTTCAGCAGTTTCAACTCTGCTTGTCTCTTCCCCCTTTTTGGCTTCATCAGTCGCCTTGAGAGAGAAAAGAGAAGTGAAACGAGTCATCTCTTCAAACATAGCTTGCTTCATTAGGTTTGTAGCTCTTTCAATCTGCCTTTCATGAGAACCATCTTGACTCAACTTGTCCAGTTTGGTTGCCACCAACTCCAACTTCTGAGTAGACAAGTTCAACTCATTCTTAAAATGTGTTGCAGACAGACGCAGCTTCCTGTTCTCTTCAGTCATAGCACTGATAATTTCTCTTGCTTGTGCTAACTGATCATAGGCTTCTTTTCTTTGAACATCAGCTACTTCAATCTTAGCTCTATAAACTCTTTCCATCTTCCTGGATTCAGTAGCTAAGACTCGAGCAAAATCGACTGAGCTCTTCTCCGAATATTCAACTTGGTTCTGGAGAAATCCTTCAATTTGATTAAAAATTTCTTGTCTGAAATCATTATCCAACTGGTTGACTTCGTTCATGATCATCTCTTTTGAACTAGTCACAAGGACACTGTTCTGTTCAACAAGAGTCATCTTTAATTCAGACTTGAGAAATTCATCGATAGACGACTTGATAACCATCTTCAAGTCTTCTTTCAACTCATATATTGAAGCGGCTGGGATTGCTTGAGACGATTGTCCAACTTCAACATGAGGAGCTTCTTCCATAATCTCATCATCTGGGATTGATAATACTTCCACCAACTGGCCTTCTGGAGCAGCAGTTAAGACCTCGTCTTCAACTACTTCAGCCTCTGAAAGCACACTTCCAGCAATAGCTTTTAAGTTTAGTTGGGGAGAGTAAGGAACGATAGCTAACCTTGCTTCTTGAGCCCTTCTTTCAGCATCAGTCAAGTCCTTTCTCAACAAGGCGTGCAACTTCTCCATGTATCCACAAATCTCGATGGGAAGCAGTAGATCAGTATATCGATTGATAAAAGCAAAATCTGACCTCGGACTATCAGCACGATCTACTTGAAATTTGAACACAATGCCTCTCAACTGATCTAAGACATTGTCTAATTCTACTATAGGATCAGTGGACTGGATCTCCTCAGCTGGTGTGGCTTCAATCATAACCACATCTTCCACAAAATCAGCCTCTGAAACTTGAATACCGATATCAAATTGTGATTCCGAACACATTTGATCATCAGAAATGTTCAGTAATCTCTTTGCAAGAGCAGTAATGGCGTGAGATGGAAATAGCTCTGAGTGGTCTCGAACACCACTGTTCTCCTTCTGTTCCATCTCCCAATCCATGAAGTTTGAAATACCACCTTTTCCTAAGATGACTTCGAAAAGGTCATCTGTTTCAGACTTCTTCAATGCCACCCAAGTGCATATTATTAGAAGTTTTTCAAACTGCTCCGATGAGTAGTCGACTTCGACAGATGAGAGCTGCTTCTTCAAATTCTTGCTCATCTTCGAACGGACTCTCTTCTCTCTTAAGCACATAGGATAATACACCAAGGATTCGAATCTAACTTCAGACGGAGTCTGAGTAGGTGGGGTCCCTATCTCAGTTGTTGCAGTGGCAACTGGCGTCTTGTCTGAAGTAGATGGGTTAATGGGTTCAACATCTTCTGTTGAGGGTAGAGAGATAATTTGGTCTGTGGTTTCTTGGGGCGTTGATGTGTCTAGGATTGGTATGACAATTGTCGGAGTATCAGTTGTGTCAATTATGGGAGTGTTTGGGGGTAGGCTGGCTCTCAGCGGATGTGCTGCCAGCACTTGTGAGGTTGAGGGAATAGGTCTAGGCCTAGATCGATGTGATCTAGCCTTGGTTCGAATAGAAGGGAGAGAGAGAGGAATTGACAAAGCTTGAGAAGAGGTACCAACCTGAGGACTCTACTCTTCTAGTGGAGGAGGTGTTCCAATTCTCACTAGTTTGTATAACTCTGGAACTTGAGCACTTGGCTCCTTCTCTTGATCAGACTGCTCATCTGATTGAGTCTCCTCCGAGTCACCTGCACTGGACTCAGCTTTTGTAACTTTCTCCGATTCTTCATCATCGGACTCGTCTTCTGAAGAGCTAGATGAGCCGGTATACGGCAAAACTTCTGAATCATCAACCTGAACTTGCCTTGGGGCAGCTGGCCTAGCAGCAGCCTGCTTCTTCAAGGCCTCCTTCTTCAAATAAAACTTCAAAGGATGGAATGGTTTACCCTTACTCCATTCTGACTTGTTTGGCATCAATAATGGAAATAGAATGCTTAGCTTGTTTCCATATCCAACCACATTCGATACCACCCAATTACGAGTATCAATGTCCACCCGAACACTTCTTTCGAAGTACATCATTCGATCCGCGATGAGCTTGAACCAATTTCCTTCGGTAATACCATCATAAATGGCAGCCATTACCCTTGATTTTCCCAATGTGACGGAATCATGGGAACCAGTGGCACATAGAAAAAATTTGTTGGCTATGTCCAAAAGGGTGCGATATTTGTCTAGAAGTTCAGACTTCTTGACAGCAGGGAGCTTGCCATCTGATTTGAGCTTCAACCTCCTACCACAAAATATACTCAGATATCTTATCTATTCTGTGCTTGTCTATTCTGAACGTCGAACGACTTCATGTACCTATCTTATCATTTGCAACGTGTAATCGTAGGTACAAGTAGAGTAAAATAAATAAGATAAATATCAATCTAAAGCAATAGTCAAGGTTTCGAACAGGATGACGTGTAACAAACATAAGAGTCAACATAAGGATATTTAAGAAATCAAAGATTCCCCCTTAATTGTTTATTCCCTTAGTATTACCCTCAGCTTTACCAGCTTCCTCATCGGGTTGTTTGGTCATCTAGTCTAGCCTTGTATACCTGTCTGTTGCTTGAGTAGTCGAGTGCTCTGGTCTAGTGATCTTGTCTCCTTATTTCTTTGATGTACCTGTCTGGTTAGTGCATAGCTATAGGCAAGTAGGGTCTAAATCAATTAGCCCAAGACTAATGCATAACTCACGAAAACGTGCTTCAGCTAATGGTTTTGTAAATATATCAGCTCTTTGAAAATCAGTATGAATCTTTTCCATGCGAATATCCTTCTTTTCTACATGATCACATATGAAATGATGCTTCACATCAACATGCTTACAACGTGTGTGCAAAACAGGATTTTGTGTAATGGCAATGACACTATTACTATCACAGAAAATAGGAACATTTGATTCATGTATGTTGTAATCTCTAAGCTGTTGCATGAGCCAGAGTAGTTGACTACAACAGCTACCAGCAGCCATGTACTCGGCTTCGGTAGTTGAAGTTGCAACACTAGTCTGCTTTTTCGAAAACCATGAAATGAGTTTTGTGCCTAAGAATTGACAAGAACCAGAAGTAGATTTCCTATCTATTCTGCAGCCTCCAAAGTCTGAGTCTGAATAGCCACTTAAGGATAGATCATCATTTGAGGGATACCATATACCACGATTGATGGTCCCTTTCAAATATTTCAGAATCCTTTTGGTGGTTTCCATGTGACTTTCCTTTGGATTGGCTTGAAATCGAGCACAAACACCAACAGAGAATGCAATGTCCGGTCTACTAGTAGTTAGATACAGCAAGGAACCAATTAATCCACGATAATAAGATTGGTCAGAACATTTACCGTTTTCATCTGGGTCCATTCTGCAAGTTGGTTGCATCGGTACGCCAGTAGACTTACAAGTTTTGATCCCGTGCTTGTCTAGAAGGTTTCTAGTGTACTTCGCCTGATTTATGAAAATACCTTCTGGGGTCTGTTTTACTTGAAGACCAAGAAAGTAGTTCATTTCGCCCATCATTGACATTTCAAATTTACTTTGCATGAGTGTTGAGAAACTTTCACTCAGCTTTTTGTTAGGTGACCCAAAAATGATGTCATCTACGTAAATTTGGACGAGCAAAATGTCCTTCCCTTCTTGTCTTCTGAACAAGGTTCTATCGACCTTGCCCTTAGTAAAACCATTTTCTAATAGAAAAAGAGAGAGAGTATCATACCATGCTCTTGGAGCTTGCTTTAGTCCGTACAAGGCTTTCTTCAATCTGTACACCTGATTGCCTTTGACTTCGAAACCTGGAGGTTGTTCAACATACACTTCTTCCGCAAGAATACCGTTAAGAAATGCACTTTTAACATCCATTTGATATACAGTAAACTTCATGTGAGCAGCATATGCAAGGAACAATCGAATGGCTTCTAGTCTAGCAACAGGAGCATAAGTTTCATCATAGTCTATGCCTTCAGCTTGTGAATAGCCTTGGGCGACTAGTCTAGCCTTATTCCTAATGACTAAGTCATTCTCATCTTTCTTATTCTTGAAAATCCATCGAGTGCCAACTACATTATGATGTTTCGGCCTATCGACAAGTTCCCAGACGTCTTTTCGAACAAACTGGTTCAACTCGTCTTGCATAGCGATGATCCAATTACTATCAGCTAATGCCTCTTTAACAGTGGTAGGCTCAATAGCAGAGAGGAAGCAACACCAGCAAAACATAGTTGGACTAGGCTGTTCTTGCGACTCAAAGAGTTGTCGTCTAGTCTTCACACCAATAGTAGAGTCACCAATGATATTTTATGTATCATGCGCAGATTTCCATGTTTTTCTATTCTTAACAGTAGCACTATCATCTATATCATGTACAGCATCATGCATGTCAACATCATTTGTATCATCAACAGGTTTACCAGGAGTAGATGAGTCAACTAGAGCAGGCATGTCAACTGATTTAGAAGACTTACCTTGAGCACTTGCCTTCTCCTTGTCATCAGATTCGAGAGCTTTTAGGAATGGGTTGTAGGCTTGAACAGATTCATATACCTCTGAATCTTTGTCAGATTCGATCGTTAGATCAGTCACTTTCTCACTGATCTTGTTGGCAGACGAGTCCTGTCGAGATTCATCGAAAACCACATGTGGTGTTTCTTCCACACAAAGAGTTGAGTAGTTGAATACCCTAAATGCTTTGCTAGTCGAGGAGTATCCTAAGAATATCCCCTCGTTTGCTTTAGCATCGAAAGCATTCAACTTGCTCTTTCCATTGTTATGGATGAAGCACTTACAACCAAATATATGAAAATCTGAAACTCTGGGTTTTCTACCTTTCCAAACCTCATAAGGTGTCTTGCCTAGAGCTTTGCTGATCGCGCTTCTGTTCTGAGAATGGCATGCAGTATTGATAGCTTCAGCCCAAAACTTTTGAGGAGTGTTGAACTCAGCTAGCATGGTTCTACAGGCTTCTTTGAGAGTTCGATTCCTTCTTTCAGCTACTCCGTTCTGTTGTGGTGTCCTAGATGCACTAGTAAGATGCTGGATACCACGTTTAGTACAGAAATCTTTAATATAGCAATTAATGAACTCAGTACCCTTGTCACTATGAATCTTGACAATAGACTGGTTCTTCTCGACTTGTAACTTCTTCAACAGATCAGGTAAAAGTGTTTGTGTATCACTCTTCTTGTGTAGGAAGACTACCCAAGTAAACTTAGAATAGTCGTCTACAACAACAAGCGTGTACCTTCTATCATTCAAGGTTGGAGGAGTTATTGGACCATGAAGATCCATATGTAGGAGTTCTTGGACTCTACTAGTTGAGAGAGTAGGAATTGACTTAAAAGAACCTTTAACCTGTTTACCCTGTTGACAAGTTGTGCATACATGTGACTTGTAGTAAACTTCATTGGGAATACCTTCTACAAGGTAGTCTCTGGCTATCTTATTAAGAACCTTAAAGTTTAGATGACAAAGGCGTCTATGCCAAAGCCAGCCAAGTTCTTTAGGATTCTTAGTAAGTAGACAGGTGTCCCTCGGACAACTGTTCCAGTTCACTATGTACACACTTCCTTGTCTTACGCCGACTAGTAGGACTGTGTGTGTCCTTTTGTCAATGATTTCGCATTTGCGTCTCTTGAACTGCACCTTGTATCCACGATCACAAAACTGTGAAACAGAGAGTAAATTGTATTTCAAACCTTCAACATATGAGACATCTTGAATCTCTACGTCTCCATTTCGGATGTAACCAAATCCTTTAGTGACAGCAGTGGAGCTATCACCAAATATCACTTTCGGTCCTTCCTGCTCATGGTAGCTTGATAAGAAAGCCTTGGTACCAGTCATGTGGTGTGAGCAACCACTGTCTATGTACCAAGTTTCTCCTACTGAGCCACCCTTCTTATACAAGTCAAGTCGACCCTGCAATGAAGATATTCAATAACTTAGGTACCCATTTTTTTATTGGGGTCCTGGGGGGTTAGTCGAGTTCAGAGGAATCCAAATATACATTGGAGTCTTGAACAAGTTCGATCTCTTAAGCTTTCGGCCATACTTGTTACAAAATAAGACCTTATTGTCCTTATTTGGCCTATCAGTCGAGTTCGGGTCTACTCTTTGGAGATAGCCTTTCGACTTAATCTCTACTTGAGCAGGCACTGGTCTATGATAGTCAGAATAGGGCTTATATGCATTAGGTCCATACGGTTTATAGACGCGTTTGGGTCTTTCCTCACTTATAATATCATATGACAAAGGTGGAGGATATAGGACAGCTTGTGTATGATATTTTGGAGCTACCTGTGTAGGTCTAGATGAGTAGAGCTGAGACTGCCTTATGAAAGGAGGTCTAGGCTCTTGTCGTCTAGTCTGTATCTGTCTAGTACTCGTCTCCTCAGGATACCAATCCTCGTATCTGACCTGGTTGGGTCGTCCACGATTAGTGGTCCTTTGAAGATTAGTTCTAGGTTGAACAGGCTTGTTGTTACCATTCTTTTTACCTCCCTTGGTAATCGGAATGTTAACTCGAGCTTGTTTGTGTACAGTACCTTTAGATGGAGTTCCAAGATCGTATATCATTGGTCCTTTTCCTTTATCATTTGGCAAAAGTCTTGCGTTAGTAGTAGGATTCTTAACGACTCGAGTAGACGAGCTAGATGACTCAGTACCTATACCTGTCTTGTCACCTGGGTCTCTATACCTATCTGACAATTCAAGGTTAATCTTAGAGGAGTTAACCAGGTCAGTAAGCTTGAGATCTAGTGCGACAACCTCGGTCTCTAAGAACTTATTGCGTTCTTCAAGTCTGTTGCACTTGTTCTTTAAAACATTGAATTCATTTCTCTCAGTTGCATGTGTCTTAAGTAGGTCTTGATATAACCTGTCTGTCAATGCACACTTTTCTTTGAGTTGTCTTAACTCTTCAGTCAAACGTTCATTTAGGACTATTACATTAGGATCTACTTTAGACTGAGCTTCTTTAAGATCAATGATTTCTTGTTTTAATGCAATGTTTTCATCACTGACTTCGATGAATGCTTGGTTAGCAAGTAGAAGGTCGTCTTCAACAGCACTAGTCGAGTGCTGAAGACTGCTTCCTACTTCACTACTAGCAGTGTCACTTTCATCAGTTTCTGAATCATCACAAGATTGAAAAGATGTAGCAAATGATACCTCTTGGTCGATTTTAGCCATGCAGCATAAACCATCATCTACTATGAATGCTTCATCGTGATCTCGATCAGATGAGTGGCTAGACAATGACGATGGCAATTCGTCTGAATCCGAGTCAGAGTCATCATTGGCCATCATTGCCTTTTTGCCACGGTTGTATCTTCTTTCCCTTCGTGCTTTGCGTTCTTCTCGATCATCAGTGCTCAGGTCTGGACATTCATATGTGTAATGACCTGGCTTTTCACAATTATAGCACAAGAGATCATTAGTAGCCTTTTTAACAGGAGATTTGTCCCTACGCTTATCACGTCTATCGGAACGCTGAATCTTCATATCGTCAGACTCTCTATCTCGTCTATTACCTTTTGAGACTTCGTCTCTCCTTTCGGACGAGTTTCGGTCTTTTTTGGTCTCAGACGAGTTCTTAGAAGTAGACGCTCTATGATCTTTATAGAACTTCTTATATCTACCGAAACATTTATTCAGCCTATCAAACTTCCTAACCATGAGGTTCACCTGATCCTTCAGACTAAGATCAGTATCTAACTCGTCTTTCACAGAAGCAAACTTAGTCTTGGACTTAGACTTGTCTACCTTAGAGGACTTAGACGAAGTAGACTTAAAGGCAACATTCTTTGATACAGCATGTTCTCTATCACTACTGGCTAATGGTTCATCTTCGTCTAGATCGAACTCATGTGCCTTCAGGGTTTGAAACATGGTCTCAGCAGACCACTTGTCTATGTCTTGAGTATTCTTAACAAGTATCTTTACCATTTTCCAACGACTATCAAGGCTTTTCAGAATCCTAAGATTGATCTCACGAGCAGTATATGACTTACCAAGGACTTCCAGATCATTCATAATTTTAGTAAAATGAGTATCCAGCTGGTCGATAGTTTCACCTGCTTTCATCCGAAATGATTCAAATCTTTGGACAGCTGTGGATAATTTGCTCTCTTTGATCAGGGATGTCCCTTCACAAATGATAGCTAATCTATCCCACATGTCTTTAGCAGTCTTGCATTTCAACACCTTTCCGAGATACTCACTCGGAAGTGTGTGTAAAATGTAGTTCTTTGCCAAACTATCCAAGTTATTTTGACACATTTCTTCTGAGGTTAGATCTGACCTGGGTTTCTTGACGAGAGTACCAATTGGTTTGTCTTTATCGAGGGCAGCAGTATTTGGAACCATTGTCACGATCGGGCCCACTGTGACAACAGAGATCATTAAGTCGTGCGTGGAGCTAAAGATTGCTTCCATTCGCAGCTTCCAGTAGTCGTAGTCCTGAACCTGGAACTTGGGTAATTTGTTAGCGCTGATCTCAAGAGACATTATTTCAAGAAATAAGTGCTAATCAGATTTATGATCAAGAAGCAGTTAAGTCAAGAACAGTGAACAAGTAACAGATATATCAAGTATATTGATCAAGAACACGTAAGCAAGTACAATCACGAACCAAGACTTCACCCTAAGTCTTAAGTCGGTTATCAAGAAACAGCAGTTCGAAAACTACTGCTCTGATACCACTTGTAGGTCCCGAAGCTGACTTAATATCGAGGGAAGCTAAAGAAAATGTCTAGAGGGGGGTGAATAGACTTTTCTAAAATCTTTCGATATATCAGAATTACAATGTGCGGAATACGAAATTAACAATGAGCCCAATACAAGTTTATACTCAACTTCTAAATTCGAGAACTCTGTTCTATACTCAACTAGTCTTGTTTAGTTATGTGTGTAAACAATTAAGCAATTAAACAAAATAGTAAAGTAAACAACACAAACAATTTATAGTGGTTCGACAACTTGTCTACATCCACTCTCACAACCTAGTTGTGATGTTTCCACTAACTCTTCCAATCGAGTACAAAGTGTGAGTTCTTGTGATTTTGAGTCCCAAGAAAAAGACTTAGATCTTCTAAGACTATACCACCAGATATGTCTACGATCTTACTAGAAATTTAACAAGTATCTAGCAACTTGATAAAAACAACAACAAAAACGAAAAACTTATTCAGTAGCAGTCTTCTGGTTTCTT